>JANCRA010000005.1:36293440-37493440 GCA_024362935.1 Setophaga petechia | reverse complement strand
ATAATCATCAAGAGTATATGCCGATGTAAAGGTACAGCTCAACACCAGGGTGTTTTTCTGTAGTGTTGAAAACTAAACCCTTGTGTGAGAGACTCCATTCAGAGACTTTGAAATCCAGTGTAAAAAATGACAGCTTTGATATTTAAGAATCCCAGAAATGTCTTCATGGGATTTTTCTGGTCAAGGATTTGAATGCTAATGCAGAAATTACAAAAATGTTAAAAGTAGTTTTCATTGCCAACCCCTCTTAAATGCCGTCAGCACAGTTCCAAGAGACAGGGTATGACACTGGGGACAGTCCTTGGTACTTAATGGCTCCAGATCTGGGAGAGAAATGTTTTGCCTGGCTTCACCCAGGAGTTCAGTTTTTCCCAGGGCTTTGATTGATTGGTCACTGCAGGTAGCTTTAACTAAATGCAAAAGGATGGAACAGCAGAACTTCTGGATAGGGAGAAAACCTTGAGAATGATCAGCAGGCCTTGGAAAACTTAGAAAGAAAAATCAAAAAGTGACGTAGCCCTGTGACTTTTCAGGCACAACTCTTTGGGTCTGGAGGAAATATTTGCCTTGCATCAGCTACAGTGTTGTGGCAATGACCCTGTAAGGTCTTTTATTTCTGAGAGGCACAGGAAGGCCTCTGGAACTTCAAATATTTGAAGTTTCAAAGGCTGAAAGCAATGAAGTGAGGCCTCTGAGATTCTGCTGCAGGCTGTGATGTTTCAGAATACCCATCTGGGATGTGTTAATGTGGTTTTGTTTGCTTTAACCTGTTTGGTTTTTTTTGTTTTTTTTTTTTTGTTTCTTCACTCTGAAAGTCCATCTCCTGCAACACCAGTAGGAGTTGGGGAGGGTGAGGTTGTGTCCATTGGACCTGAACTGCCAAGAGGATCAGACACTGCATAGAATGACAGAATCATTTTAGTTCTTCTTGGAAAAGGTCTCCAAGACCTTTGAGTCCAACCTGTGCCTGATGCCCACCTTGTCCCCAGCCCAAGGCACTGAGTGCCACGTCCAAGTTTTCCTTGGACACCTCCTGGGATGGGGACTCCACACCACCCTGGGCAGCCCCTTCAATCCCTGACCCCCTTTTCCATGGGGAAATTCCTGCTGCTGTCCACCCTGAGCCTGCCCTGGCCCAGCCTGAGGCCATTCCCTCTGCTCCTGTCCCTGTGACCCCCCTGGCTGTCCCCTCCTATCAGGAGCTGTGCAGAGCCACAGAGGAGCCTGAGCCTCCTCTGCTCCAGGCTGAGCCCCTTCCCAGCTCCCTCAGCCTCTCCTCTTATGACTTAAATGTGTGGCAGAGGGTTCTTGCTTAGGACAGTGTGTGAGCTGTTAGAGAAATTGGAATCTCAAAGGCTTCTTCTCCCTCCCAGGAGGTCAAGGGCTGGAGAATATTCAGCAACCCACAGGCAGTGCCTGCATGGGCTGTATGAATTTCTGCCAATATCTCAAGGGACACACAGATGACATAGGAAGACAATCAAAGGTGAGTCTGTTGTGTCTGTGAATTTTGGATCAGGTCTCAAATCCTCTGTTAGTCTGAGCAAAATTTAGAAACCTTTCTCCTACCTCTACCAGCTGAAGTCAACGTTAAGTCTTCTGCAGGTATGGTGAAGTTACTCAGAAAATCACAGAACACTTTGGGTTGAAAGGGATCTGAAGGCCCATCTCCTTCTGATCTCCCCTGCCATGGGCAGGGACACCTTCCACTCTCCCAGGTTGCTCCAAGCCCCATCCAACCTGCCCTGGAACACTTCCCAGGATGGAGCAGCCACAGCTTCTCTGGGCAACTTGTGCCAGGGCCTCACAACCCTCGCAGGGATGAATTTCTTCCCAATATCCTGTCTAATCCTGCTTCCTGGCAGTGGGAAGCCATTCCCTGTGTTCTGTTGTGCCATGCCCATGGTGAAGAACTTCTCAGGAACCTTTTGGTTTTGCTAATGGCACAGCACAAAAGCTAAGGAAAAGCAGAGGAATGTACTGCTGTGAATTTACTTGGTTTTTTTTTTTTTTTTTTTGTTTGTTTTTTTTTATCAGAAAGGACACCATTAATTTTCATCTGAATGTCATCTGAATGTCCAGGAAACAAGAGATCAAGAATAGCTCCTCAGTGCCTGGAATGCTGTTTAGACTGTTTTCAGCATACAGGCATGTGATGATGCTGGATGATTTACATTTAAAAGGAAAACATGTCTTGTAATTGCCAAAATTTCACTCATAAAGAGAAATTGTTGTTCCAGTTGTCTGGGAACAGAACTGACTTGATTGCTGGGAGTGAAAGGAGTCTGAAAATAGTCATCTAAGAGAGGCACTTTAATTTCCTCATTTCTTAACCGATGTCTGGTTGGTGTGTAGATGAAATTGGATACAACTCCCTCCCATTGCCCCAAGCTGCCTTGGCATCTGGAAATTGCTGGTGGCAGAGTCCAAGTTTAGTCCTGAAACTGCCAGTTCTCCATCTCACCTTTCTCTGTGTGCCATGGCACCCCTCTCCACCTGGGGCTTCCTAGCAGAGTCCTTTTCAGCAAGTGCTGGAAGCTGGGCACAAAGAGAACGTGGAGAAAGTCTCAGACCTCCCCAGAAATCCAGAACTGGAGTGCAAAAATGTAAAATTGGTTCCACTGCTTAAATATGCTGAAATCAGAGATTGGAGGAGCTGCAATAGCAAACATGTCTGTTGTCCAGGTGCTGTAAAGCCAGGGCTCTGTAGAGGAACTGTGATTTCATGAAACAATTTCCAAGTCCCACTCAGCATTACTACCATCCTGCTGGCAGCATTTCTTAAGAGCTGCTCTAGGAGGACAGTCTTTAAACTCTGCAGTTGGCTCAACATCTAAATTTACTCTTGCACTGGCTACAACACTGTGCCTCAGTGGTTGGGAAGGAATTTTACATATTCACCTTCTAGTGGGGTATTAACTGGTCCCAGCATACAAAAGGCAAATGGTTGCCTTTTTAGGGATGAAGTGGGAAGCTAAATGTTATCCAGATCACTGCAGTAAGGTGAAAAACAAGGATCTTGGGCCTCTGAATGCCAAGGCCTTTCTGTTTGAGTCGTCTCATTCCACTGGGCAGACTTCTTTCCTCAGTTTCTGAAACAGCAGTGCACAAAGAAGTACAAACATCCATCCCAGAACTAAGATGGGAAGCAGAACACATAATGCTACTGCCACCCAGGCACCTCTCTGGCAAGGAATGTGGGGAGAAAGGAAAACACTGAAAGGAAAACACTCCCTCATCTGTCACAATCTCAGCACACACTTATTTCTGACAAAAGGTGCATTGAGTTTGGATCTTTCTGTCTCTAATTCCCAACCTTTCATAAGCAAGGAACCTGAGATATTGCTTTAAATGAGAAGGGTGAGTTTAAAAAAATCAAAACACATTTCTTTGATTAACATTCAGGAATCAAAATACTTTAATCGACTCTGTGACCCATCTTCAATAGCAAAACAGAACCACTCCTTCTTCCAAATGACATTTGAGCCACAGAAAACATTGCAACACAGAAAAATAATATAAGAATATTAGAACATTGGATCAGCTCAAATGCAGACACTGGTGAATGAAAATTATTACCATTTATCAACATTTTTGTATCCTTTATAACAGTATGAACTTTATTCAGCATTGCCTCTGACTGACTGTAGAGAAACCATGGCAGAAGCAGGTCAAAGAGCTCACTTGGAGGCTTTCCCTTGACCTGAGGCAGCCTGGTCTTGCCTCTGGCAGCAGGAAAGCTGGGCAGGGCTCAAAAGGCTGTTCCTGAGAGTCTCCAGCTCACTTTAAACCCTTTGCATTGTGGTGCTCTGGCATGGCCACAGCCACAGCTCAACATTCCTGGTTATAGGTGAGAGTGACCAGTGTCGGACAATTCCCTTTTCTGACCCAGAGATGGGGCAACTGAGAGCTGTTTTAAAGACTTTTATTCCATTTTCAGTCTAATGTGAAGGGTGAGACAAATAAAAAACTAGCAAGAATAATAAAGTACTGGAATGCTCTTCCCAGGGAGAGGGTAGAATCACCATCTCTGGATGTGTTTATAAAAAGACTGGGCATGGCACTTGGTGCTATAGTCTAGGTGAGGTGTTAGGGCATAGGTTGGACTTGATCTTAGAGGTCTCTTCCAACCTCATTATTCTGGGATTCTGTGATTCTGTAATGTTATAATGATGTTCTAATTCATGCCATCACAATCAGAAGCCAACTATTTCCTAATTACAATACATTATAAGCATTTCTTGGCCTATCAGCTTTTGCACACACCATGCTGTAAATGCCTTAAAGCCAATCATCAAAAATTATCCCTTGTGGGTCCCACTACAATGCATCTTTCACAGTTCTATTTCTCCAAAGCATCCAGTCTTATTTGCAAGGCCAGCCTTTGAAACTTGTTTCTAGCTCCATTTCTCTCTCAACAATATCTGTCCTATTCCTATGATTCCCTATGATTCCCTCTTCCTATTCTATGATTCCCTATATGGCATTTCTAAGTCAGCATTTCTCATCTCAAAGTTTGCATATGGATGCAATACTGTGTGAACCTTCTGTCAGGCCTTGAGAACTCTCTACAAATCCATTTCCCACAGTCCAAGAGCTGGGAGAGAACATCTTCAGCTGCAGGGAACAAGGAGAATGGATGTAGAGAGAGGCTCCAGCTTTTTTGCTGGGAAAAACTTCAATCAGCATGTTTGACCCCATTGCCAATGCTGAAATCCAAGCTGGCTGGCAAAAAGTGCCCACCCCTTTCCCTTTTTGCTTACAAGCAGGAGGAACTTTATGCTTTTTCTTATCAAATTTGAGCCTCCTGCAAGTTCTTATGTGTGAGGAGTTCTTAAAATGGCCTTGTGCCACAGAATTCAAATGCTGCAATTTGAAGGTTAATGGAGGAATTTCGCTCATGTGGAAGAATATTTTCATGTTTTCACTATTTTCACTATTTTACAAATATATTTTAAAATTTATCTATATTTTTATTTTTTTTATATTTTAAAATTTACATTTTAAAATTTATTTTAATTTATATTTATACTGTTATAAATTTTTAATTACCATATTTCATATTTTCCCATATTTTCCTATATTTTCACTCATTTTCACATATTTTCCTATACTGTCCCACATTTTTTATTTTCATATTTTTACTATTTTCATTATTGTATAAATATATTTTAAAATTTAGACATATTTAAAAATTATTTATATTTAAAATTTAAGATTTAAATTTTAGCATTTTATGATAGATTCATATTATATTTATGTTTATGTTTATATTTATATTTATGTTTATATTTATATTTACATCTATATTTATATTTTTATTTGTAAAATTTTTAATTAAAAGATTTCATATTTTCACTATTTTCACATATTTTCACATACTTTCCCACATTTTTCGTTTTCATATTTTCACTATTTTCCCCTATTTTATAAATATATTTTAAAATTTATATATATTTTAAAAATTATTTATATTTTAAAATTTAAATTTTACATTTTAAAATTTAATAATAGATTTATGTGTATATCTATATTATACTTATATTTATACTTATATTTATATTTATATTTATATTTATATTTATATTTATATTTATGTTTATATTATTTTAATTAAAATCGTTCATATTTTCACTATTTTCACATATTTTCCCACATTTTCCCACATTTTTCATTTTCATATTTCCCCAATTTTCACTATTTTATAAATATATTTTAAAATTTATGTATATTTAAAAATATTGATATTTTAAATTTTAAATGTTAAAATTTACATTTTAAATTTAATATTTTATTTAAATTTATATTTATATTTTATCCATTCTTAATTAAAATATTTAATATTTTCCTCTATTTTCACATATTTTCCCTCATTTTCTCTTGAGAATGGACATGGTTACACCCACCTCTGCCTTGTGAACAGGCAGCAACAGGTGAGTTTGCTTGAAAGCTGCAGTTTCCAATATCATTTTCCAAAAATCCCCTTAACTTGGTGCTGGGGAATCCTCAGGGAATGCCAGCCTGGAAGTGCTTCCAGGTGCTGCCAAGACATGAAGATCCTGGGTCCAGTGCTAAGGACAGAGTTGGCTCACCCCATGGAAAACTAGTGGCTAAAAGAGAACAAAATAACTGGATCCTAAGTGGCCTTTGGCTCCAAACAGATCAGGAATTCAGTGTTCCCCAGAGGGAAATTCAGTCCTGGGAAAAAGGCACCGCAGCCCATCGATTATCAGAGAATTACTGCTAAATGGAGAAAAGCTGACAACAAATATTTACTCTTGGATCAATTCTGTTTAAAGGGCAATGTTTGGAGCAGAGCTTGGACTCTGTGGGCAGGTCAGGCTGCATTTATAAAAGGACAGAGGGATATGCACTGGGAATCCTTGCTTGGAAAGGAAAAAGCCTGGAGGATTTTGAAGGACACACAATGAGGACCGTAATTTTTCTCCTCACTTTGAGCTTTTTCTCGTGTTCAGGTAAGTTGGAGCCTTGTCCTCCTTTCTGGGTGGTTTTAGGGGGAAAAATATAATCCTCCAATGGATTTCTGATGGAGCTGTGCCTCCCTCTCAGGGTTCCCAGTGTATGACTACGACCTCCCTGTCACAGAGGAGGCTCTCAACGCTTCCATTGCCCGGATCAATTCCCAGTCATGGAGCAGAAACCTGTATGGTGTTGTCAGGAGCCGAGTCATGGGAGTAAGTACACAGACAACAGAGATCCTTCACCTGAAATGAGCTTTCCTGGGATGGAAAACTCCTTTTCACCCAGTCCTGGAAACCCAGGTTTAGTTGGAGTTGGCTTGAATGGCCCAAACCCACCCTCTTCCTTGTAAGAGGAACCTAAATATCTTTTGTATGTAAGTTTGTAATTAAGATTCTTTAGGAATTCAGATTTTTCGTGCCTAGAGTGGTTTTTCATGCCTAGTTTTTGATGCCTACTCCTTGAGGATTGTCTTGTAGGATTTTGTTGAAAAGTGATGTTTTTAAATACCTTCATCAAACTGCTTTGCTTTGGGCATCAAGCACCCTGGCTCATCTGAAGCTTTTTGCTGGTTAAATGCCCCCACAATTCAGGATTCTTTCTCTGATCTTTATTTATGTCATCTGTCTCTATGCACCAATTCTGGTTTAAATCTGCTAGAGACCCAGTGCAAGCAAGAAACTCCTATCTGTTTTAATTTGTGGTGCTCAGAATTATACTGGATACTCCCCAAGTTAAGGAGTTCAAACTTCTTAATTCAAAGTTAGGATGTCCATGCTCCTGAACACCCTCAGAACCTTCCTTTCTGTTAAAACTTCTTAATTCAAAATTATATTGTCCATGCTCCTGAACAACCTTAGAACCTTCCTTTCTGTTAAAACTGATTAATTCAAAGTTATAATGTCCATGCTCCTGAACACCTTCAGAACCTTTCTGTTCCTATGGGTGGCCCATATCAAGTCTCTGCAAGAATGAATGTCAAGATGACATATGGATTTATACAATTTGGATTAAAACCCCCAAGTGTTTGAAAGCAGAGGGAATTTGTTGTTTGTTGAGGGGTTTTTTGGGGCATTGCTTTTTAAATTTTCTTTTTAAGTCTCCCATCTTGAGCTAAAGTGTCACTATAAGACATGAAATAACATGTTGCGGACACGCTGCTGTTCTCAAGGTAAAAAGGGGAAGTTTATTTTCTCACTCTAACATTTATAGATTTCCAAAAGTGACAGTGGATTGGAGGGTGACAGTGCCACCTCTCCAATGACACTGGACAAACCAACAGTCCATCAAATTTCTCCTCCTCCATAAAAGAATGCAAAACAATGAGTTATGTACAGAAAGTGCGTGAGAAAGCTTGTTACAAAAATGTAAACATCAGAAGGCTTAGAAAATCTTGAAAAATCAGGTTGGCACTAAAGCATTGATTGGACTATGAGAAAAAAGAAAGGAATAATCCAAAAGGACTAATGCTGTGTTGTGCTGACCCTGCTTTCACCAGGTGGACACGTGGGACAGCGATACTTACGGGTTAGATCTGCGCTTCAGCATCCGCGAGACCGTGTGCCCCAAAGCTTCGGGGAGAGACCCCTCCACCTGTGACTTCAAAAGTGGCCCTTTCGTGGTAGGTGCCCCTGCTGGCACTGGGAACCACCCCACTCCATGCAGGGGAAGGGTTGCAGTGCTGCTGGTGCTGAGAAGTGAGGAATGGCTGGCTGCTTTTGATACAAGCTGCAGCATGGAGTGGGAGTTGGGTGGGAAGGGTCAGTGGTGGGAAGATGTTCTGCCTGCTCAGTGGGGAGGGCAGGGAGCTGAAAAGAGGATTTGTGTCTGGGAGCAGTGTGTAGTAAAGGTATGTGTGCTTTTGGGGCCAAATCCTAGAAGGAATGGCTTATTCTCTGAGTTAAGAGCTGATGTTTCACTTGCTTTCACCTATCTGGGCACCACATGAAGGGTTACCTCGCATGTCATGCAGCTCCCCACTCTGTGCTCACAGTGCTGATCTCTGTTGGATTTTTCCGCTCTCAGCCTGAAATAAAAAGGCTCTTGATACAGCTCTTGCTCTCCTCTGAGTCTTAAACCACCAGCTTTTGTGGAAATACATTGTTTTTGAGCCTGTGCACAGGCTTGGGACCTCTCTGTGCACCGTTTATTTGGGCCAAGTCACCTCTCTGCTCCGGAGCTAAGCAGCTCATGTGTGTGTAGATGTCACCACACAGAATTGTTGGTTTTCTGTTTTTCTTTCAAAACTCAAAAGTTGGCTGCTGCAGTGTTATCTCTGTATCCTAAACTGACACAATCCCCCTCTTCTTCCTAGGGCAATATGGTAGGGTGAGGATGTGTTTTCCAAACTTGAGTGCAGGTTTTGCTGCAGTTTTTTGTCCAATTGCAGACACAACATCTTTGAGGGTAGTTTAACTTCCAGAGCTGGGGCTGCTGTTGGCACAGCCCTGCACTGTTCTTCTCTTTGTGCTGAGCTGTGAAAAGGATGTGGAGGTTTTCTCCTACCCTGAGCAGGCTCAGAGGTTTGTACCACAAACTCATAGCTGGGGAGCCATAACATGTCATTGTATAATTGTTCTCTGATTTCTTTCTCTTGGAATTTGTTGTTGAAATCCTTCTGCAGGTTCCCTCCACCACTGAGGGTTGGTATAGGATGTTTGCTCTGTGAGATTGGCTCTGTTTTGTTCTGTTGCAGCCCACTGCTTCCTGCAGGAGCGTTGTGGAAGTCTCCGGGGGGCTGGTTGCCAACCTCACCGTGCGGTGCCATCGCAGCACATTCAGCTCTGAATCCATGAGCAGCGAGGAGGTGAGGAAGGGGAAAACCCATTTTTGCTGCCTGGAGGAGTGAAAATTCTGCTTAGCCTCTTTTAAAGAGAAGTCCAGGTGTCTGTGTGTGCTCCTGTTGCAGGAGGAGGTTTGGATCAGGACAGTGGCTGTCGTTTGAGATCCAGCTGCCAGCTGTGACATTTCCCTTTCCATCAGCTGAGGGCTCTGCCCTTGCCTGGGAGAGGGTGACACTCTGTGGCAGTCTGGCACATTTATCACCTCCAGCACTTCCTTCTTTGAGTTCGGGCCTGGAGAACAGTGACTGGCACTTCTTAGACACACACACATCCCTGTGGCTCTGGCTGTGTTACCAAACCCAGCTCCCAGCTGAGCACGTCATCACAGCACAGCCCAAGGACATTTGGTCTGCTGAGATCTTTGTTCCCTTGTTGAGCTCTTTTTTGGCTTTGAGGGTGTTATTCAATGCTGACCTAACCTGGGAATTCCTACTGACTGTTTCCAAACTGTGCCAGTGTCCACTTTATCCATGAACTGACTCTTGAACTTGTGTGTCTGCACTTAGAACACAGCTCTGCAGTGTGTGTTGTGCTTGAGGGAACACAATTTAACAAGCAAGGATATGGAGAGCTTTTATTTTTGGCAAATTCAGGGAGCTAAATGAAGAAGTTGAACTGTAGAATCACAGAATGGTTTGGGGACTGAAGAGACCTTAAAGTCCATCCAGTTCCACCCCCTACCATGGGACACCTTTTACTATCCCAGGCTGCTCCAAGACCTGTTCAGCCTGGCCTGGAACACTTCCAGGGATCCAGGGGCAGCCACAGCTTCTCTGGGCACCCTGTGCCAGGGCCTGCCCACCCTCACAAGGATGGATTTCTCCCCAGTATCCCATCTCACCCTGCTCTCCTTCAGCTTAAGGTCAGTCTTCCTTGTCCAGTCCCTACAAGCTCTTGTGAAAGGCCCTCTCCAGCCGCCTTGTAAGCAAATAGGATTCTTTGTTACTTTTCCTTGGCTTAATTTACCAAATTAGCTCTTCATTTATCTTTTTTTTTTCCCCTCAAAATCTCCATTCACCCCAGGAAGCCTGGCTCTGCAGAGCAGAAAGACTGCATGTGGAGCTCTGGAATGTGTAACACAGGCTGGGTTGTTCAGTCAGTCCTCTGTGGGGTGACATAACCATTGTTTAACAGGGCACTCAGCACAAACACTTGCTTTTACAAGCAGACATCTTCCCCCAGGTCTTCCTTAACCATCACTTAAAATTCAGTGCTGTTGCCATATTCCTGCTGGGGAATATATTTCCTGCAATGTTAATAAGGAACAAATGCCAAAGGGAATTACTGCACTTGAAAAGTAAAGTGTTTCCCTCTGCAGAGGGCTGCAGCAAGTGCACTGCAGCTCTTGCTGTGGAGCTGTGAGTCTGCTCAGGGGATCTCAGCTTGGCTGAGGTGGTGTTGGTGCACCTGTGGTGCTGTTTGGATGGGGGAAGGAATTGTGGATTGTGACAGTGTTCACAGGGGTTTTCGGATGAGGGAAGAGACAGGGATCTGACTCCATGTTTCAGAAGGCTTGATTTATTTTTTTATGATATATATTACATTAAAAACTATGCTAAAAGGATAGAAGAGAAGGTTGCATCAGGAGGCTAGCTAAGAGTAGAATAGGAAGGAATGATAACAAAGGCTTGTGATTTGCCATTAATTAGAAACAACCACATGAGACCAATCACAGACCCACCTGTTGCATTCCACAGCAGCAGATAATCAATGTTTACATTTTGTTCCTGAGGCCTCTCAGCTTCTCAGGTGGAAAAAATCCTAAAGAAAGCATTTTTCATGAAAAGATGTCTGTGACAGTGATTAACTGAGGCTGGCATCACAGAATTAACACCCTGAGTTTGATGGGATCATGGGTCCAACCCCTGGATTGCAGGAGCACCAGCAGTAATCTTGTATTCAGTGAAATTAAGAATGAGGTTTGGAATTACTTTAGTGACCACCTCGTGCCTGAGGGGATGGAGAGGTGGGACTTCTTTCCAGGTGAGGTTTTTAAAGAAATGTCTTTAATTTCCAGATGATGCACGTGCCCATAAGGACTCCTGACAGGCGGGGCAGCGCTCCCAGGGAAGGTAAGGCAGCTCTGCCATGCTGGAATGCCCTGACCTGTGTTCTCCTCTTGGAACATCTCCAGGTCATCTGTCTGAGGGAGAGGACAATGTGAAAGATCAGCTGTTTGCTCCTGCTCATGGTGCCTTGGTTTAGAAAGACAGGTGCCTGCTAAGGAAGGCAGGAGCCACCCCTGAAATGGAGAATGTAAACCCTCCTCACCCCTCCAAATTGCTATAAATTTTAAATTAAGGGGTTGTCAGGCAAAAATATGGAAGCAGGAAATAATAGTTCTTTACTAGGGAAAGGAAAAAAAATAAAGGATAAAATAAACAATGCAGGACACCTGAACAACACTGACAGAGTCAGAACCCAGCCTGACACCCTGTGGGTCAGGCTGTTGGTGGCAGTCCCATTGGAAATGTGGCTGCAGCCCTCCTGCAGTGTCAGGGGTGGCTCTGCTGGAGCAGGGATCCTGTAGAAGGGTGTATTCTTCCTCTGAAGATCCAGGGGAAGAGAGCAGCTGTTCCTCTGGGAAATCCAGTGGAGAAAAGCCCCACTGGTGTTCCAGAACCTCCACATTATATCTGGGTAGAATGCTTGGCTCTTCCCTCTGGGCTCACATCTCCCAGTGGGATGATGCAGTTCTTATCAGCCATGCAGTGACATTCAATGGCTGTTATCAGCAGATGTCTCCCCAGACACCTGCCATACAGATGGCAAACACAACACAATTTGCTTGGCAATCCAGGACAGCCCAGCAGAACAGGAGCTCACTGTTTGCTCTCCCTTCTCTCTCTGAGGTACCACCTACAACTTTGACCACTGCACCTTTTCTGGGAACGAGTCCAAGCCCCTGTGTGTGGAGCTGGATGCCAACAACCAGCCCCGCTTCCCCGAGTGGATCACCATTCCCCTGGTGTGCATTTACATGCTCTCCACCAACATCCTCCTGGTCAACCTGCTCGTGGCCATGTTCGGGTGCGTACCCCAGGAGCCTTCCCGGCCATCCCAGCACTGGCACTTCCCAGGGAAAGGGAGTGCACTGCTGGAAAACAGCAGGAAGCCACCCCTTGCCTCTGCATCTGTCCCTGCAGCCTGGGGGAGCTGGTGCAGTGTCCTGGGGAGGGATTGCTGCCTGTCCTTGGCCTCCATCTCTGAGCATCCTCTGAGCTGTGGGCGTGGTGTGAACCCCGTGGGTCACACAGGGGGTGATGCTGGGTCAGGGCCTGGCCAAGTGTGAGCTGCTGCCCCAGGGACCTTGCTAGAGTGAGTAAATGAGTTATTCTCACTCTGCTGCCCCAGGGACCTTGCTAGAGTGAGTAAATGAGTTATTCTCACTCTGCTGCCCCAGGGACCTTGCTAGAGTGAGTAAATGAGTTATTCTCACTCTTCAGGACACTGTGGTTTTATTAACCTGAACTTGATCCTGTGGTTGTTGCCTTGCTGGGTTCACACAGTGCTTTGTGCCATGGGTTTGATCCATGCCTGGAGTGTCCTTAATACCTCTACGACAATCTCAGGACCTTTTAAATTTCTTGTTGGTGTTCTAGTTTTAGATTTGGGTTTTTTGGTTTTTTTTTTCCCTAAGATGGGAGTTATCTGCTTAGTTAAGAAGACACAGTATCTTGTGAAGAAGCATCCTGTTCTCATGTGTCTAGGCTAGAAAAAGATTGCTTAGAGCTGAGGTAGTAAAAGTACATGGAGCATTATCTTCCTATTCAGATTTTTTCAAGTTTATTTGTAACTTCAAGGGGTTTTTTTTCCTACTGTCTTAGTTCCACCCATTTGCAAATTACTGACTAAGAAGAACAAGCTAAATCACCCCCCAGTCAATAAATGAATGACTGGGGTCCCTAACATCAGAAGCTGCTGCGATGAGTCCAGAGGAGATTTTCCAAGGGCTGGAGCCCCTCTGTTCTGGAGCCAGCCTGGGAGAGCTGGGGGTGCTCACCTGGAGAGGAGAAGGCTCCAGGGAGAGCTCAGAATCCCTAAAGGGGCTCCAGGAGAGCTGGAGAGGAACTGGGGACAAGGGATGGAGGGACAGGACACAGGGAATGGCTCCCACTGCCAGAGGGCAGGGATGGATGGGATATTGGGAATTAGGAATTCTTCCCTGTGAGGGTGGGCAGGCCCTGGCACTGCCCAGAGCAGCTGTGGCTGCCCATGGCAGTGTTCCAGGCCAGGCTGGACAGGGCTTGGAGCACCCTGGGATGGTGGAAGGTGTCCCTGCCCATGGCAGAAATGGTTTGGGATGAGCTTTAAGGTCACTCCCAAGCCAAACCACTCTGGGATTCTGTGGCTATAAAACCATGTCCTGGCACAGCAGAGGAATGCTCTGCTCTTGGCTCTGCTGCAGCTCTTTGGTGAATAACTCATGCTGAGTGTGTTCTCCCTTTCCCACCAGCTACACAGTTGGATCAGTGCAGGAGAACAATGACCAGGTGTGGAAGTTCCAGCGTTTTTTCCTGGTGCAGGAATACTGCAGTCGCCTGACCATCCCCTTCCCCTTTGTCATCTTTGCCTACATCTACATGGTGCTGAGGAAATGCTTCAAGTGCTGCTGTAACAAGGAAAGCAAAGAGCCATCCATTTGTTGTGAGTTGGAATTTTCCTTCTTGCCCAAAAGTCACCTCTGCAGCAGGTGCACTGCAGTTCCTCCATGGCATCCTGTGCTTATTCCAGGCATTTTGTGCTGTGCTGGGAAATTTCCAAGGGCCATGTAGACCTGTGTCATGCAAGTCCACTGTGCTGCTGGAAATTTCTTCAGTAAGATTCAAGTTTTCAAGTGGGATTTAGCCAGAGCTCTCTTGTCCAAGCCATTTCGATGTAGAATTGCTTTGTGTGTGTAAATCATTAAAACTTCAGATTAATCCTAACTCTTTAGGGCTGTCTGTGCTGTTTCCCAGCCTTGCAAGTTTTTTTGTAATTCATTCTGCTTGGTAGGGAGTGACTGAAAGACAATAAACAGTTTCCATGTAGCCAAACGAGCAAACCACCTCAAAAATGTGGCAAGTAATTTCTCGAGCTATTTCTCCTTTAATTTCTCTGTCAGAGGACACAGATAGGAATTGTTTTAACAAGCTTTCCCCCCACCTCTCCAGCAAATGTAGTGTTTTCTTAGCTGAGAGAGCATAATTTGAGTTAATTGACAGGCTTGTTCCCATCTATCAGCAACCTGCCTGTTGCCCTGCAGCACAAGCTGGATTTGTTACCAGTTTGGGAGGAAGAGCCTGCTTTGGGCTATAAAATTGCTTAGCACTAAATCACTTTGGCTGTCCAGACTGCTGTGTGGATTCCTTGCTGGGGAAGCTGTTGGATGGCAGAAATTCCTGCTCAAATGATGCACAGTGGATGCTGCAGCTCTGAAAGAATGGGAGAGTTAATTAGAGCCAGAAAATGATTGTGGTTTTGCTGATGATAGGAACTGAGAACTGTGTGCAGGAAGCACATTGACTGTTCTAAAATCCTGCCTTCCCCATTTAACTCTTAAGGAAATTTAAGGGGATTTGGGTGCTTAAATGCTTCTTGGAATGTGGGAGAACAGCTGAGGGGTGTGTGAGCTCAGAGGAGCACTGGGTGGAAGAAAGGGACTTTAGCCCTGGGTTTCTTTTGTCTCAGTTAATTTTATTGTTTTATTTAAACCCCTGTGGTTTACCCTATCCTCCTGGAACGAGATCAAATGCTGAAGTATTACCCTGGAGGGCTTTGATGCCTCAAAGTGGGCTCCTCTGTATTAATTCTTGAATTGACAGCACCACCACAAAATGCTTCTTAGAGAAGACAATTCTTCATCATTCTGGAGGGTTTCAGTTCAATGAAAAATCCTACACTGTGATTCTTAGAAATGTTACTCTTAATGATCCAATATGGAATAAAGTAGAAACAAATGGAAAACTCAAACCCAGATGGGAACTTGCTAGAATGTCCTGTACCTGTGTTAACCAAGACTCAGAGAAGTCCAGAAAGACTTTTGGAGCTTGTAAGGTTGGGGTGGGGGTTTTATGTTTGTTTGGGCGTTTTGGGGTTTTATGTTTGCTCATATTTTGTATTTTTAAGTGACTCTGGTTGCCAGGAGCATTCAGTGCAAGGTGTTGGTGTCACATCTGTCAGGGGTGGGCAGTGGAGCTGTGAGTGCTCAGGATGTGGGGAAGGGAATCATTAACCTCAGAATGCACACACTGACCCAGCCTTTTTGCACCTTGGCTTTGGAAAGACAAATTAAGCATTTTTTCTTGAAATACATTTCCCAGGCTCAAGAAATGAGGACAATGAAATCCTGGCATGGGAAGCTGTCATGAAGGAAAATTACCTCGTCAAAATCAATACAAAAGCAAATGATTCATCAGAAGAGTAAGCCTGCCCATCTTTGTCTTCATTCTCTTAATTTTCTCTTGAACTTTTCTAGTGAAGGCAAGTTTTCAGCAGCTCTAAATGTGTACAAATTAATGAGTAAGTAAGCAAACTCAGCATAAACATGCTTTTTATTTCTAAAGTGAAATGGTGCTTTTTTGCCTGCTGCAGAGAGGAAAATGTCTTCCCATGGTGTTTTGAGATCTCATCATGGGAAGCAGTGCCACAGTTGACTCTTGTTGTAGGATTAGTTTAGGTTGGATATTAGGAAAAAGTTCTTTATGGAAAGGGTTGTCCAGCCCTGGAACAGACTGCCCAGGGCAGTTGTGGCATCCCCATCTCGAAGTGGGAATTTAAAAGCAGTGTGGATGTGGCACTTGGGGACATGAGTTAGTGGGGGAATTGGTTGGACTCTTTCTTTTCCAACCCAGATAATTCTATGGTTATACATTCAGCAGAGAATGTTTGCCATTAGATCTCTGACATTCCCACAGCAGTGATCCAGATGGAGATGTGTACTTAATAACACGAGTAGGGAAGACCTCTGAGGAAGGAAGATGATCTTTAGAATCATGGTATTTAGGACTTGGACACTTAGACTTGGATGTTTCTTTGACTGCCAGCTCATGGAAGCATTATCTTTGGGATCTGTCTCACTGTTTTCAGAGTAATAGTACAAGAGAAAAAAGAAACAAAGCAAGAAAACAGAAAGCTGCTAGAGAGCAAAACCTGCTCTGTATGATTGCTTAACTTTGCTAACTTCTGGCAGCCTGAGTATTTCCCTTAATCAGAGAGAGCTGATAGGAATGGGCAAGAAAAACCAGACCCTTCCATATCCGTGGGCATGAACATTGCTGTCCCCAAATAAGTGTTTAGGTTAAGACTACCCAGAGACACACAGCACTGGGTAAGAAGCCAAACAAATACCAAAACCATCTCCTTGGTACTGGAAGCAGAAGTGTCTTGAGAAGGAAAATGGTATAGCATCCTACTAATAGTAATTTGCATGTTTTGTACTAAAAATGCTGCCAGTCCTGTGCAGCCCTGCCTCCCTGGGAGGATGGAGCCCTGGGAGGAGGTGGGGTGTGGTAATTGGCCAAGTTTTCCTTGGTACCCAGACTGATCCCTTTGCTCCGTGTTCTCCTTCTGCTTCTAGGATGGTGCATCGATTCAGACAGCTGGATGCAAAGGTACTTCTGTCCCAGACTGCTCTGGGGAATGTGATTCTCTCTGGTGAAGCAGGGGGTGTGCCATGGCAAGGAAAATGAGCCTCCCACAGTCGTGTGCAGTCTTTGTCACTGTCACCAGGACCCCATTTTAATTGGGCTTTTTTACCCTGCTGTTTTGATTCCATGGACAGGAACGTGTAGGGTGTGTAGTGATTAGGACAAGAGGGAATGGTTTTGAACAGAGAGCAGGATTTAGATGGGATAATGGGAAGAAATTCTTGGCTGTGAAGGTGGGCAGGCCCTGGCACAGGGTGCCCAGAGCAGCTGTGGCTGCCCCTGGATCCCTGGAAGTGCCCAAGGCCAGGTTGGATGGGTTGGAGCAGCCTGTGTCCCTGCCCCCAGCAGGGGTGGAATACAATGAGCTGTCAGGTCCCTTCCAAGCTACAAGAGCTTCATATTGTGCAGGAAAACAAAACAGAAAAACACTTGCTTGGTGCTGGAGGAGCTTTTTTCAGTATTCCTTGTGGGATGCAATAACAGAGAAGTAATTTCCACCTTAAACTGCAGCATTCAGCTGTGTAACAGGCCCATGAAACACTAATGGGAAGAAGGGGTGTCACACACCTGACATGTCCCTTTCCCAAGGTGTCAGGTTTAGCTTCTGGTGCTGTTGGCATGGGGTAATTAGCAATAGAAATCTACCAATCTACCAGAGAGCCCATTATGAGAATTGCCATACAAACAATCTTTTTATGACTGTAATGCTGAAAAGACCTTCACAGTGGGTGTTTTCTGAGGCTTGACTGAACAATCTGTTTGGCCTCTGAAGTGGGGAGTGGCTTTGGTATGAAGCACAGACTTTTGAGAAGCTCACAGGTGAAAAGAGCCACATATACTTCAGAGCACGTATTTTGGTTGCTGTCAAATAATTTAGATTGCAAAATGACAGAATGATAGTTTGCTTCCCAAGACTGAAAGGGAAGTGGTGAGCCAGTCTGTGGCTAGTGATGCTGCTCTTGAAACTGAGAGGAGATCCTCCTAACCTTAATTCTCTCCTGAAAAGAAATATCCATCTCCTGCTTCCCTCTTCTGGTAACTGCTGGTTAACTCACTGAAATACAGAGGCATCAGGGATTGCTGCATTAATTGCCCTGATGAACACTATAATTGGGAGTGTCCTCTTGAAGCACTTGCATTTGGGGCAATACTTGAAGAGGCAATTACTCATTACTTCCTTTTCTCATTAGCATTGCTTTCCTTCAGCTAGATGGACTTTACAAAAATAACCTCCTTCTTCTTTTTTTAAAGCTCTCTGATTTGAAAGGCCTTCTGAAAGAGATTTCCAGTAAAATTAAATGAGTGCAGCTGAAATCCAAGAGCAGCTACTGGAGCAGGGTAAGCCCTCTTTAAATCCATTCTCTGCCTTGAAAAAGCCTACCAGCATTTATGGTGTTCAATAGGTGTGTCTTTGGAAGAAGAGCTAGTATTAATTGTTGATGCTTGTATTCATATTGTCTGATACTGGGAAAGAAAGGAGATCAGAATTTTGTTCCTCATTTGTGTTTTTCTTTCTGAAAAACACAGTTTTCCATCTGGGGTTTCTATCAATTTTTGGCACTGTTTCAAATACCTTGTTTTGCTCACTTGCCTTTGCAAAACTGTGACTAACCCAAGGTTATTTTAGTTGTCTTTGTGTTGGAGGGCCTCTAGAAAATGCAGGGCTGCTGGATCCTCTACTCTTGATACCTTTTAACTCTGAAGAGCAGGCAACCCAAATAGAAAAGAGAGAAGTGAGGGCAGGAGTAAGGTTTATTTTTCCATTATCAAAGTGGGGCATTAGGCTGGATCACTGTAGCCTTCCTGTGTCCTGTACAATAAGCTGCAGTGTAAGGAGCTGACCCAAAGCCTCTGGTCCAGCTGAGTGTCTGGTCAACAGCCTTGTGTACTTTCACCTCCAGTTTTAAGGAAGAATTGGCTTGGATCCCACAGTGGGATGTGAAAGGCAGACAGAACACTGATGGATGCAGAGAACACTGTCATCTTTAGAGACAGCAGGTTAAGATGTGTAACTTGAATGGGATAATCTGGAACAACCTGATCAGCCTGGACATTAGGGCCTGGCTCCTCCTTCCACAGAGTGGTTTTGTCCAGGAGAACTTAAACCTGTGCCAAACATTCCCCAGTCTGCTCACTGGTTTCCTGGGAAAGCTGAAAATTCACTTGACCGAAATTCCATTTAGTCATGAATGACTTGCAACCACCTAATAAAATCTACAAGGTTCACCAGTTCCTGGGCTGGTTCTAGGAGGTTCTGGACTCCAAGTGGCCTAAAAACCAGGCTGTGGAACAGTGGAACTCTGGAGGCTATTTAGGCCAGCACAGCTCAAAGGGAGCTGCAGTGGGGCTGGAAGACAGGCTGTAATTAGATACAGTGGGGCAGCCTGGGACAAGGGACAGCAGCTTATGATGGAGCTTGTGGAAAGGGATCTCTCATTACAGATGATGGTGCCTTCAGAAGAATCCTGCAATCCCAGAATGGTTTGGGTTGGAAGGGACTTTAAAGCTCATCCAGTTCCACCCTCTGCCATGGGCAGGGACACCCTCCCCTGGACAAGGCATCCAAGTCACCTGAGCTGATGTGGAGAGGATGAAAGCAAAGCCTTGAGGTGGGCTGGGAGCCCTACTCTCCAATTCTTTCTGTTGCTCACACAGGTACCAACTCATGAAGAATAATTGCTCGGAGCTGGCAGTAACCCCCAAGCAGATGGCAACAGAGGCACCAGACTATCAATGTCTCAGCAGGAGTCAGCAGGATTTTCTTGCTATTTTTATTTTTGTTGATCAAACAGCCCTTTCTGCTTGTTGCAAGGCTCTGGGGGAAACAGGAGACGACTGCTTATCTCCTGACATGATTCCTGCATTACCCAAACTCTTCTCATCTGCCCTAATGTCCAGTGGCAGCAATTAGTCCTTGTAAGCTGCTGTTGCAAAGCACTCCTATTTCTAAGAGTTCTGCTACTGTTGCCAAAATCCCTTTGCTTTTCAATTTCCCTCAAAGGGACCTGTGCATGGGTTTCCTTCAAGCACTAATTGCTTGTCTGAATGAATCCACCTCCCTTCCCATTCCATCCTGTAGTAGCTGGATCTTGCTTGTTCCTTGCACGGGCTGTCTGTCAGACCTGCTGGGGTCTGGAATGCTGGCGTGCCAGAATGCAATGGATTTTGGCATCATCCCCCTGAGGAAAGCCTTTGGTCCAACCCTGCATCCCTATTTCAGACTGGACTTGTTCCCACCCTACCTGAAACCTTTCAGCACTGCAGAAGTTCAGCTATTACAGCCCTGCATGGAAGAGACATTAATTCATCCAGGAAGTGATTCCAAAGGCTTTGTGGGCAAACCTTGCTTGGTTTCAATAGTGAAAATTTGTATCCTGGGAATGTTGGAACTCGTTTGACTTTTTCAATGTGTGTTTGCTGATGTTTGCATCTGGAAATGGAGAAGAGATTGTTGGAACCTTTAAATAGAGCAATGCTTGAAATGGTGAGATGGTGCTTTGTGCTTTCTGTCTAAAATAGCAGCTGAATTCTGTCACATTTGTTTGGTACAACTGAGAGCACAGCCAACTGAAGGCACTACAAATAGCATTTATTTACATGGCAAAGCACTGTATCAATCTTCCTTCCCAGGGTCTAGGAATCATGGAATCATAGACTCACCAGAGGAAAGGACCTGCAAGGATCATGGACCCCAACCCGTGGCCCTGCACAGACACCCCAACAACCCCACCCTGGGCATCCCTGGGACCATTGTTCAAATGTTTCTTGGGATCTGTCAGCCTGGGGATGTGCCCATTCCCTGGGGAGCCTGGGCAATGCCCAGCACCCTCTGGGGGAAGAACCTTTCCCTGATCTCCCACCTGACCCTGCCTTGACACAGCTCCAGCCATTCCCTCAGGTGCTGTCCCTGTCACAGAGAGCAGAGATTGGAGCTGTCCCTCGGGAGGAAGCTGCCAGCCATGCTGAGACCTCCTCCCTCTCTCTCCTCCTCCTCCTCCTCCTCTCCCCTCTCCAAGCTGAACAAGCCAATTGACCTCAGCTGTTCCTCATATAGCTTCCCCTCCTGTCCCCTCATCATCTTCATGCCCCTCTTTGGATACTCTCTGCTAGCTTAATATCCTTATGATACGTTCAGAGAGGTTGCTGCTCTTCTCTCCCTGCATCTCGTGACCCAACTGTAGTGTATGCTGTGCATGACACCATCCTGGGGGATCCAGCACTAACAATACCACTGGTATCTGTTTACAAGGGGAAATACTTCCTGCTGAAAAGTAAAGGAGCCAGGCTTTCCCTGATTCACATGGCAGTTAGCTTGCATCATAAATTCTTGAGATAAGATTCCTTTCTGGAAATTTTTTCCCATATCATTTGTCTGCCCTGGATGTGAAAATTGTGCTTTTTGTTCACTCCCTTCCTATATAAAACCTGTGGAGTCCTTTGAACCCTTCAGGGAAATCCCAAGGGCCTTGCCTTAGAAGAATATACCATAGAGTCTCCACCTAGGCTGAAAGAGAAGACTTCTGCCATGGAGCCTTGCAACACTATGATCCACCCCTGCTCCTTCCCCCATATGTCCCAAATTCTCATGGTTTCTGCCTTCTGTGTTTCCTCATTGGTTGGGGGGTACCCCTGCTGGACGGCCCTGTCTTCCCTGAAAGCCAATCCCCTTTGCACTGCCCTTTGTGCTGCCCCATTTGCCCACTGACCCCTTCTCAACCTGGTGCAGAGCACGTGTCCAGGTCTTTCTCCCTGATCCCTTCGGCATGGTGGATGCAATAAACCTTTGCTGGAATACATCATACAAAGACCTCTCCTGTCTTTCCTCTGCTTAGCTATCTGCGCTCTGTGTGTGTGTGTCTGTGTGTCTGTGTGCACGGACTTGAAATGCCTGCTCTTGTGGCCTTGCTCCAGGCGGCTTCTGAAGGAGATGCTTCGACGAAGGCTGCAGCATTTCTGCCACCCTGCAACGTGGAAACAAAAACCTGCTGTGTGATTGCCCGAAGCTCCAGAGATCTGTTGTTGTGTGAATGTAACTGTGAAGCCATGTTCTGTCAGGTCTGAATTCTGGATTCAGTCCAGGTCTAGTGCTGCACCCAGGGGTGCCAGCCTGTGCCCCCCACACCGCTCCCTTCCCAGAGGCCGCGCGGGCTCTTCTCCAGGCTCCCGTGGGCCCGAGCTGGGTGCCCGTGGAGCCCCGGCCCTTGGTGACACGCTGCAGCACGGTCACTGTGACATGGAAAGGGTGTCCAAGGGCCCTTTGTGACACGTGGGAAATAGAAGCTTGCCTGGGTGCTCGGAGTAACGGGGCACAACGGGACAGAGCGGTGCCGTGAGGAGCCCCCACACAGCACACTCGTTCGTGTCCCGCTCGGAGCTTTTCCGAGGGATTGTTCTTTTAGCTGAGCTCGAGGCCAGACCACAGCACTTGCTGACTTGTGGTCTCCCTGAGGCTTCTCTTTTACAGCTGCCCTTGAGGGCAGAGTGTGGCACTTGATGCCCTGGGGTTTTTCCAAGACATCTCTCCTGCAAGCAGCTCCAGTCACTGACATGGAGCAGAGAGGCCCAACAGTGCTCCAGAGGGCCTGCGTGGAGGAGGAGGAAGGCGGCCCTGGAGCTGCCCCAGCACTGGAGACCGGGGAGGTGGTGCCGTTCCAGCTGCCACAGCGGGGTGAGTGGCAGAGCTGGGCCGCAGGAATGTTGCCTGCAACCAGCTTGGCCCCATGCCATGCCATGCCATGCCGTTTCATGCCATGCTATTTCATGCCATGCTATGCTATGCCATGCCATGCCATGCCATGCCATGCCATGCCATGCCATGCCATGCCATGCCTTCCCCTGGGGACATGGCCATGGGCAGGATGGAACAGGGGCAGGGCAGACACCCCGCAGGGGCTGTGCTCCATCCCCTGGGCCATCCTGGGGCTCTCCCTGCCTGGGCAGCGCAGGGCTGGCCTGTGTTCTCCGGCGTCTCCCGCAGCCCCTCAGCTCTGGCTGCGCTCGATCTTTGCCAGATGCAGCCCTGGAGCGCGCACAGGAGCAGGAACCCGGCCGTGGCCACGTGCGCAAAACCCTGAAGGTACCTGCAGCCATCCCCACCTGGGCTGGGCCTGCTGTCCCTGCTCAGCCCAGCACCGTGTGTGCAGCACTCCATGCAACATCCCCGGCTTCCTGCCCTTCTCCTAACACTCGTTTGCAAATGCATAAAGAGAATTAACGAGGAGGAGACCATCGCCATGGGCACAGGGCTCAGACCATACTCGCCCATCTTCCAAACCAAGACCAGCGCTGCCCTCCTGTCTGTGCTTGGAGAGGAAGATTTTTATAATCCCAACCAAGTAAGCAGCCTGTGGGCAGGGTTTGATCCTCCCAGGAATTGCTTGGCCTCCCAAGCCATGCATGCTGGTTGCTGTGAGCCTTTGAGGCCACTTGACAGTGCAGTGGGAAGGGCAGCACTTCTCTGGGGACCCTGAGAACATTGCTCCCTCTGGCAGCTTTCCAAGTGTCCCTGTGCCTTCTGCAGGTGCCCGCAATGGTGAGGTTCATCCACCAGAGGCTCGTGGCCAGTGATTGTGCTGAGCACAGCCTGGACGAGGCCCTGCTGGATCTTGCCAAAGCACACCCACATGACACAGTGATGACGCTCCTGCGTGTGGCCCCGTCCTGTGACAGGTATGGGGCCCACCTGCCCAGAGGGCTCAGGCCTCCCCAGCCCATCACCCTGTACAGCCTGGCCCAGGTATCTGACCAACAGAGACTTCCAGGGCCCTCTGGCTGCTGCCTTTCCCAGCCCTGGCACGTCAGCCCCCGAGCCTGCTGCCATGCTCCCTCCCTGCCCCTCAGGGCTCTGTCCCCACCGGGCTGGGCGGCCTGGCTGCTGCTGGCCAGGGCCAGTGGGCAGAGGCAGAACTGGCAGCCAGCTCAGCTCCCCCCAGTGCTGTGTCTGAGACCTGTCCTGAGACAGAGCTCTGACCCCACAGAGCTGCCATGGCCATGTGGAAGACCATCATGGGCTCACCCAGCACTGCAAAGCCGGTGCAGCTGAGACTCTTGGATGTGCTGGGGAGCTGGCCAGAGCACAGCACGTGCACCTCCGATGGGGACCAAACGGGTGTCTTTGCCCTGGCTGTGAGTTTCTGCAACGGGCCTTTGCTGGCCCCAAGGCCGCCTCTCCAGCAGCTCTCCATCCTCCTTCCCCCACTGCATCTCCCTGCCTCAGGCGCTGGCCTGAAACCTGACCCGGGGGCAGCTTCAGGCCCACCAGGCCGTGTGCTCCCCCTGCCTCTCTCCGGGCCCCTCCCTGCCACGCTCGGGCCCTGCCACACGGACACCTGGGCACTGAGCGCTGTCTCGGGGGGCTTTGTCCTTTTCAGGCAACCGTGGTGATGTGGAAGATGCTCCAGGAACCCCCCATCCCACGGATACTGAAGGTGTATTTCCCCCGCCTATTTGTGCATCTGCTCTTCCAAGTGTTCCTCAGCACTCTGGATATGCCAGAGGAGGTCCATACCTTCTGGAAGGAATGCCAGGAAGAGCACGGCCTTGCCACCAGCCCCAACAGGTGCTCCATGCCACTCCTCCTGTCCCTTCCACGTGGCCTGCCAAGGAGCCAGTGCTGCCAGCGTGACCTGGGCTTTGCTGTGCACACAGGTTTGCAGTGCGCACCCTGAAGTCCCTGCTCTGCCGAAAACACTACAACGATGTTGTGGTGGCAATGGAACGCAGGTGTGGCTGGGACACGCTGCTCTCTGTTGACACCCACCACTATGCTGTGGGTCTGCTGGCCAGGTGAGACCCCCTTCTCCCCACTGCCTCTGACGTTTGTGCTCTGTGCCCAGGTGTCCCACAAAGTCCCCGTGGTCATGGGCCAGAGGGCCTTGTCACTGAGGGATGGCCAAGCACACTGGAAAAGGCTGGGAGAGGGGAGTGGCCAAAAGGAGGCGCCTCTGAAAAAGCCCTGGTGCACTTGCAGGTTGCTGGAGAAAGACCTGACTTGTGTGAGTCACTCTTGGGACAGGTTTTATTCTCCTGGTTCACAGTCTTGCTGATTTTTCTCCTGCCAGGGAGATGTCCTGCGTCTCCATACCCTCCTGTTCCCGGATCTTTCGCTACCTGCTCCGGCTGCTCAGCACAAAGGAGCCACGCTGGGATCTGCCCGCCCTGGTGTTCCTTGTGGAGGTGAGCCTCAAGGGCAGCGCTGCCTGCCTGAGCTGCCTCCCAGCTCTCTGCCCTCTCGTAGGCGCAGCTGCCAGGACGGTGCCCGTGCCCTGTGCTGCTGCCTGAGCCCAGCCCTGTGCGGCTCCGGGCTCCTGCCGGCCGGCTCCCCTGTCACTGCCCTGTGCCTTTCAGGTCCTCGAGTGCCTGGACTTGAGGGAACGTGATGCTGACAGAGTCCTGCAAATCTTCTCAAGGTACCTGCAGAGCGAGCGCAGGGAGACGCGTCGCCTGGCACTCAGGGCCCTTCTCAAGCTCACTGACGATCCCTTGATGGTGAGAAGGGGGCAGTGGCTGAAGCTGTGCAGGCAGCGTGGGGCTGGGCAACGCACTCGCTTGGCCTTGCCTGGGCTTGGGGGCCAAAGGCCTGTCCAGAAGCACTGGGGCAGCTGAAGCAGGAGGCAGGAGAGCTGGGAGCAGCTGCCTCAGCGCTTCTGGACAGGCCTTTGGCCTCTGGGCCCTGCAGCAGCAGGGTGGCCTTTCACAAACTTGTGTTCCACACAGACTGAAAAAATGTGGAGCCTCATTGAAAGACTTGTGGAGCTCCTGCAGGACGAAGATGGAGAGATAGTTAGGATAACAGTCATGGTCCTAAGCTTTATAATGTTGGACAAGGATATGCCAATACCCACCCCCATTGCCCTGCAGCTGGCTGAGGGGCTCCTGCCACTCTTTGACCATGTAAGGCTCTGTGGCCATAGCCACAGCCACTGGCTGCTGCCTGGACACTTGGTGCCCTGTGGAGATGCAGGCCTGCACCCAGGTGAGCTCCTCACAGCCGCTGCTGAGGTCTTCTCCTCTTCATACAGAATAATAGCCAGGTGCAGCTTCTCACCATATTGCTCTTCCGAACGTTGCTGGCTCTTCCACTGGGAAAGAAAAGAAAGGCCCTGGAGACACAAGTGCGCCACACCCTTCTACCACTCTTCTTCCACTGCCATGATGAGAATCAGCGTGTGGCACAGGTGAAGACTCGTGGGCTGCTGGTGTTGCCTTAGGAGAGGACTCGGCTGCCTCCTGCTCTGGTCACCTCCCGGGCTGCAGCCTCCTCCAGGCTGTGGCACTGGGACGTGGGTCCTGTGTCCTGTGCTGTGTGGACATCTCTGCGTCTCTGCTGCTCTCCAGGCTTCTTTGGAAACGCTGCTTTGTGCGGCCGAATTCCTGAAGAGGAAGGACCTTGACAAACTGGTGAAGAAGAAGCAGCTGTGGATGTTCACAAACAGCCTGGTAAGGAGAGCGGCGAACCCCCAGGCTCAGGCCGGAGAAGGCCCCTGAGGGCGGTGCTCAGTGTGCGGGGCTGGCAGCTGTGCCCCTGCCCGCTGCTGCAGCCAGAGGCCGCGCGGGCTCTTCTCCAGGCTCCCGCGGGCCCGAGCCCGGTTGCCCATGGAGCCCCGGCCCGGCGAGGCTGCGGGCCGGCACCGCGTCTCCCCGGGCAGCAGCCGGCCCTCTACCCCCTGCCCTCGGGAGCCCTTGGCCAGCGGCTGCTGGCCGCGCCTCAGGGCTGTGCGGCCAGGGGAGGCGGGGCTGGGCGCAGGCAGCGCCCGGCCCAGGGGCTCAGCCCGCGACAACCCTTCCCTCCTGCCGCTCTCCCCAGCTGGCAGAGAACAGGAGCAGAGCGGCCGAGCACCTGCGCCAGGCCCTGAGCTACCTGGAGAGCCCACAGGAGCCCCTGCGAGAGGCGGCCATCAGGTTCATGGGTGAGCCACGAGCCCGGGCTCCCTCCCCGGCCCGGCCCGGCCCGGCGCAGCTCGGCCCCAGCCCCGCCTGCTGCCTCGGCAGCGCCGGCCGGGCCCGGCGCCGTGGAGCCCCGCCTGGCCTGGCCATTGCTGCTGCCGCCCTCTGGCAGCCGTGCCCTTGGGCGGCAGCGTGCGCCAAGGGCCGGGCTGAGCCCTGCCGGGCCAGCAGCCCGTGTGGGTACAGCGCCGGCAGCGCCGCTGGCAGGGAGCTGTGCCGCTGGTGCCGTGACAGGCTCTGTGTTCACAGGCATCGCCGGGCGGCACCTGAGGAGGCAGCAGCAAGAGTTCCAGCTGATCTGCACTGGTGAGTGAGGGAAGCGGGCTGACAGCGGGGGCTGCCGGGGGGAGCTGAAAGCCCTGCCCCGGCTGCGGAGGGCTCTGCTCCCGTGGACAGAGCACACGGAGATTTCAGGGCCACGTGGGGCATTGGTGGCCAGCAGCTTCGGGCTGATCCCCTTGGTCCCTGCTCCCTCCTGGCCATGGCAAGAGCCGGCTGGGATGGCCCTTGCTGGGGGCTCTCCTCGGCTCCCCGCAGATCTGGGATCTGACCGTGGTTCTGTTCTTCTCTCTTGCAGCCCTGGAAGAAAAGGCAAATGACATCAGCCTTTCTGTCAGAAGCCTGGCTCTTCAAACTTTGCACATTCTCAGGGAAGAAGCTACAGTTCGATATCCCATCTTGGAGAACCTGGAATATCGGCTCCGCAGGGCATGGAAGACAGGGCTTCGTGTCTCAGGGCTTGGCCGCCTGTGCTGCTGGAGCTCTATGGTGATCTGATGTCAGAGGCTCTATCTGCGGGGACCACCAGAGCCAGCGGGGATTTTCCTTCTGTTCAAGATTGTTCTTTTCTTCATTGTTCTTTTGTTTTCCTTTAGCATGTAAATATAGAATGTGTTACAATAGACAGTCTCCCAGGATCTTTCTTTTTCTGCCCAGGGTCCGTAGTGCATAGAGGAAGAGGGTGCTTGTGCTCAGCCAGCTGCCCAGGCTGTGTGCTGCAGGGAAATGGCCAGAAGCCCCTTGGCCTTTGGTGGTTCTGCTGAAGCCTTTGTGCTGCCCACAGAGCGGCTGGGCAGGGGCCGCAGCTGCGGGGATCCCTGCCAGAGCGGTGCCTGGAGATGGCCACAAGCCCTGTGCCAGGCAGGAAGCGCCATCCGTGTCCTCCTGCCCGTGTGCTGCTGGCTGCCTTGCTGAGGGCTCCCAGGTGCCCCTGCATGGGGCTGCTCTGGAGCTGCTGTGGGGCTGCGGCGCTGCTGCCGGGCAGCTTGGCCGGGCTGGGGCAGCCCCTGAGGGGCTGGGGCGCTGGCAAGCCCTGAGCAATGGGCTGGCAGAGGCCACAAGCAGCCCCCTGGCAGCCGCCTTGTTCCTGCCAGAGTTGACTTGCAAGACAGATCCTCGTCACTCCATAACTAACAGCATCAGTGTTGTTGGAAACCCAAATGCAGGGAGTTCTCAGATCTTTGGGCCTGTAAGCCAAAGCTTAGAATTAAACACAGGATTTGAGCTAAGAGCTTGGAAAGGGCTTCCAAACTCAGATGCTGGAAGCCAGAATGTGGATTTATAGTATAAAGCAGAGACACCTTAAGCTAAATGGACGTAAGTTTAGCATTTTAGAATTTAAGATGTAGATAAAATAAAAGTAGTTTTAAATGTAAACACAAAGGTCCGAATGCAGTGCTTTGGGTTTGTGTGTCATAAAGTAATGATTGCCTAAGAAAGCTTGCACTGTAGCATGAGTCCATGAGATGAAATATTGAAGGATTCAGTCAGAACCATACATATCCTTATTGGCATTGCTTTATTGGCCAATAAATCCTTAAAAGTTCTTGTAACTAGAAGTCTTGTGACCTTCTGAGCCTTGTGGTGGAGATGTGAGCCAAACTCATCCTTCCTATCTATGTAGAAGATAGGAAAAAGAAATGGCATCATCTAAAAACCTCAGAGGTCTGGTCTCTAGCTCGTTCCAAACTCCTTCAAATCCTCCTAAGTGTGATTTAGGTACAAATAGATGACAAGGACTCCTAATGCTGGCTCTTTGCATCCAAACCAGCTGTTTTAGAAACTTTCCCATAACCCTGTGTAGTTATGTGCCAGCAATGGATCATTTGAAGAAACTTTTCCAGCTGACTTGAATAGAGGTTTGTTAGAAGGGTATTTGAGGGGAAACCCTCCCAGCAGAGGTCTGGGCTTAGGCCTTGCTGTGTCCCTGCTGATGGTGAAGTGTGCCATAAACTGCAGGTGTTTCTGGGCTAAAAATGGAATTGAGTCATGTTGACTTGCTCTTTTTCGCCTATAAAAGCTGGATCCACTTTCAGGGCAAATTTGGAGACCTCATCTCTGGGTGAATGGATGAACTAGGATTTTCCCAGTTGCTGGGAATGGTTCCCCAGTTCCTTGGTGTAAAATGGGGCTGCCCAGCAAGTGCAGATCTGCAAGATGATAAAGAATTTAGGCAATTGGTGATGCATCTTTCTAAATTGCTCTCCTTTCTCTCCTTTTGTGAAATACAAAGCTGTGTTTCGTGTCAGGTACCTACAGGCAATGTGGGTATTTGTGATCGCGATATGTGGGACACTTATAAAGACCAATTCTAGTAATAACTGAGGAAAGTAAAGCATGGAAGAGGTCTTTCAACCTATCCTTTGTATGTAATTAAGTTTTATAAGTCTTAAGTTGATTTAGGAGCATTTGAATTAAAGTTTTGAGGATGTTGCTTTTTGACAGGAACTTTCTGCTTGTAGCTAAGCCTTAAAGAGTTTTGCAGTAATAACCTTTTGAAGTATAATTTTAGAATATTACTTGTAGTAAGGATCTTTGAAACTATAGCTTTAGAATATAAAAAAAGGAAATATGCTTATTTCGCACCTTGACAAAACAGTGAAAAGCAGCTTGAGAAAGTAATATGAACATCAACTCAAGGACTAATAGTTTTGACCAAGGGAAGCTGGACATCACTGTTATGAGATTTATAGTCCTTGCAATCAAAAGGTAAAGCCATGTCTGGAATCTGGACCCCACTAGCTGGGAGACTTCTTTCTTCGTTCGGAAGTTGGACCCCCCACTACATGAGATACTAATTTTCTGGGATACATCCTGAGAAAAACTAAATCACAATAGTGTACAGAATTGTGATGTAAAAATTGGGAAGAGAAACTGCTGATGAGTAAAAATTGGGAAACAAAATTGCTGAGAGAGCTCATGAGTGCGTCTATAAATACCTGTAAGCCTCAACTATCGGTGTGCAGTTGGGGGGAAAGCTTCCCCCACTGTACCCAGCGCAGTATTGCACATACTTTACCAAAATAATTAATAATTTGATTGCTGCTTGAATGTTGGCCTAGTTCGAGCTTCTCATTTATAACATTATAGTACTGTTTTAGGTGCACTACCTTGCTTGTTTTTGCTTGTCACTAAAACCAAGCACACATTTTTTGTTGAATCTATCATCTTGCTGTGTGGTTCCTTCATATTCAAAGTAAAGTAAGAACATTATTTCCAGTGGTGTGTCCTTTAAATGGCCTCTGTTCATTTGGCAGAACACCAGGAGGCTCCTGAGGAGCCGGGGTGCTGGGAATCCCTAAGCAATTGGGTGTCAGAGGGCACAAGCAGCCCCCAGGCAGCTGCCTTGTCCCTGGCACCCGGCTGCTCTGGCGCTTGCCCAGAGCGTCTCCCAGGCCTGCGGCAGAAGCCCTCGAGGCCGGGACACCCCCCCAGCAGGAGGGTGGGGGCACCCCCGAGGTGCCCAGGCTGGGCTGGCTGGACACTGGGAGGGCAGGGGGCTGCTGCCAGGGCACGGCCACTGGGCGCTGCCAATGAGGGGCAGGGGGCAGAGGCAGGGCTGGCGGCCAGTCCGGGCCCTGACGGCTGCCCAGGCCATGGTGCCGTGACTGAGGCCCCCCTGACCCAGAGCTCGGGGCCCGCAGAGCTGCTGCCTCCATGGGGAGGGCGGCCATGTCTCCTCCAGCAGGGCTGCGGAGTCGCTGCTGCTCCGGCGGCTCTGGAGCCCACAGAAACAGCACCAGAGCGGGCTCAGCAACAGCAGCACCCCGAACGACGGCACCTGCTCGACCGGGCATCCGCACCCGCCGGGATGCCAGACGGGGGGAGCCCGGGGGCACCATGGCCCCTGCTTTGGCAAAAGGCTCAGCAGAGTTGGCCACAATGGCTCTCTCTTGACTTGCCAGCCTCACGGCAACGCTTGGCTGCTTCAGCTGCTGCCTGTGCCCCTGGCTGACTTCCATGGCCGGGCTTGAGGGCAGACTCGCCTCCCACAGGCGGCGTCCCAAGGCAGCGGCATTGGTGCCAAGGGCACAGAGACACTCTGATGGGGCACCAGCCCTGCACTGCAGCTGCCCTCCCTCCCCTCCATGCAGGCACCTTAAAGACACGTGCGTCAGCTCTGAAATGAAATCCTGGACTTGCTTGGAACAAAGGAGGCGCTGCAGAAAACCTGGGACTTCCATGGCTCATTTTCCTCTCCACTTGGGGAATCACAGAATGCCAGAACACTTTGCGTTGCAAAGTATCATAAAGACCATCCAGATCCCACCACCCTGCCATGGGCACAGGTGCTGTGCAGGCACAGCTGTCACTAGAACTGGAAGAACGCTTTTACATATTTACCATTTCCTCCCCTGGATTTCAAGCTAACATGACAAATTCAGCTGATTACAGCTGAATTATGTAGCTCACAGGATTTGGAATAGGAGTCTCCAGTGGGCCATGGTATGTCCATTCAGCCTTTGTTAGACCATCCAGATGGAGCTCAGCCCTGTGAAGCCCAGGCACACGAACCAGGCTGGTCCATTTCAGCATCCCAAAGGCTTTGGGGCTTCCTGTGCACCCTGAGGCTCCTGGCATCAGCACAGTTCCAAGGGACAGGGTATGACACTGGGGACAATCCTTGGTACTTAATGGCTTCAGATCTGGGAGAGAAATGTTTTGCCTGGCTTCACCCAGGAGTTCAGGTTTTCGCAGGGCTTTGATTGATTGGTCACTGCAGGTAGCTTTAACTAAATGCAAAAGGATCTAACAGCAGAACGTCTGGAGAAGTTTCCACCCTAGGGATAGGGTGAAAACCTTGAAAATTATCAACAGCTCTGGAAAACATTAAATAAAAAACAAAACCAAAAAAAGATGAAGCCCTGTGACTTTTCAGGCACAACTCTTTGGGTCTGGAGGAAATATTTGCCTTGCATCAGCTACGACACAGACAGATTGGCAGCAACTGGAGCATTGAACATCACGGACTGGGCTAGTGTTTTTCCCAGAAGAACAGAGAGAAGATCACATTGAAACATGACACTGCCTCTGTACAATCAAATCGTCCAGGGAAACTCAGAAGCTGATGGTGTTGCAGTGCAACTGCCAATCCCTTCCATGGACTGCCAATCCCTTTCAGGACTGACTAACAGCTTCTGCCTTCTGACAGAGGCCAAGTGCTGCCAGCAGTTGCTCCAGGTGCTCCTGCCATCAGCCCCCAATGCACGTGGGCTTTGGCTCCCTGTGGCACAGAAGCCCCCGGGGGCACAGGTCTCTGGGGCAGGAGACGGGCACCAGCGCTGCCAGGGCTCGGGGGGTGGCAGCTCTGCTTGGGCAGGGACTCTGCCACAGCTGCTGATGGCAGCGCTGCCCGGGCCCCAGGGCTCAGAGCAGCGTTGGTGCCCGGGCCCACACGTTCCTTGTGCGTGTCACACCCGCGGCTTTAGGATGGCCACAGGCCGGGACGTGTCCCAAGGAGGCCGTGCCAGCTTCCCTGGAAGGCCCCGTGCCCTTCCCGGCGCGGCTGCGTCGGCAGCCCTGGGGGCTCCTTCTGCTGCCCTGAGCCCGCAGAGCAGGGCAGTGTTTGCTGATGCTCTGAGCCCTTCCTAAAGATCCTGTGGGGCTGCCTTAGACACCTGAGGCCAGGCATTCCTTCCAGCCTGGGCCACTTTGGCCGGGCTGGGGGCAGCCCCAGGGCAGGCGGCAGTGTGTGCAAGGGCCCTTGGTGACACGCTGCAGCACGGTCACTGTGACATGGAACAGGTGTCCAAGGGCCCTTTGTGACACGTGGTAACATAGGAGCTGGCGCTGACAGGAGCAGGCCACAGTGCTTGGAGCACGCGACGGGACAGGACGGGACAGAGCGGTGCTGTGAGGAGCCCCCGCACAGCGCACTCATTCGTGTCCAACCCGGAGCTTTTCCGAGGCATTGTTCCTACAGGTGACCTCGTGGCAAGACTGCAGGCCTTGGTGGCCCGCGGCCTTGGCGAGGCTTGTGTTTTGCAGGTGCCCTTGAGGACTTGCGGACTTGGAGCTTTCCTGAGCCATCTCAAGGGAAGGTGCCCTTGAAGCCAGACTCAGGCATGGCAGGCAGATTCCTCAGCCTCTTCAAAACCTTCAGATGGAATAAAAAGAGAAGGCCTGAAGCTGCCCCAGCACAACAGGCTGAAAAAGTGGAGCAGTTCCAGGCACTGAAGGATGGTGAGTGGAAGAGCTGGGCCACAGTGATGATGGCTGCAGCCAGATTAGCCCCATCCCATCCCATCCCATCCCATCCCATCCCATCCCATCCCATCCCATCCCATCCCATCCTATCCCATCCCATCCCATCCCATCCCATCCCCTGGGGACATGCCCACGGGCAGGATGGAACAGGGGCAGGGCAGACACCCCGCAGGGGCCGTGCTCCATCCCCTGGGCCATCCCGGGGCTCTCCCTGCCTGGGCAGCGCAGGGCTGGCCTGTGTTCTCCGGCCTCTCCCGCAGCCCCTCAGCTCTGGCTGCGCTCGCTCTTTGCCAGATGCAGCCCTGGAGCGCACACAAGAGCAGGAACCCGGCCGTGGCCGCGTGCGCAAAACCCTGAAGGTACCTGCAGCCATCCCCTCCTGGGCTGGGCCTGCTGTCCCTGCTCAGCCCAGCACCTCGCTTGGAGCATGCCATGGAACATCCCTGCCTTCCCTGTCCTTTGTTCTGCAAATGTTCACAAAATTCCTGCCCATTCAGCATGGAGAGACCAGTACCACAGCAGCTGAGGTCCCAGCCCAGCCTGACTCCAGCCCAACCAAGTTCCAGGGAAAGCCTCACGCCAGCCCAGAACGCACAGCAGACTCAGGAAATGATGCAATGAATTATCAAAGAGTGACTCAGGGCATCACAAGCATTGGCAACATGCCCACACCCACTGCGATTGGTGCTCCCACTATGGATTTTTTTCAGGACAGTGCTGTTTCTCCTCAGCAGCAGGTAAGCAGCCCGAGGCCAGGCCTGGAGGCCTGCCAGGATCGTGTGTCCCCTCAAGCCATGCTCACTGGGCCCCCTCAGCCTTTGAGGCCAGCACAGTGTGGCAGGAAGGGAAGCACTTCTTGGGGAAAGCTGGGGAAATTGCTGCCTTGGACAGCGCTCCAAGTCTTCCCCATGCCTCCTGCAGGTGCCAGCCACTGTAAGGGGCATTCACCAGAGTCTACAGTTCCATGTTGCTCTGGATGCCAGGCTGCAAATTGACATTGTCAGGATGGCTGAAGAACACCCTGCAGACGTGGTGCTGACCCTGCTGCGCTGTGCCCCAACGTGTGACAGGTACGGGGCCCACGTGCCTGCACAGCTCAGGGCTCACCAGCCTTTGGGGCCCACGGCCCTGCACAGCCTGTGCTCTGGGCTCTGCCAGACAGGCAGAGAGCTCCAGGACCCTCGGACACCTCTGTTTCCCAAGCCTGCTGCCAATGCTCCCTCCCTGCCCCTCAGGGCACTGGGGCTCTGTCACCTGGGCCCTCACAGCTGCACAGGGCATGGTACTGGGACTGAGATGCCCCTGACACAGAGCTCTGATCCCACAGAGCTGCTGCAATGATGTGGCGAACTATAGGATCATCGGGACCAGCAGTGGAGAAAGTGCTGGCAACACTTCTCTGTGTGATGGAGGACTGGCCTCTGCACAGCGCCTGCACCTCTGATGGGGATGACAGGGACGTTTTTGCCCTGGCTGTGAGTTTCTGGATTTGGCCTCTGCTTGCCCCTCGGTCATCTCTCCAGCAGCTCTCCATCCTCTCCATGCCTCAGTCACCGGGCTGAAACCTGGGCTAGGGGCAGGCTCAGGGGGCACCAGGCCCGCTGCTCCTCCTGCATCTGCCCTTGGGCCCTGCCCCACGGACACCTCGGCACTGAGCGCTGTCTTGGGCTGCTTCTTTTGCAGACAACTCTGGTGATCTGGGTGATTGTCCAGGTGCCCGAGTGCCACGAGGCAATGATTCTTTACTCCTCCCGCCTGTTTGTGGCTCTGCTGTTCCATGTTGTCATCACCACACGGCAGATGCCACCAGTGGAAGCTGGTAACTTCTGGAGAGCATGCCAGGAGGAACACCACCTTCCCAGCAAGCCCAACAGGTCCCAGTCCTCCTGGCCTTGCCATGCTCTTGTGGCCAGTGCCAGGGCTCCCAGTGTGACCTGGGCTTTGCTCTGCACACAGGTTTGCAGTGCAGGCCATGAAAGCTCTGCTCTGCCGACTGCGCTGTGACAATGAGGTGATGGCTATGGAGCGCAAGCGTGGCTGGGACACGCTGCTGTGTGCTCACACCCAGCACTATGCCATGGGTCTGCTGGCCAGGTGAGACTCCCTTCTCCCCACTGCCCCTGGCATTTGTGCCCTGTGCCCCACACAGTCCCTGTGGTCATGGGCCAGAGAGCCTCGTCACTGAGCGATGGCCTAGGAGACTGGAAAAGGCTGGGAGAGGAGGGTGCCCAGAAGGGGCCACCTCCCAGAGCACCAACATCCCCTCCAGGGATGCTGGGGAAAGACCAGAGCTCTGTGACTCAGTCCTGGGAAAGCTTTGTCCCCCACCTCAGGGTCTTGGTGCCTTTTTCCCCCTGCCAGGGAGATGCGCCGGCACTTGGTCCCTTTGTGCTCTCGCATTGGACAACACTTGCTCCGGCAGCTCAGCAGGCAGGACCCATACAGGGATCTGCCCTTCTTGGCATTCCTTGTGGAGGTGAGCCTCAAGGGCAGCGCTGCCTGGCTGAGCTGCCTCCCAGCTCTCTGCCCTCTCACAGCCACAACTGCCGGGACAGTGCCCATGCCCTGTGCTGCTGCCTGGGCCCAGCCCTGTGCGGCTCCGGGCTCCTGCCGGCCGGCTCCCCTGTCACTGCCCTGTGCCTTTCAGGTCCTTGAGTGCCTGGACTGGAGGGAATGTGGTGGCAGTGTCTGGAAGGTCTTGGCAAGGTACCTGCACAGCGAGTGCAGGGAGCAGCGTCGCCTGGCGCTCAGAGGCCTCGTGGTGGTCAGCAAGGATCTCTTGATGGTGAGAAGGGGGCCGCAGCTGAAGCTGCGCTGGGGAAAGCAGCCCCTTGGGCGTGCAGGGCTTCAGGAGCTGAGGCAGCTGCTCCCAGCTCTCCTGCCTCACCTGCCCCAGTGCTTTGGGTCACGCCTTTGGCCTGTGGGCCCTGCAGCAGCAGGGTGGGCTTGCAGTGCCAGGGCAGGGTTGGCGGTGCAGCCCTCCGTGGCTTCCCAGCACAACCTTGTGTTCCACACAGGCCAGGAGATTGTGCTGTCTCTCTCAACGGCTTGTGGATGTTCTGGATGATGCAGATGGAGAGGTGGTCAGCATGTCCCTCTCTGTGTTCATGAATGTGCTCCAGCACAAAGACATCCTGGTATCCAGCACCACTGCCCCGAAGCTGGCTGAGGAACTCCTGCTGCTCTTTGTGCATGTAAGCTTCTGCATCCTGAGCCACAGGCATTGGGTGCTTCCCAGGAACTTTGTGCCCTCTGGATTTTCAGGCCTTTGCCCAGGTGGGACTAGAATAGTTGCTGTAGGTCTTTTTCTTTCCTCTAGGACAACAGCCATGTGCAGTTGCTGTCCATTCAACTCTTCTGCAAGGTGTTGGAACTGGTAGTGGATGAGGGAAAAAAGCCCCTGCAGACAACTGTGATCAACAGCCTCAATACACTTAAACTTTACTGTCATGCTAAAAACCGGGACGTGGCAAAGGTGAGGTTTTGTGTGATGCTGGTGGATCTCTGGCAGGGGGCTTGGCTGCCTCCTGCCCACGTGCCTTGCGGGCTGACGCCTCCTCCAGGCCTTGGCACAGGGATGTGGGGCCGGTGCCCTGGGCTGCGGGGCCATCTCTGGGTCTCTGCTGCTCTCCAGGCCTCTCGAGAAACGCTGATTCGTGTGGCCGAGTTCCTGCAGAGGAGCAAGCTGGTACAGCTGTTGAAGAAGCAGCCGCCGATGAATGTCGATGAGTGCCTGGTAAGGAGGGCCTGCAAGCCCCAGGCTCAGGCCGGAGAAGGCCCCTGAGGGCGGTGCTCAGTGTGCGGGGTTGGCAGCTGTGCCCCTGCCCGCTGCTGCAGCCAGAGGCCCCGCGGGCTCTTCTCCAGGCTCCCGTGGGCCCGAGCCCGGTTGCCCATGGAGCCCCGGCCCGGCGGGGCTGCGGGCCGGCACCGCGGCTCCCCGGGCAGCAGCCGGCCCTCTGCCCCCTGCCCTCGGGAGCCCTTGGCCAGCGGCTGCTGGCCGCGCCTCAGGGCTGTGCGGCCAGGGGAGGCCGGGGCTGGGCGCAGGCAGCGCCCGGCCCAGGGGCTCAGCCCGCGCCAACCCTTCCCTCCTGCCGCACTCCCCAGCTGGCAGAGAACAGGAGCAGAGCGGCCGAGCACCTGCGCCGGGCCCTGCCCTACCTGGAGAGCCCACAGGAGCCCCTGCGAGAGGCGGCCATCAGGTTCATGGGTGAGCCACGAGCCCGGGCTCCCTCCCCGGCCCGGCCCGGCGCAGCTCGGCCCCAGCCCCGCCTGCTGCCTCGGCAGCGCCAGCCGGGCCCGGCGCCGTGGAGCCCCGCCTGGCCTGGGCATTGCTGCTGCCGCCCTCTGGCAGCCGTGCCCTTGGGCGGCAGCGTGCGCCAAGGGCCGGGCTGAGCCCTGCCGGGCCAGCAGCCCGTGTGGCCACAGCGCCGGCAGCGCCGCTGGCAGGGAGCTGTGCCGGGGCCGTGACAGGCTCTGTGTTCGCAGGCATGGCCGGGCGGTGCCTCAGGAGGCAGCAGCAAGGGCTCCGGCTGATCTGCGCTGGTGAGTGAGGGCAGCGGGCTGACAGCGGGGGCTGCCCAAGGAGCTGCAAGCCCTGCCCCGCCTTTGGAGAGCTCTGCTCCCTGTGCGCACGAGGGCTGATGTGGGCAGAGCACACGGAGATTTCAGGGACACGTGGGGGAGTCCTGGAAAATACCTCCCAGCCCATTCCAAAGTCTCCTACTCCTTTCTGGCTGGGATGGCTCTGTTCAGAAGGTCTTGTAGGATTCCCTCAGACCCGGGCTGTTGCCATGCCTCTGTTCCTTTTTCTTTCAGCCCTTCAAGGCCGGAGGCAACGTGCCATCCCATCCTGCTGTGACCAGGCGAATCAAGTCGACTTTCCCCGGAGAGCTCAACAAGTAGGGACATCTTCTGGATCCAGTCAACCAGTGTCCCAAGAAGGGCACCAGGAGACACCCAAGAGGACATCGCCTCCCAGCGCTGCTGGAAGTCCTGGCACAGCTGATGCTGGACACAGTTCTTGTGGCTTCAGCCCTCTCCCTGCCTGTTGACAGCTCCGTCCCTCCAGCCCTCAGACACTGCCCATCGCCATTTTTTCCCTCCACTCTCCCTCCCTGTAGATAGTTGCCTCCCTCCAGCCCTCAGACACTGCCCATCCCCATTTTATCCCTCCACTCTCCCTCCCTTTAGATAGCTCCCTCCCTCCAGCCCTCAGACACTGCCCATCCCCATTTTTTCTCTCCACTATCCCTCCCTTTTGATAGATCTTCCCACCAGCCCTCAGACTGTCCATCACCTTTTTCTCTTTCCCCTATCCCTCCCTTTAGATAGCTCCCTCCCTCCAGCCCTCAGACCCTGCCCGTCCCCTTTTTGCCCTCCCAGCTCATCCCTGCGCTTTGCCTTATTCTAATAAAAGTTTGGCTTCTTCACTTTGTCTGCATCCCTGTGGAATTGAAGCAAATCCGGGGCCCTGGGACACACAGGCCCCTGCTGCCGTTCTCCGCCATGCCGTGTTTTGTGCACAGACCCAGAGGAACGAGGGCAGGTCAGGCTGGAAAGGTCCCCGTGCTGAAGGTGCAGTTCCACAGCACTGTGCACTTACACATCTTGCTGAGCACCTCACAGCCTCTGAGTTTTGGAAGAGCCAACCTGAGTATGCTCTGAACCCAGCTGAGAGGGATTCCATGGCAAGCATCCATGGAGGGCAATGGAGCTTGGAATGCTGGAAGTTTTCAAGAATTGCTTCCTGAAAGCACAGCAGCGCTCCATCCCTGCACAGGATGAGGAAGAGGGCAGAAGCAGAGAGCATGCGGGCTTAGCAGGGAGCTCTGGCTGTGCCTAAGGGCAAATGAAGCAGCAGCACAGTGCCCGAGACTGGGACACGCGGCCGTGCCGCTGCCCGCAGCGCTGCCAGGCAGTGCCGGGATCCCGGCTGTGCTTCTGCTCCCCACAAGGGAGGAATGGCAGCCCCAGGCTCAGAGCCAGTCAGAAAGCCAAGCAAGGGAGAGCAGAGGGAGGGCACCCTTCCAGTGTCTCTCGGCCATGGCCGCAAAACAGCCCCTGCTTCTTCTTCCTGGGCCTGTGTTTGGGCTGTGCTGGTGGCAGAGCCAGCCAGGCTGTGCTCTGTGTTCCAAAGCCTGTTGGGAGCTGCCATGAAAAGCTCTGTGTGCCCAGAGAGAGTCCTGGAAGGTGCTGGCAAGAGCCTCTAAACTAAATATAGGATCTTTCAGTTCAAATATGTGGTTTCCTTTAGCAAGAAAGAGCTCCTCTGACTCTGTCAGTGCTTGTTTTGCTCTCTTTGGACTGTCTAATGCTTGGACCAGGAACTTCCACCAATTCCAGGGTCTGCAGTGGCAGTAGGGGTTGTGCAGTTGGAATGGTGGCAATGGAAGGACACATTAGAGTCCCATGCCAACTTTGATGCTGTTATGTTTGCTCAGCAGTTGACAACATGAGGAGAATTCAAGTTTTCCTCTCCACTTGGGGAATCACAGAATGCCAGAACATTTGGCGTTGCAAAGTATCACAAAGATCATCTGGTTCCCACCACCCTGCCCTGGGCACAGGTGCTGTGCAGGCACAGCTGTCACTAGAACTGGAAGAACACTTTTCCATGTTTACCATTTTCTCTCCTGGATTTCAAGCTAGCATGAAAAATTCAGCTGGTTACAGCTGAATTATGTAGCTCACAGGATTTGGAATAGGAGTCTCCAGTGGGCCATGGTATGTCCATTCAGCCTTTGTTAGACCATCCAGATGGAGCTCAGCCCTGTGCAGCCCAGGCACAGGCAGCAGGCTGGTCCATTTCAGCATGCCAAAGTCTTTGGGGCTTCCTGTGCACCCTGAGGCTCCTGAATCCATTCTTGAATTCCCAGTTAGTGCTGGGCAGGACATGAGAACACAGGAATGGCCTCTTTGGCTCATTCTTGGGTTTGCTGCTCCTGCCTAAAATAATCATCAAGAGTATATGCCGATGTAAAGGTACAGCTCAACACCAGGGTGTTTTTCTGTAGTGTTGAAAACTAAACCCTTGTGTGAGAGACTCCATTCAGAGACTTTGAAATCCAGTGTAAAAAATGACAGCTTTGATATTTAAGAATCCCAGAAATGTCTTCATGGGATTTTTCTGGTCAAGGATTTGAATGCTAATGCAGAAATTACAAAAATGTTAAAAGTAGTTTTCATTGCCAACCCCTCTTAAATGCCATCAGCACAGTTCCAAGAGACAGGGTATGACACTGGGGACAGTCCTTGGTACTTAATGGCTCCAGATCTGGGAGAGAAATGTTTTGCCTGGCTTCACCCAGGAGTTCAGTTTTTCCCAGGGCTTTGATTGATTGGTCACTGCAGGTAGCTTTAACTAAATGCAAAAGGATGGAACAGCAGAACTTCTGGATAGGGAGAAAACCTTGAGAATGATCAGCAGGCCTTGGAAAACTTAGAAAGAAAAATCAAAAAGTGACGTAGCCCTGTGACTTTTCAGGCACAACTCTTTGGGTCTGGAGGAAATATTTGCCTTGCATCAGCTACAGTGTTGTGGCAATGACCCAGTAAGATCTTTTATTTCTGAGAGGCACAGGAAGGCCTCTGGAACTTCAAATATTTGAAGTTTCAAAGGCTGAAAGCAATGAAGTGAGGCCTCTGAGATTCTGCTGCAGGCTGTGATGTTTCAGAATACCCATCTGGGATGTGTTAATGTGGTTTTGTTTGCTTTAACCTGTTTGGTTTTTTTTGGTTTTTTTTTGTTTCTTCACTCTGAAAGTCCATCTCCTGCAACACCAGTAGGAGTTGGGGAGGGTGAGGTTGTGTCCATTGGACCTGAACTGCCAAGAGGATCAGACACTGCATAGAATGACAGAATCATTTTAGTTCTTCTTGGAAAAGGTCTCCAAGACCTTTGAGTCCAACCTGTGCCTGATGCCCACCTTGTCCCCAGCCCAAGGCACTGAGTGCCACGTCCAAGTTTTCCTTGGACACCTCCTGGGATGGGGACTCCACACCACCCTGGGCAGCCCCTTCAATCCCTGACCCCCTTTTCCATGGGGAAATTCCTGCTGCTGTCCACCCTGAGCCTGCCCTGGCCCAGCCTGAGGCCATTCCCTCTGCTCCTGTCCCTGTGACCCCCCTGGCTGTCCCCTCCTGTCAGGAGCTGTGCAGAGCCACAGAGGAGCCTGAGCCTCCTCTGCTCCAGGCTGAGCCCCTTCCCAGCTCCCTCAGCCTCTCCTCTTATGACTTAAATGTGTGGCAGAGGGTTCTTGCTTAGGACAGTGTGTGAGCTGTTAGAGAAATTGGAATCTCAAAGGCTTCTTCTCCCTCCCAGGAGGTCAAGGGCTGGAGAATATTCAGCAACCCACAGGCAGTGCCTGCATGGGCTGTATGAATTTCTGCCAATATCTCAAGGGACACACAGATGACATAGGAAGACAATCAAAGCTGAGTCTGTTGTGTCTGTGAATTTTGGATCAGGTCTCAAATCCTCTGTTAGTCTGAGCAAAACTTAGAAGCCTTTCTCCTACCTCTACCAGCTGAAGTCAACGTTAAGTCTTCTGCAGGTATGGTGAAGTTACTCAGAAAATCACAGAACACTTTGGGTTGAAAGGGATCTGAAGGCCCATCTCCTTCTGATCTCCCCTGCCATGGGCAGGGACACCTTCCATTCTCCCAGGTTGCTCCAAGCCCCATCCAACCTGCCCTGGAACACTTCCCAGGATGGAGCAGCCACAGCTTCTCTGGGCAACTTGTGCCAGGGCCTCACAACCCTCGCAGGGATGAATTTCTTCCCAATATCCTGTCTAATCCTGCTTCCTGGCAGTGGGAAGCCATTCCCTGTGTTCTGTTGTGCCATGCCCATGGTGAAGAACTTCTCAGGAACCTTTTGGTTTTGCTAATGGCACAGCACAAAAGCTAAGGAAAAGCAGAGGAATGTACTGCTGTGAATTTATTTGGTTTTTTTTTTTTTTTTTATCAGAAAGGACACCATTAATTTTCATCTGAATGTCATCTGAATGTCCAGGAAACAAGAGATCAAGAATAGCTCCTCAGTGCCTGGAATGCTGTTTAGACTGTTTTCAGCATACAGGCATGTGATGATGCTGGATGATTTACATTTAAAAGGAAAATACGTCTTGTAATTGCCAAAATTTCACTCATAAAGAGAAATTGTTGTTCCAGTTGTCTGGGAACAGAACTGACTTGATTGCTGGGAGTGAAAGGAGTCTGAAAATAGTCATCTAAGAGAGGCACTTTAATTTCCTTATTTCTTAACCGATGTCTGGTTGGTGTGTAGATTAAATTGGATACAACTCCCTCCCATTGCCCCAAGCTGCCTTGGCATCTGGAAATTGCTGGTGGCAGAGTCCAAGTTTAGTCCTGAAACTGCCAGTTCTCCATCTCACCTTTCTCTGTGTGCCATGGCACCCCTCTCCACCTGGGGCTTCCTAGCAGAGTCCTTTTCAGCAAGTGCTGGAAGCTGGGCACAAAGAGAACGTGGAGAAAGTCTCAGACCTCCCCAGAAATCCAGAACTGGAGTGCAAAAATGTAAAATTGGTTCCACTGCTTAAATATGCTGAAATCAGAGATTGGAGGAGCTGCAATAGCAAACATGTCTGTTGTCCAGGTGCTGTAAAGCCAGGGCTCTGCAGAGGAACTGTGATTTCATGAAACAATTTCCAAGTCCCACTCAGCATTACTACCATCCTGCTGGCAGCATTTCTTAAGAGCTGCTCTAGGAGGACAGTCTTTAAACTCTGCAGTTGGCTCAACATCTAAATTTACTCTTGCACTGGCTACAACACTGTGCCTCAGTGGTTGGGAAGGAATTTTACATATTCACCTTCTAGTGGGGTATTAGCTGGTCCCAGCATACAAAAGGCAAATGGTTGCCTTTTTAGGGATGAAGTGGGAAGCTAAATGTTATCCAGATCACTGCAGTAAGGTGAAAAACAAGGATCTTGGGCCTCTGAATGCCAAGGCCTTTCTGTTTGAGTCGTCTCATTCCACTGGGCAGACTTCTTTCCTCAGTTTCTGAAACAGCAGTGCACAAAGAAGTGCAAACATCCATCCCAGAACTAAGATGGGAAGCAGAACACATAATGCTACTGCCACCCAGGCACCTCTCTGGCAAGGAATGTGGGGAGAAAGGAAAACACTGAAAGGAAAACACTCCCTCATCTGTCACAATCTCAGCACACACTTATTTCTGACAAAAGGTGCATTGAGTTTGGATCTTTCTGTCTCTAATTCCCAACCTTTCATAAGCAAGGAACCTGAGATATTGCTTTAAATGAGAAGGGTGAGTTTAAAAAAATCAAAACACATTTCTTTGATTAACATTCAGGAATCAAAATACTTTAATCAACTCTGTGACCCATCTTCAATAGCAAAACAGAACCACTCCTTCTTCCAAATGACATTTGAGCCACAGAAAACATTGCAACACAGAAAAATAATATAAGAATATTAGAACATTGGATCAGCTCAAATGCAGACACTGGTGAATGAAAATTATTAGCATTTATCAACATTTTTGTATCCTTTATAACAGTATGAACTTTATTCAGCATTGCCTCTGACTGATTGTAGAGAAACCATGGCAGAAGCAGGTCAAAGAGCTCACTTGGAGGCTTTCCCTTGACCTGAGGCAGCCTGGTCTTGCCTCTGGCAGCAGGAAAGCTGGGCAGGGCTCAAAAGGCTGTTCCTGAGAGTCTCCAGCTCACTTTAAACCCTTTGCATTGTGGTGCTCTGGCATGGCCACAGCCACAGCTCAACATTCCTGGTTAGAGGTGAGAGTGACCAGTGTCGGACAATTCCCTTTTCTGACCCAGAGATGGGGCAACTGAGAGCTGTTTTAAAGACTTTTATTCCATTTTCAGTCTAATGTGAAGGGTGAGACAAATAAAAAACTAGAAAGAATAATAAAGTACTGGAATGCTCTTCCCAGGGAGAGGGTAGAATCACCATCTCTGGATGTGTTTATAAAAAGACTGGGCATGGCACTTGGTGCTATAGTCTAGGTGAGGTGTTAGGGCATAGGTTGGACTTGATCTTAGAGGTCTCTTCCAACCTCATTATTCTGGGATTCTGTGATTCTGTAATGTTATAATGATGTTCTAATTCATGCCATCACAATCAGAAGCCAACTATTTCCTAATTACAATACATTATAAGCATTCCTTGGCCTATCAGCTTTTGCACACACCATGCTGTAAATGCCTTAAAGCCAATCATCAAAAATTATCCCTTGTGGGTCCCACTACAATGCATCTTTCACAGTTCTATTTCTCCAAAGCATCCAGTCTTATTTGCAAGGCCAGCCTTTGAAACTTGTTTCTAGCTCCATTTCTCTCTCAACAATATCTGTCCTATTCCTATGATTCCCTATGATTCCCTCTTCCTATTCTATGATTCCCTATATGGCATTTCTAAGTCAGCATTTCTCATCTCAAAGTTTGCATATGGATGCAATACTGTGTGAACCTTCTGTCAGGCCTTGAGAACTCTCTACAAATCCATTTCCCACAGTCCAAGAGCTGGGAGAGAACATCTTCAGCTGCAGGGAACAAGGAGAATGGATGTAGAGAGAGGCTCCAGCTTTTTTGCTGGGAAAAACTTCAATCAGCATGTTTGACCCCATTGCCAATGCTGAAATCCAAGCTGGCTGGCAAAAAGTGCCCACCCCTTTCCCTTTTTGCTTACAAGCAGGAGGAACTTTATGCTTTTTCTTATCAAATTTGAGCCTCCTGCAAGTTCTTATGTGTGAGGAGTTCTTAAAATGGCCTTGTGCCACAGAATTCAAGTGCTGCAATTTGAAGGTTAATGGAGGAATTTCGCTCATGTGGAAGAATATTTTCATGTTTTCACTATTTTCACTATTTTACAAATATATTTTAAAATTTATCTATATTTTTAATTTTTTTATATTTTAAAATTTACATTTTAAAATTTATTTTAATTTATATTTATACTGTTATAAATTTTTAATTACCATATTTCATATTTTCCCATATTTTTCTATATTTTCACTCATTTTGACATATTTTCCTATACTGTTCCACATTTTTTATTTTCATATTTTTACTATTTTCATTATTGTATAAATATATTTTAAAATTTAGACATATTTAAAAATTATTTATATTTAAAATTTAAGATTTAAATTTTAGCATTTTATGATAGATTCATATTATATTTATGTTTATGTTTATATTTATATTTATGTTTATATTTATATTTACATCTATATTTTTATTTGTAAAATTTTTAATTAAAATATTTCATATTTTCACTATTTTCACATATTTTCACATACTTTCCCACATTTTTCTTTTTCATATTTTCACTATTTTCCCCTATTTTATAAATATATTTTAAAATTTGTATATATTTTAAAAATTATTTATATTTTAAAATTTAAATTTTACATTTTAAAATTTAATAATAGATTTATGTGTATATCTATATTATACTTATATTTATACTTATATTTATATTTATACTTATATTTATATTTATATTTATATTTATATTTATATTTATATTTATATTTATATTTATATTATTTTAATTAAAATCGTTCATATTTTCACTATTTTCACATATTTTCACACATTTTCCCACATTTTTCATTTTCATATTTCCCCAATTTTCACTATTTTATAAATATATTTTAAAATTTATGTATATTTAAAAAATATTGATATTTTAAATTTTAAATGTTAAAATTTACATTTTAAATTTAATATTTTATTTAAATTTATATTTATATTTTATCCATTCTTAATTAAAATATTTAATATTTTCCTTTATTTTCACATATTTTCCCTCATTTTCCCTTGAGAATGGACATGGTTACACCCACCTCTGCCTTGTGAACAGGCAGCAACAGGTGAGTTTGCTTGAAAGCTGCAGTTTCCAATATCATTTTCCAAAAATCCCCTCAACTTGGTGCTGGGGAATCCTCAGGGAATGCCAGCCTGGAAGTGCTTCCAGGTGCTGCCAAGACATGAAGATCCTGGGTCCAGTGCTAAGGACAGAGTTGGCTCACCCCATAGAAAACTAGTGGCTAAAAGAGAACAAAATAACTGGATCCTAAGTGGCCTTTGGCTCCAAACAGATCAGGAATTCAGTGTTCCCCAGAGGGAAATTCAGTCCTGGGAAAAAGGCACCGCAGCCCATCGATTATCAGAGAATTACTGCTAAATGGAGAAAAGCTGACAACAAATATTTACTCTTGGATCAATTCTGTTTAAAGGGCAATGTTTGGAGCAGAGCTTGGACTCTGTGGGAAGGTCAGGCTGCATTTATAAAAGGACAGAGGGATATGCACTGGGAATCCTTGCTTGGAAAGGAAAAAGCCTGGAGGATTTTGAAGGACACACAATGAGGACCGTAATTTTTCTCCTCACTTTGAGCTTTTTCTCGTGTTCAGGTAAGTTGGAGCCTTGTCCTCCTTTCTGGGTGGTTTTAGGGGGAAAAGTATAATCCTCCAATGGATTTCTGATGGAGCTGTGCCTCCCTCCCAGGGTTCCCAGTGTATGACTACGACCTCCCTGTCACAGAGGAGGCTCTCAACGCTTCCATTGCCCGGATCAATTCCCAGTCATGGAGCAGAAACCTGTATGGTGTTGTCAGGAGCCGAGTCATGGGAGTAAGTACACAGACAACAGAGATCCTTCACCTGAAATGAGCTTTCCTGGGATGGAAAACTCCTTTTCACCCAGTCCTGGAAACCCAGGTTTAGTTGGAGTTGGCTTGAATGGCCCAAACCCACCCTCTTCCTTGTAAGAGGAACCTAAATATCTTTTGTATGTAAGTTTGTAATTAAGATTCTTTAGGAATTCAGATTTTTCGTGCCTAGAGTGGTTTTTCATGCCTAGTTTTTGATGCCTAGTCCTTGAGGATTGTCTTGTAGGATTTTGTTGAAAAGTGATGTTTTTAAATACCTTCATCAAACTGCTTTGCTTTGGGCATCAAGCACCCTGGCTCATCTGAAGCTTTTTGCTGGTTAAATGCCCCCACAATTCAGGATTCTTTCTCTGATCTTTATTTATGTCATCTGTCTCTATGCACCAATTCTGGTTTAAATCTGCTAGAGACCCAGTGCAAGCAAGAAACTCCTATCTGTTTTAATTTGTGGTGCTCAGAATTATACTGGATACTCCCCAAGTTAAGGAGTTCAAACTTCTTAATTCAAAGTTATGATGTCCATGCTCCTGAACACCCTCAGAACCTTCCTTTCTGTTAAAACTTCTTAATTCAAAATTATATTGTCCATGCTCCTGAACAACCTTAGAACCTTCCTTTCTGTTAAAACTGATTAATTCAAAGTTATAATGTCCATGCTCCTGAACACCTTCAGAACCTTCCTTTCAGTTAAAACTTATTAATTCAAAGTTTTGATGTCCATGCTCCTAAAGACCCTCAGAACCTTTCTGTTCCTATGGGTGGCCCGTATCAAGTCTCTGCAAGAATGAATGTCAAGATGACATATGGATTTATACAATTTGGATTAAAACCCCCAAGTATTTGAAAGCAGAGGGAATTTGTTGTTTGTTGAGGGGTTTTTTGGGGCATTGCTTTTTAAATTTTCTTTTTAAGTCTCCCATCTTGAGCTAAAGTGTCACTATAAGACATGAAATAACATGATGTGGACACGCTGCTGTTCTCAAGGTAAAAAGGGGAAGTTTATTTTCTCACTCCAACATTTATGGATTTCCAAAAGTGACAGTGGATTGGAGGGTGGCAGTGCCACCTCTCCAATGACACTGGACAAACCAACAGTCCATCAAATTTCTCCTCCTCCATAAAAGAATGCAAAACAATGAGTTATGTACAGAAAGTGAGTGAGAAAGCTTGTTACAAAAATGTAAACATCAGAAGGCTTAGAAAATCTTGAAAAATCAGGTTGGCACTAAAGCATTGATTGGACTATGAGAAAAAAGAAAGGAATAATCCAAGAGGACTAATGCTGTGTTGTGCTGACCCTGCTTTCACCAGGTGGACACGTGGGACAGCGATACTTACGGGTTAGATCTGCGCTTCAGCATCCGCGAGACCGTGTGCCCCAAAGCTTCGGGGAGAGACCCCTCCACCTGTGACTTCAAAAGTGGCCCTTTCGTGGTAGGTGCCCCTGCTGGCACTGGGAACCACCCCACTCCATGCAGGGGAAGGGTTGCAGTGCTGCTGGTGCTGAGAAGTGAGGAATGGCTGGCTGCTTTTGATACAAGCTGCAGCATGGAGTGGGAGTTGGGTGGGAAGGGTCAGTGGTGGGAAGATCTTCTGCCTGCTCAGTGGGGAGGGCAGGGAGCTGAAAAGAGGATTTGTGTCTGGGAGCAGTGTGTAGTAAAGGTATGTGTGCTTTTGGGGCCAAATCCTAGAAGGAATGGCTTATTCTCTGAGTTAAGAGCTGATGTTTCACTTGCTTTCACCTATCTGGGCACCACATGAAGGGTTACCTCGCATGTCATGCAGCTCCCCCCTCTGTGCTCACAGTGCTGATCTCTGTTGGATTTTTCCACTCTCAGCCTGAAATAAAAAGGCTCTTGATACAGCTCTTGCTCTCCTCTGAGTCTTAAACCACCAGCTTTTGTGGAAATACATTGTTTTTGAGCCTGTGCACAGGCTTGGGACCTCTCTGTGCACCATTTATTTGGGCCAAGTCACCTCTCTGCTCTGGAGCTAAGCAGCTCATGTGTGTGTAGATGTCACCACACAGAATTGTTGGTTTTCTGTTTTTCTTTCAAAACTCAAAAGTTGGCTGCTGCAGTGTTATCCCTGTATCCTAAACTGACACAATCCCCCTCTTCTTCCTAGGGCAATATGGTAGGGTGAGGATGTGTTTTCCAAACTTAAGTGCAGGTTTTACTGCAGTTTTTTGTCCAATTGCAGACACAACATCTTTGAGGGTAGTTTAACTTCCAGAGCTGGGGCTGCTGTTGGCACAGCCCTGCACTGTTCTTCTCTTTGTGCTGAGCTGTGAAAAGGATGTGGAGGTTTTCTCCTACCCTGAGCAGGCTCAGAGGTTTGTACCACAAACTCATAGCTGGGGAGCCATAACATGTCATTGTATAATTGTTCTCTGATTTCTTTCTCTTGGAATTTGTTGTTGAAATCCTTCTGCAGGTTCCCACCACCACTGAGGGTTGGTATAGGATGCTTGCTCTGTGAGATTGGCTCTGTCTTGTTCTGTTGCAGCCCACTGCTTCCTGCAGGAGCGTTGTGGAAGTCTCCGGGGGGCTGGTTGCCAACCTCACCGTGCGGTGCCATCGCAGCACATTCAGCTCTGAATCCATGAGCAGCGAGGAGGTGAGGAAGGGGAAACCCCATTTTTGCTGCCTGGAGGAGTGAAAATTCTGCTTAGCCTCTTTTAAAGAGAAGTCCAGGTGTCTGTGTGTGCTCCTGTTGCAGGAGGAGGTTTGGATCAGGACAGTGGCTGTCGTTTGAGATCCAGCTGCCAGCTGTGACATTTCCCTTTCCATCAGCTGAGGGCTCTGCCCTTGCCTGGGAGAGGGTGACACTCTGTGGCAGTCTGGCACATTTATCACCTCCAGCACTTCCTTCCTTGAGTTTGGGCCTGGAGAACAGTGACTGGCACTTCTTAGACACACACACATCCCTGTGGCTCTGGCTGTGTTACCAAACCCAGCTCCCAGCTGAGCATGTCATCACAGCACAGCCCAAGGACATTTGGTCTGCTGAGATCTTTGTTCCCTTGTTGAGCTCTTTTTTGGCTTTGAGGGTGTTATTCAATGCTGACCTAACCTGGGAATTCCTACTGACTGTTTCCAAACTGTGCCAGCGTCCACTTTATCCATGAACTGACTCTTGAACTTGTGTGTCTGCACTTAGAACACAGCTCTGCAGTGTGTGTTGTGCTTGAGGGAACACAATTTAACAAGCAAGGATATGGAGAGCTTTTGTTTTTGGAAAATTCAGGGAGCTAAATGAAGAAGTTGAACTGTAGAATCACAGAATGGTTTGGGGACTGAAGAGACCTTAAAGTCCATCCAGTTCCACCCCCTACCATGGGACACATTCTACTATCCCAGGCTGCTCCAAGACCTGTTCAGCCTGGCCTGGAACACTTCCAGGGATCCAGGGGCAGCCACAGCTTCTCTGGGCACCCTGTGCCAGGGCCTGCCCACCCTCACAAGGATGGATTTCTCCCCAGTATCCCATCTCACCCTGCTCTCCTTCAGCTTAAGGTCAGTCTTCCTTGTCCAGTCCCTACAAGCTCTTGTGCAAAGTCCCTCTCCAGCTGCCTTGTAAGCAAATAGGATTCTTTGTTACTTTTCCTTGGCTTAATTTACCAAATTAGCTCTTCATTTATCTTTTTTTTTTCCCCTCAAAATCTCCATTCACCCCAGGAAGCCTGGCTCTGCAGAGCAGAAAGACTGCATGTGGAGCTCTGGAATGTGTAACACAGGTTGGGATGTTCAGTCAGTCCTCTGTGGGGTGACATAACCATTGTTTAACAGGGCACTCAGCACAAACACTTGCTTTTACAAGCAGACATCTTCCCCCAGGTCTTCCTTAACCATCACTTAAAATTCAGTGCTGTTGCCATATTCCTGCTGGGGAATATATTTCCTGCAATGTTAATAAGGAACAAATGCCAAAGGGAATTACTGCACTTGAAAAGTAAAGTGTTTCCCTCTGCAGAGGGCTGCAGCAAGTGCACTGCAGCTCTTGCTGTGGAGCTGTGAGTCTGCTCAGGGGATCTCAGCTTGGCTGAGGTGGTGTTGGTGCACCTGTGGTGCTGTTTGGATGGGGGAAGGAATTGTGGATTGTGGCAGTGTTCACAGGGGTTTTCGGATGAGAGAAGAGACAGGGATCTGACTCCATGTTTCAGAAGGCTTGATTTATTTTTTTATGATATATATTACATTAAAAACTATGCTAAAAGGATAGAAGAAAAGGTTGCATCAGGAGGCTAGCTAAGAATAGAATAGGAAGGAATGATAACAAAGGCTTGTGATTTGCCATTAATTAGAAACAACCACATGAGACCAATCACAGACCCACCTGTTGCATCCCATAGCAGCAGATAATCAATGTTTACATTTTGTTCCTGAGGCCTCTCAGCTTCTCAGGCGGAAAAAATCCTAAAGAAAGGAATTTTCATGAAAAGATGTCTGTGACAGTGATTAACTGAGGCTGGCATCACAGAATTAACACCCTGAGTTTGATGGGATCATGGGTCCAACCCCTGGATTGCAGGAGCACCAGCAGTAATCTTGTATTCAGTGAAATTAAGAATGAGGTTTGGAATTACTTTAGTGACCACCTCGTGCCTGAGGGGATGGAGAGGTGGGACTTCTTTCCAGGTGAGGTTTTTAAAGAAATGTCTTTAATTTCCAGATCATGCACGTGCCCATAAGGACTCCTGACAGGCGGGGCAGCGCTCCCAGGGAAGGTAAGGCAGCTCTGCCATGCTGGAATGCCCTGACCTGTGTTCTCCTCTTGGAACATCTCCAGGTCATCTGTCTGAGGAAGAGGACAATGTGAAAGATCAGCTGTTTGCTCCTGCTCATGGTGCCTTGGTTTAGAAAGACAGGTGCCTGCTAAGGAAGGCAGGAGCCACCCCTGAAATGGAGAATGTAAACCCTCCTCACCCCTCCAAATTGCTATAAATTTTAAATTAAGGGGTTGTCAGGCAAAAATATGGAAGCAGGAAATAATAGTTCTTTACTAGGGAAAGGAAAAAAAATAAAGGATAAAATAAACAATGCAGGACACCTGAACAACACTGACAGAGTCAGAACCCAGCCTGACACCCTGTGGGTCAGGCTGTTGGTGGCAGTCCCATTGGAAATGTGGCTGCAGCCCTCCTGCAGTGTCAGGGGTGGCTCTGTTGGAGCAGGGATCCTGCAGAAGGGTGTATTCTTCCTCTGAAGATCCAGGGGAAGAGAGCAGCTGTTCCTCTGGGAAATCCAGTGGAGAAAAGCCCCACTGGTGTTCCAGAACCTCCACATTATATCTGGGTAGAATGCTTGGCTCTTCCCTCTGGGCTCACATCTCCCAGTGGGATGATGCAGTTCTTATCAGCCATGCAGTGACATTCAATGGCTGTTATCAGCAGATGTCTCCCCAGACACCTGCCATACAGATGGCAAACACAACACAATTTGCTTGGCAATCCAGGACAGCCCAGCAGAACAGGAGCTCACTGTTTGCTCTCCCTTCTCTCTCTGAGGTACCACCTACAACTTTGACCACTGCACCTTTTCTGGGAACGAGTCCAAGCCCCTGTGTGTGGAGCTGGATGCCAACAACCAGCCCCGCTTCCCCGAGTGGATCACCATTCCCCTGGTGTGCATTTACATGCTCTCCACCAACATCCTCCTGGTCAACCTGCTCGTGGCCATGTTCGGGTGCGTACCCCAGGAGCCTTCCCGGCCATCCCAGCACTGGCACTTCCCTGGGAAAGGGAGTGCACTGCTGGAAAACAGCAGGAAGCCACCCCTTGCCTCTGCATCTGTCCCTGCAGCCTGGGGGAGCTGGTGCAGTGTCCTGGGGAGGGATTGCTGCCTGTCCTTGGCCTCCATCTCTGAGCATCCTCTGAGCTATGGGCGTGGTGTGAACCCCGTGGGTCACACAGGGGGTGATGCTGGGTCAGGGCCTGGCCAAGTGTGAGCTGCTGCCCCAGGGACCTTGCTAGAGTGAGTAAATGAGTTATTCTCACTCTGCTGCCCCAGGGACCTTGCTAGAGTGAGTAAATGAGTTATTCTCACTCTTCAGGACACTGTGGTTTTATTAACCTGAACTTGATCCTGTGGTTGTTGCCTTGCTGGGTTCACACAGTGCTTTGTGCCATGGGTTTGATCCATGCCTGGAGTGTCCTTAATACCTCTACGACAATCTCAGGACCTTTTAAATTTCTTGTTGGTGTTCTAGTTTTAGATTTGGGTTTTTTGGTTTTTTTTTTTCCCTAAGATGGGAGTTATCTGCTTAGTTAAGAAGACACAGTATCTTGTGAAGAAGCATCCTGTTCTCATGTGTCTAGGCTAGAAAAAGATTGCTTAGAGCTGAGGTAGTAAAAGTACATGGAGCATTATCTTCCTATTCAGATTTTTTCAAGTTTATTTGTAACTTCAAGGGGTTTTTTTTCCTACTGTCTTAGTTCCACCCATTTGCAAATTACTGACTAAGAAGAACAAGCTAAATCACCCCCCAGTCAATAAATGAATGACTGGGGTCCCTAACATCAGAAGCTGCTGCGATGAGTCCAGAGGAGATTTTCCAAGGGCTGGAGCCCCTCTGTTCTGGAGCCAGCCTGGGAGAGCTGGGGGTGCTCACCTGGAGAGGAGAAGGCTCCAGGGAGAGCTCAGAATCCCTAAAGGGGCTCCAGGAGAGCTGGAGAGGAACTGGGGACAAGGGATGGAGGGACAGGACACAGGGAATGGCTCCCACTGCCAGAGGGCAGGGATGGATGGGATATTGGGAATTAGGAATTCTTCCCTGTGAGGGTGGGCAGGCCCTGGCACTGCCCAGAGCAGCTGTGGCTGCCCATGGCAGTGTTCCAGGCCAGGCTGGACAGGGCTTGGAGCACCCTGGGATGGTGGAAGGTGTCCCTGCCCATGGCAGAAATGGTTTGGGATGAGCTTTAAGGTCACTCCCAAGCCAAACCACCCTGGGATTCTGTGGCTATAAAACCATGTCCTGGCACAGCAGAGGAATGCTCTGCTCTTGGCTCTGCTGCAGCTCTTTGGTGAATAACTCATGCTGAGTGTGTTCTCCCTTTCCCACCAGCTACACAGTTGGATCAGTGCAGGAGAACAATGACCAGGTGTGGAAGTTCCAGCGTTTTTTCCTGGTGCAGGAATACTGCAGTCGCCTGACCATCCCCTTCCCCTTTGTCATCTTTGCCTACATCTACCAATCTACCAGAGAGCCCATTATGAGAATTGCCATACAAACAATCTTTTTATGACTGTAATGCTGAAAAGACCTTCACAGTGGGTGTTTTCTGAGGCTTGACTGAACAATCTGTTTGGCCTCTGAAGTGGGGAGTGGCTTTGGTATGAAGCACAGACTTTTGAGAAGCTCACAGGTGAAAAGAGCCACATATACTTCAGAGCACGTATTTTGGTCGCTGTCAAATAATTTAGACTGCAAAATGACAGAATGATAGTTTGCTTCCCAAGACTGAAAGGGAAGTGGTGAGCCAGTCTGTGGCTAGTGATGCTGCTCTTGAAACTGAGAGGAGATCCTCCTAACCTTAATTCTCTCCTGAAAAGAAATATCCATCTCTTGCTTCCCTCTTCTGGTAACTGCTGGTTAACTCACTGAAATACAGAGGCATCAGGGATTGCTGCATTAATTGCCCTGATGAACACTATAATTGGGAGTGTCCTCTTGAAGCACTCTTGCATTTGGGGCAATACTTGAAGAGGCAATTACTCATTACTTCCTTTTCTCATTAGCATTGCTTTCCTTCAGCTAGATGGACTTTACAAAAATAACCTCCTCCTTCTTTTTTTAAAGCTCTCTGATTTGAAAGGCCTTCTGAAAGAGATTTCCAGTAAAATTAAATGAGTGCAGCTGAAATCCAAGAGCAGCTACTGGAGCAGGGTAAGCCCTCTTTAAATCCATTCTCTGCCTTGAAAAAGCCTACCAGCATTTATGGTGTTCAATAGGTGTGTCTTTGGAAGAAGAGCTAGTATTAATTGTTGATGCTTGTATTCATATTGTCTGATACTGGGAAAGAAAGGAGATCAGAATTTTGTTCCTCATTTGTGTTTTTCTTTCTGAAAAACACAGTTTTCCATCTGGGGTTTCTATCAATTTTTGGCACTGTTTCAAATACCTTGTTTTGCTCACTTGCCTTTGCAAAACTGTGACTAACCCAAGGTTATTTTAGTTGTCTTTGTGTTGGAGGGCCTCTAGAAAATGCAGGGCTGCTGGATCCTCTACTCTTGATACCTTTTAACTCTGAAGAGCAGGCAACCCAAATAGAAAAGAGAGAAGTGAGGGCAGGAGTAAGGTTTATTTTTCCATTATCAAAGTGGGGCATTAGGCTGGATCACTGTAGCCTTCCTGTGTCCTGTACAATAAGCTGCAGTGTGAGGAGCTGACCCAAAGCCTCTGGTCCAGCTGAGTGTCTGGTCAACAGCCTTGTGTACTTTCACCTCCAGTTTTAAGGAAGAATTGGCTTGGATCCCACAGTGGGATGTGAAAGGCAGACAGAACACTGATGGATGCAGAGAACACTGTCATCTTTAGAGACAGCAGGTTAAGATGTGTAACTTGAATGGGATAATCTGGAACAACCTGATCAGCCTGGACATTAGGGCCTGGCTCCTCCTTCCACAGAGTGGTTTTGTCCAGGAGAACTTAAACCTGTGCCAAACATTCCCCAGTCTGCTCACTGGTTTCCTGGGAAAGCTGAAAATTCACTTGACCGAAGTTCCATTTAGTCATGAATGACTTGCAACCACCTAATAAAATCTACAAGGTTCACCAGTTCCTGGGCTGGTTCTAGGAGGTTCTGGACTCCAAGTGGCCTAAAAACCAGGCTGTGGAACAGTGGAACTCTGGAGGCTATTTAGGCCAGCACAGCTCAAAGGGAGCTGCAGTGGGGCTGGAAGACAGGCTGTAATTAGATACAGTGGGGCAGCCTGGGACAAGGGACAGCAGCTTATGATGGAGCTTGTGGAAAGGGATCTCTCATTACAGATGATGGTGCCTTCAGAAGAATCCTGCAATCCCAGAATGGTTTGGGTTGGAAGGGACTTTAAGCTCATCCAGTTCCACCCTCTGCCATGGGCAGGGACACCCTCCCCTGGACAAGGCATCCAAGTCACCTGAGCTGATGTGGAGAGGATGAAAGCAAAGCCTTGAGGTGGGCTGGGAGCCCTACTCTCCAATTCTTTCTGTTGCTCACACAGGTACCAACTCATGAAGAATAATTGCTCGGAGCTGGCAGTAACCCCCAAGCAGATGGCAACAGAGGCACCAGACTATCAATGTCTCAGCAGGAGTCAGCAGGATTTTCTTGCTATTTTTATTTTTGTTGATCAAACAGCCCTTTCTGCTTGTTGCAAGGCTCTGGGGGAAACAGGAGACGACTGCTTATCTCCTGACATGATTCCTGCATTACCCAAACTCTTCTCATCTGCCCTAATGTCCAGTGGCAGCAATTAGTCCTTGTAAGCTGCTGTTGCAAAGCACTCCTATTTCTAAGAGTTCTGCTACTGTTGCCAAAATCCCTTTGCTTTTCAATTTCCCTCAAAGGGACCTGTGCATGGGTTTCCTTCAAGCACTAATTGCTTGTCTGAATGAATCCACCTCCCTTCCCATTCCATCCTGTAGTAGCTGGATCTTGCTTGTTCCTTGCACGGGCTGTCTGTCAGACCTGCTGGGGTCTGGAATGCTGGCGTGCCAGAATGCAATGGATTTTGGCATCATCCCCCTGAGGAAAGCCTTTGGTCCAACCCTGCATCCCTATTTCAGACTGGACTTGTTCCCACCCTACCTGAAACCTTTCAGCACTGCAGAAGTTCAGCTATTACAGCCCTGCATGGAAGAGACATTAATTCATCCAGGAAGTGATTCCAAAGGCTTTGTGGGCAAACCTTGCTTGGTTTCAATAGTGAAAATTTGTATCCTGGGAATGTTGGAACTCGTTTGACTTTTTCAATGTGTGTTTGCTGATGTTTGCATCTGGAAATGGAGAAGAGATTGTTGGAACCTTTAAATAGAGCAATGCTTGAAATGGTGAGATGGTGCTTTGTGCTTTCTGTCTAAAATAGCAGCTGAATTCTGTCACATTTGTTTGGTACAACTGAGAGCACAGCCAACTGAAGGCACTACAAATAGCATTTATTTACATGGCAAAGCACTGTATCAATCTTCCTTCCCAGGGTCTAGGAATCATGGAATCATAGACTCACCAGAGGAAAGGACCTGCAAGGATCATGGACCCCAACCCGTGGCCCTGCACAGACACCCCAACAACCCCACCCTGGGCATCCCTGGGACCATTGTTCAAATGTTTCTTGGGATCTGTCAGCCTGGGGCTGTGCCCATTCCCTAGGGAGCCTGGGCAATGCCCAGCACCCTCTGGGGGAAGAACCTTTCCCTGATCTCCCACCTGACCCTGCCTTGACACAGCTCCAGCCATTCCCTCAGGTGCTGTCCCTGTCACAGAGAGCAGAGATTGGAGCTGCCCCTCGGGAGGAAGCTGCCAGCCATGCTGAGACCTCCTCCCTCTCTCTCCTCCTCCTCCTCCTCCTCCTCCTCTCCCCTCTCCAAGCTGAACAAGCCAATTGACCTCAGCTGTTCCTCATATAGCTTCCCCTCCTGTCCCCTCATCATCTTCATGCCCCTCTTTGGATACTCTCTACTAGCTTAATATCCTTATGATACGTTCAGAGAGGTTGCTGCTCTTCTCTCCCTGCATCTCGTGACCCAACTGTAGTGTATGCTGTGCATGACACCATCCTGGGGGATCCAGCACTAACAATACCACTGCTATCTGTTTACAAGGGGAAATACTTCCTGCTGAAAAGTAAAGGAGCCAGGCTTTCCCTGATTCACATGGCAGTTAGCTTGCATCATAAATTCTTGAGATAAGATTCCTTTCTGGAAATTTTTTCCCATATCATTTGTCTGCCCTGGATGTGAAAATTGTGCTTTTTGTTCACTCCCTTCCTATATAAAACCTGTGGAGTCCTTTGAACCCTTCAGGGAAATCCCAAGGGCCTTGCCTTAGAAGAATATACCATAGAGTCTCCACCTAGGCTGAAAGAGAAGACTTCTGCCATGGAGCCTTGCAACACTATGATCCACCCCTGCTCCTTCCCCCATATGTCCCAAATTCTCATGGTTTCTGCCTTCTGTGTTTCCTCATTGGTTGGGGGGTACCCCTGCTGGACGGCCCTGTCTTCCCTGAAAGCCAATCCCCTTTGCACTGCCCTTTGTGCTGCCCCATTTGCCCACTGACCCCTTCTCAACCTGGTGCAGAGCACGTGTTCAGGTCTTTCTCCCTGATCCCTTCGGCATGGTGGATGCAATAAACCTTTGCTGGAATACATCATACAAAGACCTTTCCTGTCTTTCCTCTGCTGAGCTATCTGCGCTCTGTGTGTGTGTGTGTGTGTGTCTGTGTGCACGGACTTGAAATGCCTGCTCTTGTGGCCTTGCTCCAGGCGGCTTCTGAAGGAGATGCTTTGACGAAGGCTGCAGCATTTCTGCCACCCTGCAACGTGGAAACAAAAACCTGCTGTGTGATTGCCCGAAGCTCTAGAGATCTGTTGTTGTGTGAATGTAACTGTGAAGCCATGTTCTGTCAGGTCTGAATTCTGGATTCAGTCCAGGTCTAGTGCTGCACCCAGGGGTGCCAGCCTGTGCCCCCCACACCGCTCCCTTCCCAGAGGCCGCGCGGGCTCTTCTCCAGGCTCCTGTGGGCCCGAGCTGGGTGCCCGTGGAGCCCCGGCCCTTGGTGACACGCTGCAGCACGGTCACTGTGACATGGAAAGGGTGTCCAAGGGCCCTTTGTGACACGTGGGAAATAGAAGCTTGCCTGGGTGCTCGGAGTACACAACGGGGCACAACGGGACAGAGCGGTGCCGTGAGGAGCCCCCACACAGCACACTCGTTCGTGTCCCGCTCGGAGCTTTTCCGAGGGATTGTTCTTTTAGCTGAGCTCGAGGCCAGACCACAGCACTTGCTGACTTGTGGTCTCCCTGAGGCTTCTCTTTTACAGCTGCCCTTGAGGGCAGAGTGTGGCACTTGATGCCCTGGGGTTTTTCCAAGACATCTCTCCTGCAAGCAGCTCCAGTCACTGACATGGAGCAGAGAGGCCCAACAGTGCTCCAGAGGGCCTGCGTGGAGGAGGAGGAAGGCGGCCCTGGAGCTGCCCCAGCACTGGAGACCGGGGAGGTGGTGCCGTTCCAGCTGCCACAGCGGGGTGAGTGGCAGAGCTGGGCCGCAGGAATGTTGCCTGCAACCAGCTTGGCCCCATGCCATGCCATGCCATGCCATGCCATGCCATGCCGTTTCATGCCATGCTATTTCATGCCATGCTATGCTATGCCATGCCATGCCATGCCATGCCATGCCATGCCATGCCATGCCATGCCATGCCATGCCATGCCATGCCTTCCCCTGGGGACATGGCCATGGACAGAATGGAACAGGGGCAGGGCAGACACCCCGCAGGGGCTGTGCTCCATCCCCTGGGCCATCCCGGGGCTCTCCCTGCCTGGGCAGCGCAGGGCTGGCCTGTGTTCTCCGGCGTCTCCCGCAGCCCCTCAGCTCTGGCTGCGCTCGATCTTTGCCAGATGCAGCCCTGGAGCGCGCACAGGAGCAGGAACCCGGCCGTGGCCACGTGCGCAAAACCCTGAAGGTACCTGCAGCCATCCCCACCTGGGCTGGGCCTGCTGTCCCTGCTCAGCCCAGCACCGTGTGTGCAGCACTCCATGCAACATCCCCGGCTTCCTGCCCTTCTCCTAACACTCGTTTGCAAATGCATAAAGAGAATTAACGAGGAGGAGACCATCGCCATGGGCACTGGGCTCAGACCATACTCGCCCATCTTCCAAACCAAGACCAGCGCTGCCCTCCTGTGTATGCTTGGAGAAGAAGATTTTTATAATCCCAACCAAGTAAGCAGCCTGTGGGCAGGGTTTGATCCTCCCAGGAATTGCTTGGCCTCCCAAGCCATGCATGCTGGTTGCAGTGAGCCTTTGAGGCCACTTGACAGTGCAGTGGGAAGGGCAGCACTTCTCTGGGGACCCTGAGAACATTGCTCCCTCTGGCAGCTTTCCAAGTGTCCCTGTGCCTTCTGCAGGTGCCCGCCATGGTGAGGTTCATCCACCAGAGGCTCGTGGCCAGTGATTGTGCTGAGCACAGGCTGGACAAGACCCTGCTGGATCTTGCCAAAGCACACCCACATGACACAGTGATGACGCTCCTGCGTGTGGCCCCGTCCTGTGACAGGTATGGGGCCCACCTGCCCAGAGGGCTCAGGCCTCCCCAGCCCATCACCCTGTACAGCCTGGTCCAGGTATCTGACCAACAGAGACTTCCAGGGCCCTCTGGCTGCTGCCTTTCCCAGCCCTGGCACGTCAGCCCCCGAGCCTGCTGCCATGCTCCCTCCCTGCCCCTCAGGGCTCTGTCCCCACCGGGCTGGGCGGCCTGGCTGCTGCTGGCCAGGGCCAGTGGGCAGAGGCAGAACTGGCAGCCAGCTCAGCTCCCCCCAGTGCTGTGTCTGAGACCTGTCCTGAGACAGAGCTCTGACCCCACAGAGCTGCCATGGCCATGTGGAAGACCATCATGGGCTCACCCAGCACTGCAAAGCCGGTGCAGCTGAGACTCTTGGATGTGCTGGGGAGCTGGCCAGAGCACAGCACGTGCACCTCCGATGGGGACAAAACCGGTGTCTTTGCCCTGGCTGTGAGTTTCTGCAATGGGCCTTTGCTGGCCCCAAGGCCGCCTCTCCAGCAGCTCTCCATCCTCCTTCCCCCACTGCATCTCCCTGCCTCAGGCGCTGGCCTGAAACCTCACCCGGGGGCAGCTTCAGGCCCACCAGGCCGTGTGCTCCCCCTGCCTCTCTCCGGGCCCCTCCCTGCCACGCTCGGGCCCTGCCACACGGACACCTGGGCACTGAGCGCTGTCTCGGGGGGCTTTGTCCTTTGCAGGCAACCGTGGTGATGTGGAAGATGCTCCAGGAACCCCCCATCCCACGGATACTGAAGGTGTATTTCCCCCGCCTATTTGTGCATCTGCTCTTCCAAGTGTTCCTCAGCACTCTGGATATGCCAGAGGAGGTCCATACCTTCTGGAAGGAATGCCAGGAAGAGCACGGCCTTGCCACCAGCCCCAACAGGTGCTCCATGCCACTCCTCCTGTCCCTTCCACGTGGCCTGCCAAGGAGCCAGTGCTGCCAGCGTGACCTGGGCTTTGCTGTGCACACAGGTTTGCAGTGCGCACCCTGAAGTGCCTGCTCTGCCGAAAACACTACAACGATGTTGTGGTGGCAATGGAACGCAGGTGTGGCTGGGACACGCTGCTCTCTGTTGACACCCACCACTATGCTGTGGGTCTGCTGGCCAGGTGAGACCCCCTTCTCCCCACTCTGACATTTGTGCCCTGTGCCCCGAGTGACCCACACAGTCCCCGTGGTCATGGGCCAGAGGGCCTTGTCACTGAGGGACGGCCAAGCACACTGGAAAAGGCTGGGAGAGGGGAGTGGCCAAAAGGAGGCGCCTCTGAAAAAGCCCTGGTGCACTTGCAGGTTGCTGGAGAAAGACCTGACTTGTGTGAGTCACTCTTGGGACAGGTTTTATTCTCCTGGTTCACAGTCTTGCTGATTTTTCTCCTGCCAGGGAGATGTCCTGCGTCTCCATACCCTCCTGTTCCCGGATCTTTCGCTACCTGCTCCGGCTGCTCAGCACAAAGGAGCCACGCTGGGATCTGCCCGCCCTGGTGTTCCTTGTGGAGGTGAGCCTCAAGGGCAGCGCTGCCTGCCTGAGCTGCCTCTCAGCTCTCTGCCCTCTCGTAGGCGCAGCTGCCAGGACGGTGCCCGTGCCCTGCGCTGCTGCCTGAGCCCAGCCCTGTGCGGCTCCGGGCTCCTGCCGGCCGGCTCCCCTGTCACTGCCCTGTGCCTTTCAGGTCCTCGAGTGCCTGGACTTGAGGGAACGTGATGCTGACAGAGTCCTGCAAATCTTCTCAAGGTACCTGCAGAGCGAGCGCAGGGAGACGCGTCGCCTGGCACTCAGGGCCCTTCTCAAGCTCACTGACGATCCCTTGATGGTGAGAAGGGGGCAGTGGCTGAAGCTGTGCAGGCAGCGTGGGGCTGGGCAACGCACTCGCTTGGCCTTGCCTGGGCTTGGGGGCCAAAGGCCTGTCCAGAAGCACTGGGGCAGCTGAAGCAGGAGGCAGGAGAGCTGGGAGCAGCTGCCTCAGCGCTTCTGGACAGGCCTTTGGCCTCTGGGCCCTGCAGCAGCAGGGTGGCCTTTCACAAACTTGTGTTCCACACAGACTGAAAAAATGTGGAGCCTCATTGAAAGACTTGTGGAGCTCCTGCAGGACGAAGATGGAGAGATAGTTAGGATAACAGTCATGGTCCTAAGCTTTATAATGTTGGACAAGGATATGCCAATACCCACCCCCATTGCCCTGCAGCTGGCTGAGGGGCTCCTGCCACTCTTTGACCATGTAAGGCTCTGTGGCCATAGCCACAGCCACTGGCTGCTGCCTGGACACTTGGTGCCCTGTGGAGATGCAGGCCTGCACCCAGGTGAGCTCCTCACAGCCGCTGCTGAGGTCTTCTCCTCTTCATACAGAATAATAGCCAGGTGCAGCTTCTCACCATATTGCTCTTCCGAACGTTGCTGGCTCTTCCACTGGGAAAGAAAAGAAAGGCCCTGGAGACACAAGTGCGCCACACCCTTCTACCACTCTTCTTCCACTGCCATGATGAGAATCAGCGTGTGGCACAGGTGAAGACTCGTGGGCTGCTGGTGTTGCCTTAGGAGAGGACTCGGCTGCCTCCTGCTCTGGTCACCTCCCGGGCTGCAGCCTCCTCCAGGCTGTGGCACTGGGACGTGGGTCCTGTGTCCTGTGCTGTGTGGACATCTCTGCGTCTCTGCTGCTGTCCAGGCTTCTTTGGAAACGCTGCTTTGTGCGGCCGAATTCCTGAAGAGGAAGGACCTTGACAAACTGGTGAAGAAGAAGCAGCTGTGGATGTTCACAAACAGCCTGGTAAGGAGAGCGGAGAACCCCCAGGCTCAGCCTGGAGAAGGCCCCTGAGGGCGGTGCTCAGTGTGCGGGGCTGGCAGCTGTGCCCCTGCCCGCTGCTGCAGCCAGAGGCCGCGCGGGCTCTTCTCCAGGCTCCCGCGGGCCCGAGCCCGGTTGCCCATGGAGCCCCGGCCCGGCGAGGCTGCGGGCCGGCACCGCGTCTCCCCGGGCAGCAGCCGGCCCTCTGCCCCCTGCCCTCGGGAGCCCTTGGCCAGCGGCTGCTGGCCGCGCCTCAGGGCTGTGCGGCCAGGGGAGGCGGGGCTGGGCGCAGGCAGCGCCCGGCCCAGGGGCTCAGCCCGCGACAACCCTTCCCTCCGTCCGCTCTCCCCAGCTGGCAGAGGACAGGAGCAGAGTGGCCGAGCATCTGCGCCGGGCCCTGCCCTACCTGGAGAGCCCACAGGAGACCCTGCGAGAGGCGGCCGTCAGGTTCATGGGTGAGCCACGAGGCCGGGCTCCCTCCCCGGCCCGGCCCGGCCCGGCGCAGCTCGGCCCCAGCCCCGCCTGCTGCCTCGGCAGCGCCAGCCGGGCCCGGCGCCGTGGAGCCCCGCCTGGCCTGGCCATTGCTGCTGCCGCCCTCTGGCAGCCGTGCCCTTGGGCGGCAGCGTGCGCCAAGGGCCGGGCTGAGCCCTGCCGGGCCAGCAGCCCGTGTGGGTACAGCGCCGGCAGCGCCGCTGGCAGGGAGCTGTGCCGCTGGTGCCGTGACAGGCTCTGTGTTCACAGGCATCGCCGGGCGGCACCTGAGGAGGCAGCGGCAAGAGTTCCAGCTGATCTGCACTGGTGAGTGAGGGAAGCGGGCTGACAGCGGGGGCTGCCGGGGGGAGCTGAAAGCCCTGCCCCGGCTGCGGAGGGCTCTGCTCCCGTGGACAGAGCACACGGAGATTTCAGGGCCACGTGGGGCATTCGTGGCCAGCAGCTTCGGGCTGATCCCCTTGGTCCCTGCTCCCTCCTGGCCATGGCAAGAGCCGGCTGGGATGGCCCTTGCTGGGGGCTCTCCTCGGCTCCCCGCAGATCTGGGATCTGACCGTGGTTCTGTTCTTCTCTCTTGCAGCCCTGGAAGAAAAGGCAAATGACATCAGCGTTTCTGTCAGAAGCCTGGCTCTTCAAACTTTGCACATTCTCAGGGAAGAAGCTACAGTTCGATATCCCATCTTGGAGAACCTGGAATATCGGCTCCGCAGGGCATGGAAGACAGGGCTTCGTGTCTCAGGGCTTGGCCGCCTGTGCTGCTGGAGCTCTATGGTGATCTGATGTCAGAGGCTCTATCTGCGGGGACCACCAGAGCCAGCGGGGATTTTCCTTCTGTTCAAGATTGTTCTTTTCTTCATTTTGTTTTCCTTTAGCATGTAAATATAGAATGTGTTACAATAGACAGTCTCCCAGGATCTTTCTTTTTCTGCCCAGGGTCCGTAGTGCATAGAGGAAGAGGGTGCTTGTGCTCAGCCAGCTGCCCAGGCTGCTGTGCTGCAGGGAAATGGCCAGAAGCCCCTTGGCCTTTGGTGCTTCTGCTGAAGCCTTTGTGCTGCCCACAGAGCGGCTGGGCAGGGGCCGCAGCTGCGGGGATCCCTGCCAGAGCGGTGCCTGGAGATGGCCACAAGCCCTGTGCCAGGCAGGAAGCGCCATCCGTGTCCTCCTGCCCGTGTGCTGCTGGCTGCCTTGCTGAGGGCTCCCAGGTGCCCCTGCATGGGGCTGCTCTGCAGCTGCTGTGGGGCTGCGGCGCTGCTGCCGGGCAGCTTGGCCGGGCTGGGGCAGCCCCTGAGGGGCTGGGGCGCTGGCAAGCCCTGAGCAATGGGCTCAAAGAGGCCACAAGCAGCCCCCTGGCCGCCGCCTTGTTCCTGCCAGAGTTGACTTGCAGGACAGATCCTCGTCACTCCATAACTAACAGCATCAGTGTTGTTGGAAACCCAAATGCAGGGAGTTCTCAGATCTTTGGGCCTGTTAGACAAGGCTTCGAATTAAACACAGGATTTGAGCTAAGAGCTTGGAAAGGGCTTCCAAACTCAGGTGCTGGAAGCCAGAATGTGGATTTATAGTATAAAGCAGAGACACCTTAAGCTAAATGGACGTAAGTTTAGCATTTTAGAATTTAAGATGTAGATAAAATAAAAGTAGTTTTAAATGTAAACACAAAGGTCCGAATGCAGTGCTTTGGGTTTGTGTGTCATAAAGTAATGATTGCCTAAGAAAGCTTGCACTGTAGCATGAGTCCATGAGATGAAATATTGAAGGATTCAGTCAGAACCATACATATCCTTATTGGCATTGCTTTATTGGCCAATAAATCCTTAAAAGTTCTTGTAACTAGAAGTCTTGTGACCTTCTGAGCCTTGTGGTGGAGATGTGAGCCAAACTCATCCTTCCTATCTATGTAGAAGATAGGAAAAAGAAATGGCATCGTCTAAAAACCTCAGAGGTCTGGTCTCTAGCTCGTTCCAAACTCCTTCAAATCCTCCTAAGTGTGATTTAGGTACAAATAGATGACAAGGACTCCTAATGCTGGCTCTTTGCATCCAAACCAGCTGTTTTAGAAACTTTCCCATAACCCTGTGTAGTTATGTGCCAGCAATGGATCATTTGAAGAAACTTTTCCAGCTGACTTGAATAGAGGTTTGTTAGAAGGGTATTTGAGGAAAAACCCTCCCAGCAGAGGTCTGGGCTTAGGCCTTGCTGTGTCCCTGCTGATTGTGAAGTGTGCCATAAACTGCAGGTGTTTCTGGGCTAAAAATGGAATTGAGTCATGTTGACTTGCTCTTTTTCGCCTATAAAAGCTGGATCCACTTTCAGGGCAAATTTGGAGACCTCATCTCTGGGTGAATGGATGAACTAGGATTTTCCCAATTGCTGGGAATGGTTCCCCAGTTCCTTGGTGTAAAATGGGGCTGCCCAGCAAGTGCAGATCTGCAAGATGATAAACAATTTAGGCAATTGGTGATGCATCTTTCTAAATTGCTCTCCTTTCTCTCCTTTTGTGAAATACAAAGCTGTGTTCGTGTCAGGTACATGCAGGCAATGTGTGTATTTGTGATCGCGATATGTGGGACACTTATAAAGACCAATTCTAGTAATAACTGAGGAAAGTAAAGCATGGAAGAGGTCTTTCAACCTATCCTTTGTATGTAATTAAGTTTTATAAGTCTTAAGTTGATTTAGGAGCATTTGAATTAAAGTTTTGAGGATGTTGCTTTTTGACAGGAACTTTCTGCTTGTAGCTAAGCCTTAAAGAGTTTTGCAGTAATAACCTTTTGAAGTATAATTTTAGAATATTGCTTGTAGTAAGGATCTTTGAAACTATAGCTTTAGAATATAAAAAAAGGAAATATGCTTATTTCGCACCTTGACAAAACAGTGAAAAGCAGCTTGAGAAAGTAATATGAACATCAACTCAAGGACTAATAGTTTTGACCAAGGGAAGCTGGACATCACTGTTATGAGATTTATAGTCCTTGCAATCAAAAGGTAAAGCCATGTCTGGAATCTGAACCCCACTAGCTGGGAGACTTCTTTCTTCGTTCGGAAGTTGGACCCCCCACTACATGAGATACTCATTTTCTGGGATACATCCTGAGAAAAACTAAATCACAATAGTGTACAGAATTGTGATGTAAAAATTGGGAAGAGAAACTGCTGATGAGTAAAAATTGGGAAACAAAATTGCTGAGAGAGCTCATGAGTGCGTCTATAAATACCTGTAAGCCTCAACTATCGGTGTGCAGTTGGGGGGAAAGCTTCCCCCACTGTACCCAGCGCAGTATTGCACATACTTTACCAAAATAATTAATAATTTGATTGCTGCTTGAATGTTGGCCTAGTCAAGCTTCTCATTTATAACATTATAGTACTGTTTTAGGTGCACTACCTTGCTTGTTTTTGCTTGTCACTAAAACCAAGCACACATTTTTTGTTGAATCTATCATCTTGCTGTGTGGTTCCTTCATATTCAAAGTAAAGTAAGAACATTATTTCCAGTGGTGTGTCCTTTAAATGGCCTCTGTTCATTTGGCAGAACACCAGGAGGCTCCTGAGGAGCTGGGGTGGTGGGAATCCCTGAGCAATTGGGTGTCAGAGGGTACAAGAAGCCCCCAGGCAGCCGCCTTGTCCCTGGCACCCGGCTGCTCTGGCGCTTGCCCAGAGCGTCTCCCAGGCCTGCGGCAGAAGCCCTCGAGGCCGGGACACCCCCCCCAGCAGGAGGGTGGGGGCACCCCCGAGGTGCCCAGGCTGGGCTGGCTGGACACAGGGAGGGCAGGGGGCTGCTGCCAGGGCACGGCCACTGGGCGCTGCCAATGAGGGGCAGGGGGCAGAGGCAGGACTGGCGGCCAGTCCGGGCCCTGGCGGCTGCCCAGGCCACGGTGCCGTGACTGAGGCCCCCCTGACCCAGAGCTCTGGGCCCGCAGAGCTGCTGCCTCCATGGGGAGGGCGGCCGTGTCTCCTCCAGCAGGGCTGCGGAGTCGCTGCTGCCCCGGCGGCTCTGGAGCCCACAGAAACAGCACCAGAGTGGGCTCAGCAACAGCAGCACCCCGAACGGCGGCACCTGCTCGACCGGGCATCCGCACCCGCCAGGATGCCAGACGGGGGGAGCCCGGGGGCACCATGGCCCCTGCTTTGGCAAAAGGCTCAGCAGAGTTGGCCACAATGGCTCTCTCTGGACTAGCCAGCCTCACGGCAACGCTTGGCTGCTTCAGCTGCTGCCTGTGCCCCTGGCTGACTTCCATGGCCAGGCTTGAGGGCAGACTCGCCTCCCACAGGCGGCGTCCCAAGGCAGCGGCATTGGTGCCAAGGGCACAGAGACACTCTGATGGGGCACCAGCCCTGCACTGCAGCTGCCCTCCCTCCCCTCCATGCAGGCACCTTAAAGACACGTGCGTCAGCTCTGAAATGAAATCCTGGACTTGCTTGGAACAAAGGACGCGCTGGAGAAAACCTGGGACTTCCATGGCTCATTTTCCTCTCCACTTGGGGAATCACAGAATGCCAGAACACTTTGCGTTGCAAAGTATCATAAAGACCATCCAGATCCCACCACCCTGCCCTGGGCACAGGTGCTGTGCAGGCACAGCTGTCACTAGAACTGGAAGAACACTTTTCCATGTTTACCATTTCCTCTCCTGGATTTCAAGCTAACATGACAAATTCAGCTGATTACAGCTGAATTATGTAGCTCACAGGATTTGGAATAGGAGTCTCCAGTGGGCCATGGTATGTCCATTCAGCCTTTGTTAGACCATCCAGATGGAGCTCAGCCCTGTGAAGCCCAGGCACACGAACCAGGCTGGTCCATTTCAGCATCCCAAAGGCTTTGGGGCTTCCTGTGCACCCTGAGGCTCCTGGCATCAGCACAGTTCCAAGGGACAGGGTATGACACTGGGGACAATCCTTGGTACTTAATGGCTTCAGATCTGGGAGAGAAATGTTTTGCCTGGCTTCACCCAGGAGTTCAGGTTTTCGCAGGGCTTTGATTAAATGGTCACTGCAGGTAGCTTTAACTAAATGCAAAAGGATCTAACAGCAGAACGTCTGGAGAAGTTTCCACTCTAGGGATAGGGTGAAAACCTTGAAAATTATCAACAGCTCTGGAAAACATTAAATAAAAAACAAAACCAAAAAAAGATGAAGCCCTGTGACTTTTCAGGCACAACTCTTTGGGTCTGGAGGAAATATTTGCCTTGCATCAGCTACGACACAGACAGATTGGCAGCAACTGGAGCATTGAACATCACGGACTGGGCTAGTGTTTTTCCCAGAAGAACAGAGAGAAGATCACATTGAAACATGACAGTGCCTCTGTACAATCAAATCGTCCAGGGAAACTCAGAAGCTGATGGTGTTGCAGTGCAACTGCCAATCCCTTCCATGGACTGCCAATCCCTTTCAGGACTGACTAACAGCTTCTGCCTTCTGACAGAGGCCAAGTGCTGCCAGCAGTTGCTCCAGGTGCTCCTGCCATCAGCCCCCAATGCACGTGGGCTTTGGCTCCCTGTGGCACAGAAGCCCCCGGGGGCACAGGTCTCTGGGGCAGGAGACGGGCACCAGCGCTGCCAGGGCTCGGGGGGTGGCAGCTCTGCTTGGGCAGGGACTCTGCCACAGCTGCTGATGGCAGCGCTGCCCGGGCCCCAGGGCTCAGAGCAGCGTTGGTGCCCGGGCCCACACGTTCCTTGTGCGTGTCACACCCGCGGCTTTAGGATGGCCACGGGCCGGGACGTGTCCCAAGGAGGCCGTGCCAGCTTCCCTGGAAGGCCCCGTGCCCTTCCCGGCGCGGCTGCGTCGGCAGCCCTGGGGGCTCCTTCTGCTGCCCTGAGCCCGCAGAGCAGGGCAGTGTTTGCTGATGCTCTGAGCCCTTCCTAAAGATCCTGTGGGGCTGCCTTAGACACCTGAGGCCAGGCATTCCTTCCAGCCTGGGCCACTTTGGCCGGGCTGGGGGCAGCCCCAGGGCAGGCGGCAGTGTGTGCAAGGGCCCTTGGTGACACGCTGCAGCACGGTCACTGTGACATGGAACAGGTGTCCAAGGGCACTTTGTGACACGTGGGGACAAAGGAGCTGGCGCTGACAGGAGCAGGCCACAGTGCTCGGAGCACGCGACGGGACAGGACAGGACAGAGCGGTGCTGTGAGGAGCCCCCGCACAGCGCACTCATTCGTGTCCAACCCGGAGCTTTTCCGAGGCATTGTTCCTACAGGTGACCTCGTGGCAAGACTGCAGGCCTTGGTGGCCCGCGGCCTTGGCGAGGCTTGTGTTTTGCAGGTGCCCTTGAGGACTTGCGGACTTGGAGCTTTCCTGAGCCATCTCAAGGGAAGGTGCCCTTGAAGCCAGACTCAGGCATGGCAGGCAGATTCCTCAGCCTCTTCAAAACCTTCAGATGGAATAAAAAGAGAAGGCCTGAAGCTGCCCCAGCACAACAGGCTGAAAAAGTGGAGCAGTTCCAGCCACTGAAGGATGGTGAGTGGAAGAGCTGGGCCACAGTGATGATGGCTGCAGCCAGATTAGCCCCATCCCATCCCATCCCATCCCATCCCATCCCATCCCATCCCATCCCATCCCATCCCATCCCATCCCATCCCCTGGGGACATGCCCACGGGCAGGATGGAACAGGGGCAGGGCAGACACCCCGCAGGGGCCGTGCTCCATCCCCTGGGCCATCCCGGGGCTCTCCCTGCCTGGGCAGTGCAGGGCTGGCCTGTGTTCTCCGGCCTCTGCCGCAGCCCCTCAGCTCTGGCTGCGCTCGCTCTTTGCCAGATGCAGCCCTGGAGCGCACACAAGAGCAGGAACCCGGCCGTGGCCGCGTGCGCAAAACCCTGAAGGTACCTGCAGCCATCCCCACCTGGGCTGGGCCTGCTGTCCCTGCTCAGCCCAGCACCTCGCTTGGAGCATGCCATGGAACATCCCTGCCTTCCCTGTCCTTTGTTCTGCAAATGTTCACAAAATTCCTGCCCATTCAGCATGGAGAGACCGGTACCACAGCAGCTGAGGTCCCAGCTCAGCCTGACTCCAGCCCAACCAAGTTCCAGGGAAAGCCTCACGCCAGCCCAGAACGCACAGCAGACTCAGGAAATGATGCAATGAATTATCAAAGAGTGACTCAGGGCATCACAAGCATTGGCAACATGCCCACACCCACTGCGATTGGTGCTCCCACTATGGATTTTTTTCAGGACAGTGCTGTTTCTCCTCAGCAGCAGGTAAGCAGCCCGAGGCCAGGCCTGGAGGCCTGCCAGGATCGTGTGTCCCCTCAAGCCATGCTCACTGGGCCCCCTCAGCCTTTGAGGCCAGCACAGTGTGGCAGGAAGGGAAGCACTTCTTGGGGAAAGCTGGGGAAGTTGCTGCCTTGGACAGCGCTCCAAGTCTTCCCCATGCCTCCTGCAGGTGCCAGCCACTGTAAGGGGCATTCACCAGAGTCTACAGTTCCATGTTGCTCTGGATGCCAGGCTGCAAATTGACATTGTCAGGATGGCTGAAGAACAACCTGCAGACGTGGTGCTGACCCTGCTGCGCTGTGCCCCAACGTGTGACAGGTACGGGGCCCACGTGCCTGCACAGCTCAGGGCTCACCAGCTTTTGGGGCCCATGGCCCTGCACAGCCTGTGCTATGGGCTCTGCCAGACAGGCAGAGAGCTCCAGGACCCTCGGACACCTCTGTTTCCCAAGCCTGCTGCCAATGCTCCCTCCCTGCCCCTCAGGGCACTGGGGCTCTGTCACCTGGGCCCTCACAGCTGCACAGGGCATGGTACTGGGACTGAGATGCCCCTGACACAGAGCTCTGATCCCACAGAGCTGCTGCAATGATGTGGCGAACTATAGGATCATCGGGACCAGCAGTGGAGAAAGTGCTGGCAACACTTCTCTGTGTGATGGAGGACTGGCCTCTGCACAGCACCTCTACCTCTGATGGGGATGACAGGGACGTTTTTGCCCTGGCTGTGAGTTTCTGGATTTGGCCTCTGCTTGCCCCTCGGTCATCTCTCCAGCAACTCTCCATCCTCTCCATGCCTCAGTCACCAGGCTGAAACCTGGGCTAGGGGCAGGCTCAGGGGGCACCAGGCCCGCTGCTCCTCCTGCATCTGCCCTTGGGCCCTGCCCCACGGACACCTCGGCACTGAGCGCTGTCTTGGGCTGCTTCTTTTGCAGGCAACTCTGGTGACCTGGGTGATTGTCCAGGTGCCCGAGTGCCACGAGGCGATGATCCTTTACTCCTCCCGCCTGTTTGTGGCTCTGCTGTTCCATGTTGTCATGACCACACGGCAGATGCCACCAGTGGAAGCTGGTAACTTCTGGAGAGCATGCCAGGAGGAACACCACCTTCCCAGCAAGCCCAACAGGTCCCAGTCCTCCTGGCCTTGCCATGCTCTTGTGGCCAGTGCCAGGGCTCCCAGTGTGACCTGGGCTTTGCTCTGCACACAGGTTTGCAGTGCAGGCCATGAAAGCTCTGCTCTGCCGACTGCGCTGTGACAATGAGGTGATGGCTATGGAGCGCAAATGTGGCTGGGACACGCTGCTGTGTGCTGACACCCAGCACTATGCCATGGGTCTGCTGGCCAGGTGAGACTCCCTTCTCCCCACTGGCCCTGGCATTTGTGCCCTGTGCCCCACACAGTCCCTGTGGTCATGGGCCAGAGAGCCTCGTCACTGAGCGATGGCCTAGGAGACTGGAAAAGGCTGGGAGAGGAGGGTGCCCAGAAGGGGAGACCTCCCATAGCGCTTACATCCCCTCCAGGGATGCTGGGGAAAGACCAGAGCTCTGTGACTCAGTCCTGGGAGAGCTTTGTCCCCCACCTCAGGGTCTTGGTGCCTTTTTCCCCCTGCCAGGGAGATGCGCCGTCACTTGGTCCCTTTGTGCTCTCGCATTGGACAACACTTGCTCCGGCAGCTCAGCAGGCAGGACCCATACAGGGATCTGCCCTTCCTCGCATTCCTTGTGGAGGTGAGCCTCAAGGGCAGCGCTGCCTGGCTGAGCTGCCTCCCAGCTCTCTGCCCTCTCACAGCCACAACTGCCGGGACAGTGCCCATGCCCTGTGCTGCTGCCTGGGCCCAGCCCTGTGCGGCTCCGGGCTCCTGCCGGCCGGCTCCCCTGTCACTGCCCTGTGCCTTTCAGGTCCTCGAGTGCCTGGACTGGAGGGAATGTGGTGGCAGTGTCTGGAAGGTCTTGGCAAGGTACCTGCACAGCGAGTGCAGGGAGCAGCGTCGCCTGGCGCTCAGAGGCCTCGTGGTGGTCAGCAAGGATCTCTTGATGGTGAGAAGGGGGCCGTGGCTGAAGCTGCGCTGGGGAAAGCAGCACCTTGGGCGTGCAGGGCTTCAGGAGCTGAGGCAGCTGCTCCCAGCTCTCCTGCCTCACCTGCCCCAGTGCTTTGGGTCAGGCCTTTGGCCTGTGGGCCCTGCAGCAGCAGGGTGGGCTTGCAGTGCCAGGGCAGGGTTGGCGGTGCAGCCCTCCGTGGCTTCCCAGCACAACCTTGTGTTCCACACAGGCCAGGAGATTGTGCTGTCTCTCTCAACGGCTTGTGGATGTTCTGGATGATGCAGATGGAGAGGTGGTCAGCATGTCCCTCTCTGTGTTCATGAATGTGCTCCAGCACAAAGACATCCTGGTATCCAGCACCACTGCCCCGAAGCTGGCTGAGGAACTCCTGCTGCTCTTTGTGCATGTAAGCTTCTGCATCCTGAGCCACAGGCATTGGGTGCTTCCCAGGAACTTTGTGCCCTCTGGATTTTCAGGCCTTTGCCCAGGTGGGACTAGAATAGTTGCTGTAGGTCTTTTTCTTTCCTCTAGGACAACAGCCATGTGCAGTTGCTGTCCATTCAACTCTTCTGCAAGGTGTTGGAACTGGTAGTGGATGAGGGAAAAAAGCCCCTGCAGACAACTGTGATCAACAGCCTCAATACACTTAAACTTTACTGTCATGCTAAAAACCGGGACGTGGCAAAGGTGAGGTTTTGTGTGATGCTGGTGGATCTCTGGCAGGGGGCTTGGCTGCCTCCTGCCCACGTGCCTCGCGGGCTGACGCCTCCTCCAGGCCTTGGCACAGGGATGTGGGGCCGGTGCCCTGGGCTGCGGGGCCATCTCTGGGTCTCTGCTGCTCTCCAGGCCTCTCGAGAAACGCTGATTCGTGTGGCCGAGTTCCTGCAGAGGAGCAAGCTGCTACAGCTGTTGAAGAAGCAGCCGCCGATGAATGTCGATGAGTGCCTGGTAAGGAGGGCCTGCAAGCCCCAGGCTCAGGCCGGAGAAGGCCCCTGAGGGCGGTGCTCAGTGTGCGGGGCTGGCAGCTGTGCCCCTGCCCGCTGCTGCAGCCAGAGGCCGCGCGGGCTCTTCTCCAGGCTCCCGTGGGCCCGAGCCCGGTTGCCCATGGAGCCCCGGCCCGGCGGGGCTGCGGGCCGGCACCGCGGCTCCCCGGGCAGCAGCCGGCCCTCTGCCCCCTGCCCTCGGGAGCCCTTGGCCAGCGGCTGCTGGCCGCGCCTCAGGGCTGAGCGGCCAGGGGAGGCCGGGGCTGGGCGCAGGCAGCGCCCGGCCCAGGGGCTCAGCCCGCGCCAACCCTTCCGTCCTGCCGCTCTCCCCAGCTGGCAGAGAACAGGAGCAGAGCGGCCGAGCACCTGCGCCGGGCCCTGCCCTGCCTGGAGAGCCCACAGGAGCCCCTGCGAGAGGCGGCCGTCAGGATCATGGGTGAGCCACGAGCCCGGGCTCCCTCCCCGGCCCGGCCCGGCGCAGCTCGGCCCCAGCCCCGCCTGCTGCCTCGGCAGCGCCGGCCGGGCCCGGCGCCGTGGAGCCCCGCCTGGCCTGGCCATTGCTGCTGCCGCCCTCTGGCAGCCGTGCCCTTGGGCGGCAGCGTGCGCCAAGGGCCGGGCTGAGCCCTGCCGGGCCGGCAGCCCGTGTGGCCACAGCGCCGGCAGCGCCGCTGGCAGGGAGCTGTGCCGGGGCCGTGACAGGCTCTGTGTTCACAGGCATGGCCGGGCGGTGCCTCAGGAGGCAGCAGCAAGGGCTCCAGCTGATCTGCACTGGTGAGTGAGGGCAGCGGGCTGACAGCGGGGGCTGCCCAAGGAGCTGCAAGCCCTGCCCCACCTTTGGAGAGCTCTGCTCCCTGTGCGCACGAGGGCTGATGTGGGCAGAGCACACGGAGATTTCAGGGACACGTGGGGGAGTCCTGGAAAATACCTCCCAGCCCATTCCAAAGTCTCCTACTCCTTTCTGGCTGGGATGGCTCTGTTCAGAAGGTCTTGTAGGATTCCCTCAGACCCGGGCTGTTGCCATGCCTCTGTTCCTCTTTCTTTCAGCCCTTCAAGGCTGGAGGCAACGTGCCATCCCATCCTGCTGTGACCAGGCGAATCAAGTCAACTTTCCCCGGAGAGCTCAACAAGTAGGGACATCTTCTGGATCCAGTCAACCAGTGTCCCAAGAAGGGCACCAGGAGACACCCAAGAGGACATCGCCTCCCACCGCTGCTGGAAGTCCTGGCAGAGCTGATGCTGGACACAGTTCTTGTGGCTTCAGCCCTCTCCCTGCCTGTTGACAGCTCCGTCCCTCCAGCCCTCAGACACTGCCCATCCCCATTTTTTCCCTCCACTCTCCCTCCCTGTAGATAGTTGCCTCCCTCCAGCCCTCAGACACTGCCCATCCCCATTTTATCCCTCCACTCTCCCTCCCTTTAGATAGCTCCCTCCCTCCAGCCCTCAGACACTGCCCATCCCCATTTTTTCTCTCCACTATCCCTCCCTTTTGATAGATCTTCCCACCAGCCCTCAGACTGTCCATCACCTTTTTCTCTTTCCCCTCTCCCTCCCTTTAGATAGCTCCCTCCCTCCAGCCCTCAGACCCTGCCCGTCCCCTTTTTGCCCTCCCAGCTCATCCCTGCGCTTTGCCTTATTCTAATAAAAGTTTGGCTTCTTCACTTTGTCTGCATCCCTGTGGAATTGAAGCAAATCCGGGGCCCTGGGACACACAGGCCCCTGCTGCCGTTCTCCGCCATGCCGTGTTTTGTGCACAGACCCAGAGGAACGAGGGCAGGTCAGGCTGGAAAGGTCCCCGTGCTGAAGGTGCAGTTCCACAGCACTGTGCACTTACACATCTTGCTGAGCACCTCACAGCCTCTGAGTTTTGGAAGAGCCAACCTGAGTATGCTCTGAACCCAGCTGAGAGGGATTCCATGGCAAGCATCCATGGAGGGCAATGGAGCTTGGAATGCTGGAAGTTTTCAAGAATTGCTTCCAGAAAGCACAGCAGCGCTCCATCCCTGCACAGGATGAGGAAGAGGGCAGAAGCAGAGAGCATGCGGGCTTAGCAGGGAGCTCTGGGTGTGCCTAAGGGCAAATGAAGCAGCAGCACGGTGCCCGAGACTGGGACACGCGGCCGTGCCGCTGCCCGCAGCGCTGCCAGGCAGTGCCGGGATCCCGGCTGTGCTTCTGCTCCCCACAAGGGAGGAATGGCAGCCCCAGGCTCAGAGCCAGTCAGAAAGCCAAGCAAGGGAGAGCAGAGGGAGGGCACCCTTCCAGTGTCTCTCGGCCATGGCCGCAAAACAGCCCCTGCTGCTTCTTCCTCCGCCTGTGTTTGGGCTGTGCTGGTGGCAGAGCCAGCCAGGCTGTGCTCTGTGTTCCAAAGCCTGTTGGGAGCTGCCATGAAAAACTCTGTGTGCCCAGAGAGAGTCCTGGAAGGTGCTGGCAAGAGCCTCTAAACTAAATATAGGATCTTTCAGTTCAAATATGTGGTTTCCTTTAGCAAGAAAGAGCTCCTCTGACTCTGTCAGTGCTTGTTTTGCTCTCTTTGGACTGTCTAATGCTTGGACCAGGAACTTCCACCAATTCCAGGGTCTGCAGTGGCAGTAGGGGTTGTGCAGTTGGAATGGTGGCAATGGAAGGACACATTAGAGTCCCATGCCAACTTTGATGCTGTTATGTTTGCTCAGCAGTTGACAACATGAGGAGAATTCAAGTTTTCTTCTCCGCTTGGGGAATCACAGAATGCCAGAACATTTGGCGTTGCAAAGTATCACAAAGATCATCTGGTTCCCACCACCCTGCCCTGGGCACAGGTGCTGTGCAGGCACAGCTGTCACTAGAACTGGAAGAACACTTTTCCATGTTTACCATTTTCTCTCCTGGATTTCAAGCTAGCATGAAAGATTCAGCTGGTTACAGCTGAATTATGTAGCTCACAGGATTTGGAATAGGAGTCTCCAGTGGGCCATGGTATGTCCATTCAGCCTTTGTTAGACCATCCAGATGGAGCTCAGCCCTGTGCAGCCCAGGCACAGGCAGCAGGCTGGTCCATTTCAGCATCCCAAAGGCTTTGGGGCTTCCTGTGCACCCTGAGGCTCCTGAATCCATTCTTGAATTCCCAGTTAGTGCTGGGCAGGACATGAGAACACAGGAATGGCCTCTTTGGCTCATTCTTGGGTTTGCTGCTCCTGCCTAAAATAATCATCAAGAGTATATGCCGATGTAAAGGTACAGCTCAACACCAGGGTGTTTTTCTGTAGTGTTGAAAACTAAACCCTTGTGTGAGAGACTCCATTCAGAGACTTTGAAATCCAGTGTAAAAAATGACAGCTTTGATATTTAAGAATCCCAGAAATGTCTTCATGGGATTTTTCTGCTCAAGGATTTGAATGCTAATGCAGAAATTACAAAAATGTTAAAAGTAGTTTTCATTGCCAACCCCTCTTAAATGCCATCAGCACAGTTCCAAGAGACAGGGTATGACACTGGGGACAGTCCTTGGTACTTAATGGCTCCAGATCTGGGAGAGAAATGTTTTGCCTGGCTTCACCCAGGAGTTCAGTTTTTCCCAGGGCTTTGATTGATTGGTCACTGCAGGTAGCTTTAACTAAATGCAAAAGGATGGAACAGCAGAACTTCTGGATAGGGAGAAAACCTTGAGAATGATCAGCAGGCCTTGGAAAACTTAGAAAGAAAAATCAAAAAGTGACGTAGCCCTGTGACTTTTCAGGCACAACTCTTTGGGTCTGGAGGAAATATTTGCCTTGCATCAGCTACAGTGTTGTGGCAATGACCCTGTAAGGTCTTTTATTTCTGAGAGGCACAGGAAGGCCTCTGGAACTTCAAATATTTGAAGTTTCAAAGGCTGAAAGCAATGAAGTGAGGCCTCTGAGATTCTGCTGCAGGCTGTGATGTTTCAGAATACCCATCTGGGATGTGTTAATGTGGTTTTGTTTGCTTTAACCTGTTTGGTTTTTTTGTTTTTTTTTTGTTTCTTCACTCTGAAAGTCCATCTCCTGCAACACCAGTAGGAGTTGGGGAGGGTGAGGTTGTGTCCATTGGACCTGAACTGCCAAGAGGATCAGACACTGCATAGAATGACAGAATCATTTTAGTTCTTCTTGGAAAAGGTCTCCAAGACCTTTGAGTCCAACCTGTGCCTGATGCCCACCTTGTCCCCAGCCCAAGGCACTGAGTGCCACATCCAAGTTTTCCTTGGACACCTCCTGGGATGGGGACTCCACACCACCCTGGGCAGCCCCTTCAATCCCTGACCCCCTTTTCCATGGGGAAATTCCTGCTGCTGTCCACCCTGAGCCTGCCCTGGCCCAGCCTGAGGCCATTCCCTCTGCTCCTGTCCCTGTGACCCCCCTGGCTGTCCCCTCCTGTCAGGAGCTGTGCAGAGCCACAGAGGAGCCTGAGCCTCCTCTGCTCCAGGCTGAGCCCCTTCCCAGCTCCCTCAGCCTCTCCTCTTATGACTTAAATGTGTGGCAGAGGGTTCTTGCTTAGGACAGTGTGTGAGCTGTTAGAGAAATTGGAATCTCAAAGGCTTCTTCTCCCTCCCAGGAGGTCAAGGGCTGGAGAATATTCAGCAACCCACAGGCAGTGCCTGCATGGGCTGTATGAATTTCTGCCAATATCTCAAGGGACACACAGATGACATAGGAAGACAATCAAAGCTGAGTCTGTTGTGTCTGTGAATTTTGGATCAGGTCTCAAATCCTCTGTTAGTCTGAGCAAAATTTAGAAGCCTTTCTCCTACCTCTACCAGCTGAAGTCAACGTTAAGTCTTCTGCAGGTATGGTGAAGTTACTCAGAAAATCACAGAACACTTTGGGTTGAAAGGGATCTGAAGGCCCATCTCCTTCTGATCTCCCCTGCCATGGGCAGGGACACCTTCCACTCTCCCAGGTTGCTCCAAGCCCCATCCAACCTGCCCTGGAACACTTCCCAGGATGGAGCAGCCACAGCTTCTCTGGGCAACTTGTGCCAGGGCCTCACAACCCTCGCAGGGATGAATTTCTTCCCAATATCCTGTCTAATCCTGCTTCCTGGCGGTGGGAAGCCATTCCCTGTGTTCTGTTGTGCCATGCCCATGGTGAAGAACTTCTCAGGAACCTTTTGGTTTTGCTAATGGCACAGCACAAAAGCTAAGGAAAAGCAGAGGAATGTACTGCTGTGAATTTATTTGGTTGTTTTTTTTTTTTTTTTATCAGAAAGGACACCATTAATTTTCATCTGAATGTCATCTGAATGTCCAGGAAACAAGAGATCAAGAATAGCTCCTCAGTGCCTGGAATGCTGTTTAGACTGTTTTCAGCATACAGGCATGTGATGATGCTGGATGATTTACATTTAAAAGGAAAATACGTCTTGTAATTGCCAAAAATTCACTCATAAAGAGAAATTGTTGTTCCAGTTGTCTGGGAACAGAACTGACTTGATTGCTGGGAGTGAAAGGAGTCTGAAAATAGTCATCTAAGAGAGGCACTTTAATTTCCTTATTTCTTAACCGATGTCTGGTTGGTGTGTAGATTAAATTGGATACAACTCCCTCCCATTGCCCCAAGCTGCCTTGGCATCTGGAAATTGCTGGTGGCAGAGTCCAAGTTTAGTCCTGAAACTGCCAGTTCTCCATCTCACCTTTCTCTGTGTGCCATGGCACCCCTCTCCACCTGGGGCTTCCTAGCAGAGTCCTTTTCAGCAAGTGCTGGAAGCTGGGCACAAAGAGAACGTGGGGAAAGTCTCAGACCTCCCCAGAAATCCAGAACTGGAGTGCAAAAATGTAAAATTGGTTCCACTGCTTAAATATGCTGAAATCAGAGATTGGAGGAGCTGCAATAGCAAACATGTCTGTTGTCCAGGTGCTGTAAAGCCAGGGCTCTGCAGAGGAACTGTGATTTCATGAAACAATTTCCAAGTCCCACTCAGCATTACTACCATCCTGCTGGCAGCATTTCTTAAGAGCTGCTCTAAGAGGACAGTCTTTAAACTCTGCAGTTGGCTCAACATCTAAATTTACTCTTGCACTGGCTACAACACTGTGCCTCAGTGGTTGGGAAGGAATTTTCCATATTCACCTTCTAGTGGGGTATTAACTGGTCCCAGCATACAAAAGGCAAATGGTTGCCTTTTTAGGGATGAAGTGGGAAGCTAAATGTTATCCAGATCACTGCAGTAAGGTGAAAAACAAGGATCTTGGGCCTCTGAATGCCAAGGCCTTTCTGTTTGAGTCGTCTCATTCCACTGGGCAGACTTCTTTCCTCAGTTTCTGAAACAGCAGTGCACAAAGAAGTGCAAACATCCATCCCAGAACTAAGATGGGAAGCAGAACACATAATGCTACTGCCACCCAGGCACCTCTCTGGCAAGGAATGTGGGGAGAAAGGAAAACACTGAAAGGAAAACACTCCCTCATCTGTCACAATCTCAGCACACACTTATTTCTGACAAAAGGTGCATTGAGTTTGGATCTTTCTGTCTCTAATTCCCAACCTTTCATAAGCAAGGAACCTGAGATATTGCTTTAAATGAGAAGGGTGAGTTTAAAAAAATCAAAACACATTTCTTTGATTAACATTCAGGAATCAAAATACTTTAATCGACTCTGTGACCCATCTTCAATAGCAAAACAGAACCACTCCTTCTTCCAAATGACATTTGAGCCACAGAAAACATTGCAACACAGAAAAATAATATAAGAATATTAGAACATTGGATCAGCTCAAATGCAGACACTGGTGAATGAAAATTATTACCATTTATCAACATTTTTGTATCCTTTATAACAGTATGAACTTTATTCAGCATTGCCTCTGACTGACTGTAGAGAAACCATGGCAGAAGCAGGTCAAAGAGCTCACTTGGAGGCTTTCCCTTGACCTGAGGCAGCCTGGTCTTGCCTCTGGCAGCAGGAAAGCTGGGCAGGGCTCAAAAGGCTGTTCCTGAGAGTCTCCAGCTCACTTTAAACCCTTTGCATTGTGGTGCTCTGGCATGGCCACAGCCACAGCTCAACATTCCTGGTTATAGGTGAGAGTGACCAGTGTCGGACAATTCCCTTTTCTGACCCAGAGATGGGGCAACTGAGAGCTGTTTTAAAGACTTTTATTCCATTTTCAGTCTAATGTGAAGGGTGAGACAAATAAAAAACTAGAAAGAATAATAAAGTACTGGAATGCTCTTCCCAGGGAGAGGGTAGAATCACCATCTCTGGATGTGTTTATAAAAAGACTGGGCATGGCACTTGGTGCTATAGTCTAGGTGAGGTGTTAGGGCATAGGTTGGACTTGATCTTAGAGGTCTCTTCCAACCTCATTATTCTGGGATTCTGTGATTCTGTAATGTTATAATGATGTTCTAATTCATGCCATCACAATCAGAAGCCAACTATTTCCTAATTACAATACATTATAAGCATTTCTTGGCCTATCAGCTTTTGCACACACCATGCTGTAAATGCCTTAAAGCCAATCATCAAAAATTATCCCTTGTGGGTCCCACTACAATGCATCTTTCACAGTTCTATTTCTCCAAAGCATCCAGTCTTATTTGCAAGGCCAGCCTTTGAAACTTGTTTCTAGCTCCATTTCTCTCTCAACAATATCTGTCCTATTCCTATGATTCCCTATGATTCCCTCTTCCTATTCTATGATTCCCTATATGGCATTTCTAAGTCAGCATTTCTCATCTCAAAGTTTGCATATGGATGCAATACTGTGTGAACCTTCTGTCAGGCCTTGAGAACTCTCTACAAATCCATTTCCCACAGTCCAAGAGCTGGGAGAGAACATCTTCAGCTGCAGGGAACAAGGAGAATGGATGTAGAGAGAGGCTCCAGCTTTTTTGCTGGGAAAAACTTCAATCAGCATGTTTGACCCCATTGCCAATGCTGAAATCCAAGCTGGCTGGCAAAAAGTGCCCACCCCTTTCCCTTTTTGCTTACAAGCAGGAGGAACTTTATGCTTTTTCTTATCAAATTTGAGCCTCCTGCAAGTTCTTATGTGTGAGGAGTTCTTAAAATGGCCTTGTGCCACAGAATTCAAGTGCTGCAATTTGAAGGTTAATGGAGGAATTTCGCTCATGTGGAAGAATATTTTCATGTTTTCACTATTTTCACTATTTTACAAATATATTTTAAAATTTATCTATATTTTTAATTTTTTTATATTTTAAAATTTACATTTTAAAATTTATTTTAATTTATATTTATACTGTTATCAATTTTTAATTACTATATTTCATATTTTCCCATATTTTCCCATATTTTCCTATATTTTCACTCATTTTCACATATTTTCCTATACTGTCCCACATTTTTTATTTTCATATTTTTACTATTTTCATTATTGTATAAATATATTTTAAAATTTAGATATATTTAAAAATTATTTATATTTTAAAATTTAAGATTTAAATTTTAACATTTTATGATAGATTCATATTATATTTATGTTTATGTTTATGTTCATGTTTATGTTTATGTTTATGTTCATATTTATATTTACATCTATATTTATATTTTTATTTGTAAAATTTTTAATTAAAATATTTCATATTTTCACTATTTTCACATATTTTCACATACTTTCCCACACTTTTTGTTTTCATATTTTCACTATTTTCCCCTGTTTTATATATATTTTAAAATTTATATATATTTTAAAAATTATTTATATTTTAAAATTTAAATTTTACTTTTTAAAGTTTAATAATAGATTTATATGTATATCTATATTATATTTATCTTTATCTTTATCTTTATATTTATATTTATATTTATATTTATATTTATATTTATATTTATATTTATATTTACATTCATATTTATATTTATATTTATATTTACATTCATATTTATATTTATATTATTTTAATTAAAATAGTTCATATTTTCACTATTTTCACATATTTTCCCACATTTTCCACATTTTTCATTTTCATATTTCCCCAATTTTCACTCTTTTATAAATATATTTTAAAATTTATGTATATTTAAAAATATTGATATTTTAAATTGTAAAAGTTAAAATTTACATTTTAAATTTAAAATTTTATTTAAATTTATATTTATATTTTTATCCATTCCTAATTAAAATATTTAATATTTTCCTTTATTTTCACATATTTTCACATATTTTCCCTTCAGAATGGACATGGTTACACCCACCTCTGCCTTGTGAACAGGCAGCAACTGGTGAGTTTGCTTGAAAGCTGCAGTTTCCAATATCATTTTCCAAAAATCCCCTTAACTTGGTGCTGGGGAATCCTCAGGGAATGCCAGCCTGGAAGTGCTTCCAGGTGCTGCCAAGACATGAAGATCCTGGGTCCAGTGCTAAGGACAGAGTTGGCTCACCCCATGGAAAACTAGTGGCTAAAAGAGAACAAAATAACTGGATCCTAAGTGGCCTTTGGCTCCAAACAGATCAGGAATTCAGTGTTCCCCAGAGGGAAATTCAGTCCTGGGAAAAAGGCACCGCAGCCCATCGATTATCAGAGAATTACTGCTAAATGGAGAAAAGCTGACAACAAATATTTACTCTTGGATCAATTCTGTTTAAAGGGCAATGTTTGGAGCAGAGCTTGGACTCTGTGGGAAGGTCAGGCTGCATTTATAAAAGGACAGAGGGATATGCACTGGGAATCCTTGCTTGGAAAGGAAAAAGCCTGGAGGATTTTGAAGGACACACAATGAGGATCGTAATTTTTCTCCTCACTTTGAGCGTTTTCTCGTGTTCAGGTAAGTTGGAGCCTTGTCCTCCTTTTTAGGGTGGTTTTAGGGGGAAAAGTATAATCCTCCAATGGATTTCTGATGGAGCTGTGCCTCCCTCCCAGGGTTCCCAGTGTATGACTACGACCTCCCTGTCACAGAGGAGGCTCTCAACGCTTCCATTGCCCGGATCAATTCCCAGTCATGGAGCAGAAACCTGTATGGTGTTGTCAGGAGCCGAGTCATGGGAGTAAGTACACAGACAACAGAGATCCTTCACCTGAAATGAGCTTTCCTGGGATGGAAAACTCCTTTTCACCCAGTCCTGGAAACCCAGGTTTAGTTGGAGTTGGCTTGAATGGCCCAAACCCACCCTCTATGTAAGTTTGTAATTAAGATATTTTAGGAATTCAGATTTTTCGTGCCTAAAGTGGTTTTTCATGCCTAGTTTTTGATGCCTAGTCCTTGAGGATTGTCTTGTAGGATTTTGTTGAAAAGTGATGTTTTTAAATACCTCCATCAAACTGCTTTGCTTTGGGCGTCAAGCACCCTGGCTCATCTGAAGCTCTTCGCTGGTTAAACAGTTCAGGATTCTTTCTCTGATCTTTATTTATGTCATCTGTCTCTATCCACCAATTCTGGTTTAAATCTGCTAGAGACTAAGTGCAAGCAAGAAACTCCTATCTGTTTTAATTTGTGGTGCTCAGAATTATACTGGATACTCCCCAAGTTAAGGAGTTCAAACTTCTTAATTCAAAGTTATGATGTCCATGCTCCTGAACACCCTCAGAACCTTCCTTTCTGTTAAAACTTCTTAATTCAAAATTATATTGTCCATGCTCCTGAACAACCTAAGAACCTTCCTTTCTGTTAAAACTTATTAATTCAAAGTTATAATGTCCATGCTCCTGAACACCTTCAGAACCTTCCTTTCAGTTAAAACTTATTAATTCAAAGTTTTGATGTCCATGCTCCTAAATGCCCTCGCAATAACTGTACAAGCACGAACGGAACGGTGCATTCCTTGACAGCGTCTGAGAGGTTTTATTAGCGCATCAGGCTCAACACATTGTTACAACAATGGAGACATAACAGATGCAACCATCTCGCTGAACCAAGAAGAATGCCAAAGAAACTTAACGTTACAGCATATCATAAAGCCATTTCCATCTGCGTTTCAACCAATCACATAGAGAACAAGAACATTGACAATAATTCTGTCCAATAATATAAAGCATACGTAATTTTGCTAAGCGGCCTAGTTTCTAAAACAATAGCTTCTTCATAGAAGTCAAAGCACAAAAGTCTATTCAAAACTTCAACCTTCTAAAGATATACATTAAGAAAACTTGTTACTACTTAAGGCAGCACCTAACATAGGCCTATTGTTCTATTCTCAAACTTTCTCACGTTTGCATTACTAATATTTCTGCTGCTTTAGCATCTAACTATCTTACTGTCTGAGGCCTGCTTTCTTGAAACCTTTCTTTCTTAAAACCTTCTGGTTTTTAGGATTCCTACAATTCCCCCTCCCTGCTGATACATATAGAGACCGTCATATTCGTGTCGTTGACTACTTGCGTTTCTTAGCCTTACTATAATAGTATTGCATGCTATTTGCTGAAGGTTTGCTCTTGCTGAAACTAAGCGTTGCTATATTACAGCACAGCAACTTAATGCTGTGAGGGCCCAGTCAGTGAAAAAGTGAATGAATCATGTCCAATAATAGTTACGAGTCAATTTTCAAAAAATTCTTGTCGATTCCAGGGCCTTAACTCAAAACCTTCTTCCATTTTGATGTCTTCATCTGGCATCTCAGTAAGATTGCAAACACTCTCTGTATTTTTATTACCTAAATCTCTTTCTTGAATGACAAAAATTTCTTGGACTGTTTTGTTCAACATTTTCCGCACACAATGAAGAATGCAGGAAACCACTATCAGTATTAATATTAAAACACCCAGGACATAGAGACCTATCTTGCAAAGTTGCCTTAGCCAAGGTGCAAAGCTCCATTTTTGAAACAAATCATCCAACCAAGAACTACCATCTTCTTTAATTTGGGCAGTCAAGTCCTTTAGTTTTTGTATGCTTTTGTGAATGGATTCAGAGTGATCGGATAGGTTCATACAACACAACCCTTCAAATTCTTCACAACCATGTCCTTGTGCCAGTAAAAGAAAATCAATTGCTGCTCTATTTTGAAGAGTAGCATGCCTAACACTATCAACATCAGTTAACATATCACTAATTGCAGAGGATGTGGCATTAACTTGCTTACTCAACCAACATCCGACTCGATCTAATTGTTTCAATGCTTCTGCTGAAGCCCATTGGGGTAAAAAGATACCTACTGAAACTCTTCTTGAGGGTTTCCAAGGCATGAAATCGCTTTGACAGTTTTCATCATAATGACGAACAGTTCTCGTTTTTCTTTGTTTCTTTTTCATGACTGCTTTGGCAGATGGTGCGATGACAGTCAGCATTCCAATGCTACAAGGGCCACCTTTAAGGTGTGCTGGAATGCCTTGCCAAGCCCTGTCTCCACAAATGAACCAATACCCTTTTGGTAATTGCCGTGGATATTGGTCAGCCTCAGAAATCACCTCCCAACTATTTGAAAAATTACACCAAAAACTCAAATTTCTGTATGCAAAATAATGAGGAGTAACATTATACTTTGGGGGATCACCTTTTTGCAAAGCACTAGCTGTGAAAGTAAAGCAAAAATCCATGGTTAAAGATCCAAGGATTTCTAATTCTTGGGGTTCAGAAGCTGCCCTAGGAAGTTTTTTGGCCCAAACATTCCAATTCAATGTAGGGTTGTTTACCTTATCAATTTCACCTGATTTACCATTAGATTGTTTTTTGACCGAGGGCAACTCTTTTACTGGCACACCCACCAGACAGGTTGAGAAAGGTTTTTCTGGTTCCGTATTAGACAAACATATAGTATCTGAGCCGGCTGCCTTGGCTAAGGTCACCCAAACATTTGTCTTCGGTTGTTCCACAGGCAGATCTGCACGACAAAAAGCAATTAAAAACCACCAATACCAACAAAGAAATAGCATTTGATCCATCTTTTTCATGAGCTAATTTTTGGCATAACTTTTATCAAATTTTAAGATGTTGTTCTCAAGAAGCCAAAACTTAAAACTTCTGCCAAAAGTCAGCTCTATCAGACAGACATTAAATACACAATTGACATAAATTAACACAAAGTCAGAGTTTGCAGGTTCTGCCGATGCACAAAGAACGTCAGGCACAAGGAACGTCAGGCGTGACCCGGGATCCTTCTGCTCGGCTCACGTCTGCGTGCTTGCTTCCTCGGTTCTGGGCTCGCCAACAGGTTCTGGGGTGCGATATGGTTTGACGTTTTTGGCAGGAACCCACTTAATTCCAGCACCTGTAGAGACAGAAGCATACCCTTTGCCCCATGTTATTAAACGAAAAGGACCTTCAATTTGACCAGAATCTGGGTTTCTAACTAGAACAGGAGGATTTTCTTTCAGTTTTGCCTGTGTATTGTTTAAAAAATGCCTAAAGATTGGAGGATCAGGTTCAGCATCCGAACTGTTTAGGAAATTGAGAACATACAAAGCTTTGTTCAGCCTCATCTGAGGTGTGGCCACCTCAGCTCCCCCCCCCTGCTGATCTAAGATGCGCTTTAGTGTTTGATGTGCTCTTTCAATAATTGCTTGACTGGTGGGAGAGTGAGGGATACCAAAGATGTGACGAACACCCCATTCGTTTAGAAAAGTGGCCAATTTTTGAGATATATATGCGGGACCATTGTCAGTTTTTACCTCTTGAGGTACACCTAATGAAGCAAAAGCTTGCAAAAAATGATGACAGGCATGATTGCCTGTTTCACCTGTGTGAAGGGAAGCGAAAAGCGCACCAGAGAACGTGTCCACTGACACATGAATATTTTTAAATCTACCAAAGGAGGGATATTTAGTAACGTCGGTTTGCCATAACTGTAAACTTTGCAAACCTCGTGGGTTGACAGCTCCCATAGAAACAGGAGGCTGCACAAGCTGACAGTCAGGGCAAGTACTGATGATAGCTTTAGCTTGACTTTTAGTAATTTGGAACATTCGCATAAGACCTTGTGCATTTTGGTGAAAGAAAGCATGACTTAATTTTGCTTGTTCAAAAATGTTTGGTAAAGTGTTTGCAATGACCATTGTTAGATTGTCCGCTCTTGCGTTTCCTTCCACTAAAAATCCAGGAAGCGAAGAATGAGCCCTAATGTGAGAAACAAAATATGGATTAGTTCTATATTGCAAAGTTGTAAAAAGACATGAAAGCCAACGATATAAAGTAGCATTACTAACATCTTTTAAAACTGACCCCTCTATCCTCTTGACTACATTGGCAACATAAGCAGAATCGGTAATTAAATTAAAAGGTTGAGGGAAAAGCTGAAAAGCCCGAACCACTGCAGCAAGCTCAACAATTTGAGGAGAACCTTCTATTAATTGAATGTCTGATTCCCAAGCATTAGTTTTATGATTCAGCCAAGTTATAACTGATTTGTGACTTTTGCCTGAGCCATCAGTGAAGAGAGTCACTGCATTCAAAGGTTCTTGACTTAATTTAGGTTTTTCTCTAAAACTTAATTTTGCTTGCAATAGTTTGTGAGCTGGGTAATGAATAGAACAAATACCTGGGAAGGCCAAAAATGCATATTGTAAATCATCAGAATTTTGCATTGCCCAATTGAAGTAATCTTTTTTCAAAGGTAAATAGATAACTGAAAATTCTTGGCCTGCTAGAGTTAACAATCTGGTTCTGGCTTTAATTACAAGTTGTGCTATCATTTCTAAAACTGTAGTAATAGTCTTTGGAAACCTGTAAGGAGGAAAAATCCACTCTATTATTAACAAAGGATCTGACTCAGAAGGGTCCCACTGAAAAATGAGACCACAAAGTTGCATCTTTTCTCCCGAAACTGCAAAGAAAAAAGGCTTTTCCGGAACACAGCAATGAGCTTGTCGTCTTTGTAGAGTTGATGTCACAGCCTTGGATTTTTGTTGTAGAAATGTCCAGTCCATCCTTGGATTTGTTGTAGGAATTTGTAGAAATTTCAGTCACAACATTAGCATAGGTTCGGTCCATCTCTGTTTGTGTTGAAGCTATGAAGAAATCATCCATGTAGTGTAGAGTCGTGGATCTTGAATATTTCTGTCGAGCTGAAGACAAAACTTGTACAACAAGACATTAGCAAATCATATACATCATGACAACTTTGTCTGTTTTGGTAAGAATGTTTTCACATGACAATCCTTTTAACATGACTTGGTTTATCACAAGCAAAGCAGTACAGGTATTTTGGAGACTCGATATAGTTTGTGTCTTATTCGTTTTTTCTGATTCAGGGGAACAGACAGTAGCTGTCCCAGGAACCAGGCCAGATTCTGAAATCATGCCCAAGAAGTTACTGCAGCAACCAGCTCTCCCGGGACTCCGGCCAGGGTCTGAATTCTTGGCAAGGACATTACTGTCCTTCCCGGGAGCTCTGCCAGTAAAGGCGTGAGCACACACCCCTGAGTTCTGGGCAGAGACCTCTGAACAACACGCCTCTCTTGAAGCCCTGCCAGGAGGGACAGAGGCAGGCTCGGTCAAAGACCACCCCCCTTCGGGGGTCCCGCCCAGAGGGGCTGGGAGATGGGTGTGTTCTACGAGATGGGTGTGTTCTTTAATTTGTGGAACACAGCCAGCATTTGTTTTCTGTAAGGAACACAACCTTGAATTTTTATTTTTGCTAATTTCCAAAGAACAAAGGCATGTTTCACAAGGAGCTGGGAAACAACCAACTTCAGCCTGAGAAAACTCTGGGACTCTGCCAATACCACACAGTGACTGTGAAATATTTTTTCTACCAAAAGAGACAGAATTCGAGGTTTTTAAAATCTCGGCCTGTTTTCCCTCTGAAACCTTTTGAAAATCATCTGTTTTAAGCATACTTTGTTGTTTGGGGATTGCTCCCCCTGGACAGGACAGGGTCCTGCTAGCCGAAAGCAAATCCACAGCTCCACTTTTAGCATTCTCTGTGTTAGAATTCTGACAAACAGCAGAAAAACTAGGCAATGACTTATTTGAACAATTTACCAAAAGGGAACTCCCAAAATCACAAAGCAAACTACTTTGAGGAACAGAATTCAATGGGACACTTTCCTGCGAAGGGGAAACAGTAGCAAAGCTGGCCCCTACAGCCCCCTGCTCCTGCAAAGCAGAATCAAAAGCATTTTCAACATTCCCAGTTTGAATATTCTCAGGACATGTAACTTCCTTATCACAAAGCTTCTGTAAACGAATATCTTTCCCTTCCGAGCAACTATCATTACAACCGAGAGACATATTAAGCAAATTATCATTTACAGAGCGCAACATTGATTCTGAACCTTTTTCGCGACACGATAAAAGTCCATTTTTTCCCAGAGGGGGGGGTGAAGAACTGCTCTCATCTGTAGAGACACCGATCACCTCAGAAGAAACAGGAGACACACCCCGAGAGGCAAATCGTTCCGAATCACAGTTTTTGGAAGAAGCAACACAATCAACCCCCCCGGGATCAACACAGGACGGACCAGGAGAAAGAGAGACAGCCGGAGCGACCCCCGAAATTCCTCCCGATAAGGACGTTAACTCGGTTTCGTTTGAATTTGAAGGATCTGAACAAGATACTTTGTTTAGCAAGTTCGAGGACTGTCTATTACAGTCATTCAGTTTAAAAGTTTCCATTAAAACACGACAGGCAGGCATAAGCTTGCCAGCAGATTCATCCTTTTTGAGAGTAAATAGATTATAGACTCTCCAGTTTATTTGATCCCAAAAAACAAAGGTAAAAGCAGACTGTAAGTTTGTATTTCGAGTATTAGCTTTAGTCCATATTAACAAGTCTTTTAACTCTGTTTTTGAGATATTTGAACATCCTTTTTCCTGTAATATTTTGTCAAGGTCATGAAAGACGTCCCATTCTGAGTTCGTTATATTGTTTCCCATCACGTTACCCAGGCGCCCCTAATATTATGCTACTTAGATACACGAAAGACGAAAGACGTAGAAAACCAGGGGTTGCAACAAAACACCTCGATAACACCTGGGTCTCGAGAGCAGAGAACCGACGATTTATTTCTTCTTTATTCTAGGCTAGATCATAGCCTCAACGTGAGGCACCACTGCCCTCGCAATAACTGTACAAGCACGAACGGAACGGTGCATTCCTTGTCAGCGTCTGAGAGGTTTTATTAGCGCATCAGGCTCAACACATTGTTACAACAATGGAGACATAACAGATGCAACCATCTCGCTGAACCAAGAAGAATGCCAAAGAAACTTAACGTTACAGCATATCATAAAGCCATTTCCATCTGCGTTTTAACCAATCACATAGAGAACAAGAACATTGACAATAATTCTGTCCAATAATATAAAGCATACGTAATTTTGCTAAGCGGCCTAGTTTCTAAAACAATAGCTTCTTCATAGAAGTCAAAGCACAAAAGTCTATTCAAAACTTCAACCTTCTAAAGATATACATTAAGAAAACTTGTTACTACTTAAGGCAGCACCTAACATAGGCCTATTGTTCTATTCTCAAACTTTCTCACGTTTGCATTACTAATATTTCTGCTGCTTTAGCATCTAACTATCTTACTGTCTGAGGCCTGCTTTCTTGAAACCTTTCTTTCTTAAAACCTTCTGGTTTTTAGGATTCCTACACTAAAGACCCTCAGAACCTTTCTGTTCCTTTAGGTGGCCCGTATCAAGTCTCTGCAAGAATGAATGTCAAGATGACATATGGATTTATACAATTTGGATTAAAACCCCCAAGTATTTGAAAGCAGTGGGAATTTATTGTTTGTTGAGGGGTTTTTTGGGGCGTTGCTTTTTAAATTTTCTTTTTAAGTCTCCCATCTTGAGCTAAAGTGTCACTGTAAGACATGAAATAACATGATGCGGACACGCTGCTGTTCTCAAGGTAAAAAGGGGAAGTTTATTTTCTCACTCCAACATTTATAGATTTCCAAAAGTGACAGTGGATTGGAGGGTGGCAGTGCCACCTCTCCAATGACACTGGACAAACCAACAGTCCATCAAAGTTCTCCTCCTCCATAAAAGAATGCAAAACAATGAGTTATTTACAGAAAGTGCGTGAGAAAGCTTGTTACAAAAATGTAAACATCAGAAGGCTTAGAAAATCTTGAAAAATCAGGTTGGCACTAAAGCATTGATTGGACTATGAGAAAAAAGAAAGGAATAATCCAAAAGGACTAATGCTGTGTTGTGCTGACCCTGCTTTCACCAGGTGGACACGTGGGACAGCGATACTTACGGGTTAGATCTGCGCTTCAGCATCCGCGAGACCGTGTGCCCCAAAGCTTCGGGGAGAGACCCCTCCACCTGTGACTTCAAAAGTGGCCCTTTCGTGGTAGGTGCCCCTGCTGGCACTGGGAACCACCCCACTCCATGCAGGGGAAGGGTTGCAGTGCTGCTGGTGCTGAGAAGTGAGGAATGGCTGGCTGCTTTTGATACAAGCTGCAGCATGGAGTGGGAGTTGAGTGGGAGGGGTCAGTGGTGGGAAGATCTTCTGCCTGCTCAGTGGGGAGGGCAGGGAGCTGAAAAGAGGATTTGTGTCTGGGAGCAGTGTGTAGTAAAGGTATGTGTGCTTTTGGGGCCAAATCCTAGAAGGAATGGCTTATTCTCTGAGTTAAGAGCTGATGTTTCACTTGCTTTCACCTATCTGGGCACCACATGAAGGGTTACCTCGCATGTCATGCAGCTCCCCCCTCTGTGCTCACAGTGCTGATCTCTGTTGGATTTTTCCACTCTCAGCCTGAAATAAAAAGGCTCTTGATACAGCTCTTGCTCTCCTCTGAGTCTTAAACCACCAGCTTTTGTGGAAATACATTGTTTTTGAGCCTGTGCACAGGCTTGGGACCTCTCTGTGCACCGTTTATTTGGGCCAAGTCACCTCTCTGCTCTGGAGCTAAGCAGCTCATGTGTGTGTAGATGTCACCACACAGAATTGTTGGTTTTCTGTTTTTCTTTCAAAACTCAAAAGTTGGCTGCTGCAGTGTTATCCCTGTATCCTAAACTGACACAATCCCCCTCTTCTTCCTAGGGCAATATGGTAGGGTGAGGATGTGTTTTCCAAACTTAAGTGCAGGTTTTACTGCAGTTTTTTGTCCAATTGCAGACACAACATCTTTGAGGGTAGTTTAACTTCCAGAGCTGGGGCTGCTGTTGGCACAGCCCTGCACTGTTCTTCTCTTTGTGCTGAGCTGTGAAAAGGATGTGGAGCTTTTCTCCTACCCTGAGCAGGCTCAGAGGTTTGTACCACAAACTCATAGCTGGGGAGCCATAACATGTCATTGTATAATTGTTCTCTGATTTCTTTCTCTTGGAATTTGTTGTTGAAATCCTTCTGCAGGTTCCCACCACCACTGAGGGTTGGTATTGGATGTTTGCTCTGTGAGATTTGCTCTGTTTTGTTCTGTTGCAGCCCACTGCTTCCTGCAGGAGCGTTGTGGAAGTCTCCGGGGGGCTGGTTGCCAACCTCACCGTGCGGTGCCATCGCAGCACATTCAGCTCTGAATCCATGAGCAGCGAGGAGGTGAGGAAGGGGAAAACCCATTTTTGCTGCCTGGAGGAGTGAAAATTCTGCTTAGCCTCTTTTAAAGAGTAGTCCAGGTGTCTGTGTGTGCTCCTGTTGCAGGAGGAGGTTTGGATCAGGACAGTGGCTGTCGTTTGAGATCCAGCTGCCAGCTGTGACATTTCCCTTTCCATCAGCTGAGGGCTCTGCCCTTGCCTGGGAGAGGGTGACACTCTGTGGCAGTCTGGCACATTTATCACCTCCAGCACTTCCTTCCTTGAGTTTGGGCCTGGAGAACAGTGACTGGCACTTCTTAGATACACACACATCCCTGTGGCTCTGGCTGTGTTACCAAACCCAGCTCCCAGCTGAGCACGTCATCACAGCACAGCCCAAGGACATTTAGTCTGATGAGATCTTTGTTCCCTTGTTGAGCTCTTTTTTGGCTTTGAGGGTGTTATTCAATGCTGACCTAACCTGGGAATTCCTACTGACTGTTTCCAAACTATGCCAGGGTCCACTTTATCCAAGTGCAAACACACAAGTTCAAGAACTGACTCTTGAACTTGTGTGTCTGCACTTAGAACACAGCTCTGCAGGGTGTGTTGTGCTTGAGGGAACACAATTTAACAAGCAAGGATATGGAGAGCTTTTGTTTTTGGAAAATTCAGGGAGCTAAATGAAGAAGTTGAACTGTAGAATCACAGAATGGTTTGGGGACTGAAGAGACCTTAAAGTCCATCCAGTTCCACCCCCTACCATGGGACACATTCTACTATCCCAGGCTGCTCCAAGACCTGTTCAGCCTGGCCTGGAACACTTCCAGGGATCCAGGGGCAGCCACAGCTTCTCTGGGCACCCTGTGCCAGGGCCTGCCCACCCTCACAAGGATGGATTTCTCCCCAGTATCCCATCTCACCCTGCTCTCCTTCAGCTTAAGGTCAGTCTTCCTTGTCCAGTCCCTACAAGCTCTTGTGCAAAGTCCCTCTCCAGCTGCCTTGTAAGCAAATAGGATTCTTTGTTACTTTTCCTTGGCTTAATTTACCAAATTAGCTCTTCATTTATCTTTTTTTTTTCCCCTCAAAATCTCCATTCACCCCAGGAAGCCTGGCTCTGCAGAGCAGAAAGACTGCATGTGGAGCTCTGGAATGTGTAACACAGGCTGGGATGTTCAGTCAGTCCTCTGTGGGGTGACATAACCCTTGTTTAACAGGGCACTCAGCACAAACACTTGCTTTTACAAGCAGACATCTTCCCCCAGGTCTTCCTTAACCATCACTTAAAATTCAGTGCTGTTGCCATATTCCTGCTGGGGAATATATTTCCTGCAATGTTAATAAGGAACAAATGCCAAAGGGAATTACTGCACTTGAAAAGCAAAGTGTTTCCCTCTGCAGAGGGCTGCAGCAAGTGCACTGCAGCTCTTGCTGTGGAGCTGTGAGTCTGCTCAGGGGATCTCAGCTTGGCTGAGGTGGTGTTGGTGCACCTGTGGTGCTGTTTGGATGGGGGAAGGAATTGTGGATTGTGACAGTGTTCACAGGGGTTTTCGGATGAGAGAAGAGACAGGGATCTGACTCCATATTTCAGAAGGCTTGATTTATTTTTTTATGATATATATTACATTAAAAACTATGCTAAAAGGATAGAAGAAAAGGTTGCATCAGGAGGCTAGCTAAGAATAGAATAGGAAGGAATGATAACAAAGGCTTGTGATTTGCCATTAATTAGAAACAACCACATGAGACCAATCACAGACCCACCTGTTGCATTCCACAGCAGCAGATAATCAATGTTTACATTTTGTTCCTGAGGCCTCTCAGCTTCTCAGGCGGAAAAAATCCTAAAGAAAGCATTTTTCATGAAAAGATGTCTGTGACAGTGATTAACTGAGGCTGGCATCACAGAATTAACACCCTGAGTTTGATGGGATCATGGGTCCAACCCCTGGATTGCAGGAGCACCAGCAGTAATCTTTTTAGCAGCAAAATTAAGAATGAGGTTTGGAATTACTTTAGTGACCACCTCGTGCCTGAGGGGATGGAGAGGTGGGACTTCTTTCCAGGTGAGGTTTTTAAAGAAATGTCTTTAATTTCCAGATGATGCACGTGCCCATAAGGACTCCTGACAGGCGGGGCAGCGCTCCCAGGGAAGGTAAGGCAGCTCTGCCATGCTGGAATGCCCTGACCTGTGTTCTCCTCTTGGAACATCTCCAGGTCATCTGTCTGAGGAAGAGGACAATGTGAAAGATCAGCTGTTTGCTCCTGCTCATGGTGCCTTGGTTTAGAAAGACAGGTGCCTGCTAAGGAAGGCAGGAGCCACCCCTGAAATGGAGAATGTAAACCCTCCTCACCCCTCCAAATTGCTATAAATTTTAAATTAAGGGGTTGTCAGGCAAAAATATGGAAGCAGGAAATAATAGTTCTTTACTAGGGAAAGGAAAAAAAATAAAGGATAAAATAAACAATGCAGGACACCTGAACAACACTGACAGAGTCAGAACCCAGCCTGACACCCTGTGGGTCAGGCTGTTGGTGGCAGTCCCATTGGAAATGTGGCTGCAGCCCTCCTGCAGTGTCAGGGGTGGCTCTGTTGGAGCAGGGATCCTGCAGAAGGGTGTATTCTTCCTCTGAAGATCCAGGGGAAGAGAGCAGCTGTTCCTCTGGGAAATCCAGTGGAGAAAAGCCCCACTGGTGTTCCAGAACCTCCACATTATATCTGGGTAGAATGCTTGGCTCTTCCCTCTGGGCTCACATCTCCCAGTGGGATGATGCAGTTCTTATCAGCCATGCAGTGACATTCAATGGCTGTTATCAGCAGATGTCTCCCCAGACACCTGCCATACAGATGGCAAACACAACACAATTTGCTTGGCAATCCAGGACAGCCCAGCAGAACAGGAGCTCACTGTTTGCTCTCCCTTCTCTCTCTGAGGTACCACCTACAACTTTGACCACTGCACCTTTTCTGGGAACGAGTCCAAGCCCCTGTGTGTGGAGCTGGATGCCAACAACCAGCCCCGCTTCCCCGAGTGGATCACCATTCCCCTGGTGTGCATTTACATGCTCTCCACCAACATCCTCCTGGTCAACCTGCTCGTGGCCATGTTCGGGTGCGTACCCCAGGAGCCTTCCTGGCCATCCCAGCACTGGCACTTCCCAGGGAAAGGGAGTGCACTGCTGGAAAACAGCAGGAAGCCACCCCTTGCCTCTGCATCTGTCCCTGCAGCCTGGGGGAGCTGGTGCAGTGTCCTGGGGAGGGATTGCTGCCTGTCCTTGGCCTCCATCTCTGAGCATCCTCTGAGCTGTGGGCGTGGTGTGAACCCCGTGGGTCACACAGGGGGTGATGCTGGGTCAGGGCCTGGCCAAGTGTGAGCTGCTGCCCCAGGGACCTTGCTAGAGTGAGTAAATGAGTTATTCTCACTCTGCTGCCCCAGGGACCTTGCTAGAGTGAGTAAATGAGTTATTCTCACTCTTCAGGACACTGTGGTTTTATTAACCTGAACTTGATCCTGTGGTTGTTGCCTTGCTGGGTTCACACAGTGCTTTGTGCCATGGGTTTGATCCATGCCTGGAGTGTCCTTCATACCTCTACGACAATCTCAGGACCTTTTAAATTTCTTGTTGGTGTTCTAGTTTTAGATTTGGGTTTTTTGGTTTTTTTTTTCCCTAAGATGGGAGTTATCTGCTCAGTTAAAAAGACACAGTATCTTGTGAAGAAGCATCCTGTTCTCATGTGTCTAGGCTAGAAAAAGATTGCTTAGAGCTGAGGTAGTAAAAGTACATGGAGCATTATCTTCCTATTCAGATTTTTTCAAGTTTATTTGTAACTTCAAGGGGTTTTTTTCCTACTGTCTTAGTTCCACCCATTTGCAAATTACTGACTAAGAAGAACAAGCTAAATCACCCCCCAGTCAATAAATGAATGACTGGGGTCCCTAACATCAGAAGCTGCTGCGATGAGTCCAGAGGAGATTTTCCAAGGGCTGGAGCCCCTCTGTTCTGGAGCCAGCCTGGGAGAGCTGGGGGTGCTCACCTGGAGAGGAGAAGGCTCCAGGGAGAGCTCAGAATCCCTAAAGGGGCTCCAGGAGAGCTGGAGAGGAACTGGGGACAAGGGATGGAGGGTCAGGACACAGGGAATGGCTCCCACTGCCAGAGGGATGGGATATTGGGATGGATGGGATATTGGGAATTAGGAATTCTTCCCTGTGAGGGTGGGCAGGCCCTGGCACTGCCCAGAGCAGCTGTGGCTGCCCATGGCAGTGTTCCAGGCCAGGCTGGACAGGGCTTGGAGCACCCTGGGATGGTGGAAGGTGTCCCTGCCCATGGCAGAGATGGTTTGGGATGAGCTTTAAGGTCACTCCCAAGCCAAACCACTCTGGGATTCTGTGGCTATAAAACCATGTCCTGGCACAGCAGAGGAATGCTCTGCTCTTGGCTCTGCTGCAGCTCTTTGGTGAATAACTCATGCTGAGTGTGTTCTGTCTTTCCCACCAGCTACACAGTTGGATCAGTGCAGGAGAACAATGACCAGGTGTGGAAGTTCCAGCGTTTTTTCCTGGTGCAGGAATACTGCAGTCGCCTGACCATCCCCTTCCCCTTTGTCATCTTTGCCTACATCTACCAATCTACCAGAGAGCCCATTATGAGAATTGCCATACAAACAATCTTTTTATGACTGTAATGCTGAAAAGACCTTCACAGTGGGTGTTTTCTGAGGCTTGACTGAACAATCTGTTTGGCCTCTGAAGTGGGGAGTGGCTTTGGTATGAAGCACAGACTTTTGAGAAGCTCACAGGTGAAAAGAGCCACATATACTTCAGAGCACGTATTTTGGTTGCTGTCAAATAATTTAGATTGCAAAATGACAGAATGATAGTTTGCTTCCCAAGACTGAAAGGGAAGTGGTGAGCCAGTCTGTGGCTAGTGATGCTGCTCTTGAAACTGAGAGGAGATCCTCCTAACCTTAATTCTCTCCTGAAAAGAAATATCCATCTCTTGCTTCCCTCTTCTGGTAACTGCTGGTTAACTCACTGAAATACAGAGGCATCAGGGATTGCTGCATTAATTGCCCTGATGAACACTATAATTGGGAGTGTCCTCTTGAAGCACTCTTGCATTTGGGGCAATACTTGAAGAGGCAATTACTCATTACTTCCTTTTCTCATTAGCATTGCTTTCCTTCAGCTAGATGGACTTTACAAAAATAACCTCCTTCTTCTTTTTTTAAAGCTCTCTGATTTGAAAGGCCTTCTGAAAGAGATTTCCAGTAAAATTAAATGAGTGCAGCTGAAATCCAAGAGCAGCTACTGGAGCAGGGTAAGCCCTCTTTAAATCCATTCTCTGCCTTGAAAAAGCCTACCAGCATTTATGGTGTTCAATAGGTGTGTCTTTGGAAGAAGAGCTAGTATTAATTGTTGATGCTTGTATTCATATTGTATGATACTGGGAAAGAAAGGAGATCAGAATTTTGTTCCTCATTTGTGTTTTTCTTTCTGAAAAACACAGTTTTCCATCTGGGGTTTCTATCAATTTTTGGCACTGTTTCAAATACCTTGTTTTGCTCACTTGCCTTTGCAAAACTGTGACTAACCCAAGGTTATTTTAGTCGTCTTTGTGTTGGAGGGCCTCTAGAAAATGCAGGGCTGCTGGATCCTCTACTCTTGATACCTTTTAACTCTGAAGAGCAGGCAACCCAAATAGAAAAGAGAGAAGTGAGGGCAGGAGTAAGGTTTATTTTTCCATTATCAAAGTGGGGCATTAGGCTGGATCACTGTAGCCTTCCTGTGTCCTGTACAATAAGCTGCAGTGTGAGGAGCTGACCCAAAGCCTCTGATCCAGCTGAGTGTCTGGTCATCAGCCTTGTGTACTTTCACCTCCAGTTTTAAGGAAGAATTGGCTTGGATCCCACAGTGGGATGTGAAAGGCAGTCAGAACACTGATGGATGCAGAGAACACTGTCATCTTTAGAGACAGCAGGTTAAGATGTGTAACTTGAATGGGATAATCTGGAACAACCTGATCAGCCTGGACATTAGGGCCTGGCTCCTCCTTCCACAGAGTGGTTTTGTCCAGGAGAACTTAAACCTGTGCCAAACATTCCCCAGTCTGCTCACTGGTTTCCTGGGAAAGCTGAAAATTCACTTGACCGAAGTTCCATTTAGTCATGAATGACTTGCAACCACCTAATAAAATCTACAAGGATCACCAGTTCCTGGGCTGGTTCTAGGAGGTTCTGGACTCCAAGTGGCCTAAAAACCAGGCTGTGGAACAGTGGAACTCTGGAGGCTATTTAGGCCAGCACAGCTCAAAGGGAGCTGCAGTGGGGCTGGAAGACAGGCTGTAATTAGATACAGTGGGGCAGCCTGGGACAAGGGACAGCAGCTTATGATGGAGCTTGTGGAAAGGGATCTCTCATTACAGATGATGGTGCCTTCAGAAGAATCCTGCAATCCCAGAATGGTTTGGGTTGGAAGGGACTTTAAGCTCATCCAGTTCCACCCTCTGCCATGGGCAGGGACACCCTCCCCTGGACAAGGCATCCAAGTCACCTGAGCTGATGTGGAGAGGATGAAAGCAAAGCCTTGAGGTGGGCTGGGAGCCCTACTCTCCAATTCTTTCTGTTGCTCACACAGGTACCAACTCATGAAGAATAATTGCTCGGAGCTGGCAGTAACCCCCAAGCAGATGGCAACAGAGGCACCAGACTATCAATGTCTCAGCAGGAGTCAGCAGGATTTTCTGGCTATTTTTATTTTTGTTGATCAAACAGCCCTTTCTGCTTGTTGCAAGGCTCTGGGGGAAACAGGACACGACTGCTTATCTCCTGACATGATTCCTGCATTACCCAAACTCTTCTCATCTGCCCTAATGTCCAGTGGCAGCAATTAGTCCTTGTAAGCTGCTGTTGCAAAGCACTCCTATTTCTAAGAGTTCTGCTACTGTTGCCAAAATCCCTTTGCTTTTCAATTTCCCTCAAAGGGACCTGTGCATGGGTTTCCTTCAAGCACTAATTGCTTGTCTGAATGAATCCACCTCCCTTCCCATTCCATCCTGTAGTAGCTGGATCTTGCTTGTTCCTTGCACGGGCTGTCTGTCAGACCTGCTGGGGTCTGGAATGCTGGCGTGCCAGAATGCAATGGATTTTGGCATCATCCCCCTGAGGAAAGCCTTTGCTCCAACCCTGCATCCCTATTTCAGACTGGACTTGTTCCCACCCTACCTGAAACCTTTCAGCACTGCAGAAGTTCAGCTATTACAGCCCTGCATGGAAGAGACATTAATTCATCCAGGAAGTGATTCCAAAGGCTTTGTGGGCAAACCTTGCTTGGTTTCAATAGTGAAAATTTGTATCCTGGGAATGTTGGAACTCGTTTGACTTTTTCAATGTGTGTTTGCTGATGTTTGCATCTGGAAATGGAGAAGAGATTGTTGGAACCTTTAAATAGAGCAATGCTTGAAATGGTGAGATGGTGCTTTGTGCTTTCTGTCTAAAATAGCAGCTGAATTCTGTCACATTTGTTTGGTACAACTGAGAGCACAGCCAACTGAAGGCACTACAAATAGCATTTATTTACATGGCAAAGCACTGTATCAATCTTCCTTCCCAGGGTCTAGGAATCATGGAATCATAGACTCACCAGAGGAAAGGACCTGCAAGGATCATGGACCCCAACCCGTGGCCCTGCACAGACACCCCAACAACCCCACCCTGGGCATCCCTGGGACCATTGTTCAAATGTTTCTTGGGATCTGTCAGCCTGGGGCTGTGCCCATTCCCTAGGGAGCCTGGGCAATGCCCAGCACCCTCTGGGGGAAGAACCTTTCCCTGATCTCCCACCTGACCCTGCCTTGACACAGCTCCAGCCATTCCCTCAGGTGCTGTCCCTGTCACAGAGAGCAGAGATTGGAGCTGCCCCTCGGGAGGAAGCTGCCAGCCATGCTGAGACCTCCTCCCTCTCTCTCCTCCTCCTCCTCCTCCTCCTCCTCTCCCCTCTCCAAGCTGAACAAGCCAATTGACCTCAGCTGTTCCTCATACAGCTTCCCCTCCTGTCCCCTCATCATCTTCATGCCCCTCTTTGGATACTCTCTACTAGCTTAATATCCTTATGATACGTTCAGAGAGGTTGCTGCTCTTCTCTCCCTGCATCTCGTGACCCAACTGTAGTGTATGCTGTGCATGACACCATCCTGGGGGATCCAGCACTAACAATACCACTGCTATCTGTTTACAAGGGGAAATACTTCCTGCTGAAAAGTAAAGGAGCCAGGCTTTCCCTGATTCACATGGCAGTTAGCTTGCATCATAAATTCTTGAGATAAGATTCCTTTCTGGAAATTTTTTCCCATATCATTTGTCTGCCCTGGATGTGAAAATTGTGCTTTTTGTTCACTCCCTTCCTATATAAAACCTGTGGAGTCCTTTGAACCCTTCAGGGAAATCCCAAGGGCCTTGCCTTAGAAGAATATACCATAGAGTCTCCACCTAGGCGGAAAGAGAAGACTTCTGCCATGGAGCCTTGCAACACTATGATCCACCCCTGCTCCTTCCCCCATATGTCCCAAATTCTCATGGTTTCTGCCTTCTGTGTTTCCTCATTGGTTGGGGGGTACCCCTGCTGGACGGCCCTGTCTTCCCTGAAAGCCAATCCCCTTTGCACTGCCCTTTGTGCTGCCCCATTTGCCCACTGACCCCTTCTCAACCTGGTGCAGAGCACGTGTCCAGGTCTTTCTCCCTGATCCCTTCGGCATGGTGGATGCAATAAACCTTTGCTGGAATACATCATACAAAGACCTTTCCTGTCTTTCCTCTGCTGAGCTATCTGCGCTCTGTGTGTGTGTGTGTGTGTGTCTGTGTGCACGGACTTGAAATGCCTGCTCTTGTGGCCTTGCTCCAGGCGGCTTCTGAAGGAGATGCTTTGACGAAGGCTGCAGCATTTCTGCCACCCTGCAACGTGGAAACAAAAACCTGCTGTGTGATTGCCCGAAGCTCTAGAGATCTGTTGTTGTGTGAATGTAACTGTGAAGCCATGTTCTGTCAGGTCTGAATTCTGGATTCAGTCCAGGTCTAGTGCTGCACCCAGGGGCGCCAGCCTGTGCCCCCCACACCGCTCCCTTCCCAGAGGCCGCGCGGGCTCTTCTCCAGGCTCCTGTGGGCCCGAGGCGGGTGCCCGTGGAGCCCCGGCCCTTGGTGACACGCTGCAGCACGGTCACTGTGACATGGAAAGGGTGTCCAAGGGCCCTTTGTGACACGTGGGAAATAGAAGCTTGCCTGGGTGCTCGGAGTACACAACAGGGCACAACGGGACAGAGCGGTGCCATGAGGAGCCCCCACACAGCACACTCGTTCGTGTCCCACTCAGAGCTTTTCCGAGGGATTGTTCTTTTAGCTGAGCTCGAGGCCAGACCACAGCACTTGCTGACTTGTGGTCTCCCTGAGGCTTCTCTTTTACAGCTGCCCTTGAGGGCAGAGTGTGGCACTTGATGCCCCGGGGTTTTTCCAAGACATCTCTCCTGCAAGCAGCTCCAGTCACTGACATGGAGCAGAGAGGCCCAACAGTGCTCCAGAGGGCCTGCGTGGAGGAGGAGGAAGGTGGCCCTGGAGCTGCCCCAGCACTGGAGACTGGGGAGGTGGTGCCGTTCCAGCTGCCACAGCGGGGTGAGTGGCAGAGCTGGGCCGCAGGAATGTTGCCTGCAACCAGCTTGGCCCCATGCCATGCCATGCCATGCCATGCCGTTTCATGCCATGCTATTTCATGCCATGCTATGCTATGCCATGCCATGCCATGCCATGCCATGCCATGCCATGCCTTCCCCTGGGGACATGGCCATGGACAGGATGGAACAGGGGCAGGGCAGACACCCCGCAGGGGCTGTGCTCCATCCCCTGGGCCATCCCGGGGCTCTCCCTGCCTGGGCAGCGCAGGGCTGGCCTGTGTTCTCCGGCGTCTCCCGCAGCCCCTCAGCTCTGGCTGCGCTCGCTCTTTGCCAGATGCAGCCCTGGAGCGCGCACAGGAGCAGGAACCCGGCCGTGGCCACGTGCGCAAAACCCTGAAGGTACCTGCAGCCATCCCCACCTGGGCTGGGCCTGCTGTCCCTGCTCAGCCCAGCACCGTGTGTGCAGCACTCCATGCAACATCCCCGGCTTCCTGCCCTTCTCCTAACACTCGTTTGCAAATGCATAAAGAGAATTAACGAGGAGGAGACCATCGCCATGGGCACAGGGCTCAGACCATACTCGCCCATCTTCCAAACCAAGACCAGCGCTGCCCTCCTGTCTGTGCTTGGAGAGGAAGATTTTTATAATCCCAACCAAGTAAGCAGCCTGTGGGCAGGGTTTGATCCTCCCAGGAATTGCTTGGCCTCCCAAGCCATGCATGCTGGTTGCAGTGAGCCTTTGAGGCCACTTGACAGTGCAGTGGGAAGGGCAGCACTTCTCTGGGGACCCTGAGAACATTGCTCCCTCTGGCAGCTTTCCAAGTGTCCCTGTGCCTTCTGCAGGTGCCCGCCATGGTGAGGTTCATCCACCAGAGGCTCGTGGCCAGTGATTGTGCTGAGCACAGGCTGGACAAGACCCTGCTGGATCTTGCCAAAGCACACCCACATGACACAGTGATGACGCTCCTGCGTGTGGCCCCGTCCTGTGACAGGTATGGGGCCCACCTGCCCAGAGGGCTCAGGCCTCCCCAGCCCATCACCCTGTACAGCCTGGCCCAGGTATCTGACCAACAGAGACTTCCAGGGCCCTCTGGCTGCTGCCTTTCCCAGCCCTGGCACGTCAGCCCCCGAGCCTGCTGCCATGCTCCCTCCCTGCCCCTCAGGGCTCTGTCCCCACCGGGCTGGGCGGCCTGGCTGCTGCTGGCCAGGGCCAGTGGGCAGAGGCAGAACTGGCAGCCAGCTCAGCTCCCCCCAGTGCTGTGTCTGAGACCTGTCCTGAGACAGAGCTCTGACCCCACAGAGCTGCCATGGCCATGTGGAAGACCATCATGGGCTCACCCAGCACTGCAAAGCCGGTGCAGCTGAGACTCTTGGATGTGCTGGGGAGCTGGCCAGAGCACAGCACGTGCACCTCCGATGGGGACAAAACGGGTGTCTTTGCCCTGGCTGTGAGTTCCTGCAATGGGCCTTTGCTGGCCCCAAGGCCGCCTCTCCAGCAGCTCTCCATCCTCCTTCCCCCACTGCATCTCCCTGCCTCAGGCGCTGGCCTGAAACCTGGCCCGGGGGCAGCTTCAGGCCCACCAGGCCGTGTGCTCCCCCTGCCTCTCTCCGGGCCCCTCCCTGCCACGCTCGGGCCCTGCCACACGGACACCTGGGCACTGAGCGCTGTCTCGGGGGGCTTTGTCCTTTTCAGGCAACCGTGGTGATGTGGAAGATGCTCCAGGAACCCCCCATCCCACGGATACTGAAGGTGTATTTCCCCCGCCTATTGGTGCATCTGCTCTTCCAAGTGTTCCTCAGCACTCTGGATATGCCAGAGGAGGTCCATACCTTCTGGAAGGAATGCCAGGAAGAGCACGGCCTTGCCACCAGCCCCAACAGGTGCTCCATGCCACTCCTCCTGTCCCTTCCACGTGGCCTGCAAAGGAGCCAGTGCTGCCAGCGTGACCTGGGCTTTGCTGTGCACACAGGTTTGCAGTGTGCACCCTGAAGTCCCTGCTCTGCCGAAAACACTACAACGATGTTGTGGTGGCAATGGAACGCAGGTGTGGCTGGGACACGCTGCTCTCTGTTGACACCCACCACTATGCTGTGGGTCTGCTGGCCAGGTGAGACCCCCTTCTCCCCACTCTGACATTTGTGCCCTGTGCCCCGAGTGACCCACACAGTCCCCGTGGTCATGGGCCAGAGGGCCTTGTCACTGAGGGACGGCCAAGCACACTGGAAAAGGCTGGGAGAGGGGAGTGGCCAAAAGGAGGCGCCTCTGAAAAAGCCCTGGTGCACTTGCAGGTTGCTGGAGAAAGACCTGACTTGTGTGAGTCACTCTTGGGACAGGTTTTATTCTCCTGGTTCACAGTCTTGCTGATTTTTCTCCTGCCAGGGAGATGTCCTGCGTCTCCATACCCTCCTGTTCCCGGATCTTTCGCTACCTGCTCCGGCTGCTCAGCACAAAGGAGCCACGCTGGGATCTGCCCGCCCTGGTGTTCCTTGTGGAGGTGAGCCTCAAGGGCAGCGCTGCCTGGCTGAGCTGCCTCCCAGCTCTCTGCCCTCTCGTAGGCGCAGCTGCCAGGACGGTGCCCATGCCCTGTGCTGCTGCCTGAGCCCAGCCCTGTGCGGCTCCGGGCTCCTGCCGGCCGGCTCCCCTGTCACTGCCCTGTGCCTTTCAGGTCCTCGAGTGCCTGGACTTGAGGGAACGTGATGCTGACAGAGTCCTGCAAATCTTCTCAAGGTACCTGCAGAGCGAGCGCAGGGAGACGCGTCGCCTGGCACTCAGGGCCCTTCTCAAGCTCACTGACGATCCCTTGATGGTGAGAAGGGGGCAGTGGCTGAAGCTGTGCAGGCAGCGTGGGGCTGGGCAACGCACTCGCTTGGCCTTGCCTGGGCTTGGGGGCCAAAGGCCTGTCCAGAAGCACTGGGGCAGCTGAAGCAGGAGGCAGGAGAGCTGGGAGCAGCTGCCTCAGCGCTTCTGGACAGGCCTTTGGCCTCTGGGCCCTGCAGCAGCAGGGTGGCCTTTCACAAACTTGTGTTCCACACAGACTGAAAAAATGTGGAGCCTCATTGAAAGACTTGTGGAGCTCCTGCAGGACGAAGATGGAGAGATAGTTAGGATAACAGTCATGGTCCTAAGCTTTATAATGTTGGACAAGGATATGCCAATACCCACCCCCATTGCCCTGCAGCTGGCTGAGGGGCTCCTGCCACTGTTTGACCATGTAAGGCTCTGTGGCCATAGCCACAGCCACTGGCTGCTGCCTGGACACTTGGTGCCCTGTGGAGATGCAGGCCTGCACCCAGGTGAGCTCCTCACAGCCGCTGCTGAGGTCTTCTCCTCTTCATACAGAATAATAGCCAGGTGCAGCTTCTCACCATATTGCTCTTCCGAACGTTGCTGGCTCTTCCACTGGGAAAGAAAAGAAAGGCCCTGGAGACACAAGTGCGCCACACCCTTCTACCACTCTTCTTCCACTGCCATGATGAGAATCAGCGTGTGGCACAGGTGAAGACTCGTGGGCTGCTGGTGTTGCCTTAGGAGAGGACTCGGCTGCCTCCTGCTCTGGTCACCTCCCAGGCTGCAGCCTCCTCCAGGCTGTGGCACTGGGACGTGGGTCCTGTGTCCTGTGCTGTGTGGACATCTCTGTGTCTCTGCTGCTCTCCAGGCTTCTTTGGAAACGCTGCTTTGTGCGGCCGAATTCCTGAAGAGGAAGGACCTTGACAAACTGGTGAAGAAGAAGCAGCTGTGGATGTTCACAAACAGCCTGGTAAGGAGAGCGGAGAACCCCCAGGCTCAGGCCGGAGAAGGCCCCTGAGGGCGGTGCTCAGTGTGCGGGGCTGGCAGCTGTGCCCCTGCCCGCTGCTGCAGCCAGAGGCCGCGCGGGCTCTTCTCCAGGCTCCCGCGGGCCCGAGCCCGGTTGCCCATGGAGCCCCGGCCCGGCGAGGCTGCGGGCCGGCACCGCGGCTCCCCGGGCAGCAGCCGGCCCTCTGCCCCCTGCCCTCGGGAGCCCTTGGCCAGCGGCTGCTGGCCGCGCCTCAGGGCTGTGCGGCCAGGGGAGGCGGGGCTGGGCGCAGGCAGCGCCCGGCCCAGGGGCTCAGCCCGCGCCAACCCTTCCCTCCGTCCGCTCTCCCCAGCTGGCAGAGAACAGGAGCAGAGCGGCCGAGCACCTGCGCCAGGCCCTGAGCTACCTGGAGAGCCCACAGGAGCCCCTGCGAGAGGCGGCCATCAGGTTCATGGGTGAGCCACGAGCCCGGGCTCCCTCCCCGGCCCGGCCCGGCCCGGCGCAGCTCGGCCCCAGCCCCGCCTGCTGCCTCGGCAGCGCCAGCCGGGCCCGGCGCCGTGGAGCCCCGCCTGGCCTGGGCATTGCTGCTGCCGCCCTCTGGCAGCCGTGCCCTTGGGCGGCAGCGTGCGCCAAGGGCCGGGCTGAGCCCTGCCGGGCCAGCAGCCCGTGTGGGTACAGCGCCGGCAGCGCCGCTGGCAGGGAGCTGTGCCGCTGGTGCCGTGACAGGCTCTGTGTTCACAGGCATCGCCGGGCGGCACCTGAGGAGGCAGCAGCAAGAGTTCCAGCTGATCTGCACTGGTGAGTGAGGGCAGCGGGCTGACAGCGGGGGCTGCCGGGGGGAGCTGAAAGCCCTGCCCCGGCTGCGGAGGGCTCTGCTCCCGTGGACAGAGCACACGGAGATTTCAGGGCCACGTGGGGCATTGGTGGCCAGCAGCTTCGGGCTGATCCCCTTGGTCCCTGCTCCCTCCTGGCCATGGCAAGAGCCGGCTGGGATGGCCCTTGCTGGGGGCTCTCCTCGGCTCCCCGCAGATCTGGGATCTGACCGTGGTTCTGTTCTTCTCTCTTGCAGCCCTGGAAGAAAAGGCAAATGACATCAGCCTTTCTGTCAGAAGCCTGGCTCTTCAAACTTTGCACATTCTCAGGGAAGAAGCTACAGTTCGATATCCCATCTTGGAGAACCTGGAATATCGGCTCCGCAGGGCATGGAAGACAGGGCTTCGTGTCTCAGGGCTTGGCCGCCTGTGCTGCTGGAGCTCTATGGTGATCTGATGTCAGAGGCTCTATCTGCGGGGACCACCAGAGCCAGCGGGGATTTTCCTTCTGTTCAAGATTGTTCTTTTCTTCATTTTGTTTTTCTTTAGCATGTAAATATAGAATGTGTTACAATAGACAGTCTCCCAGGATCTTTCTTTTTCTGCCCAGGGCCCGTAGTGCATAGAGGAAGAGGGTCCTTGTGCTCAGCCAGCTGCCCAGGCTGCTGTGCTGCAGGGAAATGGCCAGAAGCCCCTTGGCCTTTGGTGGTTCTGCTGAAGCCTTTGTGCTGCCCACAGAGCGGCTGGGCAGGGGCCGCAGCTGCGGGGATCCCTGCCAGAGCGGTGCCTGGAGATGGCCACAAGCCCTGTGCCAGGCAGGAAGCGCCATCCGTGTCCTCCTGCCCGTGTGCTGCTGGCTGCCTTGCTGAGGGCTCCCAGGTGCCCCTGCATGGGGCTGCTCTGGAGCTGCTGTGGGGCTGCGGCGCTGCTGCCGGGCAGCTTGGCCGGGCTGGGGCAGCCCCTGAGGGGCTGGGGCGCTGGCAAGCCCTGAGCAATGGGCTGGCAGAGGCCACAAGCAGCCCCCTGGCCGCCGCCTTGTTCCTGCCAGAGTTGACTTGCAAGACAGATCCTCGTCACTCCATAACTAACAGCATCAGTGTTGTTGGAAACCCAAATGCAGGGTGATGCCGAATTTTGCCCCAAAAGGCGAGAATAACTGCTTACAGACTCAGTTTAAGTCAAATAAGCAGGAGGTATTTTATTACAACGCGCGTTGGAGAAAATCTCAAGAAGGATTTTCTAATTTTCTTACAGCTAAAGCATGCTTTTTATACAGTTCTAAGATTGGTATTACATCATATTTATGCATATTCATATGGGGAGTGGCGTAGGCGGGGCATGGGCGGGGACTTCTCTTTTGAGGGTCTTCTCAGGGGTCGTTCCTGTCGGTCTTCATCATGGGCACGGGTCTCCGAGGAGTCTTCTTCTTTAAACTCTTGAACCTTCCTTCCTAATATGGTCAACTACCGGTGTCTTCGCATGATATCATGGCTTTCGCAAGGCTCTTAGAATCATCTCAACATTGTTAGCTCTAAACATGTCTTACTCAATACTTGTTATCAATTTCTATCCTCCTATCCCTGTTCCCTGTCACAGTGTTCCATAACATTTCTATCCTCCTATCCTTGTTCCCTGTCACAGTGTTCCATAACATTTCTATCCTCCTATCTCTGTTCCCTGTGGTTTCTTAAATGCTGAACATTCCCAAATGCTTTATATTCTATGCTTTAACCCATTATCCCTTGAAAGCCGCTGTTTTAGGGGCTTCATTTCCCTCCTTTTCTTATAACTTACGAATTCTTTCGTCAAGTTCTAATCTTAAGGGCGCTGTTGTGCTCGTACCATAGCCCAAATCATTTGGGTCCTTATCATTATGATTCTCAGTCTCCACCACATACAAATATTTGTGAGAGTTAATACCAACGAAACTACAATTACTAATAGCATTGGGTGCACCAGGTAATTAAAAACCTGTGTGGCTGTTGGAGAGTATCCTGTAAAGATATCCCACCAATGGTGTTGGCCTACTTGTTCTACTTTGGTCAACACACCCCTTATTTCTTCTGAATTATGCTCTACTTGCCATACCATTCGTTTAGTTGCTTGATTCACCTTCTGCACTAATTTCTTTACTTCAGGATGTGCGAGCATTGCTTTAAGAATTTTAACATCTATCCCTATTTGCAATTCCGGTATTTCTTGATACAGGCTAAAATCTGCGTTAATCAGCTGTTGGGTAGTTATCGGAACAATATAGTGAAAGTCACAACCTACTATCCTAGTAAAGTTGCATACACAAAAATTAGTACTGTTAGTTTCCTCCTGACAATTATCTATGGTGATGTTGTCACAAGCTGTCCTCACACAAGCACACCCATTCCCTATATAGTAAACTTGTGATTGTGTTCTGTTATGCGAAAGTATTTCAAAAGTACATACACGATTTTCAGCATCTAAACATAAATCTTCTGCTTCTACTATAGTATTCTCACAAACATAGCCTAATTGTCCCCTAGGAATACATGCTTCTGTGTTAATCGATTGCCACTTCCTTTTAGTATAATCATAACTGGCCCAGACATTATGGTCTATTGGCCTAACAATGACATCTTGGTGTATTTTCCCTAAAGTGAGGATAGGAAAGATAGCCCTTTCTTCTGCTGCACTGATGGTGAGGACATAGGCTTCGATGTGTTCTCGTTGAGGCTCATAAGTGAAATTTACTAATTGCCACCAGACTTGGTGGTCCCTCTCAAATTGTGTAATATGATTGTTCTTCAGTATTGTTTCCCTTATCTCTTGAGGTAATATACCTGACGTTCCTTCTCTAATTATTCCTGCCGCTACTGATTGTACCCACTGTTGCGTCTGAGAACATTGGATAGCCAGTGCAATGTCTCTGCTAAGTTCCCCTGTGTTATTGAAGATGAGAGGGTCTTCACCCCTCTTGTAAGGAAAGCTGTAGTATGCCCTATCGAGGTCATTCCATCGGCATGAAATTGAACTTTTCTGCTGAATCCAAACAGTGGGTTTACCCATTACCACTGGACTATAGATAACCGAGTCTTGCCTGGAGGCCTCTGCCAAAGGTCTAATTGTCACTATCAGTCGCCCTGTTCTTCCTTCTACATGATCAAGTTCTCGACAACCGATTTGAATTTGATCTCCCTTTTGGGCCACTAGGTGAGTCTGCTTATCCCATTCCTCTCTTGTGTATGACTGATTGTTACGTAAGGCATAAACCTCGAAATAGGGTCCCCTCATTCCCAACTCCGGGTGGATACACTGGTGTGCATGAGACCATGGGTCTATTGGGGCAGAGTCTTGGGGAAGAATTATACTTATCGAGAGTCCAATGATCAGAGTTGTAAAGGTTTGAGGTGGAGCCAAAATCATGACGTCTGCTCCTCTTGTTTGTTCCCCGGGGCCTTCTTGACTCGTGAATAATGGATCCACGTAGGTCGCTCCTTGATCCAAACCGCGGTGAAGGTGGTCAGCAGCACTTGGAAGGGTCCCTCCCACTTCTCTTGTAGAGGTTTTCTTAAAAGATTCTTAACATACACCCATTTGCCGGGATTAAAAGGATGCAACTTACAGTCAGGTTGTTTGGGTTGGTGATCAATCACCACCGTAGCATTCTTATGAATTGTTTTCCTACCATAATCATATAGTCATAAATATACTGATTACCTATTTGATCTACGGCGTCCCCATTTACAGTTTGCATAGCGTAAGGTCTGCCATACAAAATTTCAAATGGGCTTAACCTTTCCTTTGATCTTGGCTTGACTCTCAGCCTGAGCAGAGCAATAGGCAAAGCCTGATGCCAATGCAAATTAGTCTCCTGACATATTTTGGCAATTTGCTGTTTGATAAGATGATTCATTTTTTCCCCCTGTCCACTGGCCTGAGGGTGATAAGGTGTATGTAATTGCCATTTGATTTGTAATGCTTTGCTTATTGCTCTCACCACTTTTGCACAGAAATGTGTACCCCTATCCGAAGAAATGCTCCTCGGTACCCCAAACCGTGGAATAATTTCATTCAATAGTACTTTAGTCACTTCTCTTTCCTTATTTGTTCTGCAAGGGAATGCTTCAGGCCACCCAGAAAATGTATCAGTTAATACTAGCAAATATCGAAACCCTCCTTTTCTTGGGAGCTCAGAGAAATCGATTTGCCATACCTCACCTGGGAATTTACCTCGATTTATGGCTCCTTGGTGTACCTTAGTTCCTGTATTCGGGTTGTTCTTCAGACATCTTTCACACTGAGATGTGACATGTTTTACAGTGGTGAACAATTTTGGTCCCGCTATCCGAGCTTGCAAATACTGATATAGCGGGTCCAAACCCCAGTGGGCTTTCTCGAGTTCTGCTTTCACGAACTGCCACATCGTATTCCCTGGTATTATTAACTGTCCTGTTTCCAATTGACCCCAACCATTTTCTAACATTTTACCTTTATTTCTCTGAATCCACCTGTGGTCTGACTCCTGATATTCTGGCCGGAAGTTTGTGTCTAATTCACCTGGTACTAGAGCTGCTATTTTTATTTCCTCAGTCCTTGCAGCGGCTAATTTAGCCTCTGCGTCCGCTTTTCTGTTCCCTATCTCCGGGATAGTATCTCCCTTTAGGTGTCCCTTACAATGCATTATGGCCACCTGTGCTGGGAGTTGGACTGCCTCCAGCAGTCGCAGGACCTCCTTTGCATGTTTGACCGTTTTTCCTTGGGTAGTCAACAGTCCTCTTTCTTTCCAGATGGCTCCATGAACATGCACAACAGAAAAGGCATATTTAGAGTCTGTCCATATATTAATTTGCATGTTCTCCGCCAATTCCAGGGCTCGAGTCAGAGCTATCAGCTCTGCCTTTTGAGCTGAAGTCCCTGCAGGCAAGGGGTTCGACTCAATTACCCTTTCTGTAGTAGTGACTGCATAGCCAGCCATTCTTACTCCTCGCTTCACGAAGCTGCTGCCATCCGAGAACCAGTTGTCTGCATCTTCGAACGGCTCTTCTTTGAGGTCCGGGCGACTGGAGCAGTCGTGTTCGATGGGCTCTGCCGGGGCTCTCCCTTCTAGAAATGAAGCTGGGTTCACAATGTTAGTTACCTGAATGGTTACGTCATCTGATTCAGCCAGGATGGCCAGGTATTTTAGGAATCTAGAAGGCGACAACCAATGGTTGCCTTTCTGCTCCAGCACAGCCGATACAGTGTGGGATACTAACACAGTCATCTTCTGGCCCAACGTGAGCTTCCTAGCCTCTTCTATGTTAATTATCACTGCGGCCACTGCCCTCAGACAGCCTGGCCATCCTTTACTTACTTCATCCAATCGCTTGGAGAAGTAAGCCACAGCTCTCTTGTGTGGTCCCAACTGCTGTGCCAGGACTCCTAGGGCTATCCCTTGTCGCTCATGGGAGAACAGCCAGAATGGTTTTGATACATCTGGGAGGCCTAAGGCTGGTGCTCTCATTAGCTCCAGCTTCAACTTCTTGAAGGCCCCTTCCGCTTCGGGAGTCCAAACTAGGACGTTCTTAGTTTCCTTCAATAGGTCATACAGTGGTTTAGCGAGTATCCCGTACTGGTAGATCCATAGCCGACACCAACCTGTCATCCCCAGAAAAGCACGTAGATCTCTCACCGTCTCTGGTTTAGGCGTCTGGCAGATGGCTTCTTTCCTAGCCGCTCCCAGGGATCGCTGTCCTCTGGAGACTTCGTATCCCAGGTACACCACTTCTTTTTGCACCAGCTGTGCTTTCTGCTGAGAGACTCGATATCCACTTAAACCCAGAAAGTTTAACAAGGAGATAGTCCATTCAATGCACTCTTCCTCTGTCACTGTTGCTATTAGGAGGTCGTCTACGTACTGCAGGAGGGTACCATCTCCCGGTGGCCTTTCCCACTGCTCTAACTCTTTGGCTAACTGATTCCCAAAAATCGTGGGGGAGTTACACCATCCTTGGGGCAATACGGTCCAAGTAAGTTGGGTCTTTCTTCCTCTATTTACAAATTCCCACTCAAAGGCAAAAATCTTTTGACTCTCAGGAGCTAAAGGAAGGCAGAAGAATGCGTCTTTCAAATCCAATACGGTGAACCATGTCAAATCATCCTTCAATTTAGTTAAAAGCGTGTATGGGTTAGCAACTACCGGGTGTAGCGTCTCAGTTATTTCGTTTACTGCTCTCAGATCCTGAACCAGCCTATAGGTCCCATTGGGTTTCTTTACTGGCAAAATGGGTGTGTTGAAATCTGATTCGCATTCTACTAGTAACCCCAATTCCAAAAACCTTTTGATTATGGGCTCAATCCCCTCCCTGTCTTTTATCCTCAGAGGGTATTGTTTTCTTACCACCGGCCTTGCTCCTGCTTTAAGTTTGACAATAATGGGCGCTGCCTGTTTTGATTTCCCCGGTACATCAGTAGCCCATACTAATGGGTATGCTTCACTCAGGATTCGCTTAATGTTATGATTCTCAGGCTTTGGTCCCGCACAGCTGATCATCAGGCTTAAAGCTGTGATCAGCTGTTCCTCGTTTACTTGAAATTCCAATTTGTCTTTGTTAAACTTTATTATGGCTCCCAAGTTTTCTAGCAGGTCTCTTCCCAATAGGGGCTTTGGCGAATTTGGTAAATACAGGAACTGATGGATCCCCATCTGCTTCCCAATTCTGTATTTAATGGGTTTCAAAAAGTAAGCCTGTTCTGGTTGGTCTGTTGCTCCCACAACTTGTACAAACTCATCACTCTTAGGTACCAATTCCTGATTCAAGACCGAAAAGGTTGCCCCCGTATCAATCAAAAAGTCCAATTCCTTTTTACCTCCCCCTAGCTCCATTTTAACCAGTGGGTCTGCTAGGGAACGGCCCACCGGTCCTCCTCACTCACTATCTTGGTGTGTGGCAGCAGTGCCCACTAATCTCTCCCTTATCTGGGGGCATTCTCGCTTCCAGTGTCCCATTTTCAGGCAATATGCACACTGGTTTGGCCCCACTCTGGTTAGGTGGGGCTGGAGCCTCCCTCCCCCTCTTACTGGGATGTCTCTACCTCTTCCCCTGATCCCCGGTCCCCAGTGGTTTGTATTTTGGGCTGCTACTGCTACTGCTACCACTCGAGCTATTCTCCTATCCTCTTTTTTTTTTTTCCTCTGTCTCTCTGTTATTATATACCTTCCACGCCTCGTTTAGTAACGTCTCCAGATTTTTATTTTCTGGATGTTCAAGCTTTTGCAATTTCTTTCTAATGTCTGGATTACTCTGTCCCATCATCAGCCCTAGCAAGTGCTGTTTCCCTTCTTCTGTTGTTGGATCCAGGGGTGTGTATTGTCTCATCGCTACCCTAAGTCTATCTAAAAACTCCGATGGGGTCTCATCCTTTCCCTGCCTGATGTCATATAACATTGACCAATTGATGGCCTTGGGGATTGCATTACGCAGACCCATTGCTATCAGTTTCCTATACTGCACTAGCCGCCTGTAGTCTTCCGCATTGCCTGGGTCCCATTCTGGTTTACTGCTGGGAAAATTAGCTTCTAGACTTCCTGATAATATCTGAGCATGTCTCCTCCCTGTTTCCAATACGAGTTCCCTTTCTGTATCTGTCAATTCTGACAGCATCACCTCTATATCTTCCCAATCGATATCCAAATTCTTTGCCATTAATTCAAACCTCCTCGCTACTCCCTCTGGATTCCTTCTGAAGTTTCTCACCTCCTCCCTCCAGTTATTCAAATCACTCGTCGAGAACGGCACCTTCACCCTAGTCCTTTCCCCTACCATTGGCATAACTTGTCGGAGGGGAGCTATCGTATGGTTCCCCCCCTCTCTTTGCTTTGCTTCCTCCCGTGCCACAGATCTGGTATAATACGAGTGGCTGATCCCCTCCCCGGGATCTCCTTCTTGTACTTCGTTGTCTTCCCGATTCTTTCTCTTCTCTTTTCCTTTTCCCCTTTCCTGCTCTTCATTTTCCTCTCCTATCTCTGTTACACAATCCATCCGACTCTCATCCCGTGTCTGTTGCCTCCTTTGTATTTGCCGGCTCTTATCCTGTCCCGGGCTGCTGTCCCTCTCGTCCCCTGCTCCCCTTCCACTTCTCTTATCCTCTATCTGAATTACTATGTTCAGTTTCTGTGCATTGCTCTCTGCCTCTCCTTCGCATGTCTCATTATCATTCTTCCCACTATATCTTAATTTAGGGACATCGCCTCCCGGTGAATTACTTTTGTCCCCAGTCCTTGGTGTGCTGGTTTCCATTCTACAGACGCCTCTATTCCTGGGTGTGCTACTATCCCCATATGGGCTTAGTTCGGGCAGGCTACGTGTTTCCCTTCGGCTCTCTACTCCTGACGGACTGCCTTCCCCTCCCTCAATTTCTAGTCTAGGTGGGCTTCTAGCGTCTCTGCAGCTCCCCGACTCCTGCGGGCTATCCTGCCCCTGCGGGCTGCCTTCTCCCTCGCCGTCAATCCCCGATTTTGATGGACTAACCCCCCCCCCAACTCTTGTCCAACTTATCAGGGCTACCCCCAAACTTAGATTTCCACCATCGCTCCAGTTCCTTTAATGGGGTAGGATCTCCCTGCTCCTCTTTTGGCCTGGGGAGGGGCCCTTCTCCTCCTGGGGCAAATGGATGGTATTCCCAAAGGCTTATTTCACTCTCCTTTCCACTGTCCCTTCTTGTTAACTTAAGACATTGCTGCCCAATGCTGCATGCATCGCAGCAACGTTCTTTAGGCTTTGAGCCTTTCTTATGTTTTTCCAAGGCTAGTACCAGAGGATCCTGAGGGGCTACATTAATTCCGCACTCTCTTTGCCACTCGGGTTTATTCCTCAGGGTGAAAAACATGTCTGCATACATCACCTCATCCCATTTATTGAGCCGGCGAAGGAAGAGCATTAGTTGTAAAATGGTATTATAATTAGTTGTTCCCTCGGGTGGCCATTTCTCATTGTCATCTAGCTTATACAAGGGCCACCACTGTGTACAATATTTAAGGAGTGTCTTTTTACTTATGTTTCCCCCGGGTATCCCTCCCAATTCCTTCCAGTGTTTTAGAATACATCCTAAAGGGGTCTTCATATTTATATCTTTGCTTGGTTGATTCCCCATTGCTATTCCCTGGGTCTGTGTTTTCTATTCAACTGAGTTAATCTCCTTCCCGTAAGCACTGTATGCCAGTCTATTTTAAGTATTCTATCTTTCTGGTCTATCAGAATACACTGCCTTACCGCGGAATATCGCTGTCAGACCGCAAGGTACCGATACTGGTCGGCTTCGGGGGTGTCACACACCCACAACCCGCAAAACAGCTGTAAGTCAAGGTACGGTTTTGCAAACAATATCACAACAGATTACAGACAACACAAAAACATTCAATTTGTCTCTTTGTAAATGCAAACAAAAGCATAAAACGTACCGGACTAAAACCCGGGAACAGTTCCAGGCTGTCCGGGAGCACGTCCAACAAATTCCAGGACTCGGCCCAGAGAAAAAAAACTAAACACCAACTGCTCTTTTTAACCCTTAGATCATAGTTTTAAACACAGTTTCAAACAAACCAGCAAAATCAAAGGAAAACAAGTATTCTTAAGCAAGGTGCGGGGGAAAACAAATACCACTTTCTAGCAGGACTTTAACCCGCTTGCAGGACTTTAACCTGTTATTTTCTTCTTTCAGGACTTTAACCTGCCTTTTAGGGATTCTTTTACCAGGGCGTCCCCTGGCTTACCCTTCGGTGGTCACGTCTGACCTCCGTTTCCCAATAAAGCGTTTTTCCAGTGGGGACTCAAACCCCGGGACTTGCACCCAAATATATCCCAAAATTAATAAGCAATTAAAATACCTCTTAATTTGGAGCAGGAGATGCAAAAGTTCTTGTCCACCGGTGCACGTTGGCTGGGGGATAGGGACTCTTCTGACAGAATTTTGTCAGGGTCCCCGAAGAGGTCCCGGCACCTCCAAGCCAAGGCTCGGAAAGACTCTCCTTTGTCCCTTCGTGGTCGCCAGAAAATGATGCCGAATTTTGCCCCAAAAGGCGAGAATAACTGCTTACAGACTCAGTTTAAGTCAAATAAGCAGGAGGTATTTTATTACAACGCGCGTTGGAGAAAATCTCAAGAAGGATTTTCTAATTTTCTTACAGCTAAAGCATGCTTTTTATACAGTTCTAAGATTGGTATTACATCATATTTATGCATATTCATATGGGGAGTGGCGTAGGCGGGGCATGGGCGGGGACTTCTCTTTTGAGGGTCTTCTCAGGGGTCGTTCCTGTCGGTCTTCATCATGGGCACGGGTCTCCGAGGAGTCTTCTTCTTTAAACTCTTGAACCTTCCTTCCTAATATGGTCAATTACTGGTGTCTTCGCATGATATCATGGCTTTCGCAAGGCTCTTAGAATCATCTCAACATTGTTAGCTCTAAACATGTCTTACTCAATACTTGTTATCAATTTCTATACTCCTATCCCTGTTCCCTGTCACAGTGTTCCATAACATTTCTATCCTCCTATCCTTGTTCCCTGTCACAGTGTTCCATAACATTTCTATCCTCCTATCTCTGTTCCCTGTGGTTTCTTAAATGCTGAACATTCCCAAATGCTTTATATTCTATGCTTTAACCCATTATCCCTTGAAAGCCGCTGTTTTAGGGGCTTCAAGGGAGTTCTCAGATCTTTGGGCCTGTTAGACAAGGCTTCGAATTAAACACAGGATTTGAGCTAAGAGATTGGAAAGGGCTTCCAAACTCAGATGCTGGAAGCCAGAATGTGGATTTATAGTATAAAGCAGAGACACCTTAAGCTAAATGGACGTAAGTTTAGCATTTTAGAATTTAAGATGTAGATAAAATAAAAGTAGTTTTAAATGTAAACACAAAGGTCCGAATGCAGTGCTTTGGGTTTGTGTGTCATAAAGTAATGATTGCCTAAGAAAGCTTGCACTGTAGCATGAGTCCATGAGATGAAATATTGAAGGATTCAGTCAGAACCATACATATCCTTATTGGCATTGCTTTATTGGCCAATAAATCCTTAAAAGTTCTTGTAACTAGAAGTCTTGTGACCTTCTGAGCCTTGTGGTGGAGATGTGAGCCAAACTCATCCTTCCTATCTATGTAGAAGATAGGAAAAAGAAATGGCATCATCTAAAAACCTCAGAGGTCTGGTCTCTAGCTCGTTCCAAACTCCTTCAAATTCCCCAAAGTGTGATTTAGCTACAAATAGATGACAAGGACTCCTAATGCTGGCTCTTTGCATCCAAACCAGCTGTTTTAGAAACTTTCCCATAACCCTGTGTAGTTATGTGCCAGCAATGGATCATTTGAAGAAACTTTTCCAGCTGACTTGAATAGAGGTTTGTTAGAAGGGTATTTGAGGAAAAACCCTCCCAGCAGAGGTCTGGGCTTAGGCCTTGCTGTGTCCCTGCTGATGGTGAAGTGTGCCATAAACTGCAGGTGTTTCTGGGCTAAAAATGGAATTGAGTCATGTTGACTTGCTCTTTTTGGCCTATAAAAGCTGGATCCACTTTCAGGGCAAATTTGGAGACCTCATCTCTGGGTGAATGGATGAACTAGGATTTTCCCAGTTGCTGGGAATGGTTCCCCAGTTCCTTGGTGTAAAATGGGGCTGCCCAGCAAGTGCAGATCTGCAAGATGATAAACAATTTAGGCAATTGGTGATGCATCTTTCTAAATTGCTCTCCTTTCTCTCCTTTTGTGAAATACAAAGCTGTGTTTCGTGTCAGGTACATGCAGGCAATGTGTGTATTTGTGATCGCGATATGTGGGACACTTATAAAGACCAATTCTAGTAATAACTGAGGAAAGTAAAGCATGGAAGAGGTCTTTCAACCTATCCTTTGTATGTAATTAAGTTTTATAAGTCTTAAGTTGATTTAGGAGCATTTGAATTAAAGTTTTGAGGATGTTGCTTTTTGACAGGAACTTTCTGCTTGTAGCTAAGCCTTAAAGAGTTTTGCAGTAATAACCTTTTGAAGTATAATTTTAGAATATTACTTGTAGTAAGGATCTTTGAAACTATAGCTTTAGAATATAAAAAAAGGAAATATGCTTATTTCGCGCCTTGACAAAACAGTGAAAAGCAGCTTGAGAAAGTAATATGAACATCAACTCAAGGACTAATAGTTTCGACCAAGGGAAGCTGGACATCACTGTTATGAGATTTATAGTCCTTGCAATCAAAAGGTAAAGCCATGTCTGGAATCTGGACCCCACTAGCTGGGAGACTTCTTTCTTCGTTCGGAAGTTGGACCCCCCACTACATGAGATACTAATTTTCTGGGATGCATCCTGAGAAAAACTAAATCACAATAGTGTACAGAATTGTGATGTAAAAATTGGGAAGAGAAACTGCTGATGAGTAAAAATTGGGAAACAAAATTGCTGAGAGAGCTCATGAGTGCGTCTATAAATACCTGTAAGCCTCAACTATCGGTGTGCAGTTGGGGGGAAAGCTTCCCCCACTGTACCCAGCGCAGTATTGCACATACTTTACAAAAATAATTAACAATTTGATTGCTGCTTGAATGTTGGCCTAGTCGAGCTTCTCATTTATAACATTATAGTACTGTTTTAGGTGCACTACCTTGCTTGTTTTTGCTTGTCACTAAAACCAAGCACACATTTTTTGTTGAATCTATCATCTTACTGTGTGGTTCCTTCATATTCAAAGTAAAGTAAGAACATTATTTCCAGTGGTGTGTCCTTTAAATGGCCTCTGTTCATTTGGCAGAACACCAGGAGGCTCCTGAGGAGCCGGGGTGCTGGGAATCCCTGAGCAATTGGGTGTCAGAGGGCACAAGCAGCCCCCAGGCAGCTGCCTTGTCCCTGGCACCCGGCTGCTCTGGCGCTTGCCCAGAGCGTCTCCCAGGCCTGCGGCAGAAGCCCTCGAGGCCGGGACACCCCCCCAGCAGGAGGGTGGGGGCACCCCCGAGGTGCCCAGGCTGGGCTGGCTGGGCACTGGGAGGGCAGGGGGCTGCTGCCAGGGCACGGCCACTGGGCGCTGCCAATGAGGGGCAGGGGGCAGAGGCAGGGCTGGCGGCCAGTCCGGGCCCTGGCGGCTGCCCAGGCCACGGTGCCGTGACTGAGGCCCCCCTGACCCAGAGCTCTGGGCCCGCAGAGCTGCTGCCTCCATGGGGAGGGCGGCCGTGTCTCCTCCAGCAGGGCTGCGGAGTCGCTGCTGCCCCGGCGGCTCTGGAGCCCACAGAAACAGCACCAGAGCGGGCTCAGCAACAGCAGCACCCCGAACGGCGGCACCTGCTCGACCGGGCATCCGCACCCGCCGGGATGCCAGACGGGGGGAGCCCGGGGGCACCATGGCCCCTGCTTTGGCAAAAGGCTCAGCAGAGTTGGCCACAATGGCTCTCTCTTGACTAGCCAGCCTCACGGCAACGCTTGGCTGCTTCAGCTGCTGCCTGTGCCCCTGGCTGACTTCCATGGCCGGGCTTGAGGGCAGACTCGCCTCCCACAGGCGGCGTCCCAAGGCAGCGGCATTGGTGCCAAGGGCACAGAGACACTCTGATGGGGCACCAGCCCTGCACTGCAGCTGCCCTCCCTCTCCTCCATGCAGGCACCTTAAAGACACGTGCGTCAGCTCTGAAATGAAATCCTGGACTTGCTTGGAACAAAGGAGGCGCTGGAGAAAACCTGGGACTTCCATGGCTCATTTTCCTCTCCACTTGGGGAATCACAGAATGCCAGAACACTTTGCGTTGCAAAGTATCATAAAGACCATCCAGATCCCACCACCCTGCCCTGGGCACAGGTGCTGTGCAGGCACAGCTGTCACTAGAACTGGAAGAACGCTTTTACATATTTACCATTTCCTCTCCTGGATTTCAAGCTAACATGACAAATTCAGCTGATTACAGCTGAATTATGTAGCTCACAGGATTTGGAATAGGAGTCTCCAGTGGGCCATGGTATGTCCATTCAGCCTTTGTTAGACCATCCAGATGGAGCTCAGCCCTGTGAAGCCCAGGCACACGAACCAGGCTGGTCCATTTCAGCATCCCAAAGGCTTTGGGGCTTCCTGTGCACCCTGAGGCTCCTGGCATCAGCACAGTTCCAAGGGACAGGGTATGACACTGGGGACAATCCTTGGTACTTAATGGCTTCAGATCTGGGAGAGAAATGTTTTGCCTGGCTTCACCCAGGAGTTCAGGTTTTCGCAGGGCTTTGATTAAATGGTCACTGCAGGTAGCTTTAACTAAATGCAAAAGGATTTAACAGCAGAACGTCTGGAGAAGTTTCCACCCTAGGGATAGGGTGAAAACCTTGAAAATTATCAACAGCTCTGGAAAACATTAAATAAAAAACAAAACCAAAAAAAGATGAAGCCCTGTGACTTTTCAGGCACAACTCTTTGGGTCTGGAGGAAATATTTGCCTTGCATCAGCTACGACACAGACAGATTGGCAGCAACTGGAGCATTGAACATCACGGACTGGGCTAGTGTTTTTCCCAGAAGAACAGAGAGAAGATCACATTGAAACATGACAGTGCCTCTGTACAATCAAATCGTCCAGGGAAACTCAGAAGCTGATGGTGTTGCAGTGCAACTGCCAATCCCTTCCATGGACTGCCAATCCCTTTCAGGACTGACTAACAGCTTCTGCCTTCTGACAGAGGCCAAGTGCTGCCAGCAGTTGCTCCAGGTGCTCCTGCCATCAGCCCCCAATGCACGTGGGCTTTGGCTCCCTGTGGCACAGAAGCCCCCGGGGGCACAGGTCTCTGGGGCAGGAGACGGGCACCAGCGCTGCCAGGGCTCGGGGGGTGGCAGCTCTGCTTGGGCAGGGACTCTGCCACAGCTGCTGATGGCAGCGCTGCCCAGGCCCCAGGGCTCAGAGCAGCGTTGGTGCCCGGGCCCACACGTTCCTTGTGCGTGTCACACCCGCGGCTTTAGGATGGCCACGGGCCGGGACGTGTCCCAAGGAGGCCGTGCCAGCTTCCCTGGAAGGCCCCGTGCCCTTCCCGGCGCGGCTGCGTCGGCAGCCCTGGGGGCTCCTTCTGCTGCCCTGAGCCCGCAGAGCAGGGCAGCGTTTGCTGATGCTCTGAGCCCTTCCTAAAGATCCTGTGGGGCTGCCTTAGACACCTGAGGCCAGGCATTCCTTCCAGCCTGGGCCACTTTGGCCGGGCTGGGGGCAGCCCCAGGGCAGGCGGCAGTGTGTGCAAGGGCCCTTGGTGACACGCTGCAGCACGGTCACTGTGACATGGAACAGGTGTCCAAGGGCCCTTTGTGACACGTGGTAACATAGGAGCTGGCGCTGACAGGAGCAGGCCACAGTGCTCGGAGCACGCGACGGGACAGGACAGGACAGAGCGGTGCTGTGAGGAGCCCCCGCACAGCGCACTCATTCGTGTCCAACCCGGAGCTTTTCCGAGGCATTGTTCCTACAGGTGACCTCGTGGCAAGACTGCAGGCCTTGGTGGCCCGCGGCCTTGGCGAGGCTTGTGTTTTGCAGGTGCCCTTGAGGACTTGCGGACTTGGAGCTTTCCTGAGCCATCTCAAGGGAAGGTGCCCTTGAAGCCAGACTCAGGCATGGCAGGCAGATTCCTCAGCCTCTTCAAAACCTTCAGATGGAATAAAAAGAGAAGGCCTGAAGCTGCCCCAGCACAACAGGCTGAAAAAGTGGAGCAGTTCCAGCCACTGAAGGATGGTGAGTGGAAGAGCTGGGCCACAGTGATGATGGCTGCAGCCAGATTAGCCCCATCCCATCCCATCCCATCCCATCCCATCCCATCCCATCCCATCCCATCCTATCCCATCCCATCCCATCCCATCCCATCCCCTGGGGACATGCCCACGGGCAGGATGGAACAGGGGCAGGGCAGACACCCCGCAGGGGCCGTGCTCCATCCCCTGGGCCATCCCGGCGCTCTCCCTGCCTGGGCAGCGCAGGGCTGGGCTGTGTTCTCCGGCCTCTCCCGCAGCCCCTCAGCTCTGGCTGCGCTCGCTCTTTGCCAGATGCAGCCCTGGAGCGCACACAAGAGCAGGAACCCGGCCGTGGCCGCGTGCGCAAAACCCTGAAGGTACCTGCAGCCATCCCCACCCGGGCTGGGCCTGCTGTCCCTGCTCAGCCCAGCACCTCGCTTGGAGCATGCCATGGAACATCCCTGCCTTCCCTGTCCTTTGTTCTGCAAATGTTCACAAAATTCCTGCCCATTCAGCATGGAGAGACCGGTACCACAGCAGCTGAGGTCCCAGCCCAGCCTGACTCCAGCCCAACCAAGTTCCAGGGAAAGCCTCACGCCAGCCCAGAACGCACAGCAGACTCAGGAAATGATGCAATGAATTATCAAAGAGTGACTCAGGGCATCACAAGCATTGGCAACATGCCCACACCCACTGCGATTGGTGCTCCCACTATGGATTTTTTTCAGGACAGTGCTGTTTCTCCTCAGCAGCAGGTAAGCAGCCCGAGGCCAGGCCTGGAGGCCTGCCAGGATCGTGTGTCCCCTCAAGCCATGCTCACTGGGCCCCCTCAGCCTTTGAGGCCAGCACAGTGTGGCAGGAAGGGAAGCACTTCTTGGGGAAAGCTGGGGAAGTTGCTGCCTTGGACAGCGCTCCAAGTCTTCCCCATGCCTCCTGCAGGTGCCAGCCACTGTAAGGGGCATTCACCAGAGTCTACAGTTCCATGTCGCTCTGGATGCCAGGCTGCAAATTGACATTGTCAGGCTGGCTGAAGAACATCCTGCAGACGTGGTGCTGACCCTGCTGCGCTGTGCCCCAACGTGTGACAGGTACGGGGCCCACGTGCCTGCACAGCTCAGGGCTCACCAGCCTTTGGGGCCCATGGCCCTGCACAGCCTGTGCTCTGGGCTCTGCCAGACAGGCAGAGAGCTCCAGGACCCTCGGACACCTCTGTTTCCCAAGCCTGCTGCCAATGCTCCCTCCCTGCCCCTCAGGGCACCGGGGCTCTGTCACCTGGGCCCTCACAGCTGCACAGGGCATGGTACTGGGACTGAGATGCCCCTGACACAGAGCTCTGATCCCACAGAGCTGCTGCAATGATGTGGCGAACTATAGGATCATCGGGACCAGCAGTGGAGAAAGTGCTGGCAACACTTCTCTGTGTGATGGAGGACTGGCCTCTGCACAGCGCCTGCACCTCTGATGGGGATGACAGGGACGTTTTTGCCCTGGCTGTGAGTTTCTGGATTTGGCCTCTGCTTGCCCCTCGGTCATCTCTCCAGCAGCTCTCCATCCCCTCCATGCCTCAGGCACTGGGCTGAAACCTGGCCCAGGGGCAGGCTCAGGGGGCACCAGGCCCGCTGCTCCTCCTGCATCTGCCCTTGGGCCCTGCCCCACGGACACCTCGGCACTGAGCGCTGTCTTGGGCTGCTTCTTTTGCAGACAACTCTGGTGATCTGGGTGATTGTCCAGGTGCCTGAGTGCCACGAGGCAATGATTCTTTACTCCTCCCGCCTGTTTGTGGCTCTGCTCTTCCATGTTGTCATGACCACACGGCAGATGCCACCAGTGGAAGCTGGTAACTTCTGGAGAGCATGCCAGGAGGAACACCGCCTTCCCAGCAAGCCCAACAGGTCCCAGTCCTCCTGGCCTTGCCATGCTCTTGTGGCCAGCGCCAGGGCTCCCAGTGTGACCTGGGCTTTGCTCTGCACACAGGTTTGCAGTGCAGGCCATGAAGGCCCTGCTCTGCCGACTGCGCTGTGACAATGAGGCGATGGCTATGGAGCGCAAGCGTGGCTGGGACACGCTGCTGTGTGCTGACACCCAGCACTATGCCGTGGGTCTGCTGGCCAGGTGAGACTCCCTTCTCCCCACTGGCCCTGGCATTTGTGCCCTGTGCCCCACACAGTCCCTGTGGTCATGGGCCAGAGAGCCTCGTCACTGAGGGATGGCCTAGGAGACTGGAAAAGGCTAGGAGAGGAGGGTGCCCAGAAGGGGCCACCTTCCAGTGCACCCACATCCCCTCCAGGGATGCTGGGGAAAGACCAGAGCTCTGTGACTCAGTCCTGGGAGAGCTTTGTCCCCCACCTCAGGGTCTTGGTGCCTTTTTCCCCCTGCCAGGGAGATGCGCCGGCACTTGGTCCCTTTGTGCTCTCGCATTGGACAACACTTGCTCCGGCAGCTCAGCAGGCAGGACCCATACAGGGATCTGCCCTTCCTCGCATTCCTTGTGGAGGTGAGCCTCAAGGCCTGCGCTGCCTGGCTGAGCTGCCTCCCAGCTCTCTGCCCTCTCACAGCCACAACTGCCGGGACAGTGCCCATGCCCTGTGCTGCTGCCTGGGCCCAGCCCTGTGCGGCTCCGGGCTCCTGCCGGCCGGCTCCCCTGTCACTGCCCTGTGCCTTTCAGGTCCTTGAGTGCCTGGACTGGAGGGAATGTGGTGGCAGTGTCTGGAAGGTCTTGGCAAGGTACCTGCACAGCGAGTGCAGGGAGCAGCGTCGCCTGGCGCTCAGAGGCCTCGTGGTGGTCAGCAAGGATCTCTTGATGGTGAGAAGGGGGCCGCGGCTGAAGCTGCGCTGGGGAAAGCAGCCCCTTGGGCGTGCAGGGCTTCAGCAGCTGAGGCAGCTGCTCCCAGCTCTCCTGCCTCACCTGCCCCAGTGCTTTGGGTCACGCCTTTGGCCTGTGGGCCCTGCAGCAGCAGGGTGGGCTTGCAGTGCCAGGGCAGGGTTGGCGGTGCAGCCCTCCGTGGCTTCCCAGCACAACCTTGTGTTCCACACAGGCCAGGAGATTGTGCTGTCTCTCTCAACGGCTTGTGGATGTTCTGGATGATGCAGATGGAGAGGTGGTCAGCATGTCCCTCTCTGTGTTCATGAATGTGCTCCAGCACAAAGACATCCTGGTATCCAGCACCACTGCCCCGAAGCTGGCTGAGGAACTCCTGCTGCTCTTTGTGCATGTAAGCTTCTGCATCCTGAGCCACAGGCATTGGGTGCTTCCCAGGAACTTTGTGCCCTCTGGATTTTCAGGCCTTTGCCCAGGTGGGACTAGAATAGTTGCTGTAGGTCTTTTTCTTTCCTCTAGGACAACAGCCATGTGCAGTTGCTGTCCATTCAACTCTTCTGCAAGGTGTTGGAACTGGTAGTGGATGAGGGAAAAAAGCCCCTGCAGACAACTGTGATCAACAGCCTCAATACACTTAAACTTTACTGTCATGCTAAAAACCGGGACGTGGCAAAGGTGAGGTTTTGTGTGATGCTGGTGGATCTCTGGCAGGGGGCTTGGCTGCCTCCTGCCCACGTGCCTCGCGGGCTGACGCCTCCTCCAGGCCTTGGCACAGGGATGTGGGGCCGGTGCCCTGGGCTGCGGGGCCATCTCTGGGTCTCTGCTGCTCTCCAGGCCTCTCGAGAAACGCTGATTCGTGTGGCCGAGTTCCTGCAGAGGAGCAAGCTGGTACAGCTGTTGAAGAAGCAGCCGCCGATGAATGTCGATGAGTGCCTGGTAAGGAGGGCCTGCAAGCCCCAGGCTCAGGCCGGAGAAGGCCCCTGAGGGCGGTGCTCAGTGTGCGGGGCTGGCAGCTGTGCCCCTGCCCGCTGCTGCAGCCAGAGGCCCCGCGGGCTCTTCTCCAGGCTCCCGTGGGCCCGAGCCCGGTTGCCCATGGAGCCCCGGCCCGGCGAGGCTGCGGGCCGGCACCGCGGCTCCCCGGGCAGCAGCCGGCCCTCTGCCCCCTGCCCTCGGGAGCCCTTGGCCAGCGGCTGCTGGCCGCGCCTCAGGGCTGTGCGGCCAGGGGAGGCCGGGGCTGGGCGCAGGCAGCGCCCGGCCCAGGGGCTCAGCCCGCGCCAACCCTTCCCTCCGTCCGCTCTCCCCAGCTGGCAGAGAACAGGAGCAGAGCGGCCGAGCACCTGCGCCGGGCCCTGCCCTGCCTGGAGAGCCCACAGGAGCCCCTGCGAGAGGCGGCCGTCAGGATCATGGGTGAGCCACGAGCCCGGGCTCCCTCCCCGGCCCGGCCCGGCGCAGCTCGGCCCTAGCCCCGCCTGCTGCCTCGGCAGCGCCGGCCGGGCCCGGCGCCGTGGAGCCCCGCCTGGCCTGGCCATTGCTGCTGCCGCCCTCTGGCAGCCGTGCCCTTGGGCGGCAGCGTGCGCCAAGGGCCGGGCTGAGCCCTGCCGGGCCAGCAGCCCGTGTGGCCACAGCGCCGGCAGCGCCGCTGGCAGGGAGCTGTGCCGGGGCCGTGACAGACTCTGTGTTCACAGGCATGGCCGGGCGGTGCCTCAGGAGGCAGCAGCAAGGGCTCCGGCTGATCTGCACTGGTGAGTGAGGGCAGCGGGCTGACAGCGGGGGCTGCCCAAGGAGCTGCAAGCCCTGCCCCGCCTTTGGAGAGCTCTGCTCCCTGTGCGCACGAGGGCTGATGTGGGCAGAGCACACGGAGATTTCAGGGACACGTGGGGGAGTCCTGGCAAATACCTCCCAGCCCATTCCAAAGTCTCCTACTCCTTTCTGGCTGGGATGGCTCTGTTCAGAAGGTCTTGTAGGATTCCCTCAGACCCGGGCTGTTGCCATGCCTCTGTTCCTCTTTCTTTCAGCCCTTCAAGGCCGGAGGCAACGTGCCATCCCATCCTGCTGTGACCAGGCGAATCAAGTCGACTTTCCCCGGAGAGCTCAACAAGTAGGGACATCTTCTGGATCCAGTCAACCAGTGTCCCAAGAAGGGCACCAGGAGACACCCAAGAGGACATCGCCTCCCAGCGCTGCTGGAAGTCCTGGCACAGCTGATGCTGGACACAGTTCTTGTGGCTTCAGCCCTCTCCCTGCCTGTTGACAGCTCCGTCCCTCCAGCCCTCAGACACTGCCCATCCCCATTTTTTCCCTCCACTCTCCCTCCCTGTAGATAGTTGCCTCCCTCCAGCCCTCAGACACTGCCCATCCCCATTTTATCCCTCCACTCTCCCTCCCTTTAGATAGCTCCCTCCCTCCAGCCCTCAGACACTGCCCATCCCCATTTTTTCTCTCCACTATCCCTCCCTTTTGATAGATCTTCCCACCAGCCCTCAGACTGTCCATCACCTTTTTCTCTTTCCCCTCTCCCTCCCTTTAGATAGCTCCCTCCCTCCAGCCCTCAGACCCTGCCCGTCCCCTTTTTGCCCTCCCAGCTCATCCCTGCGCTTTGCCTTATTCTAATAAAAGTTTGGCTTCTTCACTTTGTCTGCATCCCTGTGGAATTGAAGCAAATCCGGGGCCCTGGGACACACAGGCCCCTGCTGCCGTTCTCCGCCATGCCGTGTTTTGTGCACAGACCCAGAGGAACGAGGGCAGGTCAGGCTGGAAAGGTCCCTGTGCTGAAGGTGCAGTTCCACAGCACTGTGCACTTACACATCTTGCTGAGCACCTCACAGCCTCTGAGTTTTGGAAGAGCCAACCTGAGTATGCTCTGAACCCAGCTGAGAGGGATTCCATGGCAAGCATCCATGGAGGGCAATGGAGCTTGGAGTGCTGGAAGTTTTCAAGAATTGCTTCCTGAAAGCACAGCAGCGCTCCATCCCTGCACAGGATGAGGAAGAGGGCAGAAGCAGAGAGCATGCGGGCTTAGCAGGGAGCTCTGGGTGTGCCTAAGGGCAAATGAAGCAGCAGCACGGTGCCCGAGACTGGGACACGTGGCCGTGCCGCTGCCCGCAGCGCTGCCAGGCAGTGCCGGGATCCCGGCTGTGCTTCTGCTCCCCACAAGGGAGGAATGGCAGCCCCAGGCTCAGAGCCAGTCAGAAAGCCAAGCAAGGGAGAGCAGAGGGAGGGCACCCTTCCAGTGTCTCTCGGCCATGGCCGCAAAACAGCCCCTGCTGCTTCTTCCTCCGCCTGTGTTTGGGCTGTGCTGGTGGCAGAGCCAGCCAGGCTGTGCTCTGTGTTCCAAAGGCTGTTGGGAGCTGCCATGAAAAGCTCTGTGTGCCCAGAGAGAGTCCTGGAAGGTGCTGGCAAGAGCCTCTAAACTAAATATAGGATCTTTCAGTTCAAATATGTGGTTTCCTTTAGCAAGAAAGAGCTCCTGTGACTCTGTCAGTGCTTGTTTTGCTCTCTTTGGACTGTCTAATGCTTGGACCAGGAACTTCCACCAATTCCAGGATCTGCAGTGGCAGTAGGGGTTGTGCAGTTGGAATGGTGGCAATGGAAGGACACATTAGAGTCCCATGCCAACTTTGATGCTGTTATGTTTGCTCAGCAGTTGACAACATGAGGAGAATTCAAGTTTTCCTCTCCACTTGGGGAATCACAGAATGCCAGAACATTTGGCGTTGCAAAGTATCACAAAGATCATCTGGTTCCCACCACCCTGCCCTGGGCACAGGTGCTGTGCAGGCACAGCTGTCACTAGAACTGGAAGAACACTTTTCCATGTTTACCATTTTCTCTCCTGGATTTCAAGCTAGCATGAAAGATTCAGCTGGTTACAGCTGAATTATGTAGCTCACAGGATTTGGAATAGGAGTCTCCAGTGGGCCATGGTATGTCCATTCAGCCTTTGTTAGACCATCCAGATGGAGCTCAGCCCTGTGCAGCCCAGGCACAGGCAGCAGGCTGGTCCATTTCAGCATGCCAAAGTCTTTGGGGCTTCCTGTGCACCCTGAGGCTCCTGAATCCATTCTTGAATTCCCAGTTAGTGCTGGGCAGGACATGAGAACACAGGAATGGCCTCTTTGGCTCATTCTTGGGTTTGCTGCTCCTGCCTAAAATAATCATCAAGAGTATATGCCGATGTAAAGGTACAGCTCAACACCAGGGTGTTTTTCTGTAGTGTTGAAAACTAAACCCTTGTGTGAGAGACTCCATTCAGAGACTTTGAAATCCAGTGTAAAAAATGACAGCTTTGATATTTAAGAATCCCAGAAATGTCTTCATGGGATTTTTCTGGTCAAGGATTTGAATGCTAATGCAGAAATTACAAAAATGTTAAAAGTAGTTTTCATTGCCAACCCCTCTTAAATGCCATCAGCACAGTTCCAAGAGACAGGGTATGACACTGGGGACAGTCCTTGGTACTTAATGGCTCCAGATCTGGGAGAGAAATGTTTTGCCTGGCTTCACCCAGGAGTTCAGTTTTTCCCAGGGCTTTGATTGATTGGTCACTGCAGGTAGCTTTAACTAAATGCAAAAGGATGGAACAGCAGAACTTCTGGATAGGGAGAAAACCTTGAGAATGATCAGCAGGCCTTGGAAAACTTAGAAAGAAAAATCAAAAAGTGACGTAGCCCTGTGACTTTTCAGGCACAACTCTTTGGGTCTGGAGGAAATATTTGCCTTGCATCAGCTACAGTGTTGTGGCAACGACCCTGTAAGGTCTTTTATTTCTGAGAGGCACAGGAAGGCCTCTGGAACTTCAAATATTTGAAGTTTCAAAGGCTGAAAGCAATGAAGTGAGGCCTCTGAGATTCTGCTGCAGGCTGTGATGTTTCAGAATACCCATCTGGGATGTGTTAATGTGGTTTTGTTTGCTTTAACCTGTTTGGTTTTTTTTGTTTTTTTTTTGTTTCTTCACTCTGAAAGTCCATCTCCTGCAACACCAGTAGGAGTTGGGGAGGGTGAGGTTGTGTCCATTGGACCTGAACTGCCAAGAGGATCAGACACTGCATAGAATGACAGAATCATTTTAGTTCTTCTTGGAAAAGGTCTCCAAGACCTTTGAGTCCAACCTGTGCCTGATGCCCACCTTGTCCCCAGCCCAAGGCACTGAGTGCCACGTCCAAGTTTTCCTTGGACACCTCCTGGGATGGGGACTCCACACCACCCTGGGCAGCCCCTTCAATCCCTGACCCCCTTTTCCATGGGGAAATTCCTGCTGCTGTCCACCCTGAGCCTGCCCTGGCCCAGCCTGAAGCCATTCCCTCTGCTCCTGTCCCTGTGACCCCCCTGGCTGTCCCCTCCTGTCAGGAGCTGTGCAGAGCCACAGAGGAGCCTGAGCCTCCTCTGCTCCAGGCTGAGCCCCTTCCCAGCTCCCTCAGCCTCTCCTCTTATGACTTAAATGTGTGGCAGAGGGTTCTTGCTTAGGACAGTGTGGGAGCTGTTAGAGAAATTGGAATCTCAAAGGCTTCTTCTCCCTCCCAGGAGGTCAAGGGCTGGAGAATATTCAGCAACCCACAGGCAGTGCCTGCATGGGCTGTATGAATTTCTGCCAATATCTCAAGGGACACACAGATGACATAGGAAGACAATCAAAGCTGAGTCTGTTGTGTCTGTGAATTTTGGATCAGGTCTCAAATCCTCTGTTAGTCTGAGCAAAATTTAGAAGCCTTTCTCCTACCTCTACCAGCTGAAGTCAACGTTAAGTCTTCTGCAGGTATGGTGAAGTTACTCAGAAAATCACAGAACACTTTGGGTTGAAAGGGATCTGAAGGCCCATCTCCTTCTGATCTCCCCTGCCATGGGCAGGGACACCTTCCACTCTCCCAGGTTGCTCCAAGCCCCATCCAACCTGCCCTGGAACACTTCCCAGGATGGAGCAGCCACAGCTTCTCTGGGCAACTTGTGCCAGGGCCTCACAACCCTCGCAGGGATGAATTTCTTCCCAATATCCTGTCTAATCCTGCTTCCTGGCAGTGGGAAGCCATTCCCTGTGTTCTGTTGTGCCATGCCCATGGTGAAGAACTTCTCAGGAACCTTTTGGTTTTGCTAATGGCACAGCACAAAAGCTAAGGAAAAGCAGAGGAATGTACTGCTGTGAATTTATTTGGTTGGTTTTTTTTTTTTTTTTATCAGAAAGGACACCATTAATTTTCATCTGAATGTCATCTGAATGTCCAGGAAACAAGAGATCAAGAATAGCTCCTCAGTGCCTGGAATGCTGTTTAGACTGTTTTCAGCATACAGGCATGTGATGATGCTGGATGATTTACATTTAAAAGGAAAATACGTCTTGTAATTGCCAAAATTTCACTCATAAAGAGAAATTGTTGTTCCAGTTGTCTGGGAACAGAACTGACTTGATTGCTGGGAGTGAAATGAGTCTGAAAATAGTCATCTAAGAGAGGCACTTTAATTTCCTTATTTCTTAACCGATGTCTGGTTGGTGTGTAGATTAAATTGGATACAACTCCCTCCCATTGCCCCAAGCTGCCTTGGCATCTGGAAATTGCTGGTGGCAGAGTCCAAGTTTAGTCCTGAAACTGCCAGTTCTCCATCTCACCTTTCTCTGTGTGCCATGGCACCCCTCTCCACCTGGGGCCTCCTAGCAGAGTCCTTTTCAGCAAGTGCTGGAAGCTGGGCACAAAGAGAACGTGGAGAAAGTCTCAGACCTCCCCAGAAATCCAGAACTGGAGTGCAAAAATGTAAAATTGGTTCCACTGCTTAAATATGCTGAAATCAGAGATTGGAGGAGCTGCAATAGCAAACATGTCTGTTGTCTAGGTGCTGTAAAGCCAGGGCTCTGTAGAGGAACTGTGATTTCATGAAACAATTTCCAAGTCCCACTCAGCATTACTACCATCCTGCTGGCAGCATTTCTTAAGAGCTGCTCTAGGAGGACAGTCTTTAAACTCTGCAGTTGGCTCAACATCTAAATTTACTCTTGCACTGGCTACAACACTGTGCCTCAGTGGTTGGGAAGGAATTTTACATATTCACCTTCTAGTGGGGTATTAACTGGTCCCAGCATACAAAAGGCAAATGGTTGCCTTTTTAGGGATGAAGTGGGAAGCTAAATGTTATCCAGATCACTGCAGTAAGGTGAAAAACAAGGATCTTGGGCCTCTGAATGCCAAGGCCTTTCTGTTTGAGTCGTCTCATTCCACTGGGCAGACTTCTTTCCTCAGTTTCTGAAACAGCAGTGCACAAAGAAGTGCAAACATCCATCCCAGAACTAAGATGGGAAGCAGAACACATAATGCTACTGCCACCCAGGCACCTCTCTGGCAAGGAATGTGGGGAGAAAGGAAAACACTGAAAGGAAAACACTCCCTCATCTGTCACAATCTCAGCACACACTTATTTCTGACAAAAGGTGCATTGAGTTTGGATCTTTCTGTCTCTAATTCCCAACCTTTCATAAGCAAGGAACCTGAGATATTGCTTTAAATGAGAAGGGTGAGTTTAAAAAAATCAAAACACATTTCTTTGATTAACATTCAGGAATCAAAATACTTTAATCGACTCTGTGACCCATCTTCAATAGCAAAACAGAACCACTCCTTCTTCCAAATGACATTTGAGCCACAGAAAACATTGCAACACAGAAAAATAATATAAGAATATTAGAACATTGGATCAGCTCAAATGCAGACACTGGTGAATGAAAATTATTACCATTTATCAACATTTTTGTATCCTTTATAACAGTATGAACTTTATTCAGCATTGCCTCTGGCTGACTGTAGAGAAACCATGGCAGAAGCAGGTCAAAGAGCTCACTTGGAGGCTTTCCCTTGACCTGAGGCAGCCTGGTCTTGCCTCTGGCAGCAGGAAAGCTGGGCAGGGCTCAAAAGGCTGTTCCTGAGAGTCTCCAGCTCACTTTAAACCCTTTGCATTGTGGTGCTCTGGCATGGCCACAGCCACAGCTCAACATTCCTGGTTATAGGTGAGAGTGACCAGTGTCGGACAATTCCCTTTTCTGACACAGAGATGGGGCAACTGAGAGCTGTTTTAAAGACTTTTATTCCATTTTCAGTCTAATGTGAAGGGTGAGACAAATAAAAAACTAGAAAGAATACTAAAGTACTGGAATGCTCTTCCCAGGGAGAGGGTAGAATCACCATCTCTGGATGTGTTTATAAAAAGACTGGACATGGCACTTGGTGCTATAGTCTAGGTGAGGTGTTAGGGCATAGGTTGGACTTGATCTTAGAGGTCTCTTCCAACCTCATTATTCTGGGATTCTGTGATTCTGTAATGTTATAATGATGTTCTAATTCATGCCATCACAATCAGAAGCCAACTATTTCCTAATTACAATACATTATAAGCATTTCTTGGCCTATCAGCTTTTGCACACACCATGCTGTAAATGCCTTAAAGCCAATCATCAAAAATTATCCCTTGTGGGTCCCACTACAATGCATTTTTCACAGTTCTATTTCTCCAAAGTATCCAGTCTTATTTTCAAGGCCAGCCTTTGAAACTTGTTTCTAGCTCCATTTCTCTCTCAACAATATCTGTCCTATTCCTATGATTCCCTATGATTCCCTCTTCCTATTCTATGATTCCCTATATGGCATTTCTAAGTCAGCATTTCTCATCTCAAAGTTTGCATATGGATGCAATACTGTGTGAACCTTCTGTCAGGCCTTGAGAACTCTCTACAAATCCATTTCCCACAGTCCAAGAGCTGGGAGAGAACATCTTCAGCTGCAGGGAACAAGGAGAATGGATGTAGAGAGAGGCTCCAGCTTTTTTGCTGGGAAAAACTTCAATCAGCATGTTTGACCCCATTGCCAATGCTGAAATCCAAGCTGGCTGGCAAAAAGTGCCCACCCCTTTCCCTTTTTGCTTACAAGCAGGAGGAACTTTATGCTTTTTCTTATCAAATTTGAGCCTCCTGCAAGTTCTTATGTGTGAGGAGTTCTTAAAATGGCCTTGTGCCACAGAATTCAAGTGCTGCAATTTGAAGGTTAATGGAGGAATTTCGCTCATGTGGAAGAATATTTTCATGTTTTCACTATTTTCACTATTTTACAAATATATTTTAAAATTTATCGATATTTTCAATTTTTTTATATTTTAAAATTTACATTTTAAAATTTATTTTAATTTATATTTATACTGTTATAAATTTTTAATTACCATATTTCATATTTTCCCATATTTTTCTATATTTTCACTCATTTTCACATATTTTCCTATACTGTCCCACATTTTTTATTTTCATATTTTCACTATTTTAATTATTGTATAAATATATTTTAAAATTTATACATATTTAAAAATTATTTATATTTAAAATTTAAGATTTAAATTTTAGCATTTTATGATAGATTCATATTATATTTATGTTTATGTTTATATTTATATTTATGTTTATATTTATATTTACATCTATATTTATATTTTTATTTGTAAAATTTTTAATTAAAATATTTCATATTTTCACTATTTTCACATATTTTCACATACTTTCCCACATTTTTCGTTTTCATATTTTCACTATTTTCCCCTATTTTATAAATATATTTTAAAATTTATATATATTTTAAAAATTATTTATATTTTAAAATTTAAATTTTACATTTTAAAATTTAATAATAGATTTATGTGTATATCTATATTATACTTATATTTATACTTATATTTATATTTATATTTATATTATTTTAATTAAAATCGTTCATATTTTCACTATTTTCACATATTTTCCCACATTTTCCCACATTTTTCATTTTCATATTTCCCCAATTTTCACTATTTTATAAATATATTTTAAAATTTATGTATATTTAAAAAATATTGATATTTTAAATTTTAAATGTTAAAATTTACATTTTAAATTTAATATTTTATTTAAATTTATATTTATATTTTATCCATTCTTAATTAAAATATTTAATATTTTCCTTTATTTTCACATATTTTCCCTCATTTTCCCTTGAGAATGGACATGGTTACACCCACCTCTGCCTTGTGAACAGGCAGCAACTGGTGAGTTTGCTTGAAAGCTGCAGTTTCCAATATCATTTTCCAAAAATCCCCTTAACTTGGTGCTGGGGAATCCTCAGGGAATGCCAGCCTGGAAGTGCTTCCAGGTGCTGCCAAGACATGAAGATCCTGGGTCCAGGGCTAAGGACAGAGTTGGCTCACCCCATGGAAAACTAGTGGCTAAAAGAGAACAAAATAACTGGATCCTAAGTGGACTTTGGCTCCAAACAGATCAGGAATTCAGTGTTCCCCAGAGGGAAATTCAGTCCTGGGAAAAAGGCACCGCAGCCCATCGATTATCAGAGAATTACTGCTAAATGGAGAAAAGCTGACAACAAATATTTACTCTTGGATCAATTCTGTTTAAAGGGCAATGTTTGGAGCAGAGCTTGGACTCTGTGGGCAGGTCAGGCTGCATTTATAAAAGGACAGAGGGATATGCACTGGGAATCCTTGCTTGGAAAGGAAAAAGCCTGGAGGATTTTGAAGGACACACAATGAGGACCGTAATTTTTCTCCTCACTTTGAGCTTTTTCTCGTGTTCAGGTAAGTTGGAGCCTTGTCCTCCTTTTTAGGGTGGTTTTAGGGGGAAAAGTATAATCCTCCAATGGATTTCTGATGGAGCTGTGCCTCCCTCCCAGGGTTCCCAGTGTATGACTACGACCTCCCTGTCACAGAGGAGGCTCTCAACGCTTCCATTGCCCGGATCAATTCCCAGTCATGGAGCAGAAACCTGTATGGTGTTGTCAGGAGCCGAGTCATGGGAGTAAGTACACAGACAACAGAGATCCTTCACCTGAAATGAGCTTTCCTGGGATGGAAAACTCCTTTTCACCCAGTCCTGGAAACCCAGGTTTCATTGGAGTTGGCTTGAATGGCCCAAACCCACCCTCTTCCTTGTAAGAGGAACCTAAATATCTTTTGTAGGTAAGTTTGTAATTAAGATATTTTAGGAATTCAGATTTTTCGTGCCTAGAGTGGTTTTTCATGCCTAGTTTTTGATGCCTAGTCCTTGAGGATTGTCTTGTAGGATTTTGTTGAAAAGTGATGTTTTTAAATACCTTCATCAAACTGCTTTGCTTTGGGCATCAAGCACCCTGGCTCATCTGAAGCTCTTCGCTGGTTAAACAATTCAGGATTCTTTCCCTGATCTTTATTTATGTCATCTGTCTCTATGCACCAATTCTGGTTTAAATCTGCTAGAGACCCAGTGCAAGCAAGAAACTCCTATCTGTTTTAATTTGTGGTGCTCAGAATTATACTGGATACTCCCCAAGTTAAGGAGTTCAAACTTCTCAATTCAAAGTTATGATGTCCATGCTCCTGAACACCCTCAGAACCTTCCTTTCTGTTAAAACTTCTTAATTCAAAATTATATTGTCCATGCTCCTGAACAACCTTAGAACCTTCCTTTCTGTTAAAACTGATTAATTCAAAGTTATAATGTCCATGCTCCTGAACACCTTCAGAACCTTCCTTTCAGTTAAAACTTATTAATTCAAAGTTTTGATGTCCATGCTCCTAAAGACCCTCAGAACCTTTCTGTTCCTTTAGGTGGCCTGTATCAAGTCTCTGCAAGAATGAATGTCAAGATGACATATGGATTTATACAATTTGGATTAAAACCCCCAAGTATTTGAAAGCAGAGGGAATTTGTTGTTTGTTGAGGGGTTTTTTGGGGCATTGCTTTTTAAATTTTCTTTTTAAGTCTCCCATCTTGAGCTAAAGTGTCACTATAAGACATGAAATAACATGATGTGGACACGCTGCTGTTCTCAAGGTAAAAAGGGGAAGTTTATTTTCTCACTCCAACATTTATGGATTTCCAAAAGTGACAGTGGATTGGAGGGTGACAGTGCCACCTCTCCAATGACACTGGACAAACCAACAGTCCATCAAATTTCTCCTCCTCCATAAAAGAATGCAAAACAATGAGTTATGCACAGAAAGTGCGTGAGAAAGCTTGTTACAAAAATGTAAACATCAGAAGGCTTAGAAAATCTTGAAAAATCAGGTTGGCACTAAAGCATTGATTGGACTATGAGAAAAAAGAAAGGAATAATCCAAAAGGACTAATGCTGTGTTGTGCTGACCCTGCTTTCACCAGGTGGACACGTGGGACAGCGATACTTACGGGTTAGATCTGCGCTTCAGCATCCGCGAGACCGTGTGCCCCAAAGCTTCGGGGAGAGACCCCTCCACCTGTGACTTCAAAAGTGGCCCTTTCGTGGTAGGTGCCCCTGCTGGCACTGGGAACCACCCCACTCCATGCAGGGGAAGGGTTGCAGTGCTGCTGGTGCTGAGAAGTGAAGAATGGCTGGCTGCTTTTGATACAAGCTGCAGCATGGAGTGGGAGTTGGGTGGGAAGGGTCAGTGGTGGGAAGGTCTTCTGCCTGCTCAGTGGGGAGGGCAGGGAGCTGAAAAGAGGATTTGTGTCTGGGAGCAGTGTGCAGTAAAGGTATGTGTGCTTTTGGGGCCAAATCCTAGAAGGAATGGCTTATTCTCTGAGTTAAGAGCTGATGTTTCACTTGCTTTCACCTATCTGGGCACCACATGAAGGGTTACCTCGCATGTCATGCAGCTCCCCCCTCTGTGCTCACAGTGCTGATCTCTGTTGGATTTTTCCACTCTCAGCCTGAAATAAAAAGGCTCTTGATACAGCTCTTGCTCTCCTCTGAGTCTTAAACCACCAGCTTTTGTGGAAATACATTGTTTTTGAGCCTGTGCACAGGCTTGGGACCTCTCTGTGCACCGTTTATTTGGGCCAAGTCACCTCTCTGCTCTGGAGCTAAGCAGCTCATGTGTGTGTAGATGTCATCACACAGAATTGTTGGTTTTCTGTTTTTCTTTCAAAACTCAAAAGTTGGCTGCTGCGGTGTTATTCCTGTATCCTAAACTGACACAATCCCCCTCTTCTTCCTAGGGCAATATGGTAGGGTGAGGATGTGTTTTCCAAACTTAAGTGCAGGTTTTACTGCAGTTTTTTGTCCAATTGCAGACACAACATCTTTGAGGGTAGTTTAACTTCCAGAGCTGGGGCTGCTGTTGGCACAGCCCTGCACTGTTCTTCTCTTTGTGCTGAGCTGTGAAAAGGATGTGGAGGTTTTCTCCTACCCTGAGCAGGCTCAGAGGTTTGTACCACAAACTCATAGCTGGGGAGCCATAACATGTCATTGTATAATTGTTCTCTGATTTCTTTCTCTTGGAATTTGTTGTTGAAATCCTTCTGCAGGTTCCCACCACCACTGAGGGTTGGTATAGGATGTTTGCTCTGTGAGATTGGCTTTGTTTTGTTCTGTTGCAGCCCACTGCTTCCTGCAGGAGTGTTGTGGAAGTCTCCGGGGGGCTGGTTGCCAACCTCACCGTGCGGTGCCATCGCAGCACATTCAGCTCTGAATCCATGAGCAGCGAGGAGGTGAGGAAGGGGAAAACCCATTTTTGCTGCCTGGAGGAGTGAAAATTCTGCTTAGCCTCTTTTAAAGAGAAGTCCAGGTGTCTGTGTGTGCTCCTGTTGCAGGAGGAGGTTTGGATCAGGACAGTGGCTGTCGTTTGAGATCCAGCTGCCAGCTGTGACATTTCCCTTTCCATCAGCTGAGGGCTCTGCCCTTGCCTGGGAGAGGGTGACACTCTGTGGCAGTCTGGCACATTTATCACCTCCAGCACTTCCTTCCTTGAGTTCGGGCCTGGAGAACAGTGACTGGCACTTCTTGGACTCACACACATCCCTGTGGCTCTGGCTGTGTTACCAAACCCAGCTCCCAGCTGAGCATGTCATCACAGCACAGCCCAAGGACATTTGGTCTGCTGAGATCTTTGTTCCCTTGTTGAGCTCTTTTTTGGCTTTGAGGGTGTTATTCAATGCTGACCTAACCTGGGAATTCCTACTGACTGTTTCCAAACTGTGCCAGCGTCCACTTTATCCATGAACTGACTCTTGAACTTGTGTGTCTGCACTTAGAACACAGCTCTGCAGTGTGTGTTGTGCTTGAGGGAACACAATTTAACAAGCAAGGATATGGAGAGCTTTTGTTTTTGGAAAATTCAGGGAGCTAAATGAAGAAGTTGAACTGTAGAATCACAGAATGGTTTGGGGACTGAAGAGACCTTAAAGTCCATCCAGTTCCACCCCCTACCATGGACACATTCTACTATCCCAGGCTGCTCCAAGACCTGTTCAGCTGGCCTGGAACACTTCCAGGGATCAAGGGGCAGCCACAGCTTCTCTGGGCACCCTGTGCCAGGGCCTGCCCACCCTCACAGGAATGGATTTCTCCCCAGTATCCCATCTCACCCTGCTCTCCTTCAGCTTAAGGTCAGTCTTCCTTGTCCAGTCCCTACAAGCTCTTGTGCAAAGTCCCTCTCCAGCTGCCTTGTAAGCAAATAGGATTCTTTGTTACTTTTCCTTGGCTTAATTTACCAAATTAGCTCTTCATTTATCTTTTTTTTTTTTTCCCTCAAAATCTCCATTCACCCCAGGAAGCCTGGCTCTGCAGAGCAGAAAGACTGCATGTGGAGCTCTGGAATGTGTAACACAGGCTGGGATGTTCAGTCAGTCCTCTGTGGGGTGACATAACCATTGTTTAACAGGGCACTCAGCACAAACACTTGCTTTTACAAGCAGACATCTTCCCCCAGGTCTTCCTTAACCATCACTTAAAATTCAGTGCTGTTGCCATATTCCTGCTGGGGAATATATTTCCTGCAATGTTAATAAGGAACAAATGCCAAAGGGAATTACTGCACTTGAAAAGCAAAGTGTTTCCCTCTGCAGAGGGCTGCAGCAAGTGCACTGCAGCTCTTGCTGTGGAGCTGTGAGTCTGCTCAGGGGATCTCAGCTTGGCTGAGGTGGTGTTGGTGCACCTGTGGTGCTGTTTGGATGGGGGAAGGAATTGTGGATTGTGACAGTGTTCACAGGGGTTTTTGGATGAGGGAAGAGACAGGGATCTGACTCCATGTTTCAGAAGGCTTGATTTATTTTTTATGATATATATTACATTAAAAACTATGCTAAAAGGATAGAAAAAAAGGTTGCATCAGAAGGCTAGCTAAGAATAGAATAGGAAGGAATGATAACAAAGGCTTGTGATTTGCCATTAATTAGAAACAACCACATGAGACCAATCACAGACCCACCTGTTGCATTCCACAGCAGCAGATAATCAATGTTTACATTTTGTTCCTGAGGCCTCTCAGCTTCTCAGGCAGAAAAAATCCTAAAGAAAGGATTTTTCATGAAAAGATGTCTGTGACAGTGATTAACTGAGGCTGGCATCACAGAATTAACACCCTGAGTTTGATGGGATCATGGGTCCAACCCCTGGATTGCAGGAGCACCAGCAGTAATCTTTTTAGCAGCGAAATTAAGAATGAGGTTTGGAATTACTTTAGTGACCATCTCGTGCCTGAGGGGATGGAGAGGTGGGACTTCTTTCCAGGTGAGGTTTTTAAAGAAATGTCTTTAATTTCCAGATGATGCACGTGCCCATAAGGACTCCTGACAGGCGGGGCAGCGCTCCCAGGGAAGGTAAGGCAGCTCTGCCATGCTGGAGTGCCCTGACCTGTGTTCTCCTCTTGGAACATCTCCAGGTCATCTGTCTGAGGGAGAGGACAATGTGAAAGATCAGCTGTTTGCTCCTGCTCATGATGCCTTGGTTTAGAAAGACAGGTGCCTGCTAAGGAAGGCAGGAGCCACCCCTGAAATGGAGAATGTAAACCCTCCTCACCCCTCCAAATTGCTATAAATTTTAAATTAAGGGGTTGTCAGGCAAAAATATGGAAGCAGGAAATAATAGTTCTTTACTAGGGAAAGGAAAAAAAATAAAGGATAAAATAAACAATGCAGGACACCTGAACAACACTGACAGAGTCAGAACCCAGCCTGACACCCTGTGGGTCAGGCTGTTGGTGGCAGTCCCATTGGAAATGTGGCTGCAGCCCTCCTGCAGTGTCAGGGGTGGCTCTGTTGGAGCAGGGATCCTGCAGAAGGGTGTATTCTTCCTCTGAAGATCCAGGGGAAGAGAGCAGCTGTTCCTCTGGGAAATCCAGTGGAGAAAAGCCCCACTGGTGTTCCAGAACCTCCACATTATATCTGGGTAGAATGCTTGGCTCTTCCCTCTGGGCTCACATCTCCCAGTGGGATGATGCAGTTCTTATCAGCCATGCAGTGACATTCAATGGCTGTTATCAGCAGATGTCTCCCCAGACACCTGCCATACAGATGGCAAACACAACACAATTTGCTTGGCAATCCAGGACAGCCCAGCAGAACAGGAGCTCACTGTTTGCTCTCCCTTCTCTCTCTGAGGTACCACCTACAACTTTGACCACTGCACCTTTTCTGGGAACGAGTCCAAGCCCCTGTGCGTGGAGCTGGATGCCAACAACCAGCCCCGCTTCCCCGAGTGGATCACCATTCCCCTGGTGTGCATTTACATGCTCTCCACCAACATCCTCCTGGTCAACCTGCTCGTGGCCATGTTCGGGTGCGTACCCCAGGAGCCTTCCCGGCCATCCCAGCACTGGCACTTCCCTGGGAAAGGGAGTGCACTGCTGGAAAACAGCAGGAAGCCACCCCTTGCCTCTGCATCTGTCCCTGCAGCCTGGGGGAGCTGGTGCAGTGTCCTGGGGAGGGATTGCTGCCTGTCCTTGGCCTCCATCTCTGAGCATCCTCTGAGCTGTGGGCGTGGTGTGAACCCCGTGGGTCACACAGGGGGTGATGCTGGGTCAGGGCCTGGCCAAGTGTGAGCTGCTGCCCCAGGGACCTTGCTAGAGTGAGTAAATGAGTTATTCTCACTCTGCTGCCCCAGGGACCTTGCTAGAGTGAGTAAATGAGTTATTCTCACTCTGCTGCCCCAGGGACCTTGCTAGAGTGAGTAAATGAGTTATTCTCACTCTGCTGCCCCAGGGACCTTGCTAGAGTGAGTAAATGAGTTATTCTCACTCTTCAGGACACTGTGGTTTTATTAACCTGAACTTGATCCTGTGGTTGTTGCCTTGCTGGGTTCACACAGTGCTTTGTGCCATGGGTTTGATCCATGCCTGGAGTGTCCTTAATACCTCTACGACAATCTCAGGACCTTTTAAATTTCTTGTTGGTGTTCTAGTTTTAGATTTGGGTTTTTTGGTTTTTTTTTTCCCTAAGATGGGAGTTATCTGCTCAGTTAAGAAGACACAGTATCTTGTGAAGAAGCATCCTGTTCTCATGTGTCTAAGCTAGAAAAAGATTGCTTAGAGCTGAGGTAGTAAAAGTACATGGAGCATTATCTTCCTATTCAGATTTTTTCAAGTTTATTTGTAACTTCAAGGGGTTTTTTTTCCTACTGTCTTAGTTCCACCCATTTGCAAATTACTGACTAAGAAGAACAAGCTAAATCACCCCCCAGTCAATAAATGAATGACTGGGGTCCCTAACATCAGAAGCTGCTGCGATGAGTCCAGAGGAGATTTTCCAAGGGCTGGAGCCCCTCTGTTCTGGAGCCAGCCTGGGAGAGCTGGGGGTGCTCACCTGGAGAGGAGAAGGCTCCAGGGAGAGCTCAGAATCCCTAAAGGGGCTCCAGGAGAGCTGGAGAGGAACTGGGGACAAGGGATGGAGGGACAGGACACAGGGAATGGCTCCCACTGCCAGAGGGCAGGGATGGATGGGATATTGGGAATTAGGAATTCTTCCCTGTGAGGGTGGGCAGGCCCTGGCACTGCCCAGAGCAGCTGTGGCTGCCCATGGCAGTGTTCCAGGCCAGGCTGGACAGGGCTTGGAGCACCCTGGGATGGTGGAAGGTGTCCCTGCCCATGGCAGAAATGGTTTGGGATGAGCTTTAAGGTCACTCCCAAGCCAAACCACTCTGGGATTCTGTGGCTATAAAACCATGTCCTGGCACAGCAGAGGAATGCTCTGCTCTTGGCTCTGCTGCAGCTCTTTGGTGAATAACTCATGCTGAGTGTGTTCTGTCTTTCCCACCAGCTACACAGTTGGATCAGTGCAGGAGAACAATGACCAGGTGTGGAAGTTCCAGCGTTTTTTCCTGGTGCAGGAATACTGCAGTCGCCTGACCATCCCCTTCCCCTTTGTCATCTTTGCCTACATCTACCAATCTACCAGAGAGCCCATTATGAGAATTGCCATACAAACAATCTTTTTATGACTGTAATGCTGAAAAGACCTTCACAGTGGGTGTTTTCTGAGGCTTGACTGAACAATCTGTTTGGCCTCTGAAGTGGGGAGTGGCTTTGGTATGAAGCACAGACTTTTGAGAAGCTCACAGGTGAAAAGAGCCACATATACTTCAGAGCACGTATTTTGGTCGCTGTCAAATAATTTAGATTGCAAAATGACAGAATGATAGTTTGCTTCCCAAGACTGAAAGGGAAGTGGTGAGCCAGTCTGTGGCTAGTGATGCTGCTCTTGAAACTGAGAGGAGATCCTCCTAACCTTAATTCTCTCCTGAAAAGAAATATCCATCTCTTGCTTCCCTCTTCTGGTAACTGCTGGTTAACTCACTGAAATACAGAGGCATCAGGGATTGCTGCATTAATTGCCCTGATGAACACTATAATTGGGAGTGTCCTCTTGAAGCACTCTTGCATTTGGGGCAATACTTGAAGAGGCAATTACTCATTACTTCCTTTTCTCATTAGCATTGCTTTCCTTCAGCTAGATGGACTTTACAAAAATAACCTCCTTCTTCTTTTTTTAAAGCTCTCTGATTTGAAAGGCCTTCTGAAAGAGATTTCCAGTAAAATTAAATGAGTGCAGCTGAAATCCAAGAGCAGCTACTGGAGCAGGGTAAGCCCTCTTTAAATCCATTCTCTGCCTTGAAAAAGCCTACCAGCATTTATGGTGTTCAATAGGTGTGTCTTTGGAAGAAGAGCTAGTATTAATTGTTGATGCTTGTATTCATATTGTCTGATACTGGGAAAGAAAGGAGATCAGAATTTTGTTCCTCATTTGTGTTTTTCTTTCTGAAAAACACAGTTTTCCATCTGGGGTTTCTATCAATTTTTGGCACTGTTTCAAATACCTTGTTTTGCTCACTTGCCTTTGCAAAACTGTGACTAACCCAAGGTTATTTTAGTTGTCTTTGTGTTGGAGGGCCTCTAGAAAATGCAGGGCTGCTGGATCCTCTACTCTTGATACCTTTTAACTCTGAAGAGCAGGCAACCCAAATAGAAAAGAGAGAAGTGAGGGCAGGAGTAAGGTTTATTTTTCCATTATCAAAGTGGGGCATTAGGCTGGATCACTGTAGCCTTCCTGTGTCCTGTACAATAAGCTGCAGTGTGAGGAGCTGACCCAAAGCCTCTGGTCCAGCTGAGTGTCTGGTCAACAGCCTTGTGTACTTTCACCTCCAGTTTTAAGGAAGAATTGGCTTGGATCCCACAGTGGGATGTGAAAGGCAGACAGAACACTGATGGATGCAGAGAACACTGTCATCTTTAGAGACAGCAGGTTAAGATGTGTAACTTGAATGGGATAATCTGGAACAACCTGATCAGCCTGGACATTAGGGCCTGGCTCCTCCTTCCACAGAGTGGTTTTGTCCAGGAGAACTTAAACCTGTGCCAAACATTCCCCAGTCTGCTCACTGGTTTCCTGGGAAAGCTGAAAATTCACTTGACCGAAGTTCCATTTAGTCATGAATGACTTGCAACCACCTAATAAAATCTACAAGGTTCACCAGTTCCTGGGCTGGTTCTAGGAGGTTCTGGACTCCAAGTGGCCTAAAAACCAGGCTGTGGAACAGTGGAACTCTGGAGGCTATTTAGGCCAGCACAGCTCAAAGGGAGCTGCAGTGGGGCTGGAAGACAGGCTGTAATTAGATACAGTGGGGCAGCCTGGGACAAGGGACAGCAGCTTATGATGGAGCTTGTGGAAAGGGATCTCTCATTACAGATGATGGTGCCTTCAGAAGAATCCTGCAATCCCAGAATGGTTTGGGTTGGAAGGGACTTTAAGCTCATCCAGTTCCACCCTCTGCCATGGGCAGGGACACCCTCCCCTGGACAAGGCATCCAAGTCACCTGAGCTGATGTGGAGAGGATGAAAGCAAAGCCTTGAGGTGGGCTGGGAGCCCTACTCTCCAATTCTTTCTGTTGCTCACACAGGTACCAACTCATGAAGAATAATTGCTCGGAGCTGGCAGTAACCCCCAAGCAGATGGCAACAGAGGCACCAGACTATCAATGTCTCAGCAGGAGTCAGCAGGATTTTCTTGCTATTTTTATTTTTGTTGATCAAACAGCCCTTTCTGCTTGTTGCAAGGCTCTGGGGGAAACAGGACACGACTGCTTATCTCCTGACATGATTCCTGCATTACCCAAACTCTTCTCATCTGCCCTAATGTCCAGTGGCAGCAATTAGTCCTTGTAAGCTGCTGTTGCAAAGCACTCCTATTTCTAAGAGTTCTGCTACTGTTGCCAAAATCCCTTTGCTTTTCAATTTCCCTCAAAGGGACCTGTGCATGGGTTTCCTTCAAGCACTAATTGCTTGTCTGAATGAATCCACCTCCCTTCCCATTCCATCCTGTAGTAGCTGGATCTTGCTTGTTCCTTGCACGGGCTGTCTGTCAGACCTGCTGGGGTCTGGAATGCTGGCGTGCCAGAATGCAATGGATTTTGGCATCATCCCCCTGAGGAAAGCCTTTGCTCCAACCCTGCATCCCTATTTCAGACTGGACTTGTTCCCACCCTACCTGAAACCTTTCAGCACTGCAGAAGTTCAGCTATTACAGCCCTGCATGGAAGAGACATTAATTCACCCAGGAAGTGATTCCAAAGGCTTTGTGGGCAAACCTTGCTTGGTTTCAATAGTGAAAATTTGTATCCTGGGAATGTTGGAACTCGTTTGACTTTTTCAATGTGTGTTTGCTGATGTTTGCATCTGGAAATGGAGAAGAGATTGTTGGAACCTTTAAATAGAGCAATGCTTGAAATGGTGAGATGGTGCTTTGTGCTTTCTGTCTAAAATAGCAGCTGAATTCTGTCACATTTGTTTGGTACAACTGAGAGCACAGCCAACTGAAGGCACTACAAATAGCATTTATTTACATGGCAAAGCACTGTATCAATCTTCCTTCCCAGGGTCTAGGAATCATGGAATAGACTCACCAGAGGAAAGGATCTGCAAGGATCATGGACCCCAACCCGTGGCCCTGCACAGACACCCCAACAACCCCACCCTGGGCATCCCTGGGACCATTGTTCAAATGTTTCTTGGGATCTGTCAGCCTGGGGCTGTGCCCATTCCCTGGGGAGCCTGGGCAGTGCCCAGCACCCTCTGGGGGAAGAACCTTTCCCTGATCTCCCACCTGACACTGCCTTGACACAGCTCCAGCCATTCCCTCAGGTGCTGTCCCTGTCACAGAGAGCAGAGATTGGAGCTGTCCCTCGGGAGGAAGCTGCCAGCCATGCTGAGACCTCCTCCCTCTCTCTCCTCCTCTCCCTCCTCTCCCCTCTCCAAGCTGAACAAGCCAATTGACCTCAGCTGTTCCTCATACAGCTTCCCCTCCTGTCCCCTCATCATCTTCATGCCCCTCTTTGGATACTCTCTGCTAGCTTAATATCCTTATGATACGTTCAGAGAGTTTGCTGCTCTTCTCTCCCTGCATCTCGTGACCCAACTGTAGTGTATGCTGTACATGACACCATCCTGGGGGATCCAGCACTAACAATACCACTGCTATCTGTTTACAAGGGGAAATACTTCCTGCTGAAAAGTAAAGGAGCCAGGCTTTCCCTGATTCACATGGCAGTTAGCTTGCATCATAAATTCTTGAGATAAGATTCCTTTCTGGAAATTTTTTCCCATATCATTTGTCTGCCCTGGATGTGAAAATTGTGCTTTTTGTTCACTCCCTTCCTATATAAAACCTGTGGAGTCCTTTGAACCCTTCAGGGAAATCCCAAGGGCCTTGCCTTAGAAGAATATACCATAGAGTCTCCACCTAGGCTGAAAGAGAAGACTTCTGCCATGGAGCCTTGCAACACTATGATCCACCCCTGCTCCTTCCCCCATATGTCCCAAATTCTCATGGTTTCTGCCTTCTGTGTTTCCTCATTGGTTGGGGGGGTACCCCTGCTGGACAGCCCTGTCTTCCCTGAAAGCCAATCCCCTTTGCACTGCCCTTTGTGCTGCCCCATTTGCCCACTGACCCCTTCTCAACCTGGTGCAGAGCACGTGTTCAGGTCTTTCTCCGTGATCCCTTCGGCATGGTGGATGCAATAAACCTTTGCTGGAATACATCATACAAAGACCTTTCCTGTCTTTCCTCTGCTGAGCTATCTGCGCTCTGTGTGTGTGTGTCTGTGTGCATGGACTTGAAATGCCTGCTCTTGTGGCCTTGCTCCAGGCGGCTTCTGAAGGAGATGCTTCGACGAAGGCTGCAGCATTTCTGCCACCCTGCAACGTGGAAACAAAAACCTGCTGTGTGATTGCCCGAAGCTCTAGAGATCTGTTGTTGTGTGAATGTAACTGTGAAGCCATGTTCTGTCAGGTCTGAATTCTGGATTCAGTCCAGGTCTAGTGCTGCACCCAGGGGTGCCAGCCTGTGCCCCCCACACCGCTCCCTTCCCAGAGGCCGCGCGGGCTCTTCTCCAGGCTCCTGTGGGCCCGAGGCGGGTGCCCGTGGAGCCCCGGCCCTTGGTGACACGCTGCAGCACGGTCACTGTGACATGGAAAGGGTGTCCAAGGGCCCTTTGTGACACGTGGGAAATAGAAGCTTGCCTGGGTGCTCGGAGTACACAACGGGGCACAACGGGACAGAGCGGTGCCGTGAGGAGCCCCCACACAGCACACTCGTTCGTGTCCCGCTCGGAGCTTTTCCGAGGGATTGTTCTTTTAGCTGAGCTCGAGGCCAGACCACAGCACTTGCTGACTTGTGGTCTCCCTGAGGCTTCTCTTTTACAGCTGCCCTTGAGGGCAGAGTGTGGCACTTGATGCCCTGGGGTTTTTCCAAGACATCTCTCCTGCAAGCAGCTCCAGTCACTGACATGGAGCAGAGAGGCCCAACAGTGCTCCAGAGGGCCTGCGTGGAGGAGGAGGAAGGCGGCCCTGGAGCTGCCCCAGCACTGGAGACCGGGGAGGTGGTGCCGTTCCAGCTGCCACAGCGGGGTGAGTGGCAGAGCTGGGCCGCAGGAATGTTGCCTGCAACCAGCTTGGCCCCATGCCATGCCATGCCATGCCATGCCATGCCGTTTCATGCCATGCTATTTCATGCCATGCTATGCTATGCCATGCCATGCCATGCCATGCCATGCCATGCCATGCCATGCCATGCCATGCCATGCCATGCCTTCCCCTGGGGACATGGCCATGGACAGGATGGAACAGGGGCAGGGCAGACACCCCGCAGGGGCTGTGCTCCATCCCCTGGGCCATCCCGGGGCTCTCCCTGCCTGGGCAGCGCAGGGCTGGCCTGTGTTCTCCGGCGTCTCCCGCAGCCCCTCAGCTCTGGCTGCGCTCGCTCTTTGCCAGATGCAGCCCTGGAGCGCGCACAGGAGCAGGAACCCGGCCGTGGCCACGTGCGCAAAACCCTGAAGGTACCTGCAGCCATCCCCACCTGGGCTGGGCCTGCTGTCCCTGCTCAGCCCAGCACCGTGTGTGCAGCACTCCATGCAACATCCCCGGCTTCCTGCCCTTCTCCTAACACTCGTTTGCAAATGCATAAAGAGAATTAACGAGGAGGAGACCATCGCCATGGGCACAGGGCTCAGACCATACTCGCCCATCTTCCAAACCAAGACCAGCGCTGCCCTCCTGTCTGTGCTTGGAGAGGAAGATTTTTATAATCCCAACCAAGTAAGCAGCCTGTGGGCAGGGTTTGATCCTCCCAGGAATTGCTTGGCCTCCCAAGCCATGCATGCTGGTTGCAGTGAGCCTTTGAGGCCACTTGACAGTGCAGTGGGAAGGGCAGCACTTCTCTGGGGACCCTGAGAACATTGCTCCCTCTGGCAGCTTTCCAAGTGTCCCTGTGCCTTCTGCAGGTGCCCGCCATGGTGAGGTTCATCCACCAGAGGCTCGTGGCCAGTGATTGTGCTGAGCACATGCTGGACAAGACCCTGCTGGATCTTGCCAAAGCACACCCACATGACACAGTGATGACGCTCCTGCGTGTGGCCCCGTCCTGTGACAGGTATGGGGCCCACCTGCCCAGAGGGCTCAGGCCTCCCCAGCCCATCACCCTGTACAGCCTGGTCCAGGTATCTGACCAACAGAGACTTCCAGGGCCCTCTGGCTGCTGCCTTTCCCAGCCCTGGCACGTCAGCCCCCGAGCCTGCTGCCATGCTCCCTCCCTGCCCCTCAGGGCTCTGTCCCCACCGGGCTGGGCGGCCTGGCTGCTGCTGGCCAGGGCCAGTGGGCAGAGGCAGAACTGGCAGCCAGCTCAGCTCCCCCCAGTGCTGTGTCTGAGACCTGTCCTGAGACAGAGCTCTGACCCCACAGAGCTGCCATGGCCATGTGGAAGACCATCATGGGCTCACCCAGCACTGCAAAGCCAGTGCAGCTGAGACTCCTGGATGTGCTGGGGAGTTGGCCAGAGCACAGCACGTGCACCTCCGATGGGGACAAAACGGGTGTCTTTGCCCTGGCTGTGAGTTTCTGCAACGGGCCCTTGCTGGCCCCAAGGCCGCCTCTCCAGCAGCTCTCCATCCTCCTTCCCCCACTGCATCTCCCTGCCTCAGGCGCTGGCCTGAAACCTGGCCCGGGGGCAGCTTCAGGCCCACCAGGCCGTGTGCTCCCCCTGCCTCTCTCCGGGCCCCTCCCTGCCACGCTCGGGCCCTGCCACACGGACACCTGGGCACTGAGCGCTGTCTCGGGGGGCTTTGTCCTTTTCAGGCAACCGTGGTGATGTGGAAGATGCTCCAGGAACCCCCCATCCCACGGATACTGAAGGTGTATTTCCCCCGCCTATTTGTGCATCTGCTCTTCCAAGTGTTCCTCAGCACTCTGGATATGCCAGAGGAGGTCCATACCTTCTGGAAGGAATGCCAGGAAGAGCACGGCCTTGCCACCAGCCCCAACAGGTGCTCCATGCCACTCCTCCTGTCCCTTCCACGTGGCCTGCCAAGGAGCCAGTGCTGCCAGCGTGACCTGGGCTTTGCTGTGCACACAGGTTTGCAGTGCGCACCCTGAAGTCCCTGCTCTGCCGAAAACACTACAACGATGTTGTGGTGGCAATGGAACGCAGGTGTGGCTGGGACACGCTGCTCTCTGTTGACACCCACCACTATGCCGTGGGTCTGCTGGCCAGGTGAGACCCCCTTCTCCCCACTCTGACATTTGTGCCCTGTGCCCCGAGTGACCCACACAGTCCCCGTGGTCATGGGCCAGAGGGCCTTGTCACTGAGGGACGGCCAAGCACACTGGAAAAGGCTGGGAGAGGGGAGTGGCCAAAAGGAGGCGCCTCTGAAAAAGCCCTGGTGCACTTGCAGGTTGCTGGAGAAAGACCTGACTTGTGTGAGTCACTCTTGGGACAGGTTTTATTCTCCTGGTTCACAGTCTTGCTGATTTTTCTCCTGCCAGGGAGATGTCCTGCGTCTCCATACCCTCCTGTTCCCGGATCTTTCGCTACCTGCTCCGGCTGCTCAGCACAAAGGAGCCACGCTGGGATCTGCCCGCCCTGGTGTTCCTTGTGGAGGTGAGCCTCAAGGCCAGCGCTGCCTGGCTGAGCTGCCTCTCAGCTCTCTGCCCTCTCACAGCCACAGCTGCCGGGACAGTGCCCATGCCCTGTGCTGCTGCCTGGGCCCAGCCCTGTGCGGCTCCGGGCTCCTGCCGGCTGGCTCCCCTGTCACTGCCCTGTGCCTTTCAGGTCCTCGAGTGCCTGGACTTGAGGGAACGTGATGCTGACAGAGTCCTGCAAATCCTCTCAAGGTACCTGCAGAGCGAGCGCAGGGAGACGCGTCGCCTGGCACTCAGGGCCCTTCTCAAGCTCACTGACGATCCCTTGATGGTGAGAAGGGGGCAGTGGCTGAAGCTGTGCAGGCAGCGTGGGGCTGGGCAACGCACTCGCTTGGCCTTGCCTGGGCTTGGGGGCCAAAGGCCTGCCCAGAAGCACTGGGGCAGCTGAAGCAGGAGGCAGGAGAGCTGGGAGCAGCTGCCTCAGCGCTTCTGGACAGGCCTTTGGCCTCTGGGCCCTGCAGCAGCAGGGTGGCCTTTCACAAACTTGTGTTCCACACAGACTGAAAAAATGTGGAGCCTCATTGAAAGACTTGTGGAGCTCCTGCAGGACGAAGATGGAGAGATAGTTAGGATAACAGTCATGGTCCTAAGCTTTATAATGTTGGACAAGGATATGCCAATACCCACCCCCATTGCCCTGCAGCTGGCTGAGGGGCTCCTGCCACTCTTTGACCATGTAAGGCTCTGTGGCCATAGCCACAGCCACTGGCTGCTGCCTGGACACCTGGTGCCCTGTGGAGATGCAGGCCTGCACCCAGGTGAGCTCCTCACAGCCGCTGCTGAGGTCTTCTCCTCTTCATACAGAATAATAGCCAGGTGCAGCTTCTCACCATATTGCTCTTCCGAACGTTGCTGGCTCTTCCACTGGGAAAGAAAAGAAAGGCCCTGGAGACACAAGTGCGCCACACCCTTCTACCACTCTTCTTCCACTGCCATGATGAGAATCAGCGTGTGGCACAGGTGAAGACTCGTGGGCTGCTGGTGTTGCCTTAGGAGAGGACTCGGCTGCCTCCTGCTCTGGTCACCTCCCGGGCTGCAGCCTCCTCCAGGCTGTGGCACTGGGACGTGGGTCCTGTGTCCTGTGCTGTGTGGACATCTCTGCGTCTCTGCTGCTCTCCAGGCTTCTTTGGAAACGCTGCTTTGTGCGGCCGAATTCCTGAAGAGGAAGGACCTTGACAAACTGGTGAAGAAGAAGCAGCTGTGGATGTTCACAAACAGCCTGGTAAGGAGAGCGGAGAACCCCCAGGCTCAGGCCGGAGAAGGCCCCTGAGGGCGGTGCTCAGTGTGCGGGGCTGGCAGCTGTGCCCCTGCCCGCTGCTGCAGCCAGAGGCCGCGCGGGCTCTTCTCCAGGCTCCCGCGGGCCCGAGCCCGGTTGCCCATGGAGCCCCGGCCCGGCGAGGCTGCGGGCCGGCACCGCGGCTCCCCGGGCAGCAGCCGGCCCTCTGCCCCCTGCCCTCGGGAGCCCTTGGCCAGCGGCTGCTGGCCGCGCCTCAGGGCTGTGCGGCCAGGGGAGGCGGGGCTGGGCGCAGGCAGCGCCCGGCCCAGGGGCTCAGCCCGCGACAACCCTTCCCTCCTGCCGCTCTCCGCAGCTGGCAGAGAACAGGAGCAGAGCGGCCGAATACCTGCGCCAGGCCCTGAGCTACCTGGAGAGCCCACAGGAGCCCCTGCGAGAGGCGGCCATCAGGTTCATGGGTGAGCCACGAGCCCGGGCTCCCTCCCCGGCCCGGCCCGGCCCGGCGCAGCTCGGCCCCAGCCCCGCCTGCTGCCTCGGCAGCGCCAGCCGGGCCCGGCGCCGTGGAGCCCCGCCTGGCCTGGGCATTGCTGCTGCCGCCCTCTGGCAGCCGTGCCCTTGGGCGGCAGCGTGCGCCAAGGGCCGGGCTGAGCCCTGCCGGGCCAGCAGCCCGTGTGGGTACAGCGCCGGCAGCGCCGCTGGCAGGGAGCTGTGCCGCTGGTGCCGTGACAGGCTCTGTGTTCACAGGCATCGCCGGGCGGCACCTGAGGTGGCAGCGGCAGGAGTTCCAGCTGATCTGCACTGGTGAGTGAGGGAAGCGGGCTGACAGCGGGGGCTGCCGGGGGGAGCTGAAAGCCCTGCCCCGGCTGCGGAGGGCTCTGCTCCCGTGGACAGAGCACACGGAGATTTCAGGGCCACGTGGGGCATTCGTGGCCAGCAGCTTCGGGCTGATCCCCTTGGTCTCTGCTCCCTCCTGGCCATGGCAAGAGCTGGCTGGGATGGCCCTTGCTGGGGGCTCTCCTCGGCTCCCCGCAGATCTGGGATCTGACCGTGGTTCTGTTCTTCTCTCTTGCAGCCCTGGAAGAAAAGGCAAATGACATCAGCCTTTCTGTCAGAAGCCTGGCTCTTCAAACTTTGCACATTCTCAGGGAAGAAGCTACAGTTCGATATCCCATCTTGGAGAACCTGGAATATCGGCTCCGCAGGGCATGGAAGACAGGGCTTCGTGTCTCAGGGCTTGGCCGCCTGTGCTGCTGGAGCTCTATGGTGATCTGATGTCAGAGGCTCTATCTGCGGGGACCACCAGAGCCAGCGGGGATTTTCCTTCTGTTCAAGATTGTTCTTTTCTTCATTTTGTTTTCCTTTAGCATGTAAATATAGAATGTGTTACAATAGACAGTCTCCCAGGATCTTTCTTTTTCTGCCCAGGGTCCGTAGTGCATAGAGGAAGAGGGTGCTTGTGCTCAGCCAGCTGCCCAGGCTGCTGTGCTGCAGGGAAATGGCCAGAAGCCCCTTGGCCTTTGGTGCTTCTGCTGAAGCCTTTGTGCTGCCCACAGAGCGGCTGGGCAGGGGCCGCAGCTGCGGGGATCCCTGCCAGAGCGGTGCCTGGAGATGGCCACAAGCCCTGTGCCAGGCAGGAAGCGCCATCCGTGTCCTCCTGCCCGTGTGCTGCTGGCTGCCTTGCTGAGGGCTCCCAGGTGCCCCTGCATGGGGCTGCTCTGCAGCTGCTGTGGGGCTGCGGCGCTGCTGCCGGGCAGCTTGGCCGGGCTGGGGCAGCCCCTGAGGGGCTGGGGCGCTGGCAAGCCCTGAGCAATGGGCTCAAAGAGGCCACAAGCAGCCCCCTGGCCGCCGCCTTGTTCCTGCCAGAGTTGACTTGCAGGACAGATCCTCGTCACTCCATAACTAACAGCATCAGTGTTGTTGGAAACCCAAATGCAGGGAGTTCTCAGATCTTTGGGCCTGTTAGACAAGGCTTCGAATTAAACACAGGATTTGAGCTAAGAGCTTGGAAAGGGCTTCCAAACTCAGGTGCTGGAAGCCAGAATGTGGATTTATAGTATAAAGCAGAGACACCTTAAGCTAAATGGACGTAAGTTTAGCATTTTAGAATTTAAGATGTAGATAAAATAAAAGTAGTTTTAAATGTAAACACAAAGGTCCGAATGCAGTGCTTTGGGTTTGTGTGTCATAAAGTAATGATTGCCTAAGAAAGCTTGCACTGTAGCATGAGTCCATGAGATGAAATATTGAAGGATTCAGTCAGAACCATACATATCCTTATTGGCATTGCTTTATTGGCCAATAAATCCTTAAAAGTTCTTGTAACTAGAAGTCTTGTGACCTTCTGAGCCTTGTGGTGGAGATGTGAGCCAAACTCATCCTTCCTATCTATGTAGAAGATAGGAAAAAGAAATGGCATCGTCTAAAAACCTCAGAGGTCTGGTCTCTAGCTCGTTCCAAACTCCTTCAAATCCTCCTAAGTGTGATTTAGGTACAAATAGATGACAAGGACTCCTAATGCTGGCTCTTTGCATCCAAACCAGCTGTTTTAGAAACTTTCCCATAACCCTGTGTAGTTATGTGCCAGCAATGGATCATTTGAAGAAACTTTTCCAGCTGACTTGAATAGAGGTTTGTTAGAAGGGTATTTGAGGAAAAACCCTCCCAGCAGAGGTCTGGGCTTAGGCCTTGCTGTGTCCCTGCTGATTGTGAAGTGTGCCATAAACTGCAGGTGTTTCTGGGCTAAAAATGGAATTGAGTCATGTTGACTTGCTCTTTTTCGCCTATAAAAGCTGGATCCACTTTCAGGGCAAATTTGGAGACCTCATCTCTGGGTGAATGGATGAACTAGGATTTTCCCAATTGCTGGGAATGGTTCCCCAGTTCCTTGGTGTAAAATGGGGCTGCCCAGCAAGTGCAGATCTGCAAGATGATAAACAATTTAGGCAATTGGTGATGCATCTTTCTAAATTGCTCTCCTTTCTCTCCTTTTGTGAAATACAAAGCTGTGTTCGTGTCAGGTACATGCAGGCAATGTGTGTATTTGTGATCGCGATATGTGGGACACTTATAAAGACCAATTCTAGTAATAACTGAGGAAAGTAAAGCATGGAAGAGGTCTTTCAACCTATCCTTTGTATGTAATTAAGTTTTATAAGTCTTAAGTTGATTTAGGAGCATTTGAATTAAAGTTTTGAGGATGTTGCTTTTTGACAGGAACTTTCTGCTTGTAGCTAAGCCTTAAAGAGTTTTGCAGTAATAACCTTTTGAAGTATAATTTTAGAATATTGCTTGTAGTAAGGATCTTTGAAACTATAGCTTTAGAATATAAAAAAAGGAAATATGCTTATTTCGCACCTTGACAAAACAGTGAAAAGCAGCTTGAGAAAGTAATATGAACATCAACTCAAGGACTAATAGTTTTGACCAAGGGAAGCTGGACATCACTGTTATGAGATTTATAGTCCTTGCAATCAAAAGGTAAAGCCATGTCTGGAATCTGAACCCCACTAGCTGGGAGACTTCTTTCTTCGTTCGGAAGTTGGACCCCCCACTACATGAGATACTCATTTTCTGGGATACATCCTGAGAAAAACTAAATCACAATAGTGTACAGAATTGTGATGTAAAAATTGGGAAGAGAAACTGCTGATGAGTAAAAATTGGGAAACAAAATTGCTGAGAGAGCTCATGAGTGCGTCTATAAATACCTGTAAGCCTCAACTATCGGTGTGCAGTTGGGGGGAAAGCTTCCCCCACTGTACCCAGCGCAGTATTGCACATACTTTACCAAAATAATTAATAATTTGATTGCTGCTTGAATGTTGGCCTAGTCAAGCTTCTCATTTATAACATTATAGTACTGTTTTAGGTGCACTACCTTGCTTGTTTTTGCTTGTCACTAAAACCAAGCACACATTTTTTGTTGAATCTATCATCTTACTGTGTGGTTCCTTCATATTCAAAGTAAAGTAAGAACATTATTTCCAGTGGTGTGTCCTTTAAATGGCCTCTGTTCATTTGGCAGAACACCAGGAGGCTCCTGAGGAGCTGGGGTGGTGGGAATCCCTGAGCAATTGGGTGTCAGAGGGTACAAGAAGCCCCCAGGCAGCCGCCTTGTCCCTGGCACCCGGCTGCTCTGGCGCTTGCCCAGAGCGTCTCCCAGGCCTGCGGCAGAAGCCCTCGAGGCCGGGACACCCCCCCCAGCAGGAGGGTGGGGGCACCCCCGAGGTGCCCAGGCTGGGCTGGCTGGACACAGGGAGGGCAGGGGGCTGCTGCCAGGGCACGGCCACTGGGCGCTGCCAATGAGGGGCAGGGGGCAGAGGCAGGACTGGCGGCCAGTCCGGGCCCTGGCGGCTGCCCAGGCCACGGTGCCGTGACTGAGGCCCCCCTGACCCAGAGCTCTGGGCCCGCAGAGCTGCTGCCTCCATGGGGAGGGCGGCCGTGTCTCCTCCAGCAGGGCTGCGGAGTCGCTGCTGCCCCGGCGGCTCTGGAGCCCACAGAAACAGCACCAGAGTGGGCTCAGCAACAGCAGCACCCCGAACGGCGGCACCTGCTCGACCGGGCATCCGCACCCGCCAGGATGCCAGACGGGGGGAGCCCGGGGGCACCATGGCCCCTGCTTTGGCAAAAGGCTCAGCAGAGTTGGCCACAATGGCTCTCTCTGGACTAGCCAGCCTCACGGCAACGCTTGGCTGCTTCAGCTGCTGCCTGTGCCCCTGGCTGACTTCCATGGCCAGGCTTGAGGGCAGACTCGCCTCCCACAGGCGGCGTCCCAAGGCAGCGGCATTGGTGCCAAGGGCACAGAGACACTCTGATGGGGCACCAGCCCTGCACTGCAGCTGCCCTCCCTCCCCTCCATGCAGGCACCTTAAAGACACGTGCGTCAGCTCTGAAATGAAATCCTGGACTTGCTTGGAACAAAGGACGCGCTGGAGAAAACCTGGGACTTCCATGGCTCATTTTCCTCTCCACTTGGGGAATCACAGAATGCCAGAACACTTTGCGTTGCAAAGTATCATAAAGACCATCCAGATCCCACCACCCTGCCCTGGGCACAGGTGCTGTGCAGGCACAGCTGTCACTAGAACTGGAAGAACACTTTTCCATGTTTACCATTTCCTCTCCTGGATTTCAAGCTAACATGACAAATTCAGCTGATTACAGCTGAATTATGTAGCTCACAGGATTTGGAATAGGAGTCTCCAGTGGGCCATGGTATGTCCATTCAGCCTTTGTTAGACCATCCAGATGGAGCTCAGCCCTGTGAAGCCCAGGCACACGAACCAGGCTGGTCCATTTCAGCATCCCAAAGGCTTTGGGGCTTCCTGTGCACCCTGAGGCTCCTGGCATCAGCACAGTTCCAAGGGACAGGGTATGACACTGGGGACAATCCTTGGTACTTAATGGCTTCAGATCTGGGAGAGAAATGTTTTGCCTGGCTTCACCCAGGAGTTCAGGTTTTCGCAGGGCTTTGATTAAATGGTCACTGCAGGTAGCTTTAACTAAATGCAAAAGGATCTAACAGCAGAACGTCTGGAGAAGTTTCCACTCTAGGGATAGGGTGAAAACCTTGAAAATTATCAACAGCTCTGGAAAACATTAAATAAAAAACAAAACCAAAAAAAGATGAAGCCCTGTGACTTTTCAGGCACAACTCTTTGGGTCTGGAGGAAATATTTGCCTTGCATCAGCTACGACACAGACAGATTGGCAGCAACTGGAGCATTGAACATCACGGACTGGGCTAGTGTTTTTCCCAGAAGAACAGAGAGAAGATCACATTGAAACATGACAGTGCCTCTGTACAATCAAATCGTCCAGGGAAACTCAGAAGCTGATGGTGTTGCAGTGCAACTGCCAATCCCTTCCATGGACTGCCAATCCCTTTCAGGACTGACTAACAGCTTCTGCCTTCTGACAGAGGCCAAGTGCTGCCAGCAGTTGCTCCAGGTGCTCCTGCCATCAGCCCCCAATGCACGTGGGCTTTGGCTCCCTGTGGCACAGAAGCCCCCGGGGGCACAGGTCTCTGGGGCAGGAGACGGGCACCAGCGCTGCCAGGGCTCGGGGGGTGGCAGCTCTGCTTGGGCAGGGACTCTGCCACAGCTGCTGATGGCAGCGCTGCCCGGGCCCCAGGGCTCAGAGCAGCGTTGGTGCCCGGGCCCACACGTTCCTTGTGCGTGTCACACCCGCGGCTTTAGGATGGCCACGGGCCGGGACGTGTCCCAAGGAGGCCGTGCCAGCTTCCCTGGAAGGCCCCGTGCCCTTCCCGGCGCGGCTGCGTCGGCAGCCCTGGGGGCTCCTTCTGCTGCCCTGAGCCCGCAGAGCAGGGCAGTGTTTGCTGATGCTCTGAGCCCTTCCTAAAGATCCTGTGGGGCTGCCTTAGACACCTGAGGCCAGGCATTCCTTCCAGCCTGGGCCACTTTGGCCGGGCTGGGGGCAGCCCCAGGGCAGGCGGCAGTGTGTGCAAGGGCCCTTGGTGACACGCTGCAGCACGGTCACTGTGACATGGAACAGGTGTCCAAGGGCACTTTGTGACACGTGGGGACAAAGGAGCTGGCGCTGACAGGAGCAGGCCACAGTGCTCGGAGCACGCGACGGGACAGGACAGGACAGAGCGGTGCTGTGAGGAGCCCCCGCACAGCGCACTCATTCGTGTCCAACCCGGAGCTTTTCCGAGGCATTGTTCCTACAGGTGACCTCGTGGCAAGACTGCAGGCCTTGGTGGCCCGCGGCCTTGGCGAGGCTTGTGTTTTGCAGGTGCCCTTGAGGACTTGCGGACTTGGAGCTTTCCTGAGCCATCTCAAGGGAAGGTGCCCTTGAAGCCAGACTCAGGCATGGCAGGCAGATTCCTCAGCCTCTTCAAAACCTTCAGATGGAATAAAAAGAGAAGGCCTGAAGCTGCCCCAGCACAACAGGCTGAAAAAGTGGAGCAGTTCCAGCCACTGAAGGATGGTGAGTGGAAGAGCTGGGCCACAGTGATGATGGCTGCAGCCAGATTAGCCCCATCCCATCCCATCCCATCCCCTGGGGACATGCCCACGGGCAGGATGGAACAGGGGCAGGGCAGACACCCCGCAGGGGCCGTGCTCCATCCCCTGGGCCATCCCGGGGCTCTCCCTGCCTGGGCAGCGCAGGGCTGGCCTGTGTTCTCCGGCCTCTCCCGCAGCCCCTCAGCTCTGGCTGCGCTCGCTCTTTGCCAGATGCAGCCCTGGAGCGCACACAAGAGCAGGAACCCGGCCGTGGCCGCGTGCGCAAAACCCTGAAGGTACCTGCAGCCATCCCCACCTGGGCTGGGCCTGCTGTCCCTGCTCAGCCCAGCACCTCGCTTGGAGCATGCCATGGAACATCCCTGCCTTCCCTGTCCTTTGTTCTGCAAATGTTCACAAAATTCCTGCCCATTCAGCATGGAGAGACCGGTACCACAGCAGCTGAGGTCCCAGCCCAGCCTGACTCCAGCCCAACCAAGTTCCAGGGAAAGCCTCACGCCAGCCCAGAACGCACAGCAGACTCAGGAAATGATGCAATGAATTATCAAAGAGTGACTCAGGGCATCACAAGCATTGGCAACATGCCCACACCCACTGCGATTGGTGCTCCCACTATGGATTTTTTTCAGGACAGTGCTGTTTCTCCTCAGCAGCAGGTAAGCAGCCCGAGGCCAGGCCTGGAGGCCTGCCAGGATCGTGTGTCCCCTCAAGCCATGCTCACTGGGCCCCCTCAGCCTTTGAGGCCAGCACAGTGTGGCAGGAAGGGAAGCACTTCTTGGGGAAAGCTGGGGAAGTTGCTGCCTTGGACAGCGCTCCAAGTCTTCCCCATGCCTCCTGCAGGTGCCAGCCACTGTAAGGGGCATTCACCAGAGTCTACAGTTCCATGTTGCTCTGGATGCCAGGCTGCAAATTGACATTGTCAGGCTGGCTGAAGAACAACCTGCAGACGTGGTGCTGACCCTGCTGCGCTGTGCCCCAACGTGTGACAGGTACGGGGCACACGTGCCTGCACAGCTCAGGGCTCACCAGCCTTTGGGGCCCATGGCCCTGCACAGCCTGTGCTCTGGGCTCTGCCAGACAGGCAGAGAGCTCCAGGACCCTCGGACACCTCTGTTTCCCAAGCCTGCTGCCAATGCTCCCTCCCTGCCCCTCAGCGCACTGGGGCTCTGTCACCTGGGCCCTCACAGCTGCACAGGGCACGGTACTGGGACTGAGATGCCCCTGACACAGAGCTCTGATCCCACAGAGCTGCTGCAATGATGTGGCGAACTATAGGATCATCGGGACCAGCAGTGGAGAAAGTGCTGGCAACACTTCTCTGTGTGATGGAGGACTGGCCTCTGCACAGCGCCTCTACCTCTGATGGGGATGACAGGGACGTTTTTGCCCTGGCTGTGAGTTTCTGGATTTGGCCTCTGCTTGCCCCTCGGTCATCTCTCCAGCAACTCTCCATCCTCTCCATGCCTCAGTCACCGGGCTGAAACCTGGGCTAGGGGCAGGCTCAGGGGGCACCAGGCCCGCTGCTCCTCCTGCATCTGCCCTTGGGCCCTGCCCCACGGACACCTCGGCACTGAGCGCTGTCTTGGGCTGCTTCTTTTGCAGGCAACTCTGGTGACCTGGGTGATTGTCCAGGTGCCCGAGTGCCACGAGGCGATGATCCTTTACTCCTCCCGCCTGTTTGTGGCTCTGCTGTTCCATGTTGTCATGACCACACGGCAGATGCCACCAGTGGAAGCTGGTAACTTCTGGAGAGCATGCCAGGAGGAACACCACCTTCCCAGCAAGCCCAACAGGTCCCAGTCCTCCTGGCCTTGCCATGCTCTTGTGGCCAGTGCCAGGGCTCCCAGTGTGACCTGGGCTTTGCTCTGCACACAGGTTTGCAGTGCAGGCCATGAAAGCTCTGCTCTGCCGACTGCGCTGTGACAATGAGGTGGTGGCTATGGAGCGCAAGCGTGGCTGGGACACGCTGCTGTGTGCTGACACCCAGCACTATGCCATGGGTCTGCTGGCCAGGTGAGACTCCCTTCTCCCCACTGGCCCTGGCATTTGTGCCCTGTGCCCCACACAGTCCCTGTGGTCATGGGCCAGAGAGCCTCGTCACTGAGCGATGGCATAGGAGACTGGAAAAGGCTGGGAGAGGAGGGTGCCCAGAAGGGGCCACCTCCCAGAGCACCAACATCCCCTCCAGGGATGCTGGGGAAAGACCAGAGCTCTGTGACTCAGTCCTGGGAGAGCTTTGTCCCCCACCTCAGGGTCTTGGTGCCTTTTTCCCCCTGCCAGGGAGATGCGCCGGCACTTGGTCCCTTTGTGCTCTCGCATTGGACAACACTTGCTCCGGCAGCTCAGCAGGCAGGACCCATACAGGGATCTGCCCTTCCTCGCATTCCTTGTGGAGGTGAGCCTCAAGGCCTGCGCTGCCTGGCTGAGCTGCCTCCCAGCTCTCTGCCCTCTCACAGCCACAGCTGCCGGGACAGTGCCCATGCCCTGTGCTGCTGCCTGGGCCCAGCCCTGTGCGGCTCCGGGCTCCTGCCGGCCGGCTCCCCTGTCACTGCCCTGTGCCTTTCAGGTCCTTGAGTGCCTGGACTGGAGGGAATGTGGTGGCAGTGTCTGGAAGGTCTTGGCAAGGTACCTGCACAGCGAGTGCAGGGAGCAGCGTCGCCTGGCGCTCAGAGGCCTCGTGGTGGTCAGCAAGGATCTCTTGATGGTGAGAAGGGGGCCGTGGCTGAAGCTGCGCTGGGGAAAGCAGCCCCTTGGGCGTGCAGGGCTTCAGGAGCTGAGGCAGCTGCTCCCAGCTCTCCTGCCTCACCTGCCCCAGTGCTTTGGGTCACGCCTTTGGCCTGTGGGCCCTGCAGCAGCAGGGTGGGCTTGCAGTGCCAGGGCAGGGTTGGCGGTGCAGCCCTCCGTGGCTTCCCAGCACAACCTTGTGTTCCACACAGGCCAGGAGATTGTGCTGTCTCTCTCAACGGCTTGTGGATGTTCTGGATGATGCAGATGGAGAGGTGGTCAGCATGTCCCTCTCTGTGTTCATGAATGTGCTCCAGCACAAAGACATCCTAGTATCTGACACCACTGTCCCGAAGCTGGCTGAGGGACTCCTGCTGCTCTTTGTGCATGTAAGCTTCTGCATCCTGAGCCACAGGCATTGGGTGCTTCCCAGGAACTTTGTGCCCTCTGGATTTTCAGGCCTTTGCCCAGGTGGGACTAGAATAGTTGCTGTAGGTCTTTTTCTTTCCTCTAGGACAACAGCCATGTGCAGTTGCTGTCCATTCAACTCTTCTGCAAGGTGTTGGAACTGGTAGTGGATGAGGGAAAAAAGCCCCTGCAGACAACTGTGATCAACAGCCTCAATACACTTAAACTTTACTGTCATGCTAAAAACCGGGACGTGGCAAAGGTGAGGTTTTGTGTGATGCTGGTGGATCTCTGGCAGGGGGCTTGGCTGCCTCCTGCCCATGTGCCTCGCGGGCTGACGCCTCCTCCAGGCCTTGGCACAGGGATGTGGGGCCGGTGCCCTGGGCTGCGGGGCCATCTCTGGGTCTCTGCTGCTCTCCAGGCCTCTCGAGAAACGCTGATTCGTGTGGCCGAGTTCCTGCAGAGGAACAAGCTGGTACAGCTGTTGAAGAAGCAGCCGCCGATGAATGTCGATGAGTGCCTGGTAAGGAGGGCCTGCAAGCCCCAGGCTCAGGCCGGAGAAGGCCCCTGAGGGCGGTGCTCAGTGTGCGGGGCTGGCAGCTGTGCCCTTGCCCGCTGCTGCAGCCAGAGGCCGCGCGGGCTCTTCTCCAGGCTCCCATGGGCCCGAGCCCAGTTGCCCATGGAGCCCCGGCCCGGCGGGGCTGCGGGCCGGCACCGCGGCTCCCCGGGCAGCAGCCGGCCCTCTGCCCCCTGCCCTCGGGAGCCCTTGGCCAGCGGCTGCTGGCCGCGCCTCAGGGCTGTGCGGCCAGGGGAGGCCGGGGCTGGGCGCAGGCAGCGCCCGGCCCAGGGGCTCAGCCCGCGCCAACCCTTCCCTCCGTCCGCTCTCCCCAGCTGGCAGAGAACAGGAGCAGAGCGGCCGAGCACCTGCGCCAGGCCCTGCCCTGCCTGGAGAGCCCACAGGAGCCCCTGCGAGAGGCGGCCGTCAGGATCATGGGTGAGCCACGAGCCCGGGCTCCCTCCCCGGCCCGGCCCGGCGCAGCTCGGCCCCAGCCCCGCCTGCTGCCTCGGCAGCGCCGGCCGGGCCCGGCGCCGTGGAGCCCCGCCTGGCCTGGGCATTGCTGCTGCCGCCCTCTGGCAGCCGTGCCCTTGGGCGGCAGCGTGCGCCAAGGGCCAGGCTGAGCCCTGCCGGGCCAGCAGCCCGTGTGGCCGCAGCGCCGGCAGCGCCGCTGGCAGGGAGCTGTGCCGGGGCCGTGACAGACTCTGTGTTCACAGGCATGGCCGGGCGGTGCCTCAGGAGGCAGCAGCAAGGGCTCCGGCTGATCTGCACTGGTGAGTGAGGGCAGCGGGCTGACAGCGGGGTTGCCCAAGGAGCTGCAAGCCCTGCCCCGCCTTTGGAGAGCTCTGCTCCCTGTGCGCACGAGGGCTGATGTGGGCAGAGCACACGGAGATTTCAGGGACACGTGGGGGAGTCCTGGAAAATACCTCCCAGCCCATTCCAAAGTCTCCTACTCCTTTCTGGCTGGGATGGCTCTGTTCAGAAGGTCTTGTAGGATTCCCTCAGACCCGGGCTGTTGCCATGCCTCTGTTCCTCTTTCTTTCAGCCCTTCAAGGCTGGAGGCAACGTGCCAGCCCATCCTGCTGTGACCAGGCGAATCAAGTCGACTTTCCCCGGAGAGCTCAACAAGTAGGGACATCTTCTGGATCCAGTCAACCAGTGTCCCAAGAAGGGCACCAGGAGACACCCAAGAGGACATCGCCTCCCAGCGCTGCTGGAAGTCCTGGCACAGCTGATGCTGGACACAGTTCTTGTGGCTTCAGCCCTCTCCCTGCCTGTTGACAGCTCCGTCCCTCCAGCCCTCAGACAATGCCCATTGCCATTTTCTCCCTCCACTCTCCCTCCCTGTAGATAGTTGCCTCCCTCCAGCCCTCAGACACTGCCCATCCCCATTTTATCCCTCCACTCTCCCTCCCTTTAGATAGCTCCCTCCCTCCAGCCCTCAGACACTGCCCATCCCCATTTTTTCTCTCCACTATCCCTCCCTTTTGATAGATCTTCCCACCAGCCCTCAGACTGTCCATTCCCTTTTTCTCTTTCCCCTATCCCTCCCTTTAGATAGCTCCCTCCCTCCAGCCCTCAGACTCTGCCCGTCCCCTTTTTGCCCTCCCAGCTCATCCCTGCGCTTTGCCTTATTCTAATAAAAGTTTGGCTTCTTCACTTTGTCTGCATCCCTGTGGAATTGAAGCAAATCCGGGGCCCTGGGACACACAGGCTCCTGCTGCCGTTCTCTGCCACGCCGTGTTTTGTGCACAGACCCAGAGGAACGAGGGCAGGTCAGGCTGGAAAGGTCCCTGTGCTGAAGGTGCAGTTCCACAGCACTGTGCACTTACACATCTTGCTGAGCACCTCACAGCCTCTGAGTTTTGGAAGAGCCAACCTGAGTATGCTCTGAACCCAGCTGAGAGGGATTCCATGGCAAGCATCCATGGAGGGCAATGGAGCTTGGAATGCTGGAAGTTTCCAAGAATTGCTTCCTGAAAGCACAGCAGTGCTCCATCCCTGCACAGGATGAGGAAGAGGGCAGAAGCAGAGAGCATGCGGGCTTAGCAGGGAGCTCTGGCTGTGCCTAAGAGCAAATGAAGCAGCAGCACGGTGCCCGAGACTGGGACACGCGGCCGTGCCGCTGCCCGCAGCGCTGCCAGGCAGTGCCGGGATCCCGGCTGTGCTTCTGCTCCCCACAAGGGAGGAATGGCAGCCCCAGGCTCAGAGCCAGTCAGAAAGCCAAGCAAGGGAGAGCAGAGGGAGGGCACCCTTCCAGTGTCTCTCGGCCATGGCCGCAAAACAGCCCCTGCTGCTTCTTCCTGGGCCTGTGTTTGGGCTGTGCTGGTGGCAGAGCCAGCCAGGCTGTGCTCTGTGTTCCAAAGGCTGTTGGGAGCTGCCATGAAAAGCTCTGTGTGCCCAGAGAGAGTCCTGGAAGGTGCTGGCAAGAGCCTCTAAACTAAACATAGGATCTTTCAGTTCAAATATGTGGTTTCCTTTAGCAAGAAAGAGCTCCTCTGACTCTGTCAGTGCTTGTTTTGCTCTCTTTGGACTGTCTAATGCTTGGACCAGGAACTTCCACCAATTCCAGGGTCTGCAGTGGCAGTAGGGGTTGTGCAGTTGGAATGGTGGCAATGGAAGGACACATTAGAGTCCCATGCCAACTTTGATGCTGTTATGTTTGCTCAGCAGTTGACAACATGAGGAGAATTCAAGTTTTCCTCTCCACTTGGGGAATCACAGAATGCCAGAACATTTGGCGTTGCAAAGTATCACAAAGATCATCTGGTTCCCACCACCCTGCCCTGGGCACAGGTGCTGTGCAGGCACAGCTGTCACTAGAACTGGAAGAACACTTTTCCATGTTTACCATTTTCTCTCCTGGATTTCAAGCTAGCATGAAAAATTCAGCTGGTTACAGCTGAATTATGTAGCTCACAGGATTTGGAATAGGAGTCTCCAGTGGGCCATGGTATGTCCATTCAGCCTTTGTTAGACCATCCAGATGGAGCTCAGCCCTGTGCAGCCCAGGCACAGGCAGCAGGCTGGTCCATTTCAGCATGCCAAAGTCTTTGGGGCTTCCTGTGCACCCTGAGGCTCCTGAATCCATTCTTGAATTCCCAGTTAGTGCTGGGCAGGACATGAGAACACAGGAATGGCCTCTTTGGCTCATTCTTGGGTTTGCTGCTCCTGCCTAAAATAATCATCAAGAGTATATGCCGATGTAAAGGTACAGCTCAACACCAGGGTGTTTTTCTGTAGTGTTGAAAACTAAACCCTTGTGTGAGAGACTCCATTCAGAGACTTTGAAATCCAGTGTAAAAAATGACAGCTTTGATATTTAAGAATCCCAGAAATGTCTTCATGGGATTTTTCTGGTCAAGGATTTGAATGCTAATGCAGAAATTACAAAAATGTTAAAAGTAGTTTTCATTGCCAACCCCTCTTAAATGCCATCAGCACAGTTCCAAGAGACAGGGTGTGACACTGGGGACAGTCCTTGGTACTTAATGGCTCCAGATCTGGGAGAGAAATGTTTTGCCTGGCTTCACCCAGGAGTTCAGTTTTTCCCAGGGCTTTGATTGATTGGTCACTGCAGGTAGCTTTAACTAAATGCAAAAGGATGGAACAGCAGAACTTCTGGATAGGGAGAAAACCTTGAGAATGATCAGCAGGCCTTGGAAAACTTAGAAAGAAAAATCAAAAAGTGGCGTAGCCCTGTGACTTTTCAGGCACAACTCTTTGGGTCTGGAGGAAATATTTGCCTTGCATCAGCTACAGTGTTGTGGCAATGACCCTGTAAGGTCTTTTATTTCTGAGAGGCACAGGAAGGCCTCTGGAACTTCAAATATTTGAAGTTTCAAAGGCTGAAAGCAATGAAGTGAGGCCTCTGAGATTCTGCTGCAGGCTGTGATGTTTCAGAATACCCATCTGGGATGTGTTAATGTGGTTTTGTTTGCTTTAACCTGTTTGGTTTTTTTTGGTTTTTTTTTGTTTCTTCACTCTGAAAGTCCATCTCCTGCAACACCAGTAGGAGTTGGGGAGGGTGAGGTTGTGTCCATTGGACCTGAACTGCCAAGAGGATCAGACACTGCATAGAATGACAGAATCATTTTAGTTCTTCTTGGAAAAGGTCTCCAAGACCTTTGAGTCCAACCTGTGCCTGATGCCCACCTTGTCCCCAGCCCAAGGCACTGAGTGCCACGTCCAAGTTTTCCTTGGACACCTCCTGGGATGGGGACTCCACACCACCCTGGGCAGCCCCTTCAATCCCTGACCCCCTTTTCCATGGGGAAATTCCTGCTGCTGTCCACCCTGAGCCTGCCCTGGCCCAGCCTGAGGCCATTCCCTCTGCTCCTGTCCCTGTGACCCCCCTGGCTGTCCCCTCCTGTCAGGAGCTGTGCAGAGCCACAGAGGAGCCTGAGCCTCCTCTGCTCCAGGCTGACCCCCTTCCCAGCTCCCTCAGCCTCTCCTCTTATGACTTAAATGTGTGGCAGAGGGTTCTTGCTTCGGACAGTGTGTGAGCTGTTAGAGAAATTGGAATCTCAAAGGCTTCTTCTCCCTCCCAGGAGGTCAAGGGCTGGAGAATATTCAGCAACCCACAGGCAGTGCCTGCATGGGCTGTATGAATTTCTGTCAATATCTCAAGGGACACACAGATGACATAGGAAGACAATCAAAGCTGAGTCTGTTGTGTCTGTGAATTTTGGATCAGGTCTCAAATCCTCTGTTAGTCTGAGCAAAATTTAGAAGCCTTTCTCCTACCTCTACCAGCTGAAGTCAACGTTAAGTCTTCTGCAGGTATGGTGAAGTTACTCAGAAAATCACAGAACACTTTGGGTTGAAAGGGATCTGAAGGCCCATCTCCTTCTGATCTCCCCTGCCATGGGCAGGGACACCTTCCACTCTCCCAGGTTGCTCCAAGCCCCATCCAACCTGCCCTGGAACACTTCCCAGGATGGAGCAGCCACAGCTTCTCTGGGCAACTTGTGCCAGGGCCTCACAACCCTCGCAGGGATGAATTTCTTCCCAATATCCTGTCTAATCCTGCTTCCTGGCAGTGGGAAGCCATTCCCTGTGTTCTGTTGTGCCATGCCCATGGTGAAGAACTTCTCAGGAACCTTTTGGTTTTGCTAATGGCACAGCACAAAAGCTAAGGAAAAGCAGAGGAATGTACTGCTGTGAATTTATTTGGTTGTTTTTTTTTTTTTTTTATCAGAAAGGACATCATTAATTTTCATCTGAATGTCATCTGAATGTCCAGGAAACAAGAGATCAAGAATAGCTCCTCAGTGCCTGGAATGCTGTTTAGACTGTTTTCAGCATACAGGCATGTGATGATGCTGGATGATTTACATTTAAAAGGAAAATACGTCTTGTAATTGCCAAAATTTCACTCATAAAGAGAAATTGTTGTTCCAGTTGTCTGGGAACAGAACTGACTTGATTGCTGGGAGTGAAATGAGTCTGAAAATAGTCATCTAAGAGGGGCACTTTAATTTCCTCATTTCTTAACCGATGTCTGGTTGGTGTGTAGATTAAATTGGATACAACTCCCTCCCATTGCCCCAAGCTGCCTTGGCATCTGGAAATTGCTGGTGGCAGAGTCCAAGTTTAGTCCTGAAACTACCAGTTCTCCATCTCACCTTTCTCTGTGTGCCATGGCACCCCTCTCCACCTGGGGCTTCCTAGCAGAGTCCTTTTCAGCAAGTGCTGGAAGCTGGGCACAAAGAGAACGTGGAGAAAGTCTCAGACCTCCCCAGAAATCCAGAACTGGAGTGCAAAAATGTAAAATTGGTTCCACTGCTTAAATATGCTGAAATCAGAGATTGGAGGAGCTGCAATAGCAAACATGTCTGTTGTCTAGGTGCTGTAAAGCCAGGGCTCTGCAGAGGAACTGTGATTTCATGAAACAATTTCCAAGTCCCACTCAGCATTACTACCATCCTGCTGGCAGCATTTCTTAAGAGCTGCTCTAGGAGGACAGTCTTTAAACTCTGCAGTTGGCTCAACATCTAAATTTACTCTTGCACTGGCTACAACACTGTGCCTCAGTGGTTGGGAAGGAATTTTACATATTCACCTTCTAGTGGGGTATTAACTGGTCCCAGCATACAAAAGGCAAATGGTTGCCTTTTTAGGGATGAAGTGGGAAGCTAAATGTTATCCAGATCACTGCAGTAAGGTGAAAAACAAGGATCTTGGGCCTCTGAATGCCAAGGCCTTTCTGTTTGAGTCGTCTCATTCCACTGGGCAGACTTCTTTCCTCAGTTTCTGAAACAGCAGTGCACAAAGAAGTGCAAACATCCATCCCAGAACTAAGATGGGAAGCAGAACACATAATGCTACTGCCACCCAGGCACCTCTCTGGCAAGGAATGTGGGGAGAAAGGAAAACACTGAAAGGAAAACACTCCCTCATCTGTCACAATCTCAGCACACACTTATTTCTGACAAAAGGTGCATTGAGTTTGGATCTTTCTGTCTCTAATTCCCAACCTTTCATAAGCAAGGAACCTGAGATATTGCTTTAAATGAGAAGGGTCAGTTTAAAAAAATCAAAACACATTTCTTTGATTAACATTCAGGAATCAAAATACTTTAATCGACTCTGTGACCCATCTTCAATAGCAAAACAAAACCACTCCTTCTTCCAAATGACATTTGAGCCACAGAAAACATTGCAACACAGAAAAATAATATAAGAATATTAGAACATTGGATCAGCTCAAATGCAGACACTGGTGAATGAAAATTATTACCATTTATCAACATTTTTGTATCCTTTATAACAGTATGAACTTTATTCAGCATTGCCTCTGACTGACTGTAGAGAAACCATGGCAGAAGCAGGTCAAAGAGCTCACTTGGAGGCTTTCCCTTGACCTGAGGCAGCCTGGTCTTGCCTCTGGCAGCAGGAAAGCTGGGCAGGGCTCAAAAGGCTGTTCCTGAGAGTCTCCAGCTCACTTTAAACCCTTTGCATTGTGGTGCTCTGGCATGGCCACAGCCACAGCTCAACATTCCTGGCTACAGGTGAGGGTGTCCAATGTTGGACAATTCTCTTTTCTGACACAGAGATGGGGCAACTGAGAGCTGTTTTAAAGACTTTTATTCCATTTTCAGTCTAATGTGAAGGGTGAGACAAATAAAAAACTAGAAAGAATAATAAAGTACTGGAATGCTCTTCCCAGGGAGAGGGTAGAATCACCATCTCTGGATGTGTTTATAAAAAGACTGGGCATGGCACTTGGTGCTATAGTCTAGGTGAGGTGTTAGGGCATAGGTTGGACTTGATCTTAGAGGTCTCTTCCAACCTCATTATTCTGGGATTCTGTGATTCTGTAATGTTATAATGATGTTCTAATTCATGCCATCACAATCAGAAGCCAACTATTTCCTAATTACAATACATTATAAGCATTTCTTGGCCTATCAGCTTTTGCACACACCATGCTGTAAATGCCTTAAAGCCAATCATCAAAAATTATCCCTTGTGGGTCCCACTACAATGCATCTTTCACAGTTCTATTTCTCCAAAGCATCCAGTCTTATTTGCAAGGCCAGCCTTTGAAACTTGTTTCTAGCTCCATTTCTCTCTCAACAATATCTGTCCTATTCCTATGATTCCCTATGATTCCCTCTTCCTATTCTATGATTCCCTATATGGCATTTCTAAGTCAGCATTTCTCATCTCAAAGTTTGCATATGGATGCAATACTGTGTGAACCTTCTGTCAGGCCTTGAGAACTCTCTACAAATCCATTTCCCACAGTCCAAGAGCTGGGAGAGAACATCTTCAGCTGCAGGGAACAAGGAGAATGGATGTAGAGAGAGGCTCCAGCTTTTTTGCTGGGAAAAACTTCAATCAGCATGTTTGACCCCATTGCCAATGCTGAAATCCAAGCTGGCTGGCAAAAAGTGCCCACCCCTTTCCCTTTTTGCTTACAAGCAGGAGGAACTTTATGCTTTTTCTTATCAAATTTGAGCCTCCTGCAAGTTCTTATGTGTGAGGAGTTCTTAAAATGGCCTTGTGCCACAGAATTCAAGTGCTGCAATTTGAAGGTTAATGGAGGAATTTCGCTCATGTGGAAGAATATTTTCATGTTTTCACTATTTTCACTATTTTATAAATATATTTTAAAATTTATCTATGGTTTTAATTTTTTTATATTTTAAAATTTACATTTTAAAGTTTATTTTAATTTATATTTATACTGTTATAAATTTTTAATTACCATATTTCATATTTTCCCATATTTTTCTATATTTTTACTCATTTTCACATATTTTCCTATACTGTCCCACATTTTTTATTTTCATATTTTTACTATTTTCATTATTGTATAAATATATTTTAAAATTTAGATATATTTTTAAAAATATTTATATTTTAAAATTTAAAATTTACATTTTGACATTTTATAATATATTTATATTTGTATTTATATTTATAGTTATAGTTATAGTTATATAATTTTTAATTAAAATATTTCATATTTTCACTATTTTTCACTATTTTATAAATATATTTTTTAATTTATCTATATTTTTAAATTATTTCTATTTTAAAATTTCAAATTTACATTTTAAATTTTTAAAATATATTTATAGGTGTATCTATATCTATATCTATATATCTATATCTGTATCTATATCTATATTTATATAATCCTTAATTAAAATAGTTCATATTTTCACTATTTTTCACTATTTTATACATAGATTTAAAAATTTATCTATATTTTTTATATTATTTATATTCTAAAATTTGAATTTTACATTTTAAAATTTTAAAATATATATTTATATTTATATTTATATTTATATATTTAAAATGAAAATATTTCATATTTTCACATATTTTCACTCATTTTCCCTTCAGAATGGACATGGTTACACCCACCTCTGCCTTGTGAACAGGCAGCAACAGGTGAGTTTGCTTGAAAGCTGCAGTTTCCAATATCATTTTCCAAAAATCCCCTTAACTTGGTGCTGGGGAATCCTCAGGGAATGCCAGCCTGGAAGTGCTTCCAGGTGCTGCCAAGACATGAAGATCCTGGGTCCAGTGCTAAGGACAGAGTTGGCTCACCCCATGGAAAACTAGTGGCTAAAAGAGAACAAAATAACTGGATCCTAAGTGGCCTTTGGCTCCAAACAGATCAGGAATTCAGTGTTCCCCAGAGGGAAATTCAGTCCTGGGAAAAAGGCACCGCAGCCCATCGATTATCAGAGAATTACTGCTAAATGGAGAAAAGCTGACAACAAATATTTACTCTTGGATCAATTCTGTTTAAAGGGCAATGTTTGGAGCAGAGCTTGGACTCTGTGGGAAGGTCAGGCTGCATTTATAAAAGGACAGAGGGATATGCACTGGGAATCCTTGCTTGGAAAGGAAAAAGCCTGGAGGATTTTGAAGGACACACAATGAGGACCGTAATTTTTCTCCTCACTTTGAGCGTTTTCTCGTGTTCAGGTAAGTTGGAGCCTTGTCCTCCTTTTTAGGGTGGTTTTAGGGGGAAAAGTATAATCCTCCAATGGATTTCTGATGGAGCTGTGCCTCCCTCCCAGGGTTCCCAGTGTATGACTACGACCTCCCTGTCACAGAGGAGGCTCTCAACGCTTCCATTGCCCGGATCAATTCCCAGTCATGGAGCAGAAACCTGTATGGTGTTGTCAGGAGCCGAGTCATGGGAGTAAGTACACAGACAACAGAGATCCTTCACCTGAAATGAGCTTTCCTGGGATGGAAAACTCCTTTTCACCCAGTCCTGGAAACCCAGGTTTAGTTGGAGTTGGCTTGAATGGCCCAAACCCACCCTCTATGTAAGTTTGTAATTAAGATATTTTAGGAATTCAGATTTTTCGTGCCTAGAGTGGTTTTTCATGCCTAGTTTTTGATGCCTAGTCCTTGAGGATTGTCTTGTAGGATTTTGTTGAAAAGTGATGTTTTTAAATACCTTCATCAAACTGCTTTGCTTTGGGCATCAAGCACCCTGGCTCATCTGAAGCTCTTTGCTGGTTAAACAGTTCAGGATTCTTTCTCTGATCTTTATTTATGTCATCTGTCTCTATCCACCAATTCTGGTTTAAATCTGCTAGAGACCCAGTGCAAGCAAGAAACTCCTATCTGTTTTAATTTGTGGTGCTCAGAATTATACTGGATACTCCCCAAGTTAAGGAGTTCAAACTTCTTAATTCAAAGTTAGGATGTCCATGCTCCTGAACACCCTCAGAACCTTCCTTTCTGTTAAAACTTATTAATTCAAAGTTATAATGTCCATGCTCCTGAACACCTTCAGAACCTTCCTTTCAGTTAAAACTTATTAATTCAAAGTTTTGATGTCCATGCTCCTGAACACCTTCAGAACCTTCCTTTCAGTTAAAACTTATTAATTCAAAGTTTTGATGTCCATGCTCCTAAATGCCCTCGCAATAACTGTACAAGCACGAACGGAACGGTGCATTCCTTGACAGCGTCTGAGAGGTTTTATTAGCGCATCAGGCTCAACACATTGTTACAACAATGGAGACATAACAGATGCAACCATCTCGCTGAACCAAGAAGAATGCCAAAGAAACTTAACGTTACAGCATATCATAAAGCCATTTCCATCTGCGTTTCAACCAATCACATAGAGAACAAGAACATTGACAATAATTCTGTCCAATAATATAAAGCATACGTAATTTTGCTAAGCGGCCTAGTTTCTAAAACAATAGCTTCTTCATAGAAGTCAAAGCACAAAAGTCTATTCAAAACTTCAACCTTCTAAAGATATACATTAAGAAAACTTGTTACTACTTAAGGCAGCACCTAACATAGGCCTATTGTTCTATTCTCAAACTTTCTCACGTTTGCATTACTAATATTTCTGCTGCTTTAGCATCTAACTATCTTACTGTCTGAGGCCTGCTTTCTTGAAACCTTTCTTTCTTAAAACCTTCTGGTTTTTAGGATTCCTACAATTCCCCCTCCCTGCTGATACATATAGAGACCGTCATATTCGTGTCGTTGACTACTTGCGTTTCTTAGCCTTACTATAATAGTATTGCATGCTATTTGCTGAAGGTTTGCTCTTGCTGAAACTAAGCGTTGCTATATTACAGCACAGCAACTTAATGCTGTGAGGGCCCAGTCAGTGAAAAAGTGAATGAATCATGTCCGATAATAGTTACGAGTCAATTTTCAAAAAATTCTTGTCGATTCCAGGGCCTTAACTCAAAACCTTCTTCCATTTTGATGCCTTCATCTGGCATCTCAGTAAGATTGCAAACACTCTCTGTATTTTTATTACCTAAATCTCTTTATTGAATGACAAAAATTTCTTGGACTGTTTTGTTCAGCATTTTCCGCACACAATGAAGAATGCAGGAAACCACTATCAGTATTAATATTAAAACACCCAGGACATAGAGACCTATCTTGCAAAGTTGCCTTAGCCAAGGTGCAAAGCTCCATTTTTGAAACAAATCATCCAACCAAGAACTACCATCTTCTTTAATTTGGGCAGTCAAGTCCTTTAGTTTTTGTATGCTTTTGTGAATGGATTCAGAGTGATCGGATAGGTTCATACAACACAACCCTTCAAATTCTTCACAACCATGTCCTTGTGCCAGTAAAAGAAAATCAATTGCTGCTCTATTTTGAAGAGTAGCATGCCTAACACTATCAACATCAGTTAACATATCACTAATTGCAGAGGATGTGGCATTAACTTGCTTACTCAACCAACATCCGACTCGATCTAATTGTTTCAATGCTTCTGCTGAAGCCCATTGGGGTAAAAAGATACCTACTGAAACTCTTCTTGAGGGTTTCCAAGGCATGAAATCGCTTTGACAGTTTTCATCATAATGACGAACAGTTCTCGTTTTTCTTTGTTTCTTTTTCATGACTGCTTTGGCAGATGGTGCGATGACAGTCAGCATTCCAATGCTACAAGGGCCACCTTTAAGGTGTGCTGGAATGCCTTGCCAAGCCCTGTCTCCACAAATGAACCAATACCCTTTTGGTAATTGCCGTGGATATTGGTCAGCCTCAGAAATCACCTCCCAACTATTTGAAAAATTACACCAAAAACTCAAATTTCTGTATGCAAAATAATGAGGAGTAACATTATACTTTGGGGGATCACCTTTTTGCAAAGCACTAGCTGTGAAAGTAAAGCAAAAATCCATGGTTAAAGATCCAAGGATTTCTAATTCTTGGGGTTCAGAAGCTGCCCTAGGAAGTTTTTTGGCCCAAACATTCCAATTCAATGTAGGGTTGTTTACCTTATCAATTTCACCTGATTTACCATTAGATTGTTTTTTGACCGAGGGCAACTCTTTTACTGGCACACCCACCAGACAGGTTGAGAAAGGTTTTTCTGGTTCCGTATTAGACAAACATATAGTATCTGAGCCGGCTGCCTTGGCTAAGGTCACCCAAACATTTGTCTTCGGTTGTTCCACAGGCAGATCTGCACGACAAAAAGCAATTAAAAACCACCAATACCAACAAAGAAATAGCATTTGATCCATCTTTTTCATGAGCTAATTTTTGGCATAACTTTTATCAAATTTTAAGATGTTGTTCTCAAGAAGCCAAAACTTAAAACTTCTGCCAAAAGTCAGCTCTATCAGACAGACATTAAATACACAATTGACATAAATTAACACAAAGTCAGAGTTTGCAGGTTCTGCCGATGCACAAAGAACGTCAGGCACAAGGAACGTCAGGCGTGACCCGGGATCCCTCTGCTCGGCTCACGTCTGCGTGCTTGCTTCCTCGGTTCTCGGCTCGCCAACAGGTTCTGGGGTGCGATATGGTTTGACGTTTTTGGCAGGAACCCACTTAATTCCAGCACCTGTAGAGACAGAAGCATACCCTTTGCCCCATGTTATTAAACGAAAAGGACCTTCAATTTGACCAGAATCTGGGTTTCTAACTAGAACAGGAGGATTTTCTTTCAGTTTTGCCTGTGTATTGTTTAAAAAATGCCTAAAGATTGGAGGATCAGGTTCAGCATCCGAACTGTTTAGGAAATTGAGAACATACAAAGCTTTGTTCAGCCTCATCTGAGGTGTGGCCACCTCAGCTCCCCCCCCCTGCTGATCTAAGATGCGCTTTAGTGTTTGATGTGCTCTTTCAATAATTGCTTGACTGGTGGGAGAGTGAGGGATACCAAAGATGTGACGAACACCCCATTCGTTTAGAAAAGTGGCCAATTTTTGAGATATATATGCGGGACCATTGTCAGTTTTTACCTCTTGAGGTACACCTAATGAAGCAAAAGCTTGCAAAAAATGATGACAGGCATGATTGCCAGTTTCACCTGTGTGAAGGGAAGCGAAAAGCGCACCAGAGAATGTGTCCACTGACACATGAATATTTTTAAATCTACCAAAGGAGGGATATTTAGTAACGTCGGTTTGCCATAACTGTAAACTTTGCAAACCTCGTGGGTTGACAGCTCCCATAGAAACAGGAGGCTGCACAAGCTGACAGTCAGGGCAAGTACTGATGATAGCTTTAGCTTGACTTTTAGTAATTTGGAACATTCGCATAAGACCTTGTGCATTTTGGTGAAAGAAAGCATGACTTAATTTTGCTTGTTCAAAAATGTTTGGTAAAGTGTTTGCAATGACCATTGTTAGATTGTCCGCTCTTGCGTTTCCTTCCACTAAAAATCCAGGAAGCGAAGAATGAGCCCTAATGTGAGAAACAAAATATGGATTAGTTCTATATTGCAAAGTTGTAAAAAGACATGAAAGCCAACGATATAAAGTAGCATTACTAACATCTTTTAAAACTGACCCCTCTATCCTCTTGACTACATTGGCAACATAAGCAGAATCGGTAATTAAATTAAAAGGTTGAGGGAAAAGCTGAAAAGCCCGAACCACTGCAGCAAGCTCAACAATTTGAGGAGAACCTTCTATTAATTGAATGTCTGATTCCCAAGCATTAGTTTTATGATTCAGCCAAGTTATAACTGATTTGTGACTTTTGCCTGAGCCATCAGTGAAGAGAGTCACTGCATTCAAAGGTTCTTGACTTAATTTAGGTTTTTCTCTAAAACTTAATTTTGCTTGCAATAGTTTGTGAGCTGGGTAATGAATAGAACAAATACCTGGGAAGGCCAAAAATGCATATTGTAAATCATCAGAATTTTGCATTGCCCAATTGAAGTAATCTTTTTTCAAAGGTAAATAGATAACTGAAAATTCTTGGCCTGCTAGAGTTAACAATCTGGTTCTGGCTTTAATTACAAGTTGTGCTATCATTTCTAAAACTGTAGTAATAGTCTTTGGAAACCTGTAAGGAGGAAAAATCCACTCTATTATTAACAAAGGATCTGACTCAGAAGGGTCCCACTGAAAAATGAGACCACAAAGTTGCATCTTTTCTCCCGAAACTGCAAAGAAAAAAGGCTTTTCCGGAACACAGCAATGAGCTTGTCGTCTTTGTAGAGTTGATGTCACAGCCTTGGATTTTTGTTGTAGAAATGTCCAGTCCATCCTTGGATTTGTTGTAGGAATTTGTAGAAATTTCAGTCACAACATTAGCATAGGTTCGGTCCATCTCTGTTTGTGTTGAAGCTATGAAGAAATCATCCATGTAGTGTAGAGTCGTGGATCTTGAATATTTCTGTCGAGCTGAAGACAAAACTTGTACAACAAGACATTAGCAAATCATATACATCATGACAACTTTGTCTGTTTTGGTAAGAATGTTTTCACATGACAATCCTTTTAACATGACTTGGTTTATCACAAGCAAAGCAGTACAGGTATTTTGGAGACTCGATATAGTTTGTGTCTTATTTGTTTTTTCTGATTCAGGGGAACAGACAGTAGCTGTCCCAGGAACCAGGCCAGATTCTGAAATCATGCCCAAGAAGTTACTGCAGCAACCAGCTCTCCCGGGACTCCGGCCAGGGTCTGAATTCTTGGCAAGGACATTACTGTCCTTCCCGGGAGCTCTGCCAGTAAAGGCGTGAGCACACACCCCTGAGTTCTGGGCAGAGACCTCTGAACAACACGCCTCTCTTGAAGCCCTGCCAGGAGGGACAGAGGCGGGCTCGGTCAAAGACCACCCCCCTTCGGGGGTCCCGCCCAGAGGGGCTGGGAGATGGGTGTGTTCTACGAGATGGGTGTGTTCTTTAATTTGTGGAACACAGCCAGCATTTGTTTTCTGTAAGGAACACAACCTTGAATTTTTATTTTTGCTAATTTCCAAAGAACAAAGGCATGTTTCACAAGGAGCTGGGAAACAACCAACTTCAGCCTGAGAAAACTCTGGGACTCTGCCAATACCACACAGTGACTGTGAAATATTTTTTCTACCAAAAGAGACAGAATTCGAGGTTTTTAAAATCTCGGCCTGTTTTCCCTCTGAAACCTTTTGAAAATCATCTGTTTTAAGCATACTTTGTTGTTTGGGGATTGCTCCCCCTGGACAGGACAGGGTCCTGCTAGCCGAAAGCAAATCCACAGCTCCACTTTTAGCATTCTCTGTGTTAGAATTCTGACAAACAGCAGAAAAACTAGGCAATGACTTATTTGAACAATTTACCAAAAGGGAACTCCCAAAATCACAAAGCAAACTACTTTGAGGAACAGAATTCAATGGGACACTTTCCTGCGAAGGGGAAACAGTAGCAAAGCTGGCCCCTACAGCCCCCTGCTCCTGCAAAGCAGAATCAAAAGCATTTTCAACATTCCCAGTTTGAATATTCTCAGGACATGTAACTTCCTTATCACAAAGCTTCTGTAAACGAATATCTTTCCCTTCCGAGCAACTATCATTACAACCGAGAGACATATTAAGCAAATTATCATTTACAGAGCGCAACATTGATTCTGAACCTTTTTCGCGACACGATAAAAGTCCATTTTTTCCCAGAGGGGGGGGTGAAGAACTGCTCTCATCTGTAGAGACACCGATCACCTCAGAAGAAACAGGAGACACACCCCGAGTGGCAAATCGTTCCGAATCACAGTTTTTGGAAGAAGCAACACAATCAACCCCCCCGGGATCAACACAGGACGGACCAGGAGAAAGAGAAACAGCCGGAGCGACCCCCGAAATTCCTCCCGATAAGGACGTTAACTCGGTTTCGTTTGAATTTGAAGGATCTGAACAAGATACTTTGTTTAGCAAGTTCGAGGACTGTCTATTACAGTCATTCGGTTTAAAAGTTTCCATTAAAACACGACAGGCAGGCATAAGCTTGCCAGCAGATTCATCCTTTTTGAGAGTAAATAGATTATAGACTCTCCAGTTTATTTGATCCCAAAAAACAAAGGTAAAAGCAGACTGTAAGTTTATATTTCGAGTATTAGCTTTAGTCCATATTAACAAGTCTTTTAACTCTGTTTTTGAGATATTTGAACATCCTTTTTCCTGTAATATTTTGTCAAGGTCATGAAAGACGTCCCATTCTGAGTTCGTTATATTGTTTCCCATCACGTTACCCAGGCGCCCCTAATATTATGCTACTTACATACACGAAAGACGAAAGACGTAGAAAACCAGGGGTTGCAATAAAACACCTCGATAACACCTGGGTCTCGAGAGCAGAGAACCGACGATTTATTTCTTCTTTATTCTAGGCTAGATCATAGCCTCAACGTGAGGCACCACTGCCCTCGCAATAACTGTACAAGCACGAACGGAACGGTGCATTCCTTGTCAGCGTCTGAGAGGTTTTATTAGCGCATCAGGCTCAACACATTGTTACAACAATGGAGACATAACAGATGCAACCATCTCGCTGAACCAAGAAGAATGCCAAAGAAACTTAACGTTACAGCATATCATAAAGCCATTTCCATCTGCGTTTTAACCAATCACATAGAGAACAAGAACATTGACAATAATTCTGTCCAATAATATAAAGCACACGTAATTTTGCTAAGCGGCCTAGTTTCTAAAACAATAGCTTCTTCATAGAAGTCAAAGCACAAAAGTCTATTCAAAACTTCAACCTTCTAAAGATATACATTAAGAAAACTTGTTACTACTTAAGGCAGCACCTAACATAGGCCTATTGTTCTATTCTCAAACTTTCTCACGTTTGCATTACTAATATTTCTGCTGCTTTAGCATCTAACTATCTTACTGTCTGAGGCCTGCTTTCTTGAAACCTTTCTTTCTTAAAACCTTCTGGTTTTTAGGATTCCTACACTAAAGACCCTCAGAACCTTTCTGTTCCTTTAGGTGGCCCGTATCAAGTCTCTGCAAGAATGAATGTCAAGATGACATATGGATTTATACAATTTGGATTAAAACCCCCAAGTATTTGAAAGCAGTGGGAATTTATTGTTTGTTGAGGGGTTTTTTGGGGCGTTGCTTTTTAAATTTTCTTTTTAAGTCTCCCATCTTGAGCTAAAGTGTCACTGTAAGACATGAAATAACATGATGCGGACACGCTGCTGTTCTCAAGGTAAAAAGGGGAAGTTTATTTTCTCACTCCAACATTTATAGATTTCCAAAAGTGACAGTGGATTGGAGGGTGGCAGTGCCACCTCTCCAATGACACTGGACAAACCAACAGTCCATCAAAGTTCTCCTCCTCCATAAAAGAATGCAAAACAATGAGTTATTTACAGAAAGTGCGTGAGAAAGCTTGTTACAAAAATGTAAACATCAGAAGGCTTAGAAAATCTTGAAAAATCAGGTTGGCACTAAAGCATTGATTGGACTATGAGAAAAAAGAAAGGAATAATCCAAGAGGACTAATGCTGTGTTGTGCTGACCCTGCTTTCACCAGGTGGACACGTGGGACAGCGATACTTACGGGTTAGATCTGCGCTTCAGCATCCGCGAGACCGTGTGCCCCAAAGCTTCGGGGAGAGACCCCTCCACCTGTGACTTCAAAAGTGGCCCTTTCGTGGTAGGTGCCCCTGCTGGCACTGGGAACCACCCCACTCCATGCAGGGGAAGGGTTGCAGTGCTGCTGGTGCTGAGAAGTGAGGAATGGCTGGCTGCTTTTGATACAAGCTGCAGCATGGAGTGGGAGTTGGGTGGGAAGGGTCAGTGGTGGGAAGATCTTCTGCCTGCTCAGTGGGGAGGGCAGGGAGCTGAAAAGAGGATTTGTGTCTGGGAGCAGTGTGTAGTAAAGGTATGTGTGCTTTTGGGGCCAAATCCTAGAAGGAATGGCTTATTCTCTGAGTTAAGAGCTGATGTTTCACTTGCTTTCACCTATCTGGGCACCACATGAAGGGTTACCTCGCATGTCATGCAGCTCCCCCCTCTGTGCTCACAGTGCTGATCTCTGTTGGATTTTTCCACTCTCAGCCTGAAATAAAAAGGCTCTTGATACAGCTCTTGCTCTCCTCTGAGTCTTAAACCACCAGCTTTTGTGGAAATACATTGTTTTTGAGCCTGTGCACAGGCTTGGGACCTCTCTGTGCACCGTTTATTTGGGCCAAGTCACCTCTCTGCTCTGGAGCTAAGCAGCTCATGTGTGTGTAGATGTCACCACACAGAATTGTTGGTTTTCTGTTTTTCTTTCAAAACTCAAAAGTTGGCTGCTGCAGTGTTATCCCTGTATCCTAAACTGACACAATCCCCCTCTTCTTCCTAGGGCAATATGGTAGGGTGAGGATGTGTTTTCCAAACTTGAGTGCAGGTTTTACTGCAGTTTTTTGTCCAATTGCAGACACAACATCTTTGAGGGTAGTTTAACTTCCAGAGCTGGGGCTGCTGTTGGCACAGCCCTGCACTGTTCTTCTCTTTGTGCTGAGCTGTGAAAAGGATGTGGAGGTTTTCTCCTACCCTGAGCAGGCTCAGAGGTTTGTACCACAAACTCATAGCTGGGGAGCCATAACATGTCATTGTATAATTGTTCTCTGATTTCTTTCTCCTGGAATTTGTTGTTGAAATCCTTCTGCAGGTTCCCACCACCACTGAGGGTTGGTATTGGATGTTTGCTCTGTGAGATTGGCTCTGTTTTGTTCTGTTGCAGCCCACTGCTTCCTGCAGGAGCGTTGTGGAAGTCTCCGGGGGGCTGGTTGCCAACCTCACCGTGCGGTGCCATCGCAGCACATTCAGCTCTGAATCCATGAGCAGCGAGGAGGTGAGGAAGGGGAAAACCCATTTTTGCTGCCTGGAGGAGTGAAAATTCTGCTTAGCCTCTTTTAAAGAGAAGTCCAGGTGTCTGTGTGTGCTCCTGTTGCAGGAGGAGGTTGGATCAGGACAGTGGCTGTCGTTTGAGATCCAGCTGCCAGCTGTGACATTTCCCTTTCCATCAGCTGAGGGCTCTGCCCTTGCCTGGGAGAGGGTGACACTCTGTGGCAGTCTGGCACATTTATCACCTCCAGCACTTCCTTCCTTGAGTTTGGGCCTGGAGAACAGTGACTGGCACTTCTTAGATACACACACATCCCTGTGGCTCTGGCTGTGTTACCAAACCCAGCTCCTAGCTGAGCACGTCATCACAGCACAGCCCAAGGACATTTAGTCTGATGAGATCTTTGTTCCCTTGTTGAGCTCTTTTTTGGCTTTGAGGGTGTTATTCAATGCTGACCTAACCTGGGAATTCCTACTGACTGTTTCCAAACTGTGCCAGTGTCCACTTTATCCATGAACTGACTCTTGAACTTGTGTGTCTGCACTTAGAACACAGCTCTGCAGGGTGTGTTGTGCTTGAGGGAACACAATTTAACAAGCAAGGATATGGAGAGCTTTTGTTTTTGGAAAATTCAGGGAGCTAAATGAAGAAGTTGAACTGTAGAATCACAGAATGGTTTGGGGACTGAAGAGACCTTAAAGTCCATCCAGTTCCACCCCCTACCATGGGACACCTTCTACTATCCCAGGCTGCTCCAAGACCTGTTCAGCCTGGCCTGGAACACTTCCAGGGATCCAGGGGCAGCCACAGCTTCTCTGGGCACCCTGTGCCAGGGCCTGCCCACCCTCACAAGGATGGATTTCTCCCCAGTATCCCATCTCACCCTGCTCTCCTTCAGCTTAAGGTCAGTCTTCCTTGTCCAGTCCCTACAAGCTCTTGTGCAAAGTCCCTCACCAGCTGCCTTGTAAGCAGATAGGATTCTTTGTTACTTTTCCTTGGCTTAATTTACCAAATTAGCTCTTCATTTATCTTTTTTTTTTCCCCTCAAAATCTCCATTCACCCCAGGAAGCCTGGCTCTGCAGAGCAGAAAGACTGCATGTGGAGCTCTGGAATGTGTAACACAGGCTGGGATGTTCAGTCAGTCCTCTGTGGGGTGACATAACCATTGTTTAACAGGGCACTCAGCACAAACACTTGCTTTTACAAGCAGACATCTTCCCCCAGGTCTTCCTTAACCATCACTTAAAATTCAGTGCTGTTGCCATATTCCTGCTGGGGAATATATTTCCTGCAATGTTAATAAGGAACAAATGCCAAAGGGAATTACTGCACTTGAAAAGTAAAGTGTTTCCCTCTGCAGAGGGCTGCAGCAAGTGCACTGCAGCTCTTGCTGTGGAGCTGTGAGTCTGCTCAGGGGATCTCAGCTTGGCTGAGGTGGTGTTGGTGCACCTGTGGTGCTGTTTGGATGGGGGAAGGAATTGTGGATTGTGACAGTGTTCACAGGGGTTTTTGGATGAGGGAAGAGACAGGGATCTGACTCCATGTTTCAGAAGGCTTGATTTATTTTTTTATGATATATATTACATTAAAAACTATGCTAAAAGGATAGAAGAAAAGGTTGCATCAGAAGGCTAGCTAAGAATAGAATAGGAAGGAATGATAACAAAGGCTTGTGATTTGCCATTAATTAGAAACAACCACATGAGACCAATCACAGACCCACCTGTTGCATTCCACAGCAGCAGATAATCAATGTTTACATTTTGTTCCTGAGGCCTCTCAGCTTCTCAGGCGGAAAAAATCCTAAAGAAAGCATTTTTCATGAAAAGATGTCTGTGACAGTGATTAACTGAGGCTGGCATCACAGAATTAACACCCTGAGTTTGATGGGATCATGGGTCCAATCTCTGGATTGCAGGAGCACCAGCAGTAATCTTTTTAGCAGCGAAATTAAGAATGAGGTTTGGAATTAGTTTAGTGACCACCTCGTGCCTGAGGGGATGGAGAGGTGGGACTTCTTTCCAGGTGAGGTTTTTAAAGAATTGTCTTTAATTTCCAGATGATGCACGTGCCCTTAAGGACCCCTGACAGGCGGGGCAGCGCTCCCAGGGAAGGTAAGGCAGCTCTGCCATGCTGGAGTGCCCTGACCTGTGTTCTCCTCTTGGAACATCTCCAGGTCATCTGTCTGAGGAAGGGGACAATGTGAAAGATCAGCTGTTTGCTCCTGCTCATGATGCCTTGGTTTAGAAAGACAGGTGCCTGCTAAGGAAGGCAGGAGCCACCCCTGAAATGGAGAATGTAAACCCTCCTCACCCCTCCAAATTGCTATAAATTTTAAATTAAGGGGTTGTCAGGCAAAAATATGGAAGCAGGAAATAATAGTTCTTTACTAGGGAAAGGAAAAAAAATAAAGGATAAAATAAACAATGCAGGACACCTGAACAACTGTGACAGAGTCAGAACCCAGCCTGACACCCTGTGGGTCAGGCTGTTGGTGGCAGTCCCATTGGAAATGTGGCTGCAGCCCTCCTGCAGTGTCAGGGGTGGCTCTGCTGGAGCAGGGATCCTGTAGAAGGGTGTATTCTTCCTCTGAAGATCCAGGGGAAGAGAGCAGCTGTTCCTCTGGGAAATCCAGTGGAGAAAAGCCCCACTGGTGTTCCAGAACCTCCACATTATATCTGGGTAGAATGCTTGGCTCTTCCCTCTGGGCTCACATCTCCCAGTGGGATGATGCAGTTCTTATCAGCCATGCAGTGACATTCAATGGCTGTTATCAGCAGATGTCTCCCCAGACACCTGCCATACAGATGGCAAACACAACACAATTTGCTTGGCAATCCAGGACAGCCCAGCAGAACAGGAGCTCACTGTTTGCTCTCCCTTCTCTCTCTGAGGTACCACCTACAACTTTGACCACTGCACCTTTTCTGGGAACGAGTCCAAGCCCCTGTGTGTGGAGCTGGATGCCAACAACCAGCCCGCTTCCCCGAGTGGATCACCATTCCCCTGGTGTGCATTTACATGCTCTCCACCAACATCCTCCTGGTCAACCTGCTCGTGGCCATGTTCGGGTGCGTACCCCAGGAGCCTTCCCAGCCATCCCAGCACTGGCACTTCCCAGGGAAAGGGAGTGCACTGCTGGAAAACAGCAGGAAGCCACCCCTTGCCTCTGCATCTGTCCCTGCAGCCTGGGGGAGCTGGTGCAGTGTCCTGGGGAGGGATTGCTGCCTGTCCTTGGCCTCCATCTCTGAGCATCCTCTGAGCTGTGGGCGTGGTGTGAACCCCGTGGGTCACACAGGGGGTGATGCTGGGTCAGGGCCTGGCCAAGTGTGAGCTGCTGCCCCAGGGACCTTGCTAGAGTGAGTAAATGAGTTATTCTCACTCTGCTGCCCCAGGGACCTTGCTAGAGTGAGTAAATGAGTTATTCTCACTCTTCAGGACACTGTGGTTTTATTAACCTGAACTTGATCCTGTGGTTGTTGCCTTGCTGGGTTCACACAGTGCTTTGTGCCATGGGTTTGATCCATGCCTGGAGTGTCCTTAATACCTCTACGACAATCTCAGGACCTTTTAAATTTCTTGTTGGTGTTCTAGTTTTAGATTTGGGTTTTTTGTTTTTTTTTTTTTCCCTAAGATGGGAGTTATCTGCTCAGTTAAGAAGACACAGTATCTTGTGAAGAAGCATCCTGTTCTCATGTGTCTAGGCTAGAAAAAGATTGCTTAGAGCTGAGGTAGTAAAAGTACATGGAGCATTATCTTCCTATTCAGATTTTTTCAAGTTTATTTGTAACTTCAAGGGGTTTTTTTTCCTACTGTCTTAGTTCCACCCATTTGCAAATTACTGACTAAGAAGAACAAGCTAAATCACCCCCCAGTCAATAAATGAATGACTGGGGTCCCTAACATCAGAAGCTGCTGCGATGAGTCCAGAGGAGATTTTCCAAGGGCTGGAGCCCCTCTGTTCTGGAGCCAGCCTGGGAGAGCTGGGGGTGCTCACCTGGAGAGGAGAAGGCTCCAGGGAGAGCTCAGAATCCCTAAAGGGGCTCCAGGAGAGCTGGAGAGGAACTGGGGACAAGGGATGGAGGGACAGGACACAGGGAATGGCTCCCACTGCCAGAGGGCAGGGATGGATGGGATATTGGGAATTAGGAATTCTTCCCTGTGAGGGTGGGCAGGCCCTGGCACTGCCCAGAGCAGCTGTGGCTGCCCATGGCAGTGTTCCAGGCCAGGCTGGACAGGGCTTGGAGCACCCTGGGATGGTGGAAGGTGTCCCTGCCCATGGCAGAAATGGTTTGGGATGAGCTTTAAGGTCACTCCCAAGCCAAACCACTCTGGGATTCTGTGGCTATAAAACCATGTCCTGGCACAGCAGAGGAATGCTCTGCTCTTGGCTCTGCTGCAGCTCTTTGGTGAATAACTCATGCTGAGTGTGTTCTCCCTTTCCCACCAGCTACACAGTTGGATCAGTGCAGGAGAACAATGACCAGGTGTGGAAGTTCCAGCGTTTTTTCCTGGTGCAGGAATACTGCAGTCGCCTGACCATCCCCTTCCCCTTTGTCATCTTTGCCTACATATACATGGTGCTGAGGAAATGCTTCAAGTGCTGCTGTAACAAGGAAAGCAAAGAGCCATCCATTTGTTGTGAGTTGGAATTTTCCTTCTTGCCCAAAAGTCACCTCTGCAGCAGGTGCACTGCAGTTCCTCCATGGCATCCTGTGCTTATTCCAGGCATTTTGTGCTGTGCTGGGAAATTTCCAAGGGCCATGTAGACCTGTGTCATGCAAGTCCACTGTGCTGCTGGAAATTTCTTCAGTAAGATTCAAGTTTTCAAGTGGGATTTAGCCAGAGCTCTCTTGTCCAAGCCATTTCGATGTAGAATTGCTTTGTGTGTGTAAATCATTAAAACTTCAGATTAATCCTAACTCTTTAGGGCTGCCTGTGCTGTTTCCCAGCCTTGCAAGTTTTTTTGTAATTCATTCTGCTTGGTAGGGAGTGACTGAAAGACAATAAACAGTTTCCATGTAGCCAAACGAGCAAACCACCTCAAAAATGTGGCAAGTCATTTCTCGAGCTATTTCTCCTTTAATTTCTGTCAGAGGACACAGATAGGAATTGTTCTAACAAGCTTTCCCCCCACCTCTCCAGCAAATGTAGTGTTTTCTCAGCTGAGAGAGCATAATTTAATTGACAGGCTTGTTCCCATCTATCAGCAACCTGCCTGTTGCCCTGCAGCAGAAGCTGGATTTGTTACCAGTTTGGGAGGAAGAGCCTGCTTTGGGCTATAAAATTGCTTAGCACTAAATCACTTTGGCTGTCCAGACTGCTGTGTGGATTCCCTGCTGGGGAAGCTGTTGGATGGCAGAAATTCCTGCTCAAATGATGCACAGTGGATGCTGAAAGAATGGGAGAGTTAATTAGAGCCAGAAAATGATTGTGGTTTTGCTGATGATAGGAACTGAGAACTGTGTGCAGGAAGCACATTGACTGTTCTAAAATCCTGCCTTCCCCATTTAACTCTTAAGGAAATTTAAGGGGATTTGGGTGCTTAAATGCTTCTTGGAATGTGGGAGAACAGCTGAGGGGTGTGTGAGCTCAGAGGAGCACTGGGTGGAAGAAAGGGACTTTAGCCCTGGGTTTCTTTTGTCTCAGTTAATTTTATTGTTTTATTTAAACCCCTGTGGTTTACCCTATCCTCCTGGAACGAGATCAAATGCTGAAGTATTACCCTGGAGGGCTTTGATGCCTCAAAGTGGGCTCCTCTGTATTAATTCTTGAATTGACAGCACCACCACAAAATGCTTCTTAGAGAAGACAATTCTTCATCATTCTGGAGGGTTTCAGTTCAATGAAAAATCCTACACTGTGATTCTTAGAAATGTTACTCTTAATGATCCAATATGGAATAAAGTAGAAACAAATGGAAAACTCAAACCCAGATGGGAACTTGCTAGAATGTCCTGTACCTGTGTTAACCAAGACTCAGAGAAGTCCAGAAAGACTTTTGGAGCTTGTAAGGTTGGGGTGGGGGTTTTATGTTTGTTTGGGCGTTTTGGGGTTTTATGTTTGCTCATATTTTGTATTTTTAAGTGACTCTGGTTGCCAGGAGCATTCAGTGCAAGGTGTTGGTGTCACATCTGTCAGGGGTGGGCAGTGGAGCTGTGAGTGCTCAGGATGTGGGGAAGGGAATCATTAACCTCAGAATGCACACACTGACCCAGCCTTTTTGCACCTTGGCTTTGGAAAGACAAATTAAGCATTTTTTCTTGAAATACATTTCCCAGGCTCAAGAAATGAGGACAATGAAATCCTGGCATGGGAAGCTGTCATGAAGGAAAATTACCTCGTCAAAATCAATACAAAAGCAAATGATTCATCAGAAGAGTAAGCCTGCCCATCTTTGTCTTCATTCTCTTAATTTTCTCTTGAACTTTTCTAGTGAAGGCAAGTTTTCAGCAGCTCTAAATGTGTACAAATTAATGAGTAAGTAAGCAAAATCAGCATAAACATGCTTTTTATTTCTGAAGTGAAATGGTGCTTTTTTGCCTGCTGCAGAGAGGAAAATGTCTTCCCATGGTGTTTTGAGATCTCATCATGGGAAGCAGTGCCACAGTTGACTCTTGTTGTAGGATTAGTTTAGGTTGGATATTAGGAAAAAGTTCTTTATGGAAAGGGTTGTCCAGCCCTGGAAGAGACTGCCCAGGGCAGTTGTGGCATCCCCATCTCGAAGTGGGAATTTAAAAGCCGTGTGGATGTGGCACTGGGGACATGAGTTAGTGGGGGAATTGGTTGGACTCTTTCTTTTCCAACCCAGATAATTCTATGGTTATACATTCAGCAGAGAATGTTTGCCATTAGATCTCTGACATTCCCACAGCAGTGATCCAGATGGAGATGTGTACTTAATAACACGAGTAGGGAAGACCTCTGAGGAAGGAAGATGATCTTTAGAATCATGGTATTTAGGACTTGGACACTTAGACTTGGATGTTTCTTTGACTGCCAGCTCATGGAAGCATTATCTTTGGGATCTGTCTCACTGTTTTCAGAGTAATAGTACAAGAGAAAAAAGAAACAAAGCAAGAAAACAGAAAGCTGCTAGAGAGCAAAACCTGCTCTGTATGATTGCTTAACTTTGCTAACTTCTGGCAGCCTGAGTATTTCCCTTAATCAGAGAGAGCTGATAGGAATGGGCAAGAAAAACCAGACCCTTCCATATCCGTGGGCATGAACATTGCTGTCCCCAAATAAGTGTTTAGGTTAACACTACCCAGAGACACACAGCACTGGGTAAGAAGCCAAACAAATACCAAAACCATCTCCTTGGTACTGGAAGCAGAAGTGTCTTGAGAAGGAAAATGGTATAGCATCCTGCTAATAATAATTTGCATGTTTTGTACTAAAAATTATGCCAGTCCTGTGCAGCCCTGCCTCCCTGGGAGGATGGAGCCCTGGAGGGAGGTGGGGTGTGGTAATTGGCCAAGTTTTCCTTGGTACCCAGACTGATCCCTTTGCTCCGTGTTCTCCTTCTGCTTCTAGGATGGTGCATCGATTCAGACAGCTGGATGCAAAGGTACTTCTGTCCCAGACTGCACTGGGGAATGTGATTCTCTCTGGTGAAGCAGGGGGTGTGCCATGGCAAGGAAAATGAGCCTCCCACAGTCGTGTGCAGTCTTTGTCACTGTCACCAGGACCCCATTTTAATTGGGCTTTTTTACCCTGCTGTTTTGATTCCATGGACAGGAACGTGTAGGGTGTGTAGTGATTAGGACAAGAGGGAATGGTTTTGACCAGAGAGCAGGATTTAGATGGGATAATGGGAAGAAATTCTTGGCTGTGAGGGTGGGCAGGCCCTGGCACAGGGTGCCCAGAGCAGCTGTGGCTGCCCCTGGATCCCTGGAAGTGCCCAAGGCCAGGTTGGATGGGTTGGAGCAGCCTGTGTCCCTGCCCCCAGCAGGGGTGGAATACAATGAGCTGTCAGGTCCCTTCCAAGCTACAAGAGCTTCATATTGTGCAGGAAAACAAAACAGAAAAACACTTGCTTGGTGCTGGAGGAGCTTTTTTCAGTATTCCTTGTGGGATGCAATAACAGAGAAGTAATTTCCACCTTAAACTGCAGCATTCAGCTGTGCAACAGGCCCATGAAACACTAATGGGAAGAAGGGGTGTCACACACCTGACATGTCCCTTTCCCAAGGTGTCAGGTTTAGCTTCTGGTGCTGTTGGCATGGGGTAATTAGCAATAGAAATCTACCAATCTACCAGAGAGCCCATTATGAGAATTGCCATACAAACAATCTTTTTATGACTGTAATGCTGAAAAGACCTTCACAGTGGGTGTTTTCTGAGGCTTGACTGAACAATCTGTTTGGCCTCTGAAGTGGGGAGTGGCTTTGGTACGAAGCACAGACTTTTGAGAAGCTCACAGGTGAAAAGAGCCACATATACTTCAGAGCACGTATTTTGGTTGCTGTCAAATAATTTAGATTGCAAAATGACAGAATGATAGTTTGCTTCCCAAGACTGAAAGGGAAGTGGTGAGCCAGTCTGTGGCTAGTGATGCTGCTCTTGAAACTGAGAGGAGATCCTCCTAACCTTAATTCTCTCCTGAAAAGAAATATCCATCTCTTGCTTCCCTCTTCTGGTAACTGCTGGTTAACTCACTTGTTGCGGTGCGCCCCTGCAGTCTCCCTCCCCCTTCTCAGTTCAGTTTGATTTTAATTTATTGTATTGTAATGTATTGGTTTTACTTACTTAAGATGGCGCTTGCCGGGCTTCCCCTCCCCCTGTTTTTCTCCTTGAGGGACTGTCCGTCATTCTGTTGCCTAGTAACTCCCGCCTTTTTGTATCAAGTTGTCCCCTCCCTGTTATTTTTAAGTTGTCAGCCTGCCTGCCTGTGACTCTCTGCCCCTGCCTTTTTCCTAGAACATTCCCTCCAGGGCAGAGGGTGATTGGGCAGGAGAGGGCTGTCCCACCCCTTTAGTGGTTTCATTTGCTGCCGCCCCATGTCTGTTATGTTGGGTATTGTGTTCATTGGCCAGGGAAAGGGGTCCACCTCCCCCTGGTCCCCCTATATAATTTTTGTTCACCCCGCCCCTCGGCGCAGTTCCCTGCAGCCTCCTCACTGTCCATACCCTTTTCCCTTTCCAATAAACCTTCCCTTGCTGCTGAGAATTGCTGCCTCGCGTGTGCTTCATCGTCTCTGGATCGTGCTGCTGACTCTGCCGCTTAGCCTGCTGGAGCTGCCTCCTCCACCACTGACGTGGAGGGAGCTCCAGGAAAGGGCATCGCTATCCAGTTTGCTCCCGCCGGAGGTCCTGGATCTTGCAGCTGCCCGTGCCCTCAAACAGGCTGTGAGCTGTGCATTCCTGTGGGCCAGCCGGGCTCAGTTTCAGCACCGCCACACTCACTGAAATACAGAGGCATCAGGGATTGCTGCATTAATTGCCCTGATGAACACTATAATTGGGAGTGTCCTCTTGAAGCACTCTTGCATTTGGGGCAATACTTGAAGAGGCAATTACTCATGACTTCCTTTTCTCATTAGCATTGCTTTCCTTCAGCTAGATGGACTTTACAAAAATAACCTCCTTCTTCTTTTTTTAAAGCTCTCTGATTTGAAAGGCCTTCTGAAAGAGATTTCCAGTAAAATTAAATGAGTGCAGCTGAAATCCAAGAGCAGCTACTGGAGCAGGGTAAGCCCTCTTTAAATCCATTCTCTGCCTTGAAAAAGCCTACCAGCATTTATGGTGTTCAATAGGTGTGTCTTTGGAAGAAGAGCTAGTATTAATTGTTGATGCTTGTATTCATATTGTCTGATACTGGGAAAGAAAGGAGATCAGAATTTTGTTCCTCATTTGTGTTTTTCTTTCTGAAAAACACAGTTTTCCATCTGGGGTTTCTATCAATTTTTGGCACTGTTTCAAATACCTTGTTTTGCTCACTTGCCTTTGAAAAACTGTGACTAACCCAAGGTTATTTTAGTCGTCTTTGTGTTGGAGGGCCTCTAGAAAATGCAGGGCTGCTGGATCCTCTACTCTTGATACCTTTTAACTCTGAAGAGCAGGCAACCCAAATAGAAAAGAGAGAAGTGAGGGCAGGAGTAAGGTTTATTTTTCCATTATCAAAGTGGGGCATTAGGCTGGATCACTGTAGCCTTCCTGTGTCCTGTACAATAAGCTGCAGTGTGAGGAGCTGACCCAAAGCCTCTGGTCCAGCTGAGTGTCTGGTCAACAGCCTTGTGTACTTTCACCTCCAGTTTTAAGGAAGAATTGGCTTGGATCCCACAGTGGGATGTGAAAGGCAGACAGAACACTGATGGATGCAGAGAACACTGTCATCTTTAGAGACAGCAGGTTAAGATGTGTAACTTGAATGGGATAATCTGGAACAACTTGATCAGCCTGGACATTAGGGCCTGGCTCCTCCTTCCACAGAGTGGTTTTGTCCAGGAGAACTTAAACCTGTGCCAAACATTCCCCAGTCTGCTCACTGGTTTCCTGGGAAAGCTGAAAATTCACTTGACCGAAGTTCCATTTAGTCATGAATGACTTGCAACCACCTAATAAAATCTACAAGGTTCACCAGTTCCTGGGCTGGTTCTAGGAGGTTCTGGACTCCAAGTGGCCTAAAAACCAGGCTGTGGAACAGTGGAACTCTGGAGGCTATTTAGGCCAGCACAGCTCAAAGGGAGCTGCAGTGGGGCTGGAAGACAGGCTGTAATTAGATACAGTGGGGCAGCCTGGGACAAGGGACAGCAGCTTATGATGGAGCTTGTGGAAAGGGATCTCTCATTACAGATGATGGTGCCTTCAGAAGAATCCTGCAATCCCAGAATGGTTTGGGTTGGAAGGGACTTTAAGCTCATCCAGTTCCACCCTCTGCCATGGGCAGGGACACCCTCCCCTGGACAAGGCATCCAAGTCACCTGAGCTGATGTGGAGAGGATGAAAGCAAAGCCTTGAGGTGGGCTGGGAGCCCTACTCTCCAATTCTTTCTGTTGCTCACACAGGTACCAACTCATGAAGAATAATTGCTCGGAGCTGGCAGTAACCCCCAAGCAGATGGCAACAGAGGCACCAGACTATCAATGCCTCAGCAGGAGTCAGCAGGATTTTCTTGCTATTTTTATTTTTGTTGATCAAACAGCCCTTTCTGCTTGTTGCAAGGCTCTGGGGGAAACAGGAGACGACTGCTTATCTCCTGACATGATTCCTGCATTACCCAAACTCTTCTCATCTGCCCTAATGTCCAGTGGCAGCAATTAGTCCTTGTAAGCTGCTGTTGCAAAGCACTCCTATTTCTAAGAGTTCTGCTACTGTTGCCAAAATCCCTTTGCTTTTCAATTTCCCTCAAAGGGACCTGTGCATGGGTTTCCTTCAAGCACTAATTGCTTGTCTGAATGAATCCACCTCCCTTCCCATTCCATCCTGTAGTAGCTGGATCTTGCTTGTTCCTTGCACGGGCTGTCTGTCAGACCTGCTGGGGTCTGGAATGCTGGCGTGCCAGAATGCAATGGATTTTGGCATCATCCCCCTGAGGAAAGCCTTTGCTCCAACCCTGCATCCCTATTTCAGACTGGACTTGTTCCCACCCTACCTGAAACCTTTCAGCACTGCAGAAGTTCAGCTATTACAGCCCTGCATGGAAGAGACATTAATTCATCCAGGAAGTGATTCCAAAGGCTTTGTGGGCAAACCTTGCTTGGTTTCAATAGTGAAAATTTGTATCCTGGGAATGTTGGAACTCGTTTGACTTTTTCAATGTGTGTTTGCTGATGTTTGCATCTGGAAATGGAGAAGAGATTGTTGGAACCTTTAAATAGAGCAATGCTTGAAATGGTGAGATGGTGCTTTGTGCTTTCTGTCTAAAATAGCAGCTGAATTCTGTCACATTTGTTTGGTACAACTGAGAGCACAGCCAACTGAAGGCACTACAAATAGCATTTATTTACATGGCAAAGCACTGTATCAATCTTCCTTCCCAGGGTCTAGGAATCATGGAATCATAGACTCACCAGAGGAAAGGACCTGCAAGGATCATGGACCCCAACCCGTGGCCCTGCACAGACACCCCAACAACCCCACCCTGGGCATCCCTGGGACCATTGTTCAAATGTTTCTTGGGATCTGTCAGCCTGGGGCTGTGCCCATTCCCTGGGGAGCCTGGGCAATGCCCAGCACCCTCTGGGGGAAGAACCTTTCCCTGATCTCCCACCTGACCCTGCCTTGACACAGCTCCAGCCATTCCCTCAGGTGCTGTCCCTGTCACAGAGAGCAGAGATTGGAGCTGTCCCTCGGGAGGAAGCTGCCAGCCATGCTGAGACCTCCTCCCTCTCTCTCCTCCTCCTCCTCCTCCTCTCCCCTCTCCAAGCTGAACAAGCCAATTGACCTCAGCTGTTCCTCATACAGCTTCCCCTCCTGTCCCCTCATCATCTTCATGCCCCTCTTTGGATACTCTCTACTAGCTTAATATCCTTATGATACGTTCAGAGAGGTTGCTGCTCTTCTCTCCCTGCATCTCGTGACCCAACTGTAGTGTATGCTGTGCATGACACCATCCTGGGGGATCCAGCACTAACAATACCACTGGTATCTGTTTACAAGGGGAAATACTTCCTGCTGAAAAGTAAAGGAGCCAGGCTTTCCCTGATTCACATGGCAGTTAGCTTGCATCATAAATTCTTGAGATAAGATTCCTTTCTGGAAATTTTTTCCCATATCATTTGTCTGCCCTGGATGTGAAAATTGTGCTTTTTGTTCACTCCCTTCCTATATAAAACCTGTGGAGTCCTTTGAACCCTTCAGGGAAATCCCAAGGGCCTTGCCTTAGAAGAATATACCATAGAGTCTCCACCTAGGCTGAAAGAGAAGACTTCTGCCATGGAGCCTTGCAACACTATGATCCACCCCTGCTCCTTCCCCCATATGTCCCAAATTCTCATGGTTTCTGCCTTCTGTGTTTCCTCATTGGTTGGGGGGTACCCCTGCTGGACGGCCCTGTCTTCCCTGAAAGCCAATCCCCTTTGCACTGCCCTTTGTGCTGCCCCATTTGCCCACTGACCCCTTCTCAACCTGGTGCAGAGCACGTGTCCAGGTCTTTCTCCCTGATCCCTTCGGCATGGTGGATGCAATAAACCTTTGCTGGAATACATCATACAAAGACCTTTCCTGTCTTTCCTCTGCTGAGCTATCTGTGCTCTGTGTGTGTGTGTCTGTGTGCACGGACTTGAAATGCCTGCTCTTGTGGCCTTGCTCCAGGCGGCTTCTGAAGGAGATGCTTTGACGAAGGCTGCAGCATTTCTGCCACCCTGCAACGTGGAAACAAAAACCTGCTGTGTGATTGCCCGAAGCTCTAGAGATCTGTTGTTGTGTGAATGTAACTGTGAAGCCATGTTCTGTCAGGTCTGAATTCTGGATTCAGTCCAGGTCTAGTGCTGCACCCAGGGGTGCCAGCCTGTGCCCCCCACACCGCTCCCTTCCCAGAGGCCGCGCGGGCTCTTCTCCAGGCTCCTGTGGGCCCGAGGCGGGTGCCCGTGGAGCCCCGGCCCTTGGTGACACGCTGCAGCACGGTCACTGTGACATGGAAAGGGTGTCCAAGGGCCCTTTGTGACACGTGGAAAATAGAAGCTTGCCCAGGTGCTCGGAGTACACAACGGGGCACAACGGGACAGAGCGGTGCCATGAGGAGCCCCCACACAGCACACTCGTTCGTGTCCCACTCGGAGCTTTTCCGAGGGATTGTTCTTTTAGCTGAGCTCGAGGCCAGACCACAGCACTTGCTGACTTGTGGTCTCCCTGAGGCTTCTCTTTTACAGCTGCCCTTGAGGGCAGAGTGTGGCACTTGATGCCCTGGGGTTTTTCCAAGACATCTCTCCTGCAAGCAGCTCCAGTCACTGACATGGAGCAGAGAGGCCCAACAGTGCTCCAGAGGGCCTGCGTGGAGGAGGAGGAAGGCGGCCCTGGAGCTGCCCCAGCACTGGAGACCGGGGAGGTGGTGCCGTTCCAGCTGCCACAGCGGGGTGAGTGGCAGAGCTGGGCCGCAGGAATGTTGCCTGCAACCAGCTTGGCCCCATGCCATGCCATGCCATGCCATGCCATGCCTTCCCCTGGGGACATGGCCATGGACAGGATGGAACAGGGGCAGGGCAGACACCCCGCAGGGGCTGTGCTCCATCCCCTGGGCCATCCCGGGGCTCTCCCTGCCTGGGCAGCGCAGGGCTGGCCTGTGTTCTCCGGCCTCTGCCGCAGCCCCTCAGCTCTGGCTGCGCTCGATCTTTGCCAGATGCAGCCCTGGAGCGCGCACAGGAGCAGGAACCCGGCCGTGGCCACGTGCGCAAAACCCTGAAGGTACCTGCAGCCACCCCCACCTGGGCTGGGCCTGCTGTCCCTGCTCAGCCCAGCACCGTGTGTGCAGCACTCCATGCAACATCCCCGGCTTCCTGCCCTTCTCCTAACACTCGTTTGCAAATGCATAAAGAGAATTAACGAGGAGGAGACCATCGCCATGGGCACAGGGCTCAGACCATACTCGCCCATCTTCCAAACCAAGACCAGCGCTGCCCTCCTGTCTGTGCTTGGAGAGGAAGATTTTTATAATCCCAACCAAGTAAGCAGCCTGTGGGCAGGGTTTGATCCTCCCAGGAATTGCTTGGCCTCCCAAGCCATGCATGCTGGTTGCAGTGAGCCTTTGAGGCCACTTGACAGTGCAGTGGGAAGGGCAGCACTTCTCTGGGGACCCTGAGAACATTGCTCCCTCTGGCAGCTTTCCAAGTGTCCCTGTGCCTTCTGCAGGTGCCCGCCATGGTGAGGTTCATCCACCAGAGGTTCATGGCCAATGATTGTGCTGAGCACAGGCTGGACAAGACCCTGCTGGATCTTGCCAAAGCACACCCACATGACACAGTGATGACGCTCCTGCGTGTGGCCCCGTCCTGTGACAGGTATGGGGCCCACCTGCCCAGAGGGCTCAGGCCTCCCCAGCCCATCACCCTGTACAGCCTGGTCCAGGTATCTGACCAACAGAGACTTCCAGGGCCCTCTGGCTGCTGCCTTTCCCAGCCCTGGCACGTCAGCCCCCGAGCCTGCTGCCATTCTCCCTCCCTGCCCCTCAGGGCTCTGTCCCCACCGGGCTGGGCGGCCTGGCTGCTGCTGGCCAGGGCCAGTGGGCAGAGGCAGAACTGGCAGCCAGCTCAGCTCCCCCCAGTGCTGTGTCTGAGACCCACCCTGAGACAGAGCTCTGACCCCACAGAGCTGCCATGGCCATGTGGAAGACCATCATGGGCTCACCCAGCACTGCAAAGTCGGTGCAACTGAGACTCTTGGATGTGCTGGGGAGCTGGCCAGAGCACAGCACGTGCACCTCCGATGGGGACAAAACGGGTGTCTTTGCCCTGGCTGTGAGTTTCTGCAATGGGCCTTTGCTGGCCCCAAGGCCGCCTCTCCAGCAGCTCTCCATCCTCCTTCCCCCACTGCATCTCCCTGCCTCAGGCGCTGGCCTGAAACCTGGCCCGGGGGCAGCTTCAGGCCCACCAGGCCGTGTGCTCCCCCTGCCTCTCTCCGGGCCCCTCCCTGCCACGCTCGGGCCCTGCCACATGGACACCTGGGCACTGAGCGCTGTCTCGGGGGGCTTTGTCCTTTTCAGGCAACCGTGGTGATGTGGAAGATGCTCCAGGAACCCCCCATCCCACGGATACTGAAGGTGTATTTCCCCCGCCTATTTGTGCATCTGCTCTTCCAAGTGTTCCTCAGCACTCTGGATATGCCAGAGGAGGTCCATACCTTCTGGAAGGAATGCCAGGAAGAGCACGGCCTTGCCACCAGCCCCAACAGGTGCTCCATGCCACTCCTCCTGTCCCTTCCACGTGGCCTGCCAAGGAGCCAGTGCTGCCAGCGTGACCTGGGCTTTGCTGTGCACACAGGTTTGCAGTGTGCACCCTGAAGTCCCTGCTCTGCCGAAAACACTACAACGATGTTGTGGTGGCAATGGAACGCAGGTGTGGCTGGGACACGCTGCTCTCTGTTGACACCCACCACTATGCTGTGGGTCTGCTGGCCAGGTGAGACCCCCTTCTCCCCACTCTGACATTTGTGCCCTGTGCCCCGAGTGACCCACACAGTCCCCGTGGTCATGGGCCAGAGGGCCTTGTCACTGAGGGACGGCCAAGCACACTGGAAAAGGCTGGGAGAGGGGAGTGGCCAAAAGGAGGCGCCTCTGAAAAAGCCCTGGTGCACTTGCAGGTTGCTGGAGAAAGACCTGACTTGTGTGAGTCACTCTTGGGACAGGTTTTATTCTCCTGGTTCACAGTCTTGCTGATTTTTCTCCTGCCAGGGAGATGTCCTGCGTCTCCATACCCTCCTGTTCCCGGATCTTTCGCTACCTGCTCCGGCTGCTCAGCACAAAGGAGCCACGCTGGGATCTGCCCGCCCTGGTGTTCCTTGTGGAGGTGAGCCTCAAGGGCAGCGCTGCCTGCCTGAGCTGCCTCCCAGCTCTCTGCCCTCTCACAGCCACAGCTGCCAGGACGGTGCCCGTGCCCTGCGCTGCTGCCTGGGCCCAGCCCTGTGCGGCTCCGGGCTCCTGCCGGCCGGCTCCCGGTCACTGCCCTGTGCCTTTCAGGTCCTCGAGTGCCTGGACTTGAGGGAACGTGATGCTGACAGAGTCCTGCAAATCTTCTCAAGGTACCTGCAGAGCGAGCGCAGGGAGACGCGTCGCCTGGCACTCAGGGCCCTTCTCAAGCTCACTGACGATCCCTTGATGGTGAGAAGGGGGCAGTGGCTGAAGCTGCGCAGGCAGCGTGGGGCTGGGCAACGCACTCGCTTGGCCTTGCCTGGGCTTGGGGGCCAAAGGCCTGTCCAGAAGCACTGGGGCAGCTGAAGCAGGAGGCAGGAGAGCTGGGAGCAGCTGCCTCAGCGCTTCTGGACAGGCCTTTGGCCTCTGGGCCCTGCAGCAGCAGGGCGGCCTTTCACAAACTTGTGTTCCACACAGACTGAAAAAATGTGGAGCCTCATTGAAAGACTTGTGGAGCTCCTGCAGGATGAAGATGGAGAGATAGTTAGGATAACAGTCATGGTCCTAAGCTTTATAATGTTGGACAAGGATATGCCAATACCCACCCCCATCGCCCTGCAGCTGGCTGAGGGGCTCCTGCCACTCTTTGACCATGTAAGGCTCTGTGGCCATAGCCACAGCCACTGGCTGCTGCCTGGACACTTGGTGCCCTGTGGAGATGCAGGCCTGCACCCAGGTGAGCTCCTCACAGCCGCTGCTGAGGTCTTCTCCTCTTCATACAGAATAATAGCCAGGTGCAGCTTCTCACCATATTGCTCTTCCGAACGTTGCTGGCTCTTCCACTGGGAAAGAAAAGAAAGGCCCTGGAGACACAAGTGCGCCACACCCTTCTACCACTCTTCTTCCACTGCCATGATGAGAATCAGCGTGTGGCACAGGTGAAGACTCGTGGGCTGCTGGTGTTGCCTTAGGAGAGGACTCGGCTGCCTCCTGCTCTGGTCACCTCCCGGGCTGCAGCCTCCTCCAGGCTGTGGCACTGGGACGTGGGTCCTGTGTCCTGTGCTGTGTGGACATCTCTGCGTCTCTGCTGCTCTCCAGGCTTCTTTGGAAACGCTGCTTTGCGCGGCCGAATTCCTGAAGAGGAAGGACCTTGACAAACTGGTGAAGAAGAAGCAGCTGTGGATGTTCACAAACAGCCTGGTAAGGAGAGCGGAGAACCCCCAGGCTCAGGCCGGAGAAGGCCCCTGAGGGCGGTGCTCAGTGTGCGGGGCTGGCAGCTGTGCCCCTGCCCGCTGCTGCAGCCAGAGGCCGCGCGGGCTCTTCTCCAGGCTGCCGCGGGCCCGAGCCCGGTTGCCCATGGAGCCCCGGCCCGGCGAGGCTGCGGGCCGGCACCGCGGCTCCCCGGGCAGCAGCCGGCCCTCTACCCCCTGCCCTCGGGAGCCCTTGGCCAGCGGCTGCTGGCCGCGCCTCAGGGCTGTGCGGCCAGGGGAGGCGGGGCTGGGCGCAGGCAGCGCCCGGCCCAGGGGCTCAGCCCGCGACAACCCTTCCCTCCGTCCGCTCTCCCCAGCTGGCAGAGAACAGGAGCAGAGCGGCCGAGCACCTGCGCCAGGCCCTGAGCTACCTGGAGAGCCCACAGGAGCCCCTGCGAGAGGCGGCCATCAGGTTCATGGGTGAGCCCCGAGCCCGGGCTCCCCGGCCCGGCCCGGCCCGGCGCAGCTCGGCCCCAGCCCCGCCTGCTGCCCCGGCAGCGCCAGCCGGGCCCGGCGCCGTGGAGCCCCGCCTGGCCTGGCCATTGCTGCTGCCGCCCTCTGGCAGCCGTGCCCTTGGGCGGCAGCGTGCGCCAAGGGCCGGGCTGAGCCCTGCCGGGCCAGCAGCCCGTGTGGCCACAGCGCCGGCAGCGCCGCTGGCAGGGAGCTGTGCCGCTGGTGCCGTGACAGGCTCTGTGTTCACAGGCATCGCCGGGCGGCACCTGAGGAGGCAGCGGCAAGAGTTCCAGCTGATCTGCACTGGTGAGTGAGGGAAGCGGGCTGACAGCGGGGGCTGCCGGGGGGAGCTGAAAGCCCTGCCCCGGCTGCGGAGGGCTCTGCTCCCGTGGACAGAGCACACGAAGATTTCAGGGCCACGTGGGGCATTGGTGGCCAGCAGCTTCGGGCTGATCCCCTTGGTCCCTGCTCCCTCCTGGCCATGGCAAGAGCCGGCTGGGATGGCCCTTGCTGGGGGCTCTCCTCGGCTCCCCGCAGATCTGGGATCTGACCGTGGTTCTGTTCTTCTCTCTTGCAGCCCTGGAAGAAAAGGCAAATGACATCAGCCTTTCTGTCAGAAGCCTGGCTCTTCAAACTTTGCACATTCTCAGGGAAGAAGCTACAGTTCAATATCCCATCTTGGAGAACCTGGAATATCGGCTCCGCAGGGCATGGAAGACAGGGCTTCGTGTCTCAGGGCTTGGCCGCCTGTGCTGCTGGAGCTCTATGGTGATCTGATGTCAGAGGCTCTGTCTGCGGGGACCACCAGAGCCAGCGGGGATTTTCCTTCTGTTCAAGATTGTTCTTTTCTTCATTTTGTTTTCCTTTAGCATGTAAATATAGAATGTGTTACAATAGACAGTCTCCCAGGATCTTTCTTTTTCTGCCCAGGGCCCGTAGTGCATAGAGGAAGAGGGTGCTTGTGCTCAGCCAGCTGCCCAGGCTGCTGTGCTGCAGGGAAATGGCCAGAAGCCCCTTGGCCTTTGGTGGTTCTGCTGAAGCCTTTGTGCTGCCCACAGAGCGGCTGGGCAGGGGCCGCAGCTGCGGGGATCCCTGCCAGAGCGGTGCCTGGAGATGGCCACAAGCCCTGTGCCAGGCAGGAAGCGCCATCCGTGTCCTCCTGCCCGTGTGCTGCTGGCTGCCTTGCTGAGGGCTCCCAGGTGCCCCTGCATGGGGCTGCTCTGGAGCTGCTGTGGGGCTGCGGCGCTGCTGCCGGGCAGCTTGGCCGGGCTGGGGCAGCCCCTGAGGGGCTGGGGCGCTGGCAAGCCCTGAGCAATGGGCTGTCAGAGGCCACAAGCAGCCCCCTGGCAGCCGCCTTGTTCCTGCCAGAGTTGACTTGCAAGACAGATCCTCGTCACTCCATAACTAACAGCATCAGTGTTGTTGGAAACCCAAATGCAGGGAGTTCTCAGATCTTTGGGCCTGTAAGCCAAAGCTTAGAATTAAACACAGGATTTGAGCTAAGAGCTTGGAAAGGGCTTCCAAACTCAGATGCTGGAAGCCAGAATGTGGATTTATAGTATAAAGCAGAGACACCTTAAGCTAAATGGACGTAAGTTTAGCATTTTAGAATTTAAGATGTAGATAAAATAAAAGTAGTTTTAAATGTAAACACAAAGGTCCGAATGCAGTGCTTTGGGTTTGTGTGTCATAAAGTAATGATTGCCTAAGAAAGCTTGCACTGTAGCATGAGTCCATGAGATGAAATATTGAAGGATTCAGTCAGAACCATACATATCCTTATTGGCATTGCTTTATTGGCCAATAAATCCTTAAAAGTTCTTGTAACTAGAAGTCTTGTGACCTTCTGAGCCTTGTGGTGGAGATGTGAGCCAAACTCATCCTTCCTATCTATGTAGAAGATAGGAAAAAGAAATGGCATCATCTAAAAACCTCAGAGGTCTGGTCTCTAGCTCGTTCCAAACTCCTTCAAATCCCCCAAAGTGTGATTTAGCTACAAATAGATGACAAGGACTCCTAATGCTGGCTCTTTGCATCCAAACCAGCTGTTTTAGAAACTTTCCCATAACCCTGTGTAGTTATGTGCCAGCAATGGATCATTTGAAGAAACTTTTCCAGTTGACTTGAATAGAGGTTTGTTAGAAGGGTATTTGAGGGGAAACCCTCCCAGCAGAGGTCTGGGCTTAGGCCTTGCTGTGTCCCTGCTGATTGTGAAGTGTGCCATAAACTGCAGGTGTTTCTGGGCTAAAAATGGAATTGAGTCATGTTGACTTGCTCTTTTTCGCCTATAAAAGCTGGATCCACTTTCAGGGCAAATTTGGAGACCTCATCTCTGGGTGAATGGATGAACTAGGATTTTCCCAGTTGCTGGGAATGGTTCCCCAGTTCCTTGGTGTAAAATGGGGCTGCCCAGCAAGTGCAGATCTGCAAGATGATAAACAATTTAGGCAATTGGTGATGCATCTTTCTAAATTGCTCTCCTTTCTCTCCTTTTGTGAAATACAAAGCTGTGTTCGTGTCAGGTACATGCAGGCAATGTGTGTATTTGTGATCGCGATATGTGGGACACTTATAAAGACCAATTCTAGTAATAACTGAGGAAAGTAAAGCATGGAAGAGGTCTTTCAACCTATCCTTTGTATGTAATTAAGTTTTATAAGTCTTAAGTTGATTTAGGAGCATTTGAATTAAAGTTTTGAGGATGTTGCTTTTTGACAGGAACTTTCTGCTTGTAGCTAAGCCTTAAAGAGTTTTGCAGTAATAACCTTTTGAAGTATAATTTTAGAATATTACTTGTAGTAAGGATCTTTGAAACTATAGCTTTAGAATATAAAAAAAGGAAATATGCTTATTTCGCGCCTTGACAAAACAGTGAAAAGCAGCTTGAGAAAGTAATATGAACATCAACTCAAGGACTAATAGTTTTGACCAAGGGAAGCTGGACATCACTGTTATGAGATTTATAGTCCTTGCAATCAAAAGGTAAAGCCATGTCTGGAATCTGGACCCCACTAGCTGGGAGACTTCTTTCTTCGTTCGGAAGTTGGACCCCCCACTACATGAGATACTAATTTTCTGGGATACATCCTGAGAAAAACTAAATCACAATAGTGTACAGAATTGTGATGTAAAAATTGGGAAGAGAAACTGCTGATAAGTAAAAATTGGGAAACAAAATTGCTGAGAGAGCTCATGAGTGCGTCTATAAATACCTGTAAGCCTCAACTATCGGTGTGCAGTTGGGGGGAAAGCTTCCCCCACTGTACCCAGCGCAGTATTGCACATACTTTACCAAAATAATTAATAATTTGATTGCTGCTTGAATGTTGGCCTAGTCGAGCTTCTCATTTATAACATTATAGTACTGTTTTAGGTGCACTACCTTGCTTGTTTTTGCTTGTCACTAAAACCAAGCACACATTTTTTGTTGAATCTATCATCTTACTGTGTGGTTCCTTCATATTCAAAGTAAAGTAAGAACATTATTTCCAGTGGTGTGTCCTTTAAATGGCCTCTGTTCATTTGGCAGAACACCAGGAGGCTCCTGAGGAGCCGGGGTGCTGGGAATCCCTGAGCAATTGGGTGTCAGAGGGCACAAGCAGCCCCCAGGCAGCCGCCTTGTCCCTGGCACCCGGCTGCTCTGGCGTTTGCCCAGAGCGTCTCCCAGGCCTGCGGCAGAAGCCCTCGAGGCCGGCACACCCCCCCAGCAGGAGGGTGGGGGCACCCCCGAGGTGCCCAGGCTGGGCTGGCTGGGCACTGGGAGGGCAGGGGGCTGCTGCCAGGGCACGGCCACTGGGCGCTGCCAATGAGGGGCAGCGGGCAGAGGCAGGGCTGGCAGCCAGTCCGGGCCCTGGCGGCTGCCCAGGCCACGGTGCCGTGACTGAGGCCCCCCTGACCCAGAGCTCTGGGCCCGCAGAGCTGCTGCCTCCATGGGGAGGGCGGCCGTGTCTCCTCCAGCAGGGCTGCGGAGTCGCTGCTGCCCCGGCGGCTCTGGAGCCCACAGAAACAGCACCAGAGCGGGCTCAGCAACAGCAGCACCCCGAACGGCGGCACCTGCTCGACCGGGCATCCGCACCCGCCGGGATGCCAGACGGGGGGAGCCCGGGGGCACCATGGCCCCTGCTTTGGCAAAAGGCTCAGCAGAGTTGGCCACAATGGCTCTCTCTTGACTTGCCAGCCTCACGGCAACGCTTGGCTGCTTCAGCTGCTGCCTGTGCCCCTGGCTGACTTCCATGGCCAGGCTTGAGGGCAGACTCGCCTCCCACAGGCGGCGTCCCAAGGCAGCGGCATTGGTGCCAAGGGCACAGAGACACTCTGATGGGGCACCAGCCCTGCGCTGCAGCTGCCCTCCCTCCCCTCCATGCAGGCACCTTAAAGACATGTGCGTCAGCTCTGAAATTAACTCCTGGACTTGCTTGGAACAAAGGAGGCGCTGGAGAAAACCTGGGACTTCCATGGCTCATTTTCCTCTCCACTTGGGGAATCACAGAATGCCAGAACACTTTGCGTTGCAAAGTATCATAAAGACCATCCAGATCCCACCACCCTGCCATGGGCACAGGTGCTGTGCAGGCACAGCTGTCACTAGAACTGGAAGAACGCTTTTACATATTTACCATTTCCTCCCCTGGATTTCAAGCTAACATGACAAATTCAGCTGATTACAGCTGAATTATGTAGCTCACAGGATTTGGAATAGGAGTCTCCAGTGGGCCATGGTATGTCCATTCAGCCTTTGTTAGACCATCCAGATGGAGCTCAGCCCTGTGAAGCCCAGGCACACGAACCAGGCTGGTCCATTTCAGCATCCCAAAGGCTTTGGGGCTTCCTGTGCACCCTGAGGCTCCTGGCATCAGCACAGTTCCAAAGGACAGGGTATGACACTGGGGACAATCCTTGGTACTTAATGGCTTCAGATCTGGGAGAGAAATGTTTTGCCTGGCTTCACCCAGGAGTTCAGGTTTTCGCAGGGCTTTGATTGATTGGTCACTGCAGGTAGCTTTAACTAAATACAAAAGGATCTAACAGCAGAACGTCTGGAGAAGTTTCCACCCTAGGGATAGGGTGAAAACCTTGAAAATTATCAACAGCTCTGGAAAACATTAAATAAAAAACAAAACCAAAAAAAGATGAAGCCCTGTGACTTTTCAGGCACAACTCTTTGGGTCTGGAGGAAATATTTGCCTTGCATCAGCTACGACACAGACAGATTGGCAGCAACTGGAGCATTGAACATCACGGACTGGGCTAGTGTTTTTCCCAGAAGAACAGAGAGAAGATCACATTGAAACATGACACTGCCTCTGTGCAATCAAATCGTCCAGGGAAACTCAGAAGCTGATGGTGTTGCAGTGCAACTGCCAATCCCTTCCATGGACTGCCAATCCCTTTCAGGACTGACTAACAGCTTCTGCCTTCTGACAGAGGCCAAGTGCCAGCAGTTGCTCCAGGTGCTCCTGCCATCAGCCCCCAATGCACGTGGGCTTTGGCTCCCTGTGGCACAGAAGCCCCCGGGGGCACAGGTCTCTGGGGCAGGAGACGGGCACCAGCGCTGCCAGGGCTCGGGGGGTGGCAGCTCTGCTTGGGCAGGGACTCTGCCACAGCTGCTGATGGCAGCACTGCCCAGGCCCCAGGGCTCAGAGCAGCGTTGGTGCCCGGGCCCACACGTTCCTTGTGCGTGTCACACCCGCGGCTTTAGGATGGCCACGGGCCGGGACGTGTCCCAAGGAGGCCGTGCCAGCTTCCCTGGAAGGCCCCGTGCCCTTCCCGGCGCGGCTGCGTCGGCAGCCCTGGGGGCTCCTTCTGCTGCCCTGAGCCCGCAGAGCAGGGCAGTGTTTGCTGATGCTCTGAGCCCTTCCTAAAGATCCTGTGGGGCTGCCTTAGACACCTGAGGCCAGGCATTCCTTCCAGCCTGGGCCACTTTGGCCGGGCTGGGGGCAGCCCCAGGGCAGGCGGCAGTGTGTGCAAGGGCCCTTGGTGACACGCTGCAGCACGGTCACTGTGACATGGAACGGGTGTCCAAGGGCCCTTTGTGACACGTGGGGACAAAGGAGCTGGCGCTGACAGGAGCAGGCCACAGTGCTCGGAGCACGCGACGGGACAGGACGGGACAGAGCGGTGCTGTGAGGAGCCCCCGCACAGCGCACTCATTCGTGTCCAACCCGGAGCTTTTCCGAGGCATTGTTCCTACAGGTGACCTCGTGGCAAGACTGCTGGCCTTGGTGGCCCGCGGCCTTGGCGAGGCTTGTGTTTTGCAGGTGCCCTTGAAGACTTGCGGACTTGGAGCTTTCCTGAGCCATCTCAAGGGAAGGTGCCCTTGAAGCCAGACTCAGGCATGGCAGGCAGATTCCTCAGCCTCTTCAAAACCTTCAGATGGAATAAAAAGAGAAGGCCTGAAGCTGCCCCAGCACAACAGGCTGAAAAAGTGGAGCAGTTCCAGCCACTGAAGGATGGTGAGTGGAAGAGCTGGGCCACAGTGATGATGGCTGCAGCCAGATTAGCCCCATCCCATCCCATCCCATCCCATCCCATCCCATCCCATCCCATCCCATCCCATCCCATCCCATCCTATCCCATCCCATCCCATCCCATCCCCTGGGGACATGCCCACGGGCAGGATGGAACAGGGGCAGGGCAGACACCCCGCAGGGGCCGTGCTCCATCCCCTGGGCCATCCCGGGGCTCTCCCTGCCTGGGCAGCGCAGGGCTGGCCTGTGTTCTCCGGCCTCTGCCGCAGCCCCTCAGCTCTGGCTGCGCTCGCTCTTTGCCAGATGCAGCCCTGGAGCGCACACAAGAGCAGGAACCCGGCCGTGGCCGCGTGCGCAAAACCCTGAAGGTACCTGCAGCCATCCCCACCTGGGCTGGGCCTGCTGTCCCTGCTCAGCCCAGCACCTCGCTTGGAGCATGCCATGGAACATCCCTGCCTTCCCTGTCCTTTGTTCTGCAAATGTTCACAAAATTCCTGCCCATTCAGCATGGAGAGACCGGTACCACAGCAGCTGAGGTCCCAGCCCAGCCTGACTCCAGCCCAACCAAGTTCCAGGGAAAGCCTCACGCCAGCCCAGAACGCACAGCAGACTCAGGAAATGATGCAATGAATTATCAAAGAGTGACTCAGGGCATCACAAGCATTGGCAGCATGCCCACACCCACTGCGATTGGTGCTCCCACTATGGATTTTTTTCAGGACAGTGCTGTTTCTCCTCAGCAGCAGGTAAGCAGCCCGAGGCCAGGCCTGGAGGCCTGCCAGGATCGTGTGTCCCCTCAAGCCATGCTCACTGGGCCCCCTCAGCCTTTGAGGCCAGCACAGTGTGGCAGGAAGGGAAGCACTTCTTGGGGAAAGCTGGGGAAATTGCTGCCTTGGACAGCGCTCCAAGTCTTCCCCATGCCTCCTGCAGGTGCCAGCCACTGTAAGGGGCATTCACCAGAGTCTACAGTTCCATGTTGCTCTGGATGCCAGGCTGCAAATTGACATTGTCAGGCTGGCTGAAGAACACCCTGCAGACGTGGTGCTGACCCTGCTGCGCTGTGCCCCAACGTGTGACAGGTATGGGGCCCACGTGCCTGCACAGCTCAGGGCTCACCAGCCTTTGGGGCCCATGGCCCTGCACAGCCTGTGCTCTGGGCTCTGCCAGACAGGCAGAGAGCTCCAGGACCCTCGGACACCTCTGTTTCCCAAGCCTGCTGCCAATGCTCCCTCCCTGCCCCTCAGGGCACCGGGGCTCTGTCACCTGGGCCCTCACAGCTGCACAGGGCATGGTACTGGGACTGAGATGCCCCTGACACAGAGCTCTGATCCCACAGAGCTGCTGCAATGATGTGGCGAACTATAGGATCATCGGGACCAGCAGTGGAGAAAGTGCTGGCAACACTTCTCTGTGTGATGGAGGACTGGCCTCTGCACAGCGCCTGCACCTCTGATGGGGATGACAGGGACGTTTTTGCCCTGGCTGTGAGTTTCTGGATTTGGCCTCTGCTTGCCCCTCGGTCATCTCTCCAGCAGCTCTCCATCCTCTCCATGCCTCAGTCACCAGGCTGAAACCTGGCCCAGGGGCAGGCTCAGGGGGCACCAGGCCCGCTGCTCCTCCTGCATCTGCCCTTGGGCCCTGCCCCACGGACACCTCGGCACTGAGCGCTGTCTTGGGCTGCTTCTTTTGCAGACAACTCTGGTGATCTGGGTGATTGTCCAGGTGCCCGAGTGCCATGAGGCCATGATCCTTTACTCCTCCCGCCTGTTTGTGGCTCTGCTGTTCCATGTTGTCATCACCACACGGCAGATGCCACCAGTGGAAGCTGGTAACTTCTGGAGAGCATGCCAGGAGGAACACCACCTTCCCAGCAAGCCCAACAGGTCCCAGTCCTCCTGGCCTTGCCATGCTCTTGTGGCCAGCGCCAGGGCTCCCAGTGTGACCTGGGCTTTGCTCTGCACACAGGTTTGCAGTGCAGGCCATGAAAGCTCTGCTCTGCCGACTGCGCTGTGACAATGAGGTGATGGCTATGGAGCGCAAGCGTGGCTGGGACACGCTGCTGTGTGCTGACACCCAGCACTATGCCATGGGTCTGCTGGCCAGGTGAGACTCCCTTCTCCCCACTGGCCCTGGCATTTGTGCCCTGTGCCCCACACAGTCCCTGTGGTCATGGGCCAGAGAGCCTCGTCACTGAGCGATGGCCTAGGAGACTGGAAAAGGCTGGGAGAGGAGGGTGCCCAGAAGGGGCCACCTCCCAGAGCACCCACATCCCCTCCAGGGATGCTGGGGAAAGACTAGAGCTCTGTGACTCAGTCCTGGGAGAGCTTTGTCCCCCACCTCAGGGTCTTGGTGCCTTTTTCCCCCTGCCAGGGAGATGCGCCGTCACTTGGTCCCTTTGTGCTCTCGCATTGGACAACACTTGCTCCGGCAGCTCAGCAGGCAGGACCCATACAGGGATCTGCCCTTCCTCGCATTCCTTGTGGAGGTGAGCCTCAAGGGCAGCGCTGCCTGCCTGAGCTGCCTCCCAGCTCTCTGCCCTCTCACAGCCACAGCTGCCGGGACAGTGCCCATGCCCTGTGCTGCTGCCCGGGCCCAGCCCTGTGCGGCTCCGGGCTCCTGCCGGCCGGCTCCCCTGTCACTGCCCTGTGCCTTTCAGGTCCTTGAGTGCCTGGACTGGAGGGAATGTGGTGGCAGTGTCTGGAAGGTCTTGGCAAGGTACCTGCACAGCGAGTGCAGGGAGCAGCGTCGCCTGGCGCTCAGAGGCCTCGTGGTGGTCAGCAAGGATCTCTTGATGGTGAGAAGGGGGCCGCGGCTGAAGCTGCGCTGGGGAAAGCAGCCCCTTGGGCGTGCAGGGCTTCAGGAGCTGAGGCAGCTGCTCCCAGCTCTCCTGCCTCACCTGCCCCAGTGCTTTGGGTCACGCCTTTGGCCTGTGGGCCCTGCAGCAGCAGGGTGGGCTTGCAGTGCCAGGGCAGGGTTGGCGGTGCAGCCCTCCGTGGCTTCCCAGCACAACCTTGTGTTCCACACAGGCCAGGAGATTGTGCTGTCTCTCTCAACGGCTTGTGGATGTTCTGGATGATGCAGATGGAGAGGTGGTCAGCATGTCCCTCTCTGTGTTCATGAATGTGCTCCAGCACAAAGACATCCTGGTATCCAGCACCACTGCCCCGAAGCTGGCTGAGGAACTCCTGCTGCTCTTTGTGCATGTAAGCTTCTGCATCCTGAGCCACAGGCATTGGGTGCTTCCCAGGAACTTTGTGCCCTCTGGATTTTCAGGCCTTTGCCCAGGTGGGACTAGAATAGTTGCTGTAGGTCTTTTTCTTTCCTCTAGGACAACAGCCATGTGCAGTTGCTGTCCATTCAACTCTTCTGCAAGGTGTTGGAACTGGTAGTGGATGAGGGAAAAAAGCCCCTGCAGACAATTGTGATCAACAGCCTCAATACACTTAAACTTTACTGTCATGCTAAAAACCGGGACGTGGCAAAGGTGAGGTTTTGTGTGATGCCGGTGGATCTCTGGCAGGGGGCTTGGCTGCCTCCTGCCCACGTGCCTCGCGGGCTGACGCCTCCTCCAGGCCTTGGCACAGGGATGTGGGGCCGGTGCCCTGGGCTGCGGGGCCATCTCTGGGTCTCTGCTGCTCTCCAGGCCTCTCGAGAAACGCTGATTCGTGTGGCCGAGTTCCTGCAGAGGAGCAAGCTGGTACAGCTGTTGAAGAAGCAGCCGCCGATGAATGTCGATGAGTGCCTGGTAAGGAGGGCCTGCAAGCCCCAGGCTCAGGCCGGAGAAGGCCCCTGAGGGCGGTGCTCAGTGTGCGGGGCTGGCAGCTGTGCCCCTGCCCGCTGCTGCAGCCAGAGGCCCCGCGGGCTCTTTTCCAGGCTCCCGTGGGCCCGAGCCCGGTTGCCCATGGAGCCCCGGCCCGGCGGGGCTGCGGGCCGGCACCGCGGCTACCCGGGCAGCAGCCGGCCCTCTGCCCCCTGCCCTCGGGAGCCCTTGGCCAGCGGCTGCTGGCCGCGCCTCAGGGCTGTGCGGCCAGGGGAGGCCGGGGCTGGGCGCAGGCAGCGCCCGGCCCAGGGGCTCAGCCCGCGCCAACCCTTCCCTCCGTCCGCTCTCCCCAGCTGGCAGAGAACAGGAGCAGAGCGGCCGAGCACCTGCGCCGGGCCCTGCCCTGCCTGGAGAGCCCACAGGAGCCCCTGCGAGAGGCGGCCGTCAGGTTCATGGGTGAGCCCCGAGCCCGGGCTCCCTCCCCGGCCCGGCCCGGCCCGGCGCAGCTCGGCCCCAGCCCCGCCTGCTGCCCCGGCAGCGTCAGCCGGGCCCGGCGCCGTGGAGCCCCGCCTGGCCTGGCCATTGCTGCTGCCGCCCTCTGGCAGCCGTGCCCTTGGGCGGCAGCGTGCGCCAAGGGCCGGGCTGAGCCCTGCCGGGCCAGCAGCCCGTGTGGCCACAGCGCCGCTGGCAGGGAGCTGTGCCGGGGCCGTGACAGGCTCTGTGTTCACAGGCATGGCCGGGCGGTGCCTCAGGAGGCAGCAGCAAGGGCTCCGGCTGATCTGCACTGGTGAGTGAGGGCAGCGGGCTGACAGCGGGGGCTGCCCAAGGAGCTGCAAGCCTTGCCCCGCCTTTGGAGAGCTCTGCTCCCTGTGCGCACGAGGGCTGATGTGGGCAGAGCACACGGAGATTTCAGGGACACGTGGGGGAGTCCTGGAAAATACCTCCCAGCCCATTCCAAAGTCTCCTACTCCTTTCTGGCTGGGATGGCTCTGTTCAGAAGGTCTTGTAGGATTCCCTCAGACCCGGGCTGTTGCCATGCCTCTGTTCCTCTCTCTTTCAGCCCTTCAAGGCTGGAGGCAACGTGCCATCCCATCCTGCTGTGACCAGGCGAATCAAGTCGACTTTCCCCGGAGAGCTCAACAAGTAGGGACATCTTCTGGATCCAGTCAACCAGTGTCCCAAGAAGGGCACCAGGAGACACCCAAGAGGACATCGCCTCCCAGCGCTGCTGGAAGTCCTGGCACAGCTGATGCTGGACACAGTTCTTGTGGCTTCAGCCCTCTCCCTGCCTGTTGACAGCTCCGTCCCTCCAGCCCTCAGACACTGCCCATCCCCATTTTTTCCCTCCACTCTCCCTCCCTGTAGATAGTTGCCTCCCTCCAGCCCTCAGACACTGCCCATCCCCATTTTATCCCTCCACTCTCCCTCCCTTTAGATAGCTCCCTCCCTCCAGCCCTCAGACACTGCCCATCCCCATTTTTTCTCTCCACTATCCCTCCCTTTTGATAGATCTTCCCACCAGCCCTCAGACTGTCCATCACCTTTTTCTCTTTCCCCTCTCCCTCCCGGTAGATAGCTCCCTCCCTCCAGCCCTCAGACCCTGCCTGTCCCCTTTTTGCCCTCCCAGCTCATCCCTGCACTTTGCCTTATTCTAATAAAAGTTTGGCTTCTTCACTTTGTCTGCATCCCTGTGGAATTGAAGCAAATCCGGGGCCCTGGGACACACAGGCCCCTGCTGCCGTTCTCTGCCACGCCGTGTTTTGTGCACAGACCCAGAGGAACGAGGGCATGTCAGGCTGGAAAGGTCCCTGTGCTGAAGGTGCAGTTCCACAGCACTGTGCACTTACACATCTTGCTGAGCACCTCACAGCCTCTGAGTTTTGGAAGAGCCAACCTGAGTATGCTCTGAACCCAGCTGAGAGGGATTCCATGGCAAGCATCCATGGAGGGCAAAGGAGCTTGGAATGCTGGAAGTTTTCAAGAATAGCTTCCTGAAAGCACAGCAGCGCTCCATCCCTGCACAGGATGAGGAAGAGGGCAGAAGCAGAGAGCATGCGGGCTTAGCAGGGAGCTCTGGCTGTGCCTAAGGGCAAATGAAGCAGCAGCACGGTGCCCGAGACTGGGACACGCGGCCGTGCCGCTGCCCGCAGCGCTGCCAGGCAGTGCCGGGATCCCGGCTGTGCTTCTGCTCCCCACAAGGGAGGAATGGCAGCCCCAGGCTCAGAGCCAGTCAGAAAGCCAAGCAAGGGAGAGCAGAGGGAGGGCACCCTTCCAGTGTCTCTCGGCCATGGCCGCAAAACAGCCCCTGCTGCTTCTTCCTCCGCCTGTGTTTGGGCTGTGCTGGTGGCAGAGCCAGCCAGGCTGTGCTCTGTGCTCCAAAGGCTGTTGGGAGCTGCCATGAAAAGCTCTGTGTGCCCAGAGAGAGTCCTGGAAGGTGCTGGCAAGAGCCTCTAAACTAAATATAGGATCTTTCAGTTCAAATATGTGGTTTCCTTTAGCAAGAAAGAGCTCCTCTGACTCTGTCAGTGCTTGTTTTGCTCTCTTTGGACTGTCTAATGCTTGGACCAGGAACTTCCACCAATTCCAGGATCTACAGTGGCAGTAGGGGTTGTGCAGTTGGAATGGTGGCAATGGAAGGACACATTAGAGTCCCATGCCAACTTTGATGCTGTTATGTTTGCTCAGCAGTTGACAACATGAGGAGAATTCAAGTTTTCCTCTCCACTTGGGGAATCACAGAATGCCAGAACATTTGGCGTTGCAAAGTATCACAAAGATCATCTGGTTCCCACCACCCTGCCCTGGGCACAGGTGCTGTGCAGGCACAGCTGTCACTAGAACTGGAAGAACACTTTTCCATGTTTACCATTTTCTCTCCTGGATTTCAAGCTAGCATGAAAAATTCAGCTGGTTACAGCTGAATTATGTAGCTCACAGGATTTGGAATAGGAGTCTCCAGTGGGCCATGGTATGTCCATTCAGCCTTTGTTAGACCATCCAGATGGAGCTCAGCCCTGTGCAGCCCAGGCACAGGCAGCAGGCTGGTCCATTTCAGCATGCCAAAGTCTTTGGGGCTTCCTGTGCACCCTGAGGCTCCTGAATCCATTCTTGAATTCCCAGTTAGTGCTGGGCAGGACATGAGAACACAGGAATGGCCTCTTTGGCTCATTCTTGGGTTTGCTGCTCCTGCCTAAAATAATCATCAAGAGTATATGCCGATGTAAAGGTACAGCTCAACACCAGGGTGTTTTTCTGTAGTGTTGAAAACTAAACCCTTGTGTGAGAGACTCCATTCAGAGACTTTGAAATCCAGTGTAAAAAATGACAGCTTTGATATTTAAGAATCCCAGAAATGTCTTCATGGGATTTTTCTGGTCAAGGATTTGAATGCTAATGCAGAAATTACAAAAATGTTAAAAGTAGTTTTCATTGCCAACCCCTCTTAAATGCCATCAGCACAGTTCCAAGAGACAGGGTATGACACTGGGGACAGTCCTTGGTACTTAATGGCTCCAGATCTGGGAGAGAAATGTTTTGCCTGGCTTCACCCAGGAGTTCAGTTTTTCCCAGGGCTTTGATTGATTGGTCACTGCAGGTAGCTTTAACTAAATGCAAAAGGATGGAACAGCAGAACTTCTGGATAGGGAGAAAACCTTGAGAATGATCAGCAGGCCTTGGAAAACTTAGAAAGAAAAATCAAAAAGTGACGTAGCCCTGTGACTTTTCAGGCACAACTCTTTGGGTCTGGAGGAAATATTTGCCTTGCATCAGCTACAGTGTTGTGGCAATGACCCAGTAAGATCTTTTATTTCTGAGAGGCACAGGAAGGCCTCTGGAACTTCAAATATTTGAAGTTTCAAAGGCTGAAAGCAATGAAGTGAGGCCTCTGAGATTCTGCTGCAGGCTGTGATGTTTCAGAATACCCATCTGGGATGTGTTAATGTGGTTTTGTTTGCTTTAACCTGTTTGGTTTTTTTTGGTTTTTTTTTTTTTTTTGTTTCTTCACTCTGAAAGTCCATCTCCTGCAACACCAGTAGGAGTTGGGGAGGGTGAGGTTGTGTCCATTGGACCTGAACTGCCAAGAGGATCAGACACTGCATAGAATGACAGAATCATTTTAGTTCTTCTTGGAAAAGGTCTCCAAGACCTTTGAGTCCAACCTGTGCCTGATGCCCACCTTGTCCCCAGCCCAAGGCACTGAGTGCCACGTCCAAGTTTTCCTTGGACACCTCCTGGGATGGGGACTCCACACCACCCTGGGCAGCCCCTTCAATCCCTGACCCCCTTTTCCATGGGGAAATTCCTGCTGCTGTCCACCCTGAGCCTGCCCTGGCCCAGCCTGAGGCCATTCCCTCTGCTCCTGTCCCTGTGACCCCCCTGGCTGTCCCCTCCTGTCAGGAGCTGTGCAGAGCCACAGAGGAGCCTGAGCCTCCTCTGCTCCAGGCTGAGCCCCTTCCCAGCTCCCTCAGCCTCTCCTCTTATGACTTAAATGTGTGGCAGAGGGTTCTTGCTTAGGACAGTGTGTGAGCTGTTAGAGAAATTGGAATCTCAAAGGCTTCTTCTCCCTCCCAGGAGGTCAAGGGCTGGAGAATATTCAGCAACCCACAGGCAGTGCCTGCATGGGCTGTATGAATTTCTGCCAATATCTCAAGGGACACACAGATGACATAGGAAGACAATCAAAGCTGAGTCTGTTGTGTCTGTGAATTTTGGATCAGGTCTCAAATCCTCTGTTAGTCTGAGCAAAATTTAGAAGCCTTTCTCCTACCTCTACCAGCTGAAGTCAACGTTAAGTCTTCTGCAGGTATGGTGAAGTTACTCAGAAAATCACAGAACACTTTGGGTTGAAAGGGATCTGAAGGCCCATCTCCTTCTGATCTCCCCTGCCATGGGCAGGGACACCTTCCACTCTCCCAGGTTGCTCCAAGCCCCATCCAACCTGCCCTGGAACACTTCCCAGGATGGAGCAGCCACAGCTTCTCTGGGCAACTTGTGCCAGGGCCTCACAACCCTCGCAGGGATGAATTTCTTCCCAATATCCTGTCTAATCCTGCTTCCTGGCAGTGGGAAGCCATTCCCTGTGTTCTGTTGTGCCATGCCCATGGTGAAGAACTTCTCAGGAACCTTTTGGTTTTGCTAATGGCACAGCACAAAAGCTAAGGAAAAGCAGAGGAATGTACTGCTGTGAATTTATTTGGTTGTTTTTTTTTTTTTTTTTTTTTATCAGAAAGGACACCATTAATTTTCATCTGAATGTCATCTGAATGTCCAGGAAACAAGAGATCAAGAATAGCTCCTCAGTGCCTGGAATGCTGTTTAGACTGTTTTCAGCATACAGGCATGTGATGATGCTGGATGATTTACATTTAAAAGGAAAATACGTCTTGTAATTGCCAAAATTTCACTCATAAAGAGAAATTGTTGTTCCAGTTGTCTGGGAACAGAACTGACTTGATTGCTGGGAGTGAAATGAGTCTGAAAATAGTCATCTAAGAGAGGCACTTTAATTTCCTTATTTCTTAACCGATGTCTGGTTGGTGTGTAGATTAAATTGGATACAACTCCCTCCCATTGCCCCAAGCTGCCTTGGCATCTGGAAATTGCTGGTGGCAGAGTCCAAGTTTAGTCCTGAAACTGCCAGTTCTCCATCTCACCTTTCTCTGTGTGCCATGGCACCCCTCTCCACCTGGGGCCTCCTAGCAGAGTCCTTTTCAGCAAGTGCTGGAAGCTGGGCACAAAGAGAACGTGGAGAAAGTCTCAGACCTCCCCAGAAATCCAGAACTGGAGTGCAAAAATGTAAAATTGGTTCCACTGCTTAAATATGCTGAAATCAGAGATTGGAGGAGCTGCAATAGCAAACATGTCTGTTGTCCAGGTGCTGTAAAGCCAGGGCTCTGCAGAGGAACTGTGATTTCATGAAACAATTTCCAAGTCCCACTCAGCATTACTACCATCCTGCTGGCAGCATTTCTTAAGAGCTGCTCTAAGAGGACAGTCTTTAAACTCTGCAGTTGGCTCAACATCTAAATTTACTCTTGCACTGGCTACAACACTGTGCCTCAGTGGTTGGGAAGGAATTTTACATATTCACCTTCTAGTGGGGTATTAACTGGTCCCAGCATACAAAAGGCAAATGGTTGCATTTTTAGGGATGAAGTGGGAAGCTAAATGTTATCCAGATCACTGCAGTAAGGTGAAAAACAAGGATCTTGGGCCTCTGAATGCCAAGGCCTTTCTGTTTGAGTCGTCTCATTCCACTGGGCAGACTTCTTTCCTCAGTTTCTGAAACAGCAGTGCACAAAGAAGTGCAAACATCCATCCCAGAACTAAGATGGGAAGCAGAACACATAATGCTACTGCCACCCAGGCACCTCTCTGGCAAGGAATGTGGGGAGAAAGGAAAACACTGAAAGGAAAACACTCCCTCATCTGTCACAATCTCAGCACACACTTATTTCTGACAAAAGGTGCATTGAGTTTGGATCTTTCTGTCTCTAATTCCCAACCTTTCATAAGCAAGGAACCTGAGATATTGCTTTAAATGAGAAGGGTGAGTTTAAAAAAATCAAAACACATTTCTTTGATTAACATTCAGGAATCAAAATACTTTAATCGACTCTGTGACCCATCTTCAATAGCAAAACAAAACCACTCCTTCTTCCAAATGACATTTGAGCCACAGAAAACATTGCAACACAGAAAAATAATATAAGAATATTAGAACATTGGATCAGCTCAAATGCAGACACTGGTGAATGAAAATTATTACCATTTATCAACATTTTTGTATCCTTTATAACAGTATGAACTTTATTCAGCATTGCCTCTGACTGACTGTAGAGAAACCATGGCAGAAGCAGGTCAAAGAGCTCACTTGGAGGCTTTCCCTTGACCTGAGGCAGCCTGGTCTTGCCTCTGGCAGCAGGAAAGCTGGGCAGGGCTCAAAAGGCTGTTCCTGAGAGTCTCCAGCTCACTTTAAACCCTTTGCATTGTGGTGCTCTGGCATGGCCACAGCCACAGCTCAACATTCCTGGTTATAGGTGAGAGTGACCAGTGTCGGACAATTCCCTTTTCTGACCCAGAGATGGGGCAACTGAGAGCTGTTTTAAAGACTTTTATTCCATTTTCAGTCTAATGTGAAGGGTGAGACAAATAAAAAACTAGAAAGAATAATAAAGTACTGGAATGCTCTTCCCAGGGAGAGGGTAGAATCACCATCTCTGGATGTGTTTATAAAAAGACTGGGCATGGCACTTGGTGCTATAGTCTAGGTGAGGTGTTAGGGCATAGGTTGGACTTGATCTTAGAGGTCTCTTCCAACCTCATTATTCTGGGATTCTGTGATTCTGTAATGTTATAATGATGTTCTAATTCATGCCATCACAATCAGAAGCCAACTATTTCCTAATTACAATACATTATAAGCATTTCTTGGCCTATCAGCTTTTGCACACACCATGCTGTAAATGCCTTAAAGCCAATCATCAAAAATTATCCCTTGTGGGTCCCACTACAATGCATCTTTCACAGTTCTATTTCTCCAAAGCATCCAGTCTTATTTTCAAGGCCAGCCTTTGAAACTTGTTTCTAGCTCCATTTCTCTCTCAACAATATCTGTCCTATTCCTATGATTCCCTATGATTCCCTCTTCCTATTCTATGATTCCCTATATGGCATTTCTAAGTCAGCATTTCTCATCTCAAAGTTTGCATATGGATGCAATACTGTGTGAACCTTCTGTCAGGCCTTGAGAACTCTCTACAAATCCATTTCCCACAGTCCAAGGGCTGGGAGAGAACATCTTCAGCTGCAGGGAACAAGGAGAATGGATGTAGAGAGAGGCTCCAGCTTTTTTGCTGGGAAAAACTTCAATCAGCATGTTTGACCCCATTGCCAATGCTGAAATCCAAGCTGGCTGGCAAAAAGTGCCCACCCCTTTCCCTTTTTGCTTACAAGCAGGAGGAACTTTATGCTTTTTCTTATCAAATTTGAGCCTCCTGCAAGTTCTTATGTGTGAGGAGTTCTTAAAATGGCCTTGTGCCACAGAATTCAAGTGCTGCAATTTGAAGGTTAATGGAGGAATTTCGCTCATGTGGAAGAATATTTTCATGTTTTCACTATTTTCACTATTTTATAAATATATTTTAAAATTTATCTATATTTTTAATTTTTTTATATTTTAAAATTTACATTTTAAAATTTATTTTAATTTATATTTATACTGTTATCAATTTTTAATTACCATATTTCATATTTTCCCATATTTTTCTATATTTTCACTCATTTTCACATATTTTCCTATACTGTCCCACATTTTATATTTTCATATTTTTACTATTTTCATTATTGTATAAATATATTTTAAAATTTAGACATATTTAAAAATTATTTATATTTAAAATTTAAGATTTAAATTTTAGCATTTTATGATAGATTCATATTATATTTATGTTTATGTTTATATTTATATTTATGTTTATATTTATATTTACATCTATATTTGTATTTTTATTTGTAAAATTTTTAATTAAAATATTTCATATTTTCACTATTTTCACATATTTTCACATACTTTCCCACATTTTTCGTTTTCATATTTTCACTATTTTCCCCTATTTTATAAATATATTTTAAAATTTATATATATTTTAAAAATTATTTATATTTTAAAATTTAAATTTTACATTTTAAAATTTAATAATAGATTTATGTGTATATCTATATTATACTTATATTTATACTTATATTTATATTTATATTTATATTTATATTTATATTTATATTTATATTATTTTAATTAAAATCGTTCATATTTTCACTATTTTCACATATTTTCCCACATTTTCCCACATTTTTCATTTTCATATTTCCCCAATTTTCACTATTTTATAAATATATTTTAAAATTTATGTATATTTAGAAAATATTGATATTTAAATTGTAAAAGTTAAAATTTACATTTTAAATTTAATATTTTATTTAAATTTATATTTATATTTTATCCATTCTTAATTAAAATATTTAATATTTTCCTTTATTTTCACATATTTTCCCTCATTTTCCCTTGAGAATGGACATGGTTACACCCACCTCTGCCTTGTGAACAGGCAGCAACAGGTGAGTTTGCTTGAAAGCTGCAGTTTCCAATATCATTTTCCAAAAATCCCCTTAACTTGGTGCTGGGGAATCCTCAGGGAATGCCAGCCTGGAAGTGCTTCCAGGTGCTGCCAAGACATGAAGATCCTGGGTCCAGTGCTAAGGACAGAGTTGGCTCACCCCATGGAAAACTAGTGGCTAAAAGAGAACAAAATAACTGGATCCTAAGTGGCCTTTGGCTCCAAACAGATCAGGAATTCAGTGTTCCCCAGAGGGAAATTCAGTCCTGGGAAAAAGGCACCGCAGCCCATCGATTATCAGAGAATTACTGCTAAATGGAGAAAAGCTGACAACAAATATTTACTCTTGGATCAATTCTGTTTAAAGGGCAATGTTTGGAGCAGAGCTTGGACTCTGTGGGCAGGTCAGGCTGCATTTATAAAAGGACAGAGGGATATGCACTGGGAATCCTTGCTTGGAAAGGAAAAAGCCTGGAGGATTTTGAAGGACACACAATGAGGACCGTAATTTTTCTCCTCACTTTGAGCTTTTTCTCGTGTTCAGGTAAGTTGGAGCCTTGTCCTCCTTTCTGGGTGGTTTTAGGGGGAAAAGTATAATCCTCCAATGGATTTCTGATGGAGCTGTGCCTCCCTCCCAGGGTTCCCAGTGTATGACTACGACCTCCCTGTCACAGAGGAGGCTCTCAACGCTTCCATTGCCCGGATCAATTCCCAGTCATGGAGCAGAAACCTGTATGGTGTTGTCAGGAGCCGAGTCATGGGAGTAAGTACACAGACAACAGAGATCCTTCACCTGAAATGAGCTTTCCTGGGATGGAAAACTCCTTTTCACCCAGTCCTGGAAACCCAGGTTTAGTTGGAGTTGGCGTGAATGGCCCAAACCCACCCTCTTCCTTGTAAGAGGAACCTAAATATCTTTTGTATGTAAGTTTGTAATTAAGATTCTTTAGGAATTCAGATTTTTCGTGCCTAGAGTGGTTTTTCATGCCTAGTTTTTGATGCCTAGTCCTTGAGGATTGTCTCGTAGGATTTTGTTGAGAAGTGATGTTTTTAAATACCTTCATCAAACTGCTTTGCTTTGGGCATCAAGCACCCTGGCTCATCTGAAGCTCTTTGCTGGTTAAATGCCCCCACAATTCAGGATTCTTTCTCTAATCTTTATTTATGTCATCTGTCTCTATGCACCAATTCTGGTTTAAATCTGCTAGAGACTAAGTGCAAGCAAGAAACTCCTATCTGTTTTAATTTGTGGTGCTCAGAATTATACTGGATACTCCCCAAGTTAAGGAGTTCAAACTTCTTAATTCAAAGTTATGATGTCCATGCTCCTGAACACCCTCAGAACCTTCCTTTCTGTTAAAACTTCCTAATTCAAAATTATATTGTCCATGCTCCTGAACAACCTTAGAACCTTCCTTTCTGTTAAAACTTATTAATTGAAAGTTATAATGTCCATGCTCCTGAACACCTTCAGAACCTTCCTTTCAGTTAAAACTTATTAATTCAAAGTTTTGATGTCCATGCTCCTAAGGACCCTCAGAACCTTTCTGTTCCTGTAGGTGGCCCATATCAAGTCTCTGCAAGAATGAATGTCAAGATGACATATGGATTTATACAATTTGGATTAAAACCCCCAAGTATTTGAAAGCAGAGGGAATTTGTTGTTTGTTGAGGGGTTTTTTGGGGCATTGCTTTTTAAATTTTCTTTTCAAGTCTCCCATCTTGAGCTAAAGTGTCACTATAAGACATGAAATAACGTGATGCGGACACGCTGCTGTTCTCAAGGTAAAAAGGGGAAGTTTATTTTCTCACTCCAACATTTATGGATTTCCAAAAGTGACAGTGGATTGGAGGGTGAAAGTGCCACCTCTCCAATGACACTGGACAAATGAACAGTCCATCAAATTTCTCCTCCTCCATAAAAGAATGCAAAACAATGAGTTATGTACAGAAAGTGAGTGAGAAAGTTTGTTACAAAACTGTAAACATCAGAAGGCTTAGAAAATCTTAAAAAATCAGGTTGGCACTAAAGCATTGATTGGACTATGAGAAAAAAGAAAGGAATAATCCAAAAGGACTAATGCTGTGTTGTGCTGACCCTGCTTTCACCAGGTGGACACGTGGGACAGCGATACTTACGGGTTAGATCTGCGCTTCAGCATCCGCGAGACCGTGTGCCCCAAAGCTTCGGGGAGAGACCCCTCCACCTGTGACTTCAAAAGTGGCCCTTTCGTGGTAGGTGCCCCTGCTGGCACTGGGAACCACCCCACTCCATGCAGGGGAAGGGTTGCAGTGCTGCTGGTGCTGAGAAGTGAGGAATGGCTGGCTGCTTTTGATACAAGCTGCAGCATGGAGTGGGAGTTGGGTGGGAAGGGTCAGTGGTGGGAAGATCTTCTGCCTGCTCAGTGGGGAGGGCAGGGAGCTGAAAAGAGGATTTGTGTCTGGGAGCAGTGTGTAGTAAAGGTATGTGTGCTTTTGGGGCCAAATCCTAGAAGGAATGGCTTATTCTCTGAGTTAAGAGCTGATGTTTCACTTGCTTTCACCTATCTGGGCACCACATGAAGGGTTACCTCGCATGTCATGCAGCTCCCCCCTCTGTGCTCACAGTGCTGATCTCTGTTGGATTTTTCCGCTCTCAGCCTGAAATAAAAAGGCTCTTGATACAGCTCTTGCTCTCCTCTGAGTCTTAAACCACCAGCTTTTGTGGAAATACATTGTTTTTGAGCCTGTGCACAGGCTTGGGACCTCTCTGTGCACCATTTATTTGGGCCAAGTCACCTCTCTGCTCTGGAGCTAAGCAGCTCATGTGTGTGTAGATGTCATCACACAGAATTGTTGGTTTTCTGTTTTTCTTTCAAAACTCAAAAGTTGGCTGCTGCAGTGTTATCCCTGTATCCTAAACTGACATAATCCCCCTCTTCTTCCTAGGGCAATATGGTAGTGTGAGGATGTGTTTTCCAAACTTAAGTGCAGGTTTTACTGCAGTTTTTTGTCCAATTGCAGACACAACATCTTTGAGGGTAGTTTAACTTCCAGAGCTGGGGCTGCTGTTGGCACAGCCCTGCACTGTTCTTCTCTTTGTGCTGAGCTGTGAAAAGGATGTGGAGGTTTTCTCCTACCCTGAGCAGGCTCAGAGGTTTGTACCACAAACTCATAGCTGGGGAGCCATAACATGTCATTGTATAATTGTTCTCTGATTACTTTCTCTTGGAATTTGTTGTTGAAATCCTTCTGCAGGTTCCCACCACCACTGAGGGTTGGTATTGGATGTTTGCTCTGTGAGATTGGCTCTGTTTTGTTCTGTTGCAGCCCACTGCTTCCTGCAGGAGCGTTGTGGAAGTCTCCGGGGGGCTGGTTGCCAACCTCACTGTGCGGTGCCATCGCAGCACATTCAGCTCTGAATCCATGAGCAGCGAGGAGGTGAGGAAGGGGAAAACCCATTTTTGCTGCCTGGAGGAGTGAAAATTCTGCTTAGCCTCTTTTAAAGAGTAGTCCAGGTGTCTGTGTGTGCTCCTGTTGCAGGAGGAGGTTTGGATCAGGACAGTGGCTGTCGTTTGAGATCCAGCTGCCAGCTGTGACATTTCCCTTTCCATCAGCTGAGGGCTCTGCCCTTGCCTGGGAGAGGGTGACACTCTGTGGCAGTCTGGCACATTTATCACCTCCAGCACTTCCTTCCTTGAGTTTGGGCCTGGAGAACAGTGACTGGCACTTCTTAGACACACACACAAATCCCTGTGGCTCTGGCTGTGTTACCAAACCCAGCTCCCAGCTGAGCATGTCATCACAGCACAGCCCAAGGACATTTGGTCTGCTGAGATCTTTGTTCCCTTGTTGAGCTCTTTTTTGGCTTTGAGGGTGTTATTCAATGCTGACCTAACCTGGGAATTCCTACTGACTGTTTCCAAACTGTGCCAGCGTCCACTTTATCCATGAACTGACTCTTGAACTTGTGTGTCTGCACTTAGAACACAGCTCTGCAGGGTGTGTTGTGCTTGAGGGAACACAATTTAACAAGCAAGGATATGGAGAGCTTTTGTTTTTGGAAAATTCAGGGAGCTAAATGAAGAAGTTGAACTGTAGAATCACAGAATGGTTTGGGGACTGAAGAGACCTTAAAGTCCATCCAGTTCCACCCCCTACCATGGGACACCTTTTACTATCCCAGGCTGCTCCAAGACCTGTTCAGCCTGGCCTGGAACACTTCCAGGGATCCAGGGGCAGCCACAGCTTCTCTGGGCACCCTGTGCCAGGGCCTGCCCACCCTCACATGAATGGATTTCTCCCCAGTATCCCATCTCACCCTGCTCTCCTTCAGCTTAAGGTCAGTCTTCCTTGTCCAGTCCCTACAAGCTCTTGTGCAAAGTCCCTCTCCAGCTGCCTTGTAAGCAAATAGGATTCTTTGTTACTTTTCCTTGGCTTAATTTACCAAATTAGCTCTTCATTTATCTTTTTTTTTCCCCTCAAAATCTCCATTCACCCCAGGAAGCCTGGCTCTGCAGAGCAGAAAGACTGCATGTGGAGCTCTGGAATGTGTAACACAGGCTGGGATGTTCAGTCAGTCCTCTGTGGGGTGACATAACCATTGTTTAACAGGGCACTCAGCACAAACACTTGCTTTTACAAGCAGACATCTTCCCCCAGGTCTTCCTTAACCATCACTTAAAATTCAGTGCTGTTGCCATATTCCTGCTGGGGAATGTATTTCCTGCAATGTTAATAAGGAACAAATGCCAAAGGGAATTACTGCACTTGAAAAGTAAAGTGTTTCCCTCTGCAGAGGGCTGCAGCAAGTGCACTGCAGCTCTTGCTGTGGAGCTGTGAGTCTGCTCAGGGGATCTCAGCTTGGCTGAGGTGGTGTTGGTGCACCTGTGGTGCTGTTTGGAGGTGGGAAGGAATTGTGATTTGTGACAGTGTTCACAGGGGTTTTCGGATGAGAGAAGAGACAGGGATCTGACTCCATGTTTCAGAAGGCTTGATTTATTTTTTTATGATATATATTACATTAAAAACTATGCTAAAAGGATAGAAAAAAAGGTTGCATCAGAAGGCTAGCTAAGAATAGAATAGGAAGGAATGATAACAAAGGCTTGTGATTTGCCATTAATTAGAAACAACCACATGAGACCAATCACAGACCCACCTGTTGCATTCCACAGCAGCAGATAATCAATGTTTACATTTTGTTCCTGAGGCCTCTCAGCTTCTCAGGCGGAAAAAATCCTAAAGAAAGCATTTTTCATGAAAAGATGTCTGTGACAGTGATTAACTGAGGCTGGCATCACAGAATTAACACCCTGAGTTTGATGGGATCATGGGTCCAACCCCTGGATTGCAGGAGCACCAGCAGTAATCTTTTTAGCAGCGAAATTAGGAATGAGGTTTGGAATTACTTTAGTGACCACCTCGTGCCTGAGGGGATGGAGAGGTGGGACTTCTTTCCAGGTGAGGTTTTTAAAGAAATGTCTTTAATTTCCAGATCATGCACGTGCCCATAAGGACTCCTGACAGGCGGGGCAGCGCTCCCAGGGAAGGTAAGGCAGCTCTGCCATGCTGGAATGCCCTGACCTGTGTTCTCCTCTTGGAACATCTCCAGGTCATCTGTCTGAGGAAGAGGACAATGTGAAAGATCAGCTGTTTGCTCCTGCTCATGATGCCTTGGTTTAGAAAGACAGGTGCCTGCTAAGGAAGGCAGGAGCCACCCCTGAAATGGAGAATGTAAACCCTCCTCACCCCTCCAAATTGCTATAAATTTTAAATTAAGGGGTTGTCAGGCAAAAATATGGAAGCAGGAAATAATAGTTCTTTACTAGGGAAAGGAAAAAAAATAAAGGATAAAATAAACAATGCAGGACACCTGAACAACACTGACAGAGTCAGAACCCAGCCTGACACCCTGTGGGTCAGGCTGTTGGTGGCAGTCCCATTGGAAATGTGGCTGCAGCCCTCCTGCAGTGTCAGGGGTGGCTCTGTTGGAGCAGGGATCCTGCAGAAGGGTGTATTCTTCCTCTGAAGATCCAGGGGAAGAGAGCAGCTGTTCCTCTGGGAAATCCAGTGGAGAAAAGCCCCACTGGTGTTCCAGAACCTCCACATTATATCTGGGTAGAATGCTTGGCTCTTCCCTCTGGGCTCACATCTCCCAGTGGGATGATGCAGTTCTTATCAGCCATGCAGTGACATTCAATGGCTGTTATCAGCAGATGTCTCCCCAGACACCTGCCATACAGATGGCAAACACAACACAATTTGCTTGGCAATCCAGGACAGCCCAGCAGAACAGGAGCTCACTGTTTGCTCTCCCTTCTCTCTCTGAGGTACCACCTACAACTTTGACCACTGCACCTTTTCTGGGAACGAGTCCAAGCCCCTGTGTGTGGAGCTGGATGCCAACAACCAGCCCCGCTTCCCCGAGTGGATCACCATTCCCCTGGTGTGCATTTACATGCTCTCCACCAACATCCTCCTGGTCAACCTGCTCGTGGCCATGTTCGGGTGCGTACCCCAGGAGCCTTCCCGGCCATCCCAGCACTGGCACTTCCCTGGGAAAGGGAGTGCACTGCTGGAAAACAGCAGGAAGCCACCCCTTGCCTCTGCATCTGTCCCTGCAGCCTGGGGGAGCTGGTGCAGTGTCCTGGGGAGGGATTGCTGCCTGTCCTTGGCCTCCATCTCTGAGCATCCTCTGAGCTGTGGGCGTGGTGTGAACCCCGTGGGTCACACAGGGGGTGATGCTGGGTCAGGGCCTGGCCAAGTGTGAGCTGCTGCCCCAGGGACCTTGCTAGAGTGAGTAAATGAGTTATTCTCACTCTGCTGCCCCAGGGACCTTGCTAGAGTGAGTAAATGAGTTATTCTCACTCTTCAGGACACTGTGGTTTTATTAACCTGAACTTGATCCTGTGGTTGTTGCCTTGCTGGGTTCACACAGTGCTTTGTGCCATGGGTTTGATCCATGCCTGGAGTGTCCTTAATACCTCTACGACAATCTCAGGACCTTTTAAATTTCTTGTTGGTGTTCTAGTTTTAGATTTGGGTTTTTTGGTTTTTTTTTTTCCCTAAGATGGGAGTTATCTGCTCAGTTAAGAAGACACAGTATCTTGTGAAGAAGCATCCTGTTCTCATGTGTCTAGGCTAGAAAAAGATTGCTTAGAGCTGAGGTAGTAAAAGTACATGGAGCATTATCTTCCTATTCAGATTTTTTCAAGTTTATTTGTAACTTCAAGGGGTTTTTTTTCCTACTGTATTAGTTCCACCCATTTGCAAATTACTGACTAAGAAGAACAAGCTAAATCACCCCCCAGTCAATAAATGAATGACTGGGGTCCCTAACATCAGAAGCTGCTGCAATGAGTCCAAAGGAGAATTTCCAAGGGCTGGAGCCCCTCTGTTCTGGAGCCAGCCTGGGAGAGCTGGGGGTGCTCACCTGGAGAGGAGAAGGCTCCAGGGAGAGCTCAGAATCCCTAAAGGGGCTCCAGGAGAGCTGGAGAGGGACTGGGGACAAGGGATGGAGGGACAGGACACAGGGAATGGCTCCCACTGCCAGAGGGCAGGGATGGATGGGATATTGGGAATTAGGAATTGTTCCCTGTGAGGGTGGGCAGGCCCTGGCACTGCCCAGAGCAGCTGTGGCTGCCCATGGCAGTGTTCCAGGCCAGGCTGGACAGGGCTTGGAGCACCCTGGGATGGTGGAAGGTGTCCCTGCCCATGGCAGAGATGGTTTGGGATGAGCTTTAAGGTCACTCCCAAGCCAAACCACTCTGGGATTCTGTGGCTATAAAACCATGTCCTGGCACAGCAGAGGAATGCTCTGCTCTTGGCTCTGCTGCAGCTCTTTGGTGAATAACTCATGCTGAGTGTGTTCTCCCTTTCCCACCAGCTACACAGTTGGATCAGTGCAGGAGAACAATGACCAGGTGTGGAAGTTCCAGCGTTTTTTCCTGGTGCAGGAATACTGCAGTCGCCTGACCATCCCCTTCCCCTTTGTCATCTTTGCCTACATATACATGGTGCTGAGGAAATGCTTCAAGTGCTGCTGTAACAAGGAAAGCAAAGAGCCATCCATTTGTTGTGAGTTGGAATTTTCCTTCTTGCCCAAAAGTCACCTCTGCAGCAGGTGCACTGCAGTTCCTCCATGGCATCCTGTGCTTATTCCAGGCATTTTGTGCTGTGCTGGGAAATTTCCAAGGGCCATGTAGACCTGTGTCATGCAAGTCCACTGTGCTGCTGGAAATTTCTTCAGTAAGATTCAAGTTTTCAAGTGGGATTTAGCCAGAGCTCTCTTGTCCAAGCCATTTCGATGTAGAATTGCTTTGTGTGTGTAAATCATTAAAACTTCAGATTAATCCTAACTCTTTAGGGCTGCTGTGCTGTTTCCCAGCCTTGCAAGTTTTTTTGTAATTCATTCTGCTTGGTAGGGAGTGACTGAAAGACAATAAACAGTTTCCATGTAGCCAAACGAGCAAACCACCTCAAAAATGTGGCAAGTCATTTCTCGAGCTATTTCTCCTTTAATTTCTGTCAGAGGACACAGATAGGAATTGTTCTAACAAGCTTTCCCCCCACCTCTCCAGCAAATGTAGTGTTTTCTCAGCTGAGAGAGCATAATTTGAGTTAATTGACAGGCTTGTTCCCATCTATCAGCAACCTGCCTGTTGCCCTGCAGCAGAAGCTGGATTTGTTACCAGTTTGGGAGGAAGAGCCTGCTTTGGGCTATAAAACTGCTTAGCACTAAATCACTTTGGCTGTCCAGACTGCTGTGTGGATTCCTTGCTGGGGAAGCTGTTGGATGGCAGAAATTCCTGCTCAAATGATGCACAGTGGATGCTGCAGCTCTGAAAGAATGGGAGAGTTAATTAGAGCCAGAAAATGATTGTGGTTTTGCTGATGATAGGAACTGAGAACTGTGTGCAGGAAGCACATTGATGTATTGACTGTTCTAAAATCCTGCCTTCCCCATTTAACTCTTAAGGAAATTTAAGGGGATTTGGGTGCTTAAATGCTTCTTGGAATGTGGGAGAACAGCTGAGGGGTGTGTGAGCTCAGAGGAGCACTGGGTGGAAGAAAGGGACTTTAGCCCTGGGTTTCTTTTGTCTCAGTTAATTTTATTGTTTTATTTAAACCCCTGTGGTTTACCCTATCCTCCTGGAACGAGATCAAATGCTGAAGTATTACCCTGGAGGGCTTTGATGCCTCAAAGTGGGCTCCTCTGTATTAATTCTTGAATTGACAGCACCACCACAAAATGCTTCTTAGAGAAGACAATTCTTCATCATTCTGGAGGGTTTCAGTTCAATGAAAAATCCTACACTGTGATTCTTAGAAATGTTACTCTTAATGATCCAATATGGAATAAAGTAGAAACAAATGGAAAACTCAAACCCAGATGGGAACTTGCTAGAATGTCCTGTACCTGTGTTAACCAAGACTCAGAGAAGTCCAGAAAGACTTTTGGAGCTTGTAAGGTTGGGGTGGGGGTTTTATGTTTGTTTGGGCGTTTTGGGGTTTTATGTTTGCTCATATTTTGTATTTTTAAGTGACTCTGGTTGCCAGGAGCATTCAGTGCAAGGTGTTGGTGTCACATCTGTCAGGGGTGGGCAGTGGAGCTGTGAGTGCTCAGGATGTGGGGAAGGGAATCATTAACCTCAGAATGCACACACTGACCCAGCCTTTTTGCACCTTGGCTTTGGAAAGACAAATTAAGCATTTTTTCTTGAAATACATTTCCCAGGCTCAAGAAATGAGGACAATGAAATCCTGGCATGGGAAGCTGTCATGAAGGAAAATTACCTCGTCAAAATCAATACAAAAGCAAATGATTCATCAGAAGAGTAAGCCTGCCCATCTTTGTCTTCATTCTCTTAATTTTCTCTTGAACTTTTCTAGTGAAGGCAAGTTTTCAGCAGCTCTAAATGTGTACAAATTAATGAGTAAGTAAGCAAACTCAGCATAAACATGCTTTTTATTTCTAAAGTGAAATGGTGCTTTTTTGCCTGCTGCAGAGAGGAAAATGTCTTCCCATGGTGTCTTGAGATCTCATCATGGGAAGCAGTGCCACAGTTGACTCTTGTTGTAGGATTAGTTTAGGTTGGATATTAGGAAAAAGTTCTTTATGGAAAGGGTTGTCCAGCCCTGGAAGAGACTGCCCAGGGCAGTTGTGGCATCCCCATCTCGAAGTGGGAATTTAAAAGCCGTGTGGATGTGGCACTGGGGACATGAGTTAGTGGGGGAATTGGTTGGACTCTTTCTTTTCCAACCCAGATAATTCTATGGTTATACATTCAGCAGAGAATGTTTGCCATTAGATCTCTGACATTCCCACAGCAGTGATCCAGATGGAGATGTGTACTTAATAACACGAGTAGGGAAGACCTCTGAGGAAGGAAGATGATCTTTAGAATCATGGTATTTAGGACTTGGACACTTAGACTTGGATGTTTCTTTGACTGCCAGCTCATGGAAGCATTATCTTTGGGATCTGTCTCACTGTTTTCAGAGTAATAGTACAAGAGAAAAAAGAAACAGAAAGAAAGCAAGAAAACAGATCACTGCTAGAGAGCAAAACCTGCTCTGTATGATTGCTTAACTTTGCTAACTTCTGGCAGCCTGAGTATTTCCCTTAATCAGAGAGAGCTGATAGGAATGGGCAAGAAAAACCAGACCCTTCCATATCTGTGGGCATGAACATTGCTGTCCCCAAATAAGTGTTTAGGTTAAGACTACCCAGAGACACACAGCATTGGGTAAGAATCCAAACAAATACCAAAACCATCTCCTTGGTACTGGAAGCAGAAGTGTCTTGAGAAGGAAAATGGTATAGCATCCTACTAATAGTAATTTGCATGTTTTGTACTAAAAATGATGCCAGTCCTGTGCAGCCCTGCCTCCCTGGGAGGATGGAGCCCTGGGGGGAGGTGGGGTGTGGTAATTGGCCAAGTTTTCCTTGGTACCCAGACTGATCCCTTTGCTCTGTGTTCTCCTTCTGCTTCTAGGATGGTGCATCGATTCAGACAGCTGGATGCAAAGGTACTTCTGTCCCAGACTGCTCTGGGGAATGTGATTCTCTCTGGTGAAGCAGGGGGTGTGCCATGGCAAGGAAAATGAGCCTCCCAGAGTTGTGTGCAGTCTTTGTCACTGTCACCAGGACCCCATTTTAATTGGGCTTTTTTACCCTGCTGTTTTGATTCCATGGACAGGAACGTGTAGGGTGTGTAGTGATTAGGACAAGAGGGAATGGTTTTGAACAGAGAGCAGGATTTAGATGGGATAATGGGAAGAAATTCTTGGCTGTGAGGGTGGGCAGGCCCTGGCACAGGGTGCCCAGAGCAGCTGTGGCTGCCCCTGGATCCCTGGAAGTGTCCAAGGCCAGGTTGGATGGGTTGGAGCAGCCTGTGTCCCTGCCCCCAGCAGGGGTGGAATACAATGAGCTGTCAGGTCCCTTCCAAGCTACAAGAGCTTCATATTGTGCAGGAAAACAAAACAGAAAAACACTTGCTTGGTGCTGGAGGAGCTTTTTTCAGTATTCCTTGTGGGATGCAATAACAGAGAAGTAATTTCCACCTTAAACTGCAGCATTCAGCTGTGTAACAGGCCCATGAAACACTAATGGGAAGAAGGGGTGTCACACACCTGACATGTCCCCTTCCCAAGGTGTCAGGTTTAGCTTCTGGTGCTGTTGGCATGGGGTAATTAGCAATAGAAATCTACCAATCTACCAGAGAGCCCATTATGAGAATTGCCATACAAATAATCTTTTTATGACTGTAATGCTGAAAAGACCTTCACAGTGGGTGTTTTCTGAGGCTTGACTGAACAATCTGTTTGGCCTCTGAAGTGGGGAGTGGCTTTGGTATGAAGCACAGACTTTTGAGAAGCTCACAGGTGAAAAGAGCCACATATACTTCAGAGCACGTATTTTGGTCGCTGTCAAATAATTTAGATTGCAAAATGACAGAATGATAGTTTGCTTCCCAAGACTGAAAGGGAAGTGGTGAGCCAGTCTGTGGCTAGTGATGCTGCTCTTGAAACTGAGAGGAGATCCTCCTAACCTTAATTCTCTCCTGAAAAGAAATATCCATCTCTTGCTTCCCTCTTCTGGTAACTGCTGGTTAACTCACTGAAATACAGAGGCATCAGGGATTGCTGCATTAATTGCCCTGATGAACACTATAATTGGGAGTGTCCTCTTGAAGCACTCTTGCATTTGGGGCAATACTTGAAGAGGCAATTACTCATGACTTCCTTTTCTCATTAGCATTGCTTTCCTTCAGCTAGATGGACTTTACAAAAATAACCTCCTTCTTCTTTTTTTAAAGCTCTCTGATTTGAAAGGCCTTCTGAAAGAGATTTCCAGTAAAATTAAATGAGTGCAGCTGAAATCCCAGAGCAGCTACTGGAGCAGGGTAAGCCCTCTTTAAATCCATTCTCTGCCTTGAAAAAGCCTACCAGCATTTATGGTGTTCAATAGGTGTGTCTTTGGAAGAAGAGCTAGTATTAATTGTTGATGCTTGTATTCATATTGTCTGATACTGGGAAAGAAAGGAGATCAGAATTTTGTTCCTCATTTGTGTTTTTCTTTCTGAAAAACACAGTTTTCCATCTGGGGTTTCTATCAATTTTTGGCACTGTTTCAAATACCTTTGGCACTGTTTCAAATACCTTGTTTTGCTCACTTGCCTTTGCAAAACTGTGACTAACCCAAGGTTATTTTAGTTGTCTTTGTGTTGGAGGGCCTCTAGAAAATGCAGGGCTGCTGGATCCTCTACTCTTGATACCTTTTAACTCTGAAGAGCAGGCAACCCAAATAGAAAAGAGAGAAGTGAGGGCAGGAGTAAGGTTTATTTTTCCATTATCAAAGTGGGGCATTAGGCTGGATCACTGTAGCCTTCCTGTGTCCTGTACAATAAGCTGCAGTGTGAGGAGCTGACCCAAAGCCTCTGGTCCAGCTGAGTGTCTGGTCAACAGCCTTGTGTACTTTCACCTCCAGTTTTAAGGAAGAATTGGCTTGGATCCCACAGTGGGATGTGAAAGGCAGTCAGAACACTGATGGATGCAGAGAACACTGTCATCTTTAGAGACAGCAGGTTAAGATGTGTAACTTGAATGGGATAATCTGGAACAACCTGATCAGCCTGGACATTAGGGCCTGGCTCCTCCTTCCACAGAGTGGTTTTGTCCAGGAGAACTTAAACCTGTGCCAAACATTCCCCAGTCTGCTCACTGGTTTCCTGGGAAAGCTGAAAATTCACTTGACCGAAGTTCCATTTAGTCATGAATGACTTGCAACCACCTAATAAAATCTACAAGGTTCACCAGTTCCTGGGCTGGTTCTAGGAGGTTCTGGACTCCAAGTGGCCTAAAAACCAGGCTGTGGAACAGTGGAACTCTGGAGGCTATTTAGGCCAGCACAGCTCAAAGGGAGCTGCAGTGGGGCTGGAAGACAGGCTGTAATTAGATACAGTGGGGCAGCCTGGGACAAGGGACAGCAGCTTATGATGGAGCTTGTGGAAAGGGATGTCTCATTACAGATGATGGTGCCTTCAGAAGAATCCTGCAATCCCAGAATGGTTTGGGTTGGAAGGGACTTTAAGCTCATCCAGTTCCACCCTCTGCCATGGGCAGGGACACCCTCCCCTGGACAAGGCATCCAAGTCACCTGAGCTGATGTGGAGAGGATGAAAGCAAAGCCTTGAGGTGGGCTGGGAGCCCTACTCTCCAATTCTTTCTGTTGCTCACACAGGTACCAACTCATGAAGAATAATTGCTCGGAGCTGGCAGTAACCCCCAAGCAGATGGCAACAGAGGCACCAGACTATCAATGTCTCAGCAGAAGTCAGCAGGATTTTCTTGCTATTTTTATTTTTGTTGATCAAACAGCCCTTTCTGCTTGTTGCAAGGTTCTGGGGGAAACAGGAGACGACTGCTTATCTCCTGACATGATTCCTGCATTACCCAAACTCTTCTCATCTGCCCTAATGTCCAGTGGCAGCAATTAGTCCTTGTAAGCTGCTGTTGCAAAGCACTCCTATTTCTAAGAGTTCTGCTACTGTTGCCAAAATCCCTTTGCTTTTCAATTTCCCTCAAAGGGACCTGTGCATGGGTTTCCTTCAAGCACTAATTGCTTGTCTGAATGAATCCACCTCCCTTCCCATTCCATCCTGTAGTAGCTGGATCTTGCTTGTTCCTTGCACGGGCTGTCTGTCAGACCTGCTGGGGTCTGGAATGCTGGCGTGCCAGAATGCAATGGATTTTGGCATCATCCCCCTGAGGAAAGCCTTTGCTCCAACCCTGCATCCCTATTTCAGACTGGACTTGTTCCCACCCTACCTGAAACCTTTCAGCACTGCAGAAGTTCAGCTATTACAGCCCTGCATGGAAGAGACATTAATTCATCCAGGAAGTGATTCCAAAGGCTTTGTGGGCAAACCTTGCTTGGTTTCAATAGTGAAAATTTGTATCCTGGGAATGTTGGAACTCGTTTGACTTTTTCAATGTGTGTTTGCTGATGTTTGCATCTGGAAATGGAGAAGAGATTGTTGGAACCTTTAAATAGAGCAATGCTTGAAATGGTGAGATGGTGCTTTGTGCTTTCTGTCTAAAATAGCAGCTGAATTCTGTCACATTTGTTTGGTACAACTGAGAGCACAGCCAACTGAAGGCACTACAAATAGCATTTATTTACATGGCAAAGCACTGTATCAATCTTCCTTCCCAGGGTCTAGGAATCATGGAATCATAGACTCACCAGAGGAAAGGACCTGCAAGGATCATGGACCCCAACCCGTGGCCCTGCACAGACATCCCAACAACCCCACCCTGGGCATCCCCGGGACCATTGTTCAAATGTTCCTTGGGATCTGTCAGCCTGGGGCTGTGCCCATTCCCTGGGGAGCCTGGGCAATGCCCAGCACCCTCTGGGGGAAGAACCTTTCCCTGATCTCCCACCTGACCCTGCCTTGACACAGCTCCAGCCATTCCCTCAGGTGCTGTCCCTGTCACAGAGAGCAGAGATTGGAGCTGTCCCTCGGGAGGAAGCTGCCAGCCATGCTGAGACCTCCTCCCTCTCTCTCCTCCTCCTCCTCCTCCTCTCCCCTCTCCAAGCTGAACAAGCCAATTGACCTCAGCTGTTCCTCATACAGCTTCCCCTCCTGTCCCCTCATCATCTTCATGCCCCTCTTTGGATACTCTCTACTAGCTTAATATCCTTATGATACGTTCAGAGAGGTTGCTGCTCTTCTCTCCCTGCATCTCGTGACCCAACTGTAGTGTATGCTGTGCATGACACCATCCTGGGGGATCCAGCACTAACAATACCACTGGTATCTGTTTACAAGGGGAAATACTTCCTGCTGAAAAGTAAAGGAGCCAGGCTTTCCCTGATTCACATGGCAGTTAGCTTGCATCATAAATTCTTGAGATAAGATTCCTTTCTGGAAATTTTTTCCCATATCATTTGTCTGCCCTGGATGTGAAAATTGTGCTTTTTGTTCACTCCCTTCCTATATAAAACCTGTGGAGTCCTTTGAACCCTTCAGGGAAATCCCAAGGGCCTTGCCTTAGAAGAATATACCATAGAGTCTCCACCTAGGCTGAAAGAGAAGACTTCTGCCATGGAGCCTTGCAACACTATGATCCACCCCTGCTCCTTCCCCCATATGTCCCAAATTCTCATGGTTTCTGCCTTCTGTGTTTCCTCATTGGTTGGGGGGTACCCCTGCTGGACGGCCCTGTCTTCCCTGAAAGCCAATCCCCTTTGCACTGCCCTTTGTGCTGCCCCATTTGCCCACTGACCCCTTCTCAACCTGATGCAGAGCACGTGTCCAGGTCTTTCTCCCTGATCCCTTCGGCATGGTGGATGCAATAAACCTTTGCTGGAATACATCATACAAAGACCTTTCCTGTCTTTCCTCTGCTGAGCTATCTGCGCTCTGTGTGTGTGTGTCTGTGTGCACGGACTTGAAATGCCTGCTCTTGTGGGCTTGCTCCAGGCGGCTTCTGAAGGAGATGCTTCGACGAAGGCTGCAGCATTTCTGCCACCCTGCAACGTGGAAACAAAAACCTGCTGTGTGATTGCCCGAAGCTCTAGAGATCTGTTGTTGTGTGAATGTAACTGTGAAGCCATGTTCTGTCAGGTCTGAATTCTGGATTCAGTCCAGGTCTAGTGCTGCACCCAGGGGCGCCAGCCTGTGCCCCCCACACCGCTCCCTTCCCAGAGGCCGCGCGGGCTCTTCTCCAGGCTCCCGTGGGCCCGAGCTGGGTGCCCGTGGAGCCCCGGCCCTTGGTGACATGCTGCAGCACGGTCACTGTGACATGGAAAGGGTGTCCAAGGGCCCTTTGTGACACGTGGGAAATAGAAGCTTGCCCAGGTGCTCGGAGTACACAACGGGGCACAACGGGACAGAGCGGTGCCGTGAGGAGCCCCCACACAGCACACTCGTTCGTGTCCCGCTCGGAGCTTTTCCGAGGGATTGTTCTTTTAGCTGAGCTCGAGGCCAGACCACAGCACTTGCTGACTTGTGGTCTCCCTGAGGCTTCTCTTTTACAGCTGCCCTTGAGGGCAGAGTGTGGCACTTGATGCCCTGGGGTTTTTCCAAGACATCTCTCCTGCAAGCAGCTCCAGTCACTGACATGGAGCAGAGAGGCCCAACAGTGCTCCAGAGGGCCTGTGTGGAGGAGGAGGAAGGCGGCCCTGGAGCTGCCCCAGCACTGGAGACCGGGGAGGTGGTGCCGTTCCAGCTGCCACAGCGGGGTGAGTGGCAGAGCTGGGCCGCAGGAATGTTGCCTGCAACCAGCTTGGCCCCATGCCATGCCATGCCATGCCATGCCATGCCATTTCATGCCATGCTATTTCATGCCATGCTATGCTATGCCATGCCATGCCATGCCATGCCATGCCATGCCATGCCATGCCATGCCTTCCCCTGGGGACATGGCCATGGACAGGATGGAACAGGGGCAGGGCAGACACCCCGCAGGGGCTGTGCTCCATCCCCTGGGCCATCCCGGGGCTCTCCCTGCCTGGGCAGCGCAGGGCTGGCCTGTGTTCTCCGGCGTCTCCCGCAGCCCCTCAGCTCTGGCTGCGCTCGCTCTTTGCCAGATGCAGCCCTGGAGTGCGCACAGGAGCAGGAACCCGGCCGTGGCCACGTGCGCAAAACCCTGAAGGTACCTGCAGCCATCCCCACCTGGGCTGGGCCTGCTGTCCCTGCTCAGCCCAGCACCGTGTGTGCAGCACTCCATGCAACATCCCCGGCTTCCTGCCCTTCTCCTAACACTCGTTTGCAAATGCATAAAGAGAATTAACGAGGAGGAGACCATCGCCATGGGCACAGGGCTCAGACCATACTCGCCCATCTTCCAAACCAAGACCAGCGCTGCCCTCCTGTCTGTGCTTGGAGAGGAAGATTTTTATAATCCCAACCAAGTAAGCAGCCTGTGGGCAGGGTTTGATCCTCCCAGGAATTGCTTGGCCTCCCAAGCCATGCATGCTGGTTGCAGTGAGCCTTTGAGGCCACTTGACAGTGCAGTGGGAAGGGCAGCACTTCTCTGGGGACCCTGAGAACATTGCTCCCTCTGGCAGCTTTCCAAGTGTCCCTGTGCCTTCTGCAGGTGCCCGCCATGGTGAGGTTCATCCACCAGAGGCTCGTGGCCAGTGATTGTGCTGAGCACAGGCTGGACATGACCCTGCTGGATCTTGCCAAAGCACACCCACATGACACAGTGATGACGCTCCTGCGTGTGGCCCCGTCCTGTGACAGGTATGGGGCCCACCTGCCCAGAGGGCTCAGGCCTCCCCAGCCCATCACCCCGTACAGCCTGGTCCAGGTATCTGACCAACAGAGACTTCCAGGGCCCTCTGGCTGCTGCCTTTCCCAGCCCTGGCACGTCAGCCCCCGAGCCTGCTGCCATGCTCCCTCCCTGCCCCTCAGGGCTCTGTCCCCACCGGGCTGGGCGGCCTGGCTGCTGCTGGCCAGGGCCAGTGGGCAGAGGCAGAACTGGCAGCCAGCTCAGCTCCCCCCAGTGCTGTGTCTGAGACCTGTCCTGAGACAGAGCTCTGACCCCACAGAGCTGCCATGGCCATGTGGAAGACCATCATGGGCTCACCCAGCACTGCAAAGCCGGTGCAGCTGAGACTCTTGGATGTGCTGGGGAGCTGGCCAGTGCACAGCACGTGCACCTCCGATGGGGACCAAACGGGTGTCTTTGCCCTGGCTGTGAGTTTCTGCAACGGGCCTTTGCTGGCCCCAAGGCCGCCTCTCCAGCAGCTCTCCATCCTCCTTCCCCCACTGCATCTCCCTGCCTCAGGCGCTGGCCTGAAACCTGACCCGGGGGCAGCTTCAGGCCCACCAGGCCGTGTGCTCCCCCTGCCTCTCTCCGGGCCCCTCCCTGCCACGCTCGGGCCCTGCCACACGGACACCTGGGCACTGAGCGCTGTCTCGGGGGGCTTTGTCCTTTTCAGGCAACCGTGGTGATGTGGAAGATGCTCCAGGAACCCCCCATCCCACGGATACTGAAGGTGTATTTCCCCCGCCTATTTGTGCATCTGCTCTTCCAAGTGTTCCTCAGCACTCTGGATATGCCAGAGGAGGTCCATACCTTCTGGAAGGAATGCCAGGAAGAGCACGGCCTTGCCACCAGCCCCAACAGGTGCTCCATGCCACTCCTCCTGTCCCTTCCACGTGGCCTGCAAAGGAGCCAGTGCTGCCAGCGTGACCTGGGCTTTGCTGTGCACACAGGTTTGCAGTGCGCACCCTGAAGTCCCTGCTCTGCCGAAAACACTACAACGATGTTGTGGTGGCAATGGAACGCAGGTGTGGCTGGGACACGCTGCTCTCTGTTGACACCCACCACTATGCCGTGGGTCTGCTGGCCAGGTGAGACCCCCTTCTCCCCACTCTGACATTTGTGCCCTGTGCCCCGAGTGACCCACACAGTCCCCGTGGTCATGGGCCAGAGGGCCTTGTCACTGAGGGACGGCCAAGCACACTGGAAAAGGCTGGGAGAGGGGAGTGGCCAAAAGGAGGCGCCTCTGAAAAAGCCCTGGTGCACTTGCAGGTTGCTGGAGAAAGACCTGACTTGTGTGAGTCACTCTTGGGACAGGTTTTATTCTCCTGGTTCACAGTCTTGCTGATTTTTCTCCTGCCAGGGAGATGTCCTGCGTCTCCATACCCTCCTGTTCCCGGATCTTTCGCTACCTGCTCCGGCTGCTCAGCACAAAGGAGCCACGCTGGGATCTGCCCGCCCTGGTGTTCCTTGTGGAGGTGAGCCTCAAGGGCAGCGCTGCCTGGCTGAGCTGCCTCCCAGCTCTCTGCCCTCTCGTAGGCGCAGCTGCCAGGACGGTGCCCGTGCCCTGCGCTGCTGCCTGGGCCCAGCCCTGTGCGGCTCCGGGCTCCTGCCGGCCGGCTCCCCTGTCACTGCCCTGTGCCTTTCAGGTCCTCGAGTGCCTGGACTTGAGGGAACGTGATGCTGACAGAGTCCTGCAAATCTTCTCAAGGTACCTGCAGAGCGAGCGCAGGGAGACGCGTCGCCTGGCACTCAGGGCCCTTCTCAAGCTCACTGACGATCCCTTGATGGTGAGAAGGGGGCAGTGGCTGAAGCTGTGCAGGCAGCGTGGGGCTGGGCAACGCACTCGCTTGGCCTTGCCTGGGCTTGGGGGCCAAAGGCCTGTCCAGAAGCACTGGGGCAGCTGAAGCAGGAGGCAGGAGAGCTGGGAGCAGCTGCCTCAGCGCTTCTGGACAGGCCTTTGGCCTCTGGGCCCTGCAGCAGCAGGGTGGCCTTTCACAAACTTGTGTTCCACACAGACTGAAAAAATGTGGAGCCTCATTGAAAGACTTGTGGAGCTCCTGCAGGATGAAGATGGAGAGATAGTTAGGATAACAGTCATGGTCCTAAGCTTTATAATGTTGGACAAGGATATGCCAATACCCACCCCCATCGCCCTGCAGCTGGCTGAGGGGCTCCTGCCACTCTTTGACCATGTAAGGCTCTGTGGCCATAGCCACAGCCACTGGCTGCTGCCTGGACACTTGGTGCCCTGTGGAGATGCAGGCCTGCACCCAGGTGAGCTCCTCACAGCCACTGCTGAGGTCTTCTCCTCTTCATACAGAATAATAGCCAGGTGCAGCTTCTCACCATATTGCTCTTCCGAACGTTGCTGGCTCTTCCACTGGGAAAGAAAAGAAAGGCCCTGGAGACACAAGTGCGCCACACCCTTCTACCACTCTTCTTCCACTGCCATGATGAGAATCAGCGTGTGGCACAGGTGAAGACTCGTGGGCTGCTGGTGTTGCCTTAGGAGAGGACTCGGCTGCCTCCTGCTCTGGTCACCTCCCGGGCTGCAGCCTCCTCCAGGCTGTGGCACTGGGACGTGGGTCCTGTGTCCTGTGCTGTGTGGACATCTCTGCTGCTCTCCAGGCTTCTTTGGAAACGCTGCTTTGTGCGGCCGAATTCCTGAAGAGGAAGGACCTTGACAAACTGGTGAAGAAGAAGCAGCTGTGGATGTTCACAAACAGCCTGGTAAGGAGAGCGGAGAACCCCCAGGCTCAGGCCGGAGAAGGCCCCTGAGGGCGGTGCTCAGTGTGCGGGGCTGGCAGCTGTGCCCCTGCCCGCTGCTGCAGCCAGAGGCCGCGCGGGCTCTTCTCCAGGCTCCCGCGGGCCCGAGCCCGGTTGCCCATGGAGCCCCGGCCCGGCGAGGCTGCGGGCCGGCACCGCGTCTCCCCGGGCAGCAGCCGGCCCTCTGCCCCCTGCCCTCGGGAGCCCTTGGCCAGCGGCTGCTGGCCGCGCCTCAGGGCTGTGCGGCCAGGGGAGGCGGGGCTGGGCGCAGGCAGCGCCCGGCCCAGGGGCTCAGCCCGCGACAACCCTTCCCTCCTGCCGCTCTCCCCAGCTGGCAGAGAACAGGAGCAGAGCGGCCGAGCACCTGCGCCAGGCCCTGAGCTACCTGGAGAGCCCACAGGAGCCCCTGCGAGAGGCGGCCATCAGGTTCATGGGTGAGCCACGAGCCCGGGCTCCCTCCCCGGCCCGGCCCGGCCCGGCGCAGCTCGGCCCCAGCCCCGCCTGCTGCCTCGGCAGCGCCAGCCGGGCCCGGCGCCGTGGAGCCCCGCCTGGCCTGGCCATTGCTGCTGCCGCCCTCTGGCAGCCGCGCCCTTGGGCGGCAGCGTGCGCCAAGGGCCGGGCTGAGCCCTGCCGGGCCAGCAGCCCGTGTGGGTACAGCGACGGCAGCGCCGCGGGCAGGGAGCTGTGCCGCTGGTGCCGTGACAGGCTCTGTGTTCACAGGCATCGCCGGGCGGCACCTGAGGAGGCAGCAGCAAGAGTTCCAGCTGATCTGCACTGGTGAGTGAGGGAAGCGGGCTGACAGCGGGGGCTGCCGGGGGGAGCTGAAAGCCCTGCCCCGGCTGCGGAGGGCTCTGCTCCCGTGGACAGAGCACACGGAGATTTCAGGGCCACGTGGGGCATTCGTGGCCAGCAGCTTCGGGCTGATCCCCTTGGTCCCTGCTCCCTCCTGGCCATGGCAAGAGCCGGCTGGGATGGCCCTTGCTGGGGGCTCTCCTCGGCTCCCCGCAGATCTGGGATCTGACCGTGGTTCTGTTCTTCTCTCTTGCAGCCCTGGAAGAAAAGGCAAATGACATCAGCCTTTCTGTCAGAAGCCTGGCTCTTCAAACTTTGCACATTCTCAGGGAAGAAGCTACAGTTCGATATCCCATCTTGGAGAACCTGGAATATCGGCTCCGCAGGGCATGGAAGACAGGGCTTCGTGTCTCAGGGCTTGGCCGCCTGTGCTGCTGGAGCTCTATGGTGATCTGATGTCAGAGGCTCTATCTGCGGGGACCACCAGAGCCAGCGGGGATTTTCCTTCTGTTCAAGATTGTTCTTTTCTTCATTTTGTTTTCCTTTAGCATGTAAATATAGAATGTGTTACAATAGACAGTCTCCCAGGATCTTTCTTTTTCTGCCCAGGGCCCGTAGTGCATAGAGGAAGAGGGTGCTTGTGCTCAGCCAGCTGCCCAGGCTGCTGTGCTGCAGGGAAATGGCCAGAAGCCCCTTGGCCTTTGGTGGTTCTGCTGAAGCCTTTGTGCTGCCCACAGAGCGGCTGGGCAGGGGCCGCAGCTGCGGGGATCCCTGCCAGAGCGGTGCCTGGAGATGGCCACAAGCCCTGTGCCAGGCAGGAAGCGCCATCCGTGTCCTCCTGCCCGTGTGCTGCTGGCTGCCTTGCTGAGGGCTCCCAGGTGCCCCTGCATGGGGCTGCTCTGCAGCTGCTGTGGGGCTGCGGCGCTGCTGCCGGGCAGCTTGGCCGGGCTGGGGCAGCCCCTGAGGGTCTGGGGCGCTGGCAAGCCCTGAGCGATGGGCTCAAAGAGGCCACAAGCAGCCCCCTGGCAGCCGCCTTGTTCCTGCCAGAGTTGACTTGCAGGACAGATCCTCGTCACTCCATAACTAACAGCATCAGTGTTGTTGGAAACCCAAATGCAGGGAATTCTCAGATCTTTGGGCCTGTAAGCCAAAGCTTAGAATTAAACACAGGATTTGAGCTAAGAGCTTGGAAAGGGCTTCCAAACTCAGATGCTGGAAGCCAGAATGTGGATTTATAGTATAAAGCAGAGACACCTTAAGCTAAATGGACGTAAGTTTAGCATTTTAGAATTTAAGATGTAGATAAAATAAAAGTAGTTTTAAATGTAAACACAAAGGTCCGAATGCAGTGCTTTGGGTTTGTGTGTCATAAAGTAATGATTGCCTAAGAAAGCTTGCACTGTAGCATGAGTCCATGAGATGAAATATTGAAGGATTCAGTCAGAACCATACATATCCTTATTGGCATTGCTTTATTGGCCAATAAATCCTTAAAAGTTCTTGTAACTAGAAGTCTTGTGACCTTCTGAGCCATGTGGTGGAGATGTGAGCCAAACTCATCCTTCCTATCTATGTAGAAGATAGGAAAAAGAAATGGCATCATCTAAAAACCTCAGAGGTCTGGTCTCTAGCTCGTTCCAAACTCCTTCAAATCCTCCTAAGTGTGATTTAGGTACAAATAGATGACAAGGACTCCTAATGCTGGCTCTTTGCATCCAAACCAGCTGTTTTAGAAACTTTCCCATAACCCTGTGTAGTTATGTGCCAGCAATGGATCATTTGAAGAAACTTTTCCAGTTGACTTGAATAGAGGTTTGTTAGAAGGGTATTTGAGGGGAAACCCTCCCAGCAGAGGTCTGGGCTTAGGCCTTGCTGTGTCCCTGCTGATGGTGAAGTGTGCCATAAACTGCAGGTGTTTCTGGGCTAAAAATGGAATTGAGTCATGTTGACTTGCTCTTTTTGGCCTATAAAAGCTGGATCCACTTTCAGGGCAAATTTGGAGACCTCATCTCTGGGTGAATGGATGAACTAGGATTTTCCCAGTTGCTGGGAATGGTTCCCCAGTTCCTTGGTGTAAAATGGGGCTGCCCAGCAAGTGCAGATCTGCAAGATGATAAACAATTTAGGCAATTGGTGATGCATCTTTCTAAATCGCTCTCCTTTCTCTCCTTTTCTGAAATACAAAGCTGTGTTTCGTGTCAGGTACCTACAGGCAATGTGGGTATTTGTGATCGCGATATGTGGGACACTTATAAAGACCAATTCTAGTAATAACTGAGGAAAGTAAAGCATGGAAGAGGTCTTTCAACCTATCCTTTGTATGTAATTGAGTTTTATAAGTCTTAAGTTGATTTAGGAGCATTTGAATTAAAGTTTTGAGGATGTTGCTTTTTGACAGGAACTTTCTGCTTGTAGCTAAGCCTTAAAGAGTTTTGCAGTAATAACCTTTTGAAGTATAATTTTAGAATATTGCTTGTAGTAAGGATCTTTGAAACTATAGCTTTAGAATATAAAAAAAGGAAATATGCTTATTTCGCGCCTTGACAAAACAGTGAAAAGCAGCTTGAGAAAGTAATATGAACATCAACTCAAGGACTAATAGTTTTGACCAAGGGAAGCTGGACATCACTGTTATGAGATTTATAGTCCTTGCAATCAAAAGGTAAAGCCATGTCTGGAATCTGGACCCCACTAGCTGGGAGACTTCTTTCTTCGTTCGGAAGTTGGACCCCCCACTACATGAGATACTAATTTTCTGGGATACATCCTGAGAAAAACTAAATCACAATAGTGTACAGAATTGTGATGTAAAAATTGGGAAGAGAAACTGCTGATGAGTAAAAATTGGGAAACAAAATTGCTGAGAGAGCTCATGAGTGCGTCTATAAATACCTGTAAGCCTCAACTATCGGTGTGCAGTTGGGGGGAAAGCTTCCCCCACTGTACCCAGCGCAGTATTGCACATACTTTACCAAAATAATTAATAATTTGATTGCTGCTTGAATGTTGGCCTAGTCGAGCTTCTCATTTATAACATTATAGTACTGTTTTAGGTGCACTACCTTGCTTGTTTTTGCTTGTCACTAAAACCAAGCACACATTTTTTGTTGAATCTATCATCTTACTGTGTGGTTCCTTCATATTCAAAGTAAAGTAAGAACATTATTTCCAGTGGTGTGTCCTTTAAATGGCCTCTGTTCATTTGGCAGAACACCAGGAGGCTCCTGAGGAGCCGGGGTGCTGGGAATCCCTGAGCAATTGGGTGTCAAGAGGGCACAAGCAGCCCCCAGGCAGCTGCCTTGTCCCTGGCACCCGGCTGCTCTGGCGCTTGCCCAGAGCGTCTCCCAGGCCTGCGGCAGAAGCCCTCGAGGCCGGGACACCCCCCCAGCAGGAGGGTGGGGGCACCCCCGAGGTGCCCAGGCTGGGCTGGCTGGGCACTGGGAGGGCAGGGGGCTGCTGCCAGGGCACGGCCACTGGGCGCTGCCAATGAGGGGCAGGGGGCAGAGGCAGGGCTGGCGGCCAGTCCGGGCCCTGGCGGCTGCCCAGGCCACGGTGCCGTGACTGAGGCCCCCCTGACCCAGAGCTCTGGGCCCGCAGAGCTGCTGCCTCCATGGGGAGGGCGGCCGTGTCTCCTCCAGCAGGGCTGCGGAGTCGCTGCTGCCCCGGCGGCTCTGGAGCCCACAGAAACAGCACCAGAGCGGGCTCAGCAACAGCAGCACCCCGAACGGCGGCACCTGCTCGGCCGGGCATCCGCACCCACCGGGATGCCAGACGGGGGGAGCCCGGGGGCACCATGGCCCCTGCTTTGGCAAAAGGCTCAGCAGAGTTGGCCACAATGGCTCTCTCTTGACTAGCCAGCCTCACGGCAACGCTTGGCTGCTTCAGCTGCTGCCTGTGCCCCTGGCTGACTTCCATGGCCAGGCTTGAGGGCAGACTCGCCTCCCACAGGCGGCGTCCCAAGGCAGCGGCATTGGTGCCAAGGGCACAGAGACACTCTGATGGGGCACCAGCCCTGCGCTGCAGCTGCCCTTCCTCCCCTCCATGCAGGCACCTTAAAGACACGTGCGTCAGCTCTGAAATGAAATCCTGGACTTGCTTGGAACAAAGGAGGCGCTGGAGAAAACCTGGGACTTCCATGGCTCATTTTCCTCTCTACTTGGGGAATCACAGAATGCCAGAACACTTTGCGTTGCAAAGTATCACAAAGACCATCCAGATCCCACCACCCTGCCATGGGCACAGGTGCTGTGCAGGCACAGCTGTCACTAGAACTGGAAGAACGCTTTTACATATTTACCATTTCCTCCCCTGGATTTAAAGCTAACATGACAAATTCAGCTGATTACAGCTGAATTATGTAGCTCACAGGATTTGGAATAGGAGTCTCCAGTGGGCCATGGTATGTCCATTCAGCCTTTGTTAGACCATCCAGATGGAGCTCAGCCCTGTGAAGCCCAGGCACACGAACCAGGCTGGTCCATTTCAGCATCCCAAAGGCTTTGGGGCTTCCTGTGCACCCTGAGGCTCCTGGCATCAGCACAGTTCCAAGGGACAGGGTATGACACTGGGGACAATCCTTGGTACTTAATGGCTTCAGATCTGGGAGAGAAATGTTTTGCCTGGCTTCACCCAGGAGTTCAGGTTTTCGCAGGGCTTTGATTAAATGGTCACTGCAGGTAGCTTTAACTAAATGCAAAAGGATCTAACAGCAGAACGTCTGGAGAAGTTTCCACCCTAGGGATAGGGTGAAAACCTTGAAAATTATCAACAGCTCTGGAAAACATTAAATAAAAAACAAAACCAAAAAAAGATGAAGCCCTGTGACTTTTCAGGCACAACTCTTTGGGTCTGGAGGAAATATTTGCCTTGCATCAGCTACGACACAGACAGATTGGCAGCAACTGGAGCATTGAACATCACGGACTGGGCTAGTGTTTTTCCCAGAAGAACAGAGAGAAGATCACATTGAAACATGACACTGCCTCTGTGCAATCAAATCGTCCAGGGAAACTCAGAAGCTGATGGTGTTGCAGTGCAACTGCCAATCCCTTCCATGGACTGCCAATCCCTTTCAGGACTGACTAACAGCTTCTGCCTTCTGACAGAGGCCAAGTGCTGCCAGCAGTTGCTCCAGGTGCTCCTGCCATCAGCCCCCAATGCACGTGGGCTTTGGCTCCCTGTGGCACAGAAGCCCCCGGGGGCACAGGTCTCTGGGGCAGGAGACGGGCACCAGCGCTGCCAGGGCTCGGGGGGTGGCAGCTCTGCTTGGGCAGGGACTCTGCCACAGCTGCTGATGGCAGCGCTGCCCGGGCCCCAGGGCTCAGAGCAGCGTTGGTGCCCGGGCCCACACGTTCCTTGTGCGTGTCACACCCGCGGCTTTAGGATGGCCACGGGCCGGGACGTGTCCCAAGGAGGCCGTGCCAGCTTCCCTGGAAGGCCCCGTGCCCTTCCCGGCGCGGCTGCGTCGGCAGCCCTGGGGGCTCCTTCTGCTGCCCTGAGCCCGCAGAGCAGGGCAGTGTTTGCTGATGCTCTGAGCCCTTCCTAAAGATCCTGTGGGGCTGCCTTAGACACCTGAGGCCAGGCATTCCTTCCAGCCTGGGCCACTTTGGCCGGGCTGGGGGCAGCCCCAGGGCAGGCGGCAGTGTGTGCAAGGGCCCTTGGTGACACGCTGCAGCACGGTCACTGTGACATGGAAAGGGTGTCCAAGGGCCCTTTGTGACACGTGGGAAATAGAAGCTTGCCCAGGTGCTCGGAGTACACAACGGGGCACAACGGGACAGAGCGGTGCCGTGAGGAGCCCCCACACAGCACACTCGTTCGTGTCCCGCTCGGAGCTTTTCCGAGGGATTGTTCTTTTAGCTGAGCTCGAGGCCAGACCACAGCACTTGCTGACTTGTGGTCTCCCTGAGGCTTCTCTTTTACAGCTGCCCTTGAGGGCAGAGTGTGGCACTTGATGCCCTGGGGTTTTTCCAAGACATCTCTCCTGCAAGCAGCTCCAGTCACTGACATGGAGCAGAGAGGCCCAACAGTGCTCCAGAGGGCCTGTGTGGAGGAGGAGGAAGGCGGCCCTGGAGCTGCCCCAGCACTGGAGACCGGGGAGGTGGTGCCGTTCCAGCTGCCACAGCGGGGTGAGTGGCAGAGCTGGGCCGCAGGAATGTTGCCTGCAACCAGCTTGGCCCCATGCCATGCCATGCCATGCCATGCCATGCCATTTCATGCCATGCTATTTCATGCCATGCTATGCTATGCCATGCCATGCCATGCCATGCCATGCCATGCCATGCCATGCCATGCCATGCCATGCCATGCCATGCCATGCCTTCCCCTGGGGACATGGCCATGGACAGGATGGAACAGGGGCAGGGCAGACACCCCGCAGGGGCTGTGCTCCATCCCCTGGGCCATCCTGGGGCTCTCCCTGCCTGGGCAGCGCAGGGCTGGCCTGTGTTCTCCGGCGTCTCCCGCAGCCCCTCAGCTCTGGCTGCGCTCGCTCTTTGCCAGATGCAGCCCTGGAGCGCGCACAGGAGCAGGAACCCGGCCGTGGCCGCGTGCGCAAAACCCTGAAGGTACCTGCAGCCATCCCCACCTGGGCTGGGCCTGCTGTCCCTGCTCAGCCCAGCACCGTGTGTGCAGCACTCCATGCAACATCCCCGGCTTCCTGCCCTTCTCCTAACACTCATTTGCAAATGCATAAAGAGAATTAACGAGGAGGAGACCATCGCCATGGGCACAGGGCTCAGACCATACTCGCCCATCTTCCAAACCAAGACCAGCGCTGCCCTCCTGTCTGTGCTTGGAGAGGAAGATTTTTATAATCCCAACCAAGTAAGCAGCCTGTGGGCAGGGTTTGATCCTCCCAGGAATTGCTTGGCCTCCCAAGCCATGCATGCTGGTTGCAGTGAGCCTTTGAGGCCACTTGACAGTGCAGTGGGAAGGGCAGCACTTCTCTGGGGACCCTGAGAACATTGCTCCCTCTGGCAGCTTTCCAAGTGTCCCTGTGCCTTCTGCAGGTGCCCGCCATGGTGAGGTTCATCCACCAGAGGCTCGTGGCCAGTGATTGTGCTGAGCACAGGCTGGACATGACCCTGCTGGATCTTGCCAAAGCACACCCACATGACACAGTGATGACGCTCCTGCGTGTGGCCCCGTCCTGTGACAGGTATGGGGCCCACCTGCCCAGAGGGCTCAGGCCTCCCCAGCCCATCACCCCGTACAGCCTGGTCCAGGTATCTGACCAACAGAGACTTCCAGGGCCCTCTGGCTGCTGCCTTTCCCAGCCCTGGCACGTCAGCCCCCGAGCCTGCTGCCATGCTCCCTCCCTGCCCCTCAGGGCTCTGTCCCCACCGGGCTGGGCGGCCTGGCTGCTGCTGGCCAGGGCCAGTGGGCAGAGGCAGAACTGGCAGCCAGCTCAGCTCCCCCCAGTGCTGTGTCTGAGACCTGTCCTGAGACAGAGCTCTGACCCCACAGAGCTGCCATGGCCATGTGGAAGACCATCATGGGCTCACCCAGCACTGCAAAGCCGGTGCAGCTGAGACTCTTGGATGTGCTGGGGAGCTGGCCAGTGCACAGCACGTGCACCTCCGATGGGGACCAAACGGGTGTCTTTGCCCTGGCTGTGAGTTTCTGCAACGGGCCTTTGCTGGCCCCAAGGCCGCCTCTCCAGCAGCTCTCCATCCTCCTTCCCCCACTGCATCTCCCTGCCTCAGGCGCTGGCCTGAAACCTGACCCGGGGGCAGCTTCAGGCCCACCAGGCCGTGTGCTCCCCCTGCCTCTCTCCGGGCCCCTCCCTGCCACGCTCGGGCCCTGCCACACGGACACCTGGGCACTGAGCGCTGTCTCGGGGGGCTTTGTCCTTTTCAGGCAACCGTGGTGATGTGGAAGATGCTCCAGGAACCCCCCATCCCACGGATACTGAAGGTGTATTTCCCCCGCCTATTTGTGCATCTGCTCTTCCAAGTGTTCCTCAGCACTCTGGATATGCCAGAGGAGGTCCATACCTTCTGGAAGGAATGCCAGGAAGAGCACGGCCTTGCCACCAGCCCCAACAGGTGCTCCATGCCACTCCTCCTGTCCCTTCCACGTGGCCTGCAAAGGAGCCAGTGCTGCCAGCGTGACCTGGGCTTTGCTGTGCACACAGGTTTGCAGTGCGCACCCTGAAGTCCCTGCTCTGCCGAAAACACTACAACGATGTTGTGGTGGCAATGGAACGCAGGTGTGGCTGGGACACGCTGCTCTCTGTTGACACCCACCACTATGCCGTGGGTCTGCTGGCCAGGTGAGACCCCCTTCTCCCCACTCTGACATTTGTGCCCTGTGCCCCGAGTGACCCACACAGTCCCCGTGGTCATGGGCCAGAGGGCCTTGTCACTGAGGGACGGCCAAGCACACTGGAAAAGGCTGGGAGAGGGGAGTGGCCAAAAGGAGGCGCCTCTGAAAAAGCCCTGGTGCACTTGCAGGTTGCTGGAGAAAGACCTGACTTGTGTGAGTCACTCTTGGGACAGGTTTTATTCTCCTGGTTCACAGTCTTGCTGATTTTTCTCCTGCCAGGGAGATGTCCTGCGTCTCCATACCCTCCTGTTCCCGGATCTTTCGCTACCTGCTCCGGCTGCTCAGCACAAAGGAGCCACGCTGGGATCTGCCCGCCCTGGTGTTCCTTGTGGAGGTGAGCCTCAAGGGCAGCGCTGCCTGGCTGAGCTGCCTCCCAGCTCTCTGCCCTCTCGTAGGCGCAGCTGCCAGGACGGTGCCCGTGCCCTGCGCTGCTGCCTGGGCCCAGCCCTGTGCGGCTCCGGGCTCCTGCCGGCCGGCTCCCCTGTCACTGCCCTGTGCCTTTCAGGTCCTCGAGTGCCTGGACTTGAGGGAACGTGATGCTGACAGAGTCCTGCAAATCTTCTCAAGGTACCTGCAGAGCGAGCGCAGGGAGACGCGTCGCCTGGCACTCAGGGCCCTTCTCAAGCTCACTGACGATCCCTTGATGGTGAGAAGGGGGCAGTGGCTGAAGCTGTGCAGGCAGCGTGGGGCTGGGCAACGCACTCGCTTGGCCTTGCCTGGGCTTGGGGGCCAAAGGCCTGTCCAGAAGCACTGGGGCAGCTGAAGCAGGAGGCAGGAGAGCTGGGAGCAGCTGCCTCAGCGCTTCTGGACAGGCCTTTGGCCTCTGGGCCCTGCAGCAGCAGGGTGGCCTTTCACAAACTTGTGTTCCACACAGACTGAAAAAATGTGGAGCCTCATTGAAAGACTTGTGGAGCTCCTGCAGGATGAAGATGGAGAGATAGTTAGGATAACAGTCATGGTCCTAAGCTTTATAATGTTGGACAAGGATATGCCAATACCCACCCCCATTGCCCTGCAGCTGGCTGAGGGGCTCCTGCCACTCTTTGACCATGTAAGGCTCTGTGGCCATAGCCACAGCCACTGGCTGCTGCCTGGACACTTGGTGCCCTGTGGAGATGCAGGCCTGCACCCAGGTGAGCTCCTCACAGCCACTGCTGAGGTCTTCTCCTCTTCATACAGAATAATAGCCAGGTGCAGCTTCTCACCATATTGCTCTTCCGAACGTTGCTGGCTCTTCCACTGGGAAAGAAAAGAAAGGCCCTGGAGACACAAGTGCGCAACACCCTTCTACCACTCTTCTTCCACTGCCATGATGAGAATCAGCGTGTGGCACAGGTGAAGACTCGTGGGCTGCTGGTGTTGCCTTAGGAGAGGACTCGGCTGCCTCCTGCTCTGGTCACCTCCCGGGCTGCAGCCTCCTCCAGGCTGTGGCACTGGGACGTGGGTCCTGTGTCCTGTGCTGTGTGGACATCTCTGCGTCTCTGCTGCTCTCCAGGCTTCTTTGGAAACGCTGCTTTGTGCGGCCGAATTCCTGAAGAGGAAGGACCTTGACAAACTGGTGAAGAAGAAGCAGCTGTGGATGTTCACAAACAGCCTGGTAAGGAGAGCGGAGAACCCCCAGGCTCAGGCCGGAGAAGGCCCCTGAGGGCGGTGCTCAGTGTGCGGGGCTGGCAGCTGTGCCCCTGCCCGCTGCTGCAGCCAGAGGCCGCGCGGGCTCTTCTCCAGGCTCCCGCGGGCCCGAGCCCGGTTGCCCATGGAGCCCCGGCCCGGCGAGGCTGCGGGCCGGCACCGCGTCTCCCCGGGCAGCAGCCGGCCCTCTGCCCCCTGCCCTCGGGAGCCCTTGGCCAGCGGCTGCTGGCCGCGCCTCAGGGCTGTGCGGCCAGGGGAGGCCGGGGCTGGGCGCAGGCAGCGCCCGGCCCAGGGGCTCAGCCCGCGCCAACCCTTCCCTCCTGCCGCTCTCCCCAGCTGGCAGAGAACAGGAGCAGAGCGGCCGAGCACCTGCGCCAGGCCCTGAGCTACCTGGAGAGCCCACAGGAGCCCCTGCGAGAGGCGGCCATCAGGTTCATGGGTGAGCCACGAGCCCGGGCTCCCTCCCCGGCCCGGCCCGGCCCGGCGCAGCTCGGCCCCAGCCCCGCCTGCTGCCTCGGCAGCGCCAGCCGGGCCCGGCGCCGTGGAGCCCCGCCTGGCCTGGCCATTGCTGCTGCCGCCCTCTGGCAGCCGTGCCCTTGGGCGGCAGCGTGCGCCAAGGGCCGGGCTGAGCCCTGCCGGGCCAGCAGCCTGTGTGGCCGCAGCGCCGGCAGCGCCGCTGGCAGGGAGCTGTGCCGGGGCCGTGACAGGCTCTGTGTTCACAGGCATCGCCGGGAGGCACCTGAGGAGGCAGCGGCAAGAGTTCCAGCTGATCTGCACTGGTGAGTGAGGGAAGCGGGCTGACAGCGGGGGCTGCCGGGGGGAGCTGAAAGCCCTGCCCCGGCTGCGGAGGGCTCTGCTCCCGTGGACAGAGCACACGGAGATTTCAGGGCCACGTGGGGCATTGGTGGCCAGCAGCTTCGGGCTGATCCCCTTGGTCCCTGCTCCCTCCTGGCCATGGCAAGAGCCGGCTGGGATGGCCCTTGCTGGGGGCTCTCCTCGGCTCCCCGCAGATCTGGGATCTGACCGTGGTTCTGTTCTTCTCTCTTGCAGCCCTGGAAGAAAAGGCAAATGACATCAGCCTTTCTGTCAGAAGCCTGGCTCTTCAAACTTTGCACATTCTCAGGGAAGAAGCTACAGTTCGATATCCCATCTTGGAGAACCTGGAATATCGGCTCCGCAGGGCATGGAAGACAGGGCTTCGTGTCTCAGGGCTTGGCCGCCTGTGCTGCTGGAGCTCTATGGTGATCTGATGTCAGAGGCTCTATCTGCGGGGACCACCAGAGCCAGCGGGGATTTTCCTTCTGTTCAAGATTGTTCTTTTCTTCATTTCGTTTTCCTTTAGCATGTAAATATAGAATGTGTTACAATAGACAGTCTCCCAGGATCTTTCTTTTTCTGCCCAGGGTCCGTAGTGCATAGAGGAAGAGGGTGCTTGTGCTCAGCCAGCTGCCCAGGCTGCTGTGCTGCAGGGAAATGGCCAGAAGCCCCTTGGCCTTTGGTGGTTCTGCTGAAGCCTTTGTGCTGCCCACAGAGCGGCTGGGCAGGGGCCGCAGCTGCAGGGATCCCTGCCAGAGCGGTGCCTGGAGATGGCCACAAGCCCTGTGCCAGGCAGGAAGCGCCATCCGTGTCCTTCTGCCCGTGTGCTGCTGGCTGCCTTGCTGAGGGCTCCCAGGTGCCCCTGCATGGGGCTGCTCTGCAGCTGCTGTGGGGCTGCGGCGCTGCTGCCGGGCAGCTTGGCCGGGCTGGGGCAGCCCCTGAGGGGCTGGGGCGCTGGCAAGCCCTGAGCAATGGGCTGGCAGAGGCCGCAAGCAGCCCCCTGGCCGCCGCATTGTTCCTGCCAGAGTTGACTTGCAAGACAGATCCTCGTCACTCCATAACTAACAGCATCAGTGTTGTTGGAAACCCAAATGCAGGGAGTTCTCAGATCTTTGGGCCTGTAAGCCAAAGCTTAGAATTAAACACAGGATTTGAGCTAAGAGCTGGGAAAGGGCTTCCAAACTCAGATGCTGGAAGCCAGAATGTGGATTTATAGTATAAAGGAGAGACACCTTAAGCTAAATGGACGTAAGTTTAGCATTTTAGAATTTAAGATGTAGATAAAATAAAAGTAGTTTTAAATGTAAACACAAAGGTCCGAATGCAGTGCTTTGGGTTTGTGTGTCATAAAGTAATGATTGCCTAAGAAAGCTTGCACTGTAGCATGAGTCCATGAGATGAAATATTGAAGGATTCAGTCAGAACCATACATATCCTTATTGGCATTGCTTTATTGGCCAATAAATCCTTAAAAGTTCTTGTAACTAGAAGTCTTGTGACCTTCTGAGCCATGTGGTGGAGATGTGAGCCAAACTCATCCTTCCTATCTATGTAGAAGATAGGAAAAAGAAATGGCATCATCTAAAAACCTCAGAGGTCTGGTCTCTAGCTCGTTCCAAACTCCTTCAAATTCCCCAAAGTGTGATTTAGCTACAAATAGATGACAAGGACTCCTAATGCTGGCTCTTTGCATCCAAACCAGCTGTTTTAGAAACTTTCCCATAACCCTGTGTAGTTATGTGCCAGCAATGGATCATTTGAAGAAACTTTTCCAGCTGACTTGAATAGAGGTTTGTTAGAAGGGTATTTGAGGGGAAACCCTCCCAGCAGAGGTCTGGGCTTAGGCCTTGCTGTGTCCCTGCTGATGGTGAAGTGTGCCATAAACTGCAGGTGTTTCTGGGCTAAAAATGGAATTGAGTCATGTTGACTTGCTCTTTTTGGCCTATAAAAGCTGGATCCACTTTCAGGGCAAATTTGGAGACCTCATCTCTGGGTGAATGGATGAACTAGGATTTTCCCAGTTGCTGGGAATGGTTCCCCAGTTCCTTGGTGTAAAATGGGGCTGCCCAGCAAGTGCAGATCTGCAAGATGATAAACAATTTAGGCAATTGGTGATGCATCTTTCTAAATTGCTCTCCTTTCTCTCCTTTTGTGAAATACAAAGCTGTGTTCGTGTCAGGTACATGCAGGCAATGTGTGTATTTGTGATCGCGATATGTGGGACACTTATAAAGACCAATTCTAGTAATAACTGAGGAAAGTAAAGCATGGAAGAGGTCTTTCAACCTATCCTTTGTATGTAATTAAGTTTTATAAGTCTTAAGTTGATTTAGGAGCATTTGAATTAAAGTTTTGAGGATGTTGCTTTTTGACAGGAACTTTCTGCTTGTAGCTAAGCCTTAAAGAGTTTTGCAGTAATAACCTTTTGAAGTATAATTTTAGAATATTACTTGTAGTAAGGATCTTTGAAACTATAGCTTTAGAATATAAAAAAAGGAAATATGCTTATTTCGCGCCTTGACAAAACAGTGAAAAGCAGCTTGAGAAAGTAATATGAACATCAACTCAAGGACTAATAGTTTTGACCAAGGGAAGCTGGACATCACTGTTATGAGATTTATAGTCCTTGCAATCAAAAGGTAAAGCCATGTCTGGAATCTGGACCCCACTAGCTGGGAGACTTCTTTCTTCGTTCGGAAGTTGGACCCCCCACTACATGAGATACTAATTTTCTGGGATACATCCTGAGAAAAACTAAATCACAATAGTGTACAGAATTGTGATGTAAAAATTGGGAAGAGAAACTGCTGATGAGTAAAAATTGGGAAACAAAATTGCTGAGAGAGCTCATGAGTGCGTCTATAAATACCTGTAAGCCTCAACTATCGGTGTGCAGTTGGGGGGAAAGCTTCCCCCACTGTACCCAGCGCAGTATTGCACATACTTTAGCAAAATAATTAATAATTTGATTGCTGCTTGAATGTTGGCCTAGTCGAGCTTCTCATTTATAACATTATAGTACTGTTTTAGGTGCACTACCTTGCTTGTTTTTGCTTGTCACTAAAACCAAGCACACATTTTTTGTTGAATCTATCATCTTGCTGTGTGGTTCCTTCATATTCAAAGTAAAGTAAGAACATCATTTCCAGTGGTGTGTCCTTTAAATGGCCTCTGTTCATTTGGCAGAACACCAGGAGGCTCCTGAGGAGCCGGGGTGCTGGGAATCCCTGAGCAATTGGGTGTCAGAGGGCACAAGCAGCCCCCAGGCAGCTGCCTTGTCCCTGGCACCCAGCTGCTCTGGCGCTTGCCCAGAGCGTCTCCCAGGCCTGCGGCAGAAGCCCTCGAGGCCGGGACACCCCCCCAGCAGGAGGGTGGGGGCACCCCCGAGGTGCCCAGGCTGGGCTGGCTGGACACAGGGAGGGCAGGGGGCTGCTGCCAGGGCACGGCCACTGGGCGCTGCCAATGAGAGGCAGGGGGCAGAGGCAGGGCTGGCGGCCAGTCCGGGCCCTGGCGGCTGCCCAGGCCACGGTGCCGTGACTGAGGCCCCCCTGACCCAGAGCTCGGGGCCCGCAGAGCTGCTGCCTCCATGGGGAGGGCGGCCGTGTCTCCTCCAGCAGGGCTGCGGAGTCGCTGCTGCCCCGGCGGCTCTGGAGCCCACAGAAACAGCACCAGAGCGGGCTCAGCAACAGCAGCACCCCGAACGGCGGCACCTGCTCGACCGGGCATCCGCACCCGCCGGGATGCCAGACGGGGGGAGCCCGGGGGCACCATGGCCCCTGCTTTGGCAAAAGGCTCAGCAGAGTTGGCCACAATGGCTCTCTCTTGACTAGCCAGCCTCACGGCAACGCTTGGCTGCTTCAGCTGCTGCCTGTGCCCCTGGCTGACTTCCATGGCCAGGCTTGAGGGCAGACTCGCCTCCCACAGGCGGCGTCCCAAGGCAGCGGCATTGGTGCCAAGGGCACAGAGACACTCTGATGGGGCACCAGCCCTGCACTGCAGCTGCCCTCCCTCCCCTCCATGCAGGCACCTTAAAGACACGTGCGTCAGCTCTGAAATGAAATCCTGGACTTGCTTGGAACAAAGGAGGCGCTGGAGAAAACCTGGGACTTCCATGGCTCATTTTCCTCTCCACTTGGGGAATCACAGAATGCCAGAACACTTTGCGTTGCAAAGTATCATAAAGACCATCCAGATCCCACCACCCTGCCCTGGGCACAGGTGCTGTGCAGGCACAGCTGTCACTAGAACTGGAAGACCGCTTTTACATATTTACCATTTCCTCCCCTGGATTTAAAGCTAACATGACAAATTCAGCTGATTACAGCTGAATTATGTAGCTCACAGGATTTGGAATAGGAGTCTCCAGTGGGCCATGGTATGTCCATTCAGCCTTTGTTAGACCATCCAGATGGAGCTCAGCCCTGTGAAGCCCAGGCACACGAACCAGGCTGGTCCATTTCAGCATCCCAAAGGCTTTGGGGCTTCCTGTGCACCCTGAGGCTCCTGGCATCAGCACAGTTCCAAGGGACAGGGTATGACACTGGGGACAATCCTTGGTACTTAATGGCTTCAGATCTGGGAGAGAAATGTTTTGCCTGGCTTCACCCAGGAGTTCAGGTTTTCCCAGGGCTTTGATTAAATGGTCACTGCAGGTAGCTTTAACTAAATGCAAAAGGATCTAACAGCAGAACGTCTGGAGAAGTTTCCACCCTAGGGATAGGGTGAAAACCTTGAAAATTATCAACAGCTCTGGAAAACATTAAATAAAAAACAAAACCAAAAAAAGATGAAGCCCTGTGACTTTTCAGGCACAACTCTTTGGGTCTGGAGGAAATATTTGCCTTGCATCAGCTACGACACAGACAGATTGGCAGCAACTGGAGCATTGAACATCACGGACTGGGCTAGTGTTTTTCCCAGAAGAACAGAGAGAAGATCACATTGAAACATGACACTGCCTCTGTACAATCAAATCGTCCAGGGAAACTCAGAAGCTGATGGTGTTGCAGTGCAACTGCCAATCCCTTCCATGGACTGCCAATCCCTTTCAGGACTGACTAACAGCTTCTGCCTTCTGACAGAGGCCAAGTGCTGCCAGCAGTTGCTCCAGGTGCTCCTGCCATCAGCCCCCAATGCACGTGGGCTTTGGCTCCCTGTGGCACAGAAGCCCCCGGGGGCACAGGTCTCTGGGGCAGGAGACGGGCACCAGCGCTGCCAGGGCTCGGGGGGTGGCAGCTCTGCTTGGGCAGGGACTCTGCCACAGCTGCTGATGGCAGCGCTGCCCGGGCCCCAGGGCTCAGAGCAGCGTTGGTGCCCGGGCCCACACGTTCCTTGTGCGTGTCACACCCGCGGCTTTAGGATGGCCACGGGCCGGGACGTGTCCCAAGGAGGCCGTGCCAGCTTCCCTGGAAGGCCCCGTGCCCTTCCCGGCGCGGCTGCGTCGGCAGCCCTGGGGGCTCCTTCTGCTGCCCTGAGCCCGCAGAGCAGGGCAGTGTTTGCTGATGCTCTGAGCCCTTCCTAAAGATCCTGTGGGGCTGCCTTAGACACCTGAGGCCAGGCATTCCTTCCAGCCTGGGCCACTTTGGCCGGGCTGGGGGCAGCCCCAGGGCAGGCGGCAGTGTGTGCAAGGGCCCTTGGTGACACGCTGCAGCACGGTCACTGTGACATGGAATGGGTGTCCAAGGGCCCTTTGTGACACGTGGTAACATAGGAGCTGGCGCTGACAGGAGCAGGCCACAGTGCTCGGAGCACGCGACGGGACAGGACGGGACAGAGCGGTGCTGTGAGGAGCCCCCGCACAGCGCACTCATTCGTGTCCAACCCAGAGCTTTTCCGAGGCATTGTTCCTACAGGTGACCTCGTGGCAAGACTGCAGGCCTTGGTGGCCCGTGGCCTTGGCGAGGCTTGTGTTTTGCAGGTGCCCTTGAGGACTTGCGGACTTGGAGCTTTCCTGAGCCATCTCAAGGGAAGGTGCCCTTGAAGCCAGACTCAGGCATGGCAGGCAGATTCCTCAGCCTCTTCAAAACCTTCAGATGGAATAAAAAGAGAAGGCCTGAAGCTGCCCCAGCACAACAGGCTGAAAAAGTGGAGCAGTTCCAGCCACTGAAGGATGGTGAGTGGAAGAGCTGGGCCACAGTGATGATGGCTGCAGCCAGATTAGCCCCATCCCATCCCATCCCATCCCATCCCATCCCATCCCATCCCATCCCATCCCATCCCATCCCATCCTATCCCATCCCATCCCATCCCATCCCCTGGGGACATGCCCACGGGCAGGATGGAACAGGGGCAGGGCAGACACCCCGCAGGGGCCGTGCTCCATCCCCTGGGCCATCCCGGGGCTCTCCCTGCCTGGGCAGCGCAGGGCTGGCCTGTGTTCTCCGGCCTCTCCCGCAGCCCCTCAGCTCTGGCTGCGCTCGCTCTTTGCCAGATGCAGCCCTGGAGCGCGCACAAGAGCAGGAACCCGGCCGTGGCCGCGTGCGCAAAACCCTGAAGGTACCTGCAGCCATCCCCACCTGGGCTGGGCCTGCTGTCCCTGCTCAGCCCAGCACCTCGCTTGGAGCATGCCATGGAACATCCCTGCCTTCCCTGTCCTTTGTTCTGCAAATGTTCACAAAATTCCTGCCCATTCAGCATGGAGAGACCGGTACCACAGCAGCTGAGGTCCCAGCCCAGCCTGACTCCAGCCCAACCAAGTTCCAGGGAAAGCCTCACGCCAGCCCAGAACGCACAGCAGACTCAGGAAATGATGCAATGAATTATCAAAGAGTGACTCAGGGCATCACAAGCATTGGCAACATGCCCACACCCACTGCGATTGGTGCTCCCACTATGGATTTTTTTCAGGACAGTGCTGTTTCTCCTCAGCAGCAGGTAAGCAGCCCGAGGCCAGGCCTGGAGGCCTGCCAGGATCGTGTGTCCCCTCAAGCCATGCTCACTGGGCCCCCTCAGCCTTTGAGGCCAGCACAGTGTGGCAGGAAGGGAAGCACTTCTTGGGGAAAGCTGGGGAAATTGCTGCCTTGGACAGCGCTCCAAGTCTTCCCCATGCCTCCTGCAGGTGCCAGCCACTGTAAGGGGCATTCACCAGAGTCTACAGTTCCATGTTGCTCTGGATGCCAGGCTGCAAATTGACATTGTCAGGATGGCTGAAGAACACCCTGCAGACGTGGTGCTGACCCTGCTGCGCTGTGCCCCAACGTGTGACAGGTACGGGGCCCACGTGCCTGCACAGCTCAGGGCTCACCAGCCTTTGGGGCCCACGGCCCTGCACAGCCTGTGCTCTGGGCTCTGCCAGACAGGCAGAGAGCTCCAGGACCCTCGGACACCTCTGTTTCCCAAGCCTGCTGCCAATGCTCCCTCCCTGCCCCTCAGGGCACCGGGGCTCTGTCACCTGGGCCCTCACAGCTGCACAGGGCATGGTACTGGGACTGAGATGCCCCTGACACAGAGCTCTGATCCCACAGAGCTGCTGCAATGATGTGGCGAACTATAGGATCATCGGGACCAGCAGTGGAGAAAGTGCTGGCAACACTTCTCTGTGTGATGGAGGACTGGCCTCTGCACAGCGCCTGCACCTCTGATGGGGATGACAGGGACGTTTTTGCCCTGGCTGTGAGTTTCTGGATTTGGCCTCTGCTTGCCCCTCGGTCATCTCTCCAGCAGCTCTCCATCCTCTCCATGCCTCAGTCACCGGGCTGAAACCTGGGCTAGGGGCAGGCTCAGGGGGCACCAGGCCCGCTGCTCCTCCTGCATCTGCCCTTGGGCCCTGCCCCACGGACACCTCGGCACTGAGCGCTGTCTTGGGCTGCTTCTTTTGCAGACAACTCTGGTGATCTGGGTGATTGTCCAGGTGCCCGAGTGCCACGAGGCAATGATTCTTTACTCCTCCCGCCTGTTTGTGGCTCTGCTGTTCCATGTTGTCATCACCACACGGCAGATGCCACCAGTGGAAGCTGGTAACTTCTGGAGAGCATGCCAGGAGGAACACCACCTTCCCAGCAAGCCCAACAGGTCCCAGTCCTCCTGGCCTTGCCATGCTCTTGTGGCCAGTGCCAGGGCTCCCAGTGTGACCTGGGCTTTGCTCTGCACACAGGTTTGCAGTGCAGGCCATGAAAGCTCTGCTCTGCCGACTGCGCTGTGACAATGAGGTGATGGCTATGGAGCGCAAGCGTGGCTGGGACACGCTGCTGTGTGCTGACACCCAGCACTATGCCATGGGTCTGCTGGCCAGGTGAGACTCCCTTCTCCCCACTGGCCCTGGCATTTGTGCCCTGTGCCCCACACAGTCCCTGTGGTCATGGGCCAGAGAGCCTCGTCACTGAGCGATGGCCTAGGAGACTGGAAAAGGCTGGGAGAGGAGGGTGCCCAGAAGGGGCCACCTCCCAGAGCACCAACATCCCCTCCAGGGATGCTGGGGAAAGACCAGAGCTCTGTGACTCAGTCCTGGGAGAGCTTTGTCCCCCACCTCAGGGTCTTGGTGCCTTTTTCCCCCTGCCAGGGAGATGCGCCGGCACTTGGTCCCTTTGTGCTCTCGCATTGGACAACACTTGCTCCGGCAGCTCAGCAGGCAGGACCCATACAGGGATCTGCCCTTCTTGGCATTCCTTGTGGAGGTGAGCCTCAAGGGCAGCGCTGCCTGCCTGAGCTGCCTCCCAGCTCTCTGCCCTCTCACAGCCACAACTGCCGGGACAGTGCCCATGCCCTGTGCTGCTGCCTGGGCCCAGCCCTGTGTGGCTCTGGGCTCCTGCCGGCCGGCTCCCCTGTCACTGCCCTGTGCCTTTCAGGTCCTCGAGTGCCTGGACTGGAGGGAATGTGGTGGCAGTGTCTGGAAGGTCTTGGCAAGGTACCTGCACAGCGAGTGCAGGGAGCAGCGTCGCCTGGCGCTCAGAGGCCTCGTGGTGGTCAGCAAGGATCTCTTGATGGTGAGAAGGGGGCCGTGGCTGAAGCTGCGCTGGGGAAAGCAGCCCCTTGGGCGTGCAGGGCTTCAGGAGCTGAGGCAGCTGCTCCCAGCTCTCCTGCCTCACCTGCCCCAGTGCTTTGGGTCACGCCTTTGGCCTGTGGGCCCTGCAGCAGCAGGGTGGGCTTGCAGTGCCAGGGCAGGGTTGGCGGTGCAGCCCTCCGTGGCTTCCCAGCACAACCTTGTGTTCCACACAGGCCAGGAGATTGTGCTGTCTCTCTCAACGGCTTGTGGATGTTCTGGATGATGCAGATGGAGAGGTGGTCAGCATGTCCCTCTCTGTGTTCATGAATGTGCTCCAGCACAAAGACATCCTGGTATCCAGCACCACTGCCCCGAAGCTGGCTGAGGAACTCCTGCTGCTCTTTGTGCATGTAAGCTTCTGCATCCTGAGCCACAGGCATTGGGTGCTTCCCAGGAACTTTGTGCCCTCTGGATTTTCAGGCCTTTGCCCAGGTGGGACTAGAATAGTTGCTGTAGGTCTTTTTCTTTCCTCTAGGACAACAGCCATGTGCAGTTGCTGTCCATTCAACTCTTCTGCAAGGTGTTGGAACTGGTAGTGGATGAGGGAAAAAAGCCCCTGCAGACAACTGTGATCAACAGCCTCAATACACTTAAACTTTACTGTCATGCTAAAAACCGGGACGTGGCAAAGGTGAGGTTTTGTGTGATGCTGGTGGATCTCTGGCAGGGGGCTTGGCTGCCTCCTGCCCACGTGCCTCGCGGGCTGACGCCTCCTCCAGGCCTTGGCACAGGGATGTGGGGCCGGTGCCCTGGGCTGCGGGGCCATCTCTGGGTCTCTGCTGCTCTCCAGGCCTCTCGAGAAACGCTGATTCGTGTGGCCGAGTTCCTGCAGAGGAGCAAGCTGGTACAGCTGTTGAAGAAGCAGCCGCCGATGAATGTCGATGAGTGCCTGGTAAGGAGGGCCTGCAAGCCCCAGGCTCAGGCCGGAGAAGGCCCCTGAGGGCGGTGCTCAGTGTGCGGGGCTGGCAGCTGTGCCCCTGCCCGCTGCTGCAGCCAGAGGCCCCGCGGGCTCTTCTCCAGGCTCCCGTGGGCCCGAGCCCGGTTGCCCATGGAGCCCCGGCCCGGCGGGGCTGCGGGCCGGCACCGCGGCTCCCCGGGCAGCAGCCGGCCCTCTGCCCCCTGCCCTCGGGAGCCCTTGGCCAGCGGCTGCTGGCCGCGCCTCAGGGCTGTGCGGCCAGGGGAGGCCGGGGCTGGGCGCAGGCAGCGCCCGGCCCAGGGGCTCAGCCCGCGCCAACCCTTCCCTCCGTCCGCTCTCCCCAGCTGGCAGAGAACAGGAGCAGAGCGGCCGAGCACCTGCGCCGGGCCCTGCCCTGCCTGGAGAGCCCACAGGAGCCCCTGCGAGAGGCGGCCGTCAGGATCATGGGTGAGCCACGAGCCCGGGCTCCCTCCCCGGCCCGGCCCGGCGCAGCTCGGCCCCAGCCCCGCCTGCTGCCTCGGCAGCGCCGGCCGGGCCCGGCGCCGTGGAGCCCCGCCTGGCCTGGCCATTGCTGCTGCCGCCCTCTGGCAGCCGTGCCCTTGGGCGGCAGCGTGCGCCAAGGGCCGGGCTGAGCCCTGCCGGGCCAGCAGCCCGTGTGGGTACAGCGCCGGCAGCGCCGCTGGCAGGGAGCTGTGCCGGGGCCGTGACAGGCTCTGTGTTCGCAGGCATGGCCGGGCGGTGCCTCAGGAGGCAGCAGCAAGGGCTCCGGCTGATCTGCACTGGTGAGTGAGGGCAGCGGGCTGACAGCGGGGGCTGCCCAAGGAGCTGCAAGCCCTGCCCCGCCTTTGGAGAGCTCTGCTCCCTGTGCGCACGAGGGCTGATGTGGGCAGAGCACACGGAGATTTCAGGGACACGTGGAGGAGTCCTGGCAAATACCTCCCAGCCCATTCCAAAGTCTCCTACTCCTTTCTGGCTGGGATGGCTCTGTTCAGAAGGTCTTGTAGGATTCCCTCAGACCCGGGCTGTTGCCATGCCTCTGTTCCTCTTTCTTTCAGCCCTTCAAGGCCGGAGGCAACGTGCCATCCCATCCTGCTGTGACCAGGCTAATCAAGTCGACTTTCCCCGGAGAGCTCAACAAGTAGGGACATCTTCTGGATCCAGTCAACCAGTGTCCCAAGAAGGGCACCAGAAGACACCCAAGAGGACATCGCCTCCCAGCGCTGCTGGAAGTCCTGGCACAGCTGATGCTGGACACAGTTCTTGTGGCTTCAGCCCTCTCCCTGCCTGTTGACAGCTCCGTCCCTCCAGCCCTCAGACACTGCCCATCCCCATTTTTTCCCTCCACTCTCCCTCCCTGTAGATAGTTGCCTCCCTCCAGCCCTCAGACACTGCCCATCCCCATTTTATCCCTCCACTCTCCCTCCCTTTAGATAGCTCCCTCCCTCCAGCCCTCAGACACTGCCCATCCCCATTTTTTCTCTCCACTATCCCTCCCTTTTGATAGATCTTCCCACCAGCCCTCAGACTGTCCATCACCTTTTTCTCTTTCCCCTATCCCTCCCTTTAGATAGCTCCCTCCCTCCAGCCCTCAGACCCTGCCCGTCCCCTTTTTGCCCTCCCAGCTCATCCCTGCGCTTTGCCTTATTCTAATAAAAGTTTGGCTTCTTCACTTTGTCTGCATCCCTGTGGAATTGAAGCAAATCCGGGGCCCTGGGACACACAGGCTCCTGCTGCCGTTCTCTGCCACGCCGTGTTTTGTGCACAGACCCAGAGGAACGAGGGCAGGTCAGGCTGGAAAGGTCCCTGTGCTGAAGGTGCAGTTCCACAGCACTGTGCACTTACACATCTTGCTGAGCACCTCACAGCCTCTGAGTTTTGGAAGAGCCAACCTGAGTATGCTCTGAACCCAGCTGAGAGGGATTCCACGGCAAGCATCCATGGAGGGCAAAGGAGCTTGGAATGCTGGAAGCTTTCAAGAATAGCTTCCTGAAAGCACAGCAGCGCTCCATCCCTGCACAGGATGAGGAAGAGGGCAGAAGCAGAGAGCATGCGGGCTTAGCAGAGAGCTCTGGCTGTGCCTAAGGGCAAATGAAGCAGCAGCACGGTGCCCGAGACTGGGACACGCGGCCGTGCCGCTGCCCGCAGCGCTGCCAGGCAGTGCCGGGATCCCGGCTGTGCTTCTGCTCCCCACAAGGGAGGAATGGCAGCCCCAGGCTCAGAGCCAGTCAGAAAGCCAAGCAAGGGAGAGCAGAGGGAGGGCACCCTTCCAGTGTCTCTCGGCCATGGCCGCAAAACAGCCCCTGCTGCTTCTTCCTCCGCCTGTGTTTGGGCTGTGCTGGTGGCAGAGCCAGCCAGGCTGTGCTCTGTGTTCCAAAGCCTGTTGGGAGCTGCGATGAAAAGCTCTGTGTGCCCAGAGAGAGTCCTGGAAGGTGCTGGCAAGAGCCTCTAAACTAAATATAGGATCTTTCAGTTCAAATATGTGGTTTCCTTTAGCAAGAAAGAGCTCCTCTGACTCTGTCAGTGCTTGTTTTGCTCTCTTTGGACTGTCTAATGCTTGGACCAGGAACTTCCACCAATTCCAGGATCTGCAGTGGCAGTAGGGGTTGTGCAGTTGGAATGGTGGCAATGGAAGGACACATTAGAGTCCCATGCCAACTTTGATGCTGTTATGTTTGCTCAGCAGTTGACAACATGAGGAGAATTCAAGTTTTCCTCTCCACTTGGGGAATCACAGAATGCCAGAACATTTGGCGTTGCAAAGTATCACAAAGATCATCTGGTTCCCACCACCCTGCCCAGGGCACAGGTGCTGTGCAGGCACAGCTGTCACTAGAACTGGAAGAACACTTTTCCATGTTTACCATTTTCTCTCCTGGATTTCAAGCTAGCATGAAAAATTCAGCTGGTTACAGCTGAATTATGTAGCTCACAGGATTTGGAATAGGAGTCTCCAGTGGGCCATGGTATGTCCATTCAGCCTTTGTTAGACCATCCAGATGGAGCTCAGCCCTGTGCAGCCCAGGCACAGGCAGCAGGCTGGTCCATTTCAGCATGCTAAAGTCTTTGGGGCTTCCTGTGCACCCTGAGGCTCCTGAATCCATTCTTGAATTCCCAGTTAGTGCTGGGCAGGACATGAGAACACAGGAATGGCCTCTTTGGCTCATTCTTGGGTTTGCTGCTCCTGCCTAAAATAATCATCAAGAGTATATGCCGATGTAAAGGTACAGCTCAACACCAGGGTGTTTTTCTGTAGTGTTGAAAACTAAACCCTTGTGTGAGAGACTCCATTCAGAGACTTTGAAATCCAGTGTAAAAAATGACAGCTTTGATATTTAAGAATCCCAGAAATGTCTTCATGGGATTTTTCTGGTCAAGGATTTGAATGCTAATGCAGAAATTACAAAAATGTTAAAAGTAGTTTTCATTGCCAACCCCTCTTAAATGCCATCAGCACAGTTCCAAGAGACAGGGTATGACACTGGGGACAGTCCTTGGTACTTAATGGCTCCAGATCTGGGAGAGAAATGTTTTGCCTGGCTTCACCCAGGAGTTCAGTTTTTCCCAGGGCTTTGATTGATTGGTCACTGCAGGTAGCTTTAACTAAATGCAAAAGGATGGAACAGCAGAACTTCTGGATAGGGAGAAAACCTTGAGAATGATCAGCAGGCCTTGGAAAACTTAGAAAGAAAAATCAAAAAGTGACGTAGCCCTGTGACTTTTCAGGCACAACTCTTTGGGTCTGGAGGAAATATTTGCCTTGCATCAGCTACAGTGTTGTGGCAATGACCCTGTAAGGTCTTTTATTTCTGAGAGGCACAGGAAGGCCTCTGGAACTTCAAATATTTGAAGTTTCAAAGGCTGAAAGCAATGAAGTGAGGCCTCTGAGATTCTGCTGCAGGCTGTGATGTTTCAGAATACCCATCTGGGATGTGTTAATGTGGTTTTGTTTGCTTTAACCTGTTTGGTTTTTTTTGGTTTTTTTTTGTTTCTTCACTCTGAAAGTCCATCTCCTGCAACACCAGTAGGAGTTGGGGAGGGTGAGGTTGTGTCCATTGGACCTGAACTGCCAAGAGGATCAGACACTGCATAGAATGACAGAATCATTTTAGTTCTTCTTGGAAAAGGTCTCCAAGACCTTTGAGTCCAACCTGTGCCTGATGCCCACCTTGTCCCCAGCCCAAGGCACTGAGTGCCACGTCCAACTTTCCTTGGACACCTCCTGGGATGGGGACTCCACACCACCCTGGGCAGCCCCTTCAATCCCTGACCCCCTTTTCCATGGGGAAATTCCTGCTGCTGTCCACCCTGAGCCTGCCCTGGCCCAGCCTGAGGCCATTCCCTCTGCTCCTGTCCCTGTGACCCCCCTGGCTGTCCCCTCCTGTCAGGAGCTGTGCAGAGCCACAGAGGAGCCTGAGCCTCCTCTGCTCCAGGCTGAGCCCCTTCCCAGCTCCCTCAGCCTCTCCTCTTATGACTTAAATGTGTGGCAGAGGGTTCTTGCTTCGGACAGTGTGTGAGCTGTTAGAGAAATTGGAATCTCAAAGGCTTCTTCTCCCTCCCAGGAGGTCAAGGGCTGGAGAATATTCAGCAACCCACAGGCAGTGCCTGCATGGGCTGTATGAATTTCTGCCAATATCTCAAGGGACACACAGATGACATAGGAAGACAATCAAAGCTGAGTCTGTTGTGTCTGTGAATTTTGGATCAGGTCTCAAATCCTCTGTTAGTCTGAGCAAAACTTAGAAGCCTTTCTCCTACCTCTACCAGCTGAAGTCAACGTTAAGTCTTCTGCAGGTATGGTGAAGTTACTCAGAAAATCACAGAACACTTTGGGTTGAAAGGGATCTGAAGGCCCATCTCCTTCTGATCTCCCCTGCCATGGGCAGGGACACCTTCCACTCTCCCAGGTTGCTCCAAGCCCCATCCAACCTGCCCTGGAACACTTCCCAGGATGGAGCAGCCACAGCTTCTCTGGGCAACTTGTGCCAGGGCCTCACAACCCTCGCAGGGATGAATTTCTTCCCAATATCCTGTCTAATCCTGCTTCCTGGCAGTGGGAAGCCATTCCCTGTGTTCTGTTGTGCCATGCCCATGGTGAAGAACTTCTCAGGAACCTTTTGGTTTTGCTAATGGCACAGCACAAAAGCTAAGGAAAAGCAGAGGAATGTACTGCTGTGAATTTTTTTTTTTTTTTTTTTTTTTTTATCAGAAAGGACACCATTAATTTTCATCTGAATGTCATCTGAATGTCCAGGAAACAAGAGATCAAGAATAGCTCCTCAGTGCCTGGAATGCTGTTTAGACTGTTTTCAGCATACAGGCATGTGATGATGCTGGATGATTTACATTTAAAAGGAAAATACGTCTTGTAATTGCCAAAATTTCACTCATAAAGAGAAATTGTTGTTCCAGTTGTCTGGGAACAGAACTGACTTGATTGCTGGGAGTGAAATGAGTCTGAAAATAGTCATCTAAGAGAGGCACTTTAATTTCCTCATTTCTTAACCGATGTCTGGTTGGTGTGTAGATTAAATTGGATACAACTCCCTCCCATTGCCCCAAGCTGCCTTGGCATCTGGAAATTGCTGGTGGCAGAGTCCAAGTTTAGTCCTGAAACTGCCAGTTCTCCATCTCACCTTTCTCTGTGTGCCATGGCACCCCTCTCCACCTGGGGCTTCCTAGCAGAGTCCTTTTCAGCAAGTGCTGGAAGCTGGGCACAAAGAGAACGTGGAGAAAGTCTCAGACCTCCCCAGAAATCCACAACTGGAGTGCAAAAATGTAAAATTGGTTCCACTGCTTAAATATGCTGAAATCAGAGATTGGAGGAGCTGCAATAGCAAACATGTCTGTTGTCCAGGTGCTGTAAAGCCAGGGCTCTGCAGAGGAACTGTGATTTCATGAAACAATTTCCAAGTCCCACTCAGCATTACTACCATCCTGCTGGCAGCATTTCTTAAGAGCTGCTCTAAGAGGACAGTCTTTAAACTCTGCAGTTGGCTCAACATCTAAATTTACTCTTGCACTGGCTACAACACTGTGCCTCAGTGGTTGGGAAGGAATTTTACATATTCACCTTCTAGTGGGGTATTAACTGGTCCCAGCATACAAAAGGCAAATGGTTGCCTTTTTAGGGATGAAGTGGGAAGCTAAATGTTATCCAGATCACTGCAGTAAGGTGAAAAACAAGGATCTTGGGCCTCTGAATGCCAAGGCCTTTCTGTTTGAGTCGTCTCATTCCACTGGGCAGACTTCTTTCCTCAGTTTCTGAAACAGCAGTGCACAAAGAAGTGCAAACATCCATCCCAGAACTAAGATGGGAAGCAGAACACATAATGCTACTGCCACCCAGGCACCTCTCTGGCAAGGAATGTGGGGAGAAAGGAAGACACTGAAAGGAAAACACTCCCTCATCTGTCACAATCTCAGCACACACTTATTTCTGACAAAAGGTGCATTGAGTTTGGATCTTTCTGTCTCTAATTCCCAACCTTTCATAAGCAAGGAACCTGAGATATTGCTTTAAATGAGAAGGGTGAGTTTAAAAAAATCAAAACACATTTCTTTGATTAACATTCAGGAATCAAAATACTTTAATCGACTCTGTGACCCATCTTCAATAGCAAAACAGAACCACTCCTTCTTCCAAATGACATTTGAGCCACAGAAAACATTGCAACACAGAAAAATAATATAAGAATATTAGAACATTGGATCAGCTCAAATGCAGACACTGGTGAATGAAAATTATTACCATTTATCAACATTTTTGTATCCTTTATAACAGTATGAACTTTATTCAGCATTGCCTCTGACTGACTGTAGAGAAACCATGGCAGAAGCAGGTCAAAGAGCTCACTTGGAGGCTTTCCCTTGACCTGAGGCAGCCTGGTCTTGCCTCTGGCAGCAGGAAAGCTGGGCAGGGCTCAAAAGGCTGTTCCTGAGAGTCTCCAGCTCACTTTAAACCCTTTGCATTGTGGTGCTCTGGCATGGCCACAGCCACAGCTCAACATTCCTGGTTATAGGTGAGAGTGACCAGTGTCGGACAATTCCCTTTTCTGACCCAGAGATGGGGCAACTGAGAGCTGTTTTAAAGACTTTTATTCCATTTTCAGTCTAATGTGAAGGGTGAGACAAATAAAAAACTAGAAAGAATAATAAAGTACTGGAATGCTCTTCCCAGGGAGAGGGTAGAATCACCATCTCTGGATGTGTTTATAAAAAGACTGGGCATGGCACTTGGTGCTATAGTCTAGGTGAGGTGTTAGGGCATAGGTTGGACTTGATCATAGAGGTCTCTCCCAACCTCATTATTCTGGGATTCTGTGATTCTGTAATGTTATAATGATGTTCTAATTCATGCCATCACAATCAGAAGCCAACTATTTCCTAATTACAATACATTATAAGCATTTCTTGGCCTATCAGCTTTTGCACACACCATGCTGTAAATGCCTTAAAGCCAATCATCAAAAATTATCCCTTGTGGGTCCCACTACAATGCATTTTTCACAGTTCTATTTCTCCAAAGTATCCAGTCTTATTTTCAAGGCCAGCCTTTGAAACTTGTTTCTAGCTCCATTTCTCTCTCAACAATATCTGTCCTATTCCTATGATTCCCTATGATTCCCTATTCCTATTCTATGATTCCCTATATGGCATTTGTAAGTCAGCATTTCTCATCTCAAAGTTTGCATATGGATGCAATACTGTGTGAACCTTCTGTCAGGCCTTGAGAACTCTCTACAAATCCATTTCCCACAGTCCAAGAGCTGGGAGAGAACATCTTCAGCTGCAGGGAACAAGGAGAATGGATGTAGAGAGAGGCTCCAGCTTTTTTGCTGGGAAAAACTTCAATCAGCATGTTTGACCCCATTGCCAATGCTGAAATCCAAGCTGGCTGGCAAAAAGTGCCCACCCCTTTCCCTTTTTGCTTACAAGCAGGAGGAACTTTATGCTTTTTCTTATCAAATTTGAGCCTCCTGCAAGTTCTTATGTGTGAGGAGTTCTTAAAATGGCCTTGTGCCACAGAATTCAAGTGCTGCAATTTGAAGGTTAATGGAGGAATTTCGCTCATGTGGAAGAATATTTTCATGTTTTCACTATTTTCACTATTTTATAAATATATTTTAAAATTTATCTATATTTTTAATTTTTTTATATTTTAAAATTTACATTTTAAAATTTATTTTAATTTATATTTATACTGTTATAAATTTTTAATTACCATATTTCATATTTTCCCATATTTTTCTATATTTTCACTCATTTTCACATATTTTCCTATACTGTCCCACATTTTTTATTTTCATATTTTTACTATTTTCATTATTGTATAAATATATTTTAAATTTTAGATATATTTTTAAAAATATTTATATTTTAAAATTTAAAATTTACATTTTGACATTTTATAATATATTTATATTTATATTTATATTTATAGTTATAGTTATAGTTATATAATTTTTAATTAAAATATTTCATATTTTCACTATTTTTCACTATTTTATAAATATATTTTTTAATTTATCTATATTTTTAAATTATTTCTATTTTAAAATTTCAAATTTACATTTTAAATTTTTAAAATATATTTATAGGTGTATCTATATCTATATCTATATATCTATATCTGTATCTATATCTATATTTATATAATCCTTAATTAAAATAGTTCATATTTTCACTATTTTTCACTATTTTATACATAGATTTAAAAATTTATCTATATTTTTTATATTATTTATATTCTAAAATTTGAATTTTACATTTTAAAATTTTAAAATATATATTTATATTTATATTTATATTTATATTTATATTTATATATTTAAAATGAAAATATTTCATATTTTCACATATTTTCACTCATTTTCCCTTCAGAATGGACATGGTTACACCCACCTCTGCCTTGTGAACAGGCAGCAACAGGTGAGTTTGCTTGAAAGCTGCAGTTTCCAATATCATTTTCCAAAAATCCCCTTAACTTGGTGCTGGGGAATCCTCAGGGAATGCCAGCCTGGAAGTGCTTCCAGGTGCTGCCAAGACATGAAGATCCTGGGTCCAGTGCTAAGGACAGAGTTGGCTCACCCCATGGAAAACTAGTGGCTAAAAGAGAACAAAATAACTGGATCCTAAGTGGCCTTTGGCTCCAAACAGATCAGGAATTCAGTGTTCCCCAGAGGGAAATTCAGTCCTGGGAAAAAGGCACCGCAGCCCATCGATTATCAGAGAATTACTGCTAAATGGAGAAAAGCTGACAACAAATATTTACTCTTGGATCAATTCTGTTTAAAGGGCAATGTTTGGAGCAGAGCTTGGACTCTGTGGGCAGGTCAGGCTGCATTTATAAAAGGACAGAGGGATATGCACTGGGAATCCTTGCTTGGAAAGGAAAAAGCCTGGAGGATTTTGAAGGACACACAATGAGGATCGTAATTTTTCTCCTCACTTTGAGCGTTTTCTCGTGTTCAGGTAAGTTGGAGCCTTGTCCTCCTTTTTAGGGTGGTTTTAGGGGGAAAAGTATAATCCTCCAATGGATTTCTGATGGAGCTGTGCCTCCCTCCCAGGGTTCCCAGTGTATGACTACGACCTCCCTGTCACAGAGGAGGCTCTCAACGCTTCCATTGCCCGGATCAATTCCCAGTCATGGAGCAGAAACCTGTATGGTGTTGTCAGGAGCCGAGTCATGGGAGTAAGTACACAGACAACAGAGATCATTCACCTGAAATGAGCTTTCCTGGGATGGAAAACTCCTTTTCACCCAGTCCTGGAAACCCAGGTTTAGTTGGAGTTGGCTTGAATGGCCCAAACCCACCCTCTTCCTTGTAAGAGGAACCTAAATATCTTTTGTATGTAAGTTTGTAATTAAGATATTTTAGGAATTCAGATTTTTCGTGCCTAGAGTGGTTTTTCATGCCTAGTTTTTGATGCCTAGTCCTTGAGGATTGTCTTGTAGGATTTTGTTGAAAAGTGATGTTTTTAAATACCTTCATCAAACTGCTTTGCTTTGGGCATCAAGCACCCTGGCTCATCTGAAGCTCTTCGCTGGTTAAACAGTTCAGGATTCTTTCTCTGATCTTTATTTATGTCATCTGTCTCTATGCACCAATTCTGGTTTAAATCTGCTAGAGACTAAGTGCAAGCAAGAAACTCCTATCTGTTTTAATTTGTGGTGCTCAGAATTATACTGGATACTCCCCAAGTTAAGGAGTTCAAACTTCTTAATTCAAAGTTAGGATGTCCATGCTCCTGAACACCCTCAGAACCTTCCTTTCTGTTAAAACTTCTTAATTCAAAATTATATTGTCCATGCTCCTGAACAACCTTAGAACCTTCCTTTCTGTTAAAACTGATTAATTCAAAGTTATAATGTCCATGCTCCTGAACACCTTCAGAACCTTCCTTTCAGTTAAAACTTATTAATTCAAAGTTTTGATGTCCATGCTCCTAAAGACCCTCAGAACCTTTCTGTTCCTATGGGTGGCCCGTATCAAGTCTCTGCAAGAATGAATGTCAAGATGACATATGGATTTATACAATTTGGATTAAAACCCCCAAGTATTTGAAAGCAGAGGGAATTTGTTGTTTGTTGAGGGGTTTTTTGGGGCATTGCTTTTTAAATTTTCTTTTTAAGTCTCCCATCTTGAGCTAAAGTGTCACTATAAGACATGAAATAACATGATGTGGACACGCTGCTGTTCTCAAGGTAAAAAGGGGAAGTTTATTTTCTCACTCCAACATTTATGGATTTCCAAAAGTGACAGTGGATTGGAGGGTGACAGTGCCACCTCTCCAATGACACTGGACAAACCAACAGTCCATCAAATTTCTCCTCCTCCATAAAAGAATGCAAAACAATGAGTTATGTACAGAAAGTGCGTGAGAAAGCTTGTTACAAAAATGTAAACATCAGAAGGCTTAGAAAATCTTGAAAAATCAGGTTGGCACTAAAGCATTGATTGGACTATGAGAAAAAAGAAAGGAATAATCCAAAAGGACTAATGCTGTGTTGTGCTGACCCTGCTTTCACCAGGTGGACACGTGGGACAGCGATACTTACGGGTTAGATCTGCGCTTCAGCATCCGCGAGACCGTGTGCCCCAAAGCTTCGGGGAGAGACCCCTCCACCTGTGACTTCAAAAGTGGCCCTTTCGTGGTAGGTGCCCCTGCTGGCACTGGGAACCACCCCACTCCATGCAGGGGAAGGGTTGCAGTGCTGCTGGTGCTGAGAAGTGAGGAATGGCTGGCTGCTTTTGATACAAGCTGCAGCATGGAGTGGGAGTTGGGTGGGAAGGGTCAGTGGTGGGAAGATGTTCTGCCTGCTCAGTGGGGAGGGCAGGGAGCTGAAAAGAGGATTTGTGTCTGGGAGCAGTGTGTAGTAAAGGTATGTGTGCTTTTGGGGCCAAATCCTAGAAGGAATGGCTTATTCTCTGAGTTAAGAGCTGATGTTTCACTTGCTTTCACCTATCTGGGCACCACATGAAGGGTTACCTCGCATGTCATGCAGCTCCCCCCTCTGTGCTCACAGTGCTGATCTCTTTTGGATTTTTCCACTCTCAGCCTGAAATAAAAAGGCTCTTGATACAGCTCTTGCTCTCCTCTGAGTCTTAAACCACCAGCTTTTGTGGAAATACATTGTTTTTGAGCCTGTGCACAGGCTTGGGACCTCTCTGTGCACCATTTATTTGGGCCAAGTCACCTCTCTGCTCTGGAGCTAAGCAGCTCATGTGTGTGTAGATGTCACCACACAGAATTGTTGGTTTTCTGTTTTTCTTTCAAAACTCAAAAGTTGGCTGCTGCAGTGTTATCCCTGTATCCTAAACTGACACAATCCCCCTCTTCTTCCTAGGGCAATATGGTAGGGTGAGGATGTGTTTTCCAAACTTAAGTGCAGGTTTTACTGCAGTTTTTTGTCCAATTGCAGACACAACATCTTTGAGGGTAGTTTAACTTCCAGAGCTGGGGCTGCTGTTGGCACAGCCCTGCACTGTTCTTCTCTTTGTGCTGAGCTGTGAAAAGGATGTGGAGGTTTTCTCCTACCCTGAGCAGGCTCAGAGGTTTGTACCACAAACTCATAGCTGGGGAGCCATAACATGTCATTGTATAATTGTTCTCTGATTACTTTCTCTTGGAATTTGTTGTTGAAATCCTTCTGCAGGTTCCCACCACCACTGAGGGTTGGTATTGGATGTTTGCTCTGCGAGATTGGCTCTGTTTTGTTCTGTTGCAGCCCACTGCTTCCTGCAGGAGCGTTGTGGAAGTCTCCGGGGGGCTGGTTGCCAACCTCACCGTGCGGTGCCATCGCAGCACATTCAGCTCTGAATCCATGAGCAGCGAGGAGGTGAGGAAGGGGAAAACCCATTTTTGCTGCCTGGAGGAGTGAAAATTCTGCTTAGCCTCTTTTAAAGAGAAGTCCAGGTGTCTGTGTGTGCTCCTGTTGCAGGAGGAGGTTGGATCAGGACAGTGGCTGTCGTTTGAGATCCAGCTGCCAGCTGTGACATTTCCCTTTCCATCAGCTGAGGGCTCTGCCCTTGCCTGGGAGAGGGTGACACTCTGTGGCAGTCTGGCACATTTATCACCTCCAGCGCTTCCTTCCTTGAGTTCGGGCCTGGAGAGAGGTGACTGGCACTTCTTAGATACACACACATCCCTGTGGCTCTGGCTCTGTTACCAAACCCAGCTCCCAGCTGAGCATGTCATCACAGCACAGCCCAAGGACATTTGGTCTGCTGAGATCTTTGTTCCCTTGTTGAGCTCTTTTTTGGCTTTGAGGGTGTTATTCAATGCTGACCTAACCTGGGAATTCCTACTGACTGTTTCCAAACTGTGCCAGTGTGTTGCGGTGCGCCCCCGCAGTCTCCCTCCCCCTTCTCAGTTCAGTTCGATTTTAATTCATTGTATTGTAATGTATTGGTTTTACTTACTTAAGATGGCGCTTGCCAGGCTTCCCCTCCCCCTGTTTTTCTCCTTGAGGGACTGTCCGTCATTTGGTTGCTTAGTTACTCCCGCCTTTTTGTATCTTTTAATTCCCACCCCTGTATCTTGAGTTGCTAGCCTGCCTGCCTGTCACTCTCTGTCGCTGCCTGCTTTTCCAGATCCTTCTCCCCAGGGCAGAGGGTGATTGGGCAGAGCAGAGCTGGCCCTCCCCCAATGTTGTTTCATTTGTTATTACCCCCTGTCATTAATGCTTGAGGTAAGGTTCATTGGCCAGGGGAAGGGGTTCACCTCCCCCTGGTCCCCCTATATAATTTCTGTTCACCCCGCCCCTCTGGGCAGTTCCCTGCAGCCTCCTTCCCTTTCCGCACCCTGTACCCTTTCCAATAAACCTTCCCTTGCTGCTGAGAATTGCTGCCTCGCGTTTGCTTCATCGCCTCTGGCTCGTGCTGTCAACTCTGCTGCTTAGCCTGCTGGAGCTGCCTCCTCCACCACTGACGTGGAGGGAGCCCCAGGAAAGGGCCTTGTCATCCAGTTGCTCCCGCCGGAGATCCTGGATCCTGCAGCTGCCCGTGCCCTCAAACAGGCTGTTGGCTGTGCATTCCTGTGGGCCAGCCGGGCTCAGTTTTGGCACCGCCACAGCTGCTGGCACCCAACGTGGGGCGGCTTGGCATCGTAGTCGCCAGGATTACGTCCGCCTCACGGACCGAAGCATTCGTCTTCACTGGGCGCGGCAGTGCCTCCGCGAGTGGAACGCCTGGACGCTGGGAATACCGCTGCGGAGGACGGGACCGTCAACCTCTGGCACCCCGGAACGGTCCTCCCGAGGTGATCTCCCGACATCCGGATCCCTGCTCTACCCTCTAAGGTCGGTTTTCGCACCCCCTCGGTCTTTTATCGGACCCCCCAGTCGCTTCGTCCGCCGGGCGGAGGTCGTTTTTTCTTCGTGGCAGAGGGCCTTAGGGGGAGATTTTCTTTCCATACCCTTTTTTCGGTTTTTTAATCCCTATTTTCAGTCAAGCGGGTGTCGGTTGAAGCTGCTTGGCCATTTTAACATCTGCAGTCATGGGTGCGCGACTGTCGGCCGAGCAGCGTGAGGCTGTTTTAGTTTTAGTTGAAGTTCTTGTTAATGGGAAAGTTTTAGTTAAAGAAAAGGAGATCCGGAGCTTGGTTCGCTGGGTCTCCTCTCAGTTTCAGAATATCTCCTCTGACCAGTGCAGGAGCCCCCGATTTTGGGAGGAGGTCTCCAGGAAATTATCTTATTTGGTCCGGTCAGAGGAGACCGCGCTCACCAAAAAATTGAAATTGGCAAGACACCTCAATTGGGTGACTCAGCTCCTACAGGTGCTGAGGAAACAGGAGAATAAAAAACTGAGAGAACACCCCAAGCTTCCAAGTGCGGTCTCAGCCCCCAGTTCGGTTCCAACCCCTGAGCGTGTTCCTACCCCTCAGCCCTGTTCCCCTTCATCCCTCAGACCTGGGATCCTGAGGAAAGCAGCCCCTGGCCACAGCAGGCAGGAGCCTCTCCACCGCCCTGGCTCTCCTCAGGGTCGCCAATCCCCCCGCGGTCGGAGTCCTGGCCAGACTCCGGCCGGTTCTCCCTTTCCCCCATCTTCTCCTGCTCCCTCATTCCGTGTAGTGAAATCCCCTAAGTTATCTACCAAAGTTCGCTTCAAGGTCCCTACCCAAGATGGCTCCCGTGAAGCCCAAGATGGCGGGGACCATGAGGCACCCCAGCAGGGAAGGTCCCTGCCCCCACCTTATCCCTATTCCAATCCTTTTTGTAGCCCCTCGCCCAATCCTTTCCTTACCAGTCCCAACCCATTCCTCCCTCACGATCCCGCCTACCCTTACTTCTCTCCTCCCTCTCCCAACGCTCCGCCCTCCTCCTCCGTGGCTCCTCCCCTTGCTCCGCCTCCGCCTCAGGCCCTCCCACCTTGCCCAACCCACTGGGCGGGCCCTCTCTCATCAGTCCCCACCCCGGGTTCCCACGGCACCCCTGACCCCGCCCCTTCCTGTCCCCTCCCCCTGAGTTCCGGTTCCCACGGTCAGCCATCTTGGTCAGAATTTTCCCACGGACCGGGGACCGGGGCCGAGGGGAAGGAGGGCACACCGGAGTCTGCTGGTAACATCATGGCGGCTCCGGTGACTTACCACCGGAATCGGGGCGGGGGAAATCCCCGCATCCAGTGGTCCCCAGTCCCCCGTTCTCTCATCAAAGAGCTGGTAAAGGCTCAAAAGGAGCACGGGGGACAGAGTAGGTACTTCCGGGGGCTACTGGAAGCTTCCCTCCTGGAAACCGAGCTTGTCCCTGCCGATTTGCGGCAGATTTTTAGTTGTTTGCTGGACGTTGCTCTGTATTCTAGGTGGGAAGCCATGTGGGAAAGGGGGGTGGCTGACATCTTGCCCCAGCTGTGGGAAGACCCGGAGGTGGGGGAAGATACTGAGGGAGAAAGGCTCACCGTGAACCATCTGTGTGGGTTGGGTGAATGGGAGAAGGGCGAAAAACAGGCCCGCCTGATTCCCACTGAGGCGCTGAAGCGAGGCACACAGGTGGCACTGCAATCATTCTACCGCGTGGCCGCGGGGGTGCCTTCGGTCCCGGTGTCCCATCTCTTCCAGGGGCCGACGGAGAGTTTTGATGATTTCGTGGTGCGGCTGCAGCAGGCGGCAGAGTCAGAAGAGCCGGACGAGGGTGCTCGGAAAAAGATGGTCACGCTCCTCGCCAGTACCAACGCGAATCAGGCCTGCAAGGCCGCAATAATGAGCCTGCCGCTTCACCCTCGTCCCACACTCCGCGATCTTCTGGAGGTTTGCGCGGCAAAGGTACCGGTAGCATCACAGGCATCCGGCGAGAAGTCGTCTACACCGTCAGCCGCTCGTCGGGTGTCCTTCGCAGACCTCCAGGGGACAGTCGCCGCCGCTGCACCATCTCCATCGGTCCACCGCTCAGGACCCGGCACCCCCCGGAATGGCCGTCACTCCACCTCGGCGTGCCACCTGTGTCAAAAGGAGGACCACTGGATGCCTGACTGCCCGCTCCGCAAGGAGTTTTATGCATTCAAGAGAGCTCAGCAGTCGGGCGTCCAAGGAGGAGAGGACTCAAAAAACTTATAAAGGAGCGCAGCCCCCCCCTGCGCGCGGACAAAAGTTTGGGCGGGCAAATAACACCTAAAGCCAGGGAGGGGGAATTTCCTTCGTTTTCCCGCTCGCCGCCAGCAGAGCCCGGTCCAGCAGGGCTCCAAGGACTTTCATCCACCGGACTTGACTATTCACTAGACCTGACCTCAGGCGTGGTTGCCCCTCACCTTTGCTGTTCTAACCCGGGACCTTCAACTGAACCGGACTTAACCACCTTTTCTTTCGGTTTCTCCTTTAGGTTGGAGACAACGCGGCCCTTCTACTTCTCCAACTCTGAGGTTATCGCGTTGCCAGTCTGCACGAAGGCCCGAGGTAATTGGGACACAAACCAACAACTCATCATTGTGGGAGATACCGAGGTGACTCCACCCGACCTCGAAATATTTCCAGCTTTGGTGTCCGCAGACCAGCATCCGTTCGTCGTCAGGTGCAGGTGTCTGCATCCCCCTCTGTTCCTCCTTGCCGGAGAGGTGGTGGCCCAGGCCATTTCAATAAAGTCTTCCGTTCCTTCAGTTGCCTGGGCCGAACACCTGGGGCGAGCAAAGCCTCGCCTCGACTGTCAGCTGTCCCGGGGGGAGGACACCATTTCCATCAGGGGGATGTTGGACACTGGAGCAGATGTGACGATCATTCCCTCTCGGGAGTGGCCGTCACATTGGGAGTTGCAAAACGTGGATGGGCGCATCCAGGGTGTCGGGGGGACACAATTGGCTAGACGTTCTAAGAGCATCGTACAAATTAAGGGGCCGGATGGGCAATTGGCCTCTGTACGCCCATTCGTTTTAGATTACGTAGAGCCTCTCTGGGGGAGAGATACCCTTGCCCAGTGGGGAGCCAAAATTGACCTGCCGGCTCCCCAGGTTTTTCGGGCAGCGGTCACTGAAGAGCGCCCTACCTGGAAACTGAATTGGCTCTCAGATAAACCAGTCCAGGTAGCTCAGTGGCCGCTCAATAAACAAAAATTGAAGGCGCTTACGGAACTCGTGGAGGAGCAGGTCCAAAAAGGCAACCTGGTGGAGTCCATGTCTGAATGGAACTCCCCAGTGTTCGTCATCCGTAAATCATCTGGCAAGTGGCGGCTCCTCACCGACCTCCGCAAAATCAACGAAATTATCCAGGACATGGGTACTCTCCAGCCCGGAATGCCATCCCCAGCGATGCTCCCCCAAAATTGGAATTTGGTCGTTATCGATATAAAGGATTGTTTTTTCCAAATTCCCCTTCACCCAGATGACGCGCCACGTTTTGCATTCACGGTGCCCACCTTGAACCGTGAGGCTCCCGGGAAGCGCTACCACTGGCGAGTGTTGCCACAAGGCATGAAATGCAGTCCTATCATTTGCCAGTGGTATGTTGCTTCCTTGCTCCAGCCGGTACGCACCGAATGTCCTGATGCCATCATTTATCATTATATGGACGACGTGCTGGTCTGCGCCCCCAATGATGACCTGCTGGTTCACGCGCTCTCCCGCGTAACTGATTGTTTAATTGCCGCAGGGTTCGAGCTCCAGGGCGAAAAGATTCAACGGATGCCGCCCTGGAAGTACTTAGGCCTGGAGATCACGAGGCGGACCATTGCTCCGCAGAAATTGGCCATTCACCACAAGGTGAGAACCTTAGCGGATGTACATCAGCTGTGTGGGGCGTTGAATTGGGTGAGGCCCTGGCTAGGCATTACCACCAAGGACCTAGCCCCCCTTTTCAATTTATTGAAAGGGGGAGAGGAGCTTAGTTCTCCTAGGGAACTCACCCCAGAGGCCAAAACCGCACTCGAGAACATCAGACAGATAATCGAGGCAAGGCAGGCCCATCGTTGTCATCCGGGCCTGCCCTTCAAATTTATTATACTTGGAAAACTGCCACACCTCCATGGAATGATTTTCCAATGGGATGAAACCCGCAAGTCCCCAAAAACATCCAAAGAAAGGAGGACGGACCAAGGCTTGAGTGACCCCCTCTTAATCATAGAGTGGGTGTTCCTCAGCCACCATCGGTCCAAAAGAGTTACAAGGCCGCATGAACTGGTGGCTGAGCTGATCCGCAAGGGGAGATCGCGGATCAGGGAGCTGGCAGGTGTGGATTTCATGTGCATACATATTCCAATTGAATTACAATCCGGCAAGATCCAGTCCAAAATTCTTAATCAACTCCTCGAGGAGAGCGAAGTTTTGCAGTTCGCTCTAGCCGAATACACCGGGAAAATCGAAATTGGCCATCCTTCGCATGCTTTATTCAATCAAGACATGCAATTCAAATTTTCAATTCGGGAAATTCAAAGTCGAGTCCCCCTCAAGGCCTTGACTGTTTTTACTGACGCGTCCGGAGGAACCCACAAGTCAGTGATGACTTGGAAGGATCCTCAAACTCAGCAGTGGGAGATGGATGTTACCATCGTTGAGGGCTCCCCTCAAGTTGCTGAGTTGGACGCAGTCGTCAGGGCCTTCGAGAAATTCAAAGATCAACCTTTCAATTTGGTCACGGACTCGGCTTATGTAGCCGGTGTAGTCGCTAGAGCTGAAAGTGCTGTCCTGGAGGAGGTGTCTAATTTGGCCTTGTATAATTTGCTCTCGAAGCTTATCAAACTCATCTCCCACCGGGAGCAAAAATATTATGTAATGCACGTGAGATCCCACACTGGTTTGCCCGGGTTCATTGCAGAGGGGAATCGATTGGCTGATAGCCTCGCTTCCCCGGCCGAGTGGGCACTTGCCCACGCGGTGCAATGGGCCCCACTCCCTGATGTCTTCAAACAAGCCAAGATCAGCCACCAGCTGTTCCACCAAAATGCGCCTGGCTTGGTTCGCCAATTCCAGCTTACGCGGGACCAAGCCAAGGCCATTGTGGCCACATGCCCCCATTGCCAGCGGGATCAGCTTCCATCTCTGCCCGCTGGCGCGAATCCCCGGGGACTTGCCAGCTGTGAGGTGTGGCAGATGGACATCACCAAGATCAACCAATTCGGTCGCCTCAAATATGTCCACGTCTCAGTGGACACCTTCTCGAGTGCCGTTTTTGCCTCTGCCCACACAGGGGAGAAAGCCAAGGACGTCATCAAACACCTGCTCCAGGCTTTCTCCGTGCTGGGCATCCCTAAGGTTTTAAAAACAGACAACGGGCCTTCGTATGTGTCCAGGGAGCTCAAGAGCTTCCTGCAGCAATGGGGAATAGAGCATAAAACTGGCATCCCCTATTCCCCCACGGGACAAGCTGTGATCGAGAGGACCCACCAGAGCCTAAAAAAGGTTCTTTCCCATCTCTCTCCGGCTATGAAGGTGGAATCCCCTCAGTCCCAATTATCAAGGGCACTGTATACTATCAATTTTTTGAACTGCTCGTTTGAAAACCTTAATCCGCCCATTGTGCGGCACTTCGGGCAGAATGGCAGTCTCCGCCTGAAGGAGAAACCCCCGGTTCTTGTGAAGGACCCGGAGACCTGGCGTTTGGAGGGACCATTCGATCTTATCACCTGGGGCCGAGGGTATGCCTGTGTTTCCACCCCCACAGGCCCCAGGTGGGTCCCTTCGCGCTGGGTTCGGCCCTTTGTGCCAAGAACGGCAAAGGCGACAACATCCACGCCTCAGGTTCGGGTTGCCAGCTGGCGGCGAAGACGGAGGGAGGAGGAAGATTCCCTCTTTCCTTTGGACTCCCTTTTCCTCCCCGAAACCTAAATCCTTCCCCCTGGCAAATTATTTGATTTGTATGTTTCTTTCGATTTTAGTTGCTCCAGCCCAGCCATGCCTCGAGGAGGGATCCCTGCAATTGTCGTCCTGGCAGTCGTCCTCCTCCAAACAGCCCCCGGAGAGCCTGACCAGAGGTCCCCAACCGCCGACAACATGTGGACCTCCCTTGCCCGCTCTCTTGGCCAGGACCACATTTGCCTCCACGCCGAAGCGGCCACAGACCCTCTGTCGTCCTGTCTGGTGGGGATCCCGGTCCCTCCCCGTGATTTTCCTCCCCCTCTTAGTTTGTTGACGAATACCAAGGATCATGATTATACTGAGGCTTGGAGGAAACCGATCAACCTTCTCCCCCTTTCCCCCGAAGAGCCTCTGAAATTTGATTTGCTCGGCTCCGCCAAAGCCCCTTTTTGTGTTCGTTTCTCAGTCCCTTACAGCTTGGTCAAGTCCGTTCGTTCCAATGATCCCCAGTGGACCCTGGTTGGGGGGGAATCTGAACACCAGTGGTGTGCAGAGACCCTCTCGGCCAGAGGTCCGACCACCCCAGACCTTAAACCCCGTTCTTTGCCCCAAGGTTTATATTTTATTTGCGGAAACCGAGCTTGGAACGGCATCCCCTCTCATCTATTAGGAGGCCCATGCACGATCGGCCATGTGACGCTGTTTACTCCCAGCACGCCGAAATTAGAGAATTGGCCTACAAAAAATGCGGAAGTGGTAATTAGGCAGAAAAAGGACCTGACAGAATTCGGCCCAGATTGCGACTCCAAAATTTATCATTGGAACGAGGGTAAAAGGGTCGCAGTCTCTTTGTTCTTGCCGTGGGTTTCGGCCGGGAAGGCCATCGGCGAATTGGGCAGATTAGAGTGCTGGTCAGTGAAACAGGCGAACCTTACTTCCACAGCCATCGCGGGACTCTTAGCGGATGAGAAAATAACCAGACAGGCGATGCTGCAGAACAGAGCAGCCATTGATTACTTACTCCTCTTGCACCACCACCGCTGCGAGGAGTTTGAGGGTCTGTGCTGTTTCAACTTAACATCTAAAGCACCCAATGTGCAAAAGGCGCTGGAGGAAATGAAAGGTCTGGTCAATGACATCCAAAGAGAGACGGAGGACTGGTTGGGGAATCTGCTCTCCGGGCTTGGGCTCTCAGGCTGGGCTGGATCGATCTTAAAAGACATTTTATTTGGAGTTTTTCTTATTTTGATTGTTATCCTCGGCTGTTCCATTGTGTGGGCAGTGGTTCGGAGACTGGTCAAAAGACTCATCACGAACAATGTCAATGTGGTCAGCTTCCCTGTCACCGAAGCTGACCCAGAGAACTCTGAGACCAGCTCCGACCACCAGGAATACATCACATCGCCAGAGGAACCCGAGGATGAGCATGCAGTTTAATACTTTAAGGACCTTTATGTATGGACATATTTCAGTTCCTTTTTCCAGAGACTTACCTTTGTTTTTTCTTTTTATTTTTGTGTAAAAAAGAGGGAGATGTTGCGGTGCGCCCCCGCAGTCTTCCTCCCCCTTCTCAGTTCAGTTTGATTTTAATTCATTGTATTGTAATGTATTGGTTTTACTTACTTAAGATGGCGCTTGCCAGGCTTCCCCTCCCCCTGTTTTTCTCCTTGAGGGACTGTCCGTCATTTGGTTGCTTAGTTACTCCCGCCTTTTTGTATCTTTTAATTCCCACCCCTGTATCTTGAGTTGCTAGCCTGCCTGCCTGTCACTCTCTGTCGCTGCCTGCTTTTCCAGATCCTTCTCCCCAGGGCAGAGGGTGATTGGGCAGAGCAGAGCTGGCCCTCCCCCAATGTTGTTTCATTTGTTATTACCCCCTGTCATTAATGCTTGAGGTAAGGTTCATTGGCCAGGGGAAGGGGTTCACCTCCCCCTGGTCCCCCTATATAATTTCTGTTCACCCCGCCCCTCTGGGCAGTTCCCTGCAGCCTCCTTCCCTTTCCGCACCCTGTACCCTTTCCAATAAACCTTCCCTTGCTGCTGAGAATTGCTGCCTCGCGTTTGCTTCATCGCCTCTGGCTCGTGCTGTCAACTCTGCTGCTTAGCCTGCTGGAGCTGCCTCCTCCACCACTGACGTGGAGGGAGCCCCAGGAAAGGGCCTTGTCATCCAGTTGCTCCCGCCGGAGATCCTGGATCCTGCAGCTGCCCGTGCCCTCAAACAGGCTGTTGGCTGTGCATTCCTGTGGGCCAGCCGGGCTCAGTTTTGGCACCGCCACACCAGTGTCCACTTTATCCATGAACTGACTCTTGAACTTGTGTGTCTGCACTTAGAACACAGCTCTGCAGTGTGTGTTGTGCTTGAGGGAACACAATTTAACAAGCAAGGATATGGAGAGCTTTTGTTTTTGGAAAATTCAGGGAGCTAAATGAAGAAGTTGAACTGTAGAATCACAGAATGGTTTGGGGACTGAAGAGACCTTAAAGTCCATCCAGTTCCACCCCCTACCATGGGACACCTTCTACTATCCCAGGCTGCTCCAAGACCTGTTCAGCCTGGCCTGGAACACTTCCAGGGATCAAGGGGCAGCCACAGCTTCTCTGGGCACCCTGTGCCAGGGCCTGCCCACCCTCACAAGGATGGATTTCTCCCCAGTATCCCATCTCACCCTGCTGTCCTTCAGCTTAAGGTCAGTCTTCCTTGTCCAGTCCCTACAAGCTCTTGTGCAAAGTCCCTCTCCAGCCGCCTTGTAAGCAAATAGGATTCTTTGTTACTTTTCCTTGGCTTGAATTGCCAAATTAGCTCTTCATTTATCTTTTTTTTTCCCCTCAAAATCTCCATTCACCCCAGGAAGCCTGGCTCTGCAGAGCAGAAAGACTGCATGTGGAGCTCTGGAATGTGTAACACAGGCTGGGATGTTCAGTCAGTCCTCTGTGGGGTGACATAACCATTGTTTAACAGGGCACTCAGCACAAACACTTGCTTTTACAAGCAGACATCTTCCCCCAGGTCTTCCTTAACCATCACTTAAAATTCAGTGCTGTTGCCATATTCCTGCTGGGGAATATATTTCCTGCAATGTTAATAAGGAAGAAATGCCAAAGGGAATTACTGCACTTGAAAAGTAAAGTGTTTCCCTCTGCAGAGGGCTGCAGCAAGTGCACTGCAGCTCTTGCTGTGGAGCTGTGAGTCTGCTCAGGGGATCTCAGCTTGGCTGAGGTGGTGTTGGTGCACCTGTGGTGCTGTTTGGATGGGGGAAGGAATTGTGATTTGTGACAGTGTTCACAGGGGTTTTCGGATGAGGGAAGAGACAGGGATCTGACTCCATGTTTCAGAAGGCTTGATTTATTTTTTTATGATATATATTACATTAAAAACTATGCTAAAAGGATAGAAGAGAAGGTTGCATCAGGAGGCTAGCTAAGAGTAGAATAGGAAGGAATGATAACAAAGGCTTGTGATTTGCCATTAATTAGAAACAACCACATGAGACCAATCACAGACCCACCTGTTGCATTCCACAGCAGCAGATAATCAATGTTTACATTTTGTTCCTGAGGCCTCTCAGCTTCTCAGGCGGAAAAAATCCTAAAGAAAGCATTTTTCATGAAAAGATGTCTGTGACAGTGATTAACTGAGGCTGGCATCACAGAATTAACACCCTGAGTTTGATGGGATCATGGGTCCAACCCCTGGATTGCAGGAGCACCAGCAGTAATCTTTTTAGCAGCGAAATTAAGAATGAGGTTTGGAATTACTTTAGTGACCATCTCGTGCCTGAGGGGATGGAGAGGTGGGACTTCTTTCCAGGTGAGGTTTTTAAAGAAATGTCTTTAATTTCCAGATGATGCACGTGCCCATAAGGACTCCTGACAGGCGGGGCAGCGCTCCCAGGGAAGGTAAGGCAGCTCTGCCATGCTGGAATGCCCTGACCTGTGTTCTCCTCTTGGAACATCTCCGGGTCATCTGTCTGAGGGAGAGGACAATGTGAAAGATCAGCTGTTTGCTCCTGCTCATGATGCCTTGGTTTAGAAAGACAGGTGCCTGCTAAGGAAGGCAGGAGCCACCCCTGAAATGGAGAATGTAAACCCTCCTCACCCCTCCAAATTGCTATAAATTTTAAATTAAGGGGTTCTCAGGCAAAAATATGGAAGCAGGAAATAATAGTTCTTTACTAGGGAAAGGAAAAAAATAAAGGATAAAATAAACAATGCAGGACACCTGAACAACACTGACAGAGTCAGAACCCAGCCTGACACCCTGTGGGTCAGGCTGTTGGTGGCAGTCCCATTGGAAATGTGGCTGCAGCCCTCCTGCAGTGTCAGGGGTGGCTCTGTTGGAGCAGGGATCCTGCAGAAGGGTGTATTCTTCCTCTGAAGATCCAGGGGAAGAGAGCAGCTGTTCCTCTGGGAAATCCAGTGGAGAAAAGCCCCACTGGTGTTCCAGAACCTCCACATTATATCTGGGTAGCAATGCTTGGCTCTTCCCTCTGGGCTCACATCTCCCAGTGGGATGATGCAGTTCTTATCAGCCATGCAGTGACATTCAATGGCTGTTATCGGCAGATGTCTCCCCAGACACCTGCCATACAGATGGCAAACACAACACAATTTGCTTGGCAATCCAGGACAGCCCAGCAGAACAGGAGCTCACTGTTTGCTCTCCCTTCTCTCTCTGAGGTACCACCTACAACTTTGACCACTGCACCTTTTCTGGGAACGAGTCCAAGCCCCTGTGTGTGGAGCTGGATGCCAACAACCAGCCCCGCTTCCCCGAGTGGATCACCATTCCCCTGGTGTGCATTTACATGCTCTCCACCAACATCCTCCTGGTCAACCTGCTCGTGGCCATGTTCGGGTGCGTACCCCAGGAGCCTTCCCGGCCATCCCAGCACTGGCACTTCCCTGGGAAAGGGAGTGCACTGCTGGAAAACAGCAGGAAGCCACCCCTTGCCTCTGCATCTGTCCCTGCAGCCTGGGGGAGCTGGTGCAGTGTCCTGGGGAGGGATTGCTGCCTGTCCTTGGCCTCCATCTCTGAGCATCCTCTGAGCTGTGGGCGTGGTGTGAACCCCGTGGGTCACACAGGGGGTGATGCTGGGTCAGGGCCTGGCCAAGTGTGAGCTGCTGCCCCAGGGACCTTGCTAGAGTGAGTAAATGAGTTATTCTCACTCTGCTGCCCCAGGGACCTTGCTAGAGTGAGTAAATGAGTTATTCTCACTCTTCAGGACACTGTGGTTTTATTAACCTGAACTTGATCCTGTGGTTGTTGCCTTGCTGGGTTCACACAGTGCTTTGTGCCATGGGTTTGATCCATGCCTGGAGTGTCCTTAATACCTCTACGACAATCTCAGGACCTTTTAAATTTCTTGTTGGTGTTCTAGTTTTAGATTTGGGTTTTTTGGTTTTTTTTTTTCCCTAAGATGGGAGTTATCTGCTCAGTTAAGAAGACACAGTATCTTGTGAAGAAGCATCCTGTTCTCATGTGTCTAGGCCAGAAAAAGATTGCTTAGAGCTGAGGTAGTAAAAGTACATGGAGCATTATCTTCCTATTCAGATTTTTTCAAGTTTATTTGTAACTTCAAGGGGTTTTTTTTCCTACTGTCTTAGTTCCACCCATTTGCAAATTACTGACTAAGAAGAACAAGCTAAATCACCCCCCAGTCAATAAATGAATGACTGGGGTCCCTAACATCAGAAGCTGCTGCGATGAGTCCAGAGGAGATTTTCCAAGGGCTGGAGCCCCTCTGTTCTGGAGCCAGCCTGGGAGAGCTGGGGGTGCTCACCTGGAGAGGAGAAGGCTCCAGGGAGAGCTCAGAATCCCTAAAGGGGCTCCAGGAGAGCTGGACAGGAACTGGGGACAAGGGATGGAGGGACAGGACACAGGGAATGGCTCCCACTGCCAGAGGGCAGGGATGGATGGGATATTGGGAATTAGGAATTGTTCCCTGTGAGGGTGGGCAGGCCCTGGCACTGCCCAGAGCAGCTGTGGCTGCCCATGGCAGTGTTCCAGGCCAGGCTGGACAGGGCTTGGAGCACCCTGGGATGGTGGAAGGTGTCCCTGCCCATGGCAGAGATGGTTTGGGATGAGCTTTAAGGTCACTCCCAAGCCAAACCACTCTGGGATTCTGTGGCTATAAAACCATGTCCTGGCACAGCAGAGGAATGCTCTGCTCTTGGCTCTGCTGCAGCTCTTTGGTGAATAACTCATGCTGAGTGTGTTCTGTCTTTCCCACCAGCTACACAGTTGGATCAGTGCAGGAGAACAATGACCAGGTGTGGAAGTTCCAGCGTTTTTTCCTGGTGCAGGAATACTGCAGTCGCCTGACCATCCCCTTCCCCTTTGTCATCTTTGCCTACATCTACCAATCTACCAGAGAGCCCATTATGAGAATTGCCATACAAACAATCTTTTTATGACTGTAATGCTGAAAAGACCTTCACAGTGGGTGTTTTCTGAGGCTTGACTGAACAATCTGTTTGGCCTCTGAAGTGGGGAGTGGCTTTGGTATGAAGCACAGACTTTTGAGAAGCTCACAGGTGAAAAGAGCCACATATACTTCAGAGCACGTATTTTGGTTGCTGTCAAATAATTTAGATTGCAAAATGACAGAATGATAGTTTGCTTCCCAAGACTGAAAGGGAAGTGGTGAGCCAGTCTGTGGCTAGTGATGCTGCTCTTGAAACTGAGAGGAGATCCTCCTAACCTTAATTCTCTCCTGAAAAGAAATATCCATCTCTTGCTTCCCTCTTCTGGTAACTGCTGGTTAACTCACTGAAATACAGAGGCATCAGGGATTGCTGCATTAATTGCCCTGATGAACACTATAATTGGGAGTGTCCTCTTGAAGCACTCTTGCATTTGGGGCAATACTTGAAGAGGCAATTACTCATTACTTCCTTTGCTCATTAGCATTGCTTTCCTTCAGCTAGATGGACTTTACAAAAATAACCTCCTTCTTCTTTTTTTAAAGCTCTCTGATTTGAAAGGCCTTCTGAAAGAGATTTCCAGTAAAATTAAATGAGTGCAGCTGAAATCCAAGAGCAGCTACTGGAGCAGGGTAAGCCCTCTTTAAATCCATTCTCTGCCTTGAAAAAGCCTACCAGCATTTATGGTGTTCAATAGGTGTGTCTTTGGAAGAAGAGCTAGTATTAATTGTTGATGCTTGTATTCATATTGTCTGATACTGGGAAAGAAAGGAGATCAGAATTTTGTTCCTCATTTGTGTTTTTCTTTCTGAAAAACACAGTTTTCCATCTGGGGTTTCTATCAATTTTTGGCACTGTTTCAAATACCTTGTTTTGCTCACTTGCCTTTGCAAAACTGTGACTAACCCAAGGTTATTTTAGTTGTCTTTGTGTTGGAGGGCCTCTAGAAAATGCAGGGCTGCTGGATCCTCTACTCTTGATACCTTTTAACTCTGAAGAGCAGGCAACCCAAATAGAAAAGAGAGAAGTGAGGGCAGGAGTAAGGTTTATTTTTCCATTATCAAAGTGGGGCATTAGGCTGGATCACTGTAGCCTTCCTGTGTCCTGTACAATAAGCTGCAGTGTGAGGAGCTGACCCAAAGCCTCTGGTCCAGCTGAGTGTCTGGTCATCAGCCTTGTGTACTTTCACCTCCAGTTTTAAGGAAGAATTGGCTTGGATCCCACAGTGGGATGTGAAAGGCAGTCAGAACACTGATGGATGCAGAGAACACTGTCATCTTTAGAGACAGCAGGTTAAGATGTGTAACTTGAATGGGATAATCTGGAACAACCTGATCAGCCTGGACATTAGGGCCTGGCTCCTCCTTCCACAGAGTGGTTTTGTCCAGGAGAACTTAAACCTGTGCCAAACATTCCCCAGTCTGCTCACTGTTTTCCTGGGAAAGCTGAAAATTCACTTGACCGAAGTTCCATTTAGTCATGAATGACTTGCAACCACCTAATAAAATCTACAAGGTTCACCAGTTCCTGGGCTGGTTCTAGGAGGTTCTGGACTCCAAGTGGCCTAAAAACCAGGCTGTGGAACAGTGGAACTCTGGAGGCTATTTAGGCCAGCACAGCTCAAAGGGAGCTGCAGTGGGGCTGGAAGACAGGCTGTAATTAGATACAGTGGGGCAGCCTGGGACAAGGGACAGCAGCTTATGATGGAGCTTGTGGAAAGGGATCTCTCATTACAGATGATGGTGCCTTCAGAAGAATCCTGCAATCCCAGAATGGTTTGGGTTGGAAGGGACTTTAAGCTCATCCAGTTCCACCCTCTGCCATGGGCAGGGACACCCTCCCCTGGACAAGGCATCCAAGTCACCTGAGCTGATGTGGAGAGGATGAAAGCAAAGCCTTGAGGTGGGCTGGGAGCCCTACTCTCCAATTCTTTCTGTTGCTCACACAGGTACCAACTCATGAAGAATAATTGCTCGGAGCTGGCAGTAACCCCCAAGCAGATGGCAACAGAGGCACCAGACTATCAATGTCTCAGCAGGAGTCAGCAGGATTTTCTTGCTATTTTTATTTTTGTTGATCAAACAGCCCTTTCTGCTTGTTGCAAGGCTCTGGGGGAAACAGGAGACGACTGCTTATCTCCTGACATGATTCCTGCATTACCCAAACTCTTCTCATCTGCCCTAATGTCCAGTGGCAGCAATTAGTCCTTGTAAGCTGCTGTTGCAAAGCACTCCTATTTCTAAGAGTTCTGCTACTGTTGCCAAAATCCCTTTGCTTTTCAATTTCCCTCAAAGGGACCTGTGCATGGGTTTCCTTCAAGCACTAATTGCTTGTCTGAATGAATCCATCTCCCTTCCCATTCCATCCTGTAGTAGCTGGATCTTGCTTGTTCCTTGCACGGGCTGTCTGTCAGACCTGCTGGGGTCTGGAATGCTGGCGTGCCAGAATGCAATGGATTTTGGCATCATCCCCCTGAGGAAAGCCTTTGCTCCAACCCTGCATCCCTATTTCAGACTGGACTTGTTCCCACCCTACCTGAAACCTTTCAGCACTGCAGAAGTTCAGCTATTACAGCCCTGCATGGAAGAGACATTAATTCATCCAGGAAGTGATTCCAAAGGCTTTGTGGGCAAACCTTGCTTGGTTTCAATAGTGAAAATTTGTATCCTGGGAATGTTGGAACTCGTTTGACTTTTTCAATGTGTGTTTGCTGATGTTTGCATCTGGAAATGGAGAAGAGATTGTTGGAACCTTTAAATAGAGCAATGCTTGAAATGGTGAGATGGTGCTTTGTGCTTTCTGTCTAAAATAGCAGCTGAATTCTGTCACATTTGTTTGGTACAACTGAGAGCACAGCCAACTGAAGGCACTACAAATAGCATTTATTTACATGGCAAAGCACTGTATCAATCTTCCTTCCCAGGGTCTAGGAATCATGGAATCATAGACTCACCAGAGGAAAGGACCTGCAAGGATCATGGACCCCAACCCGTGGCCCTGCACAGACATCCCAACAACCCCACCCTGGGCATCCCCGGGACCATTGTTCAAATGTTCCTTGGGATCTGTCAGCCTGGGGCTGTGCCCATTCCCTGGGGAGCCTGGGCAATGCCCAGCACCCTCTGGGGGAAGAACCTTTCCCTGATCTCCCACCTGACCCTGCCTTGACACAGCTCCAGCCATTCCCTCAGGTGCTGTCCCTGTCACAGAGAGCAGAGATTGGAGCTGTCCCTCGGGAGGAAGCTGCCAGCCATGCTGAGACCTCCTCCCTTTCTCTCCTCCTCCTCCTCCTCCTCTCCCCTCTCCAAGCTGAACAAGCCAATTGACCTCAGCTGTTCCTCATACAGCTTCCTCTCCTGTCCCCTCATCATCTTCATGCCCCTCTTTGGATACTCTCTACTAGCTTAATATCCTTATGATACGTTCAGAGAGGTTGCTGCTCTTCTCTCCCTGCATCTCGTGACCCAACTGTAGTGTATGCTGTGCATGACACCATCCTGGGGGATCCAGCACTAACAATACCACTGGTATCTGTTTACAAGGGGAAATACTTCCTGCTGAAAAGTAAAGGAGCCAGGCTTTCCCTGATTCACATGGCAGTTAGCTTGCATCATAAATTCTTGAGATAAGATTCCTTTCTGGAAATTTTTTCCCATATCATTTGTCTGCCCTGGATGTGAAAATTGTGCTTTTTGTTCACTCCCTTCCTATATAAAACCTGTGGAGTCCTTTGAACCCTTCAGGGAAATCCCAAGGGCCTTGCCTTAGAAGAATATACCATAGAGTCTCCACCTAGGCTGAAAGAGAAGACTTCTGCCATGGAGCCTTGCAACACTATGATCCACCCCTGCTCCTTCCCCCATATGTCCCAAATTCTCATGGTTTCTGCCTTCTGTGTTTCCTCATTGGTTGGGGGGTACCCCTGCTGGACGGCCCTGTCTTCCCTGAAAGCCAATCCCCTTTGCACTGCCCTTTGTGCTGCCCCATTTGCCCACTGACCCCTTCTCAACCTGGTGCAGAGCACGTGTCCAGGTCTTTCTCCCTGATCCCTTCGGCATGGTGGATGCAATAAACCTTTGCTGGAATACATCATACAAAGACCTTTCCTGTCTTTCCTCTGCTGAGCTATCTGTGCTCTGTGTGTGTGTGTCTGTGTGCATGGACTTGAAATGCCTGCTCTTGTGGCCTTGCTCCAGGCGGCTTCTGAAGGAGATGCTTTGACGAAGGCTGCAGCATTTCTGCCACCCTGCAACGTGGAAACAAAAACCTGCTGTGTGATTGCCCGAAGCTCTAGAGATCTGTTGTTGTGTGAATGTAACTGTGAAGCCATGTTCTGTCAGGTCTGAATTCTGGATTCAGTCCAGGTCTAGTGCTGCACCCAGGGGCGCCAGCCTGTGCCCCCCACACCGCTCCCTTCCCAGAGGCCGCGCGGGCTCTTCTCCAGGCTCCCGTGGGCCCGAGCTGGGTGCCCGTGGAGCCCCGGCCCTTGGTGACACGCTGCAGCACGGTCACTGTGACATGGAAAGGGTGTCCAAGGGCCCTTTGTGACACGTGGGAAATAGAAGCTTGCCTGGGTGCTCGGAGTACACAACGGGGCACAACGGGACAGAGCGGTGCCGTGAGGAGCCCCCACACAGCACACTCGTTCGTGTCCCACTCGGAGCTTTTCCGAGGGATTGTTCTTTTAGCTGAGCTCGAGGCCAGACCACAGCACTTGCTGACTTGTGGTCTCCCTGAGGCTTCTCTTTTACAGCTGCCCTTGAGGGCAGAGTGTGGCACTTGATGCCCTGGGGTTTTTCCAAGACATCTCTCCTGCAAGCAGCTCCAGTCACTGACATGGAGCAGAGAGGCCCAACAGTGCTCCAGAGGGCCTGCGTGGAGGAGGAGGAAGGCGGCCCTGGAGCTGCCCCAGCACTGGAGACCGGGGAGGTGGTGCCGTTCCAGCTGCCACAGCGGGGTGAGTGGCAGAGCTGGGCCGCAGGAATGTTGCCTGCAACCAGCTTGGCCCCATGCCATGCCATGCCATGCCATGCCGTTTCATGCCATGCTATTTCATGCCATGCTATGCTATGCCATGCCATGCCATGCCATGCCATGCCATGCCATGCCATGCCATGCCATGCCATGCCATGCCATGCCATGCCATGCCATGCCATGCCATGCCATGCCATGCCTTCCCCTGGGGACATGGCCATGGACAGGATGGAACAGGGGCAGGGCAGACACCCCGCAGGGGCTGTGCTCCATCCCCTGGGCCATCCCGGGGCTCTCCCTGCCTGGGCAGCGCAGGGCTGGCCTGTGTTCTCCGGCCTCTGCCGCAGCCCCTCAGCTCTGGCTGCGCTCGCTCTTTGCCAGATGCAGCCCTGGAGCGCGCACAGGAGCAGGAACCCGGCCGTGGCCACGTGCGCAAAACCCTGAAGGTACCTGCAGCCATCCCCACCTGGGCTGGGCCTGCTGTCCCTGCTCAGCCCAGCACCGTGTGTGCAGCACTCCATGCAACATCCCCGGCTTCCTGCCCTTCTCCTAACACTCGTTTGCAAATGCATAAAGAGAATTAACGAGGAGGAGACCATCGCCATGGGCACAGGGCTCAGACCATACTCGCCCATCTTCCAAACCAAGACCAGCGCTGCCCTCCTGTCTGTGCTTGGAGAGGAAGATTTTTATAATCCCAACCAAGTAAGCAGCCTGTGGGCAGGGTTTGATCCTCCCAGCAATTGCTTGGCCTCCCAAGCCATGCATGCTGGTTGCAGTGAGCCTTTGAGGACACTTGACAGTGCAGTGGGAAGGGCAGCACTTCTCTGGGGACCCTGAGAACACTGCTCCCTCTGGCAGCTTTCCAAGTGTCCCTGTGCCTTCTGCAGGTGCCCGCCATGCTGAGGTTCATCCACCAGAGGCTCGTGGCCAATGATTGTGCTGAGCACAGGCTGGACGAGGCCCTGCTGGATCTTGCCAAAGCACACCCACATGACACAGTGATGACGCTCCTGCGTGTGGCCCCGTCCTGTGACAGGTATGGGGCCCACCTGCCCAGAGGGCTCAGGCCTCCCCAGCCCATCACCCTGTACAGCCTGGTCCAGGTATCTGACCAACAGAGACTTCCAGGGCCCTCTGGCTGCTGCCTTTCCCAGCCCTGGCACGTCAGCCCCCGAGCCTGCTGCCATGCTCCCTCCCTGCCCCTCAGGGCTCTGCCCCCACCGGGCTGGGCGGCCTGGCTGCTGCTGGCCAGGGCCAGTGGGCAGAGGCAGAACTGGCAGCCAGCTCAGCTCCCCCCAGTGCTGTGTCTGAGACCCACCCTGAGACAGAGCTCTGACCCCACAGAGCTGCCATGGCCATGTGGAAGACCATCATGGGCTCACCCAGCACTGCAAAGTCGGTGCAACTGAGACTCTTGGATGTGCTGGGGAGCTGGCCAGAGCACAGCACGTGCACCTCCGATGGGGACAAAACGGGTGTCTTTGCCCTGGCTGTGAGTTTCTGCAATGGGCCTTTGCTGGCCCCAAGGCCGCCTCTCCAGCAGCTCTCCATCCTCCTTCCCCCACTGCATCTCCCTGCCTCAGGCGCTGGCCTGAAACCTGACCCGGGGGCAGCTTCAGGCCCACCAGGCCGTGTGCTCCCCCTGCCTCTCTCCGGGCCCCTCCCTGCCACGCTCGGGCCCTGCCACATGGACACCTGGGCACTGAGCGCTGTCTCGGGGGGCTTTGTCCTTTTCAGGCAACCGTGGTGATGTGGAAGATGCTCCAGGAACCCCCCATCCCACGGATACTGAAGGTGTATTTCCCCCGCCTATTTGTGCATCTGCTCTTCCAAGTGTTCCTCAGCACTCTGGATATGCCAGAGGAGGTCCATACCTTCTGGAAGGAATGCCAGGAAGAGCACGGCCTTGCCACCAGCCCCAACAGGTGCTCCATGCCACTCCTCCTGTCCCTTCCACGTGGCCTGCAAAGGAGCCAGTGCTGCCAGCGTGACCTGGGCTTTGCTGTGCACACAGGTTTGCAGTGCGCACCCTGAAGTCCCTGCTCTGCCGAAAACACTACAACGATGTTGTGGTGGCAATGGAACGCAGGTGTGGCTGGGACACGCTGCTCTCTGTTGACACCCACCACTATGCCGTGGGTCTGCTGGCCAGGTGAGACCCCCTTCTCCCCACTCTGACATTTGTGCCCTGTGCCCCGAGTGACCCACACAGTCCCCGTGGTCATGGGCCAGAGGGCCTTGTCACTGAGGGACGGCCAAGCACACTGGAAAAGGCTGGGAGAGGGGAGTGGCCAAAAGGAGGCGCCTCTGAAAAAGCCCTGGTGCACTTGCAGGTTGCTGGAGAAAGACCTGACTTGTGTGAGTCACTCTTGGGACAGGTTTTATTCTCCTGGTTCACAGTCTTGCTGATTTTTCTCCTGCCAGGGAGATGTCCTGTGTCTCCATACCCTCCTGTTCCCGGATCTTTCGCTACCTGCTCCGGCTGCTCAGCACAAAGGAGCCACGCTGGGATCTGCCCGCCCTGGTGTTCCTTGTGGAGGTGAGCCTCAAGGCCAGCGCTGCCTGCCTGAGCTGCCTCCCAGCTCTCTGCCCTCTCACAGCCACAGCTGCCAGGACGGTGCCCGTGCCCTGCGCTGCTGCCTGGGCCCAGCCCTGTGCAGCTCCGGGCTCCTGCTGGCCGGCTCCCTTGTCACTGCCCTGTGCCTTTCAGGTCCTCGAGTGCCTGGACTTGAGGGAACGTGATGCTGACAGAGTCCTGCAAATCTTCTCAAGGTACCTGCAGAGCGAGCGCAGGGAGACGCGTCGCCTGGCACTCAGGGCCCTTCTCAAGCTCACTGACGATCCCTTGATGGTGAGAAGGGGGCAGTGGCTGAAGCTGTGCAGGCAGCGTGGGGCTGGGCAACGCACTCGCTTGGCCTTGCCTGGGCTTGGGGCACTGGGGCAGCTGCTCCCAGCTCTCCTGCCTCCCGCTTCAGCTGCCCCAGCGCTTCTGGACAGGCCTTTGGCCTCTGGGCCCTGCAGCAGCAGGGTGGCCTTTCACAAACTTGTGTTCCACACAGACTGAAAAAATGTGGAGCCTCATTGAAAGACTTGTGGAGCTCCTGCAGGACGAAGATGGAGAGATAGTTAGGATAACAGTCATGGTCCTAAGCTTTATAATGTTGGACAAGGATATGCCAATACCCACCCCCATTGCCCTGCAGCTGGCTGAGGGGCTCCTGCCACTCTTTGACCATGTAAGGCTCTGTGGCGATAGCCACAGCCACTGGCTGCTGCCTGGACACTTGGTGCCCTGTGGAGATGCAGGCCTGCACCCAGGTGAGCTCCTCACAGCCGCTGCTGAGGTCTTCTCCTCTTCATACAGAATAATAGCCAGGTGCAGCTTCTCACCATATTGCTCTTCCGAACGTTGCTGGCTCTTCCACTGGGAAAGAAAAGAAAGGCCCTGGAGACACAAGTGCGCCACACCCTTCTACCACTCTTCTTCCACTGCCATGATGAGAATCAGCGTGTGGCACAGGTGAAGACTCGTGGGCTGCTGGTGTTGCCTTAGGAGAGGACTCGGCTGCCTCCTGCTCTGGTCACCTCCCGGGCTGCAGCCTCCTCCAGGCTGTGGCACTGGGACGTGGGTCCTGTGTCCTGTGCTGTGTGGACATCTCTGCGTCTCTGCTGCTCTCCAGGCTTCTTTGGAAACGCTGCTTTGTGCGGCCGAATTCCTGAAGAGGAAGGACCTTGACAAACTGGTGAAGAAGAAGCAGCTGTGGATGTTCACAAACAGCCTGGTAAGGAGAGCGGAGAACCCCCAGGCTCAGGCCGGAGAAGGCCCCTGAGGGCGGTGCTCAGTGTGCGGGGCTGGCAGCTGTGCCCCTGCCCGCTGCTGCAGCCAGAGGCCGCGCGGGCTCTTCTCCAGGCTGCCGCGGGCCCGAGCCCGGTTGCCCATGGAGCCCCGGCCCGGCGAGGCTGCGGGCCGGCACCGCGGCTCCCCGGGCAGCAGCCGGCCCTCTACCCCCTGCCCTCGGGAGCCCTTGGCCAGCGGCTGCTGGCCGCGCCTCAGGGCTGTGCGGCCAGGGGAGGCGGGGCTGGGCGCAGGCAGCGCCCGGCCCAGGGGCTCAGCCCGCGCCAACCCTTCCCTCCTGCCGCTCTCCCCAGCTGGCAGAGAACAGGAGCAGAGCGGCCGAGCACCTGCGCCAGGCCCTGAGCTACCTGGAGAGCCCACAGGAGCCCCTGCGAGAGGCGGCCATCAGGTTCATGGGTGAGCCCCGAGCCCGGGCTCCCTCCCCGGCCCGGCCCGGCCCGGCGCAGCTCGGCCCCAGCCCCGCCTGCTGCCTCGGCAGCGCCAGCCGGGCCCGGCGCCGTGGAGCCCCGCCTGGCCTGGCCATTGCTGCTGCCGCCCTCTGGCAGCCGTGCCCTTGGGCGGCAGCGTGCGCCAAGGGCCGGGCTGAGCCCTGCCGGGCCAGCAGCCCGTGTGGGTACAGCGCCGGCAGCGCCGCTGGCAGGGAGCTGTGCCGCTGGTGCCGTGACAGGCTCTGTGTTCACAGGCATCGCCGGGCGGCACCTGAGGAGGCAGCAGCAAGAGTTCCAGCTGATCTGCACTGGTGAGTGAGGGAAGCGGGCTGACAGCGGGGGCTGCCGGGGCGAGCTGAAAGCCCTGCCCCGGCTGCGGAGGGCTCTGCTCCAGTGGACAGAGCACACGGAGATTTCAGGGCCACGTGGGGCATTGGTGGCCAGCAGCTTCGGGCTGATCCCCTTGGTCCCTGCTCCCTCCTGGCCATGGCAAGAGCCGGCTGGGATGGCCCTTGCTGGGGGCTCTCCTCGGCTCCCCGCAGATCTGGGATCTGACCGTGGTTCTGTTCTTCTCTCTTGCAGCCCTGGAAGAAAAGGCAAATGACATCAGCCTTTCTGTCAGAAGCCTGGCTCTTCAAACTTTGCACATTCTCAGGGAAGAAGCTACAGTTCGATATCCCATCTTGGAGAACCTGGAATATCGGCTCCGCAGGGCATGGAAGACAGGGCTTCGTGTCTCAGGGCTTGGCCGCCTGTGCTGCTGGAGCTCTATGGTGATCTGATGTCAGAGGCTCTATCTGCGGGGACCACCAGAGCCAGCGGGGATTTTCCTTCTGTTCAAGATTGTTCTTTTCTTCATTTTGTTTTCCTTTAGCATGTAAATATAGAATGTGTTACAATAGACAGTCTCCCAGGATCTTTCTTTTTCTGCCCAGGGTCCGTAGTGCATAGAGGAAGAGGGTGCTTGTGCTCAGCCAGCTGCCCAGGCTGTGTGCTGCAGGGAAATGGCCAGAAGCCCCTTGGCCTTTGGTGGTTCTGCTGAAGCCTTTGTGCTGCCCACAGAGCGGCTGGGCAGGGGCCGCAGCTGCGGGGATCCCTGCCAGAGCGGTGCCTGGAGATGGCCACAAGCCCTGTGCCAGGCAGGAAGCGCCATCCGTGTCCTCCTGCCCGTGTGCTGCTGGCTGCCTTGCTGAGGGCTCCCAGGTGCCCCTGCATGGGGCTGCTCTGCAGCTGCTGTGGGGCTGCGGCGCTGCTGCCGGGCAGCTTGGCCGGGCTGGGGCAGCCCCTGAGGGGCTGGGGCGCTGGCAAGCCCTGAGCAATGGGCTGGCAGAGGCCACAAGCAGCCCCCTGGCAGCCGCCTTGTTCCTGCCAGAGTTGACTTGCAAGACAGATCCTCGTCACTCCATAACTAACAGCATCAGTGTTGTTGGAAACCCAAATGCAGGGAGTTCTCAGATCTTTGGGCCTGTTAGACAAGGCTTCGAATTAAACACAGGATTTGAGCTAAGAGCTTGGAAAGGGCTTCCAAACTCAGGTGCTGGAAGCCAGAATGTGGATTTATAGTATAAAGCAGAGACACCTTAAGCTAAATGGACGTAAGTTTAGCATTTTAGAATTTAAGATGTAGATAAAATAAAAGTAGTTTTAAATGTAAACACAAAGGTCCGAATGCAGTGCTTTGGGTTTGTGTGTCATAAAGTAATGATTGCCTAAGAAAGCTTGCACTGTAGCATGAGTCCATGAGATGAAATATTGAAGGATTCAGTCAGAACCATACATATCCTTATTGGCATTGCTTTATTGGCCAATAAATCCTTAAAAGTTCTTGTAACTAGAAGTCTTGTGACCTTCTGAGCCTTGTGGTGGAGATGTGAGCCAAACTCATCCTTCCTATCTATGTAGAAGATAGGAAAAAGAAATGGCATCGTCTAAAAACCTCAGAGGTCTGGTCTCTAGCTCGTTCCAAACTCCTTCAAATCCTCCTAAGTGTGATTTAGGTACAAATAGATGACAAGGACTCCTAATGCTGGCTCTTTGCATCCAAACCAGCTGTTTTAGAAACTTTCCCATAACCCTGTGTAGTTATGTGCCAGCAATGGATCATTTGAAGAAACTTTTCCAGCTGACTTGAATAGAGGTTTGTTAGAAGGGTATTTGAGGAAAAACCCTCCCAGCAGAGGTCTGGGCTTAGGCCTAGCTGTGTCCCTGCTGATTGTGAAGTGTGCCATAAACTGCAGGTGTTTTTGGGCTAAAAATGGAATTGAGTCATGTTGACTTGCTCTTTTTGGCCTATAAAAGCTGGATCCACTTTCAGGGCAAATTTGGAGACCTCATCTCTGGGTGAATGGATGAACTAGGATTTTCCCAGTTGCTGGGAATGGTTCCCCAGTTCCTTGGTGTAAAATGGGGCTGCCCAGCAAGTGCAGATCTGCAAGATGATAAACAATTTAGGCAATTGGTGATGCATCTTTCTAAATTGCTCTCCTTTCTCTCCTTTTGTGAAATACAAAGCTGTGTTTCGTGTCAGGTACCTACAGGCAATGTGGGTATTTGTGATCGCGATATGTGGGACACTTATAAAGACCAATTCTAGTAATAACTGAGGAAAGTAAAGCATGGAAGAGGTCTTTCAACCTATCCTTTGTATGTAATTAAGTTTTATAAGTCTTAAGTTGATTTAGGAGCATTTGAATTAAAGTTTTGAGGATGTTGCTTTTTGACAGGAACTTTCTGCTTGTAGCTAAGCCTTAAAGAGTTTTGCAGTAATAACCTTTTGAAGTATAATTTTAGAATATTACTTGTAGTAAGGATCTTTGAAACTATAGCTTTAGAATATAAAAAAAGGAAATATGCTTATTTCGCGCCTTGACAAAACAGTGAAAAGCAGCTTGAGAAAGGAATGTGAACATCAACTCAAGGACTAATAGTTTTGACCAAGGGAAGCTGGACATCACTGTTATGAGATTTATAGTCCTTGCAATCAAAAGGTAAAGCCATGTCTGGAATCTGAACCCCACTAGCTGGGAGACTTCTTTCTTCGTTCGGAAGTTGGACCCCCCACTACATGAGATACTCATTTTCTGGGATACATCCTGAGAAAAACTAAATCACAATAGTGTACAGAATTGTGATGTAAAAATTGGGAAGAGAAACTGCTGATGAGTAAAAATTGGGAAACAAAATTGCTGAGAGAGCTCATGAGTGCGTCTATAAATACCTGTAAGCCTCAACTATCGGTGTGCAGTTGGGGGGAAAGCTTCCCCCACTGTACCCAGCGCAGTATTGCACATACTTTACCAAAATAATTAATAATTTGATTGCTGCTTGAATGTTGGCCTAGTCGAGCTTCTCATTTATAACATTATAGTACTGTTTTAGGTGCACTACCTTGCTTGTTTTTGCTTGTCACTAAAACCAAGCACACATTTTTTGTTGAATCTATCATCTTACTGTGTGGTTCCTTCATATTCAAAGTAAAGTAAGAACATTATTTCCAGTGGTGTGTCCTTTAAATGGCCTCTGTTCATTTGGCAGAACACCAGGAGGCTCCTGAGGAGCCGGGGTGCTGGGAATCCCTGAGCAATTGGGTGTCAGAGGGCACAAGCAGCCCCCAGGCAGCTGCCTTGTCCCTGGCACCCGGCTGCTCTGGCGCTTGCCCAGAGCGTCTCCCAGGCCTGCGGCAGAAGCCCTCGAGGCCGGGACACCCCCCCAGCAGGAGGGTGGGGGCACCCCCGAGGTGCCCAGGCTGGGCTGGCTGGACACAGGGAGGGCAGGGGGCTGCTGCCAGGGCACGGCCACTGGGCGCTGCCAATGAGGGGCAGGGGGCAGAGGCAGGGCTGGCGGCCAGTCCGGGCCCTGGCGGCTGCCCAGGCCACGGTGCCGTGACTGAGGCCCCCCTGACCCAGAGCTCTGGGCCCGCAGAGCTGCTGCCTCCATGGGGAGGGCGGCCGTGTCTCCTCCAGCAGGGCTGCGGAGTCGCTGCTGCCCCGGCGGCTCTGGAGCCCACAGAAACAGCACCAGAGCGGGCTCAGCAACAGCAGCACCCCGAACGGCGGCACCTGCTCGACCGGGCATCCGCACCTGCCAGGATGCCAGACGGGGAGAGCCCGGGGGCACCATGGCCCCTGCTTTGGCAAAAGGCTCAGCAGAGTTGGCCACAATGGCTCTCTCTGGACTAGCCAGCCTCACGGCAACGCTTGGCTGCTTCAGCTGCTGCCTGTGCCCCTGGCTGACTTCCATGGCCAGGCTTGAGGGCAGACTCGCCTCCCACAGGCGGCGTCCCAAGGCAGCGGCATTGGTGCCAAGGGCACAGAGACACTCTGATGGGGCACCAGCCCTGCGCTGCAGCTGCCCTCCCTCCCCTCCATGCAGGCACCTTAAAGACACGTGCTCTGAAATGAAATCCTGGACTTGCTTGGAACAAAGGAGGCGCTGGAGAAAACCTGGGACTTCCATGGCTCATTTTCCTCTCCACTTGGGGAATCACAGAATGCCAGAACACTTTGCGTTGCAAAGTATCATAAAGACCATCCAGATCCCACCACCCTGCCCTGGGCACAGGTGCTGTGCAGGCACAGCTGTCACTAGAACTGGAAGAACGCTTTTCCATGTTTACCATTTCCTCCCCTGGATTTCAAGCTAACATGACAAATTCAGCTGATTACAGCTGAATTATGTAGCTCACAGGATTTGGAATAGGAGTCTCCAGTGGGCCATGGTATGTCCATTCAGCCTTTGTTAGACCATCCAGATGGAGCTCAGCCCTGTGAAGCCCAGGCACACGAACCAGGCTGGTCCATTTCAGCATCCCAAAGGCTTTGGGGCTTCCTGTGCACCCTGAGGCTCCTGGCATCAGCACAGTTCCAAGGGACAGGGTATGACACTGGGGACAATCCTTGGTACTTAATGGCTTCAGATCTGGGAGAGAAATGTTTTGCCTGGCTTCACCCAGGAGTTCAGGTTTTCGCAGGGCTTTGATTAAATGGTCACTGCAGGTAGCTTTAACTAAATGCAAAAGGATCTAACAGCAGAACGTCTGGAGAAGTTTCCACCCTAGGGATAGGGTGAAAACCTTGAAAATTATCAACAGCTCTGGAAAACATTAAATAAAAAACAAAACCAAAAAAAGATGAAGCCCTGTGACTTTTCAGGCACAACTCTTTGGGTCTGGAGGAAATATTTGCCTTGCATCAGCTACGACACAGACAGATTGGCAGCAACTGGAGCATTGAACATCATGGACTGGGCTAGTGTTTTTCCCAGAAGAACAGAGAGAAGATCACATTGAAACATGACACTGCCTCTGTGCAATCAAATCGTCCAGGGAAACTCAGAAGCTGATGGTGTTGCAGTGCAACTGCCAATCCCTTCCATGGACTGCCAATCCCTTTCAGGACTGACTAACAGCTTCTGCCTTCTGACAGAGGCCAAGTGCTGCCAGCAGTTGCTCCAGGTGCTCCTGCCATCAGCCCCCAATGCACGTGGGCTTTGGCTCCCTGTGGCACAGAAGCCCCCGGGGGCACAGGTCTCTGGGGCAGGAGACGGGCACCAGCGCTGCCAGGGCTCGGGGGGTGGCAGCTCTGCTTGGGCAGGGACTCTGCCACAGCTGCTGATGGCAGCGCTGCCCAGGCCCCAGTGCTCAGAGCAGCGTTGGTGCCCGGGCCCACACGTTCCTTGTGCGTGTCACACCCGCGGCTTTAGGATGGCCACAGGCCGGGACGTGTCCCAAGGAGGCCGTGCCAGCTTCCCTGGAAGGCCCCGTGCCCTTCCCGGCGCGGCTGCGTCGGCAGCCCTGGGGGCTCCTTCTGCTGCCCTGAGCCCGCAGAGCAGGGCAGTGTTTGCTGATGCTCTGAGCCCTTCCTAAAGATCCTGTGGGGCTGCCTTAGACACCTGGGGCCAGGCATTCCTTCCAGCCTGGGCCACTTTGGCCGGGCTGGGGGCAGCCCCAGGGCAGGCGGCAGTGTGTGCAAGGGCCCTTGGTGACACGCTGCAGCACGGTCACTGTGACATGGAACGGGTGTCCAAGGGCCCTTTGTGACACGTGGTAACATAGGAGCTGGCGCTGACAGGAGCAGGCCACAGTGCTCGGAGCACGCGACGGGACAGGACGGGACAGAGCGGTGCTGTGAGGAGCCCCCGCACAGCGCACTCATTCGTGTCCAACCCGGAGCTTTTCCGAGGCATTGTTCCTACAGGTGACCTCGTGGCAAGACTGCTGGCCTTGGTGGCCCGCGGCCTTGGCGAGGCTTGTGTTTTGCAGGTGCCCTTGAGGACTTGCGGACTTGGAGCTTTCCTGAGCCATCTCAAGGGAAGGTGCCCTTGAAGTCAGACTCAGGCATGGCAGGCAGATTCCTCAGCCTCTTCAAAACCTTCAGATGGAATAAAAAGAGAAGGCCTGAAGCTGCCCCAGCACAACAGGCTGAAAAAGTGGAGCAGTTCCAGCCACTGAAGGATGGTGAGTGGAAGAGCTGGGCCACAGTGATGATGGCTGCAGCCAGATTAGCCCCATCCCATCCCATCCCATCCCATCCCATCCCATCCCATCCCATCCCATCCCATCCCATCCCATCCCATCCCATCCCATCCCCTGGGGACATGCCCACGGGCAGGATGGAACAGGGGCAGGGCAGACACCCCGCAGGGGCCGTGCTCCATCCCCTGGGCCATCCCGGGGCTCTCCCTGCCTGGGCAGCGCAGGGCTGGCCTGTGTTCTCCGGCGTCTCCTGCAGCCCCTCAGCTCTGGCTGCGCTCGCTCTTTGCCAGATGCAGCCCTGGAGCGCGCACAGGAGCAGGAACCCGGCCGTGGCCGCGTGCGCAAAACCCTGAAGGTACCTGCAGCCATCCCCACCTGGGCTGGGCCTGCTGTCCCTGCTCAGCCCAGCACCTCGCTTGGAGCATGCCATGGCACATCCCTGCCTTCCCTGTCCTTTGTTCTGCAAATGTTCACAAAATTCCTGCCCATTCAGCATGGAGAGACCGGTACCACAGCAGCTGAGGTCCCAGCCCAGCCTGACTCCAGCCCAACCAAGTTCCAGGGAAAGCCTCACGCCAGCCCAGAACGCACAGCAGACTCAGGAAATGATGCAATGAATTATCAAAGAGTGACTCAGGGCATCACAAGCATTGGCAACATGCCCACACCCACTGCGATTGGTGCTCCCACTATGGATTTTTTTCAGGACAGTGCTGTTTCTCCTCAGCAGCAGGTAAGCAGCCCGAGGCCAGGCCTGGAGGCCTGCCAGGATCGTGTGTCCCCTCAAGCCATGCTCACTGGGCCCCCTCAGCCTTTGAGGCCAGCACAGTGTGGCAGGAAGGGAAGCACTTCTTGGGGAAAGCTGGGGAAGTTGCTGCCTTGGACAGCGCTCCAAGTCTTCCCCATGCCTCCTGCAGGTGCCAGCCACTGTAAGGGGCATTCACCAGAGTCTACAGTTCCATGTTGCTCTGGATGCCAGGCTGCAAATTGACATTGTCAGGCTGGCTGAAGAACAACCTGCAGACGTGGTGCTGACCCTGCTGCGCTGTGCCCCAACGTGTGACAGGTACGGGGCCCACGTGCCTGCACAGCTCAGGGCTCACCAGCCTGTGGGGCCCATGGCCCTGCACAGCCTGTGCTATGGGCTCTGCCAGACAGGCAGAGAGCTCCAGGACCCTCGGACACCTCTGTTTCCCAAGCCTGCTGCCAATGCTCCCTCCCTGCCCCTCAGCGCACTGGGGCTCTGTCACCTGGGCCCTCACAGCTGCACAGGGCATGGTACTGGGACTGAGATGCCCCTGACACAGAGCTCTGATCCCACAGAGCTGCTGCAATGATGTGGCGAACTATAGGATCATCGGGACCAGCAGTGGAGAAAGTGCTGGCAACACTTCTCTGTGTGATGGAGGACTGGCCTCTGCACAGCGCCTCTACCTCTGATGGGGATGACAGGGACGTTTTTGCCCTGGCTGTGAGTTTCTGGATTTGGCCTCTGCTTGCCCCTCGGTCATCTCTCCAGCAGCTCTCCATCCTCTCCATGCCTCAGTCACCGGGCTGAAACCTGGGCTAGGGGCAGGCTCAGGGGGCACCAGGCCCGCTGCTCCTCCTGCATCTGCCCTTGGGCCCTGCCCCACGGACACCTCGGCACTGAGCGCTGTCTTGGGCTGCTTCTTTTGCAGGCAACTCTGGTGACCTGGGTGATTGTCCAGGTGCCCGAGTGCCACGAGGCGATGATCCTTTACTCCTCCCGCCTGTTTGTGGCTCTGCTCTTCCATGTTGTCATGACCACACGGCAGATGCCACCAGTGGAAGCTGGTAACTTCTGGAGAGCATGCCAGGAGGAACACCACCTTCCCAGCAAGCCCAACAGGTCCCAGTCCTCCTGGCCTTGCCATGCTCTTGTGGCCAGCGCCAGGGCTCCCAGTGTGACCTGGGCTTTGCTCTGCACACAGGTTTGCAGTGCAGGCCATGAAGGCCCTGCTCTGCCGACTGCGCTGTGACAATGAGGCGATGGCTATGGAGCGCAAGCGTGGCTGGGACACGCTGCTGTGTGCTGACACCCAGCACTATGCCGTGGGTCTGCTGGCCAGGTGAGACTCCCTTCTCCCCACTGGCCCTGGCATTTGTGCCCTGTGCCCCACACAGTCCCTGTGGTCATGGGCCAGAGACCTCGTCACTGAGCGATGGCCTAGGAGACTGGAAAAGGCTGGGAGAGGAGGGTGCCCAGAAGGGGCCACCTCCCAGAGCACCCACATCCCCTCCAGGGATGCTGGGGAAAGACCAGAGCTCTGTGACTCAGTCCTGGGAGAGCTTTGTCCCCCACCTCAGGGTCTTGGTGCCTTTTTCCCCCTGCCAGGGAGATGCGCCGTCACTTGGTCCCTTTGTGCTCTCGCATTGGACAACACTTGCTCCGGCAGCTCAGCAGGCAGGACCCATACAGGGATCTGCCCTTCCTGGCATTCCTTGTGGAGGTGAGCCTCAAGGGCAGCGCTGCCTGCCTGAGCTGCCTCCCAGCTCTCTGCCCTCTCACAGCCACAACTGCCGGGACAGTGCCCATGCCCTGTGCTGCTGCCTGGGCCCAGCCCTGTGCGGCTCCGGGCTCCTGCCGGCCGGCTCCCCTGTCACTGCCCTGTGCCTTTCAGGTCCTTGAGTGCCTGGACTGGAGGGAATGTGGTGGCAGTGTCTGGAAGGTCTTGGCAAGGTACCTGCACAGCGAGTGCAGGGAGCAGCGTCGCCTGGCGCTCAGAGGCCTCGTGGTGGTCAGCAAGGATCTCTTGATGGTGAGAAGGGGGCCGCGGCTGAAGCTGCACTGGGGAAAGCAGCCCCTTGGGCGTGCAGGGCTTCAGGAGCTGAGGCAGCTGCTCCCAGCTCTCCTGCCTCACCTGCCCCAGTGCTTTGGGTCACGCCTTTGGCCTGTGGGCCCTGCAGCGGCAGGGTGGGCTTGCAGTGCCAGGGCAGGGTTGGCGGTGCAGCCGTCCGTGGCTTCCCAGCACAACCTTGTGTTCCACACAGGCCAGGAGATTGTGCTGTCTCTCTCAACGGCTTGTGGATGTTCTGGATGATGCAGATGGAGAGGTGGTCAGCATGTCCCTCTCTGTGTTCATGAATGTGCTCAAGCACAAAGACATCCTGGTATCCAGCACCACTGCCCCGAAGCTGGCTGAGGGACTCCTGCTGCTCTTTGTGCATGTAAGCTTCTGCATCCTGAGCCACAGGCATTGGGTGCTTCCCAGGAACTTTGTGCCCTCTGGATTTTCAGGCCTTTGCCCAGGTGGGACTAGAATAGTTGCTGTAGGTCTTTTTCTTTCCTCTAGGACAACAGCCATGTGCAGTTGCTGTCCATTCAACTCTTCTGCAAGGTGTTGGAACTGGTAGTGGATGAGGGAAAAAAGCCCCTGCAGACAACTGTGATCAACAGCCTCAATACACTTAAACTTTACTGTCATGCTAAAAACCGGGACGTGGCAAAGGTGAGGTTTTGTGTGATGCCGGTGGATCTCTGGGAGGGGGCTTGGCTGCCTCCTGCCCACGTGCCTCGCGGGCTGACGCCTCCTCCAGGCCTTGGCACAGGGATGTGGGGCCGGTGCCCTGGGCTGCGGGGCCATCTCTGGGTCTCTGCTGCTCTCCAGGCCTCTCGAGAAACGCTGATTCGTGTGGCCGAGTTCCTGCAGAGGAGCAAGCTGGTACAGCTGTTGAAGAAGCAGCCGCCGATGAATGTCGATGAGTGCCTGGTAAGGAGGGCCTGCAAGCCCCAGGCTCAGGCCGGAGAAGGCCCCTGAGGGCGGTGCTCAGTGTGCGGGGCTGGCAGCTGTGCCCCTGCCCGCTGCTGCAGCCAGAGGCCCCGCGGGCTCTTCTCCAGGCTCCCGTGGGCCCGAGCCCGGTTGCCCATGGAGCCCCGGCCCGGCGGGGCTGCGGGCCGGCACCGCGGCTCCCCGGGCAGCAGCCGGCCCTCTGCCCCCTGCCCTCGGGAGCCCTTGGCCAGCGGCTGCTGGCCGCGCCTCAGGGCTGTGCGGCCAGGGGAGGCCGGGGCTGGGCGCAGGCAGCGCCCGGCCCAGGGGCTCAGCCCGCGCCAACCCTTCCCTCCTGCCGCACTCCCCAGCTGGCAGAGAACAGGAGCAGAGCTGCCGAGCACCTGCGCCGGGCCCTGCCCTGCCTGGAGAGCCCACAGGAGCCCCTGCGAGAGGCGGCCATCAGGATCATGGGTGAGCCACGAGCCCGGGCTCCCTCCCCGGCCCGGCCCGGCGCAGCTCGGCCCCAGCCCCGCCTGCTGCCTCGGCAGCGGCGGCCGGGCCCGGCGCCGTGGAGCCCCGCCTGGCCTGGGCATTGCTGCTGCCGCCCTCTGGCAGCCGTGCCCTTGGGCGGCAGCGTGCGCCAAGGGCCGGGCTGAGCCCTGCCGGGCCAGCAGCCCGTGTGGCCACAGCGCCGGCAGCGCCGCTGGCAGGGAGCTGTGCCGGGGCCGTGACAGGCTCTGTGTTCGCAGGCATGGCCGGGCGGTGCCTCAGGAGGCAGCAGCAAGGGCTCCGGCTGATCTGCGCTGGTGAGTGAGGGCAGCGGGCTGACAGCGGGGGCTGCCCAAGGAGCTGCAAGCCCTGCCCCGCCTTTGGAGAGCTCTGCTCCCTGTGCGCACGAGGGCTGATGTGGGCAGAGCACACGGAGATTTCAGGGACACGTGGGGGAGTCCTGGAAAATACCTCCCAGCCCATTCCAAAGTCTCCTACTCCTTTCTGGCTGGGATGGCTCTGTTCAGAAGGTCTTGTAGGATTCCCTCAGACCCGGGCTGTTGCCATGCCTCTGTTCCTCTTTCTTTCAGCCCTTCAAGGCCGGAGGCAACGTGCCATCCCATCCTGCTGTGACCAGGCGAATCAAGTCGACTTTCCCCGGAGAGCTCAACAAGTAGGGACATCTTCTGGATCCAGTCAACCAGTGTCCCAAGAAGGGCACCAGGAGACACCCAAGAGGACATCGCCTCCCAGCGCTGCTGGAAGTCCTGGCACAGCTGATGCTGGACACAGTTCTTGTGGCTTCAGCCCTCTCCCTGCCTGTTGACAGCTCCGTCCCTCCAGCCCTCAGACACTGCCCATCCCCATTTTTTCCCTCCACTCTCCCTCCCTGTAGATAGTTGCCTCCCTCCAGCCCTCAGACACTGCCCATCCCCATTTTATCCCTCCACTCTCCCTCCCTTTAGATAGCTCCCTCCCTCCAGCCCTCAGACACTGCCCATCCCCATTTTTTCTCTCCACTATCCCTCCCTTTTGATAGATCTTCCCACCAGCCCTCAGACTGTCCATCACCTTTTTCTCTTTCCCCTATCCCTCCCTTTAGATAGCTCCCTCCCTCCAGCCCTCAGACCCTGCCCGTCCCCTTTTTGCCCTCCCAGCTCATCCCTGCGCTTTGCCTTATTCTAATAAAAGTTTGGCTTCTTCACTTTGTCTGCATCCCTGTGGAATTGAAGCAAATCCGGGGCCCTGGGACACACAGGCCCCTGCTGCCGTTCTCCGCCATGCCGTGTTTTGTGCACAGACCCAGAGGAACGAGGGCAGGTCAGGCTGGAAAGGTCCCTGTGCTGAAGGTGCAGTTCCACAGCACTGTGCTCTTACACATCTTGCTGAGCACCTCACAGCCTCTGAGTTTTGGAAGAGCCAACCTGAGTATGCTCTGAACCCAGCTGAGAGGGATTCCATGGCAAGCATCCATGGAGGGCAATGGAGCTTGGAATGCTGGAAGTTTTCAAGAATTGCTTCCTGAAAGCACAGCAGCGCTCCATCCCTGCACAGGATGAGGAAGAGGGCAGAAGCAGAGAGCATGCGGGCTTAGCAGGGAGCTCTGGCTGTGCCTAAGAGCAAATGAAGCAGCAGCACGGTGCCCGAGACTGGGACACGCGGCCGTGCCGCTGCCCGCAGCGCTGCCAGGCAGTGCCGGGATCCCGGCTGTGCTTCTGCTCCCCACAAGGGAGGAATGGCAGCCCCAGGCTCAGAGCCAGTCAGAAAGCCAAGCAAGGGAGAGCAGAGGGAGGGCACCCTTCCAGTGTCTCTCGGGCATGGCCGCAAAACAGCCCCTGCTTCTTCTTCCTGGGCCTGTGTTTGGGCTGTGCTGGTGGCAGAGCCAGCCAGGCTGTGCTCTGTGTTCCAAAGCCTGTTGGGAGCTGCCATGAAAAGCTCTGTGTGCCCAGAGAGAGTCCTGGAAGGTGCTGGCAAGAGCCTCTAAACTAAATATAGGATCTTTCAGTTCAAATATGTGGTTTCCTTTAGCAAGAAAGAGCTCCTCTGACTCTGTCAGTGCTTGTTTTGCTCTCTTTGGACTGTCTAATGCTTGGACCAGGAACTTCCACCAATTCCAGGATCTGCAGTGGCAGTAGGGGTTGTGCAGTTGGAATGGTGGCAATGGAAGGACACATTAGAGTCCCATGCCAACTTTGATGCTGTTATGTTTGCTCAGCAGTTGACAACATGAGGAGAATTCAAGTTTTCCTCTCCACTTGGGGAATCACAGAATGCCAGAACATTTGGCGTTGCAAAGTATCACAAAGATCATCTGGTTCCCACCACCCTGCCCTGGGCACAGGTGCTGTGCAGGCACAGCTGTCACTAGAACTGGAAGAACACTTTTCCATGTTTACCATTTTCTCTCCTGGATTTCAAGCTAGCATGAAAGATTCAGCTGGTTACAGCTGAATTATGTAGCTCACAGGATTTGGAGTCTCCAGTGGGCCATGGTATGTCTATTCAGCCTTTGTTAGACCATCCAGATGGAGCTCAGCCCTGTGCAGCCCAGGCACAGGCAGCAGGCTGGTCCATTTCAGCATGCCAAAGTCTTTGGGGCTTCCTGTGCACCCTGAGGCTCCTGAATCCATTCTTGAATTCCCAGTTAGTGCTGGGCAGGACATGAGAACACAGGAATGGCCTCTTTGGCTCATTCTTGGGTTTGCTGCTCCTGCCTAAAATAATCATCAAGAGTATATGCCGATGTAAAGGTACAGCTCAACACCAGGGTGTTTTTCTGTAGTGTTGAAAACTAAACCCTTGTGTGAGAGACTCCATTCAGAGACTTTGAAATCCAGTGTAAAAAATGACAGCTTTGATATTTAAGAATCCCAGAAATGTCTTCATGGGATTTTTCTGGTCAAGGATTTGAATGCTAATGCAGAAATTACAAAAATGTTAAAAGTAGTTTTCATTGCCAACCCCTCTTAAATGCCATCAGCACAGTTCCAAGAGACAGGGTGTGACACTGGGGACAGTCCTTGGTACTTAATGGCTCCAGATCTGGGAGAGAAATGTTTTGCCTGGCTTCACCCAGGAGTTCAGTTTTTCCCAGGGCTTTGATTGATTGGTCACTGCAGGTAGCTTTAACTAAATGCAAAAGGATGGAACAGCAGAACTTCTGGATAGGGAGAAAACCTTGAGAATGATCAGCAGGCCTTGGAAAACTTAGAAAGAAAAATCAAAAAGTGACGTAGCCCTGTGACTTTTCAGGCACAATTCTTTGGGTCTGGAGGAAATATTTGCCTTGCATCAGCTACAGTGTTGTGGCAATGACCCTGTAAGGTCTTTTATTTCTGAGAGGCACAGGAAGGCCTCTGGAACTTCAAATATTTGAAGTTTCAAAGGCTGAAAGCAATGAAGTGAGGCCTCTGAGATTCTGCTGCAGGCTGTGATGTTTCAGAATACCCATCTGGGATGTGTTAATGTGGTTTTGTTTGCTTTAACCTGTTTGGTTTTTTTTGGTTTTTTTTTTTTTTGTTTCTTCACTCTGAAAGTCCATCTCCTGCAACACCAGTAGGAGTTGGGGAGGGTGAGGTTGTGTCCATTGGACCTGAACTGCCAAGAGGATCAGACACTGCATAGAATGACAGAATCATTTTAGTTCTTCTTGGAAAAGGTCTCCAAGACCTTTGAGTCCAACCTGTGCCTGATGCCCACCTTGTCCCCAGCCCAAGGCACTGAGTGCCACGTCCAAGTTTTCCTTGGACACCTCCTGGGATGGGGACTCCACACCACCCTGGGCAGCCCCTTCAATCCCTGACCCCCTTTTCCATGGGGAAATTCCTGCTGCTGTCCACCCTGAGCCTGCCCTGGCCCAGCCTGAGGCCATTCCCTCTGCTCCTGTCCCTGTGACCCCCCTGGCTGTCCCCTCCTGTCAGGAGCTGTGCAGAGCCACAGAGGAGCCTGAGCCTCCTCTGCTCCAGGCTGAGCCCCTTCCCAGCTCCCTCAGCCTCTCCTCTTATGACTTAAATGTGTGGCAGAGGGTTCTTGCTTCGGACAGTGTGTGAGCTGTTAGAGAAATTGGAATCTCAAAGGCTTCTTCTCCCTCCCAGGAGGTCAAGGGCTGGAGAATATTCAGCAACCCACAGGCAGTGCCTGCATGGGCTGTATGAATTTCTGCCAATATCTCAAGGGACACACAGATGACATAGGAAGACAATCAAAGCTGAGTCTGTTGTGTCTGTGAATTTTGGATCAGGTCTCAAATCCTCTGTTAGTCTGAGCAAAATTTAGAAGCCTTTCTCCTACCTCTACCAGCTGAAGTCAACGTTAAGTCTTCTGCAGGTATGGTGAAGTTACTCAGAAAATCACAGAACACTTTGGGTTGAAAGGGATCTGAAGGCCCATCTCCTTCTGATCTCCCCTGCCATGGGCAGGGACACCTTCCACTCTCCCAGGTTGCTCCAAGCCCCATCCAACCTGCCCTGGAACACTTCCCAGGATGGAGCAGCCACAGCTTCTCTGGGCAACTTGTGCCAGGGCCTCACAACCCTCACAGGGATGAATTTCTTCCCAATATCCTGTCTAATCCTGCTTCCTGGCAGTGGGAAGCCATTCCCTGTGTTCTGTTGTGCCATGCCCATGGTGAAGAACTTCTCAGGAACCTTTTGGTTTTGCTAATGGCACACCACAAAAGCTAAGGAAAAGCAGAGGAATGTACTGCTGTGAATTTATTTGGTTGTTTGTTTTTTTTTTTTATCAGAAAGGACACCATTAATTTTCATCTGAATGTCATCTGAATGTCCAGGAAACAAGAGATCAAGAATAGCTCCTCAGTGCCTGGAATGCTGTTTAGACTGTTTTCAGCATACAGGCATGTGATGATGCTGGATGATTTACATTTAAAAGGAAAATACGTCTTGTAATTGCCAAAATTTCACTCATAAAGAGAAATTGTTGTTCCAGTTGTCTGGGAACAGAACTGACTTGATTGCTGGGAGTGAAAGGAGTCTGAAAATAGTCATCTAAGAGAGGCACTTTAATTTCCTCATTTCTTAACCGATGTCTGGTTGGTGTGTAGATTAAATTGGATACAACTCCCTCCCATTGCCCCAAGCTGCCTTGGCATCTGGAAATTGCTGGTGGCAGAGTCCAAGTTTAGTCCTGAAACTACCAGTTCTCCATCTCACCTTTCTCTGTGTGCCATGGCACCCCTCTCCACCTGGGGCTTCCTAGCAGAGTCCTTTTCAGCAAGTGCTGGAAGCTGGGCACAAAGAGAACGTGGAGAAAGTCTCAGACCTCCCCAGAAATCCAGAACTGGAGTGCAAAAATGTAAAATTGGTTCCACTGCTTAAATATGCTGAAATCAGAGATTGGAGGAGCTGCAATAGCAAACATGTCTGTTGTCCAGGTGCTGTAAAGCCAGGGCTCTGCAGAGGAACTGTGATTTCATGAAACAATTTCCAAGTCCCACTCAGCATTACTACCATCCTGCTGGCAGCATTTCTTAAGAGCTGCTCTAAGAGGACAGTCTTTAAACTCTGCAGTTGGCTCAACATCTAAATTTACTCTTGCACTGGCTACAACACTGTGCCTCAGTGGTTGGGAAGGAATTTTACATATTCACCTTCTAGTGGGGTATTAACTGGTCCCAGCATACAAAAGGCAAATGGTTGCCTTTTTAGGGATGAAGTGGGAAGCTAAATGTTATCCAGATCACTGCAGTAAGGTGAAAAACAAGGATCTTGGGCCTCTGAATGCCAAGGCCTTTCTGTTTGAGTCGTCTCATTCCACTGGGCAGACTTCTTTCCTCAGTTTCTGAAACAGCAGTGCACAAAGAAGTGCAAACATCCATCCCAGAACTAAGATGGGAAGCAGAACACATAATGCTACTGCCACCCAGGCACCTCTCTGGCAAGGAATGTGGGGAGAAAGGAAAACACTGAAAGGAAAACACTCCCTCATCTGTCACAATCTCAGCACACACTTATTTCTGACAAAAGGTGCATTGAGTTTGGATCTTTCTGTCTCTAATTCCCAACCTTTCATAAGCAAGGAACCTGAGATATTGCTTTAAATGAGAAGGGTGAGTTTAAAAAAATCAAAACACATTTCTTTGATTAACATTCAGGAATCAAAATACTTTAATCGACTCTGTGACCCATCTTCAATAGCAAAACAAAACCACTCCTTCTTCCAAATGACATTTGAGCCACAGAAAACATTGCAACACAGAAAAATAATATAAGAATATTAGAACATTGGATCAGCTCAAATGCAGACGCTGGTGAATGAAAATTATTACCATTTATCAACATTTTTGTATCCTTTATAACAGTATGAACTTTATTCAGCATTGCCTCTGACTGATTGTAGAGAAACCATGGCAGAAGCAGGTCAAAGAGCTCACTTGGAGGCTTTCCCTTGACCTGAGGCAGCCTGGTCTTGCCTCTGGCAGCAGGAAAGCTGGGCAGGGCTCAAAAGGCTGTTCCTGAGAGTCTCCAGCTCACTTTAAACCCTTTGCATTGTGGTGCTCTGGCATGGCCACAGCCACAGCTCAACATTCCTGGCTACAGGTGAGGGTGTCCAATGTTGGACAATTCTCTTTTCTGACACAGAGATGGGGCAACTGAGAGCTGTTTTAAAGACTTTTATTCCATTTTCAGTCTAATGTGAAGGGTGAGACAAATAAAAAACTAGAAAGAATAATAAAGTACTGGAATGCTCTTCCCAGGGAGAGGGTAGAATCACCATCTCTGGATGTGTTTATAAAAAGACTGGGCATGGCACTTGGTGCTATAGTCTAGGTGAGGTGTTAGGGCATAGGTTGGACTTGATCTTAGAGGTCTCTTCCAACCTCATTATTCTGGGATTCTGTGATTCTGTAATGTTATAATGATGTTCTAATTCATGCCATCACAATCAGAAGCCAACTATTTCCTAATTACAATACATTATAAGCATTTCTTGGCCTATCAGCTTTTGCACACACCATGCTGTAAATGCCTTAAAGCCAATCATCAAAAATTATCCCTTGTGGGTCCCACTACAATGCATCTTTCACAGTTCTATTTCTCCAAAGTATCCAGTCTTATTTGCAAGGCCAGCCTTTGAAACTTGTTTCTAGCTCCATTTCTCTCTCAACAATATCTGTCCTATTCCTATGATTCCCTATGATTCCCTCTTCCTATTCTATGATTCCCTATATGGCATTTCTAAGTCAGCATTTCTCATCTCAAAGTTTGCATATGGATGCAATACTGTGTGAACCTTCTGTCAGGCCTTGAGAACTCTCTACAAATCCATTTCCCACAGTCCAAGAGCTGGGAGAGAACATCTTCAGCTGCAGGGAACAAGGAGAATGGATGTAGAGAGAGGCTCCAGCTTTTTTGCTGGGAAAAACTTCAATCAGCATGTTTGACCCCATTGCCAATGCTGAAATCCAAGCTGGCTGGCAAAAAGTGCCCACCCCTTTCCCTTTTTGCTTACAAGCAGGAGGAACTTTATGCTTTTTCTTATCAAATTTGAGCCTCCTGCAAGTTCTTATGTGTGAGAAGTTCTTAAAATGGCCTTGTGCCACAGAATTCAAGTGCTGCAATTTGAAGGTTAATGGAGGAATTTCGCTCATGCGGAAGAATATTTTCATGTTTTCACTATTTTCACTATTTTCTAAATATATTTTAAAATTTATCTATATTTTAATTTTTTTATATTTTAAAATTTAAAATGTACATTTTAAAATGTATTTTAATTTATATTTATACTGTTATAAATTTTTAATTACCATATTTCATATTTTCCCATATTTTTCTATATTTTCACTCATTTTCACATATTTTCCTATACTGTCCCACATTTTTTATTTTCATATTTTTACTATTTTCATTATTGTATAAATATATTTTAAAATTTAGACATATTTAAAAATTATTTATATTTAAAATTTAAGATTTAAATTTTAGCATTTTATGATAGATTCATATTATATTTATGTTTATGTTTATATTTATATTTATGTTTATATTTATATTTACATCTATATTTGAATTTTTATTTGTAAAATTTTTAATTAAAATATTTCATATTTTCACTATTTTCACATATTTTCACATACTTTCCCACATTTTTCGTTTTCATATTTTCACTATTTTCCCCTATTTTATAAATATATTTTAAAATTTATATATATTTTAAAAATTATTTATATTTTAAAATTTAAATTTTACATTTTAAAATTTAATAATAGATTTATGTGTATATCTATAGTATACTTATATTTATACTTATATTTATATTTATATTTATATTTATATTATTTTAATTAAAATCGTTCATATTTTCACTATTTTCACATATTTTCCCACATTTTCCCACATTTTTCATTTTCATATTTCCCCAATTTTCACTATTTTATAAATATATTTTAAAATTTATGTATATTTAAAAAATATATATATTTTAAATTTTAAATGTTAAAATTTACATTTTAAATTTAATATTTTATTTAAATTTATATTTATATTTTATCCATTCCTAATTAAAATATTTAATATTTTCCTTTATTTTCACATATTTTCACATATTTTCCCTTCAGAATGGACATGGTTACACCCACCTCTGCCTTGTGAACAGGCAGCAACTGGTGAGTTTGCTTGAAAGCTGCAGTTTCCAATATCATTTTCCAAAAATCCCCTTAACTTGGTGCTGGGGAATCCTCAGGGATGCCAGCCTGGAAGTGCTTCCAGGTGCTGCCAAGACATGAAGATCCTGGGTCCAGTGCTAAGGACAGAGTTGGCTCACCCCATGGAAAACTAGTGGCTAAAAGAGAACAAAATAACTGGATCCTAAGTGGCCTTTGGCTCCAAACAGATCAGGAATTCAGTGTTCCCCAGAGGGAAATTCAGTCCTGGGAAAAAGGCACCGCAGCCCATCGATTATCAGAGAATTACTGCTAAATGGAGAAAAGCTGACAACAAATATTTACTCTTGGATCAATTCTGTTTAAAGGGCAATGTTTGGAGCAGAGCTTGGACTCTGTGGGCAGGTCAGGCTGCATTTATAAAAGGACAGAGGGATATGCACTGGGAATCCTTGCTTGGAAAGGAAAAAGCCTGGAGGATTTTGAAGGACACACAATGAGGACCGTAATTTTTCTCCTCACTTTGAGCTTTTTCTCGTGTTCAGGTAAGTTGGAGCCTTGTCCTCCTTTTTAGGGTGGTTTTAGGGGGAAAAGTATAATCCTCCAATGGATTTCTGATGGAGCTGTGCCTCCCTCCCAGGGTTCCCAGTGTATGACTACGACCTCCCTGTCACAGAGGAGGCTCTCAACGCTTCCATTGCCCGGATCAATTCCCAGTCATGGAGCAGAAACCTGTATGGTGTTGTCAGGAGCCGAGTCATGGGAGTAAGTACACAGACAACAGAGATCCTTCACCTGAAATGAGCTTTCCTGGGATGGAAAACTCCTTTTCACCCAGTCCTGGAAACCCGGGTTTCGTTGGAGTTGGCTTGAATGGCCCAAACCCACCCTCTTCCTTGTAAGAGGAACCTAAATATCTTTTGTAGGTAAGTTTGTAATTAAGATATTTTAGGCATTCAGATTTTTCGTGCCTAGAGTGGTTTTTCATGCCTAGTTTTTGATGCCTAGTCCTTGAGGATTGTCTTGTAGGATTTTGTTGAAAAGTGATGTTTTTAAATACCTTCATCAAACTGCTTTGCTTTGGGCATCAAGCACCCTGGCTCATCTGAAGCTTTTTGCTGGTTAAATGCCCCCACAATTCAGGATTCTTTCTCTGATCTTTATTTATGTCATCTGTCTCTATGCACCAATTCTGGTTTAAATCTGCTAGAGACCCAGTGCAAGCAAGAAACTCCTATCTGTTTTAATTTGTGGTGCTCAGAATTATACTGGATACTCCCCAAGTTAAGGAGTTCAAACTTCTTAATTCAAAGTTAGGATGTCCATGCTCCTGAACACCCTCAGAACCTTCCTTTCTGTTAAAACTTCTTAATTCAAAATTATATTGTCCATGCTCCTGAACAACCTTAGAACCTTCCTTTCTGTTAAAACTGATTAATTCAAAGTTATAATGTCCATGCTCCTGAACACCTTCAGAACCTTCCTTTCTGTTAAAACTTATTAATTCAAAGTTTTGATGTCCATGCTCCTAAAGACCCTCAGAACCTTTCTGTTCCTATGGGTGGCCCGTATCAAGTCTCTGCAAGAATGAATGTCAAGATGACATATGGATTTATACAATTTGGATTAAAACCCCCAAGTATTTGAAAGCAGAGGGAATTTGTTCTTTGTTGAGGGGTTTTTTGGGGCATTGCTTTTTAAATTTTCTTTTTAAGTCTCCCATCTTGAGCTAAAGTGTCACTGTAAGACATGAAATAACATGATGTGGACACGCTGCTGTTCTCAAGGTAAAAAGGGGAAGTTTATTTTCTCACTCCAACATTTATGGATTTCCAAAAGTGACAGTGGATTGGAGGGTGACAGTGCCACCTCTCCAATGACACTGGACAAACCAACAGTCCATCAAATTTCTCCTCCTCCATAAAAGAATGCAAAACAATGAGTTATGTACAGAAAGTGAGTGAGAAAGCTTGTTACAAAAATGTAAACATCAGAAGGCTTAGAAAATCTTGAAAAATCAGGTTGGCACTAAAGCGTTGATTGGACTATGAGAAAAAAGAAAGGAATAATCCAAAAGGACTAATGCTGTGTTGTGCTGACCCTGCTTTCACCAGGTGGACACGTGGGACAGCGATACTTACGGGTTAGATCTGCGCTTCAGCATCCGCGAGACCGTGTGCCCCAAAGCTTCGGGGAGAGACCCCTCCACCTGTGACTTCAAAAGTGGCCCTTTCGTGGTAGGTGCCCCTGCTGGCACTGGGAACCACCCCACTCCATGCAGGGGAAGGGTTGCAGTGCTGCTGGTGCTGAGAAGTGAGGAATGGCTGGCTGCTTTTGATACAAGCTGCAGCATGGAGTGGGAGTTGGGTGGGAAGGGTCAGTGGTGGGAAGGTCTTCTGCCTGCTCAGTGGGGAGGGCAGGGAGCTGAAAAGAGGATTTGTGTCTGGGAGCAGTGTGTAGTAAAGGTATGTGTGCTTTTGGGGCCAAATCCTAGAAGGAATGGCTTATTCTCTGAGTTAAGAGCTGATGTTTCACTTGCTTTCACCTATCTGGGCACCACATGAAGGGTTACCTCGCATGTCATGCAGCTCCCCCCTCTGTGCTCACAGTGCTGATCTCTGTTGGATTTTTCCGCTCTCAGCCTGAAATAAAAAGGCTCTTGATACAGCTCTTGCTCTCCTCTGAGTCTTAAACCACCAGCTTTTGTGGAAATACATTGTTTTTGAGCCTGTGCACAGGCTTGGGACCTCTCTGTGCACCGTTTATTTGGGCCAAGTCACCTCTCTGCTCTGGAGCTAAGCAGCTCATGTGTGTGTAGATGTCACCACACAGAATTGTTGGTTTTCTGTTTTTCTTTCAAAACTCAAAAGTTGGCTGCTGCAGTGTTATCCCTGTATCCTAAACTGACACAATCCCCCTCTTCTTCCTAGGGCAATATGGTAGGGTGAGGATGTGTTTTCCAAACTTAAGTGCAGGTTTTACTGCAGTTTTTTGTCCAATTGCAGACACAACATCTTTGAGGGTAGTTTAACTTCCAGAGCTGGGGCTGCTGTTGGCACAGCCCTGCACTGTTCTTCTCTTTGTGCTGAGCTGTGAAAAGGATGTGGAGGTTTTCTCCTACCCTGAGCAGGCTCAGAGGTTTGTACCACAAACTCATAGCTGGGGAGCCATAACATGTCATTGTATAATTGTTCTCTGATTACTTTCTCTTGGAATTTGTTGTTGAAATCCTTCTGCAGGTTCCCACCACCACTGAGGGTTGGTATTGGATGTTTGCTCTGTGAGATTGGCTCTGTTTTGTTCTGTTGCAGCCCACTGCTTCCTGCAGGAGCGTTGTGGAAGTCTCCGGGGGGCTGGTTGCCAACCTCACCGTGCGGTGCCATCGCAGCACATTCAGCTCTGAATCCATGAGCAGCGAGGAGGTGAGGAAGGGGAAAACCCATTTTTGCTGCCTGGAGGAGTGAAAATTCTGCTTAGCCTCTTTTAAAGAGAAGTCCAGGTGTCTGTGTGTGCTCCTGTTGCAGGAGGAGGTTTGGATCAGGACAGTGGCTGTCGTTTGAGATCCAGCTGCCAGCTGTGACATTTCCCTTTCCATCAGCTGAGGGCTCTGCCCTTGCCTGGGAGAGGGTGACACTCTGTGGCAGTCTGGCACATTTATCACCTCCAGCACTTCCTTTCTTGAGTTTGGGCCTGGAGAACAGTGACTGGCACTTCTTAGATACACACACATCCCTGTGGCTCTGGCTGTGTTACCAAACCCAGCTCCCAGCTGAGCACGTCATCACAGCACAGCCCAAGGACATTTGGTCTGCTGAGATCTTTGTTCCCTTGTTGAGCTCTTTTTTGGCTTTGAGGGTGTTATTCAATGCTGACCTAACCTGGGAATTCCTACTGACTGTTTCCAAACTGTGCCAGCGTCCACTTTATCCATGAACTGACTCTTGAACTTGTGTGTCTGCACTTAGAACACAGCTCTGCAGTGTGTGTTGTGCTTGAGGGAACACAATTTAACAAGCAAGGATATGGAGAGCTTTTATTTTTGGAAAATTCAGGGAGCTAAATGAAGAAGTTGAACTGTAGAATCACAGAATGGATTGGGGTCTGAAGAGACCTTAAAGTCCATCCAGTTCCACCCCCTACCATGGGACACCTTCTACTATCCCAGGTTGCTCCAAGACCTGTTCAGCTGGCCTGGAACACTTCCAGGGATCCAGGGGCAGCCACAGCTTCTCTGGGCACCCTGTGCCAGGGCCTGCCCTCACAGGAATGGATTTCTCCCCAGTATCCCATCTCACCCTGCTCTCCTTCAGCTTAAGGTCAGTCTTCCTTGTCCAGTCCCTACAAGCTCTTGTGAAAAGTCCCTCTCCAGCTGCCTTGTAAGCAGATAGGATTCTTTGTTACTTTTCCTTGGCTTAATTTACCAAATTAGCTCTTCATTTATCTTTTTTTTTCCCCTCAAAATCTCCATTCACCCCAGGAAGCCTGGCTCTGCAGAGCAGAAAGACTGCATGTGGAGCTCTGGAATGTGTAACACAGGCTGGGATGTTCAGTCAGTCCTCTGTGGGGTGACATAACCATTGTTTAACAGGGCACTCAGCACAAACACTTGCTTTTACAAGCAGACATCTTCCCCCAGGTCTTCCTTAACCATCACTTAAAATTCAGTGCTGTTGCCATATTCCTGCTGGGGAATATATTTCCTGCAATGTTAATAAGGAACAAATGCCAAAGGGAATTACTGCACTTGAAAAGTAAAGTGTTTCCCTCTGCAGAGGGCTGCAGCAAGTGCACTGCAGCTCTTGCTGTGGAGCTGTGAGTCTGCTCAGGGGATCTCAGCTTGGCTGAGGTGGTGTTGGTGCACCTGTGGTGCTGTTTGGATGGGGGAAGGAATTGTGATTTGTGACAGTGTTCACAGGGGTTTTTGGATGAGGGAAGAGACAGGGATCTGACTCCATATTTCAGAAGGCTTGATTTATTTTTTTATGATATATATTACATTAAAAACTATGCTAAAAGGATAGAAAAAAAGGTTGCATCAGGAGGCTAGCTAAGAATAGAATAGGAAGGAATGATAACAAAGGCTTGTGATTTGCCATTAATTAGAAACAACCACATGAGACCAATCACAGACCCACCTGTTGCATCCCACAGCAGCAGATAATCAATGTTTACATTTTGTTCCTGAGGCCTCTCAGCTTCTCAGGCGGAAAAAATCCTAAAGAAAGGAATTTTCATGAAAAGATGTCTGTGACAGTGATTAACTGAGGCTGGCATCACAGAATTAACACCCTGAGTTTGATGGGATCATGGGTCCAACCCCTGGATTGCAGGAGCACCAGCAGTAATCTTGTATTCAGTGAAATTAAGAATGAGGTTTGGAATTACTTTAGTGACCACCTCGTGCCTGAGGGGATGGAGAGGTGGGACTTCTTTCCAGGTGAGGTTTTTAAAGAAATGTCTTTAATTTCCAGATGATGCACGTGCCCTTAAGGACTTCTGACAGGCGGGGCAGCGCTCCCAGGGAAGGTAAGGCAGCTCTGCCATGCTGGAATGCCCTGACCTGTGTTCTCCTCTTGGAACATCTCCAGGTCATCTGTCTGAGGGAGAGGACAATGTGAAAGATCAGCTGTTTGCTCCTGCTCATGGTGCCTTGGTTTAGAAAGACAGGTGCCTGCTAAGGAAGGCAGGAGCCACCCCTGAAATGGAGAATGTAAACCCTCCTCACCCCTCCAAATTGCTATAAATTTTAAATTAAGGGGCTCTCAGGCAAAAAATATGGGAGCAGGAAATAACAGTTCTTTAATAGGGAAAGGAAAAAAATAAAGGATAAAATAAACAATGCAGGACACCTGAACAACACTGACAGAGTCAGAACCCAGCCTGACACCCTGTGGGTCAGGCTGTTGGTGGCAGTCCCATTGGAAATGTGGCTGCAGCCCTCCTGCAGTGCCAGGGGTGGCTCTGGTGGAGCAAGGGGGTCCTGTAGAGAAGGATGGATTCTTCCTCTGAAGATGCAGTGGGAGGAGAGGCAGCTGCTGTTCCTCTGGGCAATCCCGTGGAGAAAGCCGTGCTGGTGTCTCAGAAACCTCTGGATTCTATCTGGGCAGCAATGCTTGGCTCCTCCCTCTGGGCTCACATCTCCCCATGGGATGTTCTAGTTCTTATCAGCCATGCAGGGACATTCAACAGTCTGTTCTCAGCAATAACAGACTATTGAATGTGGTCACTCAAAGGCAAACTGCCCACTTGACAAAGGTAATCTGCCATACAGATGGGGATGGAAAACATCTTGCACTGCAATCTTCAATGCATGTGCAGCTGGTTTTTCCCTTGCAGAGGGGTGTCTAGTTTAGGGTGCGTGGAGGGCACTGTCCTGCCAAGCCAGGCCCTGCTGAGGTTTATCTGTTTTTTGGATTGCCAGATTTGTGCTCTCATAACCAGTACTTGTGTGCAGAATGCAGTGCTGAATATTTTCTATTCTAGAATCACAGAGTGGTTTGGGTTGGAAGGGATCTGAAAGATCATCCTGTTCCACCCCCTGCTGTGGGCAGGGACACCTTCCACTATCCCAGGTTGCTCCAAGCCCTGTCCAACCTGGCCCTGGACATTTGCAGGGATCCAGGGGCAGCCACAGCTTTTCTGGGCAACAATCCACACAAGTCTGAAAGCATCTCACGCTTACAGATGTCTCCTTGTTCTTTTTTTTAGATGGTGCCTTTGCTCCTGAAGCCTTCCCTTCAAGGGGAAGAGGAGACTGGAACAAACCCAGCTACTTCAACCCTGACAGGATGGAATAACCTGGCCTGGGTGAGTGTGGCTTAGGGTTAGGGCTGGGAGAGTCAGAGAACCTACAGCTCCAGGAACACTGGATGGCAAAAGGCCATCCCAGCTTTGCTGCTCCTACAGCTTTCTGATCTGCACCACCCGTGGTGATGGGGTTCAGGTCAGGGTAGACTTAGGGTTGGCTTTTATACACCCTAGGTCTGCAGGTTTTGTGGCTGGGTGGGAAGTGGCTGCTCAGGATGAAGGACTTTTAGCTCCTTGGAAGACACCCCAGCTCCAGAGCTGGTGCCTGTGCCTCACTTTTGATTGTCCATTCTGTATCCTCCAACATACACCTGTGTCCTGGGGTACAGGCAGTGTGCAAAGCATGCAGGAAAATCCTTGTGTAGACTCAGAGTCTGAGTTTAGTGTAGGCTTCTGGCCTTTTTACCTCCATTTTCCTTGTGACAAGTGTGAAAAATGCCAATCACTTGTTTTTTAAATTAAAAAAGTTTAATAGTAATAAAATGGTTATAAAAATTGTAATATAATTAGAGTAATAAAAATTTGGACAATTTGGATTAGGGCAATATGAGACAATAGAAACAAAGAGTTATAGATGGTCCAGGTACCTCTTCTGGGCAAAATAAGCCCGAAAAAGGACCCACATTAACAGAGGATTAACCCTTAAAAGCAACAGCCTGTTGCATATTCATACACCTCATCCATGGTGCATAAATTCCATTCAAACACGGGATTCTGTCTGGGCAGTGTCAGCTTCTTCCTCTGAATCCTGACAGCATCTTCAGGGCTGAGCGAGGCAGGAAGAAGTTCGTTTCTTCTGATAATGGGGCAATAAATTCTCTTTCTCTGAAAGATTTGGATGTCCTGTGGCTGCTATCTCAGTGCAAGCACCTCATTCCTCTCTTTAAAAAAGTATCTTACATGGCATAGTTTCTATTTTAACATTATGTTATAACCTAAAACTATATTTAATACATTACTTAAGAAAATAAATACAGCATCACTTTCTAACACAACACATATAATATTAATTTGAATATTTGCAAAAAGCCAATCATAAAATAGGCATTTTTCACACAAGGACAGTGAGGGCCTGGAACATATCCAGAGAAGGGATATGGAGGAATGGTCCTGTCTTTGTGCCAAATCGAGTGCCCCAGGGCCATGCAGCTCCTCAAACAAAAAACTGAAGGGATCTGTGAGAACCACGGTGGGGAGAAGCACTTGGAGCATCCGTGAAGGAGATGTTTGGAAGCCAATTAACGGGAATGCTAATGAAAGGCAGCCGTGATTTATTGGAGCTGGCAGAGCCTATCCCACAGAAATCACCTTTGCTGACCTGCCTCTGCGGCTCTGTGTGGGAGCAGCTCTAATTGCTGCTGATGCTTTACCTGCCCTCTTAGGGCCTTAATCTAGAGGGAAGTGGTTTGGAAAGAGTTCCAGCAACACGGAATGAGCTCATTCTTTGGCGTGCTAAGCAGGTTTGAAGTAGCTGGGGAGAGGAAATTACTTAGTGCTCTGTCTTTGTGATTAAAAAGGCTTCTCCGGGTACATATCATTAGCAGGTCTGTGTCCCTGTGCAGTGCCAGAACTGAGTGCTCCCTGCGTGTGGAGCTCAGCTCCAGCCTGCTGCGTTGGAAACTGAGCCACTTTTAGGTGGAATTTAGCACCGGTGACTCACCACAAGCTAACACATGTTACTCATAAGCATATCCGTGCTAAACCTCGATGTGCTGGAGGAGACAAAGCCTCCTGCTCTCCTGGAAACCAGATATCAAAGGAAAACCCAGGCTCTCTGCTGTGTTTGTAAGAATCATTTCATTAAATCCATATGCTATTTTGGTTTATCCCTGAGCCACTAAAGGCCTTTTTTAATCACTGCCTGTCTTCTTACGGGAATCTCTGACTTTTCTTTGCCTTTTGGGCAGTGCTAGGTATCTTCAGTTCTCTGGCTCTGGAGAAGAGCTATCCCCTTTCAGCAGCACTCAGAAATGCTTTGTGTTCTTGTGCCTAACTTCTAACAAATCTCCAAACCAAAAGCAAGATGTAAAACCTTCCTGAAAACAGAATGTGAAACAAGCGGGGAGAAATTTATAGTTCTTGAAACCCAGAGCAGTTTGAAATTTAATACTTTCTGCTTGCTTTTAGAAATTGGTTGCAAGTGTCATTTATGGAGCTGTATTTCATGCAAGTGTCAGCTATGGAGCTGTTTTTTCCGAGGAGTTTCCTGGGTTTTGGACATGTCACAGGCAGATACATCAGGAGATTTAAAGAGAATATCAACTCTACCCCCAAAGCCCCTTGTTCCTCTTGCTTTTATCAATTTGACCTATTAGTTGCAAAGCCTGGAAAGGAATCTTCCTGATTTTGCTGGCATCCAGAATTAGAGGATTTCATTTGAAGCCAAAAATTAAACAGATTTTATGTGTCTGAGGCCAGGAAAAGTTGTTCCCTGCTGTTTTTCCTGGGTTTTGGCATATGTGTGATCCTGGCTGGCATTATTACAAGCCATGCAGGGTTTGGAGGGGGCATGGCAAATGAGTGCTGAGTTTTGAAATGGCAGTAGGCTCGACTGGCTTGGCTTAGCTGAGAAGATTTTGGGGGAGGCTGGGGAAATAGCAATTTAATAATAGAAGACTTTCATCTCTTACTGAAAGAACCTGGTGCTGACAGGCAAAGCTAGACAAGTCCAGGTAAGGAATGAAATGTGATTTTTTTTTTCCTTTTACACTCCAGAATGGGTAACTGACTGCTGCAAAAATTGCTCAGGCAAGTGGCTGACAGTTTTTCATGCTGGATTTTACATTTCTGAGCTAGGCCTTCTTATCTTTTTGGCTTCAGGAATTATTTCAGGAAAATTCCATGCCTGACTTTGTGCAAGAAGCTGGTCTAAATGAACTCACTGGTGCTTTGTAGCTCTTTTTATTTATCAGAATGTGCTAAATATTCAGGAGTGGGAAAAAAAAAATCAGTGCCATTGTTACATAAAGAACATTTTCAAGTCTGCAGTCTTCAGACCCACCAGTCTGCTGGTGCCTGCAGGAATTAGAAATTGAATATGAAAAACCCCATCAATGATTAATGAGCTTACTTCAGTGACAAGTCCTAATCAGATTTTCTGGATTTATTTCCTCGTCCATCTCCAAACTGGGGAGATTGTGAAATTCCCGTGGCATGCTCTGGGGCCAGCCTTTCCCATAAATAGTTCAGGCACACAGGGAGTGACAGGAGGGGGGGGGAAAGCTGCTGTACAAGAGTCGATCACCTGTTAACAACCTGAGCTGGAATCTGCTTGATGCTGCTCTGAATTGCAAAGAGGAACCTAAAAATGGCTCAAACTCTCTGACCACCTTAATCCCCAGGGAGCAAAAGGGCCCTGATGCTTTGCTGTTCCAAAACCACCTGCCTTAGGCAGCTTTTTCTTGTGCAGACCCCTGAATTATATCTGGAGTCTCCCCAGCAATGCTTCACGTCCTTGAACGGGAAAATCAAGAAGCAAGTTCCTGCCTTTGCAAAATGCAAGTGGATGGTGAATGCTGATTGTGTCTTGCTCGTTAATCACACCAGGAAAGTGGTTTTTTAACAGGAAATCAGCTTCCTTCAGCGTCGAGGCAAGGGGCTGTGATTTCCTCCTCGAGTTTTCTGTATTTTCCTTACAATTGCTCCCTGAGTGAGGACTCTGCCACCTGGCACAGCTCGGTGGTGGCAGTCCTGAGGAGCTGATTAGCAGCACTGCACGTGCAGAAGTGGCATCCTTAAATATCAGAGTTGTTTTTTTAATGGAAGAGTATCAGGCAGCATTGGGCCTCTTCTCATACCTAAGAAATCCAGCACCTGACCTTCAGAGTGAAATGGGTGCTTGTTTATCTGTCTCCTGTAAATACAAGAGCAGAGCAGGGTTCACAGCTCTCCTGGGGTGTGGAAAACTGAGCTTTAATCCCCAGTGCCCTCATTAAGGAGCTGCTTGATTTTAGTTGTGGTTTTATATCCTCATGTGTGATGGTGTTCACAGGGGTTTTTAGATGAGGGAAGAGACAAGAATCTTGACTTCATATTTCAGAAGGTTTGATTCATTATTTTATGATATATATATTACATTAAAACTATACTCAAAGAATAGAAGGAAAAGTTCTCATCAAAAGGCTAGCTAAGAATAGAAAGGAAAGAAAGAATGATAACAAGAAATAATAGAAAGGAAAGAAAGAATGATAACTCTGTCTGAGACAGCTGGGCCTTGATTGGCCATTAATTATAAACATCTAAGATGGGCCAATCAAAAATTTACCTGTTGCATTTCACAGCAGCAGACAATCATTGTTTACATCTTGTCTTTGAGGCCTCTCAGCTTCTCAGGAAGAAAAAATCTTAAGGGAAGGATTTTACATGAAAAGATGTCTGCGACACTCATTTCTTTGTTTATGCCTCTCCTGCTCACCCACCCACTTTCTATGGTACTCATAAAGGAGATTATTGCTTTCTGTGGGAGATAAAAAAAAAGGAAAAAAAACAGAAAAGTGAAGCAGCAGAGGGAAGGAGAATCCCTGCAGGGTGGGATCTGTGGCAGGGTGTGTGAGCTCAGTGTTGGATGGGCTTTGGGAGCAGTTTGGTGCTTGGGGAAATGTCAGGATGCTGTTTTATCACAGAGCCTGGCCCTGGTGGCCGAGTCCTCGGTGTCACCTGGCAGCTGTGATGTGCTGTGGCAGGGACAGTGTGCTGTCATCTGTTCAGAGGGAAGCAGAGCCAGGCAGGCCCTGTCCTGCTGCAGGGGTCAGAGCATGGCAGGGCTGGGGCAGAGGTGTTGGAGCAGAGAGGGAATTGCTGTGACAGCCTCCCCGTGCTCTGAGCAGCAGCAAGGTTGGTCTTGCCCTTTTTCCCCCCTCTTCTTGATGTGTTTTGAAGGATTAGACCCACAGCCACATGGAGGAAATTGTTCCTGCTTAGGGAGGGCATGGAGCTTGGATGATCCCTTACACTTCACAGGCCCCTTTGTCTAATTCCAGGAGAAAACCAACAGGACTTCCTTCCCTGGAGGGACAGAAAGGGCTCTCAACCTATTGCTCAGTGCTGGGTTTTAGAAATGAGCTCATCAAAGGATCACACGGTCAGGAAGGCCCTCTCAAAGCAAAGCTGTGTAGCTGAGGTTGGAATACCATGGGATGGAGATCCCTCATCCTCTTTGGGCCACACACACACAAGAGCCCTCTTGGGGGAAGACTTTCTCCTTAAACTGAGCTGGAATTTCCCGTGTTCCCTGTGGTTCCTGTTCCTCCTGTTGTCCCCTGGTCCCCAGCAATGATTGCAGTGGCTGGTGTTGGCATCCCCCATCCCCAGGGCTGGAGGCCTGGGCCTGGTTCCAGGCAGGATTCAGGCTCCTGGACAAGCTGTTCTTAGAGAGTCACTATATTTAATCCCTTCCACACGTGGGGACTCTCCTTTCTTGCCCGAATCTATCTCTAAAATTTTACTTACAAAACTGTCTCACAGAAAAAAAAATTCAGGTTGCCATGGTGACCAACTTGCTGAAGACACAGTGTAGGCTCCAGGGTGCTGGGGAAGCTTTCACATGTTCCCTTGGAAAAGCACATCTCCCATTTCTTCTGAATGTTGTACTCTCCATTCAGATCCATTTCAGGGCAAACCATACAGAAACTTCTAGCCTCGACCATCCCTGCTTTTGACACTTGACAATATGTGCTGATTTGTGTCCCATGGGTCTTATTTCACTGTTGTTAATTTTTCTAACAGTCTGCTTATTTTTATTCCTTTTTTTTACCCTAATTAGCCGCTGCCACGACATTTGTGCACATATGAAATGTTTTCCATGTGCAGGTTTCTTTTTGCAGATTCCACAGGGTGGGAAGCAAATTAATAAGCAACTTGTTGAAGCTGAATACGCTTTTCCCAAGGATGGTTCTGAGACAATTTCTCAGACATTTCTCCTTCCTCTCTGTTTTTAAAGCAGATTGGAGAATGAGAAGAGTCAAGATTCAAAGATCCAGCATGGAAGAAAGAACCTGATGCCTTGGCCTTTCCTTTTTGGTGAAAAAAATTGTTCTTCAGTGGAGTGAAAGTCTTTCCCCAAACTTCCATTCTGCTCATGAGATGCTAAATACACCCTCATCCATCAACAGCCCTTCTGATGTGTTAGGTATCCCTGGAAGAACTCCAATTTAACTGTGTCCAGGACATTTCCACCATCCCATAATGATGCTATTAAAACCTCATTATTCCATTTGTTTGTTCTGTGTTTCTTTCTGCTTTGCTTGTGATTTTCTGTGACGCTCCCGGCTAATTATTGATTATTCAAAGGAATACACCCACACTCAATTCCCGTCTCTCCGGGCTGCAGCAGCTGCGGACAGAGAAGCCTCTCTCCAAATCCAGAGGCTGGAGTTGAAGCCCGCCAGGAATTCGGCTTTAATGGGTTCTTGGTCGCTAATGCGGAGAGCTGGGGGCTGCTAATGAGGGTGATTGTCAGGTACTAATGGCTTCTGGAGGTTAGAGCACACCTCTGACGTGTTCCTCACCTGGGAAAGGTCTCAGCAGTCCTGATCCCGATCCTGATCCTGATCCTGATCCCAGTCCTGATCCTGAGCCTGATCCTCATACTGATCCCGATCGTGATCCTGATCCCGATCTTCATCCTAGTCCTGATCCAAATCCCGATCCTAGTCCTGATCCAAATCCCGATCCTAGTCCTGATCCAATTCCCGATCCTGATCCTGATCCAAATCCCATTCCTGATCCTGATCCTAGTCCTGATCCTGACCCTGATCCTGATCCCGATCCTGATCCTGACCCTGATCCCGATCCTGATCCTAGTCCTGATCCTGACCCGATCACAATCTTGATCCTAGTCCCGATCCAAATCCCGATCCTGATCCTAGTCCTGATCCAAATCCTGATCCTGATCTTGATCCTAGTCCTGATCCTGATCCTAATCCTGATCCTGATCCTGATCCTAGTCCTGATCCAAATCCCGATCCTGATCCCGATCTCAATCCTGACCCTGATCCCAATCCTTACCCTGATCCTAGTCTGATCCTAGTCTTGATCCTGATCCTGACCCTAGTCCTGATCCAAATCCCGATCCTGATCCTGATCCAAATCCCGATCCTGATCCTAGTCCTGATCCAAATCCTGATCCTGATCCCAATCCCGATCCTGATCTCCATCGTGATCCTGATCCCAATCCTGACCCTGATCCTGATCCTGATCCTGATCCTGATCTTGATCCCGATCCCGATCCCGATCCCGATCCCGATCCTGATCCCCTTCTCTCCACCCCCTGCACTGAGCCCACCTGGCGGCTCTTTGGGAAATCGAAGGTTGTTACGCAGCTTGGGGGATTCTTATTGGGATTTTTTAAGGCTTTATCAGTCAAAATCAACTTATTTTTCTCTCTAAAGCCACTGTCTCACCCAGTTTGACTCTCAGTTTCACCTATTTTCCCCTCCTGACTGCAGCAAGGTAACCTGATTTGTAGGAATTTCACCTCAAAAGCTTGAGAAGATGCAGTCAGAACCCTCGATGACCACTGTGGTAGCAGGGAGCAGAGGGTGCTGACAAAGGTCTAACAGAGACAGTGTTTTCCTTTTCCATGGTTGATTTGCTTTACTTGGATAAACAGGACTGGGAATCTTCAAGGCCAGGCTGGATGGGGCTTGGAACAGACTGGGATGGTGGGAGGTGTCCCTGCCTGTGGCAGGGGGGTGGGATGAGATGAGCTTTGAGGTCCCTTCTAACCCAAACCAGCCTGGCATTCCATGATTCCTTTGCTCTGAACGCCCAGTGCCAGAGTCCTCCACGATCTGTCTCTCTTCCAAAGTTTTGCTGAGCATCTTCTTTCCCAATAGAACTTATTTCACCCTTCTGTGCTGATTTTATGTAAAACCATGACTCTTCATTGGACAGGAACATCCTAGGTGCTTTCTGAAACTCCTGAGCTCAAGAGATTGTGGCTTAGGTCATTTTAGACATGTCTTGCTGGCCCAGGTGAGCAGAAGACCTTCCTGGCCTGTTTCTCCAAGACCTGGCTTTGTTTCCTGGAAGGGATGAGGTGGATTGATAGAGGAAACAGCTTCAGCTGGGCTTGCACTCTTCCCTGTTTCACTCTTGCTTTTCCCAGTTCCCCAACAGGGAGTTCTCAGGCCCAGGGGTTGGATTCAACAATCCTTGTGGGCCCCTTCAACTCAGGATATTCTCTGGCTCTATATTTTGTTAATATATGATAATTAAATGTGCACTTTTCTACACACTCACACACACCGAAGGAAAAATAAAAAGGGGGAAAAAACCCCACCTTTTTTGAGGGTTTTTTGTGTTTTTTTTTCTTTTTCCCTTTCCCCCCAGCCAAAATGATGGCAGTGTACTTTAAGCTCCTGGCTGCAAGCATGCAAATGCCTTCACACCTAGGAGGAGCTGATGTGGCATCTGCTGTGCAGATGTTTATCTGGCAGCAGGGAGCAATATTTCCTTTGTCCACATCACTTTCCTGAGCCTTTCCTGGTCCCAGATTGCTGACTCAAGCGCTCGGTGCTCCAGCATACCAATGACCCTTGCTAGGGATGCTCCCTTCCAGCTCCCCTGGCTGGGAGTTTGGGCTGTGTAAGCAGACCTTGAGTTTTGTTGTTGGATTTTGCTTGGGGAGTGGAGATTTATGCAGCAGCAGGGACAAGGAGGGAGCTTTCCCCACACCCTTAGAGGCACTACTTGCCCTGGAAGGAATGTGCAGAGTAGAAATTCTCTCCTCTTGCAGACTTTGAGGCTGCTCAGAAACTCTGAGGCAGCAAAAAAGGAAAGGGAGACAGCAAAGCCAAAGGAGATGAGACTGAAGTCTCATCATTGCTGCATACATGGACTTTGTTTGAGCTTTGTTGTGCTACCAGAAGGTGAAATGTTGTCACCCTATCGATGCAAAGCAGTTGTAGGATGAGGAAAGAAGTGAGAGTTTGGATCTCTGTGTGATTTGGGGAATGAACAGGAGCAACTGCTGCTGCTGTCCCCACATGGGAAAGGACACCTGACCCCTGTCTAGACCTCCAGCACTGCAGTCTGTCCCCAGAGAAGGGTGGAAAGTGCTGACTTCCTGCTCTCTGAGGAAAGCAGTAAAACCTGCACCCACGGCAGAATCGCTCCTTTCACATTCATTTTCTCTGTTTGGTTTTTTGTACACCCTGACACTTTTTATGCTGACAGTGTCTGGGCAGGAATTCCCGTGGTGTGGGATGGATGAAGGACAACACCAGGCAGTGATGCTGCAGAAAAACTGGGCTCAGTTCCCCTCTCTCCCTTCAGTCAGCACTTGTGGAATTTGAGCTCCAGGGTGCCTTGCCAGACCCTCTTTTTGGCATAGTGGCACAGATGCTCTGTGATGGACACCCCACCCCTGGAAGTGTTCAAGGCCAGGTTGGACAGTGCTTGGAGTAACCTGGTCTAGTGGAAAGTGCCCTGAGATGGTCTTTAAGGTCCCTTCCAGGCCAATCTGTGACTCTGTGGTCACTGCCAGGCACTGCTGTGGTTTGTGCCACCACAGGCACTGGTGTGTTGGTAGATGCACATCAAATTCTGCTTAGATAGGCTAGCTGGGCATGGGTGCAGCTACCAGCAATAAAGAGGGGCTCAGTCCTACATGGAACGAGCCAAAAGAAGTTCCCAAAGAGCAGAGCTGATCAGCTGGATGGAGCCCAGCCCATGTCAGAGAGAAGGCTGCTGCTCATCCTGGAGGAATGCGGAGATTTCCGGGCGTGCGCTCGGCTGTCAGCAGCCTCAGCTCAGGCTGCTCGTCCAGCCTGACCCCTGGATGATCTCTCTGAAACGAAGAAGAGGCATTAATTGCCAGATCCATGTCCTGATTCAGAGTGGGGAGCTGCTGGGAGCAGGACCTGAGCGCTTTCCCACCAGGAGCGTGGGGTTGGAGCAGGTCTGCAAGTGCCAGTTCAGCACTGACACTTGGGAGGGTCCCGAGGAGCCAGAGCTGTGCCGAGGGTGGGGAACATCCTCTGGGGCACAAATAACCCGTGGCAGATCCCAGAGATGTCGGTAAGCCTGGCTTGCCACTGCTGCTCCTGCTTCCCGCTGGTGCTGATGCCCACTAGATGTCAGAATTGAACAAATGCAAGGGGAGGCAGCAGCTCCTTTCTCCAATTATTCCCCTTTCCCCTCCCTCCTTCTGGTTTCTGGCCAGCGGTGTGATAAAATGACCTTTGTGCAAGGAGGGTCGCTGTGTTTAAGTGGTGAAGAGAGCAGGGGAGAAATGACTGAGACAAAAAATCCTGGCCAGGTTGTGGAGTGCTTGTTTTGCCTGTGGCAGCCCAGAGCTTAAATTCTGCTCCGGGCACGAAGATGCTTTTGCTTTTTACTCCGTGGACAGTGGAATTTTCTTTCTCCTGCATGACAGACTTATCCTTTTTGATAAAATGGCATTAAATCAGATTTCCCAGCCTTGGCTGTGCAGTGCCTTTGTAAAGAGGAAAGCTGGAGAAATAAATGCTGCTTGTCTCAGAGAGGGTTTGATTTCAGAGCTGAAGCCTTCTCCCTGTTCCCAGCTCCCATCTCAGCCCTTACTCAGGAGCTCAGCTCATTCACTGCAGCTGCCTAACTTTAGCAAGAGCATCCTAATGCCTCTCAAAGATTAGGTGTGCTAATTAATGCTTCCACAACCAGAAGAGATCTGCTGCTGTCTGACATTCACAGCTGCCACAGTGTTTGCTCCTTTCAAATCTCCTGCTGGCTTTAAAATCCTGATTTTCCCCCCTCCCTGTTTTTTTGGTTTTTTTTCTCCCAGGACAAATTGTTGCCTGTGTCTCATGGCACAGTGGGAATTCTCTGAAGGAAGTGGAGTGCCAGCAGTTGGCACTCATCACGTGGTGGAGCCTTCTGAGAGGGTGGTGGTGATGTGTCTGTGGGCACTGCTTGTCCCCTGTGACAAATAAGGAATCTGGGCTGGAAAACCAGTGTTAGACCTGGAAAGGGGAGCTTAAAACATGGGCCTTAACTCCTCCAAGGAAGAAAAGCTCCTGGAAGTTATCTAGATGTTCGTTGGAGATTAAATCAGAGGGAGATTAAGCTGGGAGAAACGTAGCCCAAGAAGGAAATTGGGATTTTGTGTTGGCCTCCAGAGACCAAACTGGTTTAGGGCATTATTTATCTGTGAAACTTGAAGGAGGAGACCACCAGGAAAACCACAAAGCCTGGCAGGATCCCAGGGATTACAGGCCTTGATTAATGAGAGTTTAAAAAGAATCTTATGTGCTTGTGGAGAAGGAATATTTTTTTTCTGAGCAGAGGGAAGGTGATGCTGCTGGCTGAGCCTCGTGATCTGCTATGAATAATGGAGAGGAAAAGGACCCCAGCATCCCAAATGGGAGGCTGTGGATTTAAAGAGGGAAGGAAACCCCCAAGAAGAGGTCACATCAAGAAGAGGTGACCTTCTTCACATCAAGAAGAGGTCCTGTGCAGAAGAATGGGGGCCAGAAATGTTTCAGCCTAGGGCTACATGCCACATGTGGATTACTGGGATAGACTTGTTGAAACTTTCAGGTTGGAAAAGACCTTTAAAATCATCAAGTCCAACTGTCTACCTAAAGATGGGGCAGCAAAACCCCAACAACAACTTCTGTGCATTTTTCAAAGGTCTTTAATTTCCTTTTGTGTTTGAATACTGCAGGCAGTCTTGTTAAAGGGAGAGAAATCTCCATTAGCCAGGCTTGCCAGGGGCTTTTGGAGCAGATAGATTGGATAAAAAAGACAAAACAGAAAACCCTGGGGTGGTCTCTGGTGCAGGGGCTGCTAAGGGATATTTTTATGCCTTTTTTGCTTAGTGGAATGGTCTTCCAGGGTATTTTGAAGGGAGGAAGCTCTGACTACAGGTAATGCTAGAACTGATTGCAAAAGCCTTTGAGTTGTTTGGTTTTCTAAGCTGGTGTTTTATTAATTGCCAGCTTTTTATCCTCTTGGAGAGAACAGAAAAAAAAAAAACCACTTGTCCATGCAATTTTTTCCAGCTTCTTGAGCTCTTTTAAAGCATTCTCAGGTCCTGCTGGTGAATTTTCTGGAACAGGCCCCGCATCACCTTTCCTAGCAGAGGGAAAGGGACTCAAATACATGAGGTTTATGCAACAAGAAAGACACACACCCCCTTTTAAAGGGTTGGAGCAGCAGATCTGTGTTCAGTGAACCAAAACACAGCTTTTTGTCCTAAAAGCTTACACGCCAAAGTTTGAAAATACACCCACTGAAGTGGAGGTGTCTGAGGAAAGACCAAGAGAGAGGGGTTGGGTGCTCTTTGGAGAGACTCAGAGATTTCAGTTCACTGGAAGAGGATGGAACCAAAGCCTGGAGCTAAAATAACAGACCCTGGTTTTCTGCCACGACTGCGTGACTGTATCTTTGACAAGGTAGACAGGAGACTTGCTCATCTTCTAATGCAGACAAATCTCAGCTTTATTGATTAGCAGAATTACTTTTATAATCACAGTAATAAGGCTCATGCATATTGCAAAACTAAAGCTCACTATTGGTCAGCTATAAAAGTCAGTCACACTTATTCTCAAGATGTTTGTGGCTTCTTTTTTACCTCTTGTTATCACATAATTTACAAAACAACTTCTTGCTCAAAGAAACCATGTGCTTGAATTAAGAGCTGCTGTTTTCTTGGATGCTCTTTCTCACGTTACTTTTCCTATGGACTGTGTCTCAGTAAAAAAACTGTCCACATATCTTTCTTTAAAATGACTGTTCATTGTGGCTATTTCATCACAAAATGACTCTGTAGTTCCTCTCTCTGCTGTTGGGCAGCAGGCCGTGTCCTGACACTTCTGCACTTCTCTCTGGCTGAAACAGCTCTGCGTAAAGCTGCCAGCAATCCAGTTCCCCTAAAAACTCCTATTTTTGAAGAGTTTATTGGAAGCTGTTTAATGGAAGCATTGCCTGGTGCCACGGTGAGCAGGAGCAGAGATTCTCAGCGTGGTGCTCGAGGCTGCCTTCCACTGACATTTGCAGAGCTGGCTCTGCTGGAGAGGAGCAGCTCAGCTGGGAGCAGAGGGCTGGAATTCCACAGGGATGTGCTGGGAGGCTGGAGCCTGCCAGGGTTTGAATGTGAATGCTGCTGGTGCAGGAGGCTGCCCCTGTTTTGTATTCACAGCCACGCTCTGATCCTGCAGGGCTCTTGGCCTGGCAGGGGATGCCAGAACCTTGAACCTGGTTTGCAGGAGCTGGGTGGGATCTTTGGAATCTGCCCTTCTGAGCAACCAGAGAAACTGCAAGGCTCAAGTCTGGGGCTTAAAACTCTCTCTTTTTCTTTACTTGATGCCAGGGCTGTTCATTCTCTGGACCTGCTGTGGGTGCTTTTCCTTTCATCCCCAAGCATTCCCAGACCTGCCACCCTTGGCACAGCCCTGGTGGAAGGAGCTGGGCTGGTTTCACCTCAAAGCTCCCAGAGCCAAGGGCCAGTTTGCCAAAAGTTTCTCCTGCTTGTCCTTCCTAGAGAGAAGGAGGAACAGAAGAGATCTGTGTTTACATGGAAGAGATGCTTTTCAGCTCTCAGCCGAGGGGAGGCATTTCTGCCCATATGTGAGATTTGCCAAGAGGGGGAAATTCACTCCTTAGCAGCCCATGACATAATGGCAGAGCTCAGGAAAGGCTCAGCTGAAGGTCTTGTCAGCACTTTGCCTTGTCCTTCCTTGGATGTCTCATCTCTTCCCCACTGGGAGAGCAGACAGTGATGTGACTGCCGTGCCAAACCCACACCTCCCCAGCCCCTAAAGTGTTAAAAAATTGTGCCAACAGCTTTGTTCCAGAGCTGGTAAATGATGTTCTGAATGGCTGAGCCCAGCCTGAGTTCCCTTGCACTAATCCCAATTAATGTCACCACAGGACATGCTGCTGCATGGGGGCACAGAGCACAAATGTTCTGCCCTGATCACAGACCTGTAGGCACTTGTAGCATGGAGTGCTGCCCACTTTGAGGTCACTTCCTCTTCTGAGTCCACTTTTAGAGGAGAATTAAACAAGTCAGCCACCATCTGGCTCCAAGGCACTGATTTTAGCACACAACAATCCCAAAAAGTCTGTCTTCCCCTCGTTCCTCCCCCCTCCTCATCCTGCTCTTTGCTGATCAGGGACAGCCAGTTCAAGTGTGTGAGGGGAGCACGAGCTGGGAACATGAAAGGCAGGGAGACAAGGCAGCTCTGAAACTAGGTTAGAGATGAAACGAGCCTGAAATTTGGCAGCTGCAGGCAAGGCTGGGTGGCCCAAGGGAAATGGCTGGAAATGATTGATGAGATAAATGATTAATGAAATAGTGAGATTAGCCCAGTGCAGGGCTGTGTTTCTGTTTGGATCAAGCCAAAGACACGAGCCAAGAGGAGCTGGGTGGGTGTGAGGGATGCAGAGGAACAAGTGCAAGGGCAGCATCTCCCAGAAGGCAAGGAGATCACTCTAGTCAGCCTCATGTTGGCTTTATTGCACCCCCTGGGGTCTAAAATATGCCCCCCTGTTTGGAGGGTTGACTCATCATTTGGTTCAGGATTTGCCATCTGCACAGCTCTCTCTCTGTTCAGGCAGCTCAAATAGAAAGAATTTCATTTGAATCTCATTTTACACATTGGTTTTTCTCTTACCTTCTCTGCCATCCACTGAACACCTGGGCAGAGCAGGGTTTTTTTTGGTGTATCAGGAATTTTGTGTCTCCTGGGCCTCCAGGGGCTGTTTATGTGGGGATAGCAGTAACCTTGGGGTGGGAGGTGTGTGTTCAGGTCCCATTCTGCTTTTTCCTGGCAGATATTTCTTTCAGGCAAGCAGGATGTTCCAATAGCAGCTAATCTGTCACACTGATAGCTGTGTCAGTGCAGTCTAAATAAGAGACCAATGTGTGTTTATCCCCTCCTCCCACCAACTCCTTGGAAGATTTTGGAACCAGGGGAGTGCTTGTAGGAACTGGTTGCATCTGCTGTTAGATTAATAGAGTCAGCCCTTGGAATGACATAACCATGCCCTGGAGGGTTTGAGGTTCTTTGCCAGCTCAGAAGACAAATGCATCATTGTGTGATTCTTCTGTGTGATCCCTCTTGCTCAGACCCAAATGTGCTCACAGCACACAGCAGTGCCAACCCAACCTGCCCATTAGGAGGTGGCTTGAAGGGCCTTCCTCTCTGGACCCACCAGATGAACCTTTTTCTTTCAGAATGCAGACACAGGTGTTGGCTTTCCATGGCTGGTGTGGCCTAACAAGTGGCTATGCCCTCCAAAATAAAACACCAAGATTAGCGTGGGAAATAGTAAAGGTAAGAAGATTTTCAGAAAGCTGGAAAAGTAGGCTTTAGAAATAGAAAGAGCAGAGAAACTTAGAACTAGCTGCAGACGCAAAGTCTGAAAGCAGAAAAAGTTACAATGGCACAGCAAGCAAAGACATTAAACAATAGCTTAAGTTTCAGGCTCAGCTAAGACAGACCTTAAAACTGCAGGAAAATATACTCAGCAAGATAGTAGAAGGTTTTAAGCTTAATAATGGAGTATTGTGTATTGTTAATAGCAAGAAGACAAGCAAGTATTGTGTGAAGCAAGTGTATGTATACTTTTAGTAATTAGCTAGAACAATTGCCTGCAAACTTTAGCAATTGGCTAGAAAGTTTTAAAAGTGATTTTTAACAAAGAAATCTTTGGCTGCTGGTGGCTGTACGTGAGCTTTGCCATCTTCCCACTGTCTCAACCATGTGATGAGGCTGATGCTGCAAATAAAAGCTCAAAGAATGTACCCCAGCAGTCCTGTCCTGTTCATGAGGAAAAAATAATCATGCCAACATGATTAGAGCAAGAGCTGCACCCAGGAGATGCTGTTTGTCCCAAAATTTACAGCATCTCCTCGTTATTAAATGCCAGCTGGCTGGGCTGGCTGGAGACTAAGTGTGGATGTGCACGTATCCATGTGTGTGTATTTATAGATATAAAAGTTTCTTCAATATCTACAGGATTTTCTTCTCCCCCTGCACTCTGCAGTCCTTCAGCTGTTGTTGATTAGGAGGATGTTGATGTATGGAATATATGCAGCACAGAAATGCCATATTTCTTCACCTCTCCCTTTCCCTGAGTGACTGCTTTGAGAATCCTGGAAGCTGAGCTGATATTCTGAGTAACACCAGTCTGGGCTCTGTTCCTGCTTTTCCTGCTGCTCAATAGAGTCAGGGAGCTGCACAGGGAAAACCAGCTCTGTGTCAAGGTCGTTCATTTCCCCAAGGACAATAAAATGCCATGAAACTGATTTTCAGAGGACTAAATAGTTGGATTTTTAAGCAGTTCTGTAATTATGTTGGTTACTCACTGGGCTGGATGCAAGCTCTGGAATGACTTGGAGAAAGGTTAAGGGGGAAAAAAATCCAACGTATTTCTGTGTTTTGGTCATTCTTTGCTCCTTCTTAGCAACATTAAAACCGTGTTTTGGGGAGTGTGTGCTCTCTCAAGGCTGGGGTGGAGCCCTTGGGCTGGGTGCCACCACCCTGTAAATGCTGAGGTGGCTTTCAGGTGCTTGGCAGTTCCCTGAGCACAAAATCAGTGGGTTTGGCTGACCTTCTGCAAGATCTTGACTTCAGGAGATGGGGAGCTCTCAGGAAACCACAGGAGCCATCCTTTGCCTCACTCCTGCTGACAGCAAGGCTGTTGGGTGGCTCCCCCTGGGAACCATCACCCATCATAATTTGGCTTTGCCACGTGCTTGGGCTCTGTGATGGTTGAATGCCAGCGTGGCACAGCAGCTGTGCCTCTTTTTGGCTGAACATCAAGAGGCAGGCATCCAAATGTCAGGTTTTTGGGGTGGTTTTTTTCCTTCCTTTCTATGCCATCTAAATCTTTTTGAAAAATGAAGGGATTAAAAGAAGAAAGCATAAATGGGATCGCTCAGTGTGATCGCTGCATGCTCTCCTTGAGAGTTGTGTGAGCCCAGGAAAACCAGACCCTGCAGACTTTCCTTGGCTGCAAAGGTGGCTCCTGCTGAAATAACCAAAGGGTTTTTTCTCCAGCTGAAGGCTCCAGGGCATGGAACACTACCAAGGGTCATGTTGGCAAAAGCAGCCCCTAACATGGGATTGCTGCTGAGCTGGATGGGAAGCCTTTGAGAATAAAGATCTCTAAGATGTGTCATCCTCATGAGATGGAGAAAAAAGAGCTGTACCAGAGCCAGGTGCTCTGGTCTCTTCTGGGATGGGACTTGTGGGAATCTTAAAAAACAGAGGATTTTGAGAGGTTGCATCTGTTTGTCTCCATTGTTGTAACAATGTCTGAATCTGATGTCTTGAATAAACCTCTCAGATGCTGACCACAGTGCCCCGTCCTGTTCGTGCAATTGTAAATATTATTGCCAGGGCAGGACTGGTTGAGATTTTGTGGTGCAAGGAGTTAATTTTTCTTGTTTTCATAGAAACATAAAATGGCTTGTGTTGAAAAGGATCTTGAAGAACATCCAGTTCAGGGACAACTTCCACTATCCCAGGGTGCTCCAAGCTCTGTCCAGCCTGGCCTGGGGCACGGCCAGGGATCCAGGGGCAGCCACAGCTTCTCTGGGCACCCTGTGCCAGGGCCTCCCCATTCTCCCAGGGAGGAATTCCTTCCCAATATCAAATCTCAACCTTCTTTGTGTAACTGTAAAGCCATTCCCCCTTGTCCTGGTACTTCAAGCCCTTATAAAAAATCTCTCTCTGTCCTTCTTGCAAGTTCCCTTCAGGCCCTGGAAGGCTGCAATTTCATCATCCCAGAGCCTTTTCTCCTCCAGATGAACCCCCCCAGCTCTCCCAGTCTCTGTCCAGAGCAGAGGGCTCCATCCCTCAGACCATCCCTGTGGATTCTCTCCAGCAGCTCTGTGTCCTTCCTGTGCTGGCAGCCCCAGAGCTCAGCACCCAAGTGAGGTCTCACTGCTTCCTGTAAGGTCTTAGGAGCTGAAAAGCCTCAGGAGAAATGTCACAGCCCCATTCCTTGCCCTCAGACTGCTCTGCAACCATCCCCTGGCTTCTGCAATCATCTTGCAGGTTCCTTGGGATGCTGGGAATACAGAAGGTAACTCTCAGCTCTTGCCATGCTCTTTTCCCACCTGTCCTCCTTCCCTTCTGCTGGCTGTGACAACACACAATTCTCAGGGTGTTGGGAATCCTGACAGTTGCTGAAGTCTGTTTCAGAAGCCAGGCTGTACTTGTGATGATTTGAGGTTCCTTTGAGTGAAGTGGAGGAGAAGAAACAAATCATTTTTTAAAAAAAGGATGGGCCAAAAGAAGAAAAAGATGCAGAACAAGATGGAAGGCTGAAAGAGATTGACAGGGTGGTTTCATCAGCTGCTTGTTCTCACAGTAACCATATACTTCTTTATCAAAAAAAACCCCAAAAACCCAAAAATATTAAAAACCAAAAATGAAAAAGCAAGCAAACAACAACAAAAAAAAACCAAACACAACCCCCCCCCCCCCAACCAAACCAAACAAAAAAACCCAAACCAACCCAAAAAATCTCACAAAAATCTCCACTTTTCCAAATATCTTCATGCTGCACCTTGTCTGCTCTTGGTGTGAGTGGAAGGCAGTGCTTGATGCTCCTCTGCAAGTGGCAGCCAGTTTGCTGCAGGCACATTCCCAGGTAAAGGCATTGTGCAAATGTCAGAGGAGTGTCTCCAGACTTGAAAAATCATCTGTCATTGCTTTCACCTTAATGTGAAATGAGATCCAAGGGGTGGGGAGAGGATAGGACAGCCAAAAACTGAACTCCAAGCCAAATTAGGTCTGCCTCTGAAAGCAGTTTTCTGTTCCAGAGGTCTCTCTCTCTCCACATGGGGTGGGCTGGCCTTGGGCAGCTGCCAGATGCCCTCCTGGATGCTCTCTCCCTGCTCCTCCTTGGCAGGAAAGAGGGAGAAAATAAAGTGGAAAATCTCCTGGATCAAGACAAAGGCAGGGAGATCATCCATCAGTTACTGTCATGAGCAAAACAGACTTGCCTGGGGAGAAATTAATTTAATTTATTGCTAAAATTTGTGCAGCCTGGAGAGGAGGAGACTGGATGGAGGCCTGAGAGCAGAATCCAGCTTCCTCCTGAGGGAGAGCTCCAATCTCTGCTCTCTGTGACAGGGACAGCACTTGAGGGAATGGCTGGAGCTGTGGCAGGGGATGTTTAGGTTGGATTTTAGAGAAAGGTTCTTCCCCCAGAGGGTGCTGGGCACTGCCCAGGCTCCCCAGGGAATGGGCACAGCCCCAGGCTGCCAGAGCCCAAGGAACATTTGAACAATGGTCCCAGGGATGCCCAGGGTGGGGTTGTTGGGGTGTCTGTGCAGGGCCAGGGGTTGGGGTCCATGATCCTTGTGGGTCTCTTCCAACCCACTTGATTCTATGATTAAAATAGATTTGAAGGATGAAAAACAAAGCCAAAAATTAAACCAACCTCTCCAACCCTCTTTGCCCAAGCTGGGCTTTGCTTCTTCATTCCCAACTTTTCTGTCCCTGTGCCCTGAGGGACTGGGAATGGTTGCAGTCAGCCCATGACATCTCTCCTCTGCCATTCCTCCTTCTTCCCACTTTTCCCCAGGAAGTACTGGGCAGAGGCAACAGAGCAGCTACAGAAGTGGAGGACTTGGGCCAAGACATCCAAAATCTGGGCTGTGGGCACCTGAATTTATCCTTTCTAAATCCAGTGCAGGAAACAACACTGATCTTGTCTTGTGGAATATTTGGGGTTCAGTTGGTGCCTGTGCTACTTGAGGGTGTAATGAGATTGCCAGGTTATTTCAAATTCCCACTTCCCTGTTTGTCCTGGCCTTGCAAGTGTAGTGTTTAATAAATCCTTTACAATGCTGAGCATTAAAGGCTGCTTAATAGCTTGTCACTTCAGGTTTGTGTTATTTCAGCTCTTGCATAAGTGCATTCATGATTTTGGCACTTCACTGTGGTATTTGCTGGGTCCCCAGGACAAAGGAGGAATTGAGAATCTGACTCCATGTTCTTAGAAGGCTAATTTATTATTTTATGTACTTATATTATGTTAAAGAATGCTATAGTAAAACTACAGTAAAGAATAGAGGAAGGATACAGACAAAAGGTTACAAAGAATGATAATGAAAACTCGTGGCTGCTTCCAGAGTCTTGACACAGCTGGACCCTGATTGGTCATTAAGTCAAAACAACTCACATAAAACCAATCAAACAACCACCTGTTGGATAAACAATCTCCAGACCACATTCCAAAGCAGCAAAACACAGGAGAAGCAATCAGATAATTATTGTTTTCATTTTTCTCTGAGGCTCCTCAGCTTCCCAGGAGAAGAAATCCTGGCAAAGGGATTTTTCACAAAATATAACAGTGACACTTCCCTCCAAGCCACCACAGAGGTTTGAGCTCCTTGGCAAGAGGAAGCAGGGCTGGGGGGAGATCACAAGGGTTGGCTTTCCTCTGGGGTGGGCAGGAATGTTCTGGCAAAAATAGGCAGCTTCCAGTTGAGCCAGCCTGGAGCATCTGAAGCCTGTGGTCCTCCCACTTCTCTTTTTCTCTGACAGCTACTCCAGCAGCAGCAGCTGCTTCCTCAGCCCAGGCAGCTGAGCTCTTCTTCCAGAGCAGAGAAGCCTGGGCCCAACTCATCATCCCTGTTAAATGCCCCCAACTTATCAACCCTGTTAAATGCCCCCAACTCATCATCTCTGTTAAATGCCCCCAACTCATCATCCCTGTTAAATGCCCCCAACTCATCATCCCTGTTAAATGTCCCCAGCTCATCATCCCTGTTAAATGCCCCCAACTCATCATCCCTGTTAAATGCCTCCAACTCATCATCCCTGTTAAATGCCTCCAACTCATCCCTGTTAAATGCCCCCAACTCACCATCCCTGTTAAATGCCTCCATGTCACATCACAGTGAGCTGAGCTGGATGGCTCATTGTGCAAAACTCCCAGATACCTGGAAGCTGCCAGGACTTCAGCTGGAAATCTGGAGGAAAGAACCTTTCTGCCCTCTTCCTGGTTTTGTTTTCCCCTGTGATCTATCACTTTTTTCTCGGGAAAATGTGTTTTGAGTGCCCAGCCTGCGATGTGTTGGATTTGGACCCAGTTTTTTGTTTAGAAGGAGTTTGTTTTGGTTTTTTGGGGTTTTTTTGTTTGTTGGTTTTTTGGTTGGTTTTTTTTTTTCTACACCAGCCAGAACTGGCTGTGATTCCTTTTCCAAGAGACTTGTAAACAAGCAGGGTAATGAGGGCTGTGTAACTGGGCTCCAGAAGAAGCTGGACTCCAAACGATGAGGCAGGAGCAGCTCACAGAGCTCCAGATGCTTCTGCCTGCTGAAAGTGATGAAATGAGTGTTGAGCTCCTGGTTATATAGATTTTGTCACCTATAACTGCCCTGAAATGGGCTCTGTAATCCAGCTTCTGAATCTTAGAGGAGGGCTTCTTCCCCAGGAAGAATTATTTACAATTTGCAGTTGTAAATAACGCTCTGTTTCCCCTTGTTCCTGTCATCTCTTCCTACCCTGCACTGCTAGTGATGTATCAGGCCTCATCTGGATTGTTCCAAAATCCACATTAAACATTTTTATTTGGTCTATCAGTGTTAATGTATAGGCATTTTTCTTCTATAAGGGAGATTCCTTCAACTCTTCCAGTTCCTGGGTTATTCCTAGGATGTAGCCAAACATCATTGATAGAGATCATTTGCAGTCTTGTTCTCTGATAATTCCCCCACCTTTGTAAAACCTTTCTGAGAGCTCTTTTAAAACTGCTGCTTTATTTTTGGAGACCCTCTGCTTGAATATTGGACCTCAGAATATCTGACTGCTGAGCCAATACCCGATCCCAATACTCCACAAATTTCGGATGGAGGATTTGCTTTTTGTGACGTGGGAAATTGACCCTTCCACTTGGCAGGAGCTGTGAGGAAGGAGATTTCTTAGGATTTCTGTAGGAAAATGCTCCCTGCTAATGCATGAGGAGGATGGGAACAGCTGCTGTGAGCTGGCAGTGCCCCTGGAGGCTCCTGGGGTTCAGAGAGCGAGGGCAGAGTGAGGCAAGGGAAGGTGAAGCCAGCAGCTGTAGAGAATGAGAACAAGCTCAGATCACCCTTTAGTCACAGCCTGTAGTGGTGCCAAGTGTAAATGTGAGCACTCCATATCACTGGCATCCAGATAAAAAGCAGGAACCAGTGAGCTGATGAGATGCTGGAGTTAATGGGGTGTGCAGGAATGCCACGGTGGATCCCAGGCAGCTCACAGGGCAGGGCTGGGCATTGAAGTGAGCTCCTGGGATTTCAGGAGCTCTTCCTCCCCAAGCTTTAGAGTGTGGTCACAAAGCCATTGCTGCATTCGAGGGGCTTGGGGTGTGTGTCCTACCCTGCCTGTGCCTGTTTGCTGCTGCTTGTGTTCCCTGATTTTAAATTATTCAGGCAGAACAGGATGGCAGCTTGTTGAACAAGGAACCTGTTAGAGAGCAGGATCTGTGCGTGGAAGAGGCAGAGGACTGCTGGAGCTGTGGGGGCTCCTTAAATTAACTTTGTTCCTAACCTTGATACAAAGATGGGGTGGAAAAGTGGAAGTCCAAGTGTGGCCACATCCTTGGCCCAGCCTTTTCCCATTTGGAACAGCCCTGCTGCAGTGCTGGCAGTCCTGCACTTCCAGAAAGGGCCCCCATTTCCTTACCCTGAGAATGACTTCAGCAGACACTAAAATTCACCCCATGGCTCAGAAAGTTGAGAATTGAATGAGCTTAAAGGTGTGCATTTTAACCTGCCCTGTGCTCATCAGGGTGAAAAGCTGAACATTCTCTGTATGGAAGTGGGAAATTTGTTGATTGCCAGAGTCAGGAGTGGAGAAGAAGAACCCCTCTCCCCCTCATCCTTCTGTAGCTGTCGATGACAGACTGTAAGTGTCACCGTGTGAGTGTTGGCATCTTCCACCAGGGCTGCTGGGGAGCCACGTTTTCCAGCATTTAGCTCTTGTGTGACATGTGAGAGGAGAAAGGCTTTGCTGTGCTGGCAGCAGGAGCTGGGCCCTGCGGAGGGAGGGGGTCTCCACCCTTCAGCAGGAGCTGCTGACCTTGGTGGCACGAGGGGGTGGGATGTGGCTCTGGAAAAGTGCCACTTGGTGAGGGTGGCAGATGGCACAGAGCATCAGGTGCTGCTCTCCAGCCTCACAGTGACAGCTTTTCCTATTCCTGGCCTTCTCACAGCAAATGTGGGCAGCAATGGGTGATCTTGGGGCTGGCCTGCTGCACCCCCAAGAAGGTTCCTGCAGCAGCTGATCCTTCACAGTATTCATGGTCTGTTTAAATGGTGTTTGTGTCTCAGATTTTTGGGGGTGGATGGTGATGCTGCTGGAGATCACAGAATCATTCAGTTTGGAGAAGACCTTTGGAGTCCAACCACAAATGGTGTGACTTCAGCAAAGAGCTGGGACAGAACAGGGCTGGATGCCAGAATTCCACTGGAGCTACCAAGGAGTCAGGTTGTCTGCCTTCAGCAACCTTCAGGATTATTTTTTGGCCCCGAGATTAATTTTTATCTTGTAGTATGAATCAGCTGTGTCCTTAAAAAAGCAGGCAAAGCCACAAAATCTGACTCATTGCTCTTTGCCTTCAGGCAAATCCTGGTGAGGCCAACACAAGTTTGGGGCAAAATATCACTTGGATCTACCAGTCCCTCTACACACTCCAGCTGGGAAAAAGGGGATACTTCTCCTATCCAGGGCTTCCTGCCTTCCTGGCAGGAGCCTTTCTGTGAAGTGTTGAGATCATTTAGAGCGTGACCATGCACACATAAGCTTCTGGCAATTCCTGTTTCACCCTTTAATGAGCTTGGTTCCCAGGAGTGTTTCTGCCACCCAGTCATGCACCAGTTAAAAGTGACCTCTGCAAACCCCAGACTTGGTTCCCTGTATGGCACAGAATCACAGGATAATTTAGGTTGGAGAAGACCTCCAAGACCATCGAGTCCAACCTTGGTACCATGCAAGAAGTGCTAGGACTTTTAAATGTAAACCAGTGATGCTGTGGTGGTGGTAGAGATCGAGTCCCAGACCTGTTTGGGTTGGAAGGAACCTTAAAGACCCTCTGATTCCAACCCCCTGCCATGGGCAGGGAATGTTGGGAAGTTAATTCCCATGGGCAGACCCCACACCATCCCCTGGTGGCATTCCTGCCTCCTGTCTGTGAGGAATGAGTCAAGCCAAGCCCCAGGACCTGTCATTACTCGTGCCACTGAGGAGTGACTGTCAAATGTCCTGTCACACCTACAGTCCCCATCCCACTTCAGCTTTTGGAAAGCAAACAGCTTTGTGTCACATGTAAACTCTCTATTTTGGGTTACGTGACTCCTGCTGGTTTTCCAGTAACTTGCAAAAAAAAAAAAAAAAACAAAAAAGAGGAAAAAAACTTCCCTGAAGTTTGAAGTTTCACACATTAAACTTCCCTGAAGTTTTACACCTTGAACTTGACCAGGAGCTCCAAATTCAGGACCAGCTTTGCTGCCTGTCACTGCTCAGCCAAGGTGATAAAATACCTTTGGAGGAGGGTTTTGAAAGCTCTCTTTGCAGCAGTAATTGTGGGAACTTGCATTCTGCAGATGCTGAGCAGCCTGAAATGAGTCTTGAAATCACCTTTGGTATGCTTTGCAGCAGATTTCTGAGAGACACTGTGAAGGAAAAGCAAAACTCAGCATCCCTGGCACTCTAGGTGCCCCTTTAAATTATTTACCACCAAAATCATATTGTCTCATGGGCACCCCAAGGCCAGTTTGGATGGGTCTTGGAGCAACCTGGTCTAGTGGAAGTTGTCCCCGCCTGTGGCAAGGGTGGAACAAGAGGAGTTTTGAGCTCCTTTCCAACCCAATCCATTCTGGGATTCTGGATCCCCTGACTTGGGATGAGACTGATGTGGCCACCCCCTGTGTGCACCTGGAGAGTGATCCCCCACAACCCAGGGAGCTGGAGGTGCTTTTCCACTTGCCAAACCCCTCTTTAATCCTCTGCCTCACCACTCAAATTACAGCTTTATATTAAGCACACCACTTATTAATTAGCAACAATAACCATTGCCTTGTAAGATAATTATTTTGCCTCATAACAAAACACTTGCTGGGAAGGCTCCACTTTTCCAGCAGCTCCAGCTTGCCCCTGGCTTTCCTGCTGCTTCCTTTCAAAGCTGACAGCTCTCAGTGTCTTTGGAGAGGCTTTTCCTAGGCAGGGCTGTTGTCACACTGCTTCAGTGATTGCTTTTCTGAGCTACCACAACTCAAACTGCTCCCCAAAGGCTTTGCTCAGACCTCTTCATGCAGCTTACACCCTGTAGCTGTGGGGTGTTTCAAATATGCATAAGCTATTGCTGTATTTCTGGGCTATTTATTTCCTACTCGACTGTCTGGTTTGTGATGGATTTTGTTTTTCTTTGTTTTCTCTCTCTCTCTCTTTTTAAAATTTATTTGGAGGGTTTTTATTTTATTTGGAGATAAATTCTCATTGGGAAGTGCAAGTGGAGAGCAGAACTGAATTTCAATTCTGGCTTGATACGTGGGCTCAGATTTTCTAACCTGGCTGGGTTTGAGGCTGTGTCAACAGATTGAAAAGCACTAATTGAGACCTCTGTACTTAGAAAAATGTATCCTGGGACATTTTCCAGGATGTTTTAACAGCAATGCACCTTGTAGGAATAACTGCAAGACATCTTAGATTGAAAATAAGAGGTAAAGCCTTTGTTATCTTACCCAAGCAGCAGCTGGGAGTGTTGCTGAGGGTTGGCAGCTCAGCTCTGGCCCTGCCTGTGCTGCCTCCCACACCTGCTGGTACCTCTGCTGAGGTTCCCTCCAAAGGCCAGAAGATGTCACGTGGACATTTTTATCTTCTTCATTGAACCCCTAGGAAGAGGATTTTTTAAAAATTTGTATTTTAATTTGCACCTTTTCCGTTGTCTTCCAGCACCAGAGCTCACACTGGGGGGAATTGAAATGCAATCTCAGAGCTCTGTGCAAGGGCTGGAGCTGCCTGGGACATCTGTTAGTGCCATGGGCAGGCTCTGGAGCAGACAGGGCTGCTGACAGCAGACAGGAGAAGATCTGTCTGGACACTGCTAATCACAGTCTCTGCCAGGCTGGCTCTGGGAGCCAGGCACAGATGGCTGCACTGCCTCCCTCCAAGTCCTTGTAGCTCGCTGGTATTTTGTGAATCCATCTCGTTTTAGCACATTTTATGGCTTGTGCTCTGACCAGGCAGGGGCTGCTGGAGTTTTCCTCTGCAGTGACACCAAGCTGGCTGCTCAGACTGGAGTCCTGCCACGCTGAGGCAGCATTTGTTTCTCGGTGTCACCAAAAATTTGGTAAAATCAGTGGCCAGCATCTCCTGCTGTTTAAATGGCTTTTACCTGAAGGGGTTAACAGGAGAAATAGATTACTCTAGACTTGAGCAGTATTTCTGTATGTCCTTTCATCCCAATCAAAAGATCACTGGGAACTTGATTAGGAGGAAATGTAATGCAGATCACTGATGAAAATACCCTCTAACAGCTTTGCATCTGGAAACGATCTGAGAAATACCATTGTTCACCGACAGCTGATTAGCAGAAACTCTTCACGTAGTCATTAACATACCTGGCTGAGGCCTCACTAATTACCAGCTGAGTTAATGCCTTCACCAGGGTGACAAAGGGGACAAGTCAGACCTCATTTCATTGGCTCTGGTAACAGAAATGGAGCCCTGAAGGTCACCCCTCAGTTTTGGGGATGTGGCTCTCCCCTCAGCTGGGCATTTTGAGCTTCCCTGCAGCCAAGACCCAAAGTGGACTGTGAAGATCTCAGCCCCTGCACAACTCCCACATCTTTGTTCCCCAGATTTATTTTAATTTCTGGGAGAATATCTCATGTCCTTCATTACTTCCCTGATGGAAGCAGTGTGTTTTACTGGGAGAACATCTCATGTCCTCCATTACTTCCCTGGTGGGAGCAGAGTGTTTTACTGGAAGAACATCTCATATTCTTCATTACTTCCCTGGTGGTAGCAGTGTGTTTTACTGTGAGAACATCTCATGTCCTTCATTCATTCCCTGGTGGTAGCAGTGTGTTTTACTGGGAGAGCATCTCATGTCCTTCATTATTTCCCTGGTGGTAGCAGTGTGTTTTACTGGGAGAGCATCTCATGTCCTTCATTATTTCCCTGATGGAAGGGAAATAATTGTGTGTTTTAGCCCAACAGCTGCTCTTTGAACACGCAGAAATGTGAAATCCCAGGCTGGTTTGGTTTAGGAGGGGTCTTGAAGAGCATCTAGTTCCAACAAACACAGACAAATCAGGTACTGATCCCTGTGTGCTGAGTGATGGATACTGGGGGCAGTGTGTCCATGCAGGGGCTCTCCTGGAGGTCCCAGCTGCTTCCAATGGACTCTTCAGGAGGCAAAGCTGGGCCCATCAGCCACAGGTGGGGCAGCTCTGCAAAAAAGGAAGGGCAAAGAGTGCAGGGAGTAGTAGGGGGAGAGTTCCTGTTAGTGGAAGAGTGGTGGTGCAGAGTTGGTTGGGTTGGAGGGCTCAGTTCAAATCCAGTTCCTCCAGGAGCAGGGGTGTTTGGGAGTGCTGTTTTTGCACATTCACAAAGGTGTTGTTCTGTGGAGGATGATCCTCCTCCTCACCTCCAAACCACTGCTCTGCCTTTGCCAAGATAGGCCTCTGTGCGTGTGCATGTAAAATGAAATTAAGCTGAGAGGCTCTGCTTTCTGATTAAAATCAGTGTCTCTAAATAATTGCAATGTTAAGTGCTGCCTGTGCCCTGCAGAGCTGCCCTGTGATGTTTTCTCTTGGTTCAGCACTTAATGGGGTCCTTGGGAGTGAGTGTTTGAGTGGGGCTGACTCACTCTCTGAGGCCTGGGGCTGTGGGGTGGTTGTTGCTTTTACTCCTTGTTTCACAGCCCAGCTGAAGAGCAGAAAATATCCTTCAAACATGGGAATGGTCAGTGACAAATTCCTTGAGCACCCTGCCAGGACCCCAGCAGTGCAAGCAGGAGAGCTCCTTCCTGTGCTCCACATTCATGTTTCACCCCATTATGCCCTTCAGCACTTTTTCCTGGCAATGGATGCCCTGCTGAGATGCTTGGAGAGCCTCAAGGATTCTCCCAGCGTTGTAATTGTTCTGGAACAAGCAAGGGATAGCTCCTGGAAAAGGAAGGATGTGGGTTATTTCATAGCTTGGCTTTTTCTCCTTTGAAAGCACTGCTTTTGCAGGCAGTTACACTGTGCTAGCAGAACAAATTTCAGTGAACAGTTGATAAAATTCATAATTAATGAGCTTTGGCTACCACAATGCTGATTCTGTTCAAAATAAGCTCACATTCCATGCTTGCCTTTTTCCCAGATACAAACGAATCTGCCTTTCAGTGGAATCAAATGTCACTTAGACATATGTAGCCTGGGGAGAAAGTGCATTCTTCAGCTGTTTAGTACCTGTCCCAGTCTGTTTGCAGGGATGTGTTGATTTTGGCCTTCTGGGCACAAAGTAGGAAGAAGAGAAACTTTCTCCTCTATTCTCTCTAAAATGCTGTCTGTAGGGCAAGATGAATTTTTATGGGATGAATGCTGGAAGCATGAAATGGATGGAGATGCCTGAGTGAGCTGCCTCTATTCTTTGCTTTTCCTGTTTCCCTCTCATTGGAGGGAACATCCAAGGACTTCTTCTTGGATGGCCTGGGGACATCTCTCAGCCAGATAGCAGTGCAAGTGATGGGCTTGGAGGATGAGGAGAAGTCACTGGTGGTGATGGTTGTGCTGCAAAGTTCCTGGCAGATATTACAGATATTTGTTTAGCTATTGATATGCCTGTGTTGCCTCCTTCTCCCCAAAGCAACATTTTTTATTTTTGTCCCCACAAAAGGAGAAAACTGGGCTGGGAAAGAGGAAGCTGTAATGAGATGGAGTTCAAAGTCCCTTCCAGCCCAACCTGTTCTGTGATTGTTCAGGCTGGCATCAATGGATTAATTACCTGCAGAACATTATAAATCAGCCCTGGCTGCTCAGGTAACCAGGAGAATTAAAGCTGAGGGAAGGTGGTCTGGGGAAGCTTAATTGGTGAGAAATGAAGGAAAGCTCAGCAGCCAGCTGAAGTAGGTTAAGAATGGAGGTGTGATTAGATGCTCACACCTGACAAGCCAGAGCAGGGGTTGTAGTCATCAAACCAGCCTTAGATTAGCTCTGCCCTGGCAGAGATGCTGTAGTTTATAATTTTTCATCTAATTGCCTGAGATGTGGTGAGAAAGTATCCCCCAGGGATGTGTCCTGTCAGGGAGGCCACAGTTCTTTCCTTCCTCCTAGATCTTGGACACTGTCTCTCATAGGAAATTTAATATATGTCTAAGGAGGTTTAATTTTTCTAATTAATTAGAATTTCTTTTCCTCAATTTTTTTCCCTACTGTGTCTACTGCAAATGTTTGCCCTGCTGTTGGTTTGTTAGAGAGAAGCTGGCTGTGAGTTTTGTGTGGTTGTCACTAAATTCAGGGTGGGTAGGTGCAGGTGCCAGCTGATGCTGTGAAGACATCCATGGTCACTTAATTGCTGTACCTGAGCCCAGGTGAGATCAGGCCAGGACAGGGAGTTGTGTCCCCAGGGCTGGGAGGCCCTGGGGGCATCACATGTGGATCAGTGAAGGGGTGATAGGCTACAAACCTGTTGAAAGTCAGAAACACTGCTTTGGATGGCAGCAAAAGTGGAAAAGCAATGCTGATTTGGAGTTTTAAAAGACTTTTTAAACTTCTGGGTCTTGGAACTAGATTATCTTTAAGGTCCCTTGCAACCCAAACCCTTGCAGAACATCCTGCTTTGGGATGTCAAACAAACCCAATTACTCTGAAACCCAGGAAACCTGCTTTTATTTTGCCTTTCAAATTTTCCTTTTCACCTGCTTTTTTTTAATCTTTATGAGCTTTAAACAATCTCTCAGGTGGAGTGGAGTGTGCAGTGTGGGCAGTGTTATGAGCATTTGGTACCTCCTACAGATTTTGGCATGTGGGCAAAGGGTTTAATATTCCTTTAGTATCCCAGTCCCTTTATAGCAGTTTGCAGGGCATGAAAGAAAATCCAACTCTGCAGCAGAATTCAAAGGGGAAATAACGAATTGTGGTCTGTTTCAAATAATTAAAGCACGCAGCTATTTAGTGATCTATCAAGGGGAATGAGGGAGTAATAAGACACTCTGTCCAATTTGTTTTAGAGCTGGAGTTGGAGTGCTCTGGTATAAAATTATAACCTCTGTATTAATCACAAGAATGTTCACTGTATCTAGGTCAAATCCACACGTGAACCTCCACAAAACTTTTGCTTCATTCAGCTTTTTCATGATTACATTCTGGTGCCTTAGGGGAGGTAAAATACCTTTGATTTTAAAGAGGAGGGGAAAAAGGGGGGGATTTTTTATCCAGTTTCTCTTTAGCTTCTCCTTCCTGCTTCATTTTTTTAAAGCAGCAAGGTTTTTCTTTTTAAAAAAGGAGGGAAGAAAAGGTTTGTTTTATGTATGTTTTTCATTGAACGTTGCTCAAATTCAACCAGTTCTATTGTGCCTCTGAAGGAGCCATAAAATTTCATTACAGCTTTTCCACAGAAACCAATTTGAGTGTCCAAGGCTTGGTCTTGTGGTTTAAAGATCTCTCCCTAGAATCAGTGTGTGCTTCTCTCCCATCCCTGCGTGGCTGCCAGGTTCAGTTCATGTCTACTGAAGTATTTCTTTGGGGACTGAAACCAATTAAAACTGTGATGAATTAGAGCCTCTGCCTTTGGGTTAGCTCTAAATCTTGGCTTTGTGAACATGAGCATCCCACTCTGCAGGTGACTGTGAGGGTTGGCTGTGCTCTTTCTCAGTCTGATTTATACAGAGAATGATGAAGAGGGAGCTCCGGGGCATCCAATAACCTGTTTTTAGCTAAAAATCTGAAGGGTAGTTGTTTTTTTTTAGGGTTTTGGTGTGGGTTTTGTTTCCCTCTTTTGTGCTAAAGAATCAAAGTGGCCATAAAAATAAGAAACAAATAACTCACTTTTAGCTCCTCTTTTCTCCTTTTTTATTAATATCAAATTGCTCTGGAAATGTAACATCTCCTCAGGTTGGAGGCACCAGGAATAGCTCCTGCCGTGGATTTGGCAGCAATCCACCATGTGTGGTGTGACTTGCAGTGTAATGTACACATTGTTACCCAAAAATTACCAAAAATACCCAGGGAGGGTCACACGCTCCTAGACATGCTCACGGCTGGGTTTTACTGATCTTTATACAAATCCTAGAGCTGCATCTCCCATTTCTGCCAATCAAAAGTACTCAGAGCTCCAGGGCCGAGCTGGCATCGTTTGGGAGCATGGATCCTATCTCCAAATTATTCCACTGGATGGTTTGGGGGGACAGTGCTGTGTCCAGTTCTGGCCCCTCAGTTTGGGAAGGATGTCGAGATGCTTGAGAGCATCCAGAGCAGGGCAACCAGGCTGGTGAGGGCCTGGGAACATAAACCCTGTGAGGAATGTTTGAAGGAGCTGGGGCTGTTTAGCCTGGAGAAGAGGAGGCTTAGAGGTGACCTTATTGCTCTCCACACCTTCCTGAAGGGAGGTTGCAGACAGGTGGGGTTGGTCTCTTCCACTGGGCAGCATTGATGGAACCAGAGGACACAGCCTCAAGTTGCATCAGGGAAGGTACAGGTTGGATATTAGGAAAAAAATTTTCACCCAAAGAATAATAAAGTACTGGAATGCTCTTCCCAGGGAGGTGGTGGAATCACCATCTCTGGATGTGTTTAAAAAAAGACTGGACATGGCACTTGGTGCTATAGTTTAGTTGAGGTGTTAGGGCATAGGTTGGACTTGATGATCTTGGAGGTCTCTTCCAATCTCTTTATTCTGTGATTCTGTGACCTTAAAGCCCATTTCTTTCCAAGGGCAAGGACATCTTCCACTATCCCAGGTTGCTCCAAGCCCCATCCAGCCTGGCCTTGGGCACTGCCAGGGATCCAGGGACAGCCACAGCTGCTCTGAGCAGTGCCAGGGCCTGCCCACCCTCCCAGGGAACAATTCCTAATTCCCAATATCCCATCCATCCCTGCCCTCTGGCAGTGGGAGCCATTCCCTGTGTCCTGTCCCTCCATGCCTTGTCCCCAGTCCCTCTCCAGCTCTCCTGGAGCCCCTTTAGGGCTTGGAAGGGGCTCTGAGCTTTCCCTGGAGCCTTCTTCTCTCCAGATGAACATTCCCATCTCTCCCAGCCTGGCTGCAGAGCAGAGGGCCAATGGTCATGTTTAAAACATTGGCCTAAACTCTCTTTGTTCTTTTAGGGAGTGCAATTTCACTCAGAAATCCATCCTGACTCGTGTTCACCTCGATCCATGCACCGTCGTGCTGCAGCTGCTGAGCCCCGCCATGAGGCCTGGTCCTTTCCCCTGGTAAGCACCATCCTGTCCCCAAGGGAGGGCCCATGTCCCTGAGGGCCTGCTTATGTCCCCGAGGGGTGGCCCATGTCCCCGAGGGGTGGCCCATGTCCCTAAGGGACTGCTCATGTCCCCGAGGGCTGGCCTGTGTCCCTGAGGGGTGGCTTGTGTTCCCGAGGGACTGCTCATGTCCCCAAGGCTGGCCTGTGTCCCTGAGGGGTGGCTCGTGTTCCCGAGGGACTGCTCATGTCCCCGAGGGGTGGCCTGTGTCCCTGAAGGACTGCTCATGTCTTCCAGGGATGGCCCATGTCCCTGAGGACCGTTCATGTCCTTGAGGGGTGGCTCATGTCCCTGAGGGACTGTTTATGTCCCCAAGGGGTGGCTCATGTGCCTGAGGGACTGCTCATGTCCCCAATGGATGGCTCACGTCCCCAAGAGGTGGCTTGTGTCCCCGAGGGGTGACCCATGTCCCTGAAGAGTGGCCAATGTCCCCGAGGGGTGGCTCGTGTCCCCAAGGGATGGCCTGTGTCCCTGAGGTGTGGCTCATGTCCCCAAGGGACTGCTCATGTCCCTGAGGGGTGGCTCATGTCCCCAAGGGGTGGCTCGTGTCACCCAGGGGTGGCCTGTGTCCCTGAGGGGCTGCTCATCTGCTCATGTCTTCCAGGGGTGGCCCATGTCTCTGAGGGAGTGCTCATATCCCTGAGGGGTGGCCCGTGTCCCTGAGGGACTGCTCGTGTCCCCAAGGATGGCCCGTGTCCCCTAAGGAGTGCTCATGTCCCTGAGGGATGGCCCATGTCCCTGAAGGGTGGCCTATGTCCCCGAGGGATGGCCCATGTCCCTTAAGGAGTGCCCATGTCCCTGAGGGACTGCTCATGTCCCCGAGGGGTGGCCCGTGCCCCGAGGGGTGGCCCATGTCCCCAAGGGCTCCCTCCTCTCCCCTGGAGCAGTGACACCGTGGCAGGATGGTTCTGACCCCTCCATTTGTCCACTGAAGGCTTGATCAAACTCGAGAGGACTCTGCTGAAATGGCTGCTTGTTCCCTCACATAATTACTAGGGAAAGCTGCCTGTGGAGACCCTGGCACGGCCTTGCCCTGCTGGATCACACAGGTGGCACTGGATGCTCATCCCTTGGGTATCCCCCGTGTCCCTGCTGGGCTGCTTCACCTGCTCCCAGTGTGGAATTCATTGCTTTTCTCACCTGCCAGTTGCAGGTAGGGCTGCTCACCTTCCCCCTGGGCAGCAGAACAGCCTTTGATCAGAACAGACCCTTCTGACAGCCGTAGTCTGAATAAATAACTTTGCTTTGCTGCCTTTCCATTCTGATTTTGCTTTCCCTAGAGATTTGCACTCTCACCATCACCAAGAAAACACATTTATTTTTGAATGTGTAGCTAAGCTGGCAGCAATGTAACACCTTTTCAGCTCTCGCTTGGTGTAACTGCAAGAATAAATAGCTCCTTTCTCTTTCTAGTCTTGGGAATGTTTGAGCTTCCCGTGACTTTCCAGTAAAATTTGATTTAGGAGGAGTTGGAGCCACGTGTTGTTTGCATCTGACCCGAGGAGATTTTTATTGCTCTGGAGTGATAACTACCGAGGGGAAATTGAAACCCCCAGAGTACAAATCCTTGTCACAGACACAAGGGAAGGCAGAGCTTGGGAAACCAAGGGGAAACCACTGAGAAACCAAGGACTGGGGAAATGGAAATGGCCACAAGTGGCTTCATGAAGGGCAGCAGGCAAGGAAGGAGCAGCGACCTGATGCTCTGAAAGGGCTTTGTCCTGCTGGAGGAGCAGGAACAGAGGTGCTCATAGTGGCTTTTCATTATTCAGAGGAAAAACTGGAGCTGGGGTGTCCCATCTGGGACTGGCCTGAGCCAGGGGCCAAGCCCTGGCAGCTGAAACTTTACATGGCTGTGGTTAATGGGGTGAAAACTGTGCAGCTGGGTTGGAAGAGAGGTGCCAAGAGGAGTTTCCACCTTACAGGAAGATGCTTCCAAGGTTAATATCCAGCAGGTCACCCCTTTCAGAACTTTCAGTCTCAACCCTCTCCCTCAAGTTACCTAATTCCCTAATTAATTCCCTGAAGGGTAATTAATGGTGCAAGGCTGGAAAGCCAGCACTCCCCTCTGCCAGAGCCATTCCACGTGGACCACCTCTGCTTGCTGAAACAGGAGACAACTTGCCCTCTTGACTGCATTTCCTAGCAGGTTTCTGGGATTTTTTTCCCCCTTTCTCTGGCCTCCCACGTGGAAAATAATCCTTTCAACATGCAGATGGCAGCTCCCTTCACGGAGGGGCAGGCGTGTGCAGAAGGCTGAATTTTTACTTTATTCATAGAGCATGTGTGTGTGTTGCTTGCAGGGTGTTACTCTCAGTATTATGTTAAAAATAGCTGGTGCTAAGCTTCTAATTCTTAACCTTTTTTTTTTTTTTTTTCTCAAGCTCCTGATTTCAGAGGCATTTGTGATTTATGGTGTAAAACTTTCCTGTGGTTGAGAGGGCTGGTCTAATTTTCCATGAAATATCTACAGCTTGCTTATAAAACTGGGTTCTGATGGTTAAAAACATGAAAATGCTTGGGGTCTTTTTGTAAATCTGCCACAGTAGGCACTGGATTGCCGTGTCCTGGTGCCTAAACCCACAGGATTCATAGAATATCTTGAGTTAGAAGAGATCCACAAAGGATCATTAGACCAGCTTTAGTTAGTCTGGAGAGAGCAGCAGTGCTGTTGGTGCATAACTGAACATTCTGGTCATGAGTGGGAGGACTAAAATCCTCCAGTGCAGCTAAAAGATGGCATTAGTGGGGTGAAAAAAGTGTATTTTTTTCTATCTCCTAGCCTTTCTCCAATTATTTGTGTGGCACAAGTGGCCTTTTGCACAGAATGCTGCAGCCCTTGTGGATGGGCTGCATTTCTAGGCTGCTGCTCTGCAGGGAAAAAAGAAAGAAAAATGAAGGGTTTATTTGAAACCTTCCTCCTGAGGTTGGTCCCACTTTGTCTGATGATTATTAGAGGGCTCCTCCCCCTGCTTTCCCTTCTGCTGGAACTTTGGAAAACAAAAAGAATCCTGAAGAGCAAATGGCTCGGAGTGAGCTCCTCACAGGAGGATGCTGATTCTACACTGGCCTGAAAGGGTTTGGGTTGGAAGGGACTTCAAAGCCCATCACATCCAACCCTCAGCAATGGGCAGGGACACCTTCCACTGTCCCAGGCTGCTCCATCCTGGCCATGGACACTTCCAGGGATGGAGCAGACCACAGCCTGCACATCCCTGAGCAGGGACACCTTCCACCATCCCAGGCTGCTCCATCCTGGCCATGGACACTTCCAGGGATGGAGCAGACCACAGCCTGCACATCCCTGAGGATGAGTGTGAGTGGAAGCCCTGTGGGTGACACAGGGAGCAGTGCCTGGCACCTGCAGCAGGACCCCATGGCCCCAGGGTCATGCTTGTCCTGGGCCATGGGTGGGGACACAGAACCCCCTGGAGCTGTGGCTATCATGTCAATGCATGTGTAAATTCCAGCATCATCTTCCCCATGAAGTTATTAATGAAAATCATCACCCTCATTTGGAAGCTGCCATCACTTAGTAGATTAACCTTTATCAAGCAACTTTGCTATGCCAGCTGCACAGCAAAGTAATTACTTTTAATAGAATCTGCCCTTGATTTGAAGCCACAGGGGAAGCAATTAAATTTAACAAAGGCAAAAGCCATGACTTATAAATGAAGATGGATGGCTTTTGCTATCTGTTTCATAAATTCTATTGTGTACAAGTATAAGAAAATACTCAGCTCCTCTCATGTTCTGGGGGGTTTGAAATGTGGCATTAGACTCTTGATCTCTGGGTGGATTGGATGTCATCAGAGCCAGCTCTGGGATTTGGCTTAGCATGGTTTACACATGGTTGAGTCACAAATGACTTGCAGGAGGCTTTGAGCCCTTGAGCTCCTCAAAACCTTGACACTCGTGTTCAGCATGAAGAGTTTGCTTAATGGTTTCTCAGACCACCTCATCTCTCACCTCTGCCTCTCTGCTGGGGGAGTGTTTTGCTTGAAACCAAGATGTGCCTCAAACTGCTTTTTGTGTCTGTGAAATTGTTCAGCTCAGGTTGTACCAGTGACAAGGGGCTGAGCCATGAATGTCCCCTGTACCTGTGTGATGGCCCTGAGACAGAATCCCTGGAATGCTTTGGGTTGGAAGGGACCTTAAAGATAATTTCATTCCATTGGCAGGGACACCTTCCACTATACCAGGTGGCTCCAAGCCCTGTCCAACCTGGCCTTGGGCACTGCCAGGGATCCAGGGGCAGCCACAGCTGATCTGGGCAGTGCCAAGGCCTGCCCACCCTCCCAGGGAACAATTCCTAATTCCCAATATCCCATCCATCCCTGCCCTCTGGCAGTGGGAGCCATTCCCTGTGTCCTGTCCCTCCATCCCTTGTCCCCAGTCCCTCTCCAGCTCTCCTGGAGCCTCTTTAGGCCCTGCAAGGGGCTCTGAGCTTTCCCTGGATCCTTTTCTTCTCCAGGTGAGCACCTCCATCTCTCCCAGCCTGGCTGCAGAGCAGAGGGGCTCTGATCCCATTAAAGCACTGCCCTAAAATACCCTGCTGTGGGGCTGGGCAGCATCGTGTGGCCCCTCCCAGACCTTGATGACCCAAGCCAAAATTACAAATGTACTTTCCTTCTTTGGTTCAAACCTGCCATTCTAGGCTTGGCTGAGGTGCAGAGAGGGTAGATCCTCATTTTCCATCCCTCTGGGCAGTGCTGCAGCTGCTCTGTCCTGCCTTTTCCACCCCTGTGCTCACTGCCCTGAGGGATGCTGAGCTCCCAGGAATGCTGACTCTGCTGAGTGTTCCTGGAAATGCTCTGCCCGGGTGGAGGGTGGGATGTGCTTAGCAAATGGGAAGTGAAAAGCAGTGACAGGCTGCAGGCTGGGGTTTCTCACAGCTGTGAGGAGCAATCCTATGTCCTGGGTTGTGTGTCAGAGCAGTTCCTCTCCCCTTTGCAGTTTGTTGTAGCTGGGCTGTTTGGGCTCAGAGCCCTGGCTTGGCTCTCTTCCTCCACTCCAGCTGTTATCTGCTAACCCAGATCTGCTCTGTAATCAAATAGCTCTGCCTGAGACTGAAGTGTCTATTTCTTTTGCAAAGCAGAAGAAGCCAGTGATCTCTGACTGGCTTAGTAGAGTAGCATCAAGTGTCCCAGCAGCCTTTCTGCTGATATTTTTTCCTATTTGTTCAGGCTGCTTGAGGTCTCTCCCTCGGTGTTTTCACCCTCTGGGGTGATCCCTGCATTCCAAACACTGCCCTTAAACAGCTGCTGTGCAAAAGTGCACGTGCAGCATCCCAGCCTCTGTGTCAGCAGATTTCCCTCTTGTGAACTGTCAGCACAAAATTCAGGATATTGGTCCCAAAGGAGGCAAATCCTTCATGGTGTCACATTTGACTTCCCAGGGTTATTTGGAGGAAAGGAGGTCTAGGGAGGAAAGGAGGTCTAGGGAGGAAGGGGAAGGTCCCTTAGTGCCACTGAGTGTCCCAAAAGGTGTGTGGAAGTCTTTGGTATATTAACTTTTAACATGTTGATTCAACTTGGAGAAGAGAAGGATCCAGGGAGAGCTCAGAGCCCCTTCCAGTGCCTAAAGGGGCTCCAGGAGAGCTGGAGAGGGACTGGGGACAAGGGATGGAGGGACAGGACACAGGGAATGGCTCCCAGTGCCAGAGGGCAGGGATGGATGGGATATTGGGAATTAGGAATTGTTCCCTGACAGGGTGGGCAGCCCCAGAGCAGCTGTGGCTGCCCCTGGATCCCTGGCAGTGCCCAAGGCCAGTCTTGGAGCACTTGGGATAGTGGAAGATGTTCCTGCCCATGGCAGGGGTGGGATGAGATGGGATGGGATTTAAGGTCCTTCCTAACCCAAAGCATTCCAGGATTGGGAATGCAGGTGGCTGAAGGCTGAGCTCACACAGGATGGATGGAGACAAGGTGAGCTCTGCAGGGGTGGTGACCCAGCCAAGCTCCCTGGCCATGCCTGACCTTGGTTCCCCATGGAACTGGTGTTTTAGGCAGTGCAGCCAGCACAGGGAGAGGTGTGCCAGCTGCTGGGAAGGGAGCAGCTCGTTGAGGAGAAATGCTTCCATGATTTGCTCGGCAGCTCTGATTGCTCTCCTGGGAGCTTTGCTCCATCTCTCCCCCCACTGCTGCTGGCAGATCCAAACCAGAGGCTGCACTGCCTGTGTGCTCCTCCCTTCCCAGTGACCCCACCTGCGAGAGGCTGTTCCCTGTCCCTGGGTGCAGGACACAGCGTTAACATCTCCTTGGGAAAGAGATCCCTGTTGGTTGTGACCCTTGTGCAGGGAGGGAGCAGGGCTGAGCTTTTGTGTTGCTGCTTTTGTCTCTGCCACAAAGGCACCGGGGCTTTTGCTGCCAGGGATTCAGAGCTTTTCCTTCCCATCCAGTGGTTTTATTCCCCTTTGGGGAGGTGGGTTGCAATGGAGGGGATGTTCTTTGACTGGTAGAGTCAGTTGTTTCAAACACAACAGAAAAAAAGAAGCATCTAAAGCTGCTTCCACTTTCTTTTGTGGGGAAGAGTCTGTACATGTTTCTGTACGTGTTTCTGAGCAGCTCCAGTCTGGCAGGGAGCAGCTGCCTGTGCACGTGAGAGGCCCATTAAGATTCAGTGCTGCTTCAAACCTCCCAATCTATGCTCAAAACAGCTTTCTAAAAAGCAGGAGGAGGAAAAGGAAAAAAAAAACCAAACCAAACCCACCAACTGCATTAAAAAGCAGCTTCCAAATTAGAATTGTTTGTTTCTCTCAGGAGAAACGGGAGCTGTTTTCCTGCATCCCTACAGAGCATCCTAATCCTGCTGCAAGTCTCTCCTGCTGCCAGGTGGCTTGGTCTGCTGGGAAATTGGTTGGATATGTGGTAGGGAAGAGGTTGGAGTCACCTTACAGGCAGCAAAGGCTTAAATGTGATGAGGCTGCAGTGAAAAAATGCTACAGAAATAAAGATCTTCAGCTGGGGCAGTACACTGACATGAGAATACTGTATTTTATGTGTGCAGTAGAAATTAATCTGGATTAATTTATGAGAATAAACACAATGACAATCAGTCCTTTTGGAAGCAGAGGAGCTTTGTGTTTGGTCTGGGTTAATTGGCTGACAGAGAGGTTGCTCTCTGAGGGGTGCTGGTGCCCACACTGTCTGTGGAAGTGAGTGCTGTGACTGTGTTCACAGGGGTCTTAGGTTGAGGGAAGAGATGAGGATCTGACTCCATGTTTCAGAAGGCTTGATTTATTATTTTATTATATATATATTACATTAAAACTATAGTAAAAGAATAGAAGAAAAGATTTCATCAGAAGGCTGGCTAAGAAGAGAAGGAATGATAACGAAGGTCTGTGGCTCTGCTCTCTGTCTGAGCCAGCTGGGCTGTGAGTGGCCATTAACTGCAAATATCTAACATGGGCTAATCAAAGATCTACCTGTGGCATTCCACAGCAGCAGATAATCAATGTTTACATTTTGTTCCGGAGGCCTCTCAGCTTCTCAGGAGGAAAAATCCTAAGGAAAGGATTTTCCATAAAACATGTCTGTGACAGAGTGCTCCCAGCAAACCCTTCCCTCTGCATTTGGGTTTGCCTGGGAATGGGGCAGTTCTGTGGGCACTATTATTCCATGGAAATGGAGAGAACTGTGAGGGAAAAGGCTCCAACACCAGCAGGGAGAAAGGGGAAGACAGCCCCATGTGTGTTTGCATTCCCTTCTGCCAGGAGAACAAAGAGGGAACAAACACCACTTCACGCTGGCATTTGCCCTGTGATCAAAAACACTTCTGTGTTTTATAACCAGCTCCAGGGATTTATCACCAAGACTTCAGGATTCCCAAGGGGATTATGTGCACAGACCACGAAATTCCCTGGAGTACATAAAGTTGAAGTGGAGTTTTGAAAAGGATATAAACCTTCTTGTCTGGGGCTCTGCCAGCTTGAACTGCTCGTGCTTTGGCAGACCCATGGGTGCCTGGGGACTGCAGTGCAGAGATCCTGGCAGGGAAAGCTGCTTTTGGCCGAGGTGTACATCACCTGTAAAACCCCTAACAAAGGCAGGTTCCCTCCTGGGAATGGGTTTGACAGGCAGCTCCCAGAACAGGGAGGAGGAATCACTGATGGTGCTGCAGCACCAAATGCAGCAGAGCACTGAGGATGCAGCTCTGCACTGAAAATCTCCCCAGGGAGTGCAGGTGCACAGGTTTGCCTTTAAAAATCACCTTGCTGCAGTCTGTCTGCACTGCTTGGTGTCACTCTTGATTCTAAGTCACTTAGATTTTTTTCTAAATTATTTTTTTCCCCTAGAAAAGCTTTAAATGGGTCTATATTTAGAGCAGGCTCCTTAAAGACTCTGACAGCAAATAATGATCTTAATAGGGCCCCCTGATACAGATCAGGAGTCTTCTACTTCTCATGCTCTGGAGTTTGAAACTTGAGGGTGTTTGGGTTTTGGGGATTATTTTAATTTTCCCCCCAAGTGCTGTGACCACCTTTTGGTGCAGTGCAATTGAATTTGAGACAAACTGTGTCTCCTTCAGGATGGGTTTGCTGTAAAAATTGTGGTGCAGTGCTGGGGCAGTTGAACCCTTCACTCTCCCTAAATCTGTACCAGAGAGGAGCCAGTGGTGGAGATGCCAGGGGTCCAAGCACTGCTCAGTTTGGTGACCTGGCTGAGGTGGAAAGTTCTGTAAAATGTTATGGAGGAACAAAATTCCTCCCCATGGGCTGCAGCTGGGAGTCTGCCCCAAAGGGCTCTGCCGTTTGTAGATTCTCTCCTCCTTCCCCAAGGAATTATGGCTGGTTTGCATCTCACAGCAAATTTAAGGGTTGTGCTCTGAGCTTGGGGAGGAGGATTTCTGCCAGAAATGTTGGTTTTGGTGTCTCCTGTCGGCTCTCATAGGTGTCCATGGATGCAGTAAGTGTGGTGAGGCCCTCCTGCCTCCACACCTGCTCTGGCTGGCTGGGTGGAAAGCTGCCTCCTTCCCCAAAAGCAGAGTCAGTGTTCTTGGTCCTTAACAGCTCCCAGATGAGCTGGTTCTCCACTGAAGCTTCTCCTGAGGCAGCAGAATTTCTGTTTTCTATATTTAATGTTTTCCCTATGCCAGTGCTCTGACACTTGCCATGGCCCATCATTCCAGCCCCTTATTTCCATGGGTTACACAGCTTCAGCTCAGCTCTGGGGCAGCACGGGCTGAATTTGAATTTTTAGAAGCTTTTCTCAGTGGTCCATTAGCTGTTTGCTGTGTGGAAATAGTTGTTGAGTTAAGCTGACAACAGGAGCTTCTTGCAAACGAGGGGAAGACAAAATTGATGCTTTAAGCAGCGTTGTTGGAATGTTTATCTGCTTGAGCACATTATTGCAGCTGCTGCTGCTTTCCCAGCACACGTGGAAGGCTGCAAGAATCCCTCTGTTCTCTGCTGAGTGCTTCCCCTTGCATCTGGAAGAGGGAGATGCCATGGTGGGTAGAATTAATAGCATCAATTGTTGAATGCTGCAGTTCTAACACAGCACAGATTATGGCTTTTAAGTAGGTAGGATAAATATTAATTAAAATACGTGGTCTGAAAGACTTGGAAAATCAATTGCATTCCTCTAAGGAGCTTTCTTGTTGAGACTTTATTTTTTAATTCTTTCTAAGCCTTGCTGTCTTGCTGTGCTTGCTGAACTTCTGGGGGTTCTATGCTGCTGTGTCTCTAAACAAGTGCCCCAAAAATCCCCACAGTGCTGGGAATGGAGAGCTGTGAATTTCAGGGAGGAACTTTTAACATGCCTTAAATACAGTGTGGAATAGTGATGTTTAAAGATGCCTCGATGGAGATGGGAATCTGTTAGCTGCACATCTCTTGTGCAGGATTCTCAGGGAATGAATTTGACTTGCTGCCTAAAGGCTGTAATAAAGACTTGCCTCGTCCCTGTGGCTGCTCTGAGTGGCTGGCAGAAGGCATCAGGGTAGCTGTGTGTTTATTTACCTGTCAGGCCCTGAGCAGCCAGGATGCTGATGATGAACTGCCAGGCTGAGGCATCTGTCTGCAGGGATTGTAAAGTACTCCCAGGACAAGCAGGGCAGCAGGGACAGTAGTTCAGGTTCCATCCTCTTTGCTGTCTTTCTGGTCCAATCTCCACAAAAAGCTGCTGCTCTCTCGGAATTGCTGCTCTTTGTTGCCTTGAGGGGAGCTGCCACAACCAAGGATGGAGTTGACAGAGAGCAGGGATGGGAAGAGCCAGCATTCCCCCACAAAAAAACCACCAAGGAAGCGTGTTTGCCTCAAAATCTCCCTCTTGAAACACCTGCTGGGCTTTCCCAAGGCTCTGCCCTTCCCACTGGGACCTTTCAACCTCTTCCTCAAGGACCTGCTCAAATGTGGGTGGGCTTGTGCTTCCCGAGGATTTAATGGGATTCCTCCAGCATTCCTGTGCTGTTTCTGAGTGCACTGGGGATGTTGTGCAATTAGCTGGCAGCTGATTGCATCTCAGGGTGTGTGTCACTGTGATGAGATAATTACAGCAGGGCCCTCAAGCCCATCAGCTGGATCCTTCCTGACAGGTGCCCGGTCCAAGGCGTGCTGGATGTGCTGCAGGCTCCAGGACAGCTGGAACCTGCCTCCAGAGATGAGATCAGCTGCTGGCTCTGGGCAGTGGGCAGAGGAAACCCTGCTCAGCTGGACTTTGGTCTAAATAAGAATTTAGAGCTTGGATGGGGAGGGTTATATTCCTTCTCCTAGAGTCGCTTGATCTTTCTCTTTGCAAAGCACTCTTGAAAACAGCTCTTTAGGGAATCATAGAATCCTAAAATATTCTGGGTTGGAAGGAAAACTTTAAAAAGTTTCACCTCATTTCATGCCAGCCCTGGCATGGCAGGGACACCTTCCAATATCCCAGGTGGCTCCAAGCCCTGTCCAACCTGGCCTTGGACACTTCCAGGGATCCAGGGGCAGCCACAGCTGCTCTGGGCACCCTGTGCCAGGGCCTCATCATCCTCACAGGAAAAAATTTCTTCCCAATATCCAGTCTAAATCTACCCTTCTTCATCTTAAAGCCATTGGGAAGGATCAGGCTGCTCCTGGGAAGTTTGCTATAGATGCAGCTCCATAGTGATCATTTTATGGCTCTCTGGGCCTTCTACCTAAAGCCACTCTGTATCCTGAGTGGTTTTGGTTTTCTGTTCCCTCTCGTCACCTCCCTATTGTATTTGGATTGCCCCCAGACGTTGGAAGGAATGATGAATCTGACTCCATGTTCTCAGAAGGCTAATTTATTACTTTATTATACTATATTATATTAAAGAATGCTGTACTATACTAAAGAATACAGAAAGGACACTTACAGAATGCTGAAATGATAATGCTGACTCTGTCCAGAGTCTGACACAGCTTGGCCCTGATTGGCCAAAGAGCCAAAACAACTCCCAGCAGAACCCAATGGAACAATCACCTGTGGGTAAACAATCTCCAAACACATTGCACATGAGCACAGCACAGGAGAAGCAAATGAGAGAAGAATTGTTTTCCTTTTCTCTGAGGCTTCTCAGCTTCCCAAGAGAAAAATCCTGGGTGAAAGGATTTTTCTGAGAATGTGAATGCCACACCTCCCTGCTGTGGTTTATTTTTAGTTTTGGGAGGTTTTTTTGCCCATTTTGTTAGTCAGAGGTAGCCTTAATTGCAGCTCATGAGCAGCATGGATTTCTTGCTGTCTCCTGGCTGCCCTGGTGCTGCAGCTCATGAGGCACTTGATGTGGCATTGCTGACACCTCTAATCAGAGCTATTACAGCCTTGACAAGCTCACTGCACTGAATGAGTTGCCTCAAGCTTTGGGCTTTCTGTGCCACAAGTCAGCTCCCAGTGACTCTGTGTTTCCACTTGAAATCCCGTGTCACCCTCTGGCTGCCCTGCAGCCTCCTGCCCAGGGCTGGTCACAGGATCCCAGCATGTCCTGGGTGGGAAGGGACCTTAAACTCATCCAATTCCCACCCCCTGGCCTAGGCTGGGACACCTCCCACTATCCCCCTGTCTTTTCCAAGCCTTTCCAGCCTGGCCTTGGGCACTTCCAGGGATCCAGGAGCAGCCACAGCTCCTCTGGGCTCTTTCTCAATGCTACTGAAATAGAATTAATGAGAGGAAGAGATAAGAGCACTTTAAACAATCTTATAGCTGAAAGAAATGATCACGTTCATGGACAACTTGCATAAAGCAAATTGAGTAGTCAAGTGCATGTGCAGTAACTTTTTTTTTCTTGCAAGTGATTAGAGTAATAAACCTCCTCCTGTCATCAGCTCTTTATGTGAAGAGACAGCAGGTAGTGCTTCTGGAGGTGAACAATGCAGCACTGAGCCCTGAAGCTGCATTAACAGGATCATGAGGGAAGAACAAAGAAAAAGAAGACAGAAAAGTCTCTTCTTTAAAATCAAAGTTATTTCCAGGCCAGGAGGATGTTTAAGTTGCAGCTCTGACATTACCTGGTGTGATCCCCTGGACCACAGGAGGTGCAGAGCTGCTGTCACCAAGCAAAACCTGCAGTGAGAGACTTTAAGTAGGCTCCAAAGTCCTCTGGATTTGGAGTGTTGGAACCCTGGACGCTGAGAATTTTAAACTTTCTGTGCTTAAAGACACAGACCCACAAGGGAACACTGCAATTGACCTGAGGCTGTGGAGAAGGCTTCCAAAATTTACTCATAGTGCTGAGATTACAGGTGTGTAGTTAGTTAGAAGTGTGTAACAACACAGAGTAGAAAACTCAGAGTTTGGGATTTTAGAATATAGCAATAAATATGATGCAAGATGGAGGTTTTAGGCTGGAGGCAGGTTGTTCTTCTTTACCTTCTTCTTCTTTCTTCACCTTCTTCTTCCTTCTTCTTCACCTTCTTCTTCCTTCTTCTTCCTGGGTTTGGGTGACATTCTGTAACTGGGCAGAAAAGTCCCCATTGCAGCTGTTTGGGATTGCAGTTATTGGGTTAAAAAGGAAAATAATCTAGGTGTCCTTCCTTAATTAGATAGTTTAGTCTTAAAAGACCTTGTAACAAGAGATTGTTGGCCATTTTTTGCCTTCTAATGAAAAGCTGCCAAACTCATGGTTGTGAGAGTGTTTTACTGATAAGAAATAATAAACACTTGAGTCTGAACATGAACTACCTCTTCAAATGCCTTCAATGCAGACCCAGAAAAACCAATATTGGAGGGCAAATGTGTTTTCCTCTGCTTGTGGTGAACCCTGTTCCAGGATGACATGGACAACATGGAAGAGCTTGGCTGTGAGACAGGATAACCTTCTCCACTTCACTGTACAAGCTTGGTGCCTTTATTAGCCTTAATATCCCTTCTTAATTTTTTTCATTCTCTGACATCCAGGACTTCAGCTTTCTTTTCAAGATGTTGATGCTTTGAGCTTCTGTAGTCATCTTCCCTTAAGCTGCTGCTCCTTGTGTTCACTTCTGCACCTTTAAATCAGCTGGCAAGTGTGTTTTCATAAAGCTGGAGCCTCTCTCCAGATCAGCATTATTTAGAGATTAGATACTATCTGCTGATCAGTTGACTGATAGTGTGTGGAGTGGGCTCTTTTTTTAGCTAAAGCCAGCTCTTCTCTAAAAATATTCCAACTTGAGCATTAAGCATCAAAGGATTTCTGATCACTGGGATTATTTAAGCATGGCACAGTGTTATCTTGCTGGGATTTCTCCTAAACTTCAGAGGCAGCTTCACAGGGGTGTTTGTAGTTAAAAAGTTGATTCTGCACGTGGCAAGCTCCAAGGCTGAACCCTCCTAGGCCCTGATGGGTTTCCCTGATCTGCTGCCCTGGATTTAGTGAAAATCTGGGAAGCTTCACACTCGTGTGGTGAATGCACAAGTGAATTTGGTTTTTGGTGGATTTGGCCCCACTTTTGGGACAGTTATGAGTTGTGCTCAAAAAAAGAGGACTGTCCCCTCATTGTCCCAAGGTTAAGCATGAAATGACTGAAAATTTTCTTAGCTAGAAAGTGCTTTTAGCTGACAATTTGTATCTTGCTCATTCCTCTGTTAGAATAGCTGGGACAGTCTCATTTTGTGGGTCTGACCTGCTGTCCTGGTTCCTGGATGTGACCTTACTTGGCTCCATTTGGATGTGTCTCTGTCTAGCAGCCTGATCTCCTTGAGATTTTTCTCTATTTAGCCTTCTCCAGCAGTTTCCATTAGCTGCATCTTTAATGATAGCTTAGTTTCTGTTATCATAAAACAGGTTAATCCAAAAATATTGGGGTGTAATATTGGGATAAACAACCCTCAGATTTCCTGGAAGTGTCCAAGGCTAGGCTGGACAGGGCTTGGAGCAACCTGGGATAGTGGAATGTGATGAGCTTTAAAGTCCCTTCCAACCCAAACCACCCCATGATTCTGTGATTCCCTGGACATTTCCCCTTGAAATGCTCATTCCCTATTGATAATGAAACTTTGAGAGCTATTAATTAACCAATTTAAGCTTGTTTTATAGCTTATGTTAATGTTATTATAACAAATCACCTGAAATGGTGACACCTGACTCACTCTGTTGCTTCCCAGACCTCTGGTGCTCAGAACAACTGAGATCTCTCCATCCAACTTATAAATAAACCCCATGTTACCTCAGTGAAACCCCACAAAATTAATATCAATAAATACTGCCATCCTTTAAATATTTCTTAATTTGGTTTCCCCCTGACCTCTGCAGTGCATCTAAGATTGATTCTGATGGTCTGTAACATATTGAGCTGGAGACTGGATGAAAAGGGAGGAGCAGGGGGAGATTTCTGTGGGGAGATAAGAGATCACTGGAGGGCTGCAAGGGTTTTAGGAGGGTGTGGAGCTGGAGCAGACTTGCCTGGTGACCTTTGTGAGGCAGCAGAGGCCATGCATGTATTTAAAAGCTGGTGTGATCTGGGGACACAATTTAGTGATGGCATTGGAAGTGCTGGGGCAATGGTTGGACTCTGATTTTAGGGGCCTTTTCCAGCCTAAATAATTCCAAGATGAGGTTATTTGCTGACTTTTAAGCCACAGCAAAGACTGAGATAAGATATTGTTGGGACACATTCCCAGCTATTTTTTTTCTGTATAAAATGGAGGGGGGGAAATAAATTCAAATAAATTGGAGCTGCTGTGGCCAGAAAAGTCACCTTTGTAGAGGAGAGCATCTGATGGACATAGCAGTGAAATGTTGGGAATTAGGACTTTGATGGAGGGCTTGAGACACAGCCCTGTCAATTTTGGGGTGTTTCCCTGTGGAATTCATTGAAATGGATTCTGGGGGTGCAAGATCTGGGAGGGTTTATGTGATGTGCCTGCTGCTGGAGCAGTTTGACTCCCCACAATATCCTGCATGTTATTTGAAATAAATGGCCCCCAAAATAAGTGGAAATTCCATGACTCCTTCTTTGGAGGTACAGAAGAGTTTGGAGGATATTCCCAGGGATGTCAGCCCCAAGGAGGTAAGGTGGAAGGCAGTGCCTGTGCCTGCCTCAACCCAGGAGAAATAATTAATCTCTGGATTATTCCTGGCATACCAGAAATAGCATCGCTCTTGCAAAGATTCCTTAAGCTCTTGTGAAGTTGTCTGGATGTTGAATTATTGGAGTCCCCTCCCCACTACCCCTCCTTTCCCAATGAATACAAACTAGGAATGATAGGGCTGATTTGCATCAAATCCCTCCTTGCTTTTCCTTCTCCCCTCGGAGAAGATTACACAGCTCACATCACTCACTCTGGGCTTTCATCCCCAGGCCCTTCAAAAGAGCCTTCCTTGAATCATGGTATTTGTGGTTGTCTAGCACTTGCTTTTTTTTTTTTTTTTTTTTTTTTTTTTTGAGGGAAAATATTCTTGCTCTGACTTTTGTTAACTTCTGGTAACTTTGTTCCCTTGGCTCTGCTGGGTCTGAAATGCTCCCCTTTGAAGGCATAAGCCGGTATTTCATTAGTTTGGCATTTGCTTTGTCTGTGCATTAAAAGATTAGTGGGATTGCTTGCTCTGAAGCTGAGGCTGCCTTCCAGTTCAGCTGTCGCTCCTGATTTCCCTGCCCAGAACAAAAGTCCGTGCACGGGGAGGGGGAAGCAGCTTTAGAGCCATTTTTGGTAAATTCTGACCCAAAAAAAAAAAAAAAAAAAAAAAAAAAAAAATTTTCAGGTAAGACTTTGCTGGGGAAGCTTTGGAAATGTCAGGGTGGATGTGTGGCACTGCTCCCCTGGTGAGGGTTTAGTGGACAAGGAGTTTAGTGACAATCCCAAAGCTCAGGAGCAGGAGGTCCCACTGGAGGTATCCTCCTTGCAGGCCATGCCAGGGCTTCCCCCCCTTTCCCACACAGGTTATGAGCACTGACTCTTCCTTACACATTCCAATCATGCAAATGCCTCCCAGAAGGTTTCAGTGATACCAACTAGGTCAAATTTATGCTCTGTAAATGAGCAATTCCCATTTCTCTTGTTTATTACCCAGGTTTCTCACATCAGGGTAGAGGCAATTACAGAATTTTGTCTCATCCCTCGGTGACTTGATTAATGTTGCTCTTGACATCTTGGTTTCTTTGTGCTAAATGAAGAGTCATTTGTTGTCTCTTCCCTTCCTCCTCCTTCCCCTCCCCTCTTTCTCCTTTCATTTTTGCTTCTCCTGTTTGAAATCTTCCCTTTTCCCTCCCACAGGCTCCCAGAGGAGCCACTAACCCAGCCTGTTCCCCACGACACCTTTCTGCAGCAGCAGGTTGCCTGAAACTTCCTCCTTTTTTTCCTTTTTTTCCTTTTTTTTCCCTTTTTTCCCTTGCCCAGATCACCTTCCAGGATGCCCCATGTGGGATGGGGTACCCTCATAGAGCCATGGAATGGTTTGGGATGCAAGGCACGTTTCAGGATCATAAATCCAACCCCATCCATGAGCAGGGACACCTTTCTCTAAATCCAGGCACATCTTGACCAATATTGGAGCTCTTTTTGTTGTTTGTTGCTGTTTACAACTCAGATTTTTAATTTTTTTTTCCTCTTTGTAACTTAGTGGTGGAGATTTTAGTTTTTAAAAAGTTTTAATACCTGAGCTGACTCCTGACCCAGGTGAACTCCTGCTTTTAAAAGCTCCCCCTGGGGAAAATCTCTCCCTCTAAATGCACACAGGTAGTCAGAGCAGCCTTGATCTTAATGCACCACAGAATTATGACCAGAAACTAGGGCAGGCATGGAAATAGGAGCTGTGGCTCCAGCCAGGGAATGCAGAGCCCAGCTGGAGGCTGCCTTGCTTGGAATGCTGGGCAGGTGTGAGTGCAGAGATGAGAATCCTGCTGAGTGATGCCTGAAGGGCCTCTCTGGTGCCCCACTGTGAGCAGGGATCAGTGACAGGCAGGGCCTGCACATCCCTTGGTCTGCTGGTTCCCACTTCAAGTATTCCCTGTTCAGGGAAGGGAGGTGGAAGCATTCCAGGCCAAGGTGAAAGAGCCTCACATAGCTCCTGTTAATGCATGGATTTGTTTGGGTAGATGAAAATTTTCTTGAGATTTGTTTGGAGGAGATGAAAAACTCTGACAAGGATAAGGAGATCCCAGGTCCAGAGCCCTCAGGCTCCATAGGGGATGAATCAGTTTTGCTGTTCTTCCATGCAAGGGATGCTTGTCAGAAAAGAAAGACCATTTTTTTGCTGAAGTCTGATCTTTTCTTCTGCTTGCTTTTCTCTCTGGACCTGCATCACCTGGAGCTGGAATTTTTCTAGAGTTCAGTGTCTTTGGCAGAAAACCAAATGAGGTGGGCCTGGGATGGTTGTGTAGGTCCTGTGGGCTGAAAAACTTCCAGGCAGCCCTAAAACAAATCCTTCTAGGCCTCTTGAAGATGCAGGTGAAGAGCTTGCATCCTTGAGTTTGGAATTCTGGCCCCACACCTCAGTGGGCAGAGTGGTTCTGCACCATAGAAAACCCTGGTACAGCTGCTCCTGTCCCTCCCAAAAACTTGGGATTGGGAATCAGCAAATGCTGCTGTGCCCAGGGGATCTCTGCTCTGCTCCTGCCTTCTAAAGTGGCCACATGCAGGAGCTGGAGCCTGGAAGGCTGCTCAAAACATGGAGTGGCTCCTTCAGTGGAGGTGCCAGGGATACTTTTTCATGGAAGACTTAATAAAAACCAAGATTTTCTCTTCTGCAAATGACTCCAGTCAGAGGAGCTGTAAGAGAATCCAACCCCAGAGTAGAAAAGTTGCTCTTTTCCCCTCAGACTTTGACAGATGGTGCAGATTAGTCTGGAGTTAATACAAGGCTTGTCAGCTGCCCTGGGATCTCAGCATCTGGGTGTGAATGTCAGGCACATCCACTGAGTAAGTCTGGGCACCCCCTGAACTGGTTTCTTCTGAGCTAAAACTACAAATTTCAAAAGTCCCTCTTCAGATATTCCACCTTGGATTGCTCTTCTCACCAGTGGGAAAAAGTCAGTGTCTGCAATTTCTGCTTTTATGGCCTTGTGTCCATCAGAAAGCTGGATCAGCATCCTGCTGCATTGCAGATTCCTTGCAGATATCCCTGATCCTTTTCCAGCCTTGCTGCCTCTGGAGAAGACCCAACTGGTCCAACACAATCCCTTGTGTATCTTTTAAGTCTGTTTTTTTTTTTTTCCCAGCTGGTGCTCTGGCAGTCAGAGCCTTCCTGGCACAGGGATCTGGGGACATAAATTCCAGATGAGCACCTTTGATTCCCTCAGACCATGATAAGGCAGAGATGATTGATTGACACCTACAGCTTTGGGAAGAGATGTGATCAACACTGATCCCAGGGGATGTGCCTTTCACCAGGAAGCAGGAGAAGCAGAGCAGATCCATGTGGAGCCCCAGGTGTGTTCCAGGACTTCTGGGAGTTGGGAAGAGCATCTCTCTTTGAGCCAGGTACCTCTTGAATATCACCTTGTTCATGCCAACCTTGGTGTCCAGCTCCAGGGGAGGATGGAGAAGCTCCAGGATCAGCATTATGTGGAATATCCTGAGTTAGAAGGATTGAAACCCAGCTTCTGCACAGGACACCCCCAATATTGTAAATGAGCTGCCCTGACGAAGGCAGGAATGATGAATCTGACTCCATGTTCTCAGAAGGCTAATTTATTATTTTATAATACTATATTATATTAAAGAATACTATGCTATACTAAAGAATACAGAAAGGATACAGACAGAAGGCTAAAAAGATAACAATGGAAACTCCTGACTCTCTCCAGAGTCTGACACAGCTCGGCCCTGATTGGCCAAAGAGCCAAAACAACTCCCAGCAGAACCCAATGGAACAATCACCTGTGGGTAAACAATCCCCAAACACATTGCACATGAGCACAGCACAGGAGAAGCAAATGAGAGAAGAATTGTTTTCCTTTTCTCTGAGGCTTCTCAGCTTCCCAGGAGGAAAAACCCTGGGCAAAGGGATTTTTTCAGAGAATGTGAATGCTACCTACACCCCAAGAATTCCCAGTGTGCCTGCAGGCCTGGGAAGGCTGTGGGCTTCATCCTGAGTGCTCAACACCAGTCCAGAGCATTTCACAGCTGAAAGAGTTGGAATAAACCAGCTCACTACAAACATGCTGCTTGTCTTAGCCATGCTTGACTAAATCCTTCCCTGACTTCCTTCTCTTCCCACAAATCCATGCAGATGAGGGGTCAGGAGCACCCCATCCCCATGGAGGTGTAATCAGCCATGAAAATCTCTCTATCAGAGCCCAAATCTCATCTTTAGCTCTCAGATCACAGAACCTTTACATGCCCTTACCTTGCCCTGTTGCAGGTCTGCTCCCAGAGGAGATGGAGGACACGGGGCAGAGAGACTGGATGTTGTGTTCTCAGCATAAAAGAGAGACTAAAAATAGCTTGGAGGAGTTGTGGAAAATCATCTGTTGCATCTTTTGATGTCTCTTTATCTCAGGTAAGGGTGGAAGCTCTTCTGAGGTTTTTTGTGTTTTTTTTTTTTTTTTTTTTTTTTGTTGTTTTTTTTTGTGGCTTATTTTTTCTGGTTTTTTTTCTGTTTTTGGGTTTTTTGTTTGTTTCTTTCTTAATTTTTAGGGGTTTTTTTTGCCTTTTTGGGGGTATTTTGTTGCTTTTGTTTGGGGTTTTTGTTTGGGTTTTTTGGGAGAGGGTTGGGGTTTTATGGGTGTTTTTGTTTTGCTTTTTTGTTTTGTTTTTTTGGTGGTTTTTGGGTTTTATGTTTTGGGGGTTCTTTGGGTTTTTTTTTTTTTTTTTTTATTTTTGGGGTGGGTTTTTGGGGGATTGGGGGGGTTTGGGGGTTTTTGGGGGGGTTGTTGGTTCTTTTTGTTGTTGGTTTTTGGGGGGTTTTAGTTGGTTTTTTGTTTTGTTTTTTGGGTTTTTTTCCCTTGTTGAGAATTCTTTCTGCCAAGACCTCGGGAGATGTTGGAGCAGTGACCTCAGGGGCAGGAAATCAAGCATCCCACTGAAGAACCATTCCCAGAGCTTCAGTGGATGCAGGAATGTCCATCCCTGTTCACTATGGAGGCACAGGAGATGGGATATCCCAACACCCTGGGCTCCAGCTCTGTGTGATTACCCCACCTGGCCCTTGCAGCTGAGCCCTCCAGCTTTTTCCCCAGGTGACAGGGATCCAGTGCAGTGTTTTGACAGCTGAAACAGCCTGGAAATAACGAGCTGGAAGCAATGTTTTCTCTCCTGTCCTCTTCCCATTTGGAGAAGAAGATGTATCATGGAGCAGGCAAGGCTGGGGCTGTTTGCTCAGGGCTGCTGTTTAATCAGGGAGCTCTTCCCAGGGTCCTTTCCCAGCTTTGTCACACCCTGACAGCTCTGGACATGGTTTTCCCACTTGCCTTTGGCTCAACAGAAGGACAAGCACCCAGGAAATGTGGCTCAGGTTTGACTGGTGCAAGCATTTCCATGGCAATATTTATTTTATTTTTGTTTCTAGAGTTGTTTTAATGCTTCCAGAGCTCTCTTTTGCAGGGTTTTCTGCTCTGCAGCTGTAATTCTGCTGTCTTTATTTCTGTTCTACCAGGCCTGCAGCAGGATTTTCCATTTGAATGGCTGCAGTTTTAAACTCATTTATCATTTTTATGGGAGTTCAGAGATATCTCATGGAAATCATTGCCAGGGAGAGCAGGGAATTTCAGTTTACATCCATTCACACGTGGGTTTGCCTCGAGTCAACACCAAGAGTTGACAAGAACTGGAATGTAAAACTGTGTTGGCCATGGATAGCATAGTAAATGCCTGGAGAATTAGAATAATAGTAGGGGGAAAAAAATACAGGATCTGGGATTTGTTGTGGTTCTTCCTCATGATAGCACATTTGTCTGTCTTTTCAACATTCAGAATATTTTGGTTTAGGACAGACCTAAAAGCTCATCAGTGGACAGCAAGTGATGCTTGGCTTGTTCCAAAATAATCCCCATGGAGGGAATCCTGTTGAGTTTCTTTTCTCCTCTTCCAACAAAAACCTTGGGTGGGTGTATAAAAGGAAGAGGTTGGATGTGGGGAACCAAAAAGTCACTGAAAACTCCAGCCCAGTGCAAGTTACAGTCGTGGAATATCCTAATGTGGAGTTCTGAATTGTCTCAGCGGGATGACAGTTAAAATATTCAGGATAACCAGGAAAGGCAGCATGCTTGCCCTTTTTCCTCCTCTTCCTTTCAGTGTGACATTTCAAAGGTGTTTTGTTCCTGAAACACCTGTTCCCAAAGGGAATATTTGTGTGTTTTGGTGTTCTCCCAGGCTGTTTTGGTTAATTGCAGAGGTTGAATATCTCAGGATTCCTGTCTGGTTCAGACCCCCGTGTGTAATGGTGCAGAATGTTCTTTATCTGCACTGAATTCTGAGTGTCACTCTCAAAGAAAATACAAATAAATGCAGTTATTAGTGTGGAAAGCAGCTTTGGCTGGGGCAGGGAAGTGCCAGGTCGTGGTTTAACTCCCCCTCTGTGCAGAAATCAGCAGCTCAGTGATAATTCCACCCCACCCTCAGCCTGCTTCTGCCTGAGCACAGGGTTTGGGTTTTTCATCTTTTTCTCCTGCAATCATCCAGCAGGGAGGTGGTGATGTCCCATTCCTGGAAGTGTTCAAGGCCAGGCTGGGCTTGGGGCAACCTGGGCTAGTGGAAGGTGTCCCTGCCCATGGTAGGGGTGGAATGAGATGGGATTTAAGGTCTCTTCCCATCCAAACTCTTCTGGGATTCTCTGGAGGGATCAGACTCGTGCCTTCCAAAGCAGGAATTATGTCCTGCTGCTCTTCCTCCTTCCAATTAATGATGGGCTGATTTTCAAATGAATTAAATCAGTGTCTCACAAAGCCTGGTGGAAAAGTTGAGCCAAAATCACCGGGATTTGGGATTCCTGTGTGGGATTTCTTTAATCTGCTGGGCCTCCTCTGTGGCCCTGCTCCCATCTGCTATTGGGTGCTGTGCACCACGAGGCTGGGGTGGACGTGGGATCACAGCAGGTGAGCCTCAGCTGCTGGAAAGCTGCCTTGGAATGGACTTTTTCCTGGGAAATCCTGGAGCTGTGCTGCACTAGGGCTGTGTCTCAGGGGTGGAATGAGATGGGATTTAAGGTCTCTTCTCACCCAGACTCTTCTGGGATTCTCTGGAGGGATCAGACTCCAAAGCAGGAATTAGGTCCTGCTGCTCTTCCTCCTTCCCGATTAATGATGGGCTGATTTTCAAATGAATTAAATCAGTGTCTCACAAAGCCTGGTGGAAAAGTTGAGCCAAAATCACCGGGATTTGGGATTCCTGTGTGGGATTTCTTTAATCTGCTGGGCCTCCTCTGTGGCCCTGCTCCCATCTGCTATTGGGCGCTGTGCACCACGAGGCTGGGGTGGACATGGACCCACATGTTGAAAATTGCCATGCAAGGTGCTTTCCATTCCCATCTGTATGGCAGATCACCTTTGCCAAGTGGGCAGTTTGCCTTTGAGTGACCACATTCACACCTCCCTGGGGAGGGGACATTGCTGATAACAGACTATTGAATGTCCCTGCATGGCTGATAAGAACTAGAACATCCCATGGGGAGATGTGAGCCCAGAGGGAGGAGCCAAGCATTGCTGCCCAGATAGAATCCAGAGGTTTTTGAGACACCAGCACGGCTTTCTCCACGGGATTGCCCAGAGGAACAGCAGCTGCCTCTCCTTCCACTGCATCTTCAGAGGAAGAATCCATCCTTCTCTACAGGACCCTCTTGCTCCAGCAGAGCCACCCCTGACACTGCAGGAGGGCTGCAGCCACATTTCCAATGGGACTGCCACCAACAGCCTGACCCACAGGGTGTCAGGTTGGGTTCTGACTCTGGCAGTGTTGTTCAGGTGTGCCGCATTGTTTATTTTATCCTTTATTTTTTTCTTTCCCTATTAAAGAACTGTTATTTCCTGCTCCCATATTTTTGGGTGAGAGCCCCTTAATTTAAAATTTATAGCAATTCAGAGGGGTGGGGTGGGTTTATATTCTCCATTTACATTTCAGGGGAGGCTCCTGCCTCCTTAGCAGACTCCTGTCTTTCCAAACCAAGACACCACAGCAGGTGAGCCTCAGCTGCTGGAAAGCTGCCTTGGAATGGGCTTTTTCCTGGCAAATCCTGGAGCTGTGCTGCACCAGGGCCGTGGCTCAGGATGTGCCTGACTCCCTGACCCTGGGTGGCAGCTGCCCAGCCTGTGAGGAGGAGCTGGCTCCTGGAGAGAATGCCAGCAGATGGTGCTGGACATGCAGGAACCAGGATGTGGAGAGGCAGGAAAAGCTTTTGTCCTGTGCCTCCAGCTGTGCCTGATTGCCTGGAGTGCAGGGATGGGGCTGGGGCTGAGCTCCATCTCTTTGGGGATGGTTCTCTGCAAGTCCTTCCAGGTGCAGGAATCTCTCACAGAGCCACCAGCTCCATCTTGGCAATTCTTTAGGTGTCCCAAGACCTTTTGCCTGATGGAAAAATCACTTGGAGCTTGCTTGTTTGGGATTTTTTTTTTTTTATTTTTAGGAGGTTTTTGTTGGGTTTTTTTTGTTTGTTTGTTAGTTTGGGGGGTTTTTGCTTTGTTTTTGGGGTTTTTGGTGTGGTTTTTTTTGTATGTGTGGGTTTTTTGCTTGGTTTTGGGAGGGGGGCTTGTTGGGAGTTTTGGGGGGGGTTTTGTTTGGTTTTGTTTTATTTTTGTTTTGTTTTTGGGGGGGTTTTTGGGGGGGTTTTGGTTTCATTTGGGTTTTTTTTTGTGGGGCTGTTTTGTTTGTTTGTTTGCGGGTGTTTTTGTGTTTTGTTTGGCTTGGGTATTCATTTTTTTTTATTTAGAGGAGTGAAAAATGAGCTGTGCTTACAGAAGCATGAGTCAGACTGGCAGTGCAAGCAATTTGCAGGATTGTTTGCTTATCAGCAACCCGAATCTGCCCCAGTGCTGGGCTTTTTGCTGTTCTTACAAGTGTTTAGGAGTCAGATCCTGTGACTTCTGCTCTGATAGTCACCCAAGACCTGAGATAATGAAGCAACCATGACAACAGCAGAGCTTTCCCTCAGAGAGGAGCCTGTGGAGCAGCTCTGGTGCAACATCTGCACAGCCACTGCTGGAGAATGTCAGGGTGTTTCTGTAATCGATGACTTCCATGCAGTAATTCTGGCTGATGATCACTTATTCCATAATATCATCCTCAGAGGGAATGATTTCACAGCAGATATTTTTCTGGGGACTATTAAGACTTTTTTTCTTCTTTTTTTTTTTCCCCAAAGGCTCTGTGAAAGTGATGCTGTTATAATATGATCCATGCAACCACGGTTATTTCTGGGACAAATAATGGAATCAAAAAATGGTTTGGGTTGGAAGGGACCTGGAAAAAACATCTCATTCCCACCCCCTGCCATGGGCAGGGACACCTTCCACTATCCCAGGCTGCTCCAAGCCCCATCCAACCTGGCCTTGGGCACTGCCAGGGATCCAGGGACAGCCACAGCTGCTCTGGGCACCCTGTGCCAGGGCCTGCCCACCCTCAGAGGGAAGAATTTCTTCCTAATCTTCAGTGTATGGTTGGACAACTTTTCCAGCTGCAGAACCAAGAAGTTGCTTTTGTTTCCAAAGCAATCCACAGCCCTTGGAGGGATGTAAAATCCTTACTGTAATTTTTTCCTTTGGAAGTGTTGCATTGTCACTTTGGGGCAGGGAGAGAGGTGTAAACAGGGGGCAGAGCTTGTGCATCAGCAATTTTTGGCTTTATAGGGCCTGAGCTTGTATCTCCTTTCCTGCCTTAGGCTGATTTCTCCAGGTCAGCTTTTCTGTCCCCACACACGTGGTTAACTTGACCACCAATAATGGCTGATGGGACTCATCCTGGTTTTTCACCCTGTGGAGTGGATTTGCCATTAGAAAGGATCTCCTCATCACCCATGAAGTGTGGATGGGTGATGCCAAACCCTTTGGAGAGCCCCTTGAAGAGGGAATCATTCTTTCCTGGACACCAGTGGGATGGTATCTTGATTTGAAAAGCCAGGTGCTGCTAAGGAAGGCAGGAGCCTCTCCTGAAACGGAAAATGTGAACTCCCTCCCTTTGAATTGTTATGAGTTTGAAATTAAGGGGCTCTCAGGCAAAAATATGGGAGCAAAACAAAAACACAAACCCAAACCAATGCAGTAATACAAAACAACACTGCCAGAGTGAGAACATGGCCTGACTCCCTGTGGGTCAGGGTGCTGGTGGCAGTCCCATTAAAGGGTGGCTGCAGCCCTCCTGCAGAGACAGGGGTGGTTCTGCTGGAGCAGGGATCCTGTAGGAGGGTGGAGTTTTCCTCTGAAGATCCAGTGGTGGTGTAGATTGGTCTGGCCTTCCTCTGGGAATCCAGTGGGAAAGGGCTGCTCCTCTGGGAATCTCGTGGGAAAGGTGCTGTGGTGTTCCAAATCTCAGATTATATCCAGGAAGGAATGCTTGGCTCCTCCCCCTGGGCGGAGCTTTTCCCAGTGGGATGATGTAATTGTATCAGCCATGCAGTGACACTCAGTGGCCCATGAACACAAGATATTTCCCCAAGGGAGGACTGGTTTGTGGGACAGATAAAGAAAACTGCCCAATGGAGAGAAGAGAACTGCCCCAGCTCTTACAGATGGGGATAGAACACACACCCCCAGCCACATCTTCCAACCTAAGACAGATGGGAGGGAGCTGCCTGGCTCATTCAGTGAATTCCAGAGGCTGGAGTTGATTCCCAGTGAGAAACCTCCCCAGTGGCTTGGGAAGCCTTGGTTCTCATGGTGTGTTTTTCCTGTGCAGGGCTGAATGCATCAGATCAGTTTGAACGTGCTTGATGCCACAAATCAGCACCTGCTCGGCAGTGAGCCTTGGCATGTGCTCTATTTTTGGGTGCAGAATAAGGGAGCCATTCATCTCGAGCTGATTTGCAAGGATAAACTGGAGTGGGAGAGCAGCAGTGACTCAGCTCAGCGTTCTGGGGTGAGTTCAGCACTAACCTCTATTAATGATTTAGCACAGCCATTGAAAACGTGGGAAATCAGCTGCTCAGTGGAATTCTGATGTCCTGGCTGACTTCAGTCTCCAGGCATGAAGTGTCACCTCTGTTTTGAATATTTTTGTCTCTTTATTGGTGGCAATTGACAAATGTGCACGTGGTTGGCTTAAGCATTCCTTGATCTGATCCCATCAAGGATGCATCTTCCTTGCTCCAGCCCTTTCCTGCTCTCTGGGACACTTATCTGAAAGAACAAATCCTGGCATGGATCTGACTTGTCTGTTTTTGATTCTGGCAGGCATGGTGAGGCCCTGACACAGGTTTCCCAGAGGAGCTGTGGCTGCCCCATCCCTGGAAATATCCAAGGCTGAACTGGACAGGGCGTGGAGCAACCTGGGATAGTGGAAGGTGTCCCTTCCCATGGCAGGGAGCTGGAACTAGGTGGTCTTTCACATCCCTTCCAATGCAAGTCATATTGGAATTTCTATGGATTCCTCTAGAAACTTGTCTTGCACCCCTGGGAATTGTGGGAATTGCCCAAATTTGTTGCTGCTGTGAGTTCTGTCCAACTTGCTGCTTCTCAAGTGCCTTTTGAGGAGGGTGTGGGTGGCCTCTGGAAGGAAATCAGGGGTTGACCTTGCCCTGGGGAGTGGCATCTCTTCCTAGGGAGGGAAGGGAGACAGACTGCAGCTTCCTCCTAGAGGGAATTTTGACTTTTTGGGAATGCATGGTGGTGCAGGGAGGAGGATGGCTGGCAGGGTGTCCCTGCAGCTTAGAGAAGGGCAGGAGCACTGGCATCAACCAGGGCATGGATCCACAGGCAGATCCTCTAGAGCCAGCCTGTTCCTCCCCTAGAAGCAGCTCTGTGTTCCCTCAGGATAACAGATTTCCACACATCCCAGTTTCACATCCCCAGGGACTGCAGCGCTTGAGATGATCGCTCGCTGCCGTGTGCGCTCTGCGAGCCAGTCACGAGCAGGGTGGTGGTTTATTTTCTGAATTTTAAAGGGTGTTTATGCGCTGGAGGATTCAAAATGAATAATTCTGGCTGCTCTAAAGCAATTAGCTTCTTTCAGCGAGCAGCCTTCAAAGAAAATGTTGCTGCAGACAAGCCATTAGGGAAGCAGATGAAATACTCTGGGGCTCAGATAGCTGGGAAGGGACCAATCCTGCAATTCCTCTTCCACGGGGAAATCAAGTTTTCCTATAAAATTGCCCATCAGCTGTCAGAAGCTGGAATTTGTGCCTTTCTGGAGTGGCTGGGGTAGATTGGAAGCTCTCCTTGAAGCAGGGCTCCAAGGTTTGTTGGTTAGAAATGCACCAGGGTGCATCCAATTGGAGCTGCTGAGGCCAGGTGGAGACCTGCCTCTCTGTTTGCCATGATGTTCCAACTTCCCACCCCAAATTTTGGCCTGACCTTGAAAAGGAGCATGCTTTTCCCCCCTGATTGTGCCTGTGAGTGTGACAGGGCTGTGGGATGGAGAGGATTGAACCTGCTGGCTCTGGAGAGAGGGATTTCCCTGCCTGTGCCTCAGGAGGAACACTGAGGCATGAAACAGCTGACTGGGTTTATAAAAAAGCCCAAAAACAATATCAAAAAAGCTGTTTTAAGCTTTGTTGTGCCCTGCCTGTCCTTGCACCAAGCTTTGCACATCTGTTTGGCTGCAGGGCAGAACTCTGATCCTCCATGGACACTCAGCATTGGGTTTCTTTACATCCTGTGCTGCCAAATCCAACTGGATTTGGCCCCTCTGGGCTGCCATGATCTATTAGAGTCAGGATGAACCCCAGCCTGGATGCTGGTGGCTGCTCTGGTAGCTCAGACAGATCCCTCTGGATGCAGAATCACAGCCAGGAGCATCACACTCTGTGTTTAGTGTGAGTTATTCCCTGTGGACAACATCCTGTCTGGGCAAAAGGGGTTTGCTTTTAATTCTGTGTGAGATGCACCTTGCAGCTGGCTGCAAAATCAGCTATGCCTGGTACTTGGGAGAGGAAACACAGCTGGAAGTGCCCAAGGTCAGGCTGGATGGGGCTTGGAGCAACCTGGGACAGTGGAAGGTGTCCCTGGAATGGCAGGGGGTGGAATTGGATGAACTTTTAGGTCACTTCCAGCAGAAACTATTCTGTGATTCTACTCTCCTGAAGGTGCTGTTGGACAGATTTGTCTCTTAGCCGTTGTCCCATGGCAACAGATCCTCCTAAAAAATTTGTTTCAGGCACTCCCACAGCAGGGATGAAGGTGGAACATCCAGCTGTGCTTCTCTCACCTGGCTCAGGAGGTGCAGCTTGCAAACCCTCCTGACAGGAGCATCCATTACGTGGGGATTTAATCCCAAAACTGGAGCATCCCATTTGGGATTTAATCCCAAATCCTCTTTGGGGACAGGTGTGGGGCACAGCTTGACAGCAGTGGCCTGGCTCTGACACAGCAGAGAGGAGCAGTTCAGGGTCTGGCTGGAGTGTGTGAAACACATTTAGGGGAGGAATTGTGATTTATGATGAAGCCTCAGAGCCCAGTGTGACTGCAGCATTTGGCTGCCTCTCTGTGTACTCATCTCCTGGGTTTCTTTGTAAATTCTCCATGTTTTATTTCACATTCCACCTCCCCCTGTTGAGCCTGGCAGTCTGGAAACAAGGCTCTGAGAGAGTTTGGCCAGCCAGAGTCAACTGGTGCCATTCCCGGGGCATTTTGAATATTCTGCTGATCACTACACTATTACTACAGATCTCCAGCCTGTGAGGGTAGGATATCCCTTCCCTGGGCTTGGAGTTCAGGGAATGAGCCCATCTCTGTGCACCTGACCTGGCTGTGACCACAAACTCCAGCCCTGCTTTGGCTCATTCTGCCTCTCCCTGCGTCATGTCCTTGTTTTGGCAGCCTCCCTGTCTGGTTATCCAGCCTGAAACTCTCAGGGGCCAGCTTCTCCTAATGGAGATCAGGAATCTGGGTCACTGCTTATGGGCTGAGGGGTGGAATTAAGCAGCACTTGTTTGATAAGCTTGCTCCCTGTGATGAGAAAACATCCTGGTGTGATGCAGAAGGTGCCTTTGAAGCCTCAAGAGATCCTGGAGAAAGGCAAAACAGAGGGGGGTGGGTGGGGGAAATCTAATCCCAAATTTAATTGGCATGAAGGAGTTGCCATTAGTGTGTGAGGATTCTGTGCCAGCGTGGTGGCTGTGCTGTGACTGTGGCTGGACTGAGTGACACTGGCTCTGTGTTCCCTTGCCATGGGCCAGTGTCACTTCCCTCTCATCCTGCAGATCAGTGTTTTCCTCAGGGATTGGATCACATTTCAGCACCGAGGTTCTCAAAGTGCATGGATGACAATTTGCCTGTAAACTGACGTGGCCTTGCCAGCATGATGCCTCAGGTTTGAGCTTTTATATTTTTCAGATTCTGTGCTGCTGTAGTGTGCAGTTCTTCACATTATGGGATGGCGAGCTCTCTGCACAGAGCAGGGAGACAGAACAATTCCTCCTCTAGCTGGGGACCAAGGACAAATGATCCAAATCTCAGGCCCAAGAGCACAAACACCGTGGGCTGGAGAGAGAAAAATAAGGATAGGATTTGATAACCTAAAGCTGTAATTGGACAATTAACTCCAATATGCAAATGGAGCAGAATTTATAAAAGTGACAGACCCTGTGACCAGTTTTCCATTTTGTGACCATTTTGGTTCATCGTGGTGTAGCCCTGGCTGGGCTCTGGTGCTGCCCAAGGTGGATCCATTGAGGAGATCCTTTTAATAAATCCCTGTTTTATTCTTTAACTCTGTCCAGTCTCTGCTCTGGCTCAGCCTTCACAAGGCATCAAGCAGAAGGAGCACCATCAGCTGAACTGAATTTCTGACTGTCCATGGGTCTCAGTGCATTGAATCAGAATATTTTGGGTTGGAAGGAACCTTAAAACTCATCTCTTTCCAACTCCCTGCCATGGACAAGGACACCTTCCACTGTCCCAGCCCCATCCAGCCTGGCCTTGGACAGCCACAGCTTCTCTGGGAGACCTGTGCCAGATCCTCCCCACCCTCCCAGGGAACAATTCCTAATTCCCAATATCCCATCCATCCCTGCCTTCTGGCACTGCCTCTCAGGTTGGCCAGCAGACCTTCTGACTGTTCATTAGAGTCAACATCTCCAGACTGAGCCCTTGAAATCTGCCCCGTTCTTGTTTCTTTGTAAGAGCTTGGAGTTTCAGGTAAGTTGAGTGAACCTTTTCAGAAGTTTTGAGCAGTACTCTGTCAAGAGGAATGAATAAGGAATGTGCACAGTGTGAGTTCACCAGAGTTCATAAAATATTTGTAATTCCCCCGTCGTCCCTGGAGTTCACACTGACTCAGGAACCGAAACCAGGGGCCAGGTTTTAAAAGCTTTTGTGTTTACAAAAACCAGTGCTTGTCTTTGGTCATCATATCCGACAGCTGAACTGTTTTTCCAGTGGAAAGAAAGGGTCATTTTATAGCCAGATATAGCAAATGTGAACTCTGACCGTAGGCAGGGCAGCCTGAAGGCACCAGAAGTTTTATTTCTGGGTTTCAAGTCGAGAGGAATTCTGGAGGTGAGTGGGTTCTCAGAGTGCCTGCTGCAGCAGCAGCTGTGGCTCCTGGGGGGAAAGGTGGTGAATGCAGGTGGTGGAGCTGATACAGAGCACTGAGAGGAAGAAGTGAACATCTGGGTGTGCAATTCCTGACCCTGCTGGTGGAGGGGAGAGCTAGCCACGGTGTCTGCTGATGGTGACACCAGCATCCCTCACTGCCACCTCCTCGGCCAAGTGCTGCAGCTCCTGCCAGCATTTTGGGCTGCCCTGGCCAACCTCAACCCTGATTTATTTTCTGTGCCCAAGTTCAGCTTCCATGAGTTCATTTGGGTACAGTTCTAGTGAGTGTTGCACTTTCTTGCCCGGGTTTTTCTGTGTGTTTTATCAGGAGATACTGCAGGCTGCAGTGCTCTGAAAAATCCAGTTTTTGGAGGCAGAGGAAGATGTGCACATCTCAATGTGACATCTGTTTAATTGCTGTCTGCTGGCAGAGGGCTGGGCTTGGGTGCTTTTCACACGGGTGGTGTGAGGGCTCCCTGTGCATGTCCCCAATATCTACCCCTTATCACCCTGTGCAGAATTCACACAGGATCACAGAATTACTGGGTTGGAAGAGACCTTCAAGATCACTGAGTCCAACCCAGCCCCAACACCTCAACTAAACCCTGGCACCCAGTGCCACATCCAGTCTTGTTTTAAATACCCCCAGGGATGGTGACTCCACCACCTCCCTGGGCAGACCATTCCAGAACTTTATCACTCTTTGTGTGAAAAGCTTTTTCCTAATATCCAGCCTGTATTTCCCTTGGTGCAGCTGGAGGCTGTGTGCTCTGGTTGTGTCAGTGCTGCTGGAGAAAGAGCCCAACCTCACCTGAGCACAGGCACCTTTCAGGAGCTGTACAGAGTGATGAGGGCACCCCTGAGTCTCCCTTTCTCCAGGCTGAGCACCCCCAGTTCCATCAGTGATTCCTCACAGGGTTTGTGTTCCCAGCCCCTCTCCAGCCTCTGGATGTGCTCCAGTGTCTCAACATCCTTCCCAAACTGAGGGCCCAGAACTGGACACAGCACTCCAGGTGTGACCACACCAGTGCTGAGCACAGGGGCACAATGCCCTCCCTGCTCCTGCTGGCCACACCATTCCTGACCCAGGTCAGGAGCCATTGGCCTTCTTGGCCACCTGGGCACTCTGCTGGCTCATGTCCAGCCTGCTGTCCATCAGTCCCTGCAGGTCCCTTTCTGCCTGGGCACTGTCCAGCCACTCTGTCCCCAGCCCAGAGCATTGCAAGGGATTATTGTGGCCAAAATGCAGGACTGGGCATGTGGATTTATTAAACTTCATCCTGTTAGACTCTGCCCATCCATCCAACCATTCCAGATCTCCCTGCAGAGCCCTCCTACCTTCCAACAGATGGACACACTCTCCTAGCTCAGTGTCATCTTCAAATTTACCAGTGAAAGCCACAATCCCCTCATCCATGTGGTCAACAAAAACACAGAACAGAGCTGGCCCCAGCACAGAGCCCTGAGGGACACCCCTGGTGCCTGGCCCCAGCTGGATGGAGCTCTGCTCACCACCACTCTCTGAGCTGCCCATCCAGCCAGCTCTGAGCCCAGCACAGAGTGCTCCTGTATAGGAGTGTGTCTTTTCTTGAAGGAGGGACAAAATTTATTATTATATTATTTTATAATTATATTATATTATATTTTGTGTATATATATATTATATATTATTAGATTATATATATAATATATATAATATTTTATATTAATAGATTATATAGATTATATTATATTTTATTAATATTAAATATTATAATATAACATACTATAATATAATATATATTATTAATATTAAATTTCATTATATTTTTGTGTATTATATATATAATATATATAATATATTTTATATATTATATATATTATATATCATATAATATACATATTATATATGCTATATTATTAGATTATATATAATATATTATACATATTATATATGTTATATTATTAGATTATATATAATATATTATATATTATTCGATTATATTTTGTCTCTTTAAAAAGGAAAGAAGCTTAGAAGTTTTTCTTTTCGATTAGGTGAAACTTCTGGGTGAAAGCCTATAAAGTGAACTTCTTCACTTCATAGGCTTAAGGGACTTCACCTCAAACTTAAGGATGGCTAATTGGACAGAAGCCAAAAAGTCCTTTATTAGAAAAGGTCATAAACAAAGAAACTAATTGCTTTTGCAAAATGTTTTACCAGGAGCAAGAATGCTTGGCACCTGGCTCGGTTTTCCTCTTGGTTATTTTGCCTTTTATTAAACTTTTTTGTTCCCAACACTGCAACAGAAGCCATCCTGCTGATTTTTATGCCTCCAAGGGTAGCTGAGCTATCTTGGGTGTGTTATAGACCTCCCAGAGCTCATTAGACCTGGCTCAAAGTCACTATTACACTCCTGTCCCAGCCCTGGGCAGCTGGACCCAAACCGAAATAATTGTTGGGTAAATTATAAGGTTTATGATGTGACATCTATTTTTAATTATAGTTTTAAAAATTTGTCTTTTTTTGGTTGTTTTAGTAACTTTTGTTGGTATTCTATAATGAAAGTTATGTATAAAATATATTAATTTGGAAGTTGTCAAGGTGTAGAATGACTTGGGGGATAAAAGGTTGGGGTTACTGGGGAGGTGTTTAATAATTTTATTGACCGTGTGTGATTTTGGTTCCTAAAGGATTTTTGGGTAGTTGCTACTACTTGTATTGTCATGTGGTCGTGTTTTGTGTTGGAAAATCTGTTTTTTGGAAGTTTGTTTTTTTTTATGTTCTATTGGACTGGTATTGACTGGTATAGTGTTTTTCTTCTTTTTATATTTGGGATAATGATTGATTGTTTTTAACAGGTTCTGGACAGTTCTTTATTGCATGTTTAGTTTTAAGTATGTTATATTATTTATAATATAAAGTATATTATAATTATGCTATTATAAATTATTATATTTATATTACATAGTATTATATAATAATATAATTATATTCTAAACGATTATGTTATAATTATTATAATATAAAGTATATTATTTATAATATAAAGTATATTATAGTATTTATAGTATGAAGTATATTATACTATTTTTATTGGCTTGTGGTATTGTTTTGGGACAGTTTATAATAAGAGTATTGAATGTTTTTTGTAAGTTTCTAATTTAGTACTTCTGTCTGAGTAGCAAATCTCACATCTTAATTTTAATAAAAATTTTAATAAAAGATAGTTCTTCTCATGCTGCAGACAGGGGATGAAGGAAGAGTGAGCACAGTAAGAGCAGAGGGGCCAGGTTGTTCCTCCTACACCATATTTAAGTGCAATAAATAAACAAGAAAATAAAAAATAAATAAAAATAACTAAAAATAACTAAAAAGAAATAAAATGCTCACAGCAGTGCCACTGCTGGGCTTAAATGTGGCTCTTGCTAATGGTGCCTCCCTCTCCAGGGTTTTTTCTGTGTGATGCTGTTTGAGGTTATCAGTAAGGGCTGGTTGTCCTCACTGGGGTGCTGCATGGTCTAATCAAGCCTGTTCCTATTAAGAGTGATGCTGCTAAGCCAACTCCTGCCCCAGCATCAGCAAGAATTTGCAGGAAACTGGAGCAAAACCTGAGTGGGCTTGGAAGTTCTGTGACTTCTGAGGGGCTCTGAGGCAGCCAGATGCTCAGATGGTGAGGAACAAGCTCATGGTTTTCATTTAAAGTCACATTTACTTTTGTGGGGCTTTCTGCCTGGCTTAAAATAATTGAGCTGAGCTGGTTTTAAAAGCCTGGCAGAGTCACCAGAGTGCCTTTGAGGAGGCTTGAAGGTAAAATCCCAGAACCCTGAAGGCTGGAAAAGTCCTCCAGGATCACAGAATCCAACCTCTGACCCAGCACTGCCAGGCCCAGCATTAAACCATGGGTTAAAACCTGGCATTAAACCAGGCATTAAACCATCCACCAGGATTTGCAAATCCTGCTCTCAAAACACCTGGAGCTGGCCTGGACCAGAGGATTATTTTAGGCTTTTTCTGGTGGGTTTTGACCTCCTGTCAGTGTTTCAGTACTATTAAGCAGTTTACTCCCAGGTGTTTACTGGGGTGAGCTTCTCAAGGAAGATGAAATGCAGGTGAGCTGTTGTTACAGCAGCTCATTTAAACTTTTACATCAAATATTGAGCTGTAAAGTGCTGCTGCACTGTTACATCCCACCTTGGTGAGCTCTGGCACCAGTGAGGGATGCTGGAACTGGATCAATAGAAGGGGAAAAGTGCACTCTGAGTAAAGTAAGAAGTGTTGTTAGCTTGCTGTAACAAAGAGGAAAATGCCTGAGGAATTCAGAGGGATCAGGGCTGGGCAAGTTGGAGGAAGTTCAGCAGGTGAAACACTTTGTGGCTGGAGGCATGACCAGCCAGAGTGGCCACCAAATTTTCAAGCAGGAGAAGTCAAAAGGTGGCAAAGCACCCTGCTGAAAGGTGAGGGGTGCTTCAGAGGGAAAGTTAAATCCCTGTGATCCTGTGCTTTGGCTTGGCACCTGTCAGTGCTCTCTTTTTGCTGCTAGTACACAAATTTTATCAAATAATTTTATGAATTAATCCCTTTTGTTTCTCCTGTGCCATACAATGCAGCCTGCCCAGTAATTGTGGAGCTGCTCTGCTTCCCTCTGATGGAATGGACAATCCTTCCCAACTCCAAGCACCTTGTCCCAGGCCTTTCCCACTGCCATGAGTGGAGAGGAGACACGTGGCTCCTGCTGGAGGAAAGCAGAAGAGGCATTTCCATCCTGGAAGGGCTGCCTGGGCTCTGACCTGCTGCAGGTTTGTGTGTCTTAGGGAAAGAGGCTGAAATCTGGGCTTGTTCTGGGAAAAAAAAAAAGTGAATGTGGGCTCTTCAGCTTCCACATCTTCCTGCTTGGGAACACAAGGACACAATAAGAGCATTTTTTTGGCTAGAAAAATCTCTGCTCTAATGTTTCCTATTTCTTCTGGAGGAGGCAGCCTCATGTCATGGATAGGTTTGCTGCTGGAAGCTGGAGGAGTGAGACAAAGCTTGAGAAACTCCTCTTGGTTCCTCTCATCCTGTGTGGAATAGGGATGCACTGGGATCCAGCATTGAGGTGTGGTGCTCCATGTCCAGCAGCATCTGGGAGCCTACAGGTAACTGAGCTGTGGGGCTGTGAGGTTTCCTGTCCTGTGTCCAGGTCCTGTCCATAGCTGTTCCTGCATGTGTATGGTTAGTGGGAATTTTATGGTATAATTGTGGTGATGTGAATTTAATGAAATTGTTTTGGTAGTGAGAATTTTAGGTGGTCCAAGGAGAGCTCAGACTTAAGCATTTCTTTTATCCTGATGCATCCAGTGAGCCACCATCCTCCTAGGCTGGAACAGCAGCTCAGGGACACATCAAGCCAAAAAATCTTGTACTGGTGTAAAGAGTGGGCTAGGTTTGACATGGGATTTTTAAGTAAAACCACTTCAAATGGTGCTGGGGAGAAAAAAACAAAACAAAAAAAGGTTAACATCTCCTTTGCAGTCTGAAATTATGGACTTTGTGCTGGAGAGCAGGCTCCCAGACCACCCTTTTCTATTTATTGCCCATAGCAATTTCCTTGGCCTTCAGGAGATTCAGGGCAAACTGAGCACTGTAATTACCCTGGATGTTACCAGGACACTTTCTCCACCCCTCTGAAAACTCCTGTGAAGTTTCTGCTGTAACTAAAGCTTCTCTTGCAAAAGGCAGGACAGAAAAAAATGTTTTTAGAGGTGTTTATGTATGAAGGACAGCTGTCTCCAAGAGAGCCAGGCTGCAGTTAAGCCATGTCTTCATGGGGAGTTTTGTATCTCTTTTTGGCCTTCCTCACAGCCCTTTATTCCCAGAGTATTCCCATGGGACAGATGTTTAATAATTTTGTTGATTGTGTGTCCTTTTGGTTCCTAAATTATTTTTGGGTAGTTGTTACTACTTGTTTTGTTGTGTGGTGGTGTTTTGTGTTGGTAAATCTTTTTTTTGCAAGTATATTTTTATTTATGTTCTGACTGGAATGGTATTGACTGGTATAGTGTCTTTTTTTTTTTTTTACATTTGGGATAATGATGGATTGTTTTAACAGGTACTGGAGAGGTCTTTATTGCATGTTTAGGTTTGTTATAGTATATTATATACATATATAGTATACTATATATACCAGTATATAGTATACAGTATATTATATACAAATAATATCATATCTTTCATATATATATATGAGAGTATATTATATTATTTGTATTGGTTCATGGTATTGTTTTGGGATGGTTTGTAGTGAGAATATTGCATGTTTGCCCCACCCCTGGAAGTGTCCCAGGCTGGGTTGGAAGGGGCTTGGAGCAATCTGGGCTAGTGGAAGGTGTCCCTGCCCCTGGCAGGGAGATGAACTTTGTGATCCTTTTCCACCCAAACCATTCTGGGATTGATTCCTATGCCAAAACCATCTCTGCACCATTGCAGATGTGATTTATGCCTCACCTGAGTGTGTCAGAACCATTATTTACCATTTGTGCCAGATTTGGGAGCATCCCACCATCTGCAGGTCATGGAAGAGCCCTCCCTGATGGGAGGAGCAGAGTTTGGTAGCTCAGAGCCAGGCAGGGAAGGTTCCTTTCATCTGCTCCAGGGCAGGTTTAGATGGGATAGTAGGAAAAAGGTGAAGATGTGGTCAGGCCTTGGAACAGGCTGCCCAGGGCAGTGGTGGATCAGCATCCTGAAGTGTCCAAAGGATGTCCCACTGTGTTCTGTTCTCTGTGCACACACAGAGCCTGGAGCAGGCTCTGGGCTTGGCAACACCCTGAAGGGCTTCCTGAAAAACAAGATTCACTCTGCTGTAAAAATTTAAAAAGTCCAATAAAGTACAGTAGGAGACAAAGACAATAAAGCAAAGATTTATGGCAGGTACCTCTTGGCATTCAGCCAAGGCCATCCCAGCTATTTTGGAAACACCCTTTATATAACATTCATATTGCATCTGCCTGTTCCATATTCAGAAACAATTATGCATATTAAATATTTCCCCTGTTGAGAAGGATGAAAGTTTGACAAGAAGGTCTCACAGATATGTGTGCTTGGCAGAAAGATTTTTGAATCTAAAATCTGAAGAAGGAATAAAAATGAAAGCAAGTTTTGATATAGAAGAAAAGAATTGCTGAGCCAGTCTTACTGGATAACCAAGGAGGCAAAGGGTATGTTAGTTAGAAGGGGTTTTTATGGCTTAGAGCAAAGGATAAACCCACCTCAAGCAAGAAGATGTTTTTACCAAGCAGGAAGACAGCACAGGCAAACAAATCAGAAAATGTTGCAAGTAGAAGAAAGGTCTCAGAATTTTCCACTGCAAGAAAACTGAAAAACAACTTCTAGCTTAAAGTGTAATGTACTGACTTTTAGTGATTGGAGAACAGTAACATGACTATGGTAATTACAGTAGTTATGATAGGCTATAGATAAAAGTTAAGGTATAGATTGGTTCTGCTGTATGAAGATGCTCAGTAAAGAAAAGTCTGTAATGCACTGTAACCAAAACCAAAGGGTCTCCAGGCCTGCCTGCAGCTGGAGCTGACAGCTGTGGGCACAGCTCTGTCACCCACAACCCTGGACTGCTGTGACATCTTGGATACAATAAACTGCATTTTGGGGAGCCCCTGGAGTCCCACATTAGGCTCTTGCATTCCCCAAACCACTTTACATGTTCCAAGAACTGTTTAGCATGGCTCCTCCTTGGGTCTGCCTTTTTAGAGTTGTGATTTTAGTCCATTCTTATCATCACTTCCACTTTGGGCTTTGGTCCCTGTTTTCTTCAGGCAGTGAGTGCTGATAGTTGGCACATCTGTACAGGTGTCCTCATCACATGTTCACTGAATGTTATCCCATCCAAGCAGGCATTTTAACACAAGCATACTTATATCAGCTGTTTCTAAGTTTTAGTTAACAACAGAAATAAAAACGATATCTTTATAGCAAAGCTACTTTAACACCACACATAGAGAATCCATTTTAATATTTGAGAAAAGCCAACACCTGAGTGTCCCAGGTGGAAAGCTGGGAGTGCAGCTGTGTCTGGAGACACAAACCAACACTTTGGAAGCCCTGGCTGCTGAGCTTCAGTAACATTAGGCACTTTATTCCCAGGTGTTCACTGGGGTGAACCTCTCAAGGAAGATGAAATGCAGGTGAGCTGTTGTTACAGCAGCTCATTTAAACTTTTGCACCAAATATTGAGCTGTAAAGTGCTGCTGCACTGTTACATCCCATGTTTATGAGCTCTGGCACCAGTGAGGAGGCAGCTGCTGAGGTAACCTGAGGTCCTGTGGCTGGAGCCCAGGTCAGACCCTGCTGAATGCTGGCCCAGAGGAGTTTGGGTGAACACGAGCTGAGTCCAGCTGTCCTTGTCCCCAGCAGAAAGGTGCCTTCATCCTCTGCCAAAGGCAACTGTCCCCCCTGGCTGCCTGGAGCCCTGGTGGAGCAGATAACTCCACATCTGCTCTGCTTCAAAGCCTGGGCTGGGCCAGCTCCGTGCTCAGACACACGTGGCATGAATTAGGGGATGGATTAGTGGGAATGTGTGTGTGCAGTGAGGTGCCCAGCACATCCCTGCCCTCTCTGCTGTGCTGCTGCTCCAGAGGGGAAAGTGTGTTTTTTCCTTTGCAGCTTCTGAGATGTGTTTTTGGTGGGGATTCGACCCACCAGGCAAGGAGTAAAGTTAATCTGAAGGGGAGCTTGGTGGGGAGGGAGACCACATCTCATTAAAAGTCAGCTGGAAAAAAAACTCTCCAGGATTCCACATGTAGTTTTGCAGAGCAGCTCCTCGTGTTGCTCAGCCTGCTGGAAGCCAAAGCACAGGCAAAGATTTCCTTCAGCCACAGAGGATCCTGTAAATTATCCAGAGCTGGGCTCTGCACCTCTGTGAACACCTCAGAGCTTCTTGGAGGCTGCTCCTGGTACTTGACCCTCACTAGAAATTATTTGGGATGGTGGAAGGGCAGGAGCCAGCTGAAGCCTGATTTAACAGCTTCCCAAAAAAAGGCTTCCAGGGCAGGGCTGAGGTGTGGGCAGGAGGGCAGGGAGCATCTCTGTGCCACTGTGCCCTGCTCCTGTGGTGCCACAGTGGGAGGACAGTAGGACAAAGCTTCAGGTGGCAGCTTCAGTGCAAAGGCTGCCATCAGTGCAGGCTTCAAATAGAAAGGGGAATTTTTATTTCATTCACTGCTCCAAACTCTTCTCTTCCACTTCCCTGCTGGGATGGATGCATTCAGCAGTAGGAGACTGGTGGCACAGGCTGGCAGGAAATCTCATGGACCAATTTTCCCTCTTTCTAGGTTCCTGTTAAATTGCAGGAGCCCATGTTTGATCCCAGTGCCCACAGCTCCAGCAGCAGAGCTGAGAGCAGAGCTGCCATCCTGTCATGCTTTGTGCTGTGCTTTCCTTCCACAGGTGAGAGATGAGGGGTGAAAGGAACCCAAAATTCCGCCTCATTCCACCCCCTTCTCATGGGCAGGGACAGCTTCCACTATCCCAGGTTGCTCCAAGCCCTGTCCAGCCTGGCCTGGAACTCTTCCAGGGGTGAGGAATCTGAGGCTTCTCCGGGCACCCTGTGCCAGGGCCAGCCCACCCTCACAGGGAGCAATTCCTAATTCCCAATCTCCCACCTAACCCTACCCTCTGGCAGTGGGAGCCATTCCCTGTGTCCTGTCCCTCCATGCCTTGTCCCCAGTCCCTCTCCAGCTCTCCTGGAGCCCCTGGAGCTGCATCTCTGAGCTCTCCCTGGAGCCTTCTCCAGGTGAACACATCCAGTTTCAGCCTGGCTCCAGAGCAGAGGGGCTCCAGCCTTGGAGCATCTTTTTGATCCACATATTCCTGCTGGAAGCAGGCTCCACTCAGTCCCTTGAGCTTGGTTGGGAAGAGCCTTCTCAGTTACTGGGTTATTCCATGGGCTAAATGGGATGTCTTACATTGTTCCATGAGTTGAACCATCCTGGGGGCTGTCAGTCCTGGTTTGCTGTGTGGGACCTGGATGTGTGAGGGTTAGGGTCCCCTAACTTTGGTGCTGTGGCTCAGCTCCCTTTCCTGGCTGATTTATCTCCCAGGGTTCAGACTCCCTTTGAGATCTTTGGGCAGAAGAAGTGTTCTGCTGTTACTCATTTCTTAAAAACGTGAAATTGTGGGTAAGCAGCACTTGGGTGGAGAGCTGGAGCCATCTGCTCTGCAGACCAGATTCCAAGGTCCCCCCACATTCCCCCCATCCCTGGCTGAGCCAGCCAAAGCAGCAGAGAAGACCCTCCCCAGTGCAATCCTGTGGTGCTTGTGAGGGTCCCCAGGACGAGGTGATGAGAATCTGACTTCATGTTCTCAGAGGGCTGATATATTATATTATATTATATTATATTATATTATATTATATTATATTATATTATATTATATTATATTATATTATATTATATTATATTATATTATATTATATTATATTATATTATATTATATTATATTATATTATATTATATTATATTATATTATATTGCATTATATTATATTGCATTATATTATATTGCATTATATTATATCATATCATTATATTGCATTATATTGCATTGCATTACATTACATTACTATATTATATTATATTAATACATTATTATTACATACCATATCATATTATATCACAGAATGCTATACTAAAACTCTACTAAAGAAAGAGAAAGGATACATCAGGAGGCTCATCAAGAATGAAATAATAAAAACTTGTGACTGACTCTTCAGAGTCTGACACAGCCAGACACGATTGGCCATTAAATTAAAACAATTCACATGGAACCAATCAGACTTTCACCTGTTGGTAAACAATCTCCAGACCACATTCCAAAGCAGCAAATACAGGATCAGCAATCAGATAATTATTGTTTTCATTCCTCTCTGAGGCTTCTCAGCTTCCCAGGAGAAAGTGCTGGGCAAAGAGGATTTTTCAGAAAATATCACGGGGACACAATCCCATAATAAACACCCGGCTGGGCAGCCAACAACCCTCTCCCTGTGCTAAAAACCTTTAAGCACTGCCCGACAGAGTCTCCCAGCAATGCAGAGAAAAAGGTGAAGTCGCTAAGGATTGTCATTTATACCGAGAGAGAGAAAAGAAAATGACTCATTCCCCACAGCCTGAGGGCAAATTCAGTGGCTTCTGCGTCTCAGACGGCTCTGTTGGTTAACTTGAAAAGAATCCCTTTAAATTCCCATTCCCTTTCTCAATGCAGGGTTTCTCCTCTGCTGATTGACTCATTTCCTGGAAATCTCTGAGCAAATGCAGCCTTCCTGGCGCTGTGGATTCAGGACTGTTGTGTGGTGGAAATGTGTTTTACCTGGAGGGGTAGTAGGAGTTCTTCACCAGCAGCCTTGGAAAAGGGGTGAAAATCCTGGTGCCCCAACACGTCTGGGAACTCCAAGGAGCAATAGGTGCTGTTTGTAACTCTCCCTTTGGGTTCTGGGCTGGGTTTGGTTTTTCATTTGTTACCAAAGCTCTCTGTTGACCTTTGAGGTTTGTTTGGGAGAGTGGGATAGAGGTGGGGTGCTGTAGTTTTGTCCTGGATGCAAAAAACCCCATTTTTAGTTCAGTGTAAGAAAGGGGTTGAGATGAGCTCATTCTTTAAAGATGACTGGAACCTGTGCAGCCATGGAATTCCTGCCTCATTTTTCCATCAAAGCCAGGTCTGTAGGGGATGCAGCAGCAGCTGTGTTGAAAAATTAAGTTTATTATACTGTAAGGTCTCAGTTGCATCTGGATTTGGTGGCAGATTCCTACTTTGTGGGAGAAAAAAACAGCTTGGATTTTCCTCCACCGTGCAGAGGAGATGAAGAACATTCTGGAAACCCCAAACTTTTTGTGTTAGGAATGGACTCGTGGGAGGAGTAATTCTGTGTAAGGGTGGGATTCTGGAGGTAAAGAGAGGGAGAACTGGGAGCTGGGCCGGCACCATTTCCAAGTGCTCTCCTATTGATAACAGAATGCAGAATTCTGTGGCAGGATCCCTTGCAGAATGCAGGCATTCCCCCTCTCCAAGCTCACAGCCAAAGAGCAGCTGGTTTCTGCTGCAGGGGATGACACAGGATGTTTGGATTTGGGATGCAGATGATCCCGGGTGCTGCAGGATTCCATCTCAAGCTGTCACAGCAGCCACGTGGGGATGAAATATCTCCAGTTTGGAGATGCCTCCTTCCAGCTGGGGTAAAGCAGCCTGGATTCCTGCAGACTGTGATGGTTTGTGTGCTGTGGAATTTTTGGTTTAGTTTTGTTTTGAATTTTTTTTTGGTTTTTTGTGGTTTTTTTGTTTTTGTTTTTGTTTTTTTTTTTTGTTCAGGTTGGGGTTAAATCTGTGACAAGGTATTTTTCGTTTGCATTTAGATGTTTATTAGTTTTCATTTATATTATAGTTTTACAAACGGTGAGTTTTACAGTACTTCAATAAGTTCAAAATGGAGTTGTGTCTTTTATAAGTTTTTTTAAAGGATAAACTTTCTAATTAAGAAATGACACTTAAATTATTTTTACTTTTAACTTAATAACTAACTATTTGTGGTCTGCAATGTCGACTTTTAATTTAATTACACTACTAATTTATTAATTTAATTAATACTACTCAAACTTATGAAGAAGAAGGTGAAGAAGAAGAACTAGTTACTACCCTAAAACCTCTATTTTGTTTTATATATTACTATATTCTAAAACCTTAAACTCTAAGTTTTTTACCATGTGATATTACACACTTCTATTCAAACCCCACACCCATAATTTTAGTTCTAACATTCAATTTTGGAAGCCTTCTCCATGCCCTCAGGTCAAATGCAGTGTTCTCTTGGGGGTCAGTGCCTGTCAGCACAGAAAATCTAAAATTCTCAGCAACCAGGGTTCCAACACTTCCTTTGCACAGGGAAAAATGGAAAAATACATATTTTGGAGGGAAAATGTTCTCTGCAACCATGGAGGAGCCCCTCTGCCAGGAGTTCTTGTGCTGCTGAATGAGAGCAGAGTTTTGGGTGAGGTGTGAGCCTCAGCCAAGCCATAGGCTGTGCCCACCCACCCTCCCCTTCCAGTGTAGCTCAGCTTGGTTTAGGTTTAGAGTGGATTTTAGGAAAAAATTCTTCATGGAAAGAAGCTGTCCAGAGCAGTGGTGGAGTCCCCATCCCTGGAGGGATTTAAACCACGTAGATGTGGCACTTGGGGATGTGGGTTAGTGGTGGGCTTGGCAGTGCTGGACTCGATGACCTTGAGGGAGTTTTCCACCCCAAATGATGCCATGATTGATCCCTCACCCTCCTCTGAGCTGCAGACTGGAGAACTGCAGCCAAGTGTGTGCTTCTGGTGCAGTGCAGATGGGAATTGAGAGCACTGGGAACCTCTTTAGATGAAAAAACCTCAATTTCATAGCCTGCCAGCAGAAACTCCAAACCTCCAACCTGTGCTTCCCTTCCTGCTTCTGCCTCCCTCTCCCTGCACAGGTGAAGCCACTCCACTGTAAATCTATTCAAATATTCATGCAGGAGGCTGGAGCCCTGCACTAAAAAGCGTGGCCCAGAGAGAGGGAGGTCATTTGTCTGCAGAGAGTTCAATCAATTCCCTGCTGAATCACTCTCCAATTTGGATCCCTGCTGGGGAGAGGGAGCCCCGTGCAGTGCTGGGATCTCTCCATCTTTGCTGCTGGAGCAGGCAGTGTCCATGTGCAGCTGGCCAGCTCTTCTGGGGACACCACGCTGGGAGAGAGGCCAGGAGAGCTCCAGGCCTGTGGTGTGACCCTCAGCTGGATGACAGCCCCGTTTCTGTGGGAAATGCAGCCTTTCCAAGCCTTCCTGAGGGGTTCATGCAGCCCCTCTGGGATCACAGAGCGGGTCCTCCTCTTCACCATGGGGCTGCTTTGTCCCTTGTGTCACTCTGCCCCGTGGGTGCTTGTCTTGGTTTGAAAGACAGGAGTCTGCTAAGGAAGGCAGGAGCCTCCCCTGAAATGTAAATGGAGAATGTAAACCCTCCCCACCCCTCCAAATTGCTAGAAATTTTAAATTAAGGGGCGCTCAGGCAAAAATATGGGAGGAGGAAATAACAGTTCTTTAATAGGGAAAGGAAAAAATAAAAGGATAAAATAAAAAAAAATGCAATACTCTAGAACAACAGTGACAGAGTCAGAACCCAGCCTGACACCCTGTGGGTCAGGCTGTTGGTGGCAGTCCCATTGGAAATGTGGCTGCAGCCCTCCTGCAGTGTCAGGGCTGGCTCTGCTGGAGCAAGGGGGTCCTGTAGAGAAGGATGGATTCTTCCTCTGAAGATGCAGTGGGAGGAGAGGCAGCTGCTGTTCCTCTGGGCAATCCCGTGGAGAAAGCCGTGCTGGTGTCTCAAAAACCTCTGGATTCTATCTGGGCAGCAATGCTTGGCTCCTCCCTCTGGGCTCCCATCTCCCCATGGGATGTTCTAGTTCTTATCAGCCATGCAGGGACATTCAATAGTCTGTTATCAGCAATGTCCCCTCCCCAGGGAGGTGTGAATGTGGTCACTCAAAGAGAGAGATAAAGCAAACTGCCCACTTGGCAAAGGTGATCTGCCATACAGATGGGAATGGAAAACATCTTGCACTGCAATCTTCAACAGTGCTGCTGCAACTTCCTCAATCCTGGGCAAGCCCAGGCCTCTCCATTTCCTTATCTCCACACTTCCAGGTCCTCCCCACAGTGAGGGGAGGGGTTTTTTAGGGTTTTTTAGCCACCTCAGGTATTTCCTAGGCTGTTATCTCCTTTAACCATGACTTGGCTGAGCAAGGCTTGCTGAACCCCATCAATCCCCCCACATAAACAAGACCTGTGTTGTTTAATTGTTAATTGTTGATCACCTAGCTCCAGGTTTCAGCTTCTCTGGGAATGGCCTGCCATGAGCTCGATGGAATCCAGGTGCAGGTCCTGTGGAGAGGAGAGGATTCCTTCCCTGCTCCTGCCTCCTGCCTTGCTGTGTGCCACCTCCAGGCCCATCCATCAGTCTGTTTTCAGGAGCAGAAGGGATGCTCAGGACTGGATCAGAAGGAAAGGACACTCTGCCTCACACAGCCAGGATTCTCCCGGCCAAGGTTGGTGTTTGGAAGTCTTGGAAGCACAATTTGGGGCTGCTTTCCTGCACCTAGAACAGGCTCCCCAGGGAATGGCCATGCTCCCAAGGCTGCCAGGACTCAGGGAGCTTTAGGGCCATGTCTCAGGGATGGGATTGTTGGGGTGGACTCCATCGTTGTTGGTCCTTCCCAGGAAGGATTGCCATGGTTGGGCCTTGAGCTCAGTTAAGCTGGGCTGGTGGCACTGCAGGATGTGAGAATCCCTGATTTTCCCTCTTCTTTCAAGGAAAGCAGCCTAATTAAGCTTCCTAACATCCAATTAGTTTTCACAGATTGCTCACAAATGATTATCAGTGGTGCAGAGGGCTGTTAAGTCATTCCCTGCTCTAAGGCTTGTGGAAAGGAGTAGGGACCTCTCTGCTCTGAGGCTTTGTCCCCCTCACTTTACAAAACTAGAATGGATATTACCCCAAAAAAGCTTTTTTTTGGGCTATTAATCTTTCCTAATAGGAGAAAGGTTTTGAACCACCTTTTAAAACCTGGCTTTACGTGCAGAGGCTGAGAGAGCAAAGCCAGGCCTGGAGCTCTGGGAACCTCCTCCCTGCCAGGGTGGGGAGGCAGCAAAGATTGATCCAGAATCCCTTGAAACTGCATCTAAAATTGTGCCTGAGTGCATCATGGGGCAGGGTTGGGAGGTTCTGGAGAAGCTGAAGGAGCTGGGAAGGGGCTCAGCCTGGAGCAGAGGAGGCTTGGGGGGCCCTTGTGGCTCTGCACAGCTCCTGACAGGAGGGGGATGGCTGGGCTCTGCTCCCAGGGAACAGGGACAGGAGGAGAGCAAATGGGCTCAAGCTGGGCCAGAGGAGGTTTAGGTTGGGCAGCAGGAAGGATTTCCCCATGGAAAGGGTGCTCAGGCCTTGGCAGGGGCTGCCCAGGGTAGTGGAGTCCCCATCCCTGGAGGTGCTCAAGAGGCACTTGGATGTTGCCATGGGGATGTGGTTTTGTGGTGGGCTTGGCACTGCTTGGAGAACAGTTGGACTTGATGATCTTGGAGGTCTTTTCCAACCTTAACAATTCCACAATTCTTTACTGGTTTAAGAGAAAAGCAGAACTTATGTCACAATGTGTTCCTAAGCACAGGACAGCTCTGGAGGTGCCTGGGCTCCCTCCTGCACCTGAGACCTCTCTGGGCTGTGCTGATGTAAGCAGGGAACTGCCTCTCCTGACCAGTCACTGTGGCATGAACCAGCTGCCTGCTCCCCTGCCTGGGCACCAGCCCCTTCCCAGAGCTTGGAATGCTCAGCCACTGTGGAGACACTTCCCTGGCAGGCACAGCCCCGCTCCCAGGAGGATGCCTGGCAGTGTGAGTGTCTCTGCTGTCTCCTCGGATTAGGCACCGAGGACAGGAGCTGGATGCAGACACCCTGCTGGCAGAGAGGCAGACTGAGCTGGCTCTCCCTGCTTTTGGGGCTGCAGCTTCCCAGCATGGCCCTGAGCCCCGGAGATTTTATATCCCTGTCCTTTATGGGTCTCCTAGTGATAAACCCAGCCATGGCCACGGGCTGCTAGCAGCAGGGAAAATCCCCTTTGCCATAATCTCACACCTCCCTGGCTGCCCTAACAAAGCCCGTGCCCAGGGGAGCACAAACCCACCCTTTCCTGGGGCTGTTTGGGCTTGCTTTCCTCAATCCCATCTTTGTTTTTCGTTCCTAAGCCATAACACAGGCAAGAAAGGAGCTGGAACCAGGATCCCCGGAGGCAAGGAAGCTATTGTCCTAAAAACAAAGGAACTTTTCCTCACGTGCACCAGCAACAATAGGAAGTGCCCCAGAGCCTTTACTTCATCCTGGACTGGGCTTCCTGATGTTTTCCAGGATGCTTGTCTGGTCTGGTGTAGCCAGAAATGGCAAACTACATATTCCCTCTCACCAATCCTAAAAGAGTGCTGCTCCTCCTGAGGAGCAGGAAAGCAGAGCTGGTGCAGCAGGTTTCTCCCCAACAGGTGAGAAATGGTTCCACAATCTCGTGGATTTTGGAGCAATCTTTCAGGACTTCCCTCTGCCCTCACCAACACCTTTAGAAGCTGCTGTGTTTCATTTTTTTGGGGGGGAGAGGAGCAGGAGGAAAGGAATGGATGAGGTCTGCAGACAGGTTAGAACCCCAGAGGAATGTTTTTTCCATGCAGTGCCACCTACTCAGCTCCTCTCTCTGCACCTCAGGCTGGCCCAAGGGGTGCACAGAGATGCCCAGGGAGGCTGGAGACCACCTTCACTTGGCAGCAGACACAGGCTCAGAGCTGCTGGAAGCCTCCTGGGATGCTCCAGAGTCAGAATTGAATATGGACACAGACACTGCCAGTGCCTGCTCACGTTTTCCCAGCAATCCCAAAGTGAAGAGAAGTTTTTTTTTCCTTTCCTAGGAGGTATTGGCATTCCTCCAAGCACGGAGGGACCAGATGGAGCAGTAACACAGCTAAAACTGGGTGGGGGGAGGAGGGGAAGGGAGTATCTGTTAAGGAGTTGGCTTGAAAATAAGATCATGGAAACCAGCTGTTGCTTCAAGGAAGGGTTTTGCTGCTGATTCTAGAAGAGGAGAGCATAGAGGCTGATGTAAAAGGCCAGTCCTGAAGACCAGATGTGTTTGGGCTGCATTTTGGGAGGTTAGGAGTCAAATGCTGAGGAACACTGAGCAGTGCATGGGGGATCTCTCTGCTGCAAAGCACAGCATCTCTCTGGCTTTCTCTTCTGGGCTGCTTTGGGGGGCTCAGAGAGGCAACAATTCCACCTCCAAAACCTCCAGCACTCAGGATCAGGAATTCCTCCCAACACATCTTCCCTGATGTGCCACTGGAGCCGCCCTCCTGCGGATCAGCTCCCTGTGATGCAGATCTGGGGAGACACATCCTTAGGTAACCATTTATGTAAGTGGCTTTGTGGTGATGTTCCACAGCTCTGAGAGCCCCCCCAGGCATCTCTGACCCGTGGCAAACACCCCGTTTATCCCCTGGCCCAGCATCCTGCAGTGGACACTGCCCTGCCCTCCTGACAGCAGCCCTGCCTCCCATTTTCCATCAGGTGCTGGATTTTCGGGATTGCCATGGAGATGGAGGCCAGTGTGACAGGCGTCAGGCAAACAACATGAGACAGTCTGTGTCCTGGGGGATAAACTTGGCACTCTGAAAGGCATCCCGGGCACAGAATTCCCATTAACACCATCCTGTGTAGTGCTTTGAAAACTGATCTCACACTTAGGAGTGGGGTTGAGAGGGGGGGAAGGGACAAAAACCAGGATTAGGGCACAGAGAGGGGCAGTGCTGCTCCATGAGGACAGGAAATGGCCTGGCAGCAGAGGTGTTTTCTGAATTCATGCCTCAGCTGCTGTTGCAGGAGCAGCCCAGGAATTCTTGTCCTTGCTGTGTTTTATGCAGGATTTTCTTACATGGGATACCAGGCGAGTGATTCCAGGCAACTCTGGGCCACGGTGCCAGGAGGGATTTGGGCTTGGAGCAGACCTGGAGGATGTTGTGCTCCCCTTTGGATGGCCACAAAGCCCTGGCAGATCACAGGTACGGGGAGCAAAGCCCCAGCTCAGCACACAACACGTTCCTTATGTAATTGTGCTGTGATGGCCATTGGCACAGGAGCTGGGATTTATGTCTGAAACAGCGAGTGTAGGAATTCGGTCTCCTTGGTGATGGAACCAACCAATGGAAAACACACACACACACACAAAAAGGACTCTAAACCCATCCCTGGACCTTGCTTTTATTTTCAGAGTGGAGGACAGTGAATTAGGCTGGCCTGTAGCTATGAGAAAGATGTAAATGTGCCTGGTGTGGCTCTGGCCTCCACCTGAGTCATCCCAAACCAGGCTCAGCTACCCCAGGAGCTGCTGTGGAGAGGAGAATTAGGATTAAAAAGTCATGTGCCTGTAATGAGAGCCCTTCCTGGCACCCTGTGCACTGTCCTTACCACACAGTCACCCCCTCCAACCTCCCAAAAACAGTGCTGAGTTTGGGTATAAGTAATTCCTGCCTTCCCTGCCGAGCCCTGGACTAAACCCAGCATTAATAAAAATTTAACTGCCTGTGTTAACACACCAGGTGGGGAAAAACGGCCCAGGTGATCCACAGCAAAAAGGGAGCTGCTCTCTTTTAAAGCCTTCTGAGGCTCTCAGAGTTTAGGACAGCAGAAACATCATCATCATCTCCCCAGCCTGGTGCAGCCACCTAGGGTCAGGCCATCCTGGCTTTGGGCAGTTGCAGGAGGGGGTGGATGGCAAATCCATGGTTTTATGGAGTGGTGCTGGTGATCTCTTGCCAGCTCAGGGTTTGCCAAGTGGCAGTGAGGGGTTTTAGACATTTCCGTGGTGGTTGGGAGCACCTCAGGGTGAGGGTTTGGCTCGTGGTGCTGCTGGTTGGACACAGAGGGGTCGAGAACAAGGGGCAAGAACTTCAACAACGTTTCTGCCCTCCTGGATGTTGGTTATCCTTGGATAATCCTTGATTTAAAGCCAAGAAGGCTCAGTGTTTTCCAGAGGTGGCCACATCTTCCCACTGCTGCTGTCACCCGTGTGCCTGGGGAGCAGCACTGTGTCCCCAGCCGGCTCTCCTGCCTTGACAACACCAAAGCAAACATCATCTCCCTCAGCTGAGCAGGCTGGAGAGGAAGATTAGGCTGCCCAGGTGGAAAGTTTCCCAGGGAAAATATCAGAGCCCTGTTTTCTTTCTGCTTAATGAACATTGTGACCCTCGCTCCCCAAGTTATTCCAGTAATGCCCCAGGATCCTAATTAGGGCTGAGCCCAGCAGCTCTTGGCATTGTGTAAACACATGGGAAGACTCCAGCCCTTCTCTAGGAAGCTTCTCATCCAGTTTGGTTTAGGCAAATGCATCCATTGAAACTCTCCTCTTTTTTTTTTTTCCCCCCTTAACTTTTTCTGCAGCCCCACAATGGAGGCTTTCATCTCCACCTCTTGTGTGTATTCCAGTGTCATGCCCTCTGCTTTCAAAGGCTTAGGTTTGCCTTTAATTGTGTCGAGAGCCTTTGTCTCTAAGCCTTTAATAATGGATTTTTTTTTCCTCCTCTGCCAAAAGAGGAATTTTGTTTCTTTGCTGGCTTTTTCTTCTAAAGCTGAAGTGACAGTTCCCTCTTCTCAGTGAGATTTACAAAGCTTATCTTTTAATTTTCAAGAGCCAAACAGCAGAAGGGGGGGGGGGGGGAAGGAGGAATGAAACGTCATCGTGGCTTTTAAACACTGTCGCTAGGAGAAGGCTTAATGATCTGGAAATAAATAAACTGCACACTCAGGGGCTGCTTCCATTTACTGACACCAAACTGCTGCTCCTGGTGGGCACGAGGATGGGGCCAAAGCTGGCACGTCCTCATAGCTCCTTTCCTCTGGGCACAGTCAGGATGGAATCCTGGGTTGGAAGGGACCTTAAAGATTCATCCATTTCCACCCCCCAGCCCAGGTTGGTCCAGGCCCCAATGTCCAGCCTGGCCTGGGACACTCCCAGGGATCCAGGGGCAGCCACAGCTGCTCTGGGAATTCCATCCCAGCCCCTCCCCATGCTCCCAGGGAACAATTCCATCCCATAACTGTAGCAGGAAACTGAGGCACGAGGAAGGAAATACCCCGTGTCCAGCTTTAGGGATGATTTGAGCTCATCTCCAAGGGTTTGAAATGAGACAGCCAAGAGGAATATCATGTTCCTTCTCCTCTGAACTCACTGTCAAACCCTCCCAACCATGTCACACCTCGTGGCAGGCAGGGTTTGCCTCAGATTTGGCGTGGGGACAACCCTGGGGTTGCCATCAGGGCTCTGGGGGATGAGGTGGGACAGGAGCCTCTTCCAATCCTTCCTGCCCATTCCAGCCCATGGTTGTACAGGAAACACAGGTCTGGGGAGAGGTTCCCACTGAAACATGGATTAAACTGCTTCATGTTGGTTGAACACTGACTTACCCCAGCTGGGCTGGTGCTAGAGCCTCCTGGGATGCTGTTGAGAGTAGGATTTGCTCCATGGAATTTTATTATTTTATTTTGAGTGTGACAAAATAGAGCTAGTTTGTGGTCACTGCAGTGGGACAGCTAGGTGTCGCAGGCAACTTTTATGAAAAATCCTTTCCTTAGGATTTTTTCCTCCTGAGAAGCTGAGAGGCCTCAGGAACAAAATGTAAACATTGATTATCTGCTGCTGTGGAATGCAACAGGTGCATCTGGGATTGGTCTCGTGTGGTTGTTTGTAATTAATGGCCAATCACAGTCAGCTGGCTTGGACTCTGTCTGAGCCACAAACCTTTATTATCATTCTTTGCTATTCTATTCTTAGCTAGCTTTCTGATGAAATCCTTTCTTCTATTCTTTTAGTATAGTTTTAATGTAATATATATAAAAAAAATAATAAACCAAGCCTTCTGAAACATGGAGTCAGATCCTCATCTCTTCCCTCAACCTGAGACCCCTGTGAACACAGTCACAGCTAGGCTTGAAATGAGTTCCAGCAGAGAAAAATTGTGTTTTCCAGCTGATTCCAGGGGTTGTGTGCTTCATCCCTCGGGACTGCCACCCTCAGCCTCAGTGATGAAGGATTGGTGGAGCAGGGAACTCCAGCTCCCTCACAAGGATCCCAGGGATCCTGAAGGCATAAATCCTTGGGCAAACCACTGACAGTTGTGAGTATTGAGGAAAACAGGCTTCCCAGAAGATGCCTTTCACTTTAATTATGAAATAAATAAGGAAGCAGCCTTCTGTCTGGCTGAGCTGGCAGCTCAGGCACAGATCCAAGGGAAGCCAACCTAGCTGTCAGCTTTCCAGCCTGTTTTCCCCTCCTCTGGAGCAGCCTGGAGTGTGTCTGGGAGCTGGGCTCTGTGCAGGAAGCAGAGGGACAGGCACTGCTGAGTGCCCTTGGATGGGCACAGCATGGCCCAAACCCCACCAGAGTGTGCTCTGCCATCAGGAGCTGGGGCTTCCTGCTGCCCAGGAGATTTCTCCAGGCTCAGGTCACTCCCATTCAGGCAGAATTTGTGGGGAATTAGCTCTGGATCCTCTGGTGAGAGGTTCCTCGTATCAGGAGCAAACAGGCAGAGGATGGGAGGTGCAAGGCACAAAGTGTTGTTAGAGGACACAGCCTCAAGCTACATCAGGGAAGGGATAGGTTGGATTTTAGGAAAAAAATTTTCACAGAAAGAATAATAAAGTACTGGAATGCTCTTCCCAGGGAGGGGGTAGAACCACCATCTCTGGATGTGTTTATAAAAAGACTGGGCATGGCACTTGGTGCTATAGTCTGGTTGAGGTGTTAGGGCATAGGTTGGACTTGATGATCTTGGAATCTCTTCCAACCTCATTATTCTGGGATTCTGTGATCCTGGGATTCTGTGATTCTGTGATCCTGAGATTCTGCGATTCTATGGTTCTGTGATTGTGTAATCCTGGGATTCTGTGATCCTGTGACTCTGTGATCCCGTGATTCTGTGATTCTGGCATTCTGGGATTCTGTGATCCTGGGATTCTGTGATTCTGGGATTCTGTGGTTCTGTGATCCTGGGATTCTGTGATCCTGTGATTCTGGGATTCCGGGATCCTGTGATCCTGGGATTCTGTGATTCTGTGATCCTGTGATTCTGGGATTCTGTGATCCTGTGATCCTGTGATCCTGGGATTCTGGGATTCTGTGATCCTGTGATTCTGGGATTCTGTGATCCTGTGATCCTGTGATTCTGTGATCCTGGGATTCTGGGATTCTGTGATCCTGTGATTCTGGGATTCTGTGATCCTGTGATCCTGGGATTCTGGGATTCTGTGATTCTGGGATTCTGTGATCCTGGGATTCTGTGGTTCTGTGATTCTCTGATTCTGAGATCCTGGCATTCTCTGATCTTGTGATTCTGTGATCCTGTGATCCTGGGATTCTGGGATCCTGGGATTCTGTGATCCTGGGGTTCTGGGATTCTGTGATCCTGTGATTCTGTGATTCTGTGACCCTGGGATTCTGGGATTCTGTGATCCTGGGATCCTGTGGTTCTGGGATTCTGTAATCCTGGGATTCTGGGATTCTGTGGTTCTGTGATCCTGGGATTCTGTGATTCTGTGGTTCTGTGGTCCTAGGATCCTGTGATTCTGTGATTCTGTGATCCTGAGATTCTGTGGTTCTGTGGTTCTGGGATTCTGTGATCCTGAGATTCTGTGATCCTGAGATTCTGTGGTTCTGTGGTCCTAGGATCCTGTGATCCTGAGATTCTGTGATCCTGAGATCCTGTGATCCTGTGGTTCTGTGACCCTGTGATTCTGTGGTTCTGTGATCCTGTGACCCTGTGATTCTGTGATTTTGTGATTCTGTGATTCTGTGACTCTGTGGTTCTGTGACCCTGTGATCCTGTGATCCTGTGGTTCTGTCCCAGCAGGAGCAGTGTCCCCGGAGCTGGGGCTGTGCTGGAAGGACAGCCAGCCATGACAGACCAGCTGGGGGTGCTAACAGGCCACAGGACACCCCTCCCTCCTGCCAAACCATTCACAGCTTTATCCGGGTGCCTCCAGCTCTTTATTCCTCCTCCCTTTCCAAGGCTGGGTCTGTGCTGTCCCTCTGGCTCCGTGGCTGTTCCTGCTGAGCTCGGGGTCTTCTCTCTTGCTGGGACACCAAACTGCTTCCCTGCCTGGGAAGGGGGATGGATGAGAGCTGGGGTGGATGGGAACCTCACCCTCCCCACCACTGCCTTATGCAGCACAATATCCCTTCTGTCCTGGAAAGACTGAAGATTTAATCCCAAAATAGACATTTCAACAAAATTCCTTTTTTTAAAAAAAAATTTTTAAAGCATCTGAAAGCTGCTGCTGTCATTTCAGACAGAGGGAACTCCTTCTGAAACCTCTGGAGCTGCTGTGTGAAATGGGATCATCTCCTGCAGCACCCACGTGCTGTTGGATTTAGCTCTTCTCTGACCCAGAGATGAGGTAACTGAAAGGTGTTTTTAAAACTTTTATTCCATTTTCAGTCTCATGTGAAGGGGTGAGGCAATACAGATGTTATAATTCACAGCCTTACTGTTAGAATTTAGCTATTTCCTAATTACAAAACACTACAGGTGTTTCTTGGCCCATCAGCTTTGTTGTAAATGCCTTAAAGGAAATAATATAAAATTACTCTTCACAGACCCTACTACAATGCATCTTTCATAGTTCTATTTCTTTAAAGTCTTATTTGCAAGGCCATCCTTTGTGACTTTTTTCAAGTTCAGTTTCTCTCTCAACAATATTTGTCTAATTCTATGGTGCTTTAAAGTAATTTTTGAGTTATTTTTTAAATCTCAAGGTTTGCATACAGATGTGTAGTATGTGAGCCTTCTGTCAGGTTCTGAGGATTTTCTACAAATCCATTTCTCACAATGTGCTTTCCAGCACTCCTCATCCCCAATCCTCATTCTCATCCCAGATTCTCATTCTCATCCCAGATTCTCATTCTCATCCCAGCTCCTGATCCCATCCTGGCCTGTGAGTGGTGCAGCCTCTCCTGAGCCCTGGGAATTTGGCTGAAATTCCTGTTTAGCAGCACAGGCAGCTCTGTGATGGCCCTGTGGTGGTTTTAGTGCTCAGATTTGTCACTCTAAACCTGGACAGCGATGCATGGCAAATAACTCACAGGGCCTGGCTTGTTTCATCTCATTTTTTAATGTTTTATTTACTGATTTTTATTTAGTTAGTTATATATTACCCCTATTTCTTTTAATTCCTTCTTCTTTACAACCTGCTTCACTTTGCATTTTAATTCCATTCCCCTGCCCACAAAACCCAAACCTCCAGACTCTCCAGCAGCCATTCCAGAGCCAAGCTTTGAAAAGGGAATTGTTTCCCATTGACAGAGGGCAGGCTTAGAGTTAGATGGGATATTTGGAGGAAATTATTCCTTGTGAGGGTGGGCAGGCCCTGGCACAGGGTACCCAGAGCAGCTGTGGCTGCCCCTGGATCCCTGGCAGTGCCCAAGGCCAGGTTGGATGGGGCTTGGAGCCACCTGGGACAGTGGAAGGTGTCCCTGGAATAGCAGAGGATGGAATGAGATGGGCTTTAAGTCCCTTCCAGTCCAACCCATTTGATGATATTATGAAATTAATAAGAATGATCCTTTCCACAATCATCTTTTCACAGTTTTGGGGGTTGTACCCTCACTGCAGACCCTGTTCTAGGTCAGGTGAGGAGGAGGATGGAGCTCTCCTGGGCAGCCCGGGCAGGCTCATCCCAATCCAGCGCCTTCCTCCTGCTGCCCAGCAGCTGACCAGACAAAGAGCTGTGCCTGAGCCAAGCAGCTTGTACTGCTGCAGCCTGCCAGCTTTGGAAACTGCAAAAATCTCCCTGAGATGAAAGGATCTGGAACCTCCAGCTGCTGGAATTCCTCTGCTCTTTGATCCGCTCCGCTTCCCAGCGCCCTCACTCCCCGCGCTCCCGGCAGCCGGACAGGCTGGTTCCCACAGAGGGAATTCCAGGGTCACTGGAGCCTTCCAGACCTTTTCCCCTTGCCCTTCCCTGGCTGAGAGCCTAGAGGAAGACCAGTCAGTGTCCAGGCATGCAGCAGGCCTGGGCTTTGGAGGAGTGCATGGGCTCAGGTGGATGCATGAGGAATTAGGTGGCGTTTTTGGGAGCAGGCATCCTGAAAGGAGGAGCAGGAGGAGCACTCCCTGTCCCTGGGACCAGCACAACCAGTTCAAAGGCAGCTGTGTGACCACTAGGAAATGCTTGTCGTGCTGGGAATTGTCATAATGCCACAGATTAAATGAAGCAACCTCTCACTGGAAGGAAAAAAAAAAAAAGTGGAAGGGAATTGAAGAGGGTATTTGGTTTTTTTTTTTTTAAGAGGAAAGAATTATTAGGTTGTAGACTCCCTTCCAGTGCTTAAAGAGATTCTGAGAGAGCTGGAGAGGGACTTAGTACAAGGGGGAATGGCTTCCCACTGGCAGAGGGCAGGGATGGATGGGATATTGGGAATTAGGATTTGTTCCCTGGGAGGGTGGGCAGGCCCTGGCACAGGGTGCCCAGAGCAGCTGTGGCTGCCCCTGGATCCCTGGCAGTGCCCAAGGTCAGGCTGGATGGGGCTTGGAGCAGCCTGGGGTAATGGAAGGTGTCCCTGCCCATGGAATGAGATGATTTTTAAGGTCTCTCCCAACCCCAACCATTCTGTGATTCTGATTTGGTGTTTTAATTGTTATTGACAGTCAGCTTGTTAGGAAAGCAACATCTCTCTATTGCACATAAGTTATCCATTCAACCCACACTATTTTTTCCTGCTCTGCCTCTTTTTCCCCCACCTTTCCAGAGCAGCAGGCTGCTCTCACTCCCAGCCCTGGTTTTGCCATAGGGTCAAGGGCACCACGATTTCCTGAACCCTGCCCTGAGCAGCCTCTGCCCATCATTCAGGGACAGGGTGTAGAGTGTGATTCTCCCTGTCCTCAAATCCCCTCAAATCCCTAAAATGCAAGGCTCATAATCACCTTTCAGATGGGGCTGAGGGCTCTGAGGGTGGGATGCCCTGTCCTGTTTGAATATGGGAATATGGGAATATTCAAACAGGAATGTCCTGCCCTGTGTCACACCTTGGCACATCAGAGGGCACCGTGCAGGGGTACAGGAGCAGCAGCCCCCCCAGCTGTGCTGAACACAGAGGAGATGTCATTTCTATGGTGACACAGCCTCGAGAGCACCTAATCTGGATTTATTGAGGTCGTAAGAGTGACTTAGCACGGCGCTCCCCAGACTGCAGGATAAATAGAAGTCTTCTATTTATAAAGCTGCCAATCTGGCACCGCTCTCGCTCTGAGCACTAAAAATAAGACTTTGTGCAAAGCGAGCTGGATTGATGGGTGCTCTCCTGGCATTGTCTGGGAAGCAGCCCCTGATCCTGTGGCACACTCAGTGCTTGGCAGGGATCCTGCAGAGCTTTGCTGAGCCACCGCCTCTCCGTGGGGCTGAGCCTGGCTCTCACCTGCATGGGAGAGGTTCCTCCTTCCCCTTTGGGTGGTCTGACTGTGTCCCCACAAACCCCGAGAGCCTGGGACAGGAATGATGAGCTCTGGTAATGCAGCTGGATGAGAACAGCCCAGGGAGAAGGGGGTTAGTTGAGCTGGAGCTGCCTGGTGCACATTTCTGGTCCCCCCTGTGATGGTGTTCACAGGGGTTCTTGGATGAGGGAAGAGATGAGGATCTGACTCCATGTTTCAGAAGGCTTGATTTATTATTTTATGAGATATATTACATTAAAACTATACTAAAAGAATAGAAAAAAGGATTTCCTTAAAAGGCTAGCTAAGAATAGAATAAGAAGGAATGATAACAAAGGCTTGTGATTGTGATTGGCCATTAATTAGAAACAACCAACATGGACCAATCACAGATCCACCTGTTGCATTCCACAGCAGCAGATAATCAATGTTTACATTTTGTTCCTGAAGCCTCTCAGCTTCTCAGGAGGAAAAAATCCTAAAGAAAGGATTTTTCATAAAAGATGTCTGTGACATCCCCCAAGTCACATCCTTCTCTGCAGAGCAGGAGGATGTGTCAGACACCAAGGCTGACAGAGCAGCACAGACAGCCCCAGCCTGGCACAGCCACTGCAGTGACCCCAGGTACCCCAGCACATGGAGCTGGGTTAATCTGTGCAGTGATCTGTTTGTTTAAGCTGGAGATAAACCCACTGTGCAAAGATCCACCGTGGATCTTCCCTCCCGGGAGTGAAGCAAGCCTTACCTTCCAACTATACTGAGTTTAACACCAAATGTGATTTTTTTCTTTAATATGAAATCTTATTGCTCCATGTAAAATCTTCGTTTTCTCCTTCCAGCCCACCTAGACCCTGCTCTCTGTAATGGTGAGTGGCTCCAATATTTGTTCTCTCCAACAGGGAAGCAGAAACCTGGATTTTATCATTACCACTGTTGTGTAAAAGATCTTAAAGCAGATACCTGCTGTTGTGATTTAACACCTGCCTGGCTTCTCTTACAACGTTTCCTGAGGTTGAATTTATGTTCAGAGCCCTTCAGGCTCCCCTTTCCTGCTGTTTCCAGCTGCTGAGGTCTGTGACCATCCCTGTTGGATCTGTCTGCCCCACACACAGCTCTGCTGGCAGGAACAGAATCACAGAATATCCAGAGCTGGAAGGGACCCACAGGGATCATCATCAGCTCCAATTCCTGATCCTGCACAGGACACCCTGAGGAGAATCCCATGGTGAGAGGTGCCAAAGCTGCTCCTCACAGGTGCAGAGCTGGCTGCAGGAGGTGACCCAGAGGAGAGGAGCAGCTTCTGCTCCATCAGCTCCTGCCCAGGAGCCCTGTGGACACTTTCTCATGCTCCTGGGGCAGAGGAGAGCACGGTGCCCATCCCATGGTTTGAGCTGGAACGTGGGCTCAGACATGACACAGAACTGCCAGGTGTTCCCCTAAACCCATTACCAGGTTTGCTGGGTTTTCCTTCTGCCTTTTTCTGCCTGGGATTTCACTCATTTTGGAGAGGGTAGAAGCCACACAGGGGAAAAATCATCCTCAAGCCTCCTGACCTAAAGGAGACAACAAGAACTCACATGATGGGGTCTGAAAAGGAGGAGGAGGAGGAGGAGGAGGAGCTGCCCTTGAATGCTGTCTCACAGAGCATGGGGAGCCTGTGTGACCTGGAGGGAACACACCTGCCTACACCAATGTGCTGTGGGTGGTCACACTGAGCTAGACCACTCTAAATCTGAGATTGGGAATGAACTGCAGCCCTCCAGAGCTGCCTGCAGAGGTTTGGAGCCCGGGGAGGAGGACAGTGAGTGCCAGGCAGGCAGGTGGCAGCTTGGTGGCAATTGCACAGTTGGGCAGCCTTGGAGAAGAGAGCCAGAAGGCCAAGCCATTCCAGCACAGTGAGTGCAGTTAAGTGCTGCCATATGGCTCCTTTAGCAGAGGAAGAAGCACACAGGGAGTGAGGAATCCCACTGCTTTTCCTTGGAAATGAACTTTCCATTTCTCCTGCGAGCGCTGGAAAAATTTGGTGGCCAGCAGGAGCTGGCAATTTCAGAGCCACAGGGGATGTAGGAATTCCTCGTGGATATTCTCTTGAGGGCACCTTGAGGGCATTCCTAAGGGTGGGAAACCTGATGTGGGTCAGGCAGGGGGAGGAAAAATTGTTGATCAGTGATGGGTGTTAAAGCCCTGCCATGGCAGGTGAGGAGGGAGGGGGAAGAGGAGGTTGCTGCTGGCTAAAAAGTGCTTTCACCTGTTAGAAACCACTGCAGCCAGAAAAGCAGATTCCAACAGTTTGATTTCCTGCAGGGCTTTTGATGGAAGTCGGGAGGAGAGTAGGGAAATGTTTTCCAGCAAGGGCAGGAAAGAAAACTGTGGGATTTTCTGCTTCATTTAGTAAATCCATTGCTTTTGTCCCCAGCCTGCCTTAACCCTTCCACCTCCAGCAACATCTCTGGTGTGGGGTTACCAGCACAGGCAGAAAAGTGACCTGCTGGCAGAACTTTTGTTTCAGTGCTTCTCTCTTTGCAGATGGAGAGGCAAAAATCAGAACTTTGTTAGCATGGTTTAGTCATGAATTTTGGCAGTGCAAGGCTGGACTCGATGATCTTAGAGGCCTTTTCCAACTTTAATGATGCCAAGACAGCAGCTCTGGTGTCAGAGCATTCCTGAGCAGAGAGGAGAGTGTTTCTTTTGGTGAAGAGCATCCTTTGGTGAGCAGGCCCTGGGGAAAGGCTGGGAGCTGCAGGGACAGCCGGTGGGTGGGAGGAGGGAAGATGTGGAGCTTTGCAGCAGGACAGACAGAAACACGTGTGCTGGGGGGCTGGGGATCTCTGGGGGCTGCAGGCTGGGCTTTGCTTACTTGTAGGTTGCTCTGGTAGAGGAAGATTTCTTCTCCCACATACCAGGCCTGTTCCAGACAAACCCCACAGCTCCCAGCCTGCAGCATTTTGTCTGTCTGCTTGGGGTTTAAATCTCGGCACTGAAATCACAGCAGTGCACAGAATATTTGCTCTTAGCCCTTGCAAAAGGGTCTTTTTTTCCAAAAGGTTTGCCACCAGGGCTGCTGGTGAAGAAGGAAGCTTTCAAACCATGGAAGCCTAGAAAACAGAAGGAAACAAACACCTGGGACCAATTAAAACATCTCCAGCAAGCCACCAGCGTTTGGGGACATTCCCAGTGCTGCAGTGCACGTGGATCAAAGCTCCCACCGTGGCCTCTGCCACATTCAGGCTTGGGGATCACAGAATCCCAGAATGGTTTGGGGTGGAAGAGACTTAAAGCCCATCTTAATCCACCCCTGCCATGGGCAGGGACACCTCCCACTGTCCCAGGCTGCTCCAATCCCCAATGTCCAACCTGCCCTTGGGCACTGCCAGGGATCCATCCCTTGTCCCCAAGTCCCTCTCCAGCTCTCCTGGAGCCCCATTAGGCTCCAGGAGATTTGGGAATCTGCAGAGGTTTCCAAAAGCTTGGATCTCTGGTGTCTTTGCACTGAAATAGACTCAGAGAATCCCAGGATAGTTTAGGTTGGAAGGTTCCTGAAAAAACCATCTTGTTCCACATGGGCAGGGACACCTTCCACTGTCCCAGGCTGCTCCAAGCCCCATCCAACCTGGCCTTGGGCACTGCCAGGGATCCAGGGGCAGCCACAGCTGCTCTGGGCACCCTGTGCCAGGGCCTGCCCACCCTCCCAGGGAACAATTCCTAATTCCCAATCTCCCATCCATCCCTGCCCTCTGGCAGTGGGAGCCATTCCCTGTGTCCTGTCCCTCCATGCCTTGTCCCCAGTTCCTCTCCAGCTCTCCTGGAGCCCCTTTAGGCCTGGAAGGGGTTTTGAGGTCTCCTTGGAGCCTTCTCCTCTCCAGGTGAGCACCCCCAGCTCTCCCAGCCTGGCTCCAGCCCTGGAGCATCCCCATGGCCTCCTCTGGGCTCTCTCCATGTCCTTCCTGTCTTGCTCTTGTTCTCCCTTCAAGCCAATGCTGGTGCCTGAGCTGTGCCTTTCCTGCTGCATGTCCAGCTGCCCCACACGCCTCTCCTGGCTTGGCCATGGCTTCACTGCCACCAGTGTCCCCTGCCAGGTGCCTTTGCCCAGCTCTGACTCTCCAGCAGGTTTCCCCATCTCCACACCCAGCTCTCCCTTTTTGCATTATTGACTCCCACAGCATGCAGCTCCTTTTCCACCGAGTCTGTCTTTTCCCTCTGCTTCCCCTGAGGCCCAAAGGCTCCCCTGTAATTATTGCAGCCACCACTGGCCCAGCCAGAGGCACAGAAAGGCACCGAGCCCTTGGCAGGACCATGCAGTCCACGTAGGCTGGGTGTGGTTTCACAGACGTGTCACAGACATCTTTTATGAAAAATCCTTTCCTTAGAATTTTTCCTCCTGAGAAGCTGAGAGGCCTCAGGAACAAAATGTAAACAATGGTTATCTGCTGCTGTGGAATGCAACAGGTGGATCTGTGACTGGTCTCATGTGGTTGTTTGTAATTAATGGCCAATCATAGTGAGCTGGCTTGGACTCTGAGCCACAAACCTTTAATATCATTCTTTCTGATTCTATTCTTAGCCAGCCTTCTGATGAAATCCTTTCTTCTATTCTTTTAGTATAGTTTTAATGTATTATATATAATAAAATAATAAATCAACCTTCTGTAACATGGAGTCAGATCCTCATCTCTTCCCTCAATCTGAGACCCCTGTGAACACGGTCACACAGAGGCTCTCTGCAGCAGCTCAGCTTGGTTTGAGAGCCAGGAGAAAATTCCAAAGCTGGCAGGGTGGGAGGCATCCACGGACATGGGAGGGAGGCAGGCAGGTGGGATGCAGGCTGTGCATCCCAGCTGGAGTTTGCCTGGATGGACACATGGACAATCTGCACTGTTTGCATTCATCCCAGGCATGGTGAAGTGATTCTCACCTGACTAAAACACCTTCAGGACACTGTGGGGATTTAAAAACAGTTAGCAGCACAAATGTTGGGTTTAAACCTGCTGGTTGCTGCTTTTTTTCTCTGTCCCCATGCATCTCAGTGTCCCAAATGTAATTTTTTTTTAAAAAGAGGGGATGCTCCAACTTGGAGGCTGACTGGAGCTTGGAGCAATCTGGGCTAGTGGAAGGTGTCAGGGGGTGTGGAAACCCAGGGCACACAGGGAATATTTCTGTGTCTGCTCTGGGGTGCCCTGACCCCCAGGGGAGCCCTGACTTTGACCCTCATTCATGGAGAAACTTTCCTAGAGTTCAAGATAGACTGGAATCCACAAAAGTGTGAAATAGATTATGGAGAGTAGTGTAGGTGTATCACTTGGTGTGAAATTTAGGTATTGGGATTTTTAGTATGTTGTGGATGGAAGTAAGATGGAGGGCACAGGGTGTCCTCCTGGGTTTCTTCTTCATTCTTCTTCCTTCTTCTTCTTGAGTTTGGGTGGCATTTTGTAATTGGGTGGAAAAATCCACATTGCAGCTCTTTGGGATCAGTTATTGGGTTAAAATGGGAAATAATCTAGGTGTCAGCTCTTAATTGGATAGTTTAGCTTTAAAAGACCTTGCAACAAAAGATTGTTGGCCATTTTGAAGTGCACCAAGTCTGGTGTGGACAGTGTGCAAAACTTTAGATAAGATAACAATAAACAAGAACCTGAGGACTGAAAAAATACAGTGGGGCTCTCTTTCCTGACACAAGACCACTCCAGGAGGGTCTCCCTAGACAGGGGATCCCCCTGGGAGGATCCAGCCTGAGTCCCAGAAGTCAGGGAATCAGCAACAGGTACCCTGGCAAAAGGGAGGAATGGGATGGGCTTTAAGGTCCCTTAAAATCCAAACTTTCTGTGCTGATCCCATGCCCTGGGAGCTCTCCCTCTGCCCTGGTGGCACCCAAAGCTGTGCTCCAGTGGCTGGCTGGGAGTGGCTCTGTGATCCTTGAGTCGCTGAGCACTCATGGGAAGAGATCCCGCAGATTATCTCCTTCCACGGCGGAAATATTCCACTTATTTTTATCCTCTGTTTCCTGCCTGCCAGCCAGTTAATTATCCCTCAGAGGACTTTCTCTGCAAGTCTTTTTCGGGAAGGAAACTTGGCGAGTGCTGCCTGAACGTCCTTGTCCATTTAAATGAGAACAGTGGAGTCAATTTTAGTACCTTCTGGAGAAAAAGACTTTTTTCTGGTTTTTTTCCTTTTTTTTTTTTTTTTTTTTTTTTTTTTTGTGAGGCTGTGGTTGTTTTTCCCTGTTTGTGTCAAGCTACCAGTAACAGTTTTCCTGCCTGGATCTTCTCTTCCATGATGCACATGCAGGCAGCTTTCTCTGCAGGGGGAAGGTGAAGAGGATGCCCTTGCACTCCAAAATATCCATGAATGGACACCTGGGCTCACTCCAGATCTGCTCAATCCAGGGCTGGGGCCATCCCTGTGCTCTCCTCATCATCAGCCTCCTTCATGGACGTCCTTGAGGAAGCATTTAAAAATGCAAACCATTTTTGTTGCTGTGGCAACCGCTCTTCTGGAAATGGGGATAACGCTCCCAGGAGGTCAGAGCTGCCTCCTGAGAGGTGCTGGGTGCTGGTGGCAGCAGCACAGGGCACAGCCACCTCTCCCAGGCCCCCAGAGCTGCAGCTGGTTGAAATCACTGGGTTAATCCCAATTTGTAGAGCCTGTTTTCATGGAGACACATAGGGAAAGTTGGGTTATCCTCTTGGGATGCTGGCTTTTGGCAGCCAAAGATGGATTCTGGAATTGTGTGCTAGAAAGGATCAGGGAGGGACTGAGGGTTTCAACACCTCCAGAAGCCCAGGCCAAATGAGATGGGTGCTTTTTAATACATCATCCCTGCAGTCTCAGTGTCCTGAACTCAAATGGATCAAACCCCAGGGAAAGGCTGCCAGGGTTGGCATTGTGCTGCTGGAATTGCCCTCCTGGGTCTTACCTTTATGGGATGGTGTGTAAGAGCTGAAATGAGGGATGTGGGACTCCAGGGGCTCTCCAAAATGCAGTTTATTGTATCCAAGGTGTCACAGCAGTCCAGGGCTGTGGGTGACAGAGCTGTGCCCACAGCTGTCAGCTCCAGCTGCAGGCAGCCCTGGAGACCCTTTGGTTTTGGTTACAGTGCATTACAGACTTTTCTTTACTGAGCATCTTCATACAGGAGAACCAATCTATACCTTAACTATTATCTATAGCCCATCATAACTACTGTAATTACCATATTCATGTTACTGTTCTCCAATCACTAAAAGCCAGTACATTACAGTTTAAGCTAGAAGTTGTTTTTCAGTTTTCTTCCAGTGGAAAATTCTGAGACCTTTTTCTATTTGCAGCATTTGCTGACTTGTTTGCCTGTGCTGTCTTCCTGCTTGGTAAAAACTTCTTGTTTGGGGTGGGTTTATCCTTTGCTCTAAGCCATAAAATCCCCTTCTAACTAACACACCCTTTGCCTTCTTGGTTATCCAGTAAGACTGGCTCAGCAATTCTTTTCTTCTATATCAAAACTTGCTTTCATTTCTGTTTCTTCTTCAGATTCTACATTCAAAAATCTTTCTGCCAAGAATACATATCTGTGAGACTTCCTTGTCAAATTTTCATCCTTCCCAACAATGGTGTCTCCTCGTCTGGGCATTGCTTTAGGCTGGGGTGATCTCTGTTCATCTTTAAAACCATCAAGCAAAGCAGGCCAAGCTGCTTTCTTCTCGGAGGCACCTCAAACATTTGGGGCTTCTCTCCTCCATGCTGACTCCTGTATCACCTCCTAAAAAGACAATTTTCCTAGTGCAGGTAGGTGGAAATTCCCATAAAGCTGAAGAAGGGCATCAGGCCTCGACTCATAATTGATTTGGCTTCTGTCTCTCACGGGGCTTCACCAGACATTTAATACACCAAAATTTTGCCTGGGGCAGCTCCTTCCCTGTCTCCAGGAATCACTTCCAGCCTGCTGTGATGCCGAGGCACAGGCAGGCAGAGCCTGGAAGGCGCCCAAGCACCTTGGCAGGTTGGGGAGCGTGGGTGAAGCACGGCGCTGGGTCTGGCCGTGGGAGGTGAGGCACAAAACCCTCCTGCTCCTTCCTCTGCAGCACCCAGGGAGCTCCTGCAGACACTGTGGGCATCTCCAAAGGGTCAGCAGCTCCCTTTGGCCTCCAAGGTGCTGAGCTGGTGTCTCTGGGTCCAGCAGGAATTCCTGCTGGGAGCTGTGAGTGCTCGGGAAGTGCCCGAGGAAGGAGCTGCCTCTGAGATGCTGCTGGGGTGGCAGCATCCACATCCCACAATGAATTCCTGGGAAATTCTCTCTCAGGACATTTGGATCTGCTTGCTCTTGAGTGAAACCTCCCATCCTGCAGTGTCCAACCACGCTCTTATCCCTGCCCTTTTCCAGGGGATGGCTGCACAGGCCCTGAGGGCTCACACGGATCTGTCCTTGGCAGCTTTTTTGGCCACGTTCTGTGTTGGAACCCTGGATGCTGAGAATTTCAGGCTTTCTGTGCTGACAGGCACTGACCCCCAAGAGAACACTGCATTTGACCTGAGGCTGTGGAGAAGCTTCCAAAATTGAATGTTAGAATTAAAGTTATGGGTGTGGGGTTTGAAGAGAAGTGTGTAATATCACAAGGTGGAAAACTTAGAGTTTCAGGGTTTAGAATATGGTAATATAGATAAAGCAAGATGGAGGTTTTGGGGCAGAGGTTAGTCCTTCTTCACCTTCTCCTTCTTCTTCACCTTCTTCATTATCTTCTCCTTCATCTTCTTCTCCATGGGTTTGGGTGGTTTTGTGTAGTTGGATTAAAAAGTCCACATTGTGGGGCATGGGTGCTTGGTTATTGGGTTAAAATTCACTAATAGCACTGAGATTGTAGGTGGGTAGTTTGAATAGAAGTGTGTGATATCACAGGGTGGAAAACTTAGAGTTTAAGGTTTTAGAATATGATAATATAAATATAAAGCAAGATGGAGGTTTTAGGGCAGAGGTTAGTCCTTCTTCACCTTCTCCTTCTTCTTCACCTTCTTCTTTACATTCTTTGCCTTCTTCTTCACCGTCTTGTACATGGGTTTGGGTGGTTTTGTGTAATTGGATAAAAAAGTCCCCATTGCAGGGCACAGGTGGTTGGTTATTGGGTTAAAAGTAAAAATAATTTAGGTGTCATTTCTTAATAGGACAGTTTATCTTTAAAAAAGTCAAAGACTCAACAGTTCTGGATGATGTCTGTGGGCTTTAACCTGTGGTTAAATACACCCTTATTTGATGTCACCATTCAGTCTTGGAGGGTTTGGGGTGAGGAATTCTTGTTCTGTGGGAATCACAGAATCATTGAAGCTGGAAAAGCCCTCCAAGTCCACAAAGTCCAGCCCAGCACTGCCAAAGCCACCACCAAACCATGTCCCCAGGTGTCACATCCACACATTCTGGGATACCAATCAGCAGTGTTGCTGACTTCCAAACAGTCAAGATCCCAGTTTTTTCTCCCTGAAACACATGATTCTCCTTTCCTTGCAGGACAGGGCTAGTTTTCTCTTGGCAGCAGCAATCTGTGTTATTGCTTGTTACTGCCAGCATGAGGGAGATTTGGTTTGACTTTTGGACCTGTTTTGACTTGGATGGGGTGACCTTGGCTCTGCCAGAGATGATCTTCACACAAAAACCACATCTTTGGGTGCTTGTGCCTGAATGGGGCACAATCAATGTCCCCATTAATTTATTCTCTGTTTAAAGACCCAGCTTCATGCTCATCTTTAAAAAGCAAAAAGCTGATTAATGGGGAATTTTCTTGCCCAGATCATTGCTGAGTCCTACACAGAGGTGCTACCACCCACAGCCAAAGCCATGGATTGATGTCCAATTTGAGCCTCTTCCCCCTGGCTTTGGCTCCTCTGGCCTCTTCCTCAGACAGAAGGACTGATTTTAGTCAAGGTGAGTTGTGACACTGTTTTGAACAAGTGAAAAACTCAATAAAAAATCTAACTGGTATCACAAGCTTGAGTAGATGGAGCCAAAATGCATTTCATTGTTAAGGGATTATTTTCTTTTTCTTTCCAACGAAGGGAGCCAACCTGAGCATTGCTGCAGAAATTTCAGGTGGGCTGGAAGCAGGATGAACAACAGGATGTGTTCAGAGGTGAACAGAAGCGCTCAGGGACTCAGTTTGGACCTGACTTCATTAATGGAACTGACTTCATTAATATCTTTCCTAATCAGCTGGGCTCACATGGAGGAGCACATGGATCACTTCTGCAACCAAGGCAGTTGAGAGGAGGAGGGAGAGGACCTGGATGTCCCACAGGGAGGATGGAGTGACCTTGGGGCCCTTCAGGAGAAGCAGAGTGAGCTGATGTCATGCAGGTAGTGTGCTTGCATCTTTTATCTGCCAACAACATCTCTTTAATCCCTATTAATAAAACTTGGCCCATTTCTGGACTCTGGTCCGTGTGAATGGCCACAGGAAGAGGAAGTGGGGAAGAAGCTGATTGCAGGATGGCTGCAGGCACAGGAGGATGTTGCTAGTGCAGTGCTGGGAGATGGATTTAGCAGACAGAGAAGTCCTGCTGCCTCCCTTTGAGGTTTTGGCTACAGCTTGTCCAGCAAACAGCTCGGGGAGAGCAACTGGAAGTGGAAGAGGTGTGGAGGAGCAGAGAGGGATGCTGGAATTGGAAAGCTAATTGTGGGTACAATCTGGGAACCCATCAGTGATGCCAAGGGAGCACTGCCCTAATGTGAGGGCACGCCTGGGGCAGGCTGCAGGCTGGCAGGGAGGAGCTGATTGCACTTTGCTGGTTTCCCTTTGCCAGCCTGGCTGACATCCGTGCCCACACCTGTCTGCCCGCACCGACATCTCCTCCAACCATCTCTGCTGGCTCCAGCCTCTCTCCAAACCTGGAATCTCCCTGCTCCCTCCCTTCCCAGCTTGCCACACAGGAGCATCATTAGGGCTGCCTGGGCAAGGGAATTATCCTGCTGGTTTTTGTGGAGTTGGGGTAATACTGGAGTGATTAATTCGTGTAACTCAGTGCTCCCAGAGCCAGCAGCAACGCTGGAGCATCCCTGCACTGGTGGGATTGCTCTCTGCAGGAGGTTCAGGATCAGGACTGCTCACCCTTTGCCTCTGGGGTGAGAAGTGCACTCTCAGCAGTGCTTGGCAATTCCCTCTGCCCCGTGGGCTTTCCCACAAAGTGGGAAATTGTGATTCCCACAATTGTGATTCCCACAATTGTGATTCCTGTTGCTTCTGAGTGCTTGGAGGGAGGGTCTGATTTTTGCAACATGCAGGCACCGGATATTGTGTTCAGCTCAAAGGTGGTAATGTAAATCTCTGTTTTTTTTGCACCAGGGTTATTACCTTAATCAAATATTTATTTACAGCACACGTTGGCAAATGCAGGTTTGGCATAAAGCAATTCACTCCTGGTGTGTAGTGTTTAATGGGATTATTCTTCAGAGTAACTGAGCCTCCTTTGCCCAGATTGTTGTGGCTGCCCCTGGGTCCCTGGAAGTACCCAAGGCAAATCTGGCCAGGGCTTGGAGTAACCTGGGATAGTGAAACCTGTGATGATAGTGGGGTGATTTTTAAGGTTCCTTCCAACCCAGACCATTCTGTGAATCCATGATCCAGTCTGAGATAGGAGGATCAGGATGTATGGCCATGGACACATTCAGACAGAGAACTTGAGGCACTAAGAGAAGCAGAAGCAGCAGAAGCCTTTTTTCTTAGGAAAACATTCACTAGCAACTTCTGGAAGCAAATGGGGGATTGCTCCAGGATGCACAGCTAAAGGATGCACTGCTCCAAAACACAGATCATTCCTCTGTTTAAGGCAAGGCATGGGGGAAAAAAAACCCAAGAATGGCAATCTGCCCTGGATGGATAAAGTGCCTGTACAGTCAGCAGGTCATGAGTTTTAGGAGGCCTCATGTTTATCCCTTCAGGTCCTGACAAAGGAGAGTGGAAGGAAACCTGCTGGCAATGGCAGTGTCTGGGTTCTGTGCTTGGGATGACACAGCTGCACAGATGTGGTCAGCCTGCATGCCAAGGCACAGGGAGAGGGGAAAGCTGTGTTTCCTGAGCTCCTCCTAGCCTGTGCTTGTTCTTAAGCCCATCTCCTGGCAATGCACCCTTTCCTCCTTGCCATGGGATCGTGGGGAGATAACATTTCCCTGCAGGGAAGCTGGCTGATGTCCCCATGTGTTGCTGACTGAGCTGGGTGGTTTGTGGCTTCCCCATGCTCAGGAATTTTGGTCTCCCTCCAGTTCCTGTGCCAAAGATGGTCTCCATGGCCTTATCTTCATCTTATCCCTGTCCCTAGCACTGTGAGCAACAGAGAGCACATCCCTTGGATAATCTGGTGCCCTCTCAGGGATGGGTCCAGCCCATGGGACAGCACCAGGATCATCTGGATGAGTCCCCAAGGACACAGAAGGACAGAGCTGCTGTTGGCAGCCAGGCACCTCTTCCCCCACTGCTCCTGTGCCACGTGGACACTGCTTCTCCAATTTCCCAGCTGAAGGGGAAGTGCCACAGCAGCGCTGCATGCAGAGCAGCAGCCTTGTGACCATGACACATCTCATTAGTCAGCTCCCAGGGGGGGCAGGAGAGGTTTGCAGGAGGATTTCAGCTCCATGGGAGCTGGACACTGGTGGAGAGCAGGGATTAGGTCATGGAGACGTGATCCCACTCTGGCTGCACTTATTCACCACGGTGCTGACTAAGGTGTGGTAAAGGATCCAGTAGGAATCCTGGCCCCAGTGTGTGCTTTTCCATGGCCTCCCAGCCTGGTGGGCACCACCACAAAGCACCACTGTGTCCCAGGGACTTGCAGTGAATTCTCATCCTTGGTCTCCTGGGACTTGGCAGTGAATTCTCATCCTTGGTCTCCAGGGACTTGGCAGTGAATTCTCATCCTTGGTCTCCTTGATGGACACGTTGGCCCATATCCCTTCCTGAGGTTCCTCACCTGCTGCCAGGGGCATTTTTGAGACTTGCAGGTTGCACCCCCTGTGTCATTCCCACCAGGTGAAGGTGGTTCCTTTGTGCCTTTCCTTTTCCCTCATCTTCTTCAGCGGGATCTCTGACTGCTCAGAGCTGAGGTTTTGAGGGTGGTGGAGGAGAGGAGGCAGCAACAGAGAGCAAACTGATTTGTGCTATCCCATGTCTCTTGCCCAAGAGCATTCCTGTAGGGAACTGCTCCACAGAGGAGTCTGCAGGATTGGTGCCTCGTGGGATGGGGGGGAATTGTCTGTCCCTGTGTAGGGAAAGAATATAACAGGGAATAGAGCAGGGAACAAGGCTGACTCCAAGCCCAGATGAACGGTGAAATCATGGAGTGCAAGACGCAAGGACATGGAAAATGTTCATCCCGAGCCCCTGATGAGTTGCTGTCTTAGGCTGTGGGTGTGTGTTCTATTGCCATCTGTTTGGAGTGGGCCAGTCTTCTCTTTTCTCTTCTCTTCTCTTCTCTTCTCTTCTCTTCTCTTCTCTTCTCTTCTCTTCTCTTCTCTTCTCTTCTCTTCTCTTCTCTTCTCTTCTCTTCTCTTCTCTCCTCTCCTCTCCTCTCCTCTCCTCTCCATTGGGCAGTTTTCTTTATCTGTCCCACAATCCAGTCCTCCCTCAGGGAAATATCTTGTGTTCATGGGCCATTGAGTGTCACTGCATGGCTGATAAAATTACATCATCCCACTGGGAGAAGCCCCGCCCAGGGGGAGGAGCCAAGCATTCCTTCCTGGATATAATCTGAGATTTGGAACACCACAGCACCTTTCCCACCGGATTCCCAGAGGAGCAGCCCTTTCCCACTGGATTCCCAGAGGAGCAGCCCTTTCCCACTGGATTCCCAGAGGAAGGCCAGACCAATCTACACCACCACTGGATCTTCAGAGGAAAACTCCACCCTCCTACAGGATCCCTGCTCCAGCAGAACCACCCCTGTCTCTGCAGGAGGGCTGCAGCCACCCTTTAATGGGACTGCCACCAGCACCCTGACACACAGGGAGTCAGGCCATGTTCTCACTCTGGCAGTGTTGTTTTGTATTACTGCATTGGTTTGGGATTTTTTTTTCCTTTCCTACTAAAGAACTGTTATTCCTGCTCCCATATCTTTGTCTGAGAGCCCCTTAATTTCAAATTTATAACAATTTGGAGGGAGGGGGTTCACATTTTCCATTTCAGCAGAGTCTCCTGCCTTCCTTAGCAGACACCTTTTTTTTCAAACCAAGGCAGCTGCCAAGCAGGAAAAGCCCATGCCAGGCTCTCACAGCTCTCCCTTGCTCTGCCTGTTGGAATTGCTGCCTCCAGCCTTTGGCTTCCAGCTGGGGTGTTCTCCCCAGCAGACCTGACGTCTCTGCTGTGAGTTTATCCAGCTGTTATCAGCAGATGCCCTTTCTTGGTGACTCATGCCCTGCTCCCTGACCACATCCCCTTCTCCCATTGCCCCCACCCACCACAACTGAGTCACTTGGCCTCCTGACCCAAGCCAGGAGCTCTTCCTCCAGCCATGGAGACACTTCTGGCCCAGCCTGATGTAAGTGAGGCTCCTCCTGAGTTCCTTTTCCCAGGCAGGCTCTGGAGTGGGAATTTGCTGCCTCATTACCAGGCTGGCCCTGGCCTGCACACTGCCCAGACCAGACTTTTTGTCCCTTAGTGCATTCCCCACAGGGACCAGTCCAGCCCAGTGGTACTGGAGGTCACCCAACAGCCCTGCACTCCCCAGCCTTGGCTGGTTTGTGTTTCAGATGGGGCTTGTGAAGGTGGGAGCTGTGAAAATCCAGTGCTCAAAAACCTTTCCCATCTTCTGAGCATCCTGGAGGTGCAGGAAGTGACTTTCTGGTGTTATCCCATAAAAACAGCATTTTCAGCTGCTGAAGGAGGGAATTTTAGCATGAAAGTAACATTGAAAATTAAGGGGTCTATTTCTTTGCACCCAGTTTAGGGCTATCCCTGTGCCTCACTACACCATTAAAAGTTGGTGCAATTTCATCTTCCCAGTCTCTTTATGAAGCCCTGTGATGGAGCTTCCTGGCATGGGATGGCCACAGTGAATACAAACATCAACCTCTCAGCACAGCTATAAAACAAAACAAGGTCACTTTCCACATGGGTGTCTCTGCCCTTGATCTGGGGAAAGAGGAGCTGCCAAAATTCACCCCCCAGCCCTTTCCTTGGAGAAGGAGCATGGTGTGTGAGCAATCCTGGGCTGGCAGAAGCTGGATCAAACCTTGCTTTAGTCACCCTGAGTGAGCAGGCACAGCCCCTGCCTCTGCTGAGGTCAGGCCCGGTGAAGGGGGAAGATGGATATCAGCTTAGCCTGGAATGTGATAACATCCCTGCACACCCTCCCAGATCCTGCAGGCAGCCCTGGGAACCCTGGGCTCTTTCTTGCCCAGACAGGATTGGTGTTCCTCCCGAGGTGGGCTGGCTCCTGCCCCTGTCCCCTCCCTTGGGGGCACAGAGCTTCCTGCAGGAGAGCTCTGCCAGGGCACAGAGCTGGAGCTCAGTTGCCCAAGCAGCCTCCCCAGTGGCCCATCTTGTTCTGGGAGCTCCAGTTAGGAGCTCTGGGCCTGGGTGGATGCCTTGTGCTGTCCCTGATTGATGCCAGGAGGAAATCCTCCTGATGGAAGCACCTTTCCATTGGGAAAGAGAGATTCCATCTGTCTTTCCCACATCTGCCTCATCTGCTTGGTTCTGACATGCTCCCTTCCCTACCTCCCTTTTCTTCCTCCTTCTCCATGTCTTTCTAGGCCATCCATAGCTGCATCTCCCTCTGCTTGGATCTCCCATTTCACCTTTCCAATGCCCTGCTGCATCCCAGAGGATTGAGCTCCTTTCCTGGCAGCTCTCCCTGTGGGTTTGGCTGCTCCCTGGGCCTGGAAGGGCTTTGCAGATGTGTGTAAGCACCTCCTCACTGCTGCCAGAAACCACTGCACTGTTCCTCCTGCAGGAAAGGACAGGATAAATCCACTGCTTTGAACAGGACAGTGCAGCATCCCTCCCAAAAGCAGCTGTTTAGCTCCAGAAACTACACAAAATGACACAGGAGTGGGATTGTTCCAGAATTTTTAGAGGCTGGATGGGGATGCAGCTGTGGTAAAGCAATCATTGCTCAGAAATTCTTTGTTTTCCTGGTGGGTTTTGTTTTTCCCCTCTTTCTCCTCAGCTTCCCTTATAATTAGGTGCTGCAGGCTCCAGAGGCTCTGCTTGCTCCCAGGATTGCCTTTCCCAGGAGTGGATTCTGGAATGACCCCTGAGCTCAAGTCCATCTCATGGCTGCTGCAGGTTCTTGGAGGGATTTATTCCCAAATTCCCACCCCTGTTGCCATCAGGGGACAACACTCAGAAGAGAACAGTGAGACCCACAAAGTGCCAAAGTCATCCCAGCTGTTCAGCTGCCCTGGGTCTCCAAGCAGCTGAGTCACTTGTGATTCACCCAAAGCCTGAAGCACAGCAGCACCATCAATCTCATTTTCTCTGTCCCTGCCTGGTGCTGTGACCTCTCCTGAACTCCCTCCTCACCCTGCATTCCCTGGAGAGGGGAGGGAATGCTTGTGGAGGGATGCTCCACACTGAGGTGTCCCCAGAAAGGGACATCCCAGCATCACCAGGCTGAGAGCACAGCACTGCTGCACCTGGTGGCACTCCAGGTGGGAAAAGGGACAGAATGCAGGGGATAAGGCTGGGAATCCTGCAGCCCTCACTCCTGCTGCTTGTGACGTGGCCCAAAGAAGGAATTTACAGCCTGGTGCTGCACAGCTCAGTGAGAAACAGAGATACAGGAGTACAGGAATACAGAAATAGAGAAATAATACAGGAATACAGGAATACAGAAATGCAGAAATGCAGGAATACAGAAGTACAGGAATACAGAAATGCAGAAATGCAGGAATAGAGAAATACAGGAATACAGTAATGCAGGAATACAGGAATACAGGAATGCAGAAATACAGGAATACAAAATTACAGAAATACAGAAATACTGGAATAGAGGAACAGAGGAATAGACGAATACAGAAATACAGGAACACAGGAATACAGACAAGCAGAAATGCAGGAATATAGAAATACAGGAATACAGAAATTAAAAAAAAACCAAACAGGAAATACAGAAATACAGGAGTACAGAAGTACAGGAGCACAGGAATACAGAAATAAAGGAATATAGAAATGCAGAAATACAGGAATACAGGAATACAGAAATGCAGGAATACAGAAATAGAGGAATACAGGAATACAGAACTACAGGAATACAGGAATACAGAAATACAGAAATGCAGGAATACAGGAATACAAGAATACAGAAATGCAGGAATACAGGAATATAGAACTAATACAGAAATACAGGAATACAGGAATGATACAGAAATGCAGTAATACAGGAATACAGAAAAACAGGAATACAGGAATACAGAAACAGAGAAATAAAGAATAACAGGAATACAGAAATACAGGAATACAAGAATACAGAAATACAGGAATACAGAAATAATACAGGAATGCAGAAATACAGAAATAGAGGAATACAGTAATACAGAAATGCAGAAATACTGGAATACAGAAAGACAGAAATACAGGAGTACAGGAATAGGGGCAGGGTGGGGAATGGATGGAGAGCAGCCCTGAGGAGAAGGACTTGCTAAGAAGCTCAGCAGGACCCAGCCATTCCAGCCCAGAAGATCCCCATGGCCTGGGCTGATCCCACAGCCTGGGCAGCAGGGAAAGGGGGGAATTCTCTCCCTCTGTCCTGCTCAGGTGAGACCCCACCTGCAGAGCTGTGTCCAGCCCTGGGATCAAAGCAGGAGGATGTGGAGCTACTCTACAGCTCCAAGGGCTGGGAGAGCTGGGAATGTTCACCTGGAGAAGGCTCCAGGGAGAGCTCAGAGCCCCTGCAGGGCTCCAGGAGAGCTGGAGAGGGACTGGGGACAAGGCATGGAGGGACAGGACACAGGGAATGGCTCCCACTGCCAGAGGGCAGGGATGGATGGGAGATTGGGAATTAGGAATTGTTCCCTGTGAGGGTGGGCAGGCCCTGGCACAGGGTGCCCTCCCTGGATCCCTGGCAGTGCCCAAGGCCAGGTTGGACATTGGGGCTTGGAGCACCCTGGGATAGTGGAAGGTGTCCCTGCCATGGCAGGGGTGGCACTGGATGATCTTTAAGGTCCCTTCCAGCCCACACCATTGTATGATTTTATGGGATCAAAACTTTTGCCTGCAGGGTGAACTGGGGGGATTTGGGGACAGGGAAGTTGCAGCTGCTCTGTGTCTGTGGGTGTAGCTGCACACAGAGCTCCCTGCAGAAGAGGAAGCTGGTGGGGAGAGCCCTGCCTGGTGCTCTGCAGAGCAGCTGGGGTTGGTCTGGGTTTGCCTGGAGCAGCTGGACACCCTTAGGGCCTCTCCTCACCCAGGAGTCCCTCAGGAACCAGCAGTGGGATCAAAACACACTGAAGTGGTTACCTACAGCTTTGCTCCAAGACCAGGCCACTGAACTCACCAAAGAGCAAAGCTCTGGCTAAATAAGAGCAAATTCCTCCTGCCTGGGTTGGCAAACTATGATTTACTCTTTGCCTAAATTGTGTGAAAAGGAAGGAAGTGAGAAGCAGAAGGGCAATCCTCTGGGGACATGTGCTGTAAGTGATAATTTTCCTTCAGGGGCACCCAGAAATTCAGGGAGATGGCAGGAGAGCAGCTCCTTTCCAGGCTTTACCCTGGGATCAGCAAGGCCTGGCTGTGCCTGGTGCTGATTTTCAGTCTTGAAAAACCAGCAGCCTTCAGCTTGGAAGAAGAGGTGGGGAATTCCCAGAGCTGGGGATTTCCTTTGGCTTCTGTTGGAGCTGGGGTGACAACCAGCTTGGGGACCTGCTGGCCTGGCCCCCACAGCTGTGGAGCACCATCCCTGCTGTCCTGGGGCTGCTCCTGTGCCAGGAGCTGCTTGTTTTGGTGGCACTGGGCTGGTGGCATGTCCTGGGGGCATTTCTGTGGCACTGGGGTGGAGGCATTGCCTGAGGACTCTTCTGTGGCACTGGGATAGTGGCATCTCCTGGGTTGTTCCTTTGGCACTGGGACAATGACATTTCTGTAGGACTGGGATGGTGGCATCTCCTGAGGGCATTTAACTGAGTTTGTCCTCAGAGGTCACCCTGAGATTACTGTCTAAATCAGACTTGTAGGTGAATATTGGACCACAAGAAGGATTTCAGCAGATTACAAAGAGCTTTGGCAGTTCTAGAGCTTATTGCACCAAGAAGTTTGCTGATAGGAACACAGTTCAGTATGGGAGAATTGTGACCAGGGAGAATGATTCCTAAAAACAGCAATAACAGGGGATAATATTCTCCTCTGGATGCACTTCCAGAGGGTGTCCCTGGTCAGGAATTGCAGTGAGACACCAGAATTCCCCCCTTCCCCTTGGAGCTGGCCAAGGCTTTGAGGAGCCCAGAGTGGGGTGCCCAGCCCTGCCTTTGTCCTGGCACCAGGACTTTGAGCAGGAGGAGCTGCTGGCCATCTTGAGGCATCCCTGGCTCTGGGACAAAGCTCCCTTTCACCTTGGAGCATCCGGAGCTCAAAATGGGGCAGCAATTCCTGCTGCAAGCTGGGGCCTGCTGCACGGGTGGCCAGCAGCCAGGGATTGTTAATTTGTTCATCAGGCATTTTGCTGCCGGGATTTTGCTGCTGTGCAGGAATTTGTTTGCACCAGGGGGGCTTTGTGTCTGGCTGAGCCCCTGGGAAGCTGCTGGGAGCCGTGGTGCCAGGAATGTGTGGGGCAGGAACCAGCCAGAATCCAGGCTAAACCTCCTGCTGAACTGATCCTGATCCTGCCAGAATCCAGGCAAAACCTCCTGCTGAACTGATCCTGCTAGAATCCAGGCAAAACCTCCTGCTGAACTGATCCTAGTTCTGATCCTGATCATGATCCTGCCAGAATCCAGGCAAAACCTCCTGCTGAACTGATCCTGATCCTGATCCTGATCCTGATCCTGGTCCTGATCCCTGATCCTGATACTGATCCTGATCCTGATTCTCATCCTCATCCTCATCCTCATCCTGCCAGAATCCAGGCAAAACCTCCTGCTGAACTGATCCAGATCCTGATCCTGATCCCTGATCCTGCCAGAATCCAGGCAAAACCTCCTGCTGAACTGATCCTGATCCTGATCCTGATCCTGGTCCTGATCCCTGATCCTGATACTGATCCTGATCCTGATTCTCATCCTCATTCTCATCCTCATCCTGCCAGAATCCAGGCAAAACCTCCTGCTGAACTGATCCTGATCCTGATCCCTCATCCTCATCCTCATCCTCATCCTCATCCTTATCCTTATCCTGATCCTGACAGAATCCAGACAAAACCTCCTGCAGAACTGATCCTGATCCTGACCCTGATCCTGATTCTGATCCTGCCAGAATCCAGGCAAAACCTCCTACAGAACTGATCCTGATCCTGATCCTGATCCTGATCCTCATCCTCATCCGTATCCTCATCCTTATCCTCATCCTTATCCTCATCCTGCCAGAATCCAGGCAAAACCTCCTGCAGAACTGATCCTCCTTCTGCAGCAGATCCTGGCCAACATTTTTTGCTCGTGAGAGGAGCAGTGGATTTGCCTTTCCAAACCAGCTGTGGGTCTGCTGGTAGATGAAACCAGTACTGGGAGATAAAGGAAACAGTGGGAAGGATTCCACTGATTGGTGAATGGAAAAATATATTTGCTTTTGCAAATAGACTTTAGCTTTGCTGATAAATGAAATTGGACATTGAAAGATGAAAGAAACAATGGGGAAGAAAAACCCCTAAATGCTGTAAGTATTAAAAATTAAAAGGGAGGGTTATACACTGGAGGGAAATCTTTGGTATCAGGTGTTCTGGGAAGTCTGAACCTCTCAAATACCTCAGAAATGGGGAAAGAGAGAAGGGAAATGCAGCCAGGAGATTGGGATAAACAGGGGGGCTGCATCCTCCAAAAATTGGAGAGACCCCAGGGGAATGCCCCATGGCCTCTCCTTTATTCAAATAAAGCCAAAGGACTCCTCTGTGTCCTTTTTGCACACAAACCTCTGCTGTTTGTGGATGAATTTTCCTGATTGCAAAATAGGAGGCTGGAACTTTTCCCACACGGAAGGAAACCTGGAGCTGAGGTTTCCACTGCCACCTCCTGCCTTTGTGGGGTGAAACCAGCACTCCTGCCCTTCCTCTCCCCTTCAGACCTCTCCAGCTGGGATTGGACAGCTGTGGGGAGCTTTGGGAGGGTCCCAGGCACTGCAGCCTGCTCAGGAAATGGGCTTTTCCTTAGGCACTTCCAGAGAGCTCTAATTAAATTACGGGATTGGAGCCATCTGGTCGCTCACTCATCTGCTGCCAAGGGCTCCTTCCAAGGGAGTGCCCTCCATGAAAGGGAAAGCTGCCCCTGGAGGGCCACGGGGTCCCTCCCTGATGGCACTGCCCTGCAGATGGGATGGGTGGAGCTGCCACCCCTCCATCCACCCATCCATCCATTCATCATCCACCCATCCATCCATCCGTCCATCCATCCGTCCATCCATTCATCATCCATCCATCATCCATCATCCATCCATCATCCATCCATCCATCCATCATCCATCCATCATCCATCCATCCATCCATCCATCATCCATCCATCATCCATCCATCCATCATCCATCCATCCATCCATCATCCATCATCCATCCATCGTCCATCCATCCATCATCCATCCATCCATCATCCATCCATTCATCCATCCATCCATCATCCATCCATCCATCCATCCATCCTCCATCATCCATCATCCATCCATCATCCATCCATCCATCATCCATCCATCCATCCATCCATCATCCATCCATCATCCATCCCTCCATCATCCATCCATCCATCATCCATCCATCCATCATCCATCATCCATCCATCCATCGTCCATCCACCCATCCATCCATCATCCATCCATCATCCATCCATCCATCATCCATCCATCATCCATCCATCCATCCATCCATGCATCCTCCATCATCCATCATCCATCCATCCATCATCCATCCATCCATCCATCATCTATTATCCATCCATCATCCATCCATCCATCCATCCATCATCCATCCATCCATCCATCATCCATCCATCATCCATCCATCCATCCATCCATCATCCATCCATCCATCCCCCTGATCCCTGGCTGCAGGGAGATCCCAGCATGGATAATCCCTTCAAAGTGGCACTGGCACAGAGAGCAAAACTGAGAGGATTTTCTGAGAGGAGCAAGATCACAGAGGCATCCCTGAGCTTGGAAAAAGACCCCTGAGCTCGAGTGCAGCCACCAAACCCTGTCCCCAAGGTGCCCTGTAAATATCACAACCCACAAAAAGGGAGGAGAAAGGGCAGGGAACAAGATTTTGCCCTCTAAGAAGCACAACCAAACAAGCACAACCAATATTTTTATTTTTAAAATTAATTTTTTTTGTATTTTTATATAAAAATAAATTTTATAATAAAATATATTTATATATAAATATATAAATATATATTATCTATAATATATATTTATATATTATATAATATAAATATATAATATCATATATTTATTTTATAATAAATATAAATGTAATATATTTATATATAGTATATATATTTCTATATTTATATTATATATATTATATATATTATATATAATATATAATATTTATGTATTTTATATATAAATATATTTTTTACATTAAAATATATTCTTACATAAAAATACATTTTTATTTTTAAAATAAAAATATATCCCAACAGCCAGCAGCAGGAGAAACTGCATGGTGCAAAACGGATTTCCTTTTATTTTGCTTTTTTTGTTGGCAGATAACAAAAATTTCCCATCCCATGGCAGACCTGGGCTGGGCCCATGGATTAGAGAGAGATTTGGGAAGTTTCTCAGCTCACATTTTGGCACTGGTTTTCCTTCTGTTGCTCCACAGAGAAGTTTCCAGGGAGAGCTGGAGCTAAGGGAAAAGGTTTCTGTCCTGCCACCATGATCCTGTGGGATATCACCACTCTTTGTGGGGCTGGGTAACCTGGTTTGGGGAAAAAATGTTCTTTTGCTGTGGCCCTTGTGCAGAAAAAATGAGCTGGAGAGGGACTGGGGACAAGGGATGGAGGGACAGGACACAGGGAATGGCTCCCACTGCCAGAGAGCAGGGATGGGTGGGATATTGGGAATTAGGAATTGTTCCCTGGGAGGGTGGGCAGGCCCTGGCACAGGATTTAACTCTGCTGTCTGCCCCGTTCAGTCACTCTGCTGCATAATTACTCTTGGAGAAACTGTTTTTCCTCATTTTCTCCTTTCCTGGCTGGAGGCATAGGATGTCTTGGTTTTAATTTACTCCTGGACAAGCTCTCAGTGCCTCTTGCTTGTGCAGAGCTGAAGAAAACCTGAGAAAAATCATCCCTGAGAAGGAGCATCTTCCTACAATTCCAGTTTATCCCTGGAGGTGCTTAAACCCCAAGCAAGGTTTTGGAGCAGTGGCTTCCAGGGATCTTTTCCCTTGGAATTGCTCTGGTTTGGTGATCCCAGTGTCCTGCAGAGTTAAACTGTGAAAAACACCAATCACTTGGTTTTAAAATTTTTAAAAGTTTAATAGTAAGAAAATGGTTATAAAAATAGCAATATAATTAGAGTAATAAAAATTTGGACAATTAGGATTTAGGACAATACCAGACAATAAAAACAAAGAGTTATGGACAGTCCGGGGACCTTTTCTGGGCAAAATAAGCTCGAAAAAGGACCCACGTTAACAGAGGCTTAACCCCTAAAAGCAACAGCCTGTTGCATATTCATACACCTCATACATGGTGCATAAATTCTATTCAAACACAGGATTCTGTCTGGGCAGTGTCAGCTTCTTCCTCTGAATCCTGACAGCATCTTCAGTGCTGAGCCAGGTGGGAAAAAGTTCATTTCTCCTGATAATGGAGCAATAAATTCTCTTTCTCTGAAAGATTCAGGTGTCCTGTGGCTGCTATCTCACTGTGAGTCCTTCATTACTTTCTTAAGAAAATATCCCACATACATAGTTTCTATTTTAACATTATGCTATAACCTAAAACTATATTTAACACTCTATTTTAAAAAATTAATACAGCATAGCTTTCTAACATAACACATATAATATTCATTTTAATATTTGCAAAAAGCCAATAATAAAACACACATTTTTCACAGTTCCCATTCCCTCTCCTCCCCAGCTCTGCTGGTCCTCAGCAAACCCATCCCTAACCCTGCCCTGACCCCGCCATGGAGAGGGAAGCCTTAAAGCTTTGGAGCCAGGACCAAATATTTACCTTCCCCGGGGTTTGCCTGAGGGAATTCAGGTAGCAGAGCCAGGGGAGAATGATCAGGGGAGCTGTTTGGAGCTGTTTGCTTTCCAAACCGGACCAGCAAGTGCCTACGGAATCACCTGGATGCCAGAGAATGCTCAGCCATAAATCTCATTAACAGTGCAGCAATGCAGATGGGAGGGAAGGGAAATAAAAGGAGACAAACGAGGAGGGGGACGGGTCTGGAATGATAAAGAAAGGAAAGAGGTGAAGCCTGGTTTGTAACCGGAGGTTTTTAAGGGCAGGGCTTCAGCTCTGTGAGGAAATCAGCTGGAACAGGTCTGGCAGGATGGCTCTGCAAGAGAGAGCTCTTCTTGCAGAATAGCAGTGATTTGCATCTCAAATAAAAGGCTCAGGAGCAGCGATTTCAGGAGCTCTCCCTGTGCTGGGGCAGGAGAGGAGAGGTGGAGGGAGCAGAACACAGAACAGCACCTGCCTTGGAGAAGGGAAAGGATCCAAAAGGTTGGAGGGCACATTTCCATGGCTGCTCCCCTCTGAGGCAGGACGGCCAGGCTTGGTTTGCCATGGAATCCCAGAATGGTTTGGGCTGAAATGGACCTTCAAAACCATCCCATTCCACCCCCTGCCATTCCAGAACACCTTCCACCATCCCAGGCTGCTCCAAACTCCATCCAGCCTGGCCTTGGACATTTCCAGGGATCCAGGGGCAGCCACAGCTGTGCCAGGGCCTCAGCACCCTTTTCATTTGTTGCTTTCCTTGCCTGTTTTGCCGTGTCTGTGATGCAGGGACAATGTGCTGTCCCCATGTCCCCAACCCAGCCACTCTGACCCTGGAAATTGCTCTGAGGAAGGGCTGGAAGCTCTGAGAAAGGGAAACACCTCTGTTTGCAGAGTGAGGGGGGGTTCCAAGCTGCCTGTGCCCACTCCAGCCTCTCCCAGCCCCGTGCCAAGGCCTCAAAAATCTTCCTGCTGGAAGATAAGGGTAAGAGCAAGTTGGGGAAAACATCTTTAGGAAGCATCTTTAAAGTGTTTTGTTGATGCATTTCTGCTATTTTTCATCAAGCAGGGACAGAGGGCCAGCAGGAATTACAGCCCCACAGGAGGATGCTCCCAGCACTGGACACCCTGTGCAGGAATTACAGCCCCACAGGAGGATGCTCCCAGCACTGGACACCCTGTGCAGGAATTACAGCCTCACAGGAGGATGCTCCCAGCACTGGACACCCTGTGCAGGAATTACAGCCTCACAGGAGGATGCTCCCAGCACTGGACACCCTGTGCAGGAATTACAGCCCCACAGGAGGATGCTCCCAGCGCTGGAGCCTGGACCACCCTGCAGCCCTTGCAACCCTGTGAGGTGCCAGCATGCCCAATTTTCCAGGCAGCTCCAGCTTCAGCTCAGTCTGTGCCAGGCTGGCGAGGTGAGAAATCTGCCTGGGGCAGGCTGCTTGCCTGAGGAGGAGGTGGGAGAAGGCTTTCAGACAGCAAGGCTGTGCCCCCAGGCACGTTTCCAGCACTCCAAAATCCATTTTCCAGCCATGCTGATGCCCCAGGATCCATCCCTGCTGCCTGGGGATCCCCAGGATCCATCCCTGCTGTAGATGGATCATGAGATGATTGGCTCTCGCAATTAAAAGAAAACTATTGTGTGAATATTAGAAAAGCTTTAGTGATGTGTAGTTGTGTTATTGTAGTTTAGATGTCCTCTGTTCTCCCCATAGTTCTTTTTCCCCCTGTATTGTTGCCATCAGACAGCCAGGGCTGTCTAGGACAGGTACAAAGAAGGCTGCACATGTGTCCCTTGCATGGGGCAGCTGGGAATGGAAAAGCTTGGGGGTGCTTAGGGGGTGGGCATGGCAACACCTGAGCTCCAATCCAGTTACAAGCAAGCAGTCTCTACCAATAAATGGCAAAGAAGAGCTGGCTGACAGACTTTGGGAGGGCCAGGGCTGGCTGATGCACCCCAGGGATATAAAAGACTGAGCACCCATCCTGAAGACAAACAGGCTATGAGGTATCCATGAGGGCAGTTCCCAGTGGTGTGAATTTTCCTTTATTTGAAAAATGTGTATTTTATGATTGGCTTTTCACAAATACTCAAATGAATATGATATGTGTTATGTTAGAAAGTGATGCTGTATTAATTTTCTTAAGTAGTGTGTTAGATATAGCTTTAGGTTATAACATAATGTTAAAATAGAAACTGTGCTGTGTAAGATACTTTTTTTAAAAGAGTGAACTCACACCAGTTAGCAGCCACAGGACACCCAAATTTTTCAGAGAAAGAGAATTTGTTGCCCCATTATCAGAAAAAATGAACTTCTTCCCACCTTGCTCAGCCCCAGAAGATGCTGTCAGGATTCAGAGGAAGAAGCTGACACTGCCCAGACAGAATCCTGTGTTTGAATGGAATTTATGCATCATCAATATGCAAGAGGCTGTTACTTTTAAGGGTTAATCGTCTGTTAATGTGAGTCCTTTTTCGGGCTTATGTTGTCCAGAAAGAGGCACCCAGAAGTCTGTAACTCTTTATCTCTATTGTTTTGTATTGTTCTAAATCTTAATTGCCTAAATTATTATTACTCTAATCATATTACTATTTTTATAACCATTTTATTACTATTAAACTTTTAAAATTTTAAAACCAAGTGATTGGCGTTTTTCACACTTATGTAGTCCTTTGTTATATTTTTGTCAGGGTTTAATAAACATTTTGAAATTTCAGGGTGAGCAGTTATCCCTCACACATGTATGCATCAGGAAACAAAACCGCAGCTCCACCACTTCTGGATTTTACCTAAATGGGAAAAAAGGACCAAGCAAATCTGCTGCAGAGCTGCTGCTGGGTGGGAAATGCATGCCAGGAGAGGGCTTGGACACGGAGTGCCTTGGGCAAGCCGAGGTGGTGCCCAGATCCAGGCTGCCATCTGCTCCCTGCAGACAGGCTGGCATTCCCGGGCACCGGTGCCACATCCAGCCCCTGGCTTCTGGTTATCAGCTGGTGACAAGGGCTGCTGGCAGGAGCAGGGCCAGGATTTAAAAGCTGTGATCTAAACCCTGCTCTGCTGCTTGTTCTGGGTCACCTGCAGGGCCAGGCAGAGCTTATTTTCAGAGTCTGGCTGGGGAGTGGCTGAAACCTGATGGATTTACAGCCAGGAGAGCCAGGGAGCGTGGCAGTCACTGCTTCAGCTCCCAGGGAATTCAGAGAGGAGGAGGGGGGCAGCAGAGATGGGGACAGCTCTGCCTTGCTCTTTTTCTTTCCTGGTGTAGTGACATTTTGCTGAAACATCAGAGTTACCATTATATTTTCTGAAAAATCTCTGTGCCCAGGATTTCTCTCCTGGGAAGCTGAGAAGCCTCAGAGGAAAATGAAAACAATAATTATCTGCTTGCTTCTCCTGTGTTTTGCTGCTTTGGAATGTGGTTGGGACATTGTTTACCAACTGGTCATTGTTTCATTGGTTTCATGTGAATTGTTTTAACTTAATGAACAATCACAGCCAGCTGTGTCAGGACTCTGGAAAGAATCATGAGCTTTTCATTACTCTTTGTAGCCTTCTGTCTGTATCCTTTCTATATTCTTTACTATAGTTTAGTATAGCATTCTTTAATATAATATAGATCATAAAATAATAAATTAGCCTTCTAGGAACATGGAGTCAGATTCACCCTTCCTGCCATGGGGGATCCCAGAAAATACCACACATCAACTTTTTTTTTTTTAATAGCGAATGCTAGAAAATATTTCAGAAACCCTTCCTTGCCAGTTTGCTGCTATTCTCTAAACCTTCCAAACCTCCCAAAATAAACTGCTGTGGCCACAGGCAGCCTTTGCTTTGGTAGCCCAGGCTGCTGTGGATGTAAACATGCTGGAGCATCAATCAGGCTTCTCCTGGCTCCCAAAAAGCCCTTGGGACTGGCAGCATCAAAAATTGATGGTTTCTGTGACTGGATACAGGGAATGGCTTCCCACTGCCAGAGAGCAGGGTTATGATGGGATATTGGGAAGGAATTGTTCCCTGGGAGGGTGCCTACAGGGTGCCCAGAGAAGCTGTGGCATCCCTGGATCCCTGGAAGTGTCCAAGGGGAGGATGGATGGGGCTTGGAGCAGCCTGGGACAGTGGAAGGTGTCTCTGCCCATGGCAGAGGGGTAGAACTGGATGGTTTGAAGGTTCCTCCTAACCCAAATACCATGATGATGATGATGATGAGTCTCTGATTTTCCCCAGCCTTGAAAGCCTGGGTAAGAGTAAGTTGGGAAAAACATCTTTAGGAAGCATCTTTACAGTGTTTTGTGGATGCGTTTCCGCTATTTTCCCAAGCCTGAGGGTGCTGATATGCAACTGAAAACAGTTTGTGTTGTTTTCCAGCTCCTCGGGGGCTGCTCCAGGCAGGCATCTTCAGGAAAGCTGCTCTGAATCGACTTCCAAATGAGAGTAATTAAAGCAAATGAGGCCTTTGCAGGGAAGAGCTGCTGGCTGGATGGCTCCAGGTGATTGTCCCGCGGCAGCTCTCAGGCTGTGCTGGGGATGGGATGCTTTAAGATGATTTATGTGAAAAGTGCATATAATATGGCTCTGTGCAGATATTTACAATATGTATTATGTTGTATTGATTAGTAGCGCTGCATTAACATTTTAATAGTACGGTGAATGTAGTTTTGTAGTTAAAATGTAACTTCTATTAACATTTAATAGAATGTTAAAATAGAAGCTATGTATGTGGGACATTTTTTTAAAGAGAGGAATGAGGTACTCACACCAGTTAGCAGCCACAAGATACCTGAATCTTTCAGAGAAAGAGAATTTATTGCTCCCTTATCAGAAGAAATGAACTTCTTCCCACCTTGCTCAACCCTGAAGATGCTGTCAGGATTCAGAGGAAGAAGCTGACACTGCCCAGACAGAATCCTGTGTTTGAATGGAATTTATGCACCATGGATGAGGTGTATGAATATGCAACAGGCTGCTGCTTTTAAGGGTTAATCCTCTGTTAATGTGGGTCCTTTTGGGGGCTTATTTTACCCAGAAAAGGTACCTGGACTGTGCTTAACTTTTTGTTTTTATTGTCTCATATTGTCCTAATCCAAATTGTCCAAATTTTTATTACTCTAATTATATTACTATTTTTATAACCATATTAATACAATTAAACTTTTAAAACTTTAAAAACAAGTGATTGGTGTTTTTCGCAGTTTAACATTGCACAGACTTCTCTCTCCTTCCCATTATTTCCCGTTTCCACAAGGCCACAGCACCTGGGATGCCTCCAACCTGCTTTAAGGGACCTCTACCTGAGTCACTCAAGGTTTTAAGGAGATTTAGTGTCCCCCACACCCCTGGGCAAAAGGAGCAAGGTGGGATTTGGAGTTCTGGAAACTCTGGAGTACTGATTCCTTTCCCCACCAAAAACCAGAGGCCGATTTTGCAACCTTAGCGCAAAGCAAGGAGCAGAAAGCACCAAATGTGGCAAGAGCTGCCAATTTCACAACAATTGTCAAGAAGCAGTGAACTGAAATATCCCCTTGAACTGAAATATCCCCTAAGGGTGGGGGAAATGTCAAGCCTGAGCAGTTGTAACTGGTTTTTGTTTTGTTTTGGTTTTTTTACCTGCATTCACACATTGCATCCCTCCTTGGCGATGTCTCTGCTCCTCTGACACTTCCTGACCTTTCTCAAAATGTTCCTCCACCTCCAGCAGGGGAGCAAGGGGCTTTGCCATGCCTCAGTTCTCCTTTTCACCTCTGCCAGTGCTGCTTTCCCTCTCAAATTGTCACTGTCACCCTTTGCAGTGGAGGCTCCTGCTTGTTCTGGTGCCTGGTGCTGGTTCCAGAGCCCACCTGGAGCTCTGGGCAGTTTTACCCTCAATTCCCTTGGCCAGCTTGGAGGAGGGACAGTTTAGATTGGATTTTAGGAGAAATTTCCTCATGGAAAGCCTGGCCAGGGCAGTGGTGGAGTGCTGGAAGGGCTCAGTGTGTGGATGTGGCACTTGGGGACATGGTTCTGGTAGAGCAGGCAGTGTTTAGGTTCATGGTTGGAACTGATGATCTTTTTCAACCTCTCCTCTTCTTTCTTCAGGTCCCTGTTTTTTATCCAGGCTCTGAAGGCCTCTCCTAAATATTGCTGTTATCTTGGATTTGTGGTTGTGCTTTCACTGCTCCTATTTTTTTTTTTTTTTGGAGGGGGGGCTGGGGAGTGAAATGTGATAAAGGGAAGTAGAAAGAAAGGTTTCTCTTTCTGTTCTTCTTTTTTTTTTTAATTTTTTTTTTCTTAAACCCAGAAATGAGCTAATGGAAAATAGGAAAAGAGCATGAAAATGCCCCAATTCTTTCAAAACAGCTCCTGGGTAATTTCCACCCTCAATCACAGATTTTTTGTGCGCCAGTAAAAAAAATACAAACTGAATTTCTCCTGTGGAAATGGGGGGGATTTTCCTTTGTCCACATGCCTTGGGCACAGACCTGGGGAGGTGGGGAGGCTTTCCCTGGGTGTTTGGTGGCTTTGAAAGCCCCGTTGTTCCCTCACAGGGATCCTTTATGCTGATCCTGCACATTCTGTGGGCATCTGTCAGCAGGGGAGGGAGGGGAAATGGCTGGAATGGGTAACAAAGGAGATGAAAACAATCCCTGCTGGCCTCTGCATAATAACCAGCTGATATTAAGCCTGAGCCCAGCTGAAAACAGTTAATAATAAATGGGCATTAATTAGAGCTAAATTACAGGGGAAGGTGCGGGCCTGGCTCTCGATGCAATTACAGGCCTGGAATTCCTAACGGGGAGAATCTGCCAGGCTGGGAATGAAGGATCAGAGGCTGGGGGAGCAACCAGGGCTGGGTCAGGGTTTAGGTGATGCCCTGGACAGGGAAGAGGCCAGAGGAGAATTAAGAGAGAGCTCAGCTCCTTTGGGTTGGCCACACACCCCCAGCCCAGAAGGTTTGGGGTGAATCCTGGCGGGAATGGAATGAGATATTCACTGGAGACCCCTCATGGTGACAACAGGAGGGAAAGGGAAAAACTGGGGCTGGTCCAAGGCTGGGTCTGACCCTGGTGTGCTGTGTGAATGAGGAGGGAGAGGCAGAGCTGCCCTCAGCTTGGCCAGGAAGGAGCTGGGAGTGAGGATGTGATCCGAGGAGGAGCTGGGAGTGAGGATGTGATCCGAGGAGGAGCTGGGAGTGAGGATGTGATCCAAGGGGGAGCTGGGAGTGAGGATGTGATCCAAGGAGGAGCTGGGAGTGAGGATGTGATCCAAGGAGGAGCTGGAAGTGAGGATGTGATCCAAGGAGGAGCTGGAAGTGAGGATGTGATCCAGGGAGGAGCTGGGAGTGAGGATGTGATCCGAGGAGGAGATGGGAGTGAGGATGTGATCCGAGGAGGAGATGGGAGTGAGGATGTGATCCAAAGAGGAGCTGGGAGTGAGGATGTGATCCGAGGAGGAGCTGGAGTGAGGATGTGATCCGAGGAGGAGCTGGGAGTGAGGATGTGATCCAAGGGGGAGCTGGGAGTGAGGATGTGATCCAAGGAGGAGCTGCAGCTGGAGCACAGCCCCTCACCAGCTCTGCCAAAATGGGGGGCTCAGGCCACCAAGGGTCGTTGTTGTCACTGCTGGTAATGAAGGGATGGCATTAATTTCAGGCTCAGAAGGATTTATTGCTCAGACAAACATCAGTCTCAGCAGCTGTAAAACTTTAGAGGCACAAGCAGTTGGCCATAGCTCAAAAGTAGTCACAAGTTCTTTGTTACAAGACAATATAGAACTTTCTAACCCAATGGACAGTTGCCACAAAGTTTAATTTGTTTTTCTAACCTATCACCTTTACTTCTACTGCACTGTGGGTACTTTTATCCAATGGGATTTTGTCACATGTGCACACAAATGCTTCTATTATCATCTCTAAACTCTCAGCTTACTCTGTACAATGACATCCCTACATTACGAACCCTTCACCAGCTTATCAATGCAGTTTCCTACATTATAAACCCTTCACCATCTTATCAATGCAGTTTCCTACATTATAAACCCTTCACCATCTTATCAATGCAGTTTCTCACTTACTTAAGGCATATTCTTACTATAGAAATAAATGCCTTAAGTAAGTGAGAAATAGAAATGGAAGTTTATGGTTTTTCTGCTTTAATGTCTGTGTATTTTGTTTTTACACCAAGCCAAGCTTCTCCCAAGGTTGCAGATCAAACCCTTCAGTGTCTCTGGAAGTTTTTATTTTTCCAATTTCCACCAAGGGTCACTGAGCAGGGGCTGCTGGAAGGGTTCCTCTGAACCAGCAGTCTCATACTCTTGAGGACAGAAGGCTGAGTTTGAACTTTACCAGGTGTTGAAAACAGTTTTGGAATGTGCCATCTTCCAAACACCTTTTTTTAAAACCTTTTTTTGTGTCTCCTTCCATCTTCCATTATGACAGTAATATTAGAAAAAAAATAGACTAAAATTGAAGTAAAATGGTATTTTGAGGGCTTTTTATTTCTATGGGTTTTTTTAAAAAAAGTGTTTCAAAGAGCTTTGGAATGCACCATCTTCCAAACACCAACTATGAGGGAAAATACAGTGTTTTAGAAGATACTATGAGGGAAAATACTGTGTTTTGGAAGCTACTGTGGGGACAAATGCAGTATTTTGGAAGCTCAGGGTGTTCAAGGCAGACCCTCAGACGTGTCCCACAAATGAGAGGCAGCATCAACAATACCCAGAAAAGGCTCTTGTGCTCCAGGAAAACTCCACATTTGCTGTTTCTCCTCCTGGCCCAGATGTGCAGTGTGAGCCTAAGGGGAATGTTCTCCCTCAGGAACGGGGATATTTTGGGGATGTTTTGGCTGAATGCAACAAGGAGAACATGTTTTGGCCCTCAGGCTCAGCATTTACAAGCACCCACAGAGGAAATTGAGAGGGGTGCTCCGATTTGGGCTTGTCCCCTGTGAAATCACCCCTGAGGTGAGGCTGATCCCTCCCTGTGGGGCTGGGATCTGTCTCGGTTTGGAAAGACAGGAGTCTGCTAAGGAAGGCAGGAGCCTCCCCTGAAATGGAGAATGTAAAGTCTCTCCACCTCTCTGAATTGCTATAAATTTTAAATTAAGGGGCTCTCAGGGAAAAATATGGGAGCAGGAAATAACAGTTCTTTACTAGGTAAATGAAAATAAAGGATAAAATAAACACTGCAGCACACCTGAACAACACTGCCAGAGTCAGAACCCAGCCTGACACCCTGTGGGTCAGGCTGTTGGTGGCAGTCCCATTGGAAATGTGGCTCAGCCCTCCTGCAGTGTCAGGGGTGGCTCTGCTGGAGCAAGGGGGTCCTGTAGAGAAGGATGGATTCTTCCTCTGAAGATGCAGTGGGAGGAGAGGCAGCTGCTGTTCCTCTGGGCAATCCCGTGGAGAAAGCCGTGCTGGTGTCTCAAAAACCTCTGGATTCTATCTGGGCAGCAATGCTTGGCTCCTCCCTCTGGGCTCACATCTCCCCATGGGATGTTCTAGTTCTTATCAGCCATGCAGGGACATTCAACAGTCTGTTATAAGCAATAACAGACTATTGAATGTGGTCACTCAAAGGTAAACTGCCCACTTGGCAAAGGTAATCTGCCATACAGATGGGAATGGAAAATAATTTGCACTGCAATCCTCAACAGATCCCTCCTGGAGGTGTTGGGGCTTGCTGGGAGCAGACCCAGCCCAGAGGAAGGAGCCAGGGAAAAGGAGCTGGCAAAGCTCCATCTCCTGGGCACAGCCCTGCCAGGAGCAGCCAGTCCCTGGCTTGGAGCAGGAATTCCAGGCGTGTCCCTGCAGGCAGAGCACCAGGGATGCTCCCCACATCCCACACTGGTGGGCAGGGCTGGGTTTGCTGCCTCCAAGGAGCAGCAGGAGGGAGCCTCAATCCCCAAATGCCGATCCAGCCATGGAGAATGAGCTGAGTGCAGAAATATTTACAGATTCCAAAGGAATTTGTATGTGCAGAGGCTTGAGCAGAGAACAGCAGGATGGTTTGGGCTGGGAGGGATTTCAGAGATCACCTCATTCCAGCTTCCCTCGTTTCCTGGTGCCAGGCCCGGGCATGCTGAGAGCAAGAGCAATTTTGTGGGATGCTGGGCTGACGTTTAATAGTTCTGGAAAGAATTCAAAACCCTTTAGTCCTCAGAGGTGCAGCGGATCCCCCACAGCTCCAGCATTGACACCTGATGTCTTAAAGAACATGGCTCTGTTTTGAATTTCTGTCACTTAATCGTGGAATATCCTGAATTTGGAAGGGACCCACAAGGAACACTGAGTCATGGAGTATCAATATTAAAGATTTCAGCAGGATGATGGTGTGCAAGAAACTGCTTTCAACCCATTCAGCTGTGTCCAAGATGATTTCTTTTTCCCTTCCTGACCTGCAGAGATTATTCTGGAAAAACAATTCTTCAGATGCTACAGCAGGAGGAATAAAAATAGCTGAACAGATGAACTAGCCTCCCTGGCAGTACAAATACTTCCAAGTGCTCACAGAACAAGGGAAAATGAAGCCTGTAGCAGGAAACAGAGGGAATCCCTACACAAAAGAAGGAAATTTGGGAAGAATGACTAATCTAGGAGAGGAAGCTAGGTGCAATGGCTGGCTGCTAGCAAGGCAAGTGTCTCTCAAAGCACCCATGTGCCTGTCCAGCAGGGCAAAACAACCTGGAATAGCTGACATTCTTGCAGGAACAGGGCTCCTGGGATGTCCCAGGGGGCTGGGGCACAGAGGCTCTGAGGGGTCAGGGGAAGAATGGAGTGGGATGAAAGCAGAGATTGCCCTTACATGCCAGCCTGGGAAGTGCTTGCAGCTGGGTGACATCAAGGTGATTTATGAGGGAAGCCCAATTAAGGTTGCCAGTGCTGGGAGCTGTTTTTCCAGGCAGGAATGATGACAGGAGCAGAGCTTGCTGGCTCCTGCAGCCTCCTGTGGGCGCCTGCCCTGTGCTCTGAGCCTCTCCTTGCAGGAGGCACCAGAGTGCCCACAACAAGCAGAGACATCTCTGATCCATTTCTGCCATCCCATCCATCCCCTCTGTGGTGCCAGCAGAGCTGCCCTCCCTTCCCAGGGCTCTCCACCCCTGGAATTCCAGGGGAGGGAAGCTGTGGGGCTCCAGCTTTGGCTTTAACCAGGGTTATTCAGGGGAATGGTTTGACATGAACAAGGGCTTATATTTCAGTGGTGACTTGGTAGGCTCTGAGGAAGTGGGAGAAAAATAAGAAAATGAGGAGAAGCTGGAAAACAGGCCCTCACTATCCCTTCCACCTGGAGCAAAGGATTGGGCAGCATTGAGGCACGGATGAGGCTGATGAGAAACCACTCACTTTCTCCTGCCAACACATGAGCTCATCAGGGGGAATAAATTCCTGCAGAGCCCCCTCCACAGCCCATTCCTGACCTTTTGGAGAGCAGCATCCCACTGGCTTTGGGGTGTCACTTGAACCAAGATCTCTGCTTCACAGCTGGTGTCCCACCCTGGTCACTGCCCCAACCCCTCCCTGTGTGCCAGGCTGGGCAGAACCCACTGAACCCCACCCTGCTGCCCTCAGGGGGGAATTGGCTGCTCCAGCAGAGCTCAGAGTCACCAGGCTCAGCCCCTGTCACCCTCCTGTATGTGGAATCAGGATTCTGAGACCTTGACCCTGCCTGGAGCAGCTCTGGGGTCTGGAGGGAGGAGTGGCTGCAGTGTTTGGGTCTGGGTCAGGCCAGAGCAGGCTCCTGGCCCCAGGTCAGTGATGGATGGATGTGCCAGGCCCAGACCAGGGCTTATCTCAGCTATTTGGGTTATTCCAGGCATCTGCCTTATCTCAGTGTCCAGCCTGCTGTGTGATCCTGGATTGTGGAGCACAGGTTTCATCCCCAGGGCCTTCAGACTTTAACTTTCAGCTGATGCTTTCCTCCTCTCTGTCAGGACCCAGGACATCCCTCTGGCTGTCCTGAGCAGCCAAGACCCCTGCCAGGGGTCACAGAGCCCAAAATGCCTGTGTGGTTTTGATTATGACCCGTGGAGCAAATCACCAACCTTATATGAAGACCAGCAAGCCACAACAGTTTAAGTAGAATAATAGTGAAGTTATCACAGGGTGGAAAAGTAGATTTTAGAGTTTCTGGTATGGGGGTTCAGGAGGCAAGATGGAGGAATCTGAGTGTGTCCAGCCTTTCTCATTCTTTTTCTTCTTGGCCTCCATCTTCTGCTGTGATGTTGGCACTTTGGGATTGGTTTAGAGTAGAAGCTCACTATCTAACATAGGTGATAGGTGTTGGAAAGTAATTGTAAATATTGTACAGGTAGTTGTTTTTAGTATAAAAAGACAACACTGCCCCGGGGCAGGCAGAGTGCCTCGGACTGTCTTGCTGAGCTGACCTCGGCAGGGCAGGAGAAAGAATTTTATAGATAAGATACAATAAACAAACTTGAGACCCAGAAATGAAGAGCTCTGACTCCTTCTTTAAGCGCCGGGCTGGGAAAAGAGACTTTGGAACTTTTCTCAGGTTCACTCTGACAAGCTAATGATCCCAATACCTCTCCATCAGGGAGCTAAGGGGAGAAATCAGATGTCCCTACCCACGGCAGAGGGGTTGGAATGAGATATTCTCTAAGGTCCTTTCCAACCCAAACCATCCTGGGATTCCATGAATTCATGGGTTGGCTTTGAACAGGGAGGTGCAGTTATCCATGCAGGATGGAAGAGGCACAGTGGGAGCCCATGCTTGTCATGCTGACCCCTCTCTCTTCTATTTTATGCATCCCAAAAACCCCTTTCCCCTGGTCTTTTAGGCAGGGGGTGGTGCCTGGGCTTTGGTCACTGCACCCCTTCAGCCTTTTTGAATTGCAAGTCCTTCAGAGGGGGATCATCTCTCTTCTCTACCCCTGGATATCTTTCCCAAAAGGCCAGAGTGTCTCCTGGATGGTGACAGGAGCATGAACAGGAGCTGCTGGTTGGAACATTTGGGGTCTGGGTCCGTTTGGGTTTCTGTCTGGGCTGTCTGGGTCCACGTGGGTTCCACCTCTGGCTGGATTCCTGGATATCTCATAGGGAATGATTCATGCCTGGGCCTCTCTTCGTGGCAGGGGTTTGTGCAACAGCTCTCTGTGATGCATAATAAGAGCTGAGAGAGTGAGTGAGTGATGAATTCTTCCCTCACTCGGGATATTTTTAGCTTTTTCTCTTTCTCCTCCAGCGAGTCACCTACTTTCACACAGCTTGTGGGCGCTCCGTGTCAGTGAGGCTCCAGCTCCTCTGCCAGGGCTGGGGACACTGCCCAGAGGCTCCAGAGCTCCTCAGCAATGAGGATGGTGCACTTTCAGATCCCCCTGTGCGTGGAATCAAGCTGAAAGCCACGAGACCACGCAGTTCCCTCTTCATTTTCGGTGGCCCCCAGGGTCACATTTCCCATCTGCTCCTCCACAGGCTCACGTTTCCCTTCTCGCTCTGCACGGGAGCTGGCTCTCAGTGTCCTGTTCTGGAAGCTGGGATTCTGCTGGGATCATCCCTCCCCAGGTGCACCAGAGCAGCTGGGATGGGATCCAGAGCATCTCTTTGGGCTTTTCACACATAACGTGGACCAGCATGGATTTTCACCAGGAGCTAATTACGACTCCTGCATCCCAAAAATGTCCCTGGAGACATTTTCTCCTGGAGGGCTCAGGAAAGGGGAGCAGCTCACCAGCTAAGTTGCCAAGATGTCCATCTGTCCATCCATTCATGGATCCATCCATCCCTCCATGCATCCATCCATGCATCCATCCATGCATCCATGGATCAATCCATGGATCCATCCATCCATCCATCCATCATCCATCCATCATCCATCATCCATCCATCCATCCATCCATCATCCATCCATCATCCATCATCCATCCATCCATCCATCCATCCACCCATCCATCCATCCATCCATCCATCCATCCATCCATCATCCATCCATCCATCCATCCATCCATCCATCCATCCATCCATCATCCATCCATCCATCATCCATCCATCCATCATCCATCATCCATCCATCCATCATCCATCCATCCATCCATCCATCCATCCATCCATCCATCCATCCATCCATCATCCATTATCCATCCATCATCCATCCATCCATCCATCCATCCATCCATCCATCATCCATCCATCCATCATCCATCCATCCATCCATCATCCATCCATGCATCCATGCATCCATCCATGCATCCGTGGATCCATCCATCCATGGGTCCATCCATCCATCCACCCATCCATCCATCCATCCATCCATCCATCCATCATCCATCCATGGATCCATCCATCATCCATCCATCCATCCATCCATCCATCCATCCATCCATCCATCCTCCATCCATCCATCATCCATCCATCATCCATCCATCCATCATCCATCCATCCATCATCCATCCATCCATGCATCCATCCATCCATCCATCATCCATCATCCATCCATCCATCCATCCATCCATCTTGCACAACAGAGCTTCCAGCCTTAGGGGGGTCTCCTGTCTAGGCAGAAAAAACAATTACATGTTTTAAATACTTCATTTCTAACATTCTTCAAGGAGACTTCTGTGTCCCCTTCCATCTTCCATTGCAGCAGTAATATTAAAAAAACAGACTAAAATTAAAGTAAAATGGTATTTTGAGGGCTTTTTATTTCTGTGCTTAACTTGCTGCTTCTGTTTTCCCCCCCCATATTTTGCTCTTCTTTTTTGTTGTTTTGTTGGGGTTTTTTTACACTGAGACAGCCTTTCCCTGGCCATCCCCCTCTCCAGGCTGCTCCAGGTTATCCCTCACCTTTCCCTCCCTCTGCCCGGGGGGGTTTCCCTGTGCCATCCTCCTGCAGCTCTGTGCCCTCCTCCTCCTCCTCCCACAGCCTGATTTATGGGCTTTATCTTTCCCTTTCACACCTCTGCTCCCTGCATAGCTGGAATTCCTCAGGGGGGGCTGAGGGGCACCAGGAGGGGTTTCCTGCTTCCCTGGGCCACTCCAGAGGCCACCAAGGGGTCCCTCAGCTCGTCCATCCTCTGCCCAGTGGGCTGGGAAAGGAGGGGGGGTCTCCAGGGGGAGAAGGCAACACCAGGGTCACCCCCTGCCCTGGGGATGTGCTGCTCCCCACAGCCCATCCCAAAATCTCATCTGTCTCCTGTCTGGAGCTGGATCCCCTGGGATGGGGGTGATGGGGTCAGGGAGAGGCCAGTGACACACCAGGACAGGAATTCTGCTTTTCCCAGTCTCACCAGTCCTTCCCTTTCCCTTCCCAGCTCCTGCACAGGATCTCTCAGGATTACACCTGGTAGAGCCAGGGCTAACACACAATGAGGGCTGGAGAATATCCCAAATTCCTGAGGCTGCTCCTGCACAGGATCTCTCAGGTTTACACCTGGACAATGAGGGCTGGAGAATATCCCAAATTCCTGAGGCTGCTCCTGCACAGGATCTCTCAGCTTTACACCTGGACAATGAGGGCTGGAGAATATCCCACATTCCTGAGGCTGCTCCTGCTTGTCTGTGTTGGCAGCTTTTCCCTCTCCCTCCGTATCCAAGGGGTCAGGATGAAGGAACCCTGCTCTCCCACGTTTCCCACAGCCACAGCTGAACCCCACAGCACAAAAAGGACATTTTGGAGGTGGGGCAGGTCCAGCTCCCTTGGGGGATGCTCCTCTTCCCTGGGGATTCCTGCATCCCATGCAGCCATGGGATTGTCCCTCCCTGGTGTCTCCCTGCCTGGCTCTGAGCCTGGGGATGGATCAGCAGGACCAGGCTGAGGTTGGGACACAGATTGGGACACATATTCATTAATCATCACCCTCCATCCCTGATTCCCCTCCTCTCCAACAGCTGAGCAAGAGTGGGGGAGCTCATCCCTCTGTGCTCTGTGGGAATTGCTCTTCCATGGGAGTTAAAATCTCCCAGACCAGAGTGAAATGGTCACTGGGATTTCATTTATCCAATCTGCAGGCAGGGGAGGAGCAGCCACCACTCCCCAGCGCCCCCACAGCAACCAGGGACACAAAATGAGGCCACAGGGACCTGAGGCTTTTCCATCTGGGAAATGCACCCTGGCTTTGCCAACCTTTAACCCCAGACACAGCTTTAGGGCCAGGGATCCCATTTTAGGGACATCTCTGATGCCAAGAATGGGGGCAGGCAGTGTCTGGGTCAGCTGAGATGGGTTTCCCACACTTGCTGCTGTTCCAGGTCTCCTTTTTTCCTTGGAGAAGGAGCAGAACACCTGATGATTTCTCACTCTGCACTTTGGGAATGTCACAGCTCAGAACCACACCCTCAGGACAGTGATTAGAGTTGCCTGTTACACACACAGTGGTGGGGTGCAGCTCTCAAAGTGGGGCAGGGACAAGCTCAAACCTCTGGGAGAACAGGGCTTGATCTCCAGCTCTGGTGGGGCCTCGTGGGTGGAAAACCTCAGGTTCCTGCAGTCACCCTCTGCTTCCTCTCACTTGTGAGCACAACTTTTGGTGCATCTTCTGCTGTTGGAAGGGACAAAACCACTTCCAGCAAGCTGTTGCAAAATCCTGAAACAGGAGTAAAACTCGGGAATTCGTTTTTAGTTTGGGTTTGTTGTTTTGGTTTTGTTTATTTTTAATGCTAAGCACCAGCTTCTTTCCAATCTGCTGCATCACCCAGGAGGCTGCAAGTTCCCCTTGTGACATCTGAGAGGGAACTTTTCATCCTCCTCAGCATGAAAACGTCACACCAGGATGTGGAACTTGTGCTAAACCACAAAGCTTGGGGTGAAATTCCCAGGAGCTGGAGTTTCATGGAAGGCAAGAGGCACAGTCCCCATGGTTGTTCCCTGCATCCATCCCCTGGGCAGACAAGGATTTTTCTGGAGTTGTTTGGGACAGGAATGGGACATGGAACACTTGGGGTGCTGGAGCTGAACTGGGAGGGTTTGGATTTCACCTGGAACAGGAGCATTTGGAATCACTGGGAGCTGCCCCAGCTGGAGGCCACCAACTGCAAATGGGATTTTCGATAAATTGTGTCATCCCATTGTAGTTGTATTGATATTAGTTGGAGTAAGTTTAGGGTTATCCCTTACATTTAAAGCAATGGTGAGAGGTTTGGAGAGCCTGTGTGAGTGGTTTGTGCTGATGGAGGCTATCAGAATCACCAAATCCCAGAAAAATGTGGGTTGCAAACCTTAAATCTCATCCCATTCCACTTCTTCCAGGGCAGGGACACCTTCCACTGTCCCAGGGTGCTCCAAGCCCTGGAAGATGTGGAATGGGATGGGATTTAAGGTCCTTGCAACACAAATTATCCTGGGATTTGGTGATTCTGATGCTCTCCTCCTATCTCACCCTGGGAATGGTTACCATGGGGCTTCCCTGTGTTTTGGCTGATGTGCTGCTTGATGTATCCATGGATTTGCTCAGCTCTGCCCATAGGAATTCCAGCTTGTATTTCTTCCTCCTCCTCCCACTAAGATCGTGTCTGATGAGCAGCCTGGCTGGGGAAACGTGACTGGGATTGATTTTGTTGCTGTTGATTGGAGATTCTGCCACTGTTTTGTCCCAGGAGTCGATTTCCTTGCAGCTCTTCCACAGTGAGGACTTGCTGCTTTCCCTTTTCTCAGGCCTGAGCAGGCTGGGCTTAAAACTGAATTAAAACAGGGCTTAAAACTGAATTTTTCACACTGTTCTTTTCTCACAGAGCTCAGCCAGGGCTGGGGGTTCATCCTCTTTTCTTGCTTCCCATTTCTGCTCCTGCAGGGGAAGGGACTCTCCCATCCCATTTCTTGCCATGTGCCCCTGGGGCTGCTGGAAGTGATGTCCCACACCCTGCTAATCCCCAAGGAGGTGAGAGCAGCCTGAAACAAGACCCTGTGTCATCAGGTCAGCCTGAAAATCACCTGGGAAACTGCCCCGGGAAGCCTGGAGCAAACCTGGGAATTGTCACTGCTGGGAGAGGTGGGGAAGGAGGGCCCAAACCCACAGGGAATGGGATTTAGGGACTTGCTGTCTGCATTGCACCCCGTGCATGTCCAGAGCTGGTTTGGGAGCAATTAAGGCAGAGTTTTCAGCAGAGCTGGAGAGCACGATTAAGTAATTAACAGTAATTAAAGGCATGTTATCCATGGATGTGGTGTTGGAATGAGGAATGCAGGGTCAGGCTTAACCCCTCCCTGCTCTGAAAAGGCCCAGATCATCCCCTTTGGAGATGGAGAGAGGGGGAAAAATTAAAATATCTGAGCCTTGCAGGGTTCCCTGCATTATTTCCCCAACCAGACCTGAAGCTGCCAAGGCTCCTCTCACCCAAAATGGAAATTTTAAATGATTTTCCTTCTCAGAGTTGTGCCACACAGTGCAAAGCTCCCAGGCCTTTTCCTGCTGTTCCAGGCAATAAATCTGTTTATTGAAGCTCTTCTTTCACAAGGTCTGTATTTGCCCTTGCTGGGGCTTTTCTATGGAAAAAAACCCAAATAAATGTGTCAGGGCTTCTGGTTTCTGCCAGCACTGGGAGGGGTTTGGTGAGTGAATTATTACACTGGACTTGGAAGCTGGATTTATCTCCCAAGGACCAGTTTGTAGGGAAAAGCCAGTCTAGGATCTGCAGGGATACAAAAGAATGCAGGTTATGGAGGAATTTGGGGAGAAAAGTAATTTTTGTTTGTTTTTTTCCCCCCCTGATTTAGCAACTGGATGCACAGTGGGTTGATTAAAGCAAAAGGGAGGACTCAGGAGGGTCCCCACGTGAATTAATCCCCCTGGGATAATCAGGAATAACTTTTCTGGGTAGGGCAAAGCCTCAGGAGCAGGGCTGAGGAGAATGAGAGACCAAACTCCTTTTGCCTGCTGCTCTCCCTCTCCTTGTTATCCACACATAAATTACCCACATTCTTTGCAAGCCAGGTCTTGACTGAGGCAGCTCAGATCCTCAGAAATTCACCAGTTTTCCTGCACCTTTCCTCACACCAGGAGCTCCAAGGGGGGCAGCAGCTTGGGAGCAGGGGGAAAATGGGATGAGGTTTCTCCTGCTGCCATTTCTGAGAGTTTCCTGGGATTCCTGGGCTGCCAATATTGGAAATTTGTGGGTACCCAGCGAGAAAACAGCCCCAGCATGGAGAATCCCCCTTTGTGGCCTGCCCAAATTTCATGATACACCTCTAATAATGCAAAATTCCTTCCAGAATTCCCAGGGGAGAACCATATCAGAGCAAGCACCATCCATCCCAGCAGTGTTGTTCCAAGGTCACTGCAGCTCCCTTCTTGTCCCTCCTCACCGTGGCACTTTGCCACCAGCATTTCCATGAAATGGCTCTTTTTTTTATGAATCCTTGGAGGTTTTTGTGGGTTTTTTTGTGTGGATGGCCAGGGAAGAGCAGCACTGGCTGCTTTCCAAGCAGCTCCACTGCAGATGCCAAGGTTTGCACAGGGGCCTCTCTCCCCCCCTCTGGTTAATGGATCACCAGGATATGACCTGGCTGAGGCTGCTGGGAACAGGGGCTGGATAAACACCCAACATTCCCACCCCATGGACAAAATTCCCACCCCAGGCCTTGCTGGAAATTTGGGGTGCCCAGGCAAACAGACCTCCCCAAAACACCTCATTCTAGCCCCAAAAAAAGCATCCCTGCCACCTCCAGCTGAGAGTCTGGGGGATACCCTGAGTTTCTTATCCCAGAGCAGAAATCATTTGGGTCCCAATAATAATTTTGGTCCCAATAATAATTTGGGAGCCAATAATAATTTGGGAGCCAATAATTTAAACAGGGGCATGGACAGGTCACAGAGATTTGTGATTGCCTCCACAAACACATCCATGGTGTGGAGAAAGGCATGACCCAGCACAGGATGGGAAAAGCTGTGGGCTGGAGGTGCCAAGCACCAGGAGAAACACAGAACTGTGGAACTGGAAAAGCTCTTTAAGATCATGGAGTCCAAATACTCTGCCCAAAACTGCCAAGGTTGTCACTAAGCTGTGTCCCCAAGTGTCACATCCACACCTTAAAGCTTCTCTGTGAGAGGGGCAGAAGGAGCTGAGGGAATATTTGCAATATTTCCTTCCCTGCATGCAATTTTATATCTATATATATAAACCAGAATATGGATGGGAAACAAGCACCCATATATATAAATACACATAAATATATGTAAAACCCCCCCACATACCCAGAACTTCTTTACCAGGAATTACAAATAAGGAGCTTGAATATCTCAGCAGACACAGCCCTGCCTTCTCCCACATCACTCTCTCCATTATCCAGCTAAAAATAAAGGAGCCTCAAGCACCCAAGTCTCCCATGGATGACAAACATCAAGCCTTGGTGTCAGGACTTTTCTTTTTTTGCCCCCCAATCCTCCTGATGGGTTTATGGCCCCCTCATGCTCCACACTGTCACACCAGGACCTCCTCACCAGCAATAACACTTGGATTTCCCCCACTGCACCCCAGCAGCTCCCTGGGACACAGAAAATGCTGAAAGTGCTGAAAATGCTGATGCTCAGGTGGAATAAACAGTTTTAGCCCTCTCCCCCTGCCTTGCCCTCATAGGGGATGAAGGACAGGGCCCCAGGGGGGTGGTTTGCCCTGCAGGAGGTTCTGCAGGTGATAAGGGACAAATTCTCAGCTCTTTGGGCTCTTTGCACCCCAGCCCCGTGATGGGCTGAAGCTCCAGAGAGGCTGGGCTGGGTGGGGAGATGTTGGGTGGGAAAGTGTTTGGTGGGAAGATGTTTGGTGAGATGTTTGGTGGGAAGATGTTGGGTGAGAAGATGTTTTTTTGGTGGGAAGATATTTGGTGGGAAGGTGTTTGGTGAGGTGTTTGGTGGGAAAGTGTTTGTTGGGAAGGTGTTGAGTGGGAAGGTGTTTGGTGGGAAGATACCTGGTGGGAAGATGTTGGGTGGGAAAATGTTTTTTAGGAAGGTGTTTGGGTGGGAAGATGTTTGGTGGGAAGAGATTTGGTGGGAAGATGTTGGGTGGGAAGGTGTTTAGTGGGAAGATGTTTGGGTGGGAAAGTGTTTGGTGGGAAGATGATGTTTGGTGGGAAATGTTTGGTGAGATGTTTGGTGGGAAGATGTTGGGTGGGAAGATGATGTTTGATGGGAACATTAGATTTTTTGGGAAGATGTTTGGTGGGAAATGTTTGGGTGAGAAGATGTTTGGGTGGGAAGATTTTGGGTGGGAAGATGTTTGGTGGGAAGATATTTCATGAGAAGGTGTTGGATGGGAAGATGTTTGGTGAGATGTTTGGGGGGGAAGTGCTTGGTGGGAAGGTGTCTGATGGGAAGATGTTTGTTTGATGGGAAGGTGATGTTTGGTGGGAAGGTGTTTGGTGGGAAGGTGTTTGGTGGGAAATATTTGGGTGGGAAGATGTTTGTTTGGAAGATATTTGGTGAGAAGATGTTTGGGTGGGAAGATGTTTGGTGGGAAGATGTTTGGTGGGAAGATGTTTGGTGGCAGAGTCTGCAGGGAAAACCATCAGAGGATGATTTTATCCCACCCTTGGCACCCCATTCCCAGTCTGAGGTACCCTGGAGCTGCTGGCAGTCCCAGAAGGAGCACAGCAGGCCCCAGGGCTGGGCTGAAGTCTCCCCAACTCTCTGGGACCACCGGGGCTGCTCCAGGCCCAATCCTGGGAGAGAAGGAATGTCCAGGAGCACAGGGAAGGCTGAAGGCCATTTGTTCTGGAGATGTGGATGGGGAACAGCCCAGCACAGGCTCCAAGGAGAAACTGAGGATGGAATTGCTGGCTGGGAGGGTGGGCAGGCCCTGGCACAGAGTGCCCAGAGCAGCTGTGGCTGCCCCTGGATCCCTGGCAGTGCCCAAGGCCAGGCTGGAGGAACCTGGACTAGTGGAAGTATCCCTGCCCATGGCACTGGATGAGCTTCAAGGCCTTTCCAACCCAAACCATTCTGGAATTCTGTGATTTTGTGATTTTGTGTGGGTCATGAGTTGTTATTTTGGTGTTTATTTCTCCCCAGCCCCCACTGCCCTCTCCAGCAGCTCCCTCCCAGCACCCAGATGTTTTCCAAGGATGTTTGGGAGGAGCACAGCCCATCCTGGCAGGATGGACACCTGCAGCACCCCTGTTCCCTCTGCACATTCCCACCATGTGACGGTGGTCACAGGGGTTCTTGGATGAGGGAAGAGATGAGGATCTGACTCCATGTTTCAGAAGGCTGATTTATTTTTTTATCATATATATTACATTAAAACTATACTAAAAGAATAGAAGGAAAGGTTTCATCAGAAGGCTGGCTAAAAATAGAATAGCAAAGAATGATAACAAAGGTTTGTGGCTCAGCTCTCTGTCTGAGCCAGCTGACTGTGATTGGCCATTAATTAAAACAACCAACATGAGACCAATCACAGATCCACCTGTTGCATTCCACAGCAGCAGATAACCATTGTTTACATTTTGTTCCTGAGGCCTCTCAGCTTCTCAGGAGGAAAAATCCTAAGGAAAGGATTTTCCATCAAAGATGTCTGTGACACCACCAGGCAGAGGAAGGTGGGGAAGCTGCCAAAGAGCTGGAAGGGGGGGCAGGAGGGGCTTCCCAGGGCTGTTTAAACATTAACCAGCACCACAAGAATGACCCTGTGTTCCCAGCTCCCGCTGCCACAGCAGGGCCTTCACCTCTGCTGGGTGCATTGCAGGGTCCTGAGCTGCTCCCAGCCCTGCAGACCCCCCTAAACTCCTCATTCTAGCCCCCAAAAACATCCCTGCACCTCCAGATAAGAGTCTGGGGGATACCCTGAGTTTCTTATCCTAGAGCAGACATCATTTCCCAATAGTAATTTGGGAACCAATAATCATTTGGGATCCAATAATCATTTGGGACCCAATAATCATTTTGGGACCTAATAATCATTTGGGACCCCATAATCATTTGGGATCCAATAGTAATTTGGGACCAAAAAATAATTTGGGATCCAATAATCATTTGGGATCCAATAATCATTTAGGACCCAATAATAACTTGGGATCCAATAATCATTTGGGACCCAATAATCATTTGGGGACCTAATAATCATTTGGGACCCCATAATCATTTGGGACCCAATAATCATTTGGGGTCCAATAATAATTTGGGACCAAATAATAATTTGGGATCCAATAATCATTTGGGACCCAATAATCATTTGGAAACAAATAATAATTTGGGACCCAATAATAATTTGGGACCCAATAATCATTTAGGACCAAATAATCATTTGGGATCCAATAATCATTTGGGATCTGATAGTAATTTCAGACCCAATAATCATTTGGGGCCCAATAGTAATTTGGGATCCAATAATCATTTGGGATCCAATAATCATTTGGAACCCAATAATAACTTGGGATCCAATAATCATTTGGGATCCAATAATCATTTGGGACCAAATATTAATTTGGGACCCAATAGTAATTTGGGGTCCAATAATAATTTGGGACCAAATAACAATTTGGGATCCAATAGTAATTTGGGACCCAATAATAATTTGGGATCCAATAATCATTTGGAACCCAATAATTACTTGGGATCCAATAATAATTTGGGACCCAATAATCATTTGTGACCAAATAATCATTTGGGGTCCAATAATAATTTGGGACCCAATAATAATTTGGGACCATATAATAATTTGGGATCCAATAATCATTTGGAACCCAATAATAACTTGGGATCCAATAATCATTTGGGACCAAATAATCATTTGGGATCCAATAGTAATTTGGGACCCAATAATCATTTGGAACCCAATAATAACTTGGGATCCAATAATCATTTGGGACCAAATATTAATTTGGGACCCAATAATAATTTGGGGTCCAATAATAATTTGGGGTCCAATAATAATTTGGGACCAAATAATAATTTGGGACCCAATAATAATTTGGGATCCAATAATCATTTGGAACCCAATAATAACTTGGGATCCAATAATCATTTGGGACCAAATAATCATTTGGGACCCAATAATCATTTGGAAACAAATAATAATTTGGGACCCAATAATCATTTGGGACCCAATAATCATTTAGGACCAAATAATCATTTGGGATCCAATAATCATTTGGGATCTGATAGTAATTTGGGATCCAATAATCATTTGGAACCCAATAACCATTTGGGGCCCAATAATAATTTAGGACAAAATAATCATTTGGGATCCAATAATAATTTGGGACCCAATAGTAATTTGGGACCCAGTAATGTGGCCATGGCACAGCAGGAGCACCTGGATCTGCAGGAATCTCCCCCCACCCTCAGCCCCTCTCTCCACCAGGGAAGGGACAATCCTGCAGGTTGAGCATCTTTACCAAGGGGATCTGAGAATCACACCAGCTCCAGTTTCTTTCTGAAAACCCAGAGAGGAGGAAAAATGCTGGAATTTTCCTTTTATTTCTGTGGAAAAGAAGTTTGGGGGCAAGTAATGTGACCAAGGTTGGGCAGGAGTGTAAAAAACCTGCATTTAGGCCCAGCTTTGCATCCTGCTCCCTTCCTGGCAGCAAAATACTTGAAAGCAATGCCAGGTGGGATCAGGAGCTGTGGGTCCTCATCTTTTTGGGAATGCTCCAGCACCATGGGACCACGAGAGCCAGAGCAGCTCACCCCAGCTACAAAATTTGGGATGAGCAATAAAAATAATCCCAGAATGGTTTTGGGGTGGAAAAGACCTTAAAGTTCATCCCATTCCACCCCTGCCATGGCAGGGACACCTCCCACTGTCCCAGGCTGCTCCAAGCCCTGTCCAGCCTGGCCTTGGGCACTGCCAGGGATCCAGGGGCAGCCACAGCTGCTCTGGGCACCCTGTGCCTCACCACCCTTTCATTTATTTATTTACTGCTTTTTTTTTTTTATTTATTTAATTTTATTTTATTTAATTTTATTTTATTTTTTCCTGTTTTTATCACTATTTGGTAATAAAGACATGCATCATAATATTGTTAATATCAATAATTTATTTATTTACTGTTTTATATTTTTTATTTTTAATTTTACTGTTTTCATCACTATTTAGTAATAAAGATATGCATCATAATATAGTTAATAACAATAGTTTATTTATTTACTGTTTCTATTTATTATTTTATTGTATTTTATTTTTTATTTACTGTTGTTATTACTATTTATTAATAAAGATATGCATTATAATATTGTTAATATCAATAATTTATTTATTTACTGGTATATTTATTTTTATTTTATTTTATTTTATTTTATTTTATTATATTTTATTTTTTACTCTTTTTATCACTATTTATTAATAAAGATATGCATTATAATATTGTTAATTTCAATAATTTATTTATTTACTGGTTCATTCATTTTTATTTTATTTTATTTTATTTTATTTTATTTTTTACTCTTTTTATCACTATTTATGAATACAGATATGCATTATAATATTGTTAATATCAATAATTTATTTATTTACTGTTTTAATTACTTATTTTTTATTTTATTTTATTTTATTTTATTTTATTTTATTTTATTTTATTTTTTACTGGTTTTATCACTATTTATTAATAAAGATATGCATTATAATATTGTTAATATCAATAATTTATTTATTTACTGTTTTAATTATTTATTTATTTTTTTATTTTATTTTATTTTATTTTATTTTATTTTATTTTATTTTATTTTATTTTATTTTATTTTATTTTTTACTCTTTTTATCACTATTTATGACCACCAAGATGATCCTCAAAAGAGATGTCCCCGCCCACGCTCCGCCTACACCACGCCCCATATGAATATTCATGCAGAGATATGATTATGTATATGATCTGATGTAATCCTATATCCAAAACTGTATAAAAGGCTTGCTTTTGTTACGGGAAACTCAGAAATCCATTTAGAGATTTCTCCGACACGTTGCAATAAAATACCTCCTGTCTATTTGACTTAAGCTGAGTCTCTTAGGCAGTCATTCTCGCCTTTTGGGGCAAAATTGGGCATCAACTAATAATAAAGGGGAAGCATCCAATCTGGGGCTGCTGGAAGAGCTCTCTGCCCTCCTCACAAATTCCCATTGTTCTTCCAGTGTTCCATGGGTCAGGGATTCCTCCTGCTCACCTGGGCTCCTAATTCACCTTCCAGCAGTGTTTTCATGTCACTGCCGCATGGGCTGTGTGAGCTTCCCTGCCTGGAACCTCACACCAGTGTCTGGGGGAAGCAACAGTGTCAAACTGACCCTAAGAGCCTTACCAAGCCATGGGGACCAAAGCCAAGCACACCAGGAATTGGCCAAATTAGGGAAGGAGTTCAAAAGCTTAAAGAGGAAGACTCATCAGGAGACCCTCGCCCATGATGAAGGCATCCGGAACGACCACCAAGATGATCCTCAAAAGAGATGTCCCCGCCCACGCTCCGCCTACACCACGCCCCATATGAATATTCATGCAGAGATATGATTATGTATATGATCTGATGAAATCCTATATCCAAAACTGTATAAAAGGCTTGCTTTTGTTACGGGAAACTCAGAAATCCTTTTTGTGATTTCTCCGACACGTTGCAATAAAATACCTCCTGTCTATTTGACTTAAGCTGAGTCTCTTAGGCAGCCATTCTCGCCTTTTGGGGCAAAATTGGGCATCAACTAATAATAAAGGGGAAGCATCCAATCTGTGGGCTGCTGGAAGAGCTCTCTGCTGGAAGATCTCATCAGTCAGGGATTCCTCCTGCTCACCTGGGGGTGTCCAGGCTCCTGAGTCACCTTCCAGCAGTGTTTTATTGTCACTGCTGGATGGGCTGTGTGAGCTTCCCTGCCTGAAACCTCTCACCAGTGTCTGAGGGAAGCAAACACAGGCTCAGATGAAATAAACAGAATGGTTTATTAGAGCAAACATTCCCGGGCTGAGCTCTCCATATTCAAACATCCTCCTGCTGAAATGTCTCAATTTTGCTCTGCCAGGCCAGCACGAGTGGTTTTTTTTCTTTTTGCATAGTGCTTAAAGGACCCCACAGCTGTGGCCTTCTGCTGCTCAGACAAAAAGTTCTGGGTAAAAGAAAAGTTGGGGGTAATTCCCATTGAGGAAATTCCAGGATGGGGCTGCCTGAAACAAAGCAAATAACGCTTGAATCATTGTTGAATCATTGAATCATTTTTTTCTTTCTTCTGGCAGGGGTTTCTAGCTTGTTTTAAAGGGGTGGTGTGTCACAGATATCTTTTATGGAAAATCCTTTCTTTAGGATTTTTCCTCTTGAGAAGCTGAGAGGCCTCAGGAAGAAAATGTAAAAAATGGTTATCTGCTGCTGTGGAATGCAACAGGTGGATCTGTGATTGGTCCATGTTGGTTGTTCCTAATTAATGGCTAATCACAGCCCAGCTGGTTTGGACTCTGTCCAAGCCACAAACCTTTGTTATCTTTCTTTCCTATTCTATTCTTAGCTAGGCTTCTGATGAAACCTTTTCTTCTATTCTTTTAGTACAGTTTTAATGTAATATATATCATAAAATAATAAATCAGCCTTCTGAAACATGGAGTCAGATCCTCATCTCTTCCCTCATCCTGGGACCCCTGTGAACACAGTCACAGGTGAACATCCTCAGCCACCCCCAAAATTTAGCAGAAGCTCCTGAAGGTGCTGTGCTGTAGCTGCCAGAGCCCTGCTCCACGCTCCAAGGATCCAGTGCCCTCTGGATTGCATTAACCAGGATGATCCTTTTAAAGATCCTTGCTTGGGGAGCAAATCCCATTTGAAATAAAGCAGAGGGATTTGGCTTAACGAGGCAAAGCCAGGCAGGAGAGGCAGAAGGGGCTGTGGGGCTGGCACAGCACTGGGCAAGAACCTGCAGCAGAGAGGGTCCCAAGGTGGAGGAGATGTTGGGAAGGAGGAGATGCCTGCTTGGAAAAGTGGGATACACCCAGGGGACACTCAGCAGCCATCCCTGGAGCTCTGCAGAGAGGAAAATCCACCAGGGACACACTGGAGCCTCATCTCTGCTCACTGCTGTCCTGACCCCATCTCCTGCTGCTCCCAGCCCTGATCCATCCTCTTGGAATGTCCCAGCTCCTTCTCAGCTGACACTGCACACTGCCCAACTGCTCCCTCACTGCTTCATGTCTGTGAAAAATGCCTATTTTATGATTGGCTTTTGGCAAATATTCAAATTTATATTGTATTTTTTATGCTAGAAATTTATGCTGCAATAATTTTTTTTAAGTAGTGCGTTAAATACAGTTTTAGGTTATAACAAAATGTTAAAATAGAAACTATGCTATGTAAGATACTTTTTTCTAAAGGACTCGCAGTGAGATAGCAGCCACAGGACACCTGAATCTTTCAGAGAAAGAGAATTTATTGCTCCATTATCAGAAGAAATGAACTTCTTCCCACCTTGCTCAGTCCTGAAGATGCTGTCAGGATTCAGAGGAAGAAGCTGACACTGCCCAGACAGAATCCTGTGTTTGAATGGAATTTATGCACCATGTATGAAGTGTATGAATATGCAACAGGCTGTTGCTTTTAAGGGTTAATCCTCTGTTAACGTGGGTCCTTTTTCGGGCTTATTTTGCCCAGAAAAGGTACCCGGACTGTCCATAACTCTTTGTTTTTATTGTCTTCTCTTGTCCTAAATCCTAATTGTCCAAATTTTATTACTCTAATTATATTACCGTTTTTATTTTATTACTACTAAACCATTTTATTTTCCCCCTTTAAACCAGGAGGAAAGGCTCCCCCAGCTCCATGTGGTGCCCAAAGGACCAAAGTCCAGCTCCCCTGGCTCACAGATAAGCCCAGGGACACAATGTCAGTGTCAACACCTCCAGGCCAGCTGGAAAACACCCAAAAATCAGCTGGAAAACCCCTAAAAATCAGCTTCTGCCAGGTGGGATCGGTGAGGACAAATCCCTTCAGGCTAAGGAAGGTGTGGGCACTGCTGGGCTTTCAAATCCATGAATGCAGGAGGAGCACAGAGTGTCCCAGGGAAAATGGGACAGGAGGATGGGCAGGAGCATCTCCAGGAGCACTGGGACGTGTGGCAGAGGGACAGGAGCCCATCATGGGTGAGGAGGGGGCCCGTGGGGAGCACTGCAGCATCCAGAGGCTCTCTGCAGGGTCAGGGGGCAGCTGAGCAATGCACAACTCAAAATCCTGGAGTGCCACGGTCCAGCTCAGCTCCGAGGGATTTCTGAGCCTGGACAGCAGCTCAGCAGCTGCAGCTCCGAGTGAGCCTTTGGGTTCAGAGAACCATGGAATCTCCAGAGCTGGAAAGGACCCACAAGGATCAGAGTCCAACCCCTGGGCCTGCACAGACAGCCCAACAATCCCACCCTGAGAGCACTGTCCAAATGTTCCTTGGGCTCTGGCAGCCTCCCCATTCCCTGGGGAGCCTGGGCACTGCCCAGCACCTTCTGGGGGAAGAACCTTTTCCTAAAATCCAACCTAAACATCCCCTGATACAGCTCCAGCCGTGCCCTGGGCTCCTGTCACCCCTCAGAGCCCCCAGTGCTGATCCTGCAGAGCAGACACCACATCCCCTCACCCCAGCACTGAGCACCCCACAAACCTCAGGCAGGGTGAGAACACCCTGAGCCCTTCCCAATCTCACTTTCACAAGTCAGGCTCATCGTTTCCCCTCTGGCTGCCTCGTCATCATTTAAAAAAATAAAATTAAAAAAAAAAAAAAAAAAAAAAAAAGTCATTTGCCAGCCAGCTCCACCACACACCCCCCCGAAATGTCACCCTGGGTTTCCTGTGTCAGCAGCCACCCAGGAGCAGAGGCAGCCTCGAGCTCTGTCTGCAGCATCCTGTTCCCAAGTGCTGCTTTAACCCCTGCAGACCTGGCTCTCTGCCACCGAGGCCACCACCCGTTCAGAAAAAGCCACAAGCTGAGCAAAAATGGGAACTTTCTCTCTGTGTGTGGATTTAAAATCCACCTCTCTCTAACACGGATTTCACATCAGAGGAGGTGGTGGAACAAAATCCCCCTCCCCTCACCAAAAAGTATCATTCTCCTCCTCCTCCTCCTCCTCTCACAGACAGCAGCAGAGATGCAGGGACATTAAGTGACCTGCCAAAGAGCTCAGATTTCATTAACCAGCAAATTATGGATGTCCCCCATGTCCTAGCAGGCTGCCACGTGACACTGGATCCTCAGCAGGTCACTTCTCTGTCCCCTTGTCTCCTCTCCTCAGGGAGGCACAGGAACCTCCTTCAAACCACACCAAACGCAGCACTGATACTGAGAAATGAGCAGAACACTGGGTTTTGGTTGTTTTTTTGTTGTGGTTTTTTTTTTTTTTTTTTATCAGGCCCTTTCATTGTATAAATAATTTATTTCAGTTCACAGCGTTATGTCTGCATCTTTAAAAAGAAAAAAAAGAAAAAAAGGGAAGACAAGAGACTGATGGACAATGGCAAGGGCAGGAACATGGGATAGCATGGATGGGAACACACAGGGAATAATGGACCTGGAGGACTGAGACCTGCCAAAAAACCCAGGTCATCCAGAATCTGAGAGGATGCACAGCCTTGCAAAGAGCCCAGACAGTTCCCCTTGGGGGCTGCTCTGCTGGGGCCCCAATGCCTGCAGCCCACCAAGGGTGATGCTCACCTTCACACAGGGGGGAAAAAGGGGGTGGAACATGATGGAAACACCACGGAAGCCAGGAGCTGCTCGTTGGAAAAGTCTTTTTAATTATTGCAGAAAGCAGAGTGGCCGGCAAGGGCACGGGCACGGCGTCCCACCCCAGCCTCCCAGCCCTCTGCCATCTCTCCAAGGGGATGCTCAGCTGGGTGGGTGGAACACAGGCTCCCAGGAAGGAGCCAGCTCCATAAAAAAACAGCTTTTTCCATCTGCTAAACCCAGGAGGTAAAAAAAGCCCACCACCGACAGCCTGCACGTGTCATTCCTACAACCTGCTGGCCCCTGGAGCTGCCGGGGTCAGCACAGCTTCTACATTTCTGCCAGAAATGGGTTAATACACGTGGCTTCTGTGGCATCAAAAATAAATAATTCTTTTCTTTCTCTCTCTCTCTCTCTCTCTCTCTCTCTCGACAGCAAGTACCAAAGTGTTGGAGGTGAAGACAAAGCAGGGAAACCCGAGGGAGCGGGAAGAGAGCCACCTGAAGGGATGGGACCAGCCCACACACATCGGGAACTCAAACCCCACAAGAGGAGAAGAAACAACTCCTGCTGCAACATTTGTTCCCTAACAAACCCCCCCTCCTCCCCGGACCCCCAAAAATGCTGTTTGGAAGGTGCTCGTCGCTGCAAGGGGAGGATCAACCCCCTAAACCCGAAGGGCTTTTGTCTGCTTGGTGCTTTCCCCTTGGCTGCTCTGGGAAGGGCTGGTGTAAAATCACCAGAAAATCCAAATTTCAGCATCTTTGGCCCCCGAGGGCTGCCTGCTTCAGCTCTGTGGGAAGCCAGGACCCTGAAGCACAGGCAGCAAGTGGATTTTGGTGCCCAGCCCCGTGCAGGTATGAAATGTTCACCTGCAGGAGGGGCCCTGCCCGGCTGCTCTGCAGGCACAGCCTGTCCCAGTGGCTGCTGGGGGCTTTAAATCGGGTTTGAATCTTTATTAGAAACCTACCACAACCCCCCCACACGCCTCTACACCCCCTGCCATCTTCCCTTTCCAGCAGAGAGAGATTTTTTGCAGGCTCTGTCCGTCCATCCATCCATCCTGCCCTGCCATGACCCTCCCTGACTTGGCCTCCTGCCCCACTGCAGAGCAGCACAGTGGGCAGAACCCCGAATTCTGCCTTTTTTTGGGAGGGTTTACAAGTAATCCCAGGTTTGGATCACCTCCAAAGCCGCACCTGGGAGCACCCTGAGCGCGGGGACAATGCCCACCTGCGGGGGCTTTGCTGCAGAAGGTGACACCGCCGAGCCTCTGAGAAACGGGGGTCCTGCACAACCCCCGCCCCCAACGCTCCCAGCAGCGTTCACCCCAAACCCTCGGGTCCTTTTTTCCACCCTTTTTTTGAGCCAAGAGCGCTCTGCACCATTCAGCAGCCGCTCGGCACCCCAGTGTCGCATCCTCCCCGCCAAGCCAAAGGCTGCCCGTCCTTGTTCTGCACCCTAAAACACCAACCAGGGTGGGTGGGTGTCCCCTTACCCATCACACCCACCCCTCCAAGACATTTTCTGCCGGTCCGGCACCCCCCGTGTCCAAGCTTTCAACACCCCTTCCCAGGAATGCATCCAGGGATGCGGGGATGCAGGGATGAGGGCTGCACGCCCCCTCCCCGCTGACCTTGCCGAGCCACGCTTCATCCTCACCCCCCCGCCCCAAAATGCGTGTGGGGGGCTGGCACCGACACCCCCAAATCCCCCGTTAGAGATCCAAAAGCACGCTGGGCTCCGCTCGAACGCGCTCCAACAGGGTCCTGCCCTGCTGGTTCCCCGGCACACAAAGGCTCGGTGGCGGTCCCGGAGATGCAGAGGAGGGGGATTCATCCCGGGGGGATCCATCCCGGTTTTCCGTGTTTCCAGCCCAAGGGAGTCCGGATCAGACCCTCAGGAGCACGGGGCGGAGAGGGGAGAGGGGAGCTCCGGGATCTGGGCTCGGCCGGCGGGAGCCGCTTTGTTATCACCACTATTGTCTGTCCTTTGAGGGAAGGAAGGGGGGAAAAAATGAAGAAGGGGAGGAGAAAAAAAAAATTTAAAAAAAGAACGATTTAACCCAAAAGAATCGCTTTGGTTCTGTCTCCCCCTCGGTTCCTTTGTCTGCTCCCCCATCCCTCCCCGCCTCGGCTGAGGCTTCTACCGCTTCTTCTTCTGCTTGAGGGACTTCCTGCGCTTGAGGATCATCTCGTAGAGCTTGTCCATGCCCTCCGTGAGCCCCTCGCCGATGATGGCGCAGGCGGGCTGGATGTGGTAGGTGGTGGAAGGGGTCAGCTCGTGGAGGGCCAGCTGCTTCTCGATCTCGGCCACCGGCAGCGATTTGGGCAGGTCCTGCTTGTTGGCGATGACCAGCAGCGGCGTGCCCTGGTTCTCCGCGAACTTGGTCACCTTGTGCAGCTCCGTCTTGGCTTCCTCCAGCCGGTCCACGTCCACTGAGTCCACCACGTAGATGATGCCATCGGTGCAGCGGCTGTAGGACTTCCAGAGCGGGCGCAGCTTCTCCTGGCCGCCCACGTCCCAGAAGTGGCAGCTGATGCCCTTGGCCGTCCCGTTGCTGAGCCGGATCTTCTCCGTGTTGAAGCCGATGGTGGGCACGGTGTTGACGAACTCGTTGAACTTGAGGCGGTAGAGCACCGTGGTCTTGCCCGCCGAGTCCAGGCCCAGCATGACGATGTGCAGGGACTGGAAGGCGGAGATGTTGGAGGAGATGTTCCCCATGGCCACGGCTCCCGGCCGCGCTCACAGCCCCGCGCCCATCGCCGCGCCGCCGGCCCGCAGCGGGGGCACGGCTCGGGGCGGCGGAGCCAGCCGGGACCGGGATACGGGATATGGGATCAGGGATATGGGATCGGGGATTTGGGATATGGGATGTGGGATCGGGAACACGCAGCGCGGCTCCACGCGGCGGCAGCGCGCCGGGACTGCCGACCCTCGCCCCGCCCGGCAGGAGGAGGAGGAGGAGGAGGGAAAGGAGGAGGAGGAAGAGAAAGAGGAGGAGAGCAGCAGGAGGAGGAGGAGGGGCTGCGCCGCCGCCTTCCTCCCGCTCCGCCCCGCCTCCTGCCCGGATCGCCCCTGCATGCACCGCCCCTGCCCGAGCTCACCTGGCACTGCCCGAGCTCCTGCTCCTCGGGGACCTCCCGGAGTGCCACCCCCTCGGTGCTGGAGGCTTGGTTATCCTTATGTTTGTCGTTGTGCGCGACCGCAGCAAGCAGTAAAAAACACCCTTGAAACACTTAACCACCCTTAACCCACTCCAGGGTGGGGCTGCTCCACCCCTGGCAGTGCCCAAGGCCAGGTTGGACAGAGATTGGAGCAACCTGGGAGAGTGGAAGTTGTCCCTACCCATGGCAGGGAGTGGGATGAGGTGTTTTTTCCAGGTCCCTTCCACCCCAAACCATTCTGGGATTCTGGGATTGTTCCTTGCACGTGAGACACCAGGGGCTGCACCAGAAGCTGCTCAGGCACAGCTTTTTTCAGAGACACCTGGCACCAGTGATTATTTGAGCTGGAAGGCAGCAGAGCAATGTGGAACATCTGTGTCCCCTGCAGCTGTCACAGAGAGGTGCCACAGGGGGAAAACCTCACCTGTGCTGGATCCAAGGCAGGCCTGGCATTAATGTTGATCTCCACTGTGAGTGCCTCAACCCCTGACAAAGCTCCTGAGGTCTCTGGATAGCTGAGCCATGTTCTCTCCCAGTTAATCATAGGAGGGACCTTAAAGATCTACTTCCAACTAAAGATCCAGTTCCACACCCCTGCCACAGGCAGGGACACCTTGCACTACCCCAGGTGGCTCCAAGCCCTGTCCAGCCTGACCTTGGACACTTCCAGGCAGTCCCAGCTTTTTTGCCAGCACCTGAGCCAGAGCTCTTGCCTTTATTTGTGCTCTGGGTGCCACAATATTTTACCCGTTGCCTCTTTTACAGCCTCTGTGAAATAAATATCGACTCGATGTGACAGCTCAGCCAAAAAGCCCCAGAGAAAGAAGAGCACTGCACAAGACAGATATTGCTTTTAATTTAGGATGCTTTCACCCCTCAGCGTGCGGTGAGGATTTGTCGGGCTGGAGTGGGATCATTCCTCACACTCACATTTCATCCCGAGGATGCATGAGGAGGCTTTGTGTGGAGATAAGGCTCCCTATTAACACATGACATCATTAAACACACAGGCAGCTTGCTCCTGCAGCCTCAGAGGTGACACTGGGCACAGTTTTGTGGAAATCACCGAGTGGTGACAGCGGGAAAAGAGCAGGGAACTCTGTGCGCTCACTGTGCAGGTGGGAGAAACACTCCGAGGCACGAGTGAGAGGCCACTGCCCATCCAAAGCCGAGGCACAGGCACTGGACGGGCTGGAAAATGGAAATATTTTGTGCAGCAGGGCCGCCCTAGACTGATCTCTGAGCTGGTGTGAGCTCAGGCTTTAGTCTGCCACCACGCCAAAGAAATGAGGATCCCAGAGCACGTGGAGAAAGCTGTAAGCGATCACCTGGCTCCAGGAGCCGGAGCTTTAAAGAATAATTTTTTAAAAACGCCAGAAACAGAAGAATAGGGTCATATCTGTGAGTGGCAGACCTGGCACTGGCACCGCTCTCATCTCCTCTGCCCGAATCGCTGCAGCCAAAGCTTCCTTGAAGGCTGCAGTTCAGGATAATCCCAGAGCGAGGGCATCCCGGGCCGCTCCCGGAATTAGTGGCTCATCTGTGTGCAATAGGGCTGGGATTTAGGAATTTACCCTCGGGCCGGGAGTGCAGGAGATGCTGTTCCAGCCAGGGAATCCCCCCTCTCCATCCCGCTTGCTGGACACAGCTTGAAACCTCAAGAAAAGCCCCACAGGCCACCAAAATTCCTTTCGTCGCCATCCAAAGTCTAAAGGGGGACTCTTCCCTCCTGCGCACCCCTCCTTTTTATTTTATTTTATTTTATTTATTTTATTTTATTTTTTTTTTTTTTCCACGGCGGTTCTAAATAAAGGCGAGATTTGACAGCCAGGCCGATCAGACCTGGGGGTGTTCTCCAAAGCGGCCCCAGATGAGCCAATCCCGAGGGGATGGAGATAAACGGGAGCGGTGAATTATGCTGCTGCTAATGCCAGCTATCCATAAATAAGCTGGTAAAACCTCCGCGGAATATTAAGCGCAGAAATAACAGCGTTAATCGCAGCTCAGAGGAGTCTGCCAAGTGCATTCGGTGGCAAATTTAGGCAGAGGAAACCCATCTTTTCCCGCCTCTCGCTGCTTTTTCTCCCCCGTGGCCGCCCTTCCCCTCCTATCAAGGTTAAGCAGCCAAGGTTAAAGGCAGCATTAGCATCTAAATGTGTGTCTGAGGATGTGACAAAGGCACCGCTGCTGGTCCCCAACATTTCGCTCAGGCGGCGCGAAGACTGTCGCTGCCATAGTAACTGTTTTCAGACATGGCAATTATTTCTTCCCAGCTTTCCCCCGTCCCATCTCCCTTCCCCCAGCTCATCTTGCGCTTCCAACTGTCTTTTTTAAAATTCTCTATTTTTTTTTCCTTATTTTTTTTTCGCGGGGGGGGGAGGAAATACAAAGAGTCCCGGAGCTGAGGGAGGGATGCTCCCCGCGCAGGGATTATCCCTAATAGTGACTTTTAATCTGCATCCAATTAGCCCTTCATCACCCGGGCACAGCGAAACCTCGGAGCAGCCGCTTCTGCCGGAGCTTTCTGCCAAATCTCGTGAGCTCGAGAGGGGGAAAGATGGATTTGCAGGGAGCATCCCAACTCTCAGGGAGCACGCAGGATCCTCTCTGCCTCCCCTGCTCCTTCCTTTGTGGCATCGCTCGTCCCGATCTGCTGCCTTTTGTTCCCGCGTTCAGGGCAGACACACCAACCCAAACAAAGCGGGGCTGTAATTAGGGCTGCCCCCGTTGCTGGGGATAATTAATTAATGGCATGCCGTGACTAATGACTGGGATGCGGGAGCAGCGCTGCTGGAAGAGCCGGTGGTGGGACACGGCAGGGATTGGGGTCTCCAGATGCTGGGGGGGCTCCTCCCCTCTGCTCCCCGCATTTCAGGGATGAGCTGTGCCCAAGGAGCCGCTTTCCCGGGGCAGCAATGGGAATTCCCGTGCACGGAACGCTCATCCCACTTTTTGAGCCCTGATGGAGGGGGAAAGACCTCGGTGAGGCTTTTGCCGTGGGCAGCATCCTCTCCTTCTTCCCTTCAGCCGCTCTTTGCCTTCCCAAGGATTTCCCACGAAAGGCAAACGAGGCCAGGTGCTGCGGGATTATTTAAGGGATGGGGAACCTCTGGGATGTTAACTCGGAGGGAGAAGAGCACCGCGGGTTTGTTTAACCGGGCTCCTTCCTCCGCGGGGCTGGGTGACACAGCCGGGCTCCCCCCGGAAAGGGTTAATGGGGGAGAGCAGAGCAACAGGGGCAACGAGGAGAGACAGACAGACAGACAGACAGACACTACGGATTTAACAGAGATGATCCCTCTGGGCGCTCCGTTCACACTTCTGCATGAGTTTCTCCAGTGGTTTCTGGGGAGAGCCTCCCCTGGGTGTTTTCTGTGTTTTGTTTCACCCTCCAGCCTTCAATCCCGCTCTGGCAGTGTCCCTCCATCCCCACCCGCTCCTCCCCAGAGCTCCTGGGGTGAACACCACGGTCTGGTGGCTCAGAGGTGTCTCCAGGTGGATGGAGGACGGAGGGATGTGCGGAGGAAGGGCTGGAGGGCCGATAAAAGCAGCGTCACAGCGGAGAAATTACTAAATCCACCGAGCTCCTAATGCAGGAGTGGGAAATAATCCCTTCATCTGCAGCACAGCAGCAGCTCAGCTCCTTCTCGTGACCTCAGATGCCTCCTCAGGCCAAGCAAGGTCCTCCAAGGACCAGCCTGAGGCTCTTTTACAGCCTCGGCCCCAGGAAACACCCAAACAGCCACACACCCAAGAGGAACAAACTTTTCCTCCAAGAGAATTGATGTCAAAAACTTCCCAAGGCAGCCAAAATCCATGGAGTCCATCACCCAGGAGTGGAGGAGTGCAGGACAAGCATGTATTAAAAATATTTAATTTTATAGAGTTTTTTTTTTTTTTTTACTTCATTAATTCACACCCACGATGAAGCTTTGCAGGCTTTTACCCTTCTCGGCATCCTGGGGCAGAATGCCTCGGCTCGCTGATTTTTGCAGGATAAAGAGAGGTGTGAAAATTGCCCGGAAATGTCCTCTGCAAACTCTCACACCCGGTTAACCCGTGGCTGCGATGCTCACCAAAAATTCCCTCTTCTTGTGCTTTCTTTTCACTGCAGCCTCAACTCTGCTCATCCTTTTCCGGGTCCAGCCGAGCAGTTAAAAAAAAAGTTTAAAAAAATATCCTGAATAAAAAAAAAAAGTAACCTTTAACTAAACTTTTCTTATAAACAAAACCTTTTTTCCCCTGTAACACAAAAACTACACTTAAAAAAAAACCCAAAAACTTAAAACCAAAAAAGTGCAATAATATTATCTTAAAAAGTAACATAAACAAAACCAACAAATAAAAAAATAATAATGCCGTCAATCTTTAATTAAAAAACTCTTTTCTCAAAACCCCTCAACCCCAAAAAGTACATTTAAAAAAACCTAATATGCCAAAAATAAAAAATGATTGCTTTTTTAAAACTAAACAAAACATCCTTTAAAAAAACCCCTAAAATCAACTCTAATCCATGCACAAGAATAAAAACACTATACATAAAAAAGTCACAATAACAAATGTTCTCCAAACAATACCACATATAACATGAAAACACAAAAAGTTTCAACTGTGTTTCCTAAAAAACCTATAATACAAAAAACCTTCTCTTAGTAAACTAAAAATTAATTATCTAAATAGTAATAATAAACTAAAAATCAATTGTCTAAAAAATAATAATTAAAAATCTAAAATTCTATTTTGTGTAATAGGAAAAATTTAAAAAATGTTTTTAAAATTTTTCATTCTAATTCTGTATGTTCCTTTTTTCCATCTTGTAAGTTAATAAAGTTCTTTCCTTTATTCCTAAACTAAACCCCACTTTATTTCTAATCACACCTCACAACAAACAGTACAAAAATATATTTGAATAATAACACTAACATTACACCAACATCAAACCATGACATTTTTGGTTTTCTATTTCTTCCCATAACATCTGTTCTCACATTTGGATGTCCTACCCAGCTGCTTGGAATAAAATAACAAAGAAGGATTTTCCTCCTTGTGATCGTTTTAGGGTTGAGGTGTTGGTGCTTTTAGGGTTGATCTGCTGCATTTGGGACTCCCAAAATCCCTGCTGCACTCACAAGGGTGCCAAGGAGCCAAGGAGTCATTTGGGCTGGGGAAGATTTGTAAGATCACTGAGTTGAACCATGACAGGTTGAAATTGTTCCCTGTGAGGGGGAAAAATTCACAGGGTACCCAGGGAAGCTGTGGCTGTTCCTTTATCCCTGGAAGTGTTCCCAGGCCAGGGTGGATGAGGCCTGGGATAGTGGAAGCTGTGGATAGTGGAACAAAATGGTTTTTTCAGGTCCTTTCCAACCCAAACCATTCTTAAAATCACCTTGTTCCATCTTCTGCTATAGGCAGGGACACCTTCCACTGTCCCAGGCTGCTCCAAGTCCTGTCCAACCTGGCCTCCTTCATTCCTGTCCTGAATAATTCTGGGTAATAATTGACCCTTCCTACCGTGGCAAAACTCCTGAGCAAAGCAGTTTTGCCTGGGGAAGGAGCTGGCCATGCAGATTTCACCCTATAATTTTTCTGTGACTCTCTGTCCCAAGCCAAAAGGGGAAAAAAAATAATAAAAAGGAAAGTGGATTAGCCCTGCTGCCAGTGATAAGCAGAGGAGACTTAGAAAAACCCTCAATTTCCCAGCACCCATTCCCAGGGCAGTAAATCTTGGAGCTGTGGAGAGAGGGAAAGCACAGGGCTGGTGGAGATTTAGGGCTCATGAATCACCCGGGGCTCAGCAGCATCTCAAATTGCCTCCTCGGGTGATTTGCACCACAAATTTCTGCTTAGCACCCCAAAATGTCAGAGCACTTTATTTGCTGCCTGTCCTTTTTTTTTTTAATTTTTGTTTCTTGGCTGCTGGGTTGGGATTTTTTTCTGCCTTAAAGGAGCTGCTCTACAGCCAGAGTGGGGAAATCCAGCTCCATGCTGGGTTGTTTGCAGCTACTTGCTGAGCCTGATTTAAGGAAAAATGCACCAGGATCAAGGAGAAGGTGGGATCTCAGCTCCTAATCCACACCTGACCGGTGCCAAGCATCCCCAAATTCCATGTGCAGTGACAGCTTGAGGGAAACAAAGCCTTGGAGCAGGAAGGATGAGACTGGGGACAGGGAGGATCCCTGCTGTCCCCAGGTGCTGTGGGCACTGAGGGGCAGGGGACAGCCCAGGTTCAAGGTTTTAGGAGCAGAGCTGGAGAAGGGCAGGGTTATCCCCCTCCAGGCAGAGGGATTCTGGTGTCCTGGCTCATCCAAAAGGGAGGGAAGGGTTTTTGCCTGATGCCAGCTTTCATGGGGACACCTTGGAGCACATCCCAGGGCCTAAAGGGGCTCCAAGAAAGCTGGAGATGGACTTTGGGTTGGTGAGAAGGGCCTGGAGTGACAGAACCAGGGGGAATGGCTCCCCACTGCCACAGGACAGAGTTAGATGGGATATTGGGAAGAAATTCCTCCCTGGGAGGGTGGGCAGGCCCTGGCACAGGGTGCCCAGAGCAGCTGTGGCTGCCCCTGGATCCCTGGAAGTGGTGTCCAAGGTCAGGCTGGACATTGTTTGGAGCAGCCTGGGATAGTGGAAGGTGTCCCTGCCCATGGCAGGGGGTGGATGGTTTTGAAGGTCCCTCCCAACCCAAATCCTTTGATGATGATGATGATGATGATGATGGGTCTCTGATTTTTTCCAGCCTTGAGGGCCAGGAAGTTGTCTGTGCTGACAGCCTGGGTAAGAGCAAGTTAGGGAAAAGATCTTTAGGAAGCATCTTTACAGTGTTTTGTTGATGTGTTTCTGCTATTTTCCCAAGCCTGAGGGTGCTGATATGCAACTGAAAACAGTTTGTGTTGTTTTCCAGCTCCTCGGGGGCTGCTCCAGGCAGGCATCTTCAGGAAAGCTGCTGGGCTGGTGGAAGGTGCTCCTGCTCCTGCCTGCTGGGCAGGGGAGGAATCTTGTTGCAGACAACTTTTATGGAAAATCCTTTCCTTAGGATTTTTCCTCCTGAGAAGCTGAGAGGCCTCAGGAACAAAATGTAAACATTGATTATCTGCTGCTGTGGAATGCAACAGGTGGGTCTGTGATTGGTGTCATAGAGTTGTTTCTAATTAATGACCAATCACAGTCAGCTAGCCTGGACTCTCTGTCTGAGCCACAAGCTTTTGTTATCATTCTTTCATTTCTATTCCTAGCTAGCCTTCTGAGGAAACCTTTTCTTGTATTCTTTTAGTATAGTTTTAATGTTTATATATGATAAAATAATAAATCAAACCTTCTGAAACATGGAGTCAGATTTTTGTCTCTTCCCTCATCCAAGAACCCCTGTGAACACCGTCACAGAATCTGAGCTGAGAGCTGCCCTCTTTTGGCCTCCTGTGTTGTCAGCAAGTTTCTCTGGCTGGATGGAGGAGTGGGTGAAGAGCTGGGGCAGGAATTTCTCCAAGCATCCTGCACTTCACCACCCGTGGTCAGCCGAGATCCATGGGCTGGCCTGGACAAACCACCCCAGGGGCAAACTCCTGTAAGGGCACAGCTGAAGGTTGTTTTTCCCATGGGATATTCCCAAGGAGGGGTCTGTGATGGTGTGCACAGGGGTTTTTGGTTGAGGGAAGAGATGAGGATCTGACTCCATGTTTCAGAAGGCTTGATTTATTATTTTATGATATGTATTACATTAAAACTATACTAAAAGAATAGAAGAAAGGATTTCATCAGAAGGCTGGCTAAGAATAGAATAAGAAGGAATGATAACAAAGGTTTGTGGCTCAGAGAGTCCAGATGACTGTGATTGGCCACTAATTAGAAACAACCACATGAGACCAATCACAGATCCACCTGTTGCATTCCACAGCAGCAGATAATCAATGTTTACATTTTGTTCCCAAGGCCTCTCAGCTTCTCAGGAGGAAAAATCCTACGGAAATTATTTTCCATAAAAGATGTCTGTGACAGGGGTCAGGCCCTTCTTGTGCTCCCTGGCCAGGAAAGGGTTTGAACATCTGTCCCCTCCTTGCAGTCCACATCTCCCTGGAATGAATTCTCTGTCAGGATGTTCCCCACGTGGCCACCTGTGTGACAGCCACACCAGCAAGGGGTGTCTCCTGCATCCACAAATCACCACCAAGGGGACTTTGATATCAAACAGATTCCCTGAGGCACAGAAACATCTCTCTGTCCTTGGCAGCAGAGTCAAAACCAGCCCCAGAGGGTCAGGGCCGAAATGTACCCCCAGAGATGTTGGCAAATGCAGATCACATTTGCCTCCCTCCTGCTTTTGAGGACACCAAAGCCAAAAAAACCTAAAAGCAGTGGCGTATAACCAGCCTCGGGAGGCTCAGCAAGGCAAGCAAAAGCAGTTTTCTGGGGCCACCTGGTGATGGAGCAGGGACAAGCCTTGCTCTGGGATTTCGGGAACCCAAAGAAGCCCCTCACACCTGGCACCTCTGAGGTCTGGCTCTTCTCTTCCCATCAGAATTTCAGCCTAATCCGAATTTACATCACTGCCTGGGACCCCACATTCCATGTGCACTTTGGGTTCTGGTTGCCTTTATCCCTATTTTCAGTCAGTAAAAAGCTGGTGTGCAGAATAAATGGAATAAATAACTCAGAACGATGGCAGCTGACCCACGGGGAGGGGTTTTTTTTGGCTGCTGAGAAAGGCAGCACTGTGCTCACCCTAATTAGCCACAACCAGGCTGTAAATCAGGATTTTAATGGGATCAGAGTGGTTTAGGTTGGAAAGCACCTTGAAGCCCATCCCGTTCCACCCCATGGATGCTGTGGGAGCACAAGGGGGGGGTTTCCATTAAAGGATGAGGGCAAAAATTCCAGAACCATGGGTGACCACAGAGTTCCCTTCGACTGCTGGAATTCCCCTCGTCCTTTGTGTGCCGTGTCGCTAGAGGGAAGCGTCGGACTGCGGGATGGAGCCGAGCCCGCGGTGTCCCCGCTGTCCCCGCCCGGATGGTGGCACCCCCGGCTCGCTGGGACACGCAGGGCATGGCCAAGCCTCAAAGGGAACCACTTCCATGCACTCTCCTGGCTCATTTTAGGGGTCAATCCTGGATAAGATCACCTTAAAAATCTTTATAAATATTTATAAATAAATAAATAAATAAATAAAGAAATAAATAAATGTCTGTGTATATATATATATATATATGTATATATATATGTATATATATATGTAAGTATATATGTGTATATATATACAGATGTACATATATCTACATATATCTAATATATATTTATAATATATAGATTATATTAAAAATATATATAATATAGATAATATATATTTTATATATATTTTACATATATAAAAATATAAAATATTTTAAATAAAATATATATATTATATATATATTATCTATATTATATAGATAATATATATTTTAGGGTTCAATCCTGGATCAGATCGCCTCAAAAATCTTTTAAAATTTTTTATATGTATATGTATATGTATATGTATATATATATATATATATATATGTATATATATACAGATATACATATATCTACATATATATAATATATATTTATAATATATAGATTATATTAAATATATATATTATATAGATAATATATATTTTATATATATATATTACATTTATAAAAATATTTTAAATAAAATATATAGATTATATATATTAGCTATATTATATAGATAATATATATTTTAGGGGTCAATCCTGGATCAGATCCCCTTTAAAATCTTTAAAAAAATTTATATAAATATATATATATATATATATATATATGTGTGTGTGTGTGTGTGTATATATATGTATGTATATATGTATATATATACAGATATACATATATCTACATATATGTAATATATATTTATAATATAGAGATTATATTAAAAATATATATTATATAGAAAATATATATTTTATATATTTTTTATCTATTTTATATATATTTTTCACATATAAAACTATAAAATATTTTTAATAAAAATATATAGATAATATATATTATATAGATAATATATATTATATATATTTATATAAACAAACAAACAAACAAATATATATATATATATAAATGATGGGGCTTTGGCTGCTCCTGGATCCTTGGAAGTGTCCAAGGCTGGGTTGGATGGGGCTTGAAGCTTGGAGCAACTTGTGACAGTGGAAGGTGTCCCTGCCCATGAACTGGATGAATTTTAAGGTCCTTTCCCAGCTCATCCGGGCTGGAATTCTGTGATTCCTTCTCGGTTCCCATCACCTCAGCCTGGTTGAGCAGAGGGAGCAGCATCCCTGTATCCCAGGCTGCTGCTCCTCCTTACAGCTGCAGATTCATTCCCAGTCCATTCCTGACTCCAGGTGGGTCAAAAATAGCTGAACTACTCCCCAGGCTGCTCCATCCCTGGATACCAAACCCACTCTGGGAGACAAAACACAGGGAAGAAACCCCAAAGACTATAAATAACAAATAACAGACAAATAAATAAATAGTTATAAGTAAATAAATAAATAACCAAATAAATAAATACACTCTTAATAAATAAATAAATAAATAACCAAATAAATGAATACACCCTTAATAAATAAATAAATAAATAAATAAATAAATAAATAAATAAATATGCTCTTAGTAAATAAATAAATAAATAAATAAAATGTGCTCTTATTAAACGATACCTTAAATAAACTCTGCTTCCCCTCTTTATGCATTCAGGTCTGGTGTTAAGTTTTCCTGTAGACTGGGGATGCAGAAGAAGCAATTTAAATGGAGGAAATTAATTAATTAGTGTCAAGCACACGGAGCCCATTCACCACATGAGAAGGCTCCGGGGAATTTAGATTTGTCTCAGGTTTTTGGGGTTTTTTTTTCTGTCTCTGTCTTTGAAAAGATGAATATTTCTTAGAGGTTTTTTATCAGCCAGCAATCTGTGGGAATAAAGCAAGAAGCCAGGTCTTCTGAGAGACAGACAGTGTCACCACTATTTCTGTCTGCATTTCCTGAGATATTTTAAAATATTCTGTTGAAACCCTGGGAGAGGCAATTAATTGTTAATTTTGGCTTTCCTTGTAAAAAAAAAATAAAATTAAGCTTGTAAAGCTAGTAGCAGATTTGAGAGGTAAGAACCATGAACAGGGAATATTCCTCCCTGATTTTTAAGGAACTGAGCCAGGGTCTTGGGCGTTTGAGGTTGCCAGTGTTGCTGACCCTGGAGGAGGGTGGAGGATGGCATTTTCAGCATGGTTTGGTCAGGAATTGGCACTGAAGGAGGGCATAAACCAGCCCACAGGGATTTTTTGCTTTTCTTTTGTTAGACTGGAACAAAATCGCTGCTCTCTTGTTAAATAAAGCAAAAATTCCGGTGTGAGCCACAAATGTAACCAGGTGTGGACCCCAGGAACAGCCTGGTCCTGTGGAAGGGGCTGCTTGTGGCAGGGGGTGGAATGGGATGAGCTTTAAGGTCCTCCCCAACCCAAACCATTCTAAGATTCCACGAGCTTGCCCAGATCCATTCCTGTTGGAATTCAGAACATCCCTCTGGCGCTGTCCTGGACTGCCAAGGGACACCTTCCACTGCCTGCCAGGGGGCTCAGAGACCCTGGCACAGAGCCCAAGATGCCCCTGTGGTTTCCATTATGACCCATGGAGCAAGTTACCAACCTTATGTGAAGATCTGCAAGCCACAACAGTTTAAATGGAATGATGGTGAACTTATCATGGGGTGAAAAAATAGATTTTTGGGGTTTTTAGAATGGGGCTTCAAGGGGCAAGATGGAGGAATCTGGGTGTTGTGATGGTGTTCACAGGGGTTTTCAGATAAGGGAAGAGACAAGGATCTGGCTCCATGTTTCTGAAGGCTTGATTTATTATTTTATGATATATAAACATAAAAACTATACTAAAAGAATAGAAGAAAAGGTTTCATCAGAAGGCTAGCTAAGAATAGAAAAGGAAAGAACAATAATAAAACTCTTCTGTCTCGGACAGAGAATCTGAGCCAGGTGACTGTGATTGACCATTAATTAGAAACAACCACATGAGACCAATCACAGATGCACCTGTTGGAGATAATCAATGTTTACATTTTGTTCCTGAGGCCTCTCAACTCCTCAGGAGGAAAAATCCTAAGGAAAGGATTTTTCATAAAAGATGTCTGCGACAGGTCAGGTCCAGCCTTTCTCCTTCTTCTTCTTGGCCTCCATCTTCTGCTGTGATGTTGGCACTTTTAGATTGGTTTAGAGTAGAAGCTCACTGTCTAACATAGGTGATAGGTGTTGGAAAGTAATTGTAAATATTGTACAGGTAGTTTTTAGTATAAAAAGATAACACTGCCCGGGGGCAGGCAGAGTGCCTCAGACTGTCTTGCTGAGTGGACCTCAGCAGGGCAGGAGAAAGAATTTTATAGATAAGATACAATAAACAACCTTGAGACCCAGAAATGAAGAGCTCTGACTCCTTCTTTGACCGCAGGGCTGGGAAAAGAGACTTTGGAATTTATCTCACTCTGAGTAGTGAGAGAACCTGAGTCATTCCCACCTGCAGGAGGTGCACTGATCCCGGAGGAGAGGTTTTGCTGAGCAGGAGGGATGCTGAGGTGCCTGACAGGAGGAGCCAATCCTCATTTTCCAGGCTCTCACCTCACCTGACAAATTTAACAGGGCTCAGCACGGTTCACTGGAAGTGGCTGCTCTTTCCTCATGCAGCTTTACACGGGTGACAAAAGCCATTTTACACCTGTCCTGCACTACTGCTCCACCTGGCAGCCAGAGAAATCCCTGAGGCCCTGGCACAAGGTGCCCAGAGAAGCTGGGGCTGCCCCTGGATCCCTGGAAGTGTCGAAGATCAGTTTGGACAAGGCTTGGAGCAGCCTGGGATAGTGGAAGGTGTCCCTGCCCCTGGCAGGGGTTTGGGACCAGCTGTTTTTTCAGGTCCCTTCCAACCCAAACCATTCTGGGATTGATGACCTCCCAAGAATTGCTTCTCCAACCATTTTCAGCTTCCCTGGAGCCCAGGGCACATTTCAACATTCACCAACCACTTCCAGCTGAGGAGCTGCACCCTGCAGGAGCCAACTCCTCTGGCCTGAGCTGTGCTCTGCCCCTGCCAGCTCTGTTGGAATCCTGCCTGAGAACATCCAGTCTGTCTGGAGGAAGGAACATCTTCCCCTGAGGAGCAGCCCCAAAATTCCAGCCCTTTGCATACACCCAGATTGCCTGGAGAGGAGGAGCTGGGAGCCCAGGGAAGCTGAGAACTCCTCAGCCATTTCCAGCAGGAAGGAAAGGCAGCCCTCTCCCAGGAATTTGGGATGTGTCCCAAACTTCAGGGATGTGAATATACATCGAGTTTTACCCAAATAATCAGCAGAGTCTGGTGTGTGTGTGTGGTCTGGCATCTGCTGCTGTGGAAATGGGAGTGCTTCCCACATGGATTAGGGGGAAATGGATGTTTGGGGTATGAGCTCAGGCTTGGAAAGGTGCTGTCACTCCAAGCCACCCTCCTGACAGGAGGTTATCCCTGCATGAAGACACTGCCAGCATCCTCCCCCATGTCCTGCTGGGCTCCAAGCCCTCCCTGGGGACAGCTGGCCCGGTCACCAGTGCTGCTGCAGCACAGGATGCCCCCAACACCCCTCTGGGGACCCTGGAGGTAGCACCTCATGGACATCCAACATTCCAGCTGATCCCTGCAGGCAGCTGGAGAGGGACTTGGGGACAAGGGATGGAGGGACAGGACACAGGGAATGGCTCCCATTGCCAGAGGGCAGGGATGGATGGGAGATTGGGAATTAGGAATTGTTCCAGGGCAGGGTGGGCAGGCCCTGGCACTGCCCAGATCAGCTGGGGCTGCCCCTGGATCCCTGGCAGTGCCCAAGGCCAGGCTGGACATTGAGACTTGGAGCAGCCTGGGATAGTGGAAGGTGTCCCTGCCCATGTGGAACAAGATGATTTTTCCAGGTCCCTTCCAACCTAAATTGTCCTGGGATTCTGTGAGTCTATTTCAGTGCAAAGACACCAGAGGTCCAAGCTTTTGGAAACCTCTGCAGATTCCCAAATCCCAGCCAGGACAGCTGACAAGGTAACTTTTGTTTGAAAGCTGTGGAAAGGAGGGGATGCAGCACTTGGCTGGGTGACAGTCACTATTGCATCCCCCAGGGCATCATCCAGGAGTTCACCTCCCTGGAAAGGGACACACCAGCCATGCAAGCTGGAAAAAAAAAATCTATTTTAAGAGTTTGGATATTTTTTTATTTTGTCAAAAGAGATAAATGTCCCAGCTCGTGCAGCAGGGAGAGATGGAAACGGCTTGACCTCCCTCATTAGCATCACTTTAGACTAGAGCAAAGAAGCTGGGAAAAGGAGTCTGGCGATTTGTTCTCCTTTAAAAATGTCCCTGTCATCACGCTCCATTATTTATACCAGCAGCACTGCTGGCACCGAGCCTGGGCTGGGAGGAAAAATAATCCAGAGACGTCCTGCACTCCCTGCTGCTGCTTTCCCTGCCCTCCCTGTGAAGGAGACAGGATCTGCCTCAGGTTCTGGGAGCAAAGCCCTGCCTGGGACCCGCCCAGAGCTGTCCCAGCCTTGATGTGACACCCATCGAATGAGCTGGTGACCTTGGGGACTTATGGTCCTATGGGGATCACAGGATTTATGGGATGACACTGGAAAGGGTTGCCTGGGTCTGGGGCACGGAGCTGCAGCAGCCTCAGGATTTGGGGCAGCTCCTCTTTGCTGAGATGCCCCCATCAGCCTCATCTCTTCCCAGTCACAGCTCGGGGGTTTGTTGGGTTTAAAAGTTGTTTTTGTGGCTTGGCCTTTGGCTTCTGTTGGGGTAACAGGGTCAGGCACTGCTGCTTTACCCCAAAGCTGCTCCACCTGAGCAGCTCCATGTTTTCTGAGGGTTTCACTCTCAGGGCTTGGAGCTTCTCCCCACTAATTTTTGTTTTTAAAGGCTAGGCAAAATTAAGGGCAGACGCTTCAAGCTTCTGTGCAAAACTCAAAAATCCTCATTTTTTACACCTTTTTTAGCAAGAGGCAACACTCTACCCTTTTCCCAACTCTGCCTTCACTTCTCACCCCTGCTCTGAGCCTTTCTGCTGTTAATTCCCATCGATCTCAGACCATTTTCAGACCTTTGACAAATTCCATCTGGTGCAAAACTCGAGCTCTGACTTTCTGTGGAGGTCACCAGGGACACGAGGACCTGCTAATTTTCCTCCTGAACTTTCTCAGCCCTCCAGAGCCAGCAGTGACTCAGCTGCTGCAATCAGGAAATAACAAGGAATGGCAGGAACACCCACGGGGAAATACCCAAAGAATCACATTTCTCTTTAAAAACACTTTTACTGTGACCAGTGACTGTCACCTAGCCAAGTGCTGGCCTGCATTCCCTCCTTTCCACGGCATTCAAACAAAAATTACCTTGTCAGCTGTCCTGGCTGGGATTTGGGAACCTGCAGAGGTTTCCAAAAGCTTGGACCTCTGGTGCCTTTGCACTGAAATAGACTCAGAGAATCCCAGGATAGTTTAGGTTGGAAGGGACCTGAAAAAACCATCCCCTTCCACCATCCCAGGCTGCTCCAAGCTCCAATGTCCAGCCTGGCCTTGGACACCACTTCCAGGGATCCAGGGCAGTGCCAGGGCCTCAGCACCTTCCAGGAAACAATTCCTAATTCCCAATCTCCCATCCATCCCTGCTCTCTGGCAGTGGGAGCCATTCCCTGTGTCCTGTCCCTCCATCCCTTGTCCCCAAGTTCCTCTCCAGCTCTGCTGGGGCCCTTTAGGTTCCAGGAGACTTGGGAATTTGAGATTTTAGCCTTTAGGCTCCAAGAGATTTGGGAATCTGCAGAGGTTTCCAAAAGCTTGGATCTCTGGTGCCTTTGCACTGAAATAGACTCAGAGAATTCCAGGATAGGTTCAGTTGGAAGGAACCTGAAAAAACCATCTTGTTCCACATGGGCAGGGACACCTTCCACTGTCCCAGGCTGCTCCATGCCCCAGTGTCCAACCTGGCCTTGGACACCATTTCCAGGGATCCAGGGGCAGCCACAGCTGCTCTGGGCACCCTGTGCCAGGGCCTGCCCACCCTCCCAGGGAACAATTCCTAATTCCCAATCTCCCATCCATCCCTGCCCTCTGGCAGTGGGAGCCATTCCCTGTGTCCTGTCCCTCCATCCCTTGTCCCCAGTCCCTCTCCAGCTCTCCTGGAGCCCCTGCAAGGGGCTCTGAGCTCTGTTTTTTTAACCCTTTGGGGATGGAGAGCTGTGTTTGCCAGAGTTTTGGGGAAGCTGTGGGATGGAAGGAGATCATCTGGGACAAGCCTCCACCCTCACCTCCCCCCGGAGAGGCTGTGGGTGGCTTTGCAAAGGCAAAGCACAGCCTGATGAAGTGAGCTGTATTCCTTTGGGATGGCACACTTGGAGAGGAAGAGAAACTGTGCCTGCATCCCAGCTTTTCCCAGGGAAGGCAGCACAGGCTGATTGCAGCCATGGCCTTCCTCCCCTGAGGATCAGCCACATCATCTCCACTTGCTGCTCTCCACATTCATTTCAAACCTTCCAGGCTCCAGCAGTTTGCCATCTCTGGATTTCTGCTTTTTTCTATATTTTCCATGGGATGTGTGAAGGGCTTGTGCCCAGAAGATGCAGTGACCTCCAGGGTGCTGCAGAGTTCAGGAGCTGGGCAGGACAAGGACAAATCCTTCTTGGGAAGGGATGGCTGTCCCTTCCAACCTAAACTATCCTGGGATTCTCTGAGTCTATTTCAGTGCAAAGACACCAGAGATCCAAGCTTTTGGAAACCTCTGCAGATTCCCAAATCCCAGCCAGGACAGCTGACAAGGTAATTTTTGTTCGAATGCTGTGGAAAGGAGGGAATGCAGCATTTGGCTGGGTGACAGTCACTGGTCACAGTAAAAGTGTTTTTAAAGAGAAATGTGATTCTTTGGGTATTTCCCCGTGAGTGGTCCTGCCATTCCCTGTCATTTCCTGTTATATCCCTGAGGATCAGCCACATCATCTCCATTTGCTGCTCTCCACATTCATTTCAAACCTTCCAGGCTCCAGCAGTTTGCCATCTCTGGATTTCTGCTTTTTTCTATATTTTCCATGGGATGTGTGAAGGGCTTGTGCCCAGAAGGTGCAGTGACCTCCAGGGTGCTGCAGAATTTAGGAGCTGGGCAGGACAAGGACAAAGCCTTCTTGGGAAGGGATGGCTGTGCTGGGAGTGCTGCCTCCACCTTCCTGTCTCTGCTCCTGTGAAATGCTGAGGATCCACGTGAAACTCCCAGAATTCTGCTGTTGGAGGTGATCTCTGCCTCAGCACAATTTAATATCAGAGCACTTGACCGTGCAGCCTCTTAATGTTCTTTTTTTGCTGTTGTTTTCTTTTTTATTTTTATTTTTTTTTTCCAGCAGGGAGACTCCATAAAGCTGATGGCAAAATTGCCTCTGCTGCTGGCAATCAGGCTGCAAAACAAATTGTCATATAAAGAGAGGGGAATGGTAATGGAGCTGCCTTTTTTTCATGTTTGCTATTGAAGCAGTCTGCAGTGTTTTGCAGGGATGAGAGATATCCATCAGAGAACAGGCACATCTGCATTTTCTGGGAACACAGGAGGCACGTTGGAGCTGAGCACAGTGCTTGGGGGGAGGAAATATCAGCCCCATCCTCACCCTGCACCCTGGATGTGCAGTGAGACAGAGTCTCATCATTTCCCATTTGCCTTTCCTGCCAGTTGTGCCTCCTTGGGCTCTCTCACAGGACATTCCCCTGTCCCCTCACCTTGGCCAGGTGAGCATTTCATCCAAGATGCTGATTCTCTCCTCCTCTCCTCACCACCTTCCCTGTTTGAGCTAAATTATCCTGCTTACCTGCATGGTGTCATTAAAAATTAACCCTCCTCTGGTTTTGACCAGGAGCAGGGAAAGCTGGAGCTGCTCATCACAGCCAGCTCCAGCTTTTCTCCCCACCCTGCTCTGAAATTAAGATATCAAGAGACAAGTTCAATTATTTCAAGGCGAGATCAGACTTCTCCACTGTAATGAGCATCAGTGGGATTTGGGCTGGGTTTTTAAATGCTGTCACTGCCATCCATATGAAAACAGAATCCTTTAGTGCCTGCCTGCCCCAGAGGGATGAGCTCCTTTCCACAACTCAGGAAGGAGTAGAAGGAGTTTGTTTGCAGCATTTTTTCCCAAAGTCTTGGCCCCAAAGACATCATTCCTCAGGAGGTGGCCAGTCCCTTCCCCTTGCTGTGCCACCACATTATTCCCATCTCAGCACCCTCACTCCAGGCCTTCCCTGAGCACCTGCAGCACTTTGTGCCATACAAAGCTCTGTCAGGAGCTGGTGGGACGAATTTTTTACCCCCTGGCCATGAGAGTTATTGCTGGAGGTCTCTGCAAACAAAATCCTGAGCTGGAGGGTGGCTCACAGGTGCCTTGTTAGGGTGGATATTGCTTTTCAGTTTTTTAAATGCTGTCACTGCCATCCACATGAAAACAGGATCCTTTAGTGCCTGCCTGCCCCAGAGGGATGAGCTCTTCTCCACAGCTCAGGAAGGAGTGGGTCTGCAGCATTTTTTCCCTAAGACATCATTTCTCAAGCCAGCCTTGCCCTGACATTTCAGGAGATGTTTAGTCCCTTCCCCTTGGTGTGGCACCACATTATTCCCACCTCATCACCCTCACTCCAGGCCTTCCCTGAGCACCTGCAGCACTTTGTGTCATACAAAGGTCTATCTGGTGGGATAAATTTTTTACCCCCTGGCCATGAGAGTTATTGCAGGAGGTCTCTGCAAAAAAAACCCCTGAGCTGGAGGGTGGCTCACAGGTGCCTTGTTAGGGTGGATATTGCTTTTCAGTTTTTTAAATGCTGTCACTGCCATCCACATGAAAACAGGATCCTTTAGTGCCTGCTTGCCCCAGAGGGATGAGCTCTTTTCCACAGCTCAGGAAGGAGTGGGTCTGCAGCATTTTTTCCCTAAGACATAATTTCTCAAGCCAGCCTTGCCCTGACATTTCATGAGGTGGCCAGTCCCTTCCCCTTGCTGGGCCACCACATTATTCCCACCTCATCACCCTCACTCCAGGCCTTCCCTGAGCACCTGCAGCACTTTGTGTCATACAAAGCTCTGTCAGGAGCTGGTGGGATGACTTTTTTATCCCCTGGCCATGAGAGTTATTGCTGGAGGCCTCTGCAAACAAAATCCTGAGCTGGAGGGTGGCTCCCAGCTGCCTTGTTAGGGTGGATATTGCTTTTCACCTGAAATCAGAGCTGCTTTATTGACTTGGTGATGCCTGGCTCGCAGGCAGCCAGCCTTTATTGCATCCTAATGAAGAAAACAAGTGTTTTCCCCCAGAAGTGTCACGTGTTTCCCCAGACTTTCCCCGCTGCTCAGCCCAAGAGATAACATCAAAGTGGTGCAATTTAATGAACCTGCTCCCTTACAGTGTGCAGCATCATTTGCTGGCTGCTATGCAAGGGAAAGGAACCCTCACTGCTGGTGAGGCTTTTCAGTCTATTCCTCTGATTTTAATAAGTTACAACTTATCTTGTGCCATTTGGGGGAAGAATGTGAGAGATGGAATGATAAAACAGTGATTCATCCCACGCTGGGAGGTTTATTTTTAAAAAAAAAGCAAAAAAAATCCCAGCAAAACCCTGACCTTTCAGCTACATGTGTGAAAAGGAAGGAAAAAACCAATTGTTTTAAGAGATTCCTTCTATGCCAGACAGAAGGGCTCAAACCCAGTGTATTGTAAATTAATGGTGATTTTGATGAAGGGGAGAGAATGATGTATTTGACTTTATGGATATTAGAAGGTTAATTAATTACTTTATTATATTATACTATATATATTTATTTAAAATGAATTTGTTAAGTATTTATTTTGTATATAGTAGCTTAGACTGCATTGGATTTTGTGACTGTTAGTTGACAGTTTTGACACACATATACAGCTGGTTTTGAGAGGTTAAGGAAACAAAACATTTTTAATTTGGATAAATAATTTTTATATCATATTTTACTTTGGTATAATATAGGTACAGCAGGTGGTAAGAATCGTGGGTTTGGTTCTTTTTTTGAGGTTTAGAGAATGTGAATTTTAGAAATTTTTGGGAAGAATTGTGCTTTGCTTTTCTCCGTGAAGAGAAACGTGGTAACACCAGTGTGTTATGAGGGAGTGTGCACATCCCAGCCCCTCTCCTGATGTCCCCGGCCTCTTCTCCAAGGAAAAACTACCAATGGCACGAGGGGGAAGGGCCTCAAGCTGTGCCAGGGAAGGTTCAGGTTGAATTTTAGGAAAAATCTCTTCACTGAAGGAGCAGTCAGGCTTTGGGGCAGTGCTGGAGTCACCATCCCTGCAATGTCCAATAAAGGAACAGATGTGGCCTGTGATTCAGCAAGCATTGGTTAAAGGTTGGATGTGATCATCTGGGAGGTTTTTCCAGCATTAACCATCCCAATATTCCATAGCAGTGTGTCCTGGGAGGTCACCAGCCTTTATCCCTGCTGCTCTGAGGAGAGGGACTAAAGGACAGAGTAGGACACAAAAACTCAGCCACAAAAACTGCTGCTGTTTGAAGACAACAAACATTTCTCCATGGCACATCCCTCCCAGGGCAAGATCCTGCTGCTGGAACAGCCTCATTCCAAGAGGACACCTGGCTTTGGAACCAGCAAGAGCTGAAAAACCCCAAATGCAGCAACCCAGCACAGGCAAAGCCTCCAAGAGCAGAGAGGGAGGCTTTAATTACACAGAGGTTTCCATGGCAACCTCCCCAATCAAATGGCCGAGCACAAGGGCTCTCTCCTCTCCTCCTTGCTCTCGTTTGCCTCTGGAACAATTAGGCCAGGATGAGAGCCCAGCTGTGCTGCACAGCTCTGGGCAGGCACAGAAGCAGCAGGAGCCTTCCTCCCTCAGCACTGAGCCCTGAGGGGGCCAAGGAGCCTGGCCCGTGTTTCCACTGCCATTTCTGGTCACCTGCCTGCCCCAGAGATCCTTCCAGGGGCTGTTGGTGGAGCCAGGAGAGGCATTTTCCTCATGAAGTCATGGAATGGTTTGGATTGGAAGAAACCCTAAAGCTCATCTCATCCTGCTCCTGCCCTGGCAGGGACTCCTTCCACCATCCCAGGCTGCTCCAGCCCCAATGCCCAGCCTGGCCATGGGCACTGCCAGGGCTCCAGGGGCAGCCACAGCTGCTCTGGGAATTCCATCCCAGCCCCTCCCCACCCTGCCAGGGAACAATTCCTAATTCCCAATATCCCATCCATCCCTGCCCTCTGGCAGTGGGAGCCATTCCCTGTGTCCTGTCCCTCCATCCATGGTCCCCTGTTCCTCTCCAGCTCTCCTGGAGCCCCTTTAGGGCCTGGAAGGGCTCTGAGGTGTCCCTGGAGCCTTCTCCTCTCCAGGTGAGTCTCAGGTTTCTGTGGTTGAGATGACCCCCAAGGTATTAGAGAATCTCTTTTTTTCCCAGCCCCATGACTGAAGAAGAAGTTGAGGTTCCTCAGTTCTGCTTTCCAAGGTTGTTTATTTTTTCTTATCTGTTACATTCCTTCTCTGACTTGCTGAGATCTGTTCAGCAGGTTGGGTTGTGGCACAGTCCCTGCCCTTGGGGTGGTGTTAACTTTTTATACTAAGAACTACGTGTACTTTATTTACAATAATTTTCCAATACCTATCACCTATGTTAGACAGTCTATCTCTACTCTAAACCAATCCAGAAGTGCCACCATCACAGCAGAGGATGGAGGACAAGAAGAAGGGCAGGACATGCCCAGATTCCTCCATCTTGCCTTTTGAACCTCCATTCTAAATCCCCAAAATTCTGCTTTTTCACCCTGGGACAAATTCACTGTCATTCTACTCAAATTGTGGTGGCTTGTAAATCTCCACATGAAGTTGGTAATTGTTTCCATGGGCTAAAATGGAAGGCACAGGTGTTTATGACTCCGTGCCAAGGTCTCTGAGCCTTTTGTTAGGCTCTGGAGTCCTTCAGGGCAGCCAGAGGAAAGTCCTGGGTTCTGACAGATGAGCACCCCCAGCTCTCCCAGCCTGGCCTCATTGGAGAGATAAAGCAAACAACAAGCCAGGGCCTCATCTCTGCCTCTCCCTGGGGAAACATTCCCTGTTTTCTGGTCCCTGGAATTGTGCCCACTCTTTCTGGCAGGTTTGAGAGCAGTTGGGTGCCTGAGTTCCCTTGTCCTGGGAGCTGCTGGGATCCATTGCTGAGCCCTCATGTGCTTCTGGCTTTTCTTCATGAGGAGGAGCCTGGCTTTGGAGGGCAGGACACAGAAACAGGTTTATAATGGAGCCATCCATTTCTGGGGTGGGAAAAAAAAACAGGAAAACCCTCAGCTATCCCTTGCTCCATCCAAAGGAATCATCCAAAGTTCCCAAGGTGACCTTTTAGAGCATGAGGGGAAGAGGGGGATGAGGAGGAAGCCATCATGGTGGTGTCCAACCAAAGGCATTGTTCTCTCCCTGGGGAAACATTCCCTGTTTTCTGGGAATATTCCTGGTCCCTGGGATTGTGCCCACCCTTTCTGGCAGGTTTAAGAGCAGTTGGGTGCCTGTGTTCCCTCAGCTCTCACCGATCCATTGCTGGGCCCTCATGTGCTTCTGGCTTTTATTTACTTCATGAGGAGGAGTCTGGAGGGGCAGGGCACAGAATAGGTTTATAATGGAGCCATCCTTCCCTCTGGTGTGGGGAAAAAAAAGCAGGAAAGCCCTCAGCTCTGCCTTGCTCCATCCTAAGGAATCATCCAAAGTTCCCAAGATGACCTTTTAGAGCGTGAGGGGAAGAAGGGGATGAGGAGGAAGCCACAAAGGTGGTGTCCAACCAAAGGCATTGTTCTCTCCCTGGGGAAACATTCCCTGTTTTTCAGTCCCTGGGATTGTGCCCACCCTTTCTGGCAGGTTTAAGAGCAGTTGGGTGCCTGTGTTGCCTCAGCTCTCACCGAGCTGCTGGGATCCATTGCTGGGCCCTCATGTGCTTCTGGCTTTTCCTTCATGAGGAGGAGCCTGGCTTTGGAGGGCAGGACACAGAAATATGTTTATAGTGGAGCCATCCTTCCCTTTGGTGTGGGAAAAAAGCAGGAAAACCCTCAGCTCTTCCTTGCTCCATCCAAAGGAATCATCCAAAGTTCCCAAGGTGACCTTTTAGAGCATGAGGGGAAGAAGGGGATGAGGAGGAAGCCACAAAGGTGGTGTCCAACCAAAGGCATTGTTCTCTCCCTGGGGAAACATTCCCTGTTTTCTGGAAATATTCCTGGTCCCTGGGATAGTGCTCACCCTTTCTGCCAGGTTTGAGAGCAGTTGGGTGCCTGTGTTCCCTCAGCTCTCACTGAGCTGCTGGGATCCATTGCTGGGCCCTCCCTCATGTGCTTCTGGCTTTTCCTTCATGAGCAGGAGCCTGATTTAGGAAGGCAGGACACAGAAATTTGTGTATAGTGGAGCCATCTTTCCCTTTGGTGTGGGAAAAAAGAGTCAGAAGCCCTCAGCTCTCCCTTGCTACATCCAAAGCTCTCAAGATGACATTTTAGAGCATGAGGGGAGGAGGAGAAGGAGGAGGAGGAAGCCATCAAGGTGGTGTCCAACCAAAGGCATTGTTCTCTTTTCATGGGGGCCATGCAAATGGCAAAACATTAATATTTGCTTTTCCATTTCCCCCCGGGCCCCATTGTTCGAGGGCTGGGCCCGCAGACAGCTTTGCAGCTCACCTCTGTTTACTCTGGGCTGGGCCTGTCCCTTCCTCATGGCCCAGGGGGAAGGAAAGGCTGATTCCTCCTGGCCTGAGGGGACCCATTGTCCCTCTGCTCTGCCCTCCCTCCTGTGTGAAAAATGCCAATCACTTGCTTTTAAAATTTTAAAAGTTTAATAATGATAAAATGCTTTATTAGTAATAAAATAAAAATAGTTATTTTGAAAAAAATGTGTATTTTATCATTGGCTTTTTGCAAATATTTAAATGAATATTATATGTGTCATGTCAGAAAGTTATGCTGTATTAATTTTTTTAAGTAGTGTGTTAAATATAGTTTTAGGTTATAACATAATGTTAAAATAGAAACTATGATATGTAAGATACTTTTTTTTCTAAATAAAGGACTTGCACAGAGTCCTAAAGAAAGATAGCAGCCACAGGACCCTCAAATCTTTCAGAGAAAGAGAATTTATTGCTCCATTATCAGAAGAAATGAACTTATTCCCACCTTGCTTAGCCCTGAAGATGCTGTCAGGATTCAGAGGAAGAAGCTGACACTGCCCAGACAGAATCCTGTGTTTGAATGGAATTTATGCACCATGTATGAGGTGTATGAATATGCAACAGGTTGTTGCTTTTAAGGGTTAATCCTCTGTTAACGTGGGTCCTTTTTCAGGCTTATTTTACCCAGAAAAGGTACCCAGACCGTCCATAACTCTTTGTTTCTATTGTCTCGAATTGTTCTAATCTCAATTGTTCAAAATTTTTTTACTCTAATTATATTACTATTTTACAACCATTTTATTACTATTAAACTTTTAAAATTTAAAAAAACAAGTGATTGGTGTTTTTCACAGTAATATAATTAGAGTAATAATAATTTGGACAGTTAGGATTTAGGACAACACGAGACAATAAAAACAAAGAGTTATGGACGGTCTAGGTACCTTTTCTGGGCAAAATAATCCTGAAAAAGGACCCACGTTAACAGAGAATTAACCCTTAAAAGCAACAGCCTCTTGCATATTCATACACCTCATACATGATGCATAAATTCCATTCAAACACAGGATTCTGTCTGGGCAGTGTCAGCTTCTTCCTCTGAATCCTCTTCAGGGCTGGGCAAGGTGGGAAGAAGTTCATTTCTTCTGATAATGGAGCAATAAAATTCTCTTTCTCTGAAAGATTCAGGTGTCCTGTGGCTGCTATCTGGTGCAAGTACCTCATTCCTTTCTTTAAAAATATATCCCACATACATAGTTTCTATTTTAACTTTATGTTATAACCTAAAACTATATTTAACACACTACTAAAAACATTTATACAGCATAATTTTCTAACACAACACATATAATATTCATTTTAATATTTGTGAAAAGCCAATCATAAAATACGCATTTTTCACATCCTGTATTGTGGGGCTGTGTATTTTCTTTTTTAGCAGCTCAGCACTACTTAAAAGGCAGGCCTGGCCCAAGCACAAATGGTTGGCTTGCTGTGAGGCTCAGCCGGAGTGGGAAGGGATCCAGGGACAGAGCAGGTCAAAAAAATAAAAAAAATCCCACTTGGATTTTTGCTTCACAGTTTCTGACAGCTCACCCCCTGTTTTTAGCAGTGGCTGTGTGAGCTCATCGTGCTCAGCCTCTTCTTGTTCTGCTTGCCTTGAAACAAGCTCAACTCAAACCAGATTTTTATGTGTTCAAAAAAAAAAAAATCATATTTCCAAGGATTTTTTTTTATGTCAAGAAGAGGTAGGTAGGGATTCCTCCTCTTTCTTTTCAGCTCTGCCAGCTCTGCTCTTTGCAGGTGGTGGCATCTCCAGCAGGAAGATTTGCAGGGCTGCCCCTCAGCTGTGGTTTCTGCCTCCAGCTCAGCAAGCTGCTGGCTTTTACCACTTGTTGCATACAATAAAAAAAAGGCCTTATAAAATATGGTTTAGGCCCTGTTACTCTAGCTAAGCTAGCAGTTAGCTTGTGACTTCTCTGTGAAAAATCAGAATGAAAGCAGTTAGCACAATAAACTATTCTGATAAGAAAAGCATTTGCACCTGTAATAAACAAGAAATGTGTCCCATGGGAATCAGTGAACAAAATATGGGAACTATGCAAAAATAGAGATATTTGACAGACACACACCCTGGCCATTTACAGACCAACAAGCTGAGTGTCAGTGCATTGTCAGCCAGTTAGGTCTAACACAGTGCCTTCTGATATTTCCTATAAATATCAGCTTTGTGAATAAAGAACTGGCTTTTTCTGCATGAAGAAACTGAGTCCCAGCTGTTTTATTGCAACCTACCCTTTATTAAGAGCTGCACCCCATCTGTCTGACTCGATTTTTATTTTCATTCCACAAGAGCAAAGGCACAAAATCTGCATCTTGCTGAGCCCCTCAAGCACCTTTGCTGCCCCAAAAAGCAAGAATATTCCCTTCACTGGAGGCAGGGAAAGCAAGGAGGCCTCTCCTGCCCAAACTCACCAGCACATCTTTGTTCACTGCATGATTTAACAACCACAATTACAAGGTTGGATTGACCCTGTGTCCAGGAAAGGCCCTTGCTGGCATTTCTCACCCTCTGGAAAGGAGGGAAGTTTCCCTCCTTCCCTTCACCCAGGCCCACGGCATCTGTTGGGGATTTTTTAAGCAATAAAAAGCCTCTTTGGATGTATTGTTCTGTGGCACTCCCTCAGTGCACAGCTTCCATTCCTCCTTTGTCCAGCCAGGGGGTTTCTGCATCAGCCACAGACCCAATCCCATCGAGATTTTTACCCTGGCATTGTGGGACTGAAGCACAAGGGGGGCAAGGAAGAGGAAATTCGGGTTTAAGAGCAGAAGGGTGATGCTTTTTGCTCTGTTTTCTCCACGTGTGCTGCATGCCCAGGCTGGATCCAGGATCCAGAGTAACCCAACCCCAGCAGCAGCAAAAGCAGCAGCTCCAAGCCCTCCATGCTGGGTGGGTGTGAATGGCCCTGGAAGGTGAGTTTGGAGACCTGGACCAAAGGGCAGGTGGCACTGTGGCATCTTTACCTCCTGCTCATGCTGAAAACTGGGAATTGTGCATTGAGAGACAGGTGGGACCATGGCAGAAAGGTGGGAACAGAGCAGAAAGGTGGGAATGTGCCAGCAGGGAGATGCTGCTCCTTGTGCCTCAGCTCCAATTCCCAGCCTGCCCCAAAAACACGCAGCAGGCTTGGTGCCAGGGTGTGTTAATTGGGATGTAATCCCATTTCTGAGGGCAGGACAGGCCCCAGCCCATTCACAGCACCTCTGTTAATTAAGACCAGCTCTAAACCTCTTCAAACAAGGTGCCTGGCAAGCTGGGGATGGAGCCAGGCCACTGGTTTGCTTTTGATGTGCCACATCCAGAGCTTGCTGGGAACCAGTGTCAGGGCAGAGAGTTGTCCCCACTGCAGAGCAAGCCACACTGTGTTCTTACAAAATCATGGAGTTATGGAATGGTTTGGATGGAAGGGGACATTAAAGCCCATCCCATTCCACCCCTGCCATGGGCAGGGAGACCTTCCACCATCCCAGGCTGCTCCAAGCCCCAGTGTCCAACCAGGCCTTGGGCACTGCCAGGGATCCAGGGGCAGCCACAGCTGCTCTGGGCTGCTGAAATGAATGAGAAGCAAAGACATCCCTCCTGAAGGGCCTTGGAGGAGGTCTGGCAGCCCAAATTTACTGCAGGCATCATGCAACTCGTTAGTTTTCATTAAGTGCAGCTCCTGGAGCCAAGTGGGAATCACAGCTTTTGTTCAAGGAGCTGCCGGAGTCTCACACAAGAGGCAGAAAGCAGAGAGAGCTCAGAGCTGGAACAGAAAGCAAATAAAACTCCAATATTTTGGCTTTGTAATGAATGCAATTAATTATGCTGAAGCTCTTTGCATGATTCCACAGTTGTCTGAGAGAGTTTGCCAGAGCAAGTAGTTCTGACACGCTGCATGCAGAAACTGCCCTTTTGACTCCATGAGGATATTGAAGATGTTCTGGTAAATATTTACATTTTTTAATCTCCACTGCTAATCAGAGCTGAGATTATTGCAGTCACGAGAGTTTATTAAAATAAACTTTGCCCTGATTGCTTGCTTTCTGCATCTGCTGGGGTTTTTTGCCCCCCACTCCCAGCTGTCCAGATGCCAATGAAGATGGGATTTTATCAGGGTTAGATTTGTTGGAATTCTGCAGTTTCTGTAGTAGTTTGAAAGGGTTTGGTCCCCAGAGGCAGATGTTATTCCAAAATTAGATGTCACCCAAATCTATGTTTATGCTGAAATTACTGAAATATGGGGAATCTTGGGGCAGAAATTACTCTGAAGCCCTCAGATTATCCTTAAGGGGAAGGAAGGGGTTTTTTCTTCCTTGAAGCTGCTGTTTATTGGGAAAAGCTGATTTTATCATGAGGAGGGGCCAGTGTGAGCTCACATGGAGTGGTCTCAGCCCATATTCAAGGTCGAGATCCTCCTGCAGCCCCTGGAAGGGCTGTTTTGGCCCCATTCCATGGAACTGGCCTGGGTTATCACCATTCATGCATCATCTCACCACAGAGCCCTGGGGCTGCCTCATAAATGCTCCCAGGCCAAACTCAACACTCCAAGTGTGCAGTGGGGAGGGATTTGCACCCCTGAGCTGGGAAAACCCAGTGCTGATGGATCCCTGCTCCTCCCCAGGCCTTACAAACCTGCTTGGCTGTGCTCCTGGTGCACTGGGATGCTCTTAGCAGGGCTTCACTTGGGCTCCAGCAGGAGCCTGGGCCCTCACTGGGAAATCTCCTCCCCAAAGGAAAGGGTTCAGTGATTTTTTCCTGCTTCAGCCAGCTAAAAAAATACCTAACTAAAAAGCAAAGGAGAGCTCTCTCCCTCTGTCTGTGCTGCAGACAACACAGTCCATGAACAGGAAAGCTGATGCTCTTCTCTCTGTTTTTGAATACAGCCACCCCAGCCATTCCACCCCTTCTCCTTCTCCCCTCCTTCACTCTCAGATCTAGTTGTAAAGGTGCAAAACTTATTTCTGGGCTAAACAGACGAATGGGGGCACAATTCAGCATCATAAACTCACCCCAGGACGCTGCTTTGCAGGTTGAAAATTAAGCCCAGTCTGGGTCTGTGCTGCAGACTGCCTTGGACCAGTGCCTGGGATTTATGGGGTGGTTTATCCAACCAGGAGCCACAAAGGGTCAGGAAAAAGGGCATTTTAAAAGTAAGCAGGGCTCTGTAAATGCCCCCTGAAGCCTTGAATTTCTTGCAACAGCCGTCCTTGCTGCCAGGGTTTGCTCTGCCCCTTGCACAGCAAGAATTGTGAGCGGGGAGAAGGAAAGGCTGCGTGTCCCGAGCTGCTAAAAGCAAGGACAAATAATTGCAGAGCTGGGCAGTCAGTGAGGACAGAATAAATGAGCTGTTTGGAAATCACAGCAGGGCTCAGCACTGCAGCTCCAAGCCACTGCCCGTGCCCCAGAGTCAGGGAGCTCTGGGATCTCTCCTGCCTTCAGGTGTCTTTGGGTTTTTGCTCTTTAATGTGAGCCCTGTGAATTCTGCAGCTTCTCTGGGCACATTCTGTCAGTGCTGCTGAGCTCAGGCTCTGGGCAGAGGTGAGAAGCCCTCAGATCATCCTTAAGGGGAAGGAAAAGCATCACACTTGGTTTGACATGACTTTTCACTGAGGATGGGCCCATTAGAAATTGGGGCAGTGCCACCAAGTGAGCTTTGGGTTGAACCCTCAAACAAGCTGGGGAGGGAAGACATCACCTCAGGGAAAAAAAAATATGAAAAACTCCTATATTTCAGTTTTCTATGTGAAAGAAACAAATTGCTGCTGTCATCCATCCCCCCCCTGGCAGTGCCAGGCTGTCTTGCAGAGAAGGCTCACCCATCTTTTTGAGTCTGTCAGATAATTTTGACCTTGCTGCAGATCAGCCTGGGTGTGTGGGGCTGTCAGCAGACAGGGTGAGGAGGGAGGGGAGGGAAGAACATTTGCTTCAGCGCCGTGGGAATGAGGCAGTGTGAAAAACAGGGAGCAACCCGTGAACAGATGGAGGGGGAAGTGGTGAGGACTGGCGGGCTCTGCTGCATTAATGATGTTAATAAGCAGTGAGGAGTGATTAATGAATGATATCCAGCGGATTGAGGTCAGCTGGGGACACCCCAGGGCAGTGCTGCCCTTGCTTTGCAGGGAGGAATGGAGCTGTGGGCAAATGGGAACTCAGCACAGCCCTCTGGATGCCCAGAGTTGCTGAGGACCCATCAGGGGGCTCAGAGACCCTGGCATGCTGCCCAGAACACCTGGGGATTTGATTTTGACCCTTGCAGCAAGTTACCAGCTTTGTGTGAGGACGTGAAAGTCACACAGGTTTGAATGGTGTAATAACAAAATGATCACAGAGTGAAAATGTAGATTTTAGGATTTTTGGTATGGGGGTTGTGGGGACAAGATGGAGGAATCTGGGTGTGTCTTGCCTTTCTTCTTCCTTCTTCTTCTTCTCCATTTTCTGCAGTGATGTTGGCACTTTGGGATTGGTTTAGAGTAGAAGTGCACTGTCTAACATAGGTGATAGGTATTGGGAATTAAGTGTAAATGTGTTATACATAGTTTGTAGTATAAAAGGACAACACTGCCTCGGGGGTGGTCAGAGTGCCTGTAGCTGCTCTGCTGAGCAGATCTCGGCTGGGCAGAAAGAAAATTTTATAGATAAGAATTATAAACAACCTCAAGACCGAAAAGCGAAGAGTCCAGACTCGTTCTTCAGTTGCCTGGGCTGAAACAGAGACATCCTGCACATCTTGGGGCAGAGAATAGAACAGCCAACCCACAGCCAGCTGCATTTTGGAGCAGGGAGGTCTTTCCCAGACTCTGGATAAACCCCATGCCTGCCTGAAGTGCCTGGTACCCTTCCCTGCACAGGGGGAAACACAGGCAGAGGAAAATGCAGCACTGTCCAGAGAGGTTGGCCCCAGGGTGCTCTCCTGAGCTTTCCCAGGTGCAGGACACCTCAGAGCAGGCTCTGAGCGATGTGGGGTGTGGGAGATGAGCATTGGAGGGCAGGGCTGCATTTCCAGGTGCCCAAGGATGTGCTCTGTGACAGACATCTTTTACAAAAAATCCTTTCCTTAGGATTTTTCCTCCTGAGAAGCTGAGAGGCCTCAGGAACAAAACGTAAACATTGATTATCTGCTGCTGTGGAATGGAACAGGTGCATCTGGGATTGGTCTCATAGAGTTGTTGCTAAATAATGGCCAATCACTGTGAGCTGGCTCAGAGAGAGAGTCTGAGCCACAAGCCTTTATTATCATTCCTTTCTATTCTATTCCTAGCTAGCCTTCTGATAAAATCCTTTCTTCTATTCTTTTAGTATAGTTTTAGTGTAATATATATTATAAAATAATAAATCAAGCCTTCTGAAACATGGAGTCAGACCCTCGTCTCTTCCCTCATCCAAGAACCCCTGTGAACACAGTCACAGTGCTCCTCCTCAGAGGATGGGACACAGCCACAGCCAGGCTGGGATCTGCTGGAAATCCCTTCCTCAGGGAGCTTCCAAGCCAGGCCAGGAGCTTCCAGCACTGCTGTGGTCTCTCCCTGCTGGGTGCAGGGGGTCGTGAGCTCAGAGCAGAGCAGGCACCTTTAATTATTGAATCACAAGATCACTAAGGCTGGAGAAGCTCTATAAGACTCCAACCATTCCCCCAGCACTGCCAAGGCCACCACCAGCCATGTCCCCAAGTGCCACCTCCACAGGGCTTTTCCATCCCTGGGCAGCCTGGTCAAGTCCTTTCAGAGAAGAAATGTTCCATAATATCCAATCCAGACCAGGCTGGACAGGGCTCGGAGCACCCTGGGATATTGGAAGATGTCCCTGCCCAGAGCAGGGGTGCAACCAGATGAGCTTTGAGGTCCCTTCCAGCCCATCCCAGTCTGGGATTCTGGGATTCCATACAATCCCAATCACTCACAGCCTGGCTGTCCTTCCCTGTTAAGCTCAGCTTTCTGCTCTGGCAGCCAGGCTGGGCAGAGATGTTTACTCACCACTTAATTAATCTCTGCTGCTGCAGCCTGGAGAGCCTGGAGACACTCAGCTGAAGCTGTGTGGTGCCCACATTCCTGCTGGGCTGCCAGGCAAACAAGGCAGGACCTCCATGGATTACATCATTTTTCCCAAAGAACCTCCTGCCATACAGACATGGAAAAGTATCTTACAGGAAGCTGGTCATTCCTAGAGAAAAAACAGGAATAAAGTAGATTAACTCCTCCATGGTCCCAGATCAACCAAGAGGAACACACAGATGTGATTCAAAGCATCATTAAATTAACTACTGATAAAAATGTCCACCAGTGATGGTGCTGCTGCTCAGGGTGCTCAAGGTGGGCACCAGGAGCTTTACTCCAGATGAAGGCTGTGGAGTAAATGGACTTTTTGAGGAGTTTTACTCCAGATGGAGGCTGTGGAGTAAATGGACTTTTTGAGGAGTTTTACTCCAGATGGAGGCTGTGGAGTAAATGGACTTTTTGAGGAGTTTTACTCCAGATGGAGGCTGTGGAGTAAATGGACTTTTTGAGGAGTTTTACTCCAGATGAAGTCTGTGGAGTAAATGGACTTTTTGAGGAGTTTTACTCCAGATGAAGTCTGTGGAGTAAATGGACTTTTTGAGGAGTTTTACTCCAGATGGAGGCTGTGGAGTAAATGGACTTTTTGAGGAGTTTTACTCCAGATGGAGGCTGTGGAGTAAATGGAATTTTGAGGAGTTTTACTCCAGATGAAGGCTGTGGAGTAAATGGACTTTTTGAGGAGTTTTACTCCAGATGAAGGCTGTGGAGTAAATGGACTTTTTGTGGAGTTTTACTCCAGATGGAGGCTGTGGAGTAAATGGACTTTTTGACCATCAAGCCATGGAGTTAATGGACTTTTTGAGAGGAAGGATGGCACAGGGATCAGCATGGGACACCCAGATTCTGCCACTGACCATGGTGGGACACCCAGCAAGCACTTGTTCTGTCTCCTTTGGGGCAGGTGGACCAGGGAGCATCTTCAGGCCTCCTGCCCTATCCTCAGCCATAAGGGCAGCCCAGCTCAGACAGCTCCAGACATCTCAGCTGGAAGAACCCTCTGAGATGGAGTCCAACTCTTCCCTCAGCCCTGCCAAGGCCACCACTAACCCATGTCCCCAGGTGCCACATCCACACTTGTTTTGAATCCACTCCACCACCACCCCAGGCAGCCTGTGCTAGGGATTGACTTCTCTTTCCACAAAGAAATTTCTCCTAATACCTGATCACCAAGCAGGCAACACAACCCTCTACTCACAAAGCCAGCCAGGAAAGGTTATCCATGGATATTGCTGTGACTCCTCATGGCCTCTTCCAGCTCCTTTAAAGGTCCCTTCCAACCCAAACTGTTCTATGGTGACTCGAGAGAAAGAAAACTGAGCTGCAATTTCCACAGGTAACCTGAAGCTGCAACAGCCCCAGCTGTTTAAAAATAAATAAATCCTTGTCTCCAGGACAAGCTGCTCTAGTCGGGACTAATTGCAGGAGGTTTCTTGAACTCTGACCACGGTTGGCTCTGGGCTTCTGCCACCAGCAGATCTCCAGGCACTTCCCAGAAGAAATCAGAGTATTTTCCATAGATTAACTCAGTAGAAATGACAGCTCAAAATTTCCCCAAACTCGTGTCTTTGCTAGGTAACAGCCTGGAGAGGGTTTATCCCTCTCCCTCTCAGCTTTGCAACCCCCTGGGGTCTGTCTGTCTGTCTGTCTGTCTGTCTGTCTGTGTGGTCACATCTATGCCTGCTCAGCTGCCTGCTTGATCCCATAACGTCTGCAGGACACCTGCATTGAGTCTCCTTGGGAATATTTATGGGAATTTATCCATCAGCAACAGAGGCGAGGGTGTGGCCCAGCAGAAATTTTGTCAGAACCCAGAACTCTGGCTGCCCTGGAGGATTCAAGAGACCTTGGCATGGAGTCAAAAACACCTGTGCCTTTTGTTTTTAGCCCATGGAAACAATCACAAACTTTGTGTGAAGACTTACAAACCACAAGAATTTTGAGCAGAATGACAGTGAATTTGTCACAGGGTGAAAAAGGAGAATTTTGGGGATTTAGAATGGGGCAAGATGGAGGAATCTGGGCGTGACCTGTCCTTCTTCTCCTTCTTCTTGTCCTCCATCTTCTGCTGTGATGGTGACACTTCTGGATTGGTTTAGAGTAGAGACAGACTGTCTAACATAGGTGATAGGTGTTGGAAAATGATTGTAAATAAAGTACAGGTGGTTCTTAGTATAAAAAGTTAACACCACCCCAAGGGCAGGGACTGTGCCACAACCCAACCTGCTGGACAGATCTCAGCAGGTCAGAGAAAGATAAGGAAAAATAAACAACCTTGAAAAGCAGAACTGAGGAATCTCGACTTCTTCGGTTGTGGGGTGGGAAAAAAGAGACTTTCTAACACCTTGGGGGCCATCTCAACCACAGAAACCTGAGCAAATTTAGCTGACATACAGCCTTTTGCTTGGTCTCAGGAATGAATAGTTTCACAGGGGTTGAATAGTTTTGGCTGACATGCCATTAATTTCAGGCTCTCGTTAGCAAGGAGGAGCTGATGCTAATTGTGCAGGGCCAGGTGATGTTTGAAATAAGATCTGTGTGGGCATTGTTGTAACTGATCCTTGGCTGCTCGGGAAGCCTTGGCTGGGGCCTGAATGGCTCTCCAAATACAAATATTTGCCTGTGGATGGATGCCTCATTATTAATTTAAAGCCTGCCATAAATCATGAGCTCAGAAATGCAGAGTTAAGCTTCACAGGCAAAAATAGATGTGGCCTCTTGCACGGGGAGCCGTTCCTGACTACGCTTCCATAATTGGATCACGCTGAAATGGATACCTTAAATTTAGTTACAAAAGGCTAACAAGAATAAAATGCCAGCAATTTATCACAGGCACGGTGCTATATTTAAAGCTGTCAGCATTCCTGGACTATAAAGTGATTATAAATCCCAGTGATTTGTAACCAGCCATAGGAATCTGCTTCCATGCTGACATCCAACACCCGAGTTCTCCACGCTGGCAGCCCTGGATTCAGCCACGTAATTAAGCCTTCACCTCCTTTTCAGCTCAGGAATAACCCTGCTGCTCTCACAGGTCTGAATGCACTGCCAATTCCAGGCCCAAACTTAATTGATTTCCTTCAGTAATCCATACCTTGCTGTTGGTGTGGAGGTGGAGGTGCCAGGACGCTGCTCTCAAGTCCCATTTCACTGAAATAAAGCAGCTGCCTGGCCCTGTTCTGGGGCTGTGGCAGCTCATTAGCTGACACATGAGAGGAGCAGCAGACAAAGAACTCACTAGAGTGTGCTTTTCTGTGAGCCTTTCTGAGGAATCTTTAGAAACCAACACACAATAATCCATAGTTTGATACCTCTTCAATCCCCGGGGCTTGTTGGCATCGCCAGCCGGTAAAAAAGGGATAAAAATCTTGGAAGCAGGCAGGGAATGACTGTGCTTGGCTGAGGTTTCTTCCAGTTCTTCACTGGTTCATGCCCTGGAGCAAGGGAGTTTACCTTGTTCTAAAAACTCATTTAGAACTTAATCTCCAACCTCTAGGAAGGTGGTGCTTCACTTCTCCTCACCTCGGTAAAGGAGTTTTCCATGGATAAAAGCTGTCTAATACTTTTTAATTTAAACTCAAATACACCTGCCCTCCATTCTGCAGCCTGTTAGGATTTCAAAACTTTGATTTCTAAAAGTTTTCCTTTCTTTTTTAACCCAGGTTTGTACATCAGAGACACTGGATTTGAGATGTCAGCTTACCAAAGTCTGAAACTCTTACTGATGTCTTCTTACCAAAGGCAGAAATGGAGCACTGATGTCTCCCAAGAAATTCCATTAAAATAAACATTAAATATTAATTATGTTATTAAATATTTGAAAAAATATTATTTTTATAATAGAAACAATGTTTTATTCAAATATATTTTCACCTTTGCTTGCTGTGACATTGAGATGTTTTACTCACACAATGGAAAGATGTTTGCTTGAGTCATGATACAGATAATCCTGAAGGAGCCTGGAATTTGGGAAATTGGCCACCAAATAAACCAGGGAGTAAAACCTCTGCCTGTGGCTCTGCTCCCCTTTGTGTTTTCATTTCCTACCTTCATTCCTTCTCCCTTTTGTGATCTCAAACCCCTGGAATGCACTTATTTATTAGCGAGCTAAAGAACAATAAGCAAAAAAATGCAATAAAAGAAGAAACTGCTCCTAAACCTCCCTTGCCAAGCATGTGAATCCTTCAGGAAACTAATCCACCCCACAGCTCAGCAAATCACTGAGGAATGTGAGTTGTCCCATGGGATTAAAGAGCCCTCAGGAAGGCTGCTGAGATTTGGGGTGGGGAGCCCCATTTCACCCCTTCTGTGCTGAGTAGTTTTCCACGTTTTCTAACAAGAATTGTGCTTATCAGAATTTTTTATTCTTTTTCCACAGCCCAAAAGCTCTATTTTCTTGCTACAAAGCCAGGACAAAGCCAGGATGCCCATGAAGTGTGGATTTGTCCCTGGAGGTCCAACCATGCTGCAGTAACTTCAGCACTGTTCAGAGAACCCTGGAATCGTTTCAGTTGGAAAAGCCCTCTGAAATCATCGAGTCAAGCCATTAAGCCACCACCCAATTCCAAATTTTCCACTTCCCAGGAAAGATTTTTCAGGGAAGGCTTCAGGGTCAAAACCAGGCCAAGCTCTTACCGAAGCTGAAAACAATTTCAGCTTCTCCATCCTCTGCTCACCAGGCATCTCAGAGAGGTTTTGGAAGAGGGCCTTGCCTTCAGAAAAGGCTGAGCTCAGGGGATTCATGGATGTGAGGACAGACAGACAATCTCCCCCAGTTGAAAACTGAGATAAGCATCTAAAGGTGCTCCAAGAGAGCTGGAGAGGGAGGTTGGGCATGGGCAGGGGGGAAGGCTTCACACTGAGGGACAGTAAAGTTGGATAGGATGTTGGGAATTAGGAATTGTTCCCTGTGAGGGTGGGCAGGCCCTGGCACAGGGTGCCCAGAGCAGCTGTGGCTGCCCCTGGATCCCTGGCAGTGCCCAAGGCCAGGTTGGACAGGGCTTGGAGCCACCTGGGACAGTAGAAGGTGTCCTTGCCCTGGAATGAGATGAGCTTTAAGGTCTCTTCCAACCCAAACCATTCCATGATTCTGATTTTCTAATAAAATTCCTTCTTTCCAGATAATCCAGCTCTCCTTCACCCCACTCCCACATCCCCTTTGATGGCCACGTGTGATTCCCAGCCAATGATCACCACTGGAGCAGGGTCCAGGAGATGACCCCTGGCACATTGTCCTGGCATTCCCTGGGCAGATGTAGGTCCTGGATGCTCTGGGTGGGATCTGGAGAGCTGCAGGAAGCACTGAGTGCTCTTTGCCTTGACTTTGCTCGTGCAGACCTTGGTGGTGCTTAAAGCAGAATCAGGGGAATTGATTTTCCTAGGAATTCAGTTCCCAAGGGAAAAGTTCTGGCTATTTCTATTTCCCAAAGCTGTGCCTGTGTCGTCAAATATATCTGGTAAATATGTGAGTTTATCTTGCTAATGCCAAAGGGACAGGGATTTTTTCAGAGGGAGGAGAGGCAGAGGGGTGTGTCAGCTGTGGAAACAAGGAAAGGAATGGGCAGTGGTGGTGTTCTTGTTCTTGAGTCAAAACCTTCAACACATCAGCACTGATAGGTTTTTAATGGGACCTCTCACTTGTTTTTCTACTTGCCTTCCAGGCAGAAAGGTCTGATGCTGGTGGTAAATCTTTGGACAGGTTGGTGGAATTTTGCTGCTTGAGAAAGATGCTCAGTCTCCTCCCTGTTTCCTTTCCATTTCCTCCAAGATTCCTCACAAAACGAGCCCTGGGTTTTTAGCAGGTATTTGGCATGTCAGCCCCAAACATCAACACTTCACAGCTGACAGACGCTCCTCAGCTAAAAGACTTTTCTTTGACATCTCTCTTGTACAAAAAAAAGCAGGGAAAGCAGCAGCTTCCCTTCCCCCTTCCCTGCTGCCTTGCCGGCTCCTTTGGAGATCCCGACTGCCGGCGTGACTCATCCACATCCAGGTGCCAACAGCAAACGGGAGGGAGGGATGGCTTTTGATGTTCCAGGCGAGTTTATGTTCCCAATAATCGTTCCTTGGACGGACTAAAGAGGGCTCAGCCAAGCAGACATCCCAGCTGTGGGGCTGATGACTTCGAGGGACGTTTTCCTCCCTCTGTTAACTTATCAAGTGTGTGGTTAATGGGAAACATTAATTAAGGCAAGAGGTTGAGCCGGAGGGACAGGCTGTGACTTCCTTTGGGAAGGAGTTTAATGGCATTGATATCCCAAATATCCTCAGAGCAGGGAGGGGACAATGCTGTGAGGAGATGGGGCTGAACTGACAGCAGAGAAGGACCAAGCCAAGTGGCCAAGGCCTTCTGGAGGGTTATGAAACCTTCTTCTGGAAAGATCTTCCCAGCATGAAAACAGAGTTCAGGATCCTCCTTTAAAGTGAGGTTGCTCAGCGGTGCTTTGGATGTCTCCACGTGTGTTCCTGCCCGTGGAGACTTCAGAGCTGGCCTTTGAAGTTGTCCACCCTGCTCTGGCTTTGACCCTCCCGGCCCAAAAATAGCTCCTCTCAGTCACAGAAAATATCAAAGGTGTTGGACAATGGCTGGGTCCCCGTTCTCCCTGGAGGCAGTGGGAACACTGCCATGGTCTGGAGAGAATGTGATCGGACCAGCAGGGCCCTGGGACACTCCTCTTGGTCTCAGGGGCACATTTTCTCTAGGGGACATGCAGCCAAAGCCAGGCTCTGTGTGGTGGCCTGTGGGACAGCAGCTGTGAGAGAGGTCACCTGGCCCAGAGAGGGGACAGCAAAGCTGTCACAGGAGCTCCCAGACCAGCGTCAATGGCTGGTCAGAGCCAGAGATGCAGCAATGAGGTCATCCCAGCATACAGGACCTTCTCCACCCAACCTACACATCCTACACCACCCAACCCACATGTCCTACACCATCCCAACATACAGGTGGTCCACCACCCAACCCACAGATTCTACACCTTCCCAACCTACAGTTCCTCCACCATCCAACCCACACATCCTACACCATCCCAACATACAGGTCTTTCTCCATCTAACCCACAGGTCCGACACCATCCCAGCCTACAGGTGGTCCACCATCCAACCCACAGGTCCAATGCCATTCCAGACTACAGATCCTACACCTTGCCAACCTACACTTCTTCCTCCATCCAATCCACATGTCCTACACCATCCCCACAGACACTTCTCCATTCCAACCCACAGGTCCAACACCATCCCAAACTTCAGGTCCCACTCCATCCAACCTACAGGTCCAGTGCCATCCCAACCTACAGATCATCCTCCATGCAATCCACACATCCTACACCATCCCAACATACAGGTCTTTCTCCATTCCAACCCACAGGTCTGACACCATCCCAACCGACAAATTCTTCTCCACTCCAACCCACACGTCCGACACCATCCCATCTAGATTCTTCTCCACCCAACCTACACATCCTACACTGCCCATCCCACAGGTCCAACACCATCCCAAACTTCAGTTCCCTCTCCATCCAACCCCATAGGTCCAATTCCAGCCCATCCTACACGCCCTACACCTTCCCAACCTACAGATGCTCCTCCATCCAGCCCACAGATCCTACACCAACATAAGGCTTCCCAACATAAGGCTCTTCTCCATCCAATCCACAGGACTGATACCATCCCAACCTACAAATCTTTCTCCATCCAACCCACAGATTCTACACCATCTCAACCTACAGGTTCATCTCCACCCAAACTACACATCCTACACCACCCAATCCACAGGTCCTACACCTTCCTAACCTACAGATCCTCCTCCATGCAACCCACAGGTCCAACACCATCCCAATCTACAGGTCCTTCTCTATCCAGCCCACAAGTCCCACGGCCATGATCAGAGTCACACAGGTGTCATCACCTCACATGGCTTTGCTGTGTGCCCAGCCCAACCTGAAGTCCACTGGAAACCCCAGATTGTTCCTTGTTTGCATGACTTCACAGTCTCCACTCTCATTTTTTAAAGTCTAAAAGTCTTTTTGGGAAATTGCTGTCATGTACTGGGAACACTTTCCTCCCTACAAGTAAGACTAATCCTGTGAAAGCCCAGCCTGTCTAAAGTTTTACTGGTTTTTGGGGTCTTCAGGGTTTTGCTGGGTTAAAAAATATATTAGCTCTTCTCACAGATCTTGTCTTACCAGTGACCTTGGACTATCAGAGCCACAACAGCTCTGCCATTAGGAAAAAAATCAACTTTTGAGCCTGTGGCTGGGAATACTGACAAAATCCAAACTAAGTGCCAATTTCTCTGCTGGAGCTCAGGCTCCATCAGAAGAAACCCGCAGTGGTGTTTCAGTTCACAACCTTCTCTACAGGCAACACAGTCCAACTTTAGAGACGATGAGACAAAAATAAGCGGAGGAAACTCAACACGGGAACATAATCAAAGGCACTGAGCCTTTTAAGATAGTGTCTGCCCCGATGTTTACAGAGTCCTCCCTAAGCCAGGAGACTTCTTCTGGACTTCAGAGACTCAGTGCTGCTCTGTTCTTGTTTATGGCCCTGATGCCAAAGAAAATTGAGGGGCTGATAAGCACCGTGCACCCTGCCATGCTCTGTCAATGCACTCTTCCTTGGGATTAAGTGCCTGGACAACATAAAAGTGTTTTCATTCTGCTTTATGTTCTCATCTGCCTCCAGAACAATTATTTTCGGAGTTGTACAGGAACACAGGCTCAGTAGGACTTGGGTTTTGTTCCTGCTTTTCCATCAAGCTACAATGGAGAGCCCACGTGCAGTGTCTCACTCTCACTCCCAGACCATGACATTGTCCTCACGGGCTCCTCTTGGAATCGTCCCTCGTGTGGGAATTTGCTTATTTGAATCCAGAGCACGCCAAGGAATGGCTCCTCTTGGAAAAGCAGACATATTTAAAAGGAGCTTCCACTGTAGCCACTCAATGTTCAGTCTCTTTGTGCATCTGGGCCCTAATTAGAGAAGGAAATTGTGGATCAGGAGCTGGAATTTGGTAGAACTCGCAAAAGAGCTTCACCCCAGGCTTGCAGTCTCCTGGGGTTAGCCATGATTAGTGCCTCCAATCCCACTGGCTGGATACAATGGAATAGAAGCCCTCTAACTGCGTGTTAATTACAGTTAATTGCTCACCAGGAAGGAACCCAGGCCCTCCTAGCTGATTGCGGGAAGCAGTGATAGCTGAAGGAGGAGCAGGGTCTCTGTGGATGGTGATGCTGGCAGGAGGCAGGGCAGGGCTGCCCAGGTCACCTTCCTCCTCTGCCACCTGGGCTGAGTCCAAGTGGCCACAGCTCCAATCCTGCCAGAGCTCCAGGAGGGTTTGGGCAGAGCTCCCAGGGATGCCCAGGCTGGGATTGTTGGTGTGTGTGTGCAGGGCCAGGGGTTGGATCAATGATCCCTGCGGGATATTCTGTGATTCCAACCCTGCGCTGCTCTGGCATGCCTGGGTCTGTGCTCTGCTCCCAGGCTGCTTTTTGGCTGGTCCCATCCCTTGCTGGTCAACCCAACCTCGTTGGGAAAGGGGAGCACAGACCTCCTTCTGCTTCAGGCCTCTGAAACCCCCTCAGAACCTTTCTCCTTGTGGGAATTCCCGACCAGTATCAGCTTGAGGCTCTGCAGGTGAGGTGGAGGAGAAGGGAGGATGAAGGGAGGTGGTCCCCACTGGGATATGTGGTGGGAAGGGAGGATGGGTGTGCTCACCCACCCAAATTCCATGGAAAAACTGCTCCAGGAGCTGGGCTGCCAGGCTGAGAGTTTGGGAGAGAAGGGAATGCAGAATGCAAAGCAGAAGGCAGAGCCTGAAGCAAGCACGGGCTGAGGATGAATGTGGGGGGCCGGGGTTTGGCTCTTGCGGGTTTGTTGTTGCAGGGAGGAATGCGAGCAATTCCTTGGCAGGATTTCTCCGCGGGATATTAGCATCAGAAAGGGGCTCACGGAGCAGGGAGAGTTCAGATGTTGCTGGCTCAGTTCACCCTCTCTGGGGGTCTTGGGCTGCTCTGCCCTTTTCCAGTAAATACAGTCCAAGGATCAGTTGATTCCTGCACAGAAATTCCTACCCCAAAACCACCTGAGGAGGACAGCTGGCAGGATAATATCTCAATCAGCATCCCAAAACTCTTTGGCCTCTCTCTGCAGGCAGAGTGAAACCCAGAGCCTGCAGGAAAGGGGCTCCTGGCAAGGGCAAAACAACAGATTGATGCTTTCTTTCCTTTCCTGACATGATGAGGGGATCCCAAGCGAGTCTTTTTTGTCTCTCCTGGCTCTGGTCCACATTAGGAATTTAAACCTAATGAGTCTGTGATCATGTCCAGGAGATGTATGGGGAATCTACACCTCAAGGACAGGTAGTTTTAAGGCACAAATGTGGATGGAGCCCAGGGGGATATCTCCCCCTGACTACTGAATGGGGATTTATTTTGGGAGGGGAAAAACCAACCTCTGTGCCTCCTTTTATAGCAAGTTGTAAAACTTTACTGCTTGTCAAGCAACATCAGTACCTGCCCCTTCTGGGAAAAGGAGTTTTACTGTCATTAGAGCAGATTCACCTGAGCACCTCCGGGCTCAGAGATGCTGGGCACAAATCCACACCCTAGATCACTTTTAACAGCATTTTGGAAAAGGCTTCTCCTCTCACCCCTCACTGCTCTGAGAAATCACATCTCAATCCAAAGGGAGCTGGGAGAACAGTTGTTCACAATCCTCCCCTCCTCGGGGGCAGCTCCTCCAACCCAGATTAGATTAAACTGAACCAAAAAACCATCCAGACTCTGCAGCTGTAGAGGAGCCAAGAATTCACAAGTTTTCATGATCCTGGGTCCAGGCTGCAATTTCTTCTGCATTCCTGTGGCCGCCCACGCGCCTTGAACAATGAACGTGCCCCGTTTGTTTCAGGGTCCATCCGGAGACCAGTGAGTGTTTGTAAACTGAAAATTGCCCTTTGAGCCCTGTGAAAGCCACCGGGGTGGTAGAAAGGGAGGCTGGCAGCCCTTATCCATGAGGATAAGGAGCTGTGCAGGCTCCTGGAACAAGGGCAGAGAGGAAGCCACAACTTCTCCCCTTGGGGCCACCAGGTTTCAGAGCCACATTGCCACGGAGGGAAGGGGAGCAATCCTGATTTTCTTGGGAGATTCTCCTAAACCAGTGCAGGAAGAGCACCCCACTGCTCCCTTGCACCTTTAATCCTGTGGAGATGCCATTCCTGTTCCTTGTTTGTGTGCCAGCCCTTGCTCCACCACAGGATACCATGATCTCCTTTGGGGTTGTGCACAATCAGCTCTCTTCCCACTCCCAAAAAATTGGGGAAAATCCTGAAAAATCCTGGAGAGTTTCATGCACTCAGTAAATGATATACCAGGTCTGCCAAGCAGAGAGGCAGGAGATCTGGGGATAAGGAGGGGAATGTTAATGGTGAATTAGCCAGGAAGGGCAGTGGAGCGTGGTGGCACTAATCAGGAAAGGTGGTCACGCTCTGCTCAAGGTCTGTGACTGCACCTGAGCCACCCAAATTTGCTGCTCCCCCGGGGTGGTGCAGCAGAGCCTGCAGAGGGAGGAGGGCTGAGCACTGCTGAGGGTTTGGCATCTCTGATGGTTCTCTCCTGAGACCTTTTCACAAAGCCTTCATGAAAATCCCCCTTGAGCAAGAGGTTGTGATGGCTGTGACCCTCATGGGCAGGACAGGGATGGAAAACAGGGAGCTGAACTGCTTTTTCAGGACCAAATGAAAGTCTCAACATGAGGGATACAGGTACCTGGAAGCCCATCATGATCCTTGCCAGGACTCATTCTCTTTTGTCCATGAGGGTCACAGCTCCTTTCCAGGGCTGAGAAAATCCACCAGGAGATGTGTATGTGTTGAACTGGTAATCCAGCAGGTCCCAGAGGTGTTGGTTGGGATCTAGAGACTGACCAGTGACCCCAGAGAGCAAAACTTCAGTTCTCTGTTGTTGGGTTTGATGGGGGGCAGGGAGGATTTAATGTGCATTAAAGTAAATGTGCATAAAAATCATCCCAGAGTGGTTTGGGTGGGAAGGGACCCCAAAGCTCATCCAGTTCCACCCCTGCCATGGTCAGGGACACCTAGACCAGGTTGCTCCAAACCCTGTCCAATTTGGCTTGGAATAATTCTACACATGAAGCATCCACAGCTTCTCTGGGCATAATATACACATACCAATAAATACCAGTTTATATGTGTTTTAATAAATATATCCTAAAAGCTCATGAGCCCTCAGTGTAGTAATTGCTAAATGGGCCAGGGCTAAACTTCCCATTCCCATTATCCTTGCTCCTCTCACTGACATGAAGTCAGGCTTGAGTATTTTCCTGCAGTGTGAAGCAAGTAAAGAAAACAAGAGTCAAGTGAAAGGTGCCATTAAGCTGTAGGCAAACTGGCGAGCCTCCGACCCTGGGAATGATTTACTGGAGTCTTTAATGAGGCCTGAGTGGGTGAATTATGGGCAGAAAAACAGGGATGAAAAGGAGAGTGAGATGAGGGTATTTTTGTAACCATTAAATTCCTGTCAGATTTATGCTTTTCTCAAGTTTTACGATGCTCGGACAGAATTCCTGATAAAGAACTTTTTAAAGTGGTGTTTTCGTCCCAAATTTAGTTTGTGGTGTGAAAATGGCTGTGACAACCCTCTCTCATTCCAGCTGCTCCAAGATCCAGGCTACTTTTGCCACTACCACAGCCCTGTAATCCATTTGGGATGGGTTGGGGTAGATACAGGGATACAGGATTCTACTAGCACTTGGGTGGGCCTCCTTGAAAATAAAACCATGAAGCAAAACTGAGAAATTTCACCATAGAAATGTTTGTCTGTCACCCATTCCTCACCCTCCAAGGAGCCAAAAAAGAGTTTTGGACCCAAATCAAAAGGGTTGGTGGAGCTGGATCCGAGTGGGCCTGATACCTCAACCAGGCCCCAAGGAAAAATCCTTGAGCTTGGATGTGTTGACAGCACCCAGCTCCCACAATCCAAGAGTAACATAAAGCCTTGAAGGTCTTAAAGGCTGGGATCAAAGTAATTCCATGCTTTCCTGTTTGTCCCAGCTCCTGACGAGCAGGAGAGCTGCTGGGACTAGATAGGAGTGGTGAACGTGCTCCTGGGGAGGTGAGAGCCTTTTGAACTGAGGGCAGCGAGGCATGAAAAGCACATTTGTGCTTCCCCACTCCTCCCACCTCCTGCAAACCTTGCAGGGTGGGGAAACCTCCCTCAGCCCAAACGTTTCACCACGAGAAAGAAGCTGAGGAGCAACACTCGGATGTTCAGGGCTCTGTGTCAGCATGACCCTGGCTCTCTCTCTAAAGCCCAGGAAGAAATAACTCCTGCAGAAGTGGTAGCACTGGTTCTCCCAGGTCAGCTCGGTTTACACAGGAGCATTTGGGATTAGTTTATGATTTTTAAGGCTGTGCTTGTGCCTAAGTCCCCGAGGGGATAACACAAACGTCACACAGACCATGAAGCTGCAGCCAGGCTCTCCCCCCATTACCCTCGAAGCTCCTGAGGTTGTTGTGGGCTAAGCCATCCCTTGTTAACTGTTTTGGATCCAGCTTACTCCATTTCCAGGCTTTTCATTCCTGGTTTTAATTTTCCCAGCCAGAGCCAGAGCCAAATCCAGCCCCAGGGACCCCAGAGAGCTTCAACAAGGGGTGAGTTTGGCCCAAGGTGTTTCTATCACAGAGCTGTCAAAAGCAATTTCTTCTGATCAGACCGAGCTGAAATCCCAGCGGAGGCAACTCATCTCCTGCTGGATGCTGGCTTGAACAGCAAATAAACATCAGAGGCAGAACAGCCTGGCTGGAGATGAGAAATCTCATCCTGTGATGAGAGGTTGTGAACCTTTCTTATCTTATCTCACCTTTATCTCTCTGGGTTTCATAAGGAGAAGGCTGAGGTGGCAGCAGCTGAGGGGCCAGGGTACCTGGAGTGGCTGGGGGTGCTGCAGCCAGCTCTGCTCCCCAAGTTTGTAATGTGGGATGGGGCTGGGGCAGGAAAAGTGGAAGGTCCTTGTGTCCCTGGCCGTGTTTGCTCATTCCCTGGAACAGGGGGGCTGAAGGACAAGGTGTGGAGGGAACATGTCAGCCGTGCTGGATTTAACAGCAAACCCTTAATCTGCTGCCAAGGTGGAAGCAAACACCTGTGGGAAGGTGCCAGCCCTGGCCAAGGTCATTCCTCCAGAGCTCCTGCCCACATTCAGCAGTGTTTGGGACACAGCAGTGCCTGGGAGCAGGAGTGGAGCAGCTTCATTCCCTTCACCTCCAGCTCAGGCTCCTTAATGGTGATACCTCCACCTGTCCAAGCCCCAGGACCCCTCTGAGGGCCACCTGTGATCACTGTCCTGGTCACATCCCTCCCCTCCATGCCATACAAATCCCACCACAGAATCACAGAATATTCCGAGTTACAAACGAACCACTGGATCACCCAAATCCAACCCATCCCACCTCCCTGGACAATGGGTGATTTTTCCTCTGTTTGCCTACAGCAGCTGCCACACGTCTGCAGAGTGAATTGAGCCATGGGGATGGACCATCCCACCCAGACCCCACGGAAATGGGTGTCAGAAGAATCCCTTGCCTCCCATTCCCACTCTGCTCCGCCGGCGCTGCGGCAGCGAGGAGGAAATGCCAGGGCTTAAGTGATTTAGCTTTGGGAGCAAGTGAAATCCACTTACATGGGCTAATTGATAGCAAATGATTCCTTAATTAGAAATTATGGAATTGCCCCCTAATTTACAAGGAAGAACAGGACTAATGCAATGAGGAGCTGAGGGGTGTTTCCCATGGTTGCCGGTGATTTTCCTTCGGAGAAGCTCTCACCAATTAACTTTTCATGACATAAATTTGTTTGCCTTAAAATATCCAGTTAGAAGCATTTGCAGATGCATTATTTAAGGCTTGAAAATAAATATTGGATGCTCAGGCTGTGCTTTGTGAGAGCTCTGAGCCGCGTGGCTTCTCACTCAATTATTGATCGCGCTTTCCACCGTGCTGGAGACATTCCTGCATGCAGAAGGGAAAATCCCAGCTTGTTTACTTGCTCCTTCCATGTCTCAAAGTCTCCAAAAAACTCACCCAGCAATGGATTTTGGGGATGTTTATAACTTTTACATCTTCCTTGATGTGGGTTTTCTGGTGTTTAATAAGGTATGAGCACCTCGTGCAGTTTTTTTCTTCCTTGCCAAGACATTTACAGATTTTTTCCCTATAAAATTTTGCCAGGATGGATTTATCCTTGTGTCAGATCTGATTGTAAATAGAACCACAGAATCATGAGGGCTGGACAAGACCTCTGAGATCCTCAAGTCCAACTTTGAAGGCTCCTCAGAAATTGTGGTGGCTTGGGACCTCACCTTCAGCCACCGTCAGCACGGAGAAGTGGTGAAAACTCATAGCCCAGGAGGTGAGATGTGTAACACAGAAGTAATTGCATAAACCTCACCTTTGGAAGACTGCATAGAGGTTTCCAGGGATATCTGGGGGCTGCCAGTGCCCAAGAACTGCTCACCCTCAGCTCTGTGTCAGGAGATCTGCCAAAAATCCGCAGGTGGAAAACCGGTCAGGCTGCTTGGCTGTGCAGCTGGAGCCTTGGCAGGAATGGGAATGCCAAGTCCAGAGGGGAAGAAGGTTTCTACATCCCATGAAACACTCTGTCCCACAAAAAAAAAGCTGCTCTGAGGATGCTTTGAGGATGGATCTGAGCCTCATCAGAGGCATAAATAATGCGGGACCTGTCGGGAAGCGTCACAGAGGGAATTCAGTTTGCATCCCAGCTCCTTCCCACATGGCAAACCGGAGCCAGAGAGCTTGGAAAGGCTGCAGACTCATGGCCATAATTAATAGTACAAAGAGGCTGGCAAGGGGACGCCACCAGACAGGCTCCAGCCCTGGCTCTGACCCTCAGCAGGTCTGCAGAGCCCTGGCTGTGCCTGGTGCTGAAAGCCAGCGGGCATTTCGCTTCAAAGAAACCCACATTCTGCCCCAAATCCCTGCTGCTCCCATCTGCTGCTCCATCCCTGGCATGAACAGACCACACAAATCCCAGATCTTTTCCACAGGGTGCCCACCACACCAGAAGCAGCCTGGTAGATGCTGCCTCGCTCCAATTTCCCCACTTTAAAAATGGGAATTGTGCCATTCGTGCTCAGTTTATGGGTCGGTGGCCACTGCTATTGCAGGGAGGGTCTCTTAATGCTCATAATCCCATGGCACTGGGAGCTAAATGAGCTGGAAAAGAAGAGAACTGGGCATTTCTTTGCTGGAGAAAAGGAGGGCAAATAATGGGCTTAGAAAAGAGGGAGTGCCAAGAAAAACGCGGAGCTGAGCGCTCGCTGCTCCCCTTGACACGCTTAAAGAAAGCAATTCAGGCTCAGCTCACTCAATTATTAACTGGGGGGGAAAAAATATAATTCTTGTGACTCTGTTTCTTTGCAAGGCAGCCGAGCAAACTCCTCGATCCGCCGCCGCGACCTCGGGACATAATGGGGCATTGAAAAGCAAATCCGGCGGCACAGAAAGGAAGTTGTGTGTTCCCCCAGGCCAGAGGAGGCATTGAGGGAAGGAACAGCCAAGTGGTTATCTCTGGCTGGCTTAAATCTCAGCTTTTGGACAAGCCAGGCTTTGTTGGGAGAGCCACGGGCAGGGCAGTACCTGGCAGCTGATGTTTAACATCATTTCAGAATGATCAGTCTCACTTGGGATGCTCTTCGTCCTTGGCAGGGTGGAAAAAAGCACCCAGGACAGGCACCTGTGGGGCAAAACAGCCACCACATCCTCGTCCTTGGGGGATGCTGCTGAAGCAGGGAAAGTGGTTATGGATTTCAAACCCTGCCAGGGGAAATCTGAGCACCAGCATCACTGCTTGGTGCCCCTGGTCCTGGCTATAAATGTTTTATCTCAGCACAGTTTTGGGCTGGAAGATTTGTCAGCCCCTCAAGCTGGGCTTGAGATCACCTGAAATCACTGGAAATACCCTGAATTATGGCAAATTTCAGCACTGTGGCCTTGCTGTGCTGCATGGGGCTGGTCAGAGAATCCCAGGATAGTTTGGAAAGGGATCTGAAAGTTCATATTCCCATCCCCTGCCATGGTCAGGGACATCTTCAACTGGGAAAGTGGTTATGGATTTCAAACCCTGCCAGGGGAAATGAGGGAAATCTGAGTGTCAGCATCACTGCTTGGTCCCCCTGGTCCTGGCTATAAATGTCCTCAGTTTTACCTCAGCACAGATTTGGGCTGGAAGATTTGTCACCCCCTCAAACTGGGTTTGAGATCATCACTGGAAATACCCTGAATTATGGCAAATTTCAGCACTGTACCCTTGCTGTGCTGCATGGGGGTGGTCAGAGAATCCCAGGATAGTTTGGAAAGGGATCTGAAAGTTCATATTCCATCCCCCTGCCATGGTTAGGGACATCTTCAACTGGGAAAGTGGTTATGGATTTTAAACCCTGCCAGGGAAAATGAGGGAAATCTGAGCACCAGCATCACTGCTTGGTCCCCTGGTCCTGGCTATAAATGTCCCCAGTTTGATCTTGGAACAGTTTTGGGCTGGAAGATTTGTCAGCCCCTCAATTTGGGTTTGAGATCATCACTGGAAATACCCTGAATTATGGCAAATTTCAGCACTGTGGCCTTGCTGTGCTGCATGGGGCTGGTCAGAGAATCCCAGGATAGTTTGGAAAGGGATCTGAAAGTTCATATTCCCACCCCTGCCATGGTCAGGGACATCTTCAACTGGGAAAGTGGTTATGGATTTCAAACCCTGCCAGGGGAAATGAGGGAAATCTGAGTGTCAGCATCACTGCTTGGTCCCCCTGGTCCTGGCTATAAATGTCCTCAGTTTTACCTCAGCACAGATTTGGGCTGGAAGATTTGTCAGCCCCTCAAGCTGGGTTTGAGATCATCACTGGAAATACCCTGAATTATGGCAAATTTCAGCGCTGTGGCCTTGCTGTGCTGCATGGGGATAGTTTGGAAAGGGATCTGAAAGCTCAACTTCTTCCACCCCCCCTGCCATGGTCAGGGACATGTTCCACTAGGCCAGGTCATTCCAGTCCCTGCCCAACCTGGTCTAATTCCTCTCTCTCACTTCCCTCTGCCTCTAAAAATGAAAGAATTCTTATTTTCTCCTTTATCCTTTGAGTCCTGAGCCCTTTTCTAAGATGAATAGCAGGTAGCCAAGGATGCTGTTATTTTATCCTCTGTTTTTATGCCAGGACACTTCCACCTGGTATTCCTGGGATGAATTTATAGAAAATGCTGCCTGTTTGGGGCTTGTCCTGTATTTGTGCCAGGGTCTTCTAAATGCCTGTCCCTGTCCCAAGCCACAGTGGTGTCTAGTGGGGAAATCCAGGTGGAAATGACCACAGGCAGATCCAAACAGGGCTAATGATGTGAAGCAGCTGCTCTGAACACAAGCCAGCACAGTCATCAGTTCAATTAACCCCATTGATTAGTGCAGGAGCTCAGCAACAGCCATAAATGAGGCTGTTTGTCAGTGAACATGGGGAATTATTGTGTCTTAACACTGCTTAAAGAGGGAAATTTCCCCCATTTTATCACAGAGCTGTCTGGGAAGTGGAAGGGCTCTGGCAGTGATCTGAGGGAGGGGAATAAATGATCATAATAAATAAAGATGCAAGCACCTCTAAATGGATCTTGCTCCCCATTCTTTTGCCCCAGAGAATCTTGAGGGAAAATTTGGGGATCAGCAGCCCAAAAGAGGTGGAGAAAGGGCTGCTCTGAGCCTCTGAGGGGCAGGGAAAGGCAGCCTAGGAGGGCGTTCAGCTAAAGACAAAAGTATTCTTGGCTGAAAACCAGGACTTTCTGCTCCTTTAACTCCCTCCTGCAAGCCCTGGGCCTTTTCCAGGCCCACAGAAATCTGCTGGAGCCTGACTGTTGTGGAAACCCCACAGCCTGGAATCTGTTGGTGCACAGAGGGAGGAGGTTGGGGCCATCTCACTTGTGTCCCCCTTTGCATGGCCCCTGTGCTAGCCAGGGATATTCATCCACCTGGGAATCCTTCTCAACCAGCAATGCTTGCCCTGCTCCCATTATCCCCTAAGGATGGTGAAACAGCCTCATCCTGGTGGTTGGTTTTAGATAGAGCTCTCATTGAGGCTGGGAATTTTTTTTTCTTTCTTTTTTATCTTTTTTTGTGTTGTTTTTGTTTTGTTTTTTTTGTCTTTTTTTTTTTTTTCAGCTTCCGTGGTTCTGTTGCCAGGAGAATCTCCAGAGGAAACAAAAGCTGTTTTATTTTGTGGGATGGGACTCGGGGGAGGAAAGGAAAGAAGGGGGTAGGGCAGAGTTAAGTTGCGGGATGTGGGTCCTGCTGCTGTGAGAGTGGGAGGGGAGGACAGGGATTCCTTGGCTTCTAAAGGCTGACAAGGAAAGTGATGGTAGCTTAAAAGGAAGGATTTTGGTTAGCAAAGAAAAATCTAAAGAGGTTCCAAGGGAGCTGGAGGGGAGCTTTGAACAAAGGCCTGGAAGGACAGGACACAGGGAATGGCTCCCACTGCCAGAGGGCAGGGATGATGGGATATTAGGAAGAAATCCTTCCCTGTGAGGGTGAGCAGGCCCTGGCACAGGGTGCCCACAGCAGCTGTGGCTGCCCCTGGATCCCTGGCAGTGCCCAAGGCCAGGCTGGATGGGGCTTGGAGCAGCCTGGGATGGTGGAAGGTGTCCCTGCCATGGCAGGGAGTGGAATGGGATGGGCTTTGAGCTCCTTCCCACCCAAACCATTCTAGAATTCTAGGATTTTGGTTTTAATAAAGGATTTTGGTTATAATAAAGGCCTTTTCCATGTGGACTAGTCTTCCAGGAGGAGGGAGGTTGGGGCAAATCTCTCCAAACCCCATCCCTTCCCACAGGACAGGTGGGATTTGTACCCTGGCAGGGGTGAGGGGTGTGCTGGGGGCAGGATCTGTGTGCAGAGCTGAGGAAGGGCACTGCAGGATTTCCCCTGAGGAGCAGAGAAGGTTCAAGAGCAGAGAAGGTTCAAGAGCTGTCCCTGGTCAAGCTCCTTCACCTCTCCCCTCCACCTCTTTGCTGTCCTGTCACAGACATCTTTTTATGAAAATCTTTTCCTTGGGGTTTTTCCTCCTGAGAAGCTGAAAGGCTAGAGGGACAAAATGTAAACATTGATTATCTGCTGCTGTGGAATGCAACAGGTGGATCTGTGATTGGTCTCATGTAGATGTTTGTAATTAATGGCCAATCACAGTCAGCTGGCTTGGACACAGAGCCCAAGCCACAAACCTTTGTTATCATTTTTTCCTTTCTGTTCTATTCTTAGCTTAGCCAGCCTTCTGAGAACCTTTTCTTCTATTCTTTTAGTGTAGTTTTAATGTAATATATATAATAAAATACTAAATCAAGCCTTCTGTAACATGGAGTCAGATCCTTGTCTCTTCCCCCAACCTGAGACCCCTGTGAGCACTGTCACAGTGCCCTTTGTTCATTCCCTCCCTCAGCTGATGCCAGGCAGGCAGAGATATTAAAAGCCTCTCCGGAAGCTCAGTCCTTTGCTCCGTGCACGTCCTCATCAGGCTTAAAAAACTAATCCCTGTTATTAGCAGGAAGTGGTTGTCACCTGGCCAGGTGTTCCTGTCACCTCACACACCCCTTCCCGGGGTGACCACAGGTGATACCAGCCCCCCTTCCCTTCCCACAGTTTTCCTTCCCCTCTGGCACCAACAGAGCCACAGATTTATGAATCAGGGAATCAGGGAATGGATTGGGTTGGAAAGGGACCTTCAAGCTCATCCCACCCCCTGCCATTCCAGGGACACCTTCCACTGTCCCAGGCTGCTCCAAGCCCTGTCCAGCCTGGTATTGGACACTGCCAGGGATCCAGGGCAGCCACAGCTTCTCTGGGACCCTGTGGAAGGATTTTTCCCCTAAATCCCATCCATCCCTGCCCTCTGGTAAAAGCACAGACCAGGCTTGCCAATATCACGTAGGGAATTGCTGCCTTCAGCCATTGCCATGGATGGAAGAGGAACAAACCCTCCAGACTCCCAGCTGGAGGAGGAAATCAGGTGGGGTGGATGCCTGTGAAGGAGTAGTAAATCTGCCCTGCTTTAATTCCAGCCTGGCATAACAGAATTCCAAAAGGGAAGCAGAAATAATCCACGTGGGGAGCCTGGCAGAGGGTTTGTTTGCCAGCTCCTAATGAGGCAAGCCTCGTTGACGAAGCACTTCTGAGGGTAATTGGCTCTGAAGCAGGAATGTTATACCTGCAGAACACAAATCCTGCTGGAATTTATTGGCTCCATGCAGCTCCTGAACCCCTTTGAGCAAACACCTGGAAGCGCTGCCTCCATCCCTGCCTCGGGATGCAAACAAAGAGCTGCTGCTGCTTCCCAGGGAGGAGTCAATCACTTCCACAGGAGAAGAGGGACATCAAACCCTGCCAGTTATTTGTCATTAACCATCAGGGCTGTAATTAATTCTCAGCAAGGGGAATGCTGGCCTGGGAAGAGCTCACCCTGGGGCAGTGCTGCACTAACCCGGGGTTATTAAACCTGCCTTGGCAGCCAAGCACGGGCTCCCCCAGCTCCAGAAAGCCACCCAGAGCATGATCCAGGCTCAGGGATTCCCTGGAATCCTGCCAAAGGTGCAGGATCGTGGAAAAACACTCACTGTGGCCGTAGCAGCAAACACGGAGCTTGGGGTGCTCTGATATTCCACGTGGAAGTGGATCTGATCAGGGTCAGGTTTGGGAACTCTCCCTTCTGGGAGGTTTTTGGGAGCTCAGGGCTTGGAGGTTTTGGGGCTTGGGGTGCTCTGATATTCCACCTGGAAGTGGATCTGATCAGGGTCAGCTTTGGGATCTCTCCATTCTGGGAGCTTTTGGGAGCTCAGAGCTCCAAGGTTTTGGAGCTTGGGGTGCTCTGCTATTCCACATGGAAGTGGATCTGATCAGGCTCAGGTTTGGGGAGCTCAGGGCTCTGAGGTTTTGGGACTTGGGGTGCTCTGATATTCCACGTGGATCTGATCAGGGTCTGGTTTGGGAGCTCAGAGCTCTGAGGTTTTGGAGCTTGGGGTGCTCTGATATTCCACATGGATGTGGATCTGATCAGGCTCAGGTTTGGGAGCTCAGGGTTCTGAGGTTTTGGGGCTTGGGGTGCTCTGATATTCCACGTGGAACTGGATCTGATCAGGCTCAGGTTTGGGAACTCTCCTTTCTGAGAGGTTTTGGGAGCTCAGGGTTCTGAGGTTTTGGGGCTTGGGGTGCTCTGATATTCCACGTGGAAGTTGATCTGATCAGGGTCAGGTCTGTGAACTCTCCTTTCTGGGAGGTTTTGGGAGCTCAGAGCTCTGAGGTTTTGGGGCTTGGGGTGCTCTGATATTCCACGTGGAAGTGGATCTGATCAGGGTCAGGTTTGGGAGCTCTCCCTTCTGGGAGGTTTTTGGGAGCTCAGGGCTCTGAGGTTTAGGGGCTTGGGGTGCTCTGATATTCCAAGTGGAAGTGGATCTGATCAGGCTCAGGTCTGGGAACTCTCCTTTCTGGGAGGTTTTGCGATCTCAGGGCTCTGAGGTTTTGGAGCTTGGGGTGCTCTGATATTCCACCTGGAAGTGGATCTGATCAGGGTCAGGTTTGGGAACTCTCCTTTCTGGGAGGTTTTGGGAGCTCAGGGCTCTGAGGTTTTGGAGCTTGGGGTGCTCTGATATTCCACGTGGAAGTGGATCTGATCAGACTCAGGTCTGTGAACTCTCCTTTCTGGGAGGTTTTGGGAGCTCAGGGCTTGTGGCTGAGCTGCTGCTGTGTCTGTGAGAGCATCCCTGGCCCTGCAGGGGTTGGAATGAGATGGGATCCAAACCATTCCAAGGTTCTGGGATTCTGTGATGCCCCTGGTGAGGGGCATCCATGCTCCAGCCCTGATTGGTGTTGCTGAGTCTGGGGCTCAGCAGAGCCAGGTCTGGATGTCCAGCTCCTGTCTGTGATGGTGCTCACAGGGGTTTTCAGATGAGGGATGAGATGAGGATCTGACTCCATGTTTCAGAAGGCTTGATTTATTATTTTATGATATATATTACATTAAAACTATACTAAAAGAATAGAAGAAAGGATTTCATCAGAAGGCTGGCTAAGAATAGAATAGAAAGGAATGATAACAAAGGCTTGTGGCTCGGACAGAGTCTAAGCCAGCTGACTGTGATTGGCCATTAATTAGAAACAACCAACATGGCCCAATCACAGACCCACCTGTTGCATTCCACAGCAGCAGATAATCAATGTTTACATTTTGTTCCTGAGGCCTCTCAGCTTCTCAGGAGGAAAAATCCTAAGGAAAGGACTTTCCATAAAAGATGTCTGTGACACCTGCACACAATTCCCAAGGCAGCAGCAGAGCAGAAAGAAGCTGCTCTCTTCCCAGAAAATGATGGCAACACTCACACTCCTCACCCATGGGAATGCCATCCTGGAGCAGCCCTGTTCCTAGGAACTGCTCAGGCCAACCATTGCCACCCAGATTTGTGCCTGAGAAACACCACAAAGGCGAGCACACAGAGAAATTATCTTTACCATGGAATTCCTGCAGGATGGAATCCAGCACCACAGCAAAGCCTCCTGAGGGCATTCTGTGCAATATTAATTGCTCCCCATGATTGCTGCCTTGCTCTGAGCTGCTCCTGGGCACTGCAAACCTCTCAGGAAGCAGAGAGGGATGGGTGCAGGTGGAATTCTCATCCCTCCATCCCAGGCTCAGCACCAGCAACGTCCCCAAGGCACATCCTGAGTGCTGGGAAAGCTGCAACTGTTGTCACCCACAAATTTCTGATTTTTAATGGAGTCCAAGCACAATTCTGGCACCTGCAGATGTGTTTTTTCCCAAGGGATGCTGAGCTGGAACTGCAGATTCTCATACACCTCCTCCTGCCTATTGAAAAAGACATTTTTGTCCCCAAAGCCACTCAAGGAGCCAGCCCCAGACAGGAATAAATTAGACTTTCCAGTACCCAAAAGATGGGGAATCACACCAGAGATGGAAAAGAGGAATAAACCAGCAACTGAAATACTGATTTTAATGAGAAACACCACAAAGGGGTGAAAATACTGATTTTAATAAGAAACACCACAAAGAGTTTTGCAGGAGCAGAGGGACAGGAGCACCCCAGGCTTGGGTGATGGGGACAGCACCCAGTCCAGCTCATCCCAGGTGCCATCCCAGTGTTTTCCACTGGCAAAACAGGATGGAGGTGCCCTGTTGCAGTCAGAGAACAAGGTTACCCAGCTGCAGGGAGCTCCCCTTGGAGAAACCCCAAACCTCCCAAAATCACACTGCAGAAAAGAGCTCCCAAGGCTGCTTTGAAGTGGTTCTGTGTGGCTCCTTCTGGGGAGACAGAAAAAAGCTGGGATGAGGCTGGCAAGCCCCAGCTGACCCCCAGGATGGTGTCTGACCACACAAGGACTCACAGCCACCCCTTTGCCACCCCACTTTTGTCCCAGCCCGGCCAAACCCCCGTCTCCTTCTGCCGTGCTGGGCGCAGGAGGAGCCAGCACCAGGAAGAGGAAATTTAATCATCAGATCCCGATTAAACCCAGGAAAAAACAAGAAGGGGGGTGGGAAGAGCAGTGACTCGAGTAGCCCAGACCCATCTGCTCTGGTATTTCTCACTCAGCTGCTTTTCCAAAGGGTGTCCCAAGGGGAGATGGCCACCGTGGGGCTGTTGGTGGCCACCAGCTCTGGGTGCACTTTGTGTCCATGTCTGTCCTGCTGTATTGATGCTCCTGGCAGCCCATTCCCTAACCCTGCATCCCAGGCTGGGATGCTCCCTCAGTCTATGGGATTTTTAGGGGTCACAACCCCCTTTTCCCCCTTTTTCCAGCGTTGGGTGCTGTGGGAAGCATGCAAGCCACTCTCTAATAGTGCTTAACCCAAAAAACCAGAGCTCAGCCTTTTCCTCCGTGTTCCTCCTGCCTTTCCCACCCGGGGAGAGCAACAGGGGCGGGATTTCTGCTTGGCCACGATTTCGCAGCTTGACCAAAACGGCCAAAAAAAAAAAAAAAGTGAGGGAGGGGAGCCGGGCAGGGATATACTCTCATTTCCCCCAAGTTTTGAGTGCGACCACCACGAGTGTGCCCGCGCTCATACTGCACGTTGTGTCCATGCCTGTCCTGCTGTGTTGGTGCTCCTGGCAGCCCATTTCCTAACCCCACATCCCAGGTTGGGATGTTCCCTCAGTCTATCGGATTTTTAGAGGTCACAACCCCCTTTTCCCCCGTTTTCCAGCGTTGGGTGCTGTGGGAAGCTTGGAAGCCACTCTCCGATAGTGCTTAACACCAGAAACCAGAGCTCAGCCTTTTCCTCCGTGTTTCTCCTGCCTTTCCCGCCCGGGGAGAGCAACAGGGGCGGGATTTCTGCTTGGCCAGGACCAAAACGGACAAAAAAAAAGTGAGGGAGGGGAGCCGGGCAGGGATAAACCCTCATTTCCCCCAAGTTTTGAGTGCGACCACCACGAGTGTGACCACCACGAGTGTGACCACCGCGAGTGTCACCACCACCGCGAGTGTCACCACCACGGCGAGTGTGCCCGCGCTCACACCGGGCTGGGCGTGGCTCGCACTCCATCCTTGCACAAGGACCCATTCCCATTCTCTCATCCCGGTTTTCCCATCCTTTTTCCCTCCCCACGTGTTCTACACCAGCTTTTCGCTTTTCCCCCCCACCATCCCCCGTTCCCCACCCCGCACCCCCCGCGTTCCCGCCCTCTGAGTGGCCACGCCCCAGCCACGCCCCGTGACGTCAGCGGGGCGGGCGCGCGCGGCCGGTGGCGGCGGGGGCGCGCCCGGAGCGCGGCGGGAGCGGGAGCGGGGCCGCGTTCGGTGCCGGCGGTGGCGGGGTCGGAGCGGGCGCAGGTGAGAGCCGGGAGCGGGGCGAGCCCGGGGGCTGCGGGCGGCGGGAGCGGCTCCCCGAGGGATCCCGGGGCCAGCGGGGAAAAGTTTGTGGCGGCGGCGGAGGGAGGGAGGGAAGGGAGGGAGGCGGTGGTGGCGGCGGAGGGTCGGGGTTGAGACAGCGGCGGAGCGCTGGGAGGCGGCCGTGGAGAGAGAGAGCGCGAGTGTTTGTGTGTGTGTGACACCGTGGGTGACACCGTGGGTGTGCTTGTGACCGCGTGTAAAGTGTGCGTGAGACTGTGTACAAGTGTCGCGTGTCCGCGTGTGGCAGTGTGACACTGTGCGTGTGATACTCTGAGTGTCCTCCGTGGGGCTGTCACTGTCTGTCCTCCGTGGGGCTGTCACTGTGTGTGTGTGTGGCACTCTGAGTGTGCTCCGTGGGGCTGTCACTGTGTGTGTGTGACACTCTGTGTGTCCTCCGTGGGGCTGTCACTGTGTGTGTGTGTGTCCTGTTGGTGTCTGAGTGTGTGACTGTGTCCTGGGTGACTGTGCGTGCCACATGTCCCCTGTCTGTGTGACTGTGTCCCTGTGGCTGTGCCCCTGTGTGTCCCTGTGTCTGTGTGACTGTGACTGTGACCCTGTGTGTCTGTGTCCCTGTGTGTTGCTGTGTCCCTGTGTGTCTCTGTGTCTGTGTGACTGTGACTGTGACCCTGTGTGACTGTGTGTGACCATGTCCCCTGCTTGTGTGACTGTGTCCCTGTGTGTCCCTGTGTGTGTGTGTGACTGTGTCCCCTGCGTGTGTGACTCTGTGTGACTGTGTCCCCGTGTCTGGGTGACTCTCTGTGTCTGTGTCCCCGTGTCCCCTGTGCGTGTGGCCGCCTTTTGTGCTCGGTGTTGGTGTCCCCGCGCTGTGTCCCCGCTGCCGTGTGCCGTGTCAGGGTGCAGATGTGGCTCCGTGTCCCCGTTCCTGTGCCCCGTAGGATGCGCCCCCGTTGTTCCCCGGCTCCCGCTGGCACTGCCACGAGTGGCTGTCCGGGCTGTCACCCTGCCGCTGTCACCGCACGTGTCCCGCGGCCAACAGCGCTCCCGTAGTTTCCCATCGGCACGGCCGGGACGCTCCGGGATCAGCTCGGGGCTGCTCCGAGCCGCGTTCCAGCGTTCCTTTTCCAGGAGGGCTTTCCCAGTTCGCCCAGGGCTCACTGCCCTCTCTGCTCCCTGCAGGCTGCCCGGGGATGCTGCGGGAGCTGGGGATGCTGCTAGGGCTTGGTTTGGGATGCTTTGGGTCCAGAGATGCTGTGGGTCCAGGGATCATTTGGGTCCAGAGATGCTTTGGATACAGGGATGCTTTGGGTCCAGGGATGCTGTGGGTCCAGTGCTGGTGTGGGTCCAGGGATGCTTTGGGTCCAGGGATGCTGTGGGTCTAGGGATGCTGTGGGTCTAGGGATGCTTTGGATCCAGAAATGCTTTGGGGCCAGGGATGCTTTGGGTCCAGGGATGCTTTGGGGCCAGGGATGCTTTGGGTCCAGGGATGCTTTGGGGCCAGGGATGCTTTGGGATTGAGGGATGCTTTGGATCCAGGGATGCTTTGGATCCAGGGATGCTTTGGGTCCAGGGATGCTTTGGATCCAGGGATGCTTTGGGTCCAGGGATGCTTTGGGAGCTGGGTATGCTTTGAGTTCAGGGATGCTTTGGGAGCTGGGGATGCTTTGGGTACAGGGATGCTTTGGATCCAGGGATGCTGTGGGTCTAGGGATGCTTTGGATCCAGAAATGCTTTGGGTCCAGGGATGCTTTGGGTCCAGGGATGCTTTGGATCCAGAAATGCTTTGGGTCCAGGGATGCTGTGGGTCCAGGGATGCTTTGGATCCAGAAATGCTTTGGGAACTTGGGATGCTGTGGATCCAGGGATGCTGTGAAGCCTCAGTTTCCAGCTGTTGCTGCTGGGTGGGAGAGGTGGAATTGTTCAGGTGTGCTGCAGCCTCAGGCTCCTGGCAATGCTGATTTCCTGGGATCCCTGGCTGCTCAGGAGTTTAGGCTCAGCATAACTTTGGGACAGAGGGGACTGTGAGGTTGTTCTGTGCCCAAATGAAACCATGTGGCATCAAAGCCCCCAAACCCAGCAGAGCTGTGGGATGTGGGATCAGGTGGATGCAAATTCCCAGCTCTGGGATGCCCATCTCTGCCTTCCTCCCCTCTCCAGCCTGTCCTTGCTCCCTGAGATTTGCAATGATTAACTTTTGGCTGTTTATTAATATATAAATTAAAAGTTAATACTGCTGACTGGAGCAGCAGCTTGGGTAGGAGTTGGGATGGGGGGCTGTGTGATGTTTCCAGCTCTGTCTGGATGCTGAGGCTCTGGAATAAGGATCCATCCTTGCTTTCCTCCTGTCTGGCTGCTTAAATTTGCCTTTAAGTAGAAAAAAATCTTGGTATTGAGGATAACATCCCCCTGGGATGGCTTGTAGGTCTGACAGAGCTTTTCCAGCCTAAAGAATTCCAGGCTCCTCAGAATGTTCACATCTCCTTCTGGCTCCTGCTCCTGCACAGCTGTGTTGGTCCCAGACCCTGCAGAGGGGACAGAATCTCTGGTGGCAGCTCTGCTCTCCTGCTCTGCTTTTTCCTTCTTTCCTCCTTTTCTCTGGAGCAGCTCACCCTGCCCCATCCCTGGGAGTGCTGGATGGGGCTTGGAGCAGCCCTGCTCTGGTGGAAGGTGTCCCTGCCCATGAGGTGAACTTTGAAGTCCCTTCCACCCCAAACCATCCATGATTCCTTCAGCTTTCCAAGGTTTCCATGTTCTTCCCACAGCGAGTTTCACCCTCCTGGTCACTCACAACAAAAATTCCCATTTTTCTCACCACCCCCCATCCCATGGCCTCGCTGAATGCATCCCTTCCTGGCTGGGGAATTTTGCAGGCAGAGATGCCAGCTTTCCATGGCTCTGCATGTCCAAAATAACCCCGTTCAGGCTGTGGAAGGGAATGTGCTTTTCAAAAATAGCAGCTCCCTTACTTTTAATCAACCAGAGCCGGAGCAGCGTGGAGCGATTGCAGCCGGCGCTCCACATCCTAATTGTGTTTGCCTTTTAATGAGAGGAAAACTATTTGCCAAGCTAAAATATTTATTTTAGCCTGGTGGGGTTGCTCTCAAGAGCAAGGAGGTGGTTTAGACACTGTGTGTGGGGGGTTTTGTTTTTTTTTTTTTAATGGGAAAAGCATTTAAATGTGGCTTTTTATGGCCGGGGCTGTCTGTGCAGGGGAATTTGCATCCTCCTCAGTCTCCTTGTTTCCAGGGGGTCTGAGAGCTGTGTCCCCTCCTGGGTGGATTTCTGCTGGCAGCTGGCACAGGAGGGAATGCAAATATCCTCACCTCATCTTTGGCACCTGCCTCTTCTTTCCTGCCCCAAATCCCTCCTGAAAGCTCCTGAGCTTTGCAGGCTGGCCCAGGGGCTCCACAGGAGGTGGTGAGGAGTAGGATGGGTTTTTATGGAATCATGGAATTTCCTGAGCTGGGAGGAACCCACAGGGATTGTCCAGTCCAAGCCCTGGCCCTGCACAGACCCCCCCAACCATCCCACCCTGTGCATCCCTGGGAGTGTTTTCCAAACATTCCTGGAGCTCTGGCAGCCTCAGGGCTGTGCCCATTCCCTGGGGAGCCTGGGCAGTGCCAGCACCCTCTGGGGGAAGAACCTTTTCCTAAAATCCAACCTAAACCCCCCTCTGACACAGTTCAACCATTCCCTCATGTGCTGTCTCTGTCACAGGGAGCAGGGGGTGGCAACACCCAGGAAAGTTTGGTAGCCAAATGTTGACTTCCCCAGTGACCAGTGATGAGTCAGCTTTGAAACAAGGGATCAACCCACTGGGAAATGTGTTTCTGTTTATTAACTGGGATGCCTTATTAACTGGGATATCTTATTAACTGGTATATCTCTGCTCTGCAGCCAGGCTGGGAGAGCTGGGGCTGCTCACCTGGAGAGGAGAAGGCTCCAGGGAGAGCTCAGAGCCCCTGCCAGGGCCTAAAGGGGCTCCAGGAGAGCTGGAGAGGGACTGGGGACAAGGGATGGAGGGACAGGACACAGGGAATGGCTCCCACTGCCAGAGGGCAGGGATGGATGGGAGATTGGGAATTGGGAATTGTTCCCTGTGAGGTGCTGGCACAGTTTTTAGAGCAGCTGTGGCTGCCCCTGGATCCCTGGGAGTGTCCCAGGCCAGGCTGGATGGGGCTTGGAGCAGCCTGGGATAGTGGAAGGTGTCCCTGCTGTGGCAGGGGTGGGATGGGATGAGCTTTGAGGTCCCTTCCAACCCAAACCATCCTGGGATTCTCTGATGGCTGCAGCAGGGTGTTCATGGAGAGCAGGGTGTGGGTCTCCCTGCCCTCTGGCCAATGCCCTGCCAGGATGTGCCAGAGCCTTCCCCACTGCCAGCACCGGCTCAGCACCCATCCAAGCCTCTCCCCAAAATTTGCAGGGCGAGGTTTAAAAGCACAGAACGCTTCCCCCATCTCTTCCCTCAGCAGGAGCTGCTGCCCTGGGCTCCCTCCTGGCCAGCACTGACCCTGCCAGGGCTTGGGCACAGGGCTGGCATTGTCTGGGGGCCTTGGCAGGGCTGTGCCAGCCTTGGCTGGGCTGGGAGCACGTGGCTGTGCCAGTGCTGGCACAGGGAAAATCCCTCTGGTGGAACTGGGGGGCAGAGAAGGGGCAGGAGAAATCCTGGGCTGGTGGTGGGGCTGAGCCCTGTCACCAGCCTGTGGGGACACCAGGGCAGCTTTGCTGGTCATTAATGATGAGTTTTGCTGCTTTCAGGAGGATTTGCAGCCCCAGCTGGCTCCGTGGCCATAAATGATGTTTGGGGTTTTGGGAAGGGGGGAAAAGGAGAAGGCCCCTCTGCAGCTTTGGCACGTGCTTGTGCTGACAAGTCCCTCTGCTTCCCAAAAACAAGACTTGCTCCCTGCAGCTCAGATCTGGCACATTAACACCACAACCATCCACACTGAAGGGTGATTTTTGAAGGTACCTGTGGCTTTTCCCCCTTCTTTGTGCTCCTCATTGTAGCCTGGGGTCCTTGGAGTGATTTCTGTGTATTTCTGTTCCTGTAAGCTCCTAAAGAAAAGTGTGGGGGTCAGGATGGGGATGTGTGGGATGGCTCCCAGCAGCAGGGAATACAGGAATGCACATGGAATCCCTCAGGGAGATGCAGGCCCAGGTGTTTCCCCGGAAAAAGTCAGTTTTTCATGGATCAAAGAGCAGAGCATAAAACTTCCAGCTCCTCCACGGTGCCCTGGAGTGGATTTTTGTCCCTTTGCTGGGAAGTTGGCATTTTGGGTTTTTGGTCATTAATGATGAGTTTTGCTGCTTTCAGGAGGATTTGCAGCCCCAGCTGGCTCTGTGGCCATAAATAATGTTTGGGGTTTGAGGAAGGGGGAGAAAGGAGAAGGTTCCTGCAGGACCTGCAGCTTTGGCACGTGCTTGTGCTGACAAGTCCCTCTGCTTCCCAAAAACAAGACTTGCTCCCTGCAGCTCAGATCTGGTTTTTAGTGCTCAAATGAGCACATTAACACCACAACCATCCACACTGAAGGGTGATTTTTGAGGGTACCTGTGGCTTTTCCCCCTTCTTTGTGCTCCTCCTTGCACCCTGGGGTCCTTAATTCCTTCTGGCAGTCCTTGGAGTGACTTCTGTGTATTTCTGTTCCTGTGAGCTCCTAAAGGAAAGTGTGGGGGTCAGGATGGGGATGTGTGGGATGGCTCCCAGCAGCAGGGAATGCAGGAATGCACATGGAATCCCTCAGGGGAGATGCAGGTCCAGGTGTTTCCCAGGGAAAAGTCAGTTTTTCATGGATCAAAGAGCAGACCATAAAACTTCCAGCTCCTCCACGGTGCCCCTAGGTTGGATTTTTGTCCCTCTGCTGGGAAGTTGGCATTTTGGGTGGGTTGCATATTTTTGGGAGGAATCACTCAGTGTTGCCACCAGCAGCATTTCCTGGCTTTAATCCCAATCTTTGGTGGCCCCTCCACTGGGAACCCCATGGGAAATTTCTATTTTTAACCTGCTGGTGGATTTGTGCAGGGGGTTATTTCCAGTGCCAGGAGGCAGCTGTTCCCATTCCCATTCCCAATTTCCCATTCCCAGCTGGCATATCAATGGCAGAGTCATGATGCTGTCCCTCATTCCTGGGGCTAGAGAAGTGTTCCTGCTTTTCCCTACCTGAGTGGGTGTTCCTGCTCCACCCAGGAGAGGAGAGCCTGTGTCAAAGGCAGCAGTGGGAAGCTGGCACATCCCATCTCCTGCTTGCAGGATCATCACAGAATCCCAGAATTGGTTTGGGATGGAGGGGACCTCAAAGCTCATCCCATTCCAACGGGCAGGGACTTTCCCAATTCCTGCCTAATTCCCCAATTTCTTTCAGTTTGGGAGGATAAATTGGTAGCCTCAAACCTCTGTAGGTGAAAATGCAGAGGTGGAAGGTGGCCCAGCCATTACTTATTTTGTGATTGCTCTGGTGCTTCTTCAAAATGAGAGAGAGTTGGTTTAGATGGGATATTAGGAAGGAATTCTTCCCTGTGAGGTGCTGGCCCAGTTTTCCCAGAGAAGCTGTGGCTGCCCCTGGATCCCTGGAAGTGTCCAGGGTGGACAGGGGGACATTGGAGCAGTCTGGGGCAATGGAAAGTGGCCCTGGAATGGCAGGAGGTGGGATGGGATGGGTTTTAAAGGTCCTTTCTAACCCAAACCATTCTGGGACTGGGTGATTTTTCATGTTTTTCATATTTTTCATCATCTGGCTGCCTTTGTGTACATTGGAGGAGTGGTGATGCACATCTGGTTTCAGTCCCTTTAGGTGATGGGGAAAACTATAATAATAATAATAATAATAGAAAAAACTTTAATAATAATCATAATGATGATGATAATGATGTGAAAGCCTTTTCCTTTTCACTGCTCATTCTCTGGAGTTGCTTCCTCCCCTGCCTCATGGGAGGGTCACCCTGGGGACCATCCCAGCATTTTTGAGAGAGGAAATCACTGCCAGGGAGCCAAACCAGATATTTTATAGCTGACTCCAGAAAATCTGGGCCCAGCAGAGACTCCTGGCTGTGCTCTGGTCATCCCTGCTTCCCTCTCTCCAGGGGTAAATCCAGCTGCTGCCCTGCCTGGCCACCCTGCCTGGATCAAGGGCTTTAGGTCATCCCCATGAAGAGTTCCAGGTCGTTTTTGGGGGGCAGGGTCAGCGTGGTGTGTGGCCTCCTTTGAGCAAGGGCAGCTGTTTCCTTAGGAACAGGGAGAAAAAGGCTTTTTTGGAGTTGAACAATGGGAGAGGAGCAGGGCAGGAGGTGTTTTATGGGAAGCTGTGATCCCAAGGGTTTTTCCCCACCCTGAGTTATGAATCTGGGATAAGTCCAAGAGTGGCTTTGGTTGGATTTCTTAGTGTGTCCAGGGCTGGGTGCAGCATCCCTGGTTTTGTTGGTGTGGTGGGGGAAGGTGCTCGAGTTACCCACCTAAAAACACCTCCACAGGTCAAACATGGAGAAAAGGAGCAGGAAAAACCCCAGGAAGTGGAGTGATGGATGCAGTGGTCACTCAGGGAGTTCATCCCAGAGCCTCCCCATTCTCACACACATCCCTGGCCCCGAGAGCCGTGTCTGATGTGAAATCCCCAATTCCTGCCTCATTCCCTGCTGCTGCTGCTCCCTGCTCCTGCCTCACATCCGTTCCCAGAGCAGCTGGGGGAGCTCTGCTGGGTCCCTCAGAGCAGAGGCTGCTCGAATGAAACAAAGAGAAACTTCCCATTTTTCTGCCAGCGCCGCTCCGGCTTCCGGAAAATGGCAGCGCTGGAGGCGGGCGAGCAAAGCAAAACAAAACAAAATAAAACAAAATAAAACAAAGCAAAGCAAAGCAAGGCGGCCCCAGCCAGAGAGAAAAAAAACTCCTCACCTCAGAGGCATTTCCTTGCTTTCTTTCCCCCCTGTCCAGCCTCTCTCCCTCCCCACCCTGGCTGCTCCATTGAAAACCAGCCATCAGATTAGGGCTGCCGGGGTGGGGTTGCTCTGGGAAGCATTTCCCAGGGAAAGCCAGGCTTGGGAATGGCTCTGCTCTCTGCCCCAAATCCCTTCCCTGCTTATTTTGCCACGAGCATCCTCAGTGAGGGTTTTTGGGGGTGTGTGTGTGTGTGGCTTCAGCTTTGGGGCAGGTTGAGCTGTTGGAGTCCTTGAGGAAGTGCAGGGAATGGTTGCCAGTGGGGCTGGGAGCAACTGGTCCTTGCAAAAAAAAAGGAAAAAACAGAAAAGATGCTTGAGAGCATCCTGAAAAAAAAAAAAGAGAGATCTGTGAGTCCATCCCACAAAAGCAGGACCTGTGTGATTGTATTCTGCAAAAAAAAAGAGGAGGAGGTAGGGGTGCATCCCAGAAAAAGGAGGAGGTGGGGAGTGCATCCCAGCAAAAAAAGGAGGAGGAGATGCATGAGTGCATCCCAGAAAAAAGCTGGAGGGGCAGATGTGTGGGTAGATCCAGGACAAAAAGAGCTGTGCATCCCACAGAAGGAGAAGGGATTGTGTGGGTGTGCTCTGGAAAAGCACAGGAGATGTGTGAGTGTGTCCCAAAAAAAAAAAAAAAAAAGGATGAGGAGATGAGGGTATCCCTCAAAAGGAGGAGATGTGAGTAAATCCCACAAAAAAAGGGGAAGCAGATGGGGGTGCATCCCAGATAATGAAAGAGAAGATGCCCAAGTGCATCCCAGAAAAAGGAAGGAGGAGAAGGGAGGGGTGCATCCCACAGCTTGGCCTCCCTTGCTGCAGCTCCTCCTTCCCTGTGGCTGCTGTTGGCTGCAGTTCCTGTGGTACCTCTGCAGGGATTGCTCAGGTGGGGCAAGGAATTTTTGGGGAAAAAGGATGAAAACCTGGCATCCCCAGCACTGGGATGGATTATTTTAGGGTGTTTTGTGTGGTTTTTTTTGATACCAGCGTCCTAGAAAACATCTCCTTTCCAACAGCTGAGCTTATCAGGGAGTGAGACCACAAAACAAGGTTTTCCTGGAGTCTTTGGAAGTGTTTTCCTTGCTTTTCTGGGAATGGGCCATGGACAAGGTGTTTGTTACCCCTGCAGGGTGGCAATTACCCTGTCAGCAAAGCAGAGCCCCTGTGCTGCCAGTGCTGCCCTTGAGCAGCTCAGAATTCCAAGATTTCCTTGGGAAGGATGCTCTGGGATGGGGACATCCCTGTGGTGCTCTCCTCCCCTGCTCTTCACATCCTGCAGAATTGGTGAAGTTTTGGGGGATTTGGGGTTGTTTTTTTTTTTCCCCTGGGAGTTGTTGGAGCCAGCCAGTGCTGCAGAGGAGCAGCTCAGTGCCCTCAGTGCTTCCAAGTCATTTTTTCCATCTCTCCTGAGCTGCTCCTGAGCTGTGGCCCCTGCTCCCCAGGGAGAGCTGCCTGAGAGTTAATGGCTGCTGGAAAAATGCTTTAATTAACGCAATTAGCCAGCTGGTCAATCTGGGCTCCTGCTGAGATCCCTGGATTGAGGTGGCAGCAGCTCCACCCCAGCCATGGGGAGGACACAGGGACTCATCCAGGTCCCCATGGGATGTGCTGTGCTCTCCAGAGCATCCATCCCTGCTCCTGGGAGCTGTTTGACAAGGGCAAGGAGTGACAGGATGAGGAGGAATTGCTTTAAACTCACAGGTTTGGAGGGCAGGGATGGATGGGATATTGGGAATTAGGAATTATTCCCTGGGAGGGTGGGCAGGCCCTGGCACCTGGAGAAGCTGTGGCTGCTCCTGGATCCCTGGAAGTGTCCCAGGAGAGGTTGGATGGGGCTTGGGGAAACCTGGGACAGTGCAGAGGTGTCCCTGCCATGGGAATGAGATGGGCTTTGAGGTGTTTCCAGCCCAGAGCATTCCATGGCTGTGCTGCTGGCCCTGCCAGGAACATCCCTGCAGCTCCTGCCAGGGCAGAGCAGGAGCTCCTGAAACATCCCAAACATCCAGGACACGGCCAGGCATGGAAAGAGTGAGCAGAGGGAAGCCCTGCAGGCTGTTTGAGCAGAGGAATGTGGGGTCTGGAGCAGGGATGGGGCCCTGGAGCAGGGATTTGGGAAGGGGGGAGTGTTTAACCCTTTCTCTGCTCTGTGACTGTTCCATCCCCATCCCAGCTCCGTGTGCTGGGCTCTGTTGTAAAACCTGGCCTTATCCACATCCTGAGGGAAGCTGGTTCTCCTGGCTGGGATGGGAACCTCAGTGCTGGCAGGTGGAGATGAATCCTTGGGGCAAAAGAGAGGAATGTGTGTCCTGGAGGGTTTGGATGCCACTGGAGAATGGTGCAGGGAAACTGAGGCACAGCGTTTCTCCATGGGGAGGTTAAACCCTGGTCCCTGCAGTTGTGGTGCCCATCTCTCAAAAAATGGGCTCTAAAATCATTCCAGAAGGGCTCCTGGTGGGGGTGGGAAATGAATCAGTGTGGGAATTTGTGCTGTTGGGCCTCGTTTTTCAGAGATTGGGATGGCAGAGCAGTGGTGCTGCATCAGGTGCTGCCCTGGCCTGGGGAGGGCAGGGAGGTTGTTCTGCTCTGGGACAGGGCAGGCAATTCCTGCTTTGAGGAATGGAGCTTGTGGAAGTGTGAAACTGGGTAATTCCCAGTGGGAGTGATGGCAGGTGGAGGTGAATCCTTGAAGCAAAAGGGAGGAATGTCCTGGAGAGTTTGGATACCACTGGAGAATGGCGCAGGGAAACTGAGGCACAGCATTTCTCCGTGGGGAGGTTAAACCCTGGTCCCTGCAGTTGTGGTGTCCATCTCTCAAAAAATGGGCTCTAAAATCACTCCAGAATGAATCAGTGTGGGAATTTGTGCTGTTGGGCCTCGTTTTTCAGAGATTGGAATGGCAGAGCAGTGGTGCTGCATCAGGTGCTGCCCTAGCCTGGAGAGGGCAGGGAGGAATTACCAGCCCTTTCCCTGCTCTGGGACAGGGCAGGCAATTCCTGCTTTGAGAAATGGAGCTTGTGGAAGTGGGACAGAGGGTAATTCCCAGTGGGAGTGCTGGCAGGTGGAGATGAATCCTTGGGGCAAAAGGGAGGAATGCCCTGGAGGGTTTGGGTACCACTGGAGAATGGCACAGGGAAACTGAGGCACAGCATTTCTCCATGGGGAGGTTAAACCATGGTCCCTGCAGTTGTGGTGCCCATCTCTCAAAAAATGGGCTCTAAAATCATTCCAGAAGGGCTCCTGGTGGGGGTGGGAAATTAATCAGTGTGGGAATTTGTGCTGTTGGGCCTCGTTTTTCAGAGATTGGGATGGCAGAGCAGTGGTGCTGCATCAGGTCCTGCCCTGGCCTGGGGAGGGCAGGGAGGTTGTTCTGCTCTGGAACAGGGCAAGCAATTCCTGCTTTGAGGAATGGAGCTTGTGGAAGTGTGAAACAGGGTAATTCCCAGTGGGAGTGCTGGCAGGTGGAGATGAATCCTTGGGGCAAAAGGGAGGAATGTCCTGGAGGATTTGGATGCCACTGGAGAATGGTGCAGGGAAACTGAGGCATGGGGAGGTTAAACCCTGGTCCCTGCAGTTGTGGTGCCCATCTCTCCAAAAATGGACTCTAAAATCACTCCAGAAGGGCTCCCAGCTCATCCTCAGCTCCAAAGCTGTGCACAGTCCCAGCATCTCCCTGGTCCCTTTCTCCTTCTGTGCATGGGAATCATTTGGAAGCCAAGGTCTGAGCCTATTCCATGGAAATCCCACGCTCCACAGTGCTGCAAACACTTCTGCCTCACTTCTGCCTTTCACCAGAAAATCCTCATCCCCCTTCCTGCACACACACACCAAAAAAAAAAAAAAAAAAAAAAAAAAAAGTGAGTAATGCTGGAGAAATTTGGGATGAGGCCCAGCAAACGATCGGATATCCGGCTAAGCAGGGCTCTGACTTTTGGACTGAAAGCTCCCAAATGAATAAATGCAGCAGGAGGAATGGCAGATTTTGAAGGATTATGTCTTTCTGGTGGTGCTCTGTTTTATCTCTCTTTAAATCTTCTCTCTGTGAAACTTGGGAATGGCTTTTTTCCCTTTTTTTTCTTTTTTAATCGCCTCAATATATTTGTTTTATGCTCAAGTAATAACACATTTCCCGTTGTCCTGTTAAAAGCAGAGCTGATGGTATTTAAAAATAATACTGGTGCCAGTTGTCTTGTGATGCACATCATGTGTTCTGGCTGTAAATGTTGTTTACTGGGATCATGCATGGCCAAAAAAAAGCTGAATTCACTGCAAAAGTGGCTTGTTGGGAGGCTAAAATGCCAGTGGATCTTGCCCTAAGGAATAATGGGTGGTGGTGACTGTCTCCCTCTTGGTTTTCTTTCCTCCTTCTGGACCCTGCTGAAAAGTTCCCTTTTTTTTTTCCCCTGTTGATTGAGTACTTAAGTCATTCTTCTAAATATAAATGTCTCCTGATGCGTCAGCTGTGCCTGGGATTTCACTTCTTTTATGTGGCACTTCAAGCAAATTTTAATTAAAAAAGAAAAAAAAAAAAAGAAAGAAAAAAAAAAAGAAAAAAGAAAGGTCCATCTGCATTGGTTTGATATTTAGGGAGTTTTTTCCCTCATCAGGAGCGTGTCTAATCCCAGCCTGACCCTGCAGAGTCCTGCAGGCTGCATGTGGCCATCAGCTGGCTGTGCTGGAGAGCATCCTCAGCTCCTGGGAAGCTCTTGCTGTGTCCTGCTTGGAATCAGGGAGTGGTTTGGCTTGGAAGGGGCCTAAAAGCTCACCTCAATCCAGGGCAGGGACACTTTGCATTATCCCAGGTTTTCCAAGCCTCATCTAGCCTGGCCTTGGATCCAGGGGCAGCCACAGCTTCTCTGGGCAGCCCCTGCCGGGGCTTCCTCACCCTCCCAGGGAACAATTCCTCCCCATTATCCCATCTCTGTCAGTTTAAAGCCATTTCCCCTTGTCCTGTCCCTCTTATAAACCACCTCCCATTCCCTGGAATTCCAGGTCTTTTCCTCAGGGTGGCTTTCAGTCAGTGCTGCCTCTCCTGGCAGGGCTGTCCCATCCCTGGCACCAACATCTGCTGGCTGTGACCATCAATGAGATGTGGAAAAGCTCCATCCTGACAGGGAAAAAACAATCTGGGATGTTGATGTTGCTGTGGGAGATGCTGGGAGCAGGAGGTGTTGTCTGGGCAGGTTGGGTGGAGGTGCCATGGATTTGCCTTCTCCTGCTGCTTGCAGCCCCATGTTTTGGGTCTGGAAATGAAAAACACATCTCTTGTCAGAGCAGCCTCTGAGCAGGGCTGGTGGTGGGGCTGGAGTTGTTCTCCACAGGAACCCACAAATGGAGGGAGGGTTCTGTGCTGCTCACAGGGAATCTGTGAGCTGAGCCAGGGATTCTGTCCCTGGGCACGTGTGGCTTTCTAACCTCAGTTTAGTCCTTGCTTTTGGAAAAAAAGGTGTTTTTGTAGAGGCAGAGGACAAGCTTTGGGCTCTGCTGTATCCCCTGTGTGGCTTTGTCTTGTCTCCTCTCATTTGGGCACTTTGGTGGCCCCAAACCACCCTTTATCACAGCTGATAATGCTTCACCCCTCATTCAAGCTCCTAAACCCCACAATTTAACTCTGTGCTGTCTTACAGATGGGAATCGAGCAACCTGGTCTGGTGGAAGGCTTGTTTGCCCAGGGATGGGCAAAGAAGGGCTTTAAGGTCCCCTTCCAACCCAAACCCTTCTGGGATTCTGTGAAATCTCAGTGGGAATTCCTGGGGTTCTGTGAAATCTCAGTGGGAATTTCTGGGATTCTGTGAAATCTCAGTGGGAATGAATGGAGCGTGTGGCTCTGGGGCTCCTCTTGGGCAAGGAGAAGCCAGGGCAGGTCTGTCCCCTTCCAGCCTTGCCTGGGGGTGACTTCTTGGGGAATAACTTGTCCTCTGCTGATGTTGCCTCTGTGGTGGCTCGAGCTGTCCCTTTTTTAAGGGGTGTTCCTGTGTCTGATGCACTCATGGGAAGTGTCTTGTCCTTGAGTTGTAGAAATTGCTCCACTCAAGAAATAAAGCTCTGCCTTGAGCAGGGAGCAGCCTGCTGTAGCTCTAGGATGTCTTTCAGGTACCATTTCAATGTTGCTGGGTGGCTGATGCTGCAAAAAAAAAAAAAAAAGTGTTTGAGATTCCACCCTGCTCCGTCCAGCAAGGGGAGTAATTTTGAGCAAAGGTTTTTGCCAAATTCGCATAAATTACTATTTTTGCGCCAAAGCATCTTGCTAAATAAGGGGCATCTACCCCCAAAATGTTGTGCCAAGGGCTGTGTCCTGGCCCAGAGAGGCAGCTCTGCCATCACACATGGATGGAGGCTGCAGGGAGGGGACTTTGGCTCTCTTTGGCACCGTGTTAATCCCCACACGGCCTCGCCTGTTCTCCAACTGACGCAAAGCTGCGGCTCAAAGTGCAGGTCTTTGTTTGCAGATAAAGCCTGCCCGTAAACGTTTGGGGCTTAAAAATGATGAAATTGGTTTCTTATCAGCCATCTGACCCAAGGTGATGGGACTGGGCAGCTCTTAACCTGGCCAGACCGAAACAACAAAGCCCCAGATGGGGGTGGGTGGTGTTGTTTTGGGGTTTTTTTCCCCCTTCACGGCACTCCTGATGCTGTGGAAAACGCTTGGAGCCACTGCTTGGATGCTGTCTGACCTCCCTCACCCCCAGGCTGAGTTAATTTGCAGGTTGCAGGGAGTCTCTGTGCAGTCTGCTGGGCTTTAATTTGGGGGTAATTAATTAAACAAGCAGGCGCGGCGTTTGCTCCTGTGTTGCATAAACAGCAGCCGGCTCTGGTGCATCTCAGGCACCCTCCTGGCTGGCACAGGTAGGTGTCTGCACCTGGAAAACTCCTTCCCACCCCTGGAGAAGCTCTGAACTGAGTTAAAGTGAGGACTTGAGTTGCTGAAAACCACCTGAAATGAGCCAGGTGGTCTTTGTGTCCTCATAGTGGGTGTGGTGTTCAAAACCTGCTCTGGATGGAGGCAGGAACACGTCCTGGGATGGGTCTGCAGGTGAGGTCAACCCTGAGATGTCCTAATCCAGGCTCTGGTTGGTTTAGATCAGATATTAAGAAGAAATTGTGGCAAATTATTAAGAAGAGGGTGGCAAGACCCTGGCACAGGGTGCCCAGAGCAGCTGTGGCTGGCCCTGGATCCCTGGCAGTGCCCAAGGCCAGGTTGGATGGGGCTTGGAGCACCCTGGGCTAGTAAAAGGTGTCCCTGCCCATGAGACAAACTTTAAGGTCCTCTCCAAGCCAAACCATTCCATGATTCTCTGATCTGTCCCCCCATCCTTGCATCATCACGTGGGATTTTGCTCTCCAGGTATCCCTGCCCTCTTCCTGACATGGAAATCCCTGGATTGTGAGGTTGGGTCCAGCATGGAGCATCCCATGAAGCAACCAACCACCCTCTTTCCTTTCCCATCACCTCCAGCAAAGGGTTAAGCTGCTTAAACCCAGGTGTCCCTGGCAATCTGGTTTGGGAATGTTTACCAAAGAGCGGCTTAAAAAACCCCGCTGTTTTGAGGGAATTCTTTGCAATGTGCTGATTCTGTTTGTTTCTGCTCAAAGACAGGAAAGAAAGGAAGGTTTTGGCTCCAGCCAGCATTTTCAGCATAGCTGAGGGTGTCCTGTAATCCAGCAGCAGATCACTGATGGATTAATCAGGAAGGTGTGTAGAAAATTAAACCAAAGGGGTGGTTTTGCCCCAGCTTGGACCAGTTCTTGGAATCCAGAGAGGTTTCATTCATCATTGCTTGGTGTCCAGGTGGCAAGCTAGGAACAAAACCCCTTATTTTTCCCAAAAATGGACCTCCTGACTGAGGATACCTGGAGATGGATCAGTCTTGGTGGAGTGCTTGGGCTGGGAGAGCAGCGTGGAGTTGTCTGTGCTGACCTGCTGGGAGCTGCCTCATCTCTGGTGGTCTCCAGCTCATCTCTGGAGCTTTGTGCTGTCCTCTCTGCCCCAGCTGTGGTGGCAGCCTGTCCAGCCAGCAGCACTGGTGACCTTCCTGTGCCTGCCCTTCCCTGGTCACGCTGGTGGGGCTGGTTTTCCAGCCAGGAGCCAGGAGAACACGAGGCACTGCAGCAGCTCCTCTGCGCCAGGCAAGGGCAGAGCCACTGAAGGGTGATGGGGACAGGGCTCTGAAGTGTCCATGCAGTTAAAGCCCTGTCATCATCTCCTCCTGGGGGAAGATCAGCAGTTCAGGGACTTTGGGTTTTGACAGCATCCTAATTATCCTAGGAAGGGGAAGCTGCTGGAGTGACTGCGGCAATACCGACCTGCTCCAGGATTTTCTGTGTCTTTTACCTTCAAGCTTTTGTGGTTCTGGTTGGTTTGAGATGGGGAGGAGGGGCTGAGTGGCCCCCTTAGGTGGCCATGAGATGGTTCTTGTAGCACCCTCAGAGGTGGGAAGCTGTTTCCCCTGTTTTTATGGTGATGGGGACAGGGCTCTGAAGTGTCCATGCAGTTAAAGCTGTCATCATCTCCTCCTGGGGAAGCTCAGCAGTTCAGGGACTTTGGGTTTTGACAGCATCCTAATTATCCTAGGAAGGGGAAGCTGCAGGGACTGGGAAGATAGAGAGCTGCTCCAGGATTTTCTCAATGAATGCCTTTTACCTTCAAGTTTTTGTGGATCTGGTTGGTTTGAGATGGGGAGAAGGGGCTGAGTGGCCCCCTTAGGTGGCCATGAGATGGTTCTTGCAGCACCCTCAGAGGTGGGAGGCTCTTTCCCCTCTTTTTGGGGTGATGGGGACAGGGCTCTGAAGTGTCCATGCAGTTAAAGCCCTGTCATCATCTCCTCCTGGGGAAGCTCAGCAGTTCAGGGACTTTGGGTTTTGACAGCTCTTGATGGCCAAATTAGCATCCAAATTATCCTAGGAAGGGGAAACTGCTGGGACTGTGGGCTGGAGGGTGGGAAGATAGGGAGCTGCTCCAGAATTTTCTCAATTAATGCCCTTTGCCTTCAAGTTTTTGTGGATCTGGTTGTTTTGAGATGGGGAGAAGGGGCTGAGTGGCCCCCCTGGGTGGTCATGAGATGGTTCTTGCAGCACCCTCAGAGGTGGGAAGCTGTTTCCCCTCATTTTGACTTCCAGGGTTTCCCTTAGTCTGCTCTTTGTGGGTGTTGGTCTGGGATCTCCTGGGTGACCATGGTGTCTGTGTGCATTGTCCTGGTGATTCTGGCAGGATCTTTTCTTTAAAAGTGTCTTTTTGTGGCTCTGGAAATCTGGGTTTCACTTCTCCTCCACCACTGATTGCCTGTGTGAGCTAGGGCTGTTGCCTGATCCAGCTCAAATCTGATTTTCCCTGCTTTGAGAGACATTTCGTCCATGCTTTTGGCCCTAAGCATCCTTCAGGAGCAGCCTTGCTTTGGCTGTTGGCCAAACTCTTGGGCTTCTGAAGGACTTTGGAGAGGCTGTGAGAGCTTGGAGGAGGACAGTTCACTCCTGGACTCATGTTCCATCCAAGAGTTTTGAAACTTGCGTTTATGGCTTTTGTGTTTAACTCCTCAGGGAGCACAGCACCAGATGTGACTTTGGTTTTTTGTGCTTTTGTTGTTGCCCGTGGGACTTGTCTGGATTAAACTCCTTGCCCTGCCAGAGGAGCATCCATCCAGATAAAAAGCCAGAGCACCTTTGGGAGTGCCCTGCCTGAGTTAGGAAGTGTTTTTTTCTCTTGGAAGAGCATTGAGCACACAGCAGGACTGAACTCTGTGCTCTTCTGACACAAGGGCCGGTGGGCATCAGATGGGATTCTGTTCCTGGTGGAGATGAGTTTCCCATTGCCTTCCAGCCCTTCTCTGGGCAAGAGGTCCAGGCAAAGCTGCAGAATGGTCCTGTTGAGATCTCCTTTGGTCTCACAGCCTCACCAAGAGATGTTTGAGCAGCCAGCACCTCTGGGATTTTACCAGGCTCTGTGGAATGCAGGAATCTGCTCTTGGGAGCGCCGCGCTCTCCGTGCCGGCGTTCCACCAGCATCCCTTGCACCAAGGTTCATCCCACTGGTGACATCCCTCTGCCTTGGTTGTTTTTGGGAATCCCAGAGGGGGTGGCTGGTCTTGCAGCCCGTGGCAGTGTTGAAACCATGGAAGCAGGTCCATCTTTCTTTGCTTCCCTGTGTTATGAGGATGGGCGTGCATGTCATGGTTTTGTTGCTGTGGAGCACAAGGACCTGGGCTGTTGTCCCAAGACAAGCTTTTTTTGTGGCCCTGTGAACCTCACAGGTGTTCCTGCCCTGTGCAGCACCTCCAGCACCTTCTTTTAGAGGTTCTTTAAACCTCTGCCACTGTTTCCAGGGATTTGGGGTGGGCTTTGAGGTGGCTGTGGATGCTGTGGATGCCCAAGGGTGGTTCCTGCATCTCCAGGACCCTCCTGTGCCATGGCATCAGTGCTGGGCAGCAGCAGGAGGTCCTGCAGGGAAAACTCCCTTTTCCCACCCTCAAGATTAATTTATATTTGAGTCTCATGCAGCTGGGGATGGATCTCCAGGGGGATATTCCTCATGCTCCAGAGTGGCTGCTATAAAAGGAAGCTCTCCCGTCCTTCCTGCTTTGCCTGTGAAGGATGACAGGGAGGCTGTGATGGACACCAGGCACCACCAGCACACACTCAGTCCAAACTGCCTTCATTCCCCTCCCTTCTCCATCAAGCTTGGCTCGCCCTTGCCTGGCAGCAGGAGCTGAGCCAAGCTGGAGCTCCAGGGCAGGATTTTTCCACGGGGAGCGGAGGGCACGGCGTTGCACGGGTTTTGGGTGCAGCCATTCCCACATCACATGCTGGGAATGAGCTCCAAAGCACAGCCCTGGGACGTGAGGGTGCTGCAGGAGGCCTGGGAGGTCCCGATGCTTCCACAAGTCTCTTCTTGTTTGCTGGGGAAGGGACTGAAGGAGCCCTTTAGTGTTGTGTTCCTGGCAGCTCCTCATGCTGGGACGGACGTGTGAGTTCACACCAGGCTGTTCTTCCTGGTACAAAGAGCTGGTGTTTGGTGTTGTCTTTAGGGGTGGTTTTATCTCTGCTTGGCTGGGTCGGTTTTTTCTTTTTCCTTTTCTTTGGAAGATGAAAGCGTTGGCTTGGCAATCACAACAGTGAGGGAGGAGGAGGAGATAAGAGAGAGGGAACAGGGTCAGGAATCACTGGGCATGGCTGGAATCACGCTTGGAAAATGCTTGGCCCAAGCCTTCTGAGGGGAAAATCTCAACAGCAGCCAGCTCTTCCCCACCCATCCCCTCCAGCAAGGCTCATGGAAGAGACCTGGATCACCGGGAGATGAGCCACAAGGGCATCATCAGTCTGTTCCTTGCCACCAGCTGCTTCCAAAGCCATCCCAGCCTTGCAGGAGGCTGCAGAGGACCTGGGAGGGGCTGTGCTGGTGTTTGAATTGGATTTACCTTGCCAGTTTCAAGGACATTGTGCTTTTTCACCTGCCTGAAGATATCTGTCAGTACAAGCATGGGAAAAGGGGGGAATTCCTTTTCCATGGGATCCTTTTCCACTGGGGGGAAATGTGCAGAGTAAATACCAGAGTTGTGTTGTGTCATAACCATGAGGGAGATCTTGAAGGTGAAGAACTCACAGGGCAAAACCAAGTTCCTAAATCAGATTGTTCGCTAAAATTTGGAAGTTTTGGTCACTCTGGGGCATTTTACAGCTTTTTTTTTTGTAGGGCCATTGCACCTTGCAGTGGGTTGGTGTCATCCTGGGTGTGGAAGGATCTTTTCTGCATCTGCCCCCATGGATTTGAGTTACTGGGGGTTTTTGAGGGGCTGGGGTGTCCCCAGAGTGTGGAGGGGATCTTTTCTGCATCTGCCCCCATGGATTTGAGTTACTGGGGGTTTTGTGACTGATCAAAGCAGCATTTGCAGTAAATTCAAATTGTGTGGGACAAGTGTTGTGGGGAGCACTGTGGCTCTGGGACGTGAATTCCTCCCTAGGAAAAGTTGAAATTTGCTCATATCCAAGCAAAGCCAACTGTTTTTAAAAGAAACCTCCAAAAACACTTCTGTGTTTGTAGGAGAGCCAGAGGAACTCGACTTTGGAGAAAGAAAAAGCAAATTAAAAGCCATAAAGCACCAAGTGCCTGGAGTTGATCTTGGCTCTGCTGCGGGGAGAGGATGATGAGGGATTGATTGGAAGCTCCTTTTTTTTAGTTTTTTTTCCCTCCAATTTTCAATTTGTGGCCAAGGGTAGGGTGGGAGATTTCTCTTGAGCTTACACCGTGGTCTTGAGAGGCTTTTGGTGGATTTTCCAGGGAAAACAGGGTGGTAGTTATGGCAGAGTTGACCAGTCTTGTGTCTCAGTGGCTTCTGCTCCTTGTGCTTCCCACGGACATGGACGTGCCCTGGTGGGATGGACCAGGGGATCCTTCCCACCAGGGATGGAGGTTTGGGAATGTGGGATGGGCAGGGATGTGCACAGGGATGTGCAGGGATGTCCCTTTGCTGCTGGCAGCTCCTTGGCTGCCCCTGCAAGGACCTGGCTCCATCTCCAGCCCTGCTGGTGCTTGGTACCACCCAGCCCTGCCTCTTATCAACCCAAATTCCTGGCAGCCAGGGGTTTCCCCTCACTGAGGGCTCCTCTCCCACCTGCACCACACCAGTTCTTGTTGGAGAGGACCTTCCCTTGGCCAGCAGCAGATCCTGCTTCCCTCCCACCCTCAGGCTGTGCGCTTTTGGGTGTTCCCGTGGTTTTATTATCACATTTCTCTGCTCCATTACGTGGGTTTGGGCTTTTTCCCGGGATTGCTTTTCCCTGTGCAGCGTGGCTGGGTGCCTGTGGTGTGTGTTTTATAGCTCAGTGTCCAGCCAGAGGTGGGCCCATCCCATAATCCCATCAGGAATGATGGCTGGAGCTGGGCAGGACGGGGCTCTGCTGTGCCAGGGGGTCTTGGGGGCCTGCAGAGTTGGATTTCTGGGATAAATTCTACCAGACATTTTGCAAGGAGTTGTTTTTAACCTTCTGCACACCAGGAAATGTTACAGCTGCGTGTTTGAGTGCTGCAGGAAAAGTTTGGTTTCGTTTTTAGTGGAGTTTTAGTAAGTGTGGTATTTTTAGCAAGATGTGACACTGTCACCAGCCCCAGACCTGCTGCTGCTCCATGCCTGGGGGGACCTGAGGGAGCAGCTGGAGCCATGTCAGGGCATGTTCAGGTTGGATTTTAGGAGAAGATTCTTCCACCAGAAGATACCCAGGCTCCCCAGGAAAGGTTAAATCCAGGGGCAACACCATCCATGCCAGGAAGCTGTGAGGGTGCACCCATGGAAATTTGCTCACCAGGGTTTCCCTAAAGCCTTCTCCAGCTCCTAGCAAAGCCTGCTTAGGATTTGGAAAAGAAAAATGTCCCCTCTGTGGGGCCCTGATTTGTTTGGATGGATTTGTTGGGATGGAAAGCTGGATTTGTTGGGGTGGGGGGAGCAGGCAGCAGGTCCCCCTGGCTCGTAGGGCTGGATTTGACCTTGCAGCATTCCCTGTCCCTCACAGGAGGGAAAAACCCAGCGTGAAGAGCAGGTGTGGGTGCCTTTGAGGAGCTGCTGGCGCTGTCAGGGTGTGCTCTGGTCGCCCACTGGTTTCCTTCCCCCCACCATTCATTTCGGATGCTGTGTGTGGCTTTGGGTATAAACAGATGGGGCTGGGTTTCCCCCTGCTCTATATTTAACCCCAGGCTAAATTTAAAATGCTTTCAGACGAGTTTGCAGACCATTGTCTCGGTGATTTCTAAACAATTCTTGCCCCTTCCACCCTTTGTTTCCCCCCTACTTATCCCTTTTATCCTCACACAGCCCGGATTTGAGGCTTTGCTGGTGACCTCTGCATTCAGAAACATTTTGGGTCCATCCCCAGCCCCAAAACAGGGCTCCCATCCCAAATCCAGCTGTAGGGAGGGCCTGGCCCCCATCCTTCAGTGTGTGTGTGCATCCCTGCAGCCAGGAGGGACAGACAGACCCAGGATGCTGCTGTCAGGACAGGAAATGCCTTTCCATTATCCCTCGTTTGTGTGTAGATTCCCACTGCCTTTGGAGGCCTCGGGGTTCCATGCTGAGGGGATTTTTCCAGCTGTTTCTCCACACAGCCACATCTGGCAGAGGCCTTTAGCAGGAAGTTTCCCATCTCCTTGTATAAATAGACGTGGGGAGGGGGAGCATCCCTGCAGATTCCAGGCTTGTGGATCCATCAGTGAGAGCTGTCAGGGCTGTAGCTGCCATAATTAATATAAAATTCATTTGATGCAGGTGTTTCAAAACACATTTGTGGCTTACACTTGGGGTTTTTTCCTACTTTGTGCATTGCTGCCCAAGCAGGGGGGAATTTCGGGACGCCACAGCAATTTATTTTATTTTATTTTATTTATTTTTTTTATTTTATTTTATTTTATTTTATATGTTATGTTATGTTATTTTTGTTATTTTATGTTATTTAATGTTATTTTATTTAATGTTATTTTATTTAATGTTATTTAATGTTATTTTATTTTATTTTATTTTATTTTATTTTATTTATTTTTTATTTCTATTTTATTTTTTTAACAAGAATTGCCAAAATCAGTGAGGTGTGGGGTCTCTGGTGGGAGGCACTGTGTGCTTGGGCTCTTTCCACACCACCTGGAAAAGCTTCAATCCCAAATGGCATTAATGGGTGGAACTGGGTGGATGGTGAATGGTGCCAGGCAAGGGGAGCATCCTTCCTCCCTTCCTTGCTTCCTGATGGAGGTTATTTCTTCTTATTCCTTCTTATTCCTTCTTATTCCTCTTTATTCCTGTGTTCTGCCCCTGGCAGCAGCTCTAGGTCCCCTCTCTTACCTGTCCCAGCTCTGATAAGCTCAGCCTTGACTCCAAGCCTGGTTTTCCCTGTTTTTATTCCCAGCAGGACCCGACAGGAGGGGAGGCTCTCCTCGAAGGGGAAATGTTTGCACACAAGTTCTCCCTTCCCTTTTCTGGCTCTGTGCATCCCTTCCAGCCAGCCACATTCCTGGCATACCAGCCCTGGGGATGGCTTGGGAAGCATTTCAAGCAGGCTGGAGTATCTCCTGCTCGGGCTCTCCCCCTGCAAATTTCCTCTTGCTGCATTCCAGAAAAGGGGCACCAAATCCTTCAGGAATTGCTGCTCCCCCTCACAGTGCCTGAGGAGACATCAGCTCTGTATTCCCACCTAAGGAATTTGGGTCTGGCTCTTATTTTCTGTTGGATTTCGTTTTCAAGCAGAGGGAGGAAAAGAAAAAAAAAATTGCATGGGAGGAGGGGGAGAAAGGAAGAGCAGCATTAGGAGTGGATGAAAATCCCTTTGTAAAACAAGGGATTTGGATATAACTTCTAATTAAAACTTTTATGTTTAGGACCTGCTGGTGTTTTGCAGCCAGGCTGGAGTTTTGTGGCAGCTCTGAGGGAGCAGGAGGCAGGGGCTGAATCCAGAATTTCCAGGATGATCCCAGTTATGTGTTCCTACAGCGTTCCTGCTCCCTGGTGTAAACCTGGAGTAGCAGCTCACGGCTCAGGCTGTGCTCCAGCCGTGCCTTCAGCCTTCCCTGCTTGTCCTGGCCCATCTGGCCCCTGTCCCAGCTCCAGAGGACACGGGTGACGTCAGGGGAGCTCTTGCCCATGCTTGCATCAGCCACCACGTTGGTGGTCGGAGTGTCCTGTGGGAACGGGCTCCTTTTCCTCTCAGCTCCACTGGGCTGACCCAGCTGCTCTTCCACAGGGGCTCTGCAAGTGTTTCTGGAAAAAAAAATAGGGAAAAATTTATTTTTCCTTATTTTTTTCCTTTATTTTAATCGTATTCAGTGCAGGAAGGAATGTTGCTCTGTTGGGTGAGGGGAGAGCAAGTGGGAAGAGCCAGTCCCCATCCGAGGAGATGCTGCAGTGGCAGAGAGGGATGTGAACAGGGAAAAAGCTCAGTCCTGTGGGTTTTCCCTGCTCCCACATCAGCCTGGTGCTTGGTGCTTTTATAATTGTATTACAGCAACCTGGCAATGCTTGGGAAATGGGGAAAAAGACCAATTTACAGTTCCAAAAAACTCCTGAATGCCAGAGGGCTGCTTGTGTCCATCATGGTGCAGGACCAGGCTGTTCAGGGATTTGCAGGCAGTGCTGTGGTCCTTGGGAGCATCCAGTTTGTGTTCCAGGATGGGATAAGGAGAGCAGGACAGGCTCTCCTGTATTGGGATCAGTGTCTGGGTGCCGTGGGAGAACTCAGAGCCTTTCTAACAGCCTGGCCTCTGTCTGTGTCCCCCAGGCTGGTTCCCCGAGGTGACACTGGGGACCCCGTCCCCATTCCAGACCCCACAGGGGGTTTTGGAAGTGCTTCTGGAAAAAAAGAGGGAAAACTTTATCTTTCCTTGTTTTTTTTTCCTTTATTTTAATCATATTTAGTGCAGGAAGGGATGTTGCTCTGCCTGGTTGGCCGGGTGAGGGGAGAGCAAGTGGGAACAGCCAGTCCCCATCCAAGGAGATGCTGCAGTGGCAGAGAGGGATGTGAACAGGAAAAAGCCCAGTCCTGTGGGTTTTCCCTGCTCCCACATCAGCCTGGTGCTTGGTGCTTTTATAATTATGTTACAGCAACCTGGCAATGCTTGGGAAATGGGGAAAAGGACCAATTTACAGTTCTAAAAATCTCCTAAAGGCCAGAGGGCTGCTTGTGTCCATCATGGTGCAGGACCAGGCTGTTCAGGGCTTTGCAGGCAGTGCGGTGGTCCCTGGGAGCATCCAGGTTGTGTTCCAGGATGGGGTAAGGAGAGCAGGACAGGCTCTCCTGTATCGGGATCGGTGTTGGGGTGCTGTGGGGTACCTTTCTAACAGCCTGGCCTCTGTCTGTGTCCCCAGGCTGGTTTCCCGAGGTGACAGCGGGCTCCCCATCGCCGGCAGAGGGGCCATGGCCATGTAGTGCCCGCCGGGAGCGGAGATGGCAGCGCAGAGGATCCGGGCGGCCAACTCGGGAGGGCTCCCGCGCTGCCGCTCCGAGGGCGCCCTCATCGACCTGGGCGAGGCCTTCGCGGCTGAGAGCGCCCTCTGCGACGTCAAAGGTGCCTGGGAATCATCCCCCTCCTCATTCCAGGACACCCCCATTCCCTGGGAGGGCTCAAAAGGTCCCTAGGCATCCCCCCCTCCTCACTCCAGGCCCATCTCCATCGCCTGGGATGGCTGGAAAGGTGCCTGGGCATCCCCCGCTCCTCATCCCCTGGGAGGGCTCCAAAGGTGCCTGGGCATCCCCCCCTCCTCATTCAGGCCCATCCTCAACCCTGGGAGGGTTCCAAAGGTGCCTGGGCATCACCCCCTCCTCATTCCAGGACATCCCCATTCCCTGGGAGGGCTCCAAAGGTCCCTAGGCATCCCCCACTCCTCACTCCAGGGCCATCTCCATCGCCTGGGATGGCTGGAAAGGTGTCTGGGCATCCCCCCCCCCTCATTCAGGCCCATCCTCATCCCTGGGAGGGCTCCAAAGGTGCCTGGGCATCCCCCTCTTCCTCACTCTAGGCCCATCCCCAGCCCTGGGAGGGCTCAAAAGGTGCTTGGGCATCCCCCCCTCCTCATTCCAGGCCATCCCCAATCCCTTTGGAGGGCTGGAAAGGTGCCTGGGCATCCCCCCCTCCTCATTCCAGGCCCATCTCCATCCCCTGTGAGGGCTCAAAAGGTGCCTGGGCCTCTCCCCCCTCCTCATCCAGCCCCATTCCCATCCCCTGGGAAGGCTCAAAAGGTGCCTGGGCATCCCCCCCTCCTCATCCAGACCCTTCCTCATCCCTGGGAGGGCTTGGTGACACCAACAAGGCGGTGACAAAAGTGTTTCCCTCTCTCCAGCGCTGGGAGCCTGCAGGTTGCTCCTCCAATAATCCTTTTTTGGGGAGTTTTTTTCAGCTTTTATTGCTTTTTTTTTCCCCTGCTGTGTTTTCCTTTTATGCTGTGGTCAGGTGGGAGGGGAATTGCTGCTCCCCTGGCAGGAGAGCACCCCAAGGAAAAGCTCCAGGTGGAAGCTGGAGAGTGCTGAGGGCCTTGAGAGTAAACAGGCACAAAGGAGATTGTTTTTGCAGGTGTAGCACCTGAACATCAAACACTTGCTGCAAATTAGATGGGTTTCAATGCAAACCCAGGAATTGCTCCTCTTCTCCGAAGAGTTTCAGCACATCCCTGTTAACCCCTGCATGCCCAGCTGGAGGGAAAGGGAACAGCCACTTGCCTGTCTGATCTGGAATGAAAAATGCCCCATCCTGCAGCATGACTGAGTTAACAGCAGCTTCCAACCTAGCAGGCTGCCAAAATAATTCCAATTTAGAGTTTCTGTGCTGTTTCACACTGGATAAGTGTCCCCACACCTTTGCCTGCTGGCAGATGAGCTGTTCAGGATGTGTACAAAACTCTTCTCCTTGAAATACTCAGCCCCCCAGGCTATATTTAAAGGCCTCTCTTTGCTCAGCTCTATCTTCCCTTTTTATTGTGGCTGAGAAGTGCTGCCAGCCTTCGAGTGGAGGCTGCAGGGATGTGCATTCTGAGCTCCCATCCCTTTGTCTCTGGGATTTTAAGGGCTTCCTGTGTTTTCTAAACTCCCTTTTCCTCCCACAGAGCTCTGTTGAAGCAGGTGCTGTCCCAGTTCCCTTGCAGCTCCCTGCTGGTTAAAATCCAGCTTTCCTTGTTTTCCTCAGACTCTCTGGGGAGGCAGCACACATTTAACCATTGATGGGACACCATCTGCAGCTTGGTTTTAGTGCTTTTTTACAGAAACACATCCTGGAAATGAGAGCAAAGCCAATAAATAGGGTGGCAGTGTAGGCTCAGCCCAGCCTGGATGTAAATTGGGATTCCCTGGCAGAAAACTCTTCCACTGGCACTTCTGAATGGGGTTTGGAGATGCTGCCAGGACCAGAACAGCAGTGTGGGAGGGAGGGGTGGGATTCTGTGAGGGTTCAACCTGGGTAACCTTCAGAACCACAGAATAGTTTGATTTGGGAGGGACCTGAAAGCAGAGACATCTTCCCCTAGCCCAGGTGGCTCCAAGCACCATCCAACCTGGCCTGGAACACTTCCAGGGATTCAGGGGCAGGCACAGCTTCTGTGGGCATGTTTCAGATGTGCAGGAGAGGGGTTATAGCAGAGCAAGAGGGCTTTTAACCTGTAGGGAGAGTTGTCTTGGGTTTGGATGAACCCTTTAAGGTAGACAGATGTGAATGTACCAGAAATAGTGGAGTTTTCTTGAAAAAATCTTATGGAGAAAAATACCTGCAGGCTTGAGAGGTTGCCCAGGGAATCTGTGGACCTGCAAGTGCTCGGAAAACACATGGATGTGGCACCTGGGGACATGGCTTAGTGGTGGACCTGGCAGTGCTGAGTTAATAGTTGGACTAGATAGTCTTGGAGGCCTTTTCCAACTTTAATGATTCGGTGATCCCAAAACCACCTTCATCACTTAGAACAGCATGGAATGGTGACCTGGAATAAAGGCTTCCAAGTCAGTGGTGGCTCTGCTGAGCATCTCTCACGCTGCTGTCTCCTCCTTGCCTCCTCAGTGCCTTCTCCCAGTGCCTTGCTGGTGGACAACCCCACGTCCTTCGGGAACGCCAAGGAAGTGGTGGCGATCAAGGACTACTGCCCCACAAACTTCACCACCTTGAAGTTCTCCAAGGGGGACCACCTGTACGTGCTGGACACGTCAGGAGGGGAGTGGTGGTACGCCCACAACACCACGGAGATGGGCTACATCCCCTCCTCCTACGTGCAGCCCGTCAGCCACCGCAACTCCTCCCTCACCGACAGCGGCGTCATCGACAGCCTGCTGGAGAGCCCCGACGAGGGTGTCAAGGAGCTCGACCTGCTCGGGGAGTGGACTGAAGGGAAGAGAAACTCTGCCAAATCCTACCACAACAACCCCTTCCTGAATGGAGTGCACACCAACCCGTTCCTGAACGGGAATTCGCAGGCGGCGGCGCCCGGCTTGGACAAAGAGTCCGACTCCAGCATGGCCGTGGATTTGTTGCTCTTCGACACGGCCGCTCCCATGGCAGCTCTCTCCACTTCAGCTGCCAACAGCAGCCTGGGGAACCTTTTTGATGAGTTTCCCTCCACCAACAGGCTGGATGTGGAGCAGCCCGTGAGGAGGGACAACCCCTTCTTCCGAAGCAAACGCTCCTACAGCTTGTCCGAGCTGTCTGTCCTCCAGGCCAAGTCGGACGCACCGGCCTCGTCGAGTTTCTTCAGCGGTTTGAAGTCTCCCACCCCTGAGCAGTTCCAGAGCAGGGAGGACTTTAGGACAGCGTGGCTGAACCACAGGAAGCTGGCTCGGTCTTGCCACGACTTGGATTTGCTTGGCCAGAATCCTGGCTGGGGTCAGACGCAGCCAGTGGAGACCAACATCGTGTGCAAGCTGGACAGCTCCGGCGGGGCCGTGCAGCTGCCCGACACCAACATCAGCATCCACGTGCCCGAGGGCCACGTGTGCCCCGGCGAGACACAGCAGATCTCCATGAAGGCCATGCTGGACCCGCCGCTGGAGCTCAACAGCGACAAGTGCAGCACCATCAGCCCTGTGCTGCAGATCAAGCTCAGCAACATGGAGGTGAAGACCTTCATCATCCTGGAGATGAAGGTGTCGGCGGAGGTCAAGAGCGACGCGGTGAGCAAGAGCCTGGTGGGGCTGCAGTGCCTGCGCAGCGACATGAAGGAGGGGCCCTACACACCCATGCAGCTGAGCTACTCCTATGGGGACACCATCCAGGTGCAGCTGGAGAACCTGGAGCCCTGCATGTACATCGCGGCCGTGGCGCAGGGCCAGAACATCCTCTACCCTTACACCGTGTGGGATTACATCAGCAAGAAGATCACGGTGGGCGTCTACGGCCCCAAGCACATCCACCCTTCCTTCAAGACCGTGGTGGCCATGTTCGGCCACGAGTGCGCCCCCAAGACCCTGCTGGTCAACGAGGTCACCAGGCAGTGCCACAGCCCGGCTCCCGTCGCCCTGCAGCTCTGGGGGAAGCACCAGTTCGCCCTGTCCCGGCCCCAGGACCTCAAGCTCTGCATGTTCTCCAACATGACCAACTACGAGGTGAAGGCCAGCGAGCAGGCCAAGATCGTGCGGGGCTTCCAGATGAAGCTGGGCAAGGTCAGCCGCCTCATCTTCCCCATCTCCTCCCACGACCCCAACGAGCTGTCGGACTTCACGCTGAGGATACAGGTCAAGGATGACCAGGATGCCATCCTCACCCAGTTCTGCGTCCAGACGCCGCAGCCGCCGCCAAAGAGCGCCATCAAACCCACGGGGCAGAGGCGGTTCCTGAAGAAGAACGAGGTGGGGAAGATCATCCTCTCCCCGCTGGCTGCCACCGCCAAGTATCCGGTTTTTCAGGACCGGCCGGTGTTGAGCCTCAAGTACGGGAAGCTGCTGAAGACGGTGGTGAGGCAGAGCAAGAACCACTACTTGCTGGAGTACAAGAAGGGAGACGTCATCGCCCTCCTCAGTGAGGAGAAGATCAGGTTGAAAGGCCAGCTGTGGACCAAGGAGTGGTACATCGGCTACTACCAGGGCAAGGTCGGCCTCGTGCACACCAAAAACGTGCTGGTGGTGGGGAAGGTCAAACCCAGCTACTTCTCCGGGCCGGACCTCACCACCAGCCTGCTGCTGGAGCAGATCTTGAGGCCCTGCAAGTTCCTGACCTACATCTATGCCTCAGTGAGGACTCTGCTGATGGAGAACCTCAGCAGCTGGCGCTCCTTTGCCGACGCTCTGGGCTACCTGAACCTGCCGCTCTCCTTCTTCTGCCGGGCGGAGCTGGACAGCGAGCCGGAGAGAGTGGCCTCCGTGCTGGAGAAGCTGAAGGAGGACTGCAACAGCGTGGAGAACAAGGAGAGGAAGTCCTTCCAGAAGGAGCTGATGACGGTGAGTCTGAGGCCTGGCAAAGGGGGGCTTCGTTCCTGGCTCTGCAGAGGGAGCAGGGGAGGTGCCAGTTCCCTAATTCAGTCTTTAGAGAGTGAAATCCACCTTCAAGGTCTTCTGAGGACTGCTGGGCACTGCCAGGTGGGAGTCCAGCCCTGTGGTGGGTGGGATCTTGGTTTAGCAGGATCATGGCAGTAATGAGGGATGCGCTGAGGTGCTTGGAATTCCAGAATCACACCATGGCTTGGGTTGAAAGAAACCTCAAAGCTCATCCAGTCCCACCCCTGCCATGGGCAGGGACACCTTCCACTGTCCCAGGCTGCTCCAAGCCCTGTCCAACCTGGCCTGGAAGACTTTGAGGGATGGGGAGGCTTTTTCTTTGAGTGGCACCTCTGAGCTGGGATGTTTTATACATGACAAATGGAAATGTGTGACTTGCTCCATGTCCTGAAAGGAATTTGGGAGGAGCGCTGCCTGCCAGTATTCCTAGGATGCCGTTAGCAACTAAATCCCTCACAAAATATCATCTGCACGATAGTTTCTAGCACTTAATAGGAAGTGAGCCAAAGAAAATACAGGGCAAAATGTCTGGAAGAGATTTGCAGCTCCCTCCCGTTCCGTGCTGTCCCACAGGAGCAGAGTAACTGAGTTATGGAGAAGAGCATGGTTTAAAATGTCAATTGGATTAAGGAATAGCGGCGGCCTTGCTTGGCAAAATGAAATTACAGCAAAAGGGGACTGGAGCTGAGTGGAGGAGTTCAGTTCCCACACTCCTTTTAGGGAGAAGGGGGGAATTTAAGGATTGAGTAGGAGGTGTTACGAAGAGTATGGAAGCCATTGTTACTCATGGAAATGTTGTCTGGAGAGCTCCCTGTGCCCGGGTACCACTCTGGGGCCTGTGGGGCAATGTTCCAGCCCTGACTTTCAGCTTTCAGGTCATGCCACCAACGCTGCTTCTGCAGCAGGGTTCTCCTGGCCATCAGTGACCCTTTCCTCGCCCAGGATTGGAAAATCCCACCCCCGTTTCCCCGCCAAGGGAGGGTTTGCTCCTTTAATCATCAGGCTCAATGATTGTTGGGATGAAATCCGTGCTGCTCTTGCTGGATGCTCCCGGGACTGTTTGCTTTACCTGTTTGCAAACCCCCTAGGTGTTGCTTTTATCTCTCCCCATTGTTTTCAGGGATCCCAGGCAGTGTGTAGGTCATGTAGAATCCTCACGGGGAGACAAAGGGAAAGATAAGGCTCAGGGAGCTGCTGACTCCAGGGGAGGGCTGGGAGCTGAGGGAAAACATCCTGCTCCCCTGTGGCTGTCAGGAGAGCAGAGTCCCAGGGCAGGTTTTATTCTCCTTGTTTGTCTAATCCTGCTCTCTGTGAGGCTGAGCCTGCGGATAAAGGATGAGCTCCCTTCTTGGTGGAACATGATGCTGCCTCCAAAACCCCTGGCTGCCGTCAAATCCTCCTTAGCCTATGGAGAAATTAGATTGAGCCTGTTGAAAGAAGAAAATAATGATGTTTCAGGGGATGGCAATGGAGCAGTAATGGATTTTATTGTGTTCAAATCTGATTTTATTTGTAACAAATGGACTGGCTTTCTGGCAAGGGGAGCCAGCTGCACTAAGCTCCAGTGTGGCCATTTCAACTGAAAGAAAGTTGGTTTGTCTCCCCTCAAAAGGACTGGGAAGGGAGAAGTAGAAGTGGGATTATCAGTGTTGAGTACACAAAGCGCCAGTGGCAGAGTCGTGCACCAGCAGCCAAGCAAGGAAAAGCCTGGTCATGATGACTGGTTAATCAGTAATGTGCCTTTAATTACTACTTCTCTAATCAGGCACCAGCACTGGAGTGTGAAGGTAACAGGGGGGGATGTGGCTCAGGAGTTGCTCAGCAGAGAGGGAAAGCTCTCCCTGCCTCCTCTCTGCCCCTCAGAAGCAGGCAGCACACGGATGGCTCGGATCAAAAAGCTGGGCATGGATTCAAGAAGATTTCATTGCCCCTGGTGCCTGGCCCGTGGGGTTAGACCTGCCCTGAGACACAGCTTTTCTCCCTCCTTGGTTGTCAGAGAGACTCTCATTTATCATCCTTCCAACAGACTCTGCTGTTGGGAAAAACACGGCTCTGCTGGGAACGGCCCCTGGCACGGCAGCAGGGAGCTGTGGGGAGGAAACTCTGAGCTTGTTCTTCTCCAGGCAGCTTGTAAAGGTCACACAGGAGATGAGCTTGGGATATTTTTTTTTCCCCTCCCATTGTTTTGTTTGCTCTGACTCGTGGTATCCAGGTATCCATGTGCTGCTGCCTGGCTCCTGCCAAGAGTTTCTGCTTGTCCCTGCTGTGTGCAGGCCTCAGAGAGCTGCTGGGAGGCTGGAGCTGTCCTAAAGTCCTGCAGGTCAGGGTGTCCACGGCTTTGGGTTAGAAAGGACCTTAAATCCCATCCCCTGCCATGGGCAGGGACACCTCCCACAATCCCAGGGTGCTCCAAGCCCCATCCAGTCTGGTCTGGGACACTTCCAGGGATGTGAAGCCACATCTCCGAGCAACCAGTGCCAGGGGGGACTCACCACCCTCAGCATGCTGAGATCCAGCTGGGCATCACTCCCCATGAAAGCAGTGCAAGACTTTATGAGGTAAAAGAAAAAAAAAATCAGTATTTAAGGCTGAGAGTGTGTATTTTAAACATGCGAGATGATTTTGGAGGTGGTGACAGCCAAAACAGTAAGTGAGAGAGATGTTTGATGCCCAAAGAAGGGTTATTTTGGGGAACACTTGTACAGAGACAACTTTTTTTGGGTCAAAACCTGACCTGTATCCTGGAGAGGATGATGAGCCAGGAGCTTGTGCAGGAGCATCCTCTCACCCCATGGCTCTCATGGTCTCCTTGGGGACACAGGGCCTTTATCCCCCGGGTTTGAGGAAGTCCCAGGGGGGAGCTGTTTTCCCTCCACAATGCTCCTTTCCTTCATTAGGAAATGGGATTCTGCATTTCAAAGCTGGGATGTAAATTCAGCCTCCCCTGGATGCCTTTTAAGTTGAGGTGTTTCTGCTTTGAACTGGGATTTGAATATCAAACACCCTCTTTGCTCTTTGCTGGGCTGGCAGAGCCGGTTCCCAGCTGCTCCCAGGGGAATAAACAATAAACAATAAATATTTCCAAGGGCTCTGGCAAAGCACAGCCCAGGTCACACCTGGGTGATGAGGGATGGAGACGCAGTGAGTGGACCCAGCTATCCTGGGAGGCTTGTCCAGGGCAAGGGAGGAGGATGGAAACAATTGTGGCATAATCCCACTGGAAGATTAAACCTGCTGAGCTAATCCCAGTGTCTCGCCGTTGTTTCCAGTAATATTCCCCCTCTGGCTGCCACCTGGGCGTCTGGGATGCCTTGCACCCCATCCCCTGGTGTCCTGTCACCTGTGCCCGTGGGGCTGGAGCTGCCAGGGCACAGCAGGTGGTGCTGTGGCCGTCAGAGTCAACCAGACCCACCCATCTCTCCCAGAGTTGTTGTTTTGATTGATTTTGTTTGATTTTGCAGCTCTTTGATGAGGTGCCCTCCTGGGTGTTTTCCTTTCTGCTGCTTTGTTGTTCACCTGGAGCAGGAGAATCCATCTCCTGCAGCTCCATCCTTCTGAACCCAGCTCCAGGCACTGCCTCTGACCTCGGGCAGGAGATGGGAGCAGCTCCTTCATCCTGCTCCCCCAAAGGCCAGGCTGTGCAGGGATTGGCATCCAGCTGCCTGGAAAGGCAGGGTTGGGAATGTTCATCTCCCCCCTTCCTTAGGACCCTGCAGAGAGGGAGCTGGATACAGAGGGGAGCAGGATCCAGAGATGGTGGAGGATTCAGAGAGGGAACTGGGGAGAGGCTGGATCCAGAGAGGGTGGAGGATCCAGAGAGGGTGGAGGATCCAGAAGGGAGCTGGATCCAGAGAGGGTCCAGGATCCAGAGGGGAGCTGGATCCAGAGGGTGGATGATTGAGAGAGGGAGCTGAGTCCACAGGGGGAGCTGAATCCAGAAAGGATGGAGGATCCAGAGGGGGATCAGGATCCAGAGAGGGAGCAGGATCCAGAAGGGAGCTGGATCCAGAGGGAGCAGGATCCAGAGGCAAGCTGGATATAGAGGGGAGCTGGATCCAGAGGGGCTGCAGGATCCAGAGAGGTGATAGGTCCAGAGAAGGAGCTGGAACCAGAGGGGAGCTGGAGCCAGAGGCAAGCTGGATCCAGAGGGGGAGCAGGATCCAGAGGAGGAGCAGGATCCAGAGGGGGAGCAGGATCCAGAGGGGGGGAGCAGGATCCAGAGGAGGAGCAGGATCCAGAGGGGGAGCAGGATCCAGAGGGGAGCTGATCCATGGGCTGTAGGAGAGGAGGTGGTTCAGTTCTGGCACAGGTGTGTGAGATCTAAACGCTCCTGGAATGTCTTTTTGCCAAGCCAAATGTGCTCCTTGGGATGGATTTTCCCTGCTTGTTGGACGAGGGGGTTTATGGGCTCCCTGGCTCCCACAGGAAGCCGGTGTCAGCACTTTGGAGGAGCAGGCACGTGCTGGGCTGCAGCTGTGATTAGAGCCCGGCTCAGCTCTAAGCTGGGAGCAGATAAGGGGGAAATCAGCGTGCATTTGCTTTGCAAATCGCTGGAGTGGTTTCAGATGTTCCCATCTTCCCTCCCCCAACTGTCCCCGTGCAGTCTCCAGTGGGAGGATTTAACCCTTCTTTGCCCAAGAGCCAAACCTGGATTTTCCCAGACCCCTGTGTTGGGAGGGGGTGTCAGGACCCAGAAGGGCAAAAAGGGGATTCTGGTCACTTTGGGAATCACCTTATCCTGATGATTTCTACAAGAACCATCCCCGTGCTGCTGTGAAGGAGTGGGTGGGGTCTGTTTCCTTGATTTCCATTTTCAATAACATCAAAGCCCCCCTTGAGGTTCAGGGTGGGATTTGCCCAGGGTCTGGGGTTGCTGCTGCTGGGACTGTTGTGGTCCAGAGGCTGTGGGAGCCCTGGGGAGTGGGATGATGATCCTGGCACTCAGATCCCATCCTCTGAGAGTGAACACTGCCATTAAACCTTTCCTTTTCCCAGGCTGCACTGGGGCTTCTCCCCTACTGCAGCTTCATCCCACTCTGAGGGGATTTTAATGTGATTTGATACTTCAAGGCAGGAACTAACCCCACTCCATCCTTTTTTGCCTGACTAAATCATTCCTACCTAGAAAACCCAGACTGATGCATTTGCTCTTTCCACTTCAAAACCATTTGTGGAAAATCTCAGCTTTTAGGACAATAAATGATGCAGGAAGAGGAGGAGGAGAAGAGGAAGAGATCCCAAGCTGAGCAGTGGTCCTGTAGTGTCAGAGTCTTCACCAGGGTCTCAGTCACCCAGTCTCCCCCAGGTCCCATCCCAGACTGTCCTGGCTGTGCCCCACTGCTCTGAAGGATCCTGCAGCTCTGGGGTGGAGTCTGGATTAGTTCCCTTGATTAAAAGCATCTGTTGTCCTCAGCCCCTGGGATGCTTTAAACTGCTTAAGGTGGGGCCTGGACGTCTCAGAAGGGGCTGCCTGGAGAACCAGGCTGCAAACCCCACCCAGAGGGGTCCAGCACTTTGTTCAATTAATGGGATTATTCTCTTGCCAAGCCTGCTGGCCTCATTTCCCCAGCTGTCACTAAAAAGGAGGCAGGAGGATTTTTGGGACGCTCCAGGGGAGCTCACCCGGCCTTGACTCCCTGCTTGCTTTTCCCTGTGTCCTGCAGGCCCTGCTGAAGATGGACTGCCAGGGGCTGGTGGTGAGGCTGATCCAGGACTTTGTGCTGCTGACCACAGCTGTGGAGGTGGCCCAGCGCTGGCGGGAGCTGGCCGAGAAGCTGGCCAAGGTGTCCAAGCAGCAGATGGACGCCTACGAGGCCCCGCACCGCGACAAGAGCGGCTCGGTGGACAGCGAGGTGAGGGCAGGCACACCTGGATCTCCACAGATCTTGGAGTTCTCAGGGCTGGAAAAGATCTTCAAAGTGTTGGGGTCCAACCTTTGAGCCAGCACTGCCGGGCCCACAGGTTAATGGTTGGGCCCAATGGTGTTAAAGGGCATTAATAGTCTTAAAGGGCTTACAAGGCCCCGCACTGCAATAAGAGCGGCACAGTGGGCAGTGAGGTAAGGGCAGGCATGCCTGGTTCTCCACACATCCTGGAACTATCTTGGCTGGAAACACCTTCAAGGTGTTGGAGTCCAGCCTTTGAGCCAGCACTGCCAGGCCCACCACGTTAATAGTGGAGCCAAATGGTCTTAAAGGGCCTTAATGGTCTTAAAGGGCCTACAAAGCCAGTAAACAGCAAGGTGAGGGCAGGCATGCCTGGCTCTGCACAGATCCTGGAACTCTCTTGGCTGGAAAACACTTTTAAGGTGTTGGAGTCCAACCTTTGAGCCAGCACTGCCAGGCCCACCAAGTTAATGGTTGGGCCCAATGGTGTTAAAGGGCATTAATGGTGTTAAAGTGTCTACAAGGCCAGTGGACAGCGAGGTGAGGGCAGGCACACCTGGGTCTCCACAGATCTTGGAATTCTCTTGGCTGGAAAAGATCTTCAAGGTGTTGGAGTCCAACCTTTGAGCCAGCACTGGCAGACCCACGAAGTTAATGGTTTGGCCCAGTGGTCTTAAAGGCCTTTCCAACCCAAACAATTCCATGTTTCTCTGGAGTTTCCTCCAGAGCACACTCCCCTCGGAGGGGCGCAGGGATCTGAGGGTGTTGGGAGGCTGTTTTCCCAGGAATGTGCCTGTTTTGGGATGCTGGCTGAGCTCTGATCCCCTCCCACCTGTGTCCCCCTCTCCCCAGGCCATGTGGAAGCCGGCGTACGACTTCTTGCTGACCTGGAGCAGCCAGATGGGGGACAGCTACAGGGATGTCATCCAGGAGCTGCACACGGGGCTGGACAAGATGAAGAACCCCATCACCAAGCGCTGGAAGCACCTCACGGGCACCCTGATCCTCGTCAACTCCTTGGACATGCTGAGGGCAGCAGCCTTCAGCCCCCAGGACCACGAGGATTTTGCCATCTAGCCCGTGGTTGTCCACTTCTCCTTGGCTGGGAATTTTTTTTCCTCTGTTTTCCCCCCCTGCTCTCCCTTTGACTTTAAGGAGAAGAAGAGGAGGTTGGGTTTGAAGAGGCCAAAGTTGGCCTTCAAACCCTTCCCTTAGGTTTGAAGAGGCCAAAGTTTGCAAGTTCTCCACCAGGACTGGAAATCAGCAGGAGATATCCCACCCTGATGGGAGTTCATCTGGAAGGGGATGGCTTTTCATCCAGTTAAACTATTTCTTACTGAAAAAATAAAAAAAAACTTTCAGGAGGGCAAAGGGGTGGGGAGGGATCCCAAAAGAGATCACGTTTTCTAGGCATTTACAAATAAAAGTCTAATTTTTGTAACGAGCAGTAGAAGTTGTGACCAATTTGGGGAGGGGTGGGGGAAGCTGTGGCTGGTTTTAGGTTGAAGAAACTGCTTTGAAATGATGGGGTGTGAGACAAATAAGAGTCCTGTAAATATATATTTTAAGAGGAAGCACAGTAAATGCCCTTTTCCCCCATTACAGGCAGGTTTAGGGTTACCAGCTGTGACTAAAGCACTACAGGAACTTGGGCTGTCCCTAAATTTGGGATGTGTTCAGCCCAAGGAGCACCTTGCCCCACAAAACACTTTTTTTTAAATTTTAAATTTTATTTTATTTTATTCACAGGCCCTATGAGCATTTTGGTTGATTTTTGGGTTATTTCCATGTCTTTGCAGATGTGGATTTTCTTGTTTGTGGCCAGGGAGTTGCCTACTCCTGTTTTTTAACCAGGAGGAGCTTCTTCCCACCTGGATGTGGTGCAGGACACCTCTGGAAGCAGCTGGAGGTTTGGGGCTCACCAGAGACCTCAGGAGATGGATCAGGAGGATGGTGAGAGGGAATCAAAGTCCCCAGGTACTCCTGCTCTGGGGAAGAGGCCAGAAAGGGGGAGGAAATTGTTGCCATGCAGATAATCCCTCTACAGGCAAAGGGAAAGAAAAAAAAAAAAAAAAGAAGAAAAAGGGACAAGAGAGAGACTCTTTCTCCTAATTTGAAATCTGAGCTCGCTGGGGATGTTCCAGGTGCTCTTTGCCATTGATTTCTAATTCTTCAAGGCTCCTCAAATCCAGTTTCACTTGTAAATAACCTTTGTTATAAACCTGGTGCCAAAACCCTCAATATTTGTGTCACTTAGTGCCCTTATTATTTTTCCCCTCCTCCTTTTAAATCTGAGTTTTTTGAACGACTTCCTTTCCTCCCTCTGCTCCCCAGCTTTCAGATATTTCACCTGGGAGGGGAATATTTTTTGCACAGAAAGATTATTTTAAGTGCAAAGGCTCTTTTTAGTGAAAAGCTGCAACCAGAGGATGTGTAAAGGTTCCTAAAGGATGGGGGGTTTTTTCTTAAAAAAACAGTGCAAGAAAAAGAGTAGGAAAGGCATCATCTGGTGGAGGGAATGGTGCCTTTTCCCAAAATCCCATCCCTAGAATTGATCACTCTCTATGGCCACACAAACTTAAATTTCTCCTTTAGGGGCTTAAGGGGTTTCCTTTTAGGGGCTTTAGGGGGTTTCCTGTGTAGTCCCCATAGCCCAGGGGGTCCTGCCAGCAGCCCAGCCCCTTTCCCTCTCCCTGCTTTTCCATGCAGGAGCCAAAATCCCTGCTGCAGCAAGGGCCAGCTGCAGGTGCAGCCAGCAGGATGCTTTTCCCCTGGGGTTTTACCCAGATCTGGGTTTTTACCCAAATCTGAGTTTTTACCCCAATCTGGGTTTTTACCCCAATCTGGGCTTTCCCCCCTGGCTCCAGAGCTCTGCAGGAGGCTGGGCTGGCAGAGTGGCAGCAGTTGGAGCCTCCCCTGATCCATGAATAATCCCAGTTTTGTTTTTCTCCTCACCACCCTGTGCCTTCCCCAGAGCCTTGGGACCATGGCCAGTAAATTTTGGGGGCTGTGGAATAAGGGTGAATTAATTTCTCCCCATTTTTGATCAGAAATCCAATCCTTCCTCCCATGCTGGGGCTGGGAATGTGTCCCCCTTCTGAACTAAACATCAAGGCCTTCTCCCAAAATTCTGTCTGGGCTTTGCATTGCCACCCCTGTGCAGTAACTGTTCTTATCATTCATGGTCATTTTTTTAAAGAAAAAGGAGATTTTTTGGGGGTGGAAAAACCCATTCCAGTGGAAGCTGTTACTCTCCAGGTTCCCAGTTAGGTGTCATCTGCTGTTGTCTCTCCATCCCAAAGCAGAGTGGGGTTAATTTAGTGGGGTTTGTGCTAATTGTGTTAATTTAGTGCTCTGTGCCAGCACCCAGAGCCAGGGATCCTGAATCCAATCTCCTCCCTCAGCCTTCCCACCCCACTGTCTCCAAGGGAAAAAATGCCTGGAAACCATCTCACCCCAGCCTGCTGCTCTAGGTCAGGAACTTCCTGAAGTGGGACAAGGTGTGATTACAGGATTTCTTTTGGCACAGAGGAGTTTTCCTGGTTGTTTTCTGGCTGAAGAAAACACCCCTGTGTTTAACCAAGGCTGTTGTGCTGCTGCCAGCCCCAGTGGAGGTCAGATCCCAAGGCAGGGAAGGGAAATATTCTGGTTTCTGCTGGGGTTCTCACCATGGATACCCTGCTCTGGGAAACAGGGACAGCAGGCAGATGGTTTGGGGAGTTCCCCCTTAGTTCCTCCATGCTCCCTGGAATATTTCAACTTCAGGAAAATAAAGGGTTTGGGGTTTTATTCCTCAGGGAACCGAGTGCTTCAGCACCTTGCAAATGCATCCCCACAGCATTTTCTGCTCTGCTTCAGCCCTCACAAGAGAGGAATCATCTTCCATGGGCTCACCCAGCCCCAAAAGGCTGAGGAGAGGTGTCAGGAGGGGAGGGAGAGGAAAATCACCCCCTGGCTATCAGGGTCTCCACACAAAGCGTGGTCTGCAGGGAAATCTGGGGCCTGTGATGAGGCCCTGCAGCTCTCTGGGTGTTTGTTTCCATCCCCAGAAATCCCTGCTGAAATTCCCTGCAGGATTTGCTGCCTTCCCAGCTCCTCATGAACAGCCTCTTGTGGGTTGGGAGTGCTCAGAGGAGCAGGGCTGCTCCCAAATCTTCCTCAGGTTTTCCTTTTGCCACCAAATCCCTCCATTTCCAGGGCTGTCCCCTGCATCCAGCCTCCTCTGGGGGCCGTGTTCCCATGCCAGCTGGAGGCTTGATGCTTTGTTTTGTGGAAAACCATGCTGGAAGCACCTTCAGTGAGGATCACAGTGGATTCCTTGGAATTCTCCACCAGCCCTGGGATTTGCTGGGATTTGCTGCTCTTCTGAGCACACCCAGCTCAGCAGTCCTGTTCCAGTTTGGGTTTCCTTGTTTGTTGGATCTTTAATTTCCTTGCTTGTTGGATCTTTCATTTCTTTTGCCTTATTAGCCCGAGGTGACTTAATCAGGCTTGAATTTTCACAAAAAGAGGGTTTGAATGGCTGGAAATTGAGGGAGATGATGATGATGATGATCATGCCAGGAAATGCAATTCCCATCCCATGCTCACAGCATGACCCACTCAAGCCTCCTTTCAAAGCCTTTTTTTTTCTTCTTTTTTTTCTTTTTTGGCAACAGGCTTTACCCAAAGCATCCCCTGGGGCTCCCCTCCTTGCAGCTCAGCAGGTTTAATCCATGGCTGGAATTCAGGGGTTTCTGATCAACAAATGGCACCTTTGCACTTTTAAAAAAATGATTTATTATAATGAATTGGGGTAAAAGAAGGGATGTAAAGGTATGTTTTTCCCAAGGGGTGGCTGATTGCAGGATTTGGGGTGGAAGGACCTTGATGTCCACGTGAAGAGGCCTCTGGCTGGGGGAGGAATGTGTAATTTTTTTACTGTTTAACAGCCCCACTCTGTTTTGGGGTGTTTGCAGTGATGCTGGTTGTGGTTTGCCCTTCCTCCCCCTGCCCTGCCTGACTCATCCAGCCCTGAATCACCGTCCTGCTCTGCTGAGATCATCTCCGAGGGGTTGGGACAGAGCCAGCCCCACTCCAGCAGCCCCTGGGGCATCCTCTGGGCTCCTGCCCTCCACTGAACATTCATTAAAGCTTCCAGCTCCGTGGCATTGTCCAGCACAAACTGAGTCCCTGGGGCTGAACCACGGAGGGATCTGCCCCAGTGAAGCAGGGATCACGTCCCCCCACTCCCCTAAAACAGCCCAGGGCATTCCTGGGAAGGGCTCTGCTCCTTTTGTTCAGGCTGGGTTTTGGGGACAGGCTCAACAGGAGCTGCCCGTGGGGATTTGGGATTTGCTCCACGACTCTCTTTTATCACCCTGAGCAATCAGATCTGGCACAGGAGACCTTTCACCCTTCCTGAAAAGAAAAGGAATTGATGCTCTCTCCCTGAGGAGGGAGAGTCTGTGCTGCCCTTTGTCTCAGACATTTTGGCAACCCCTTTTCCCCAGGTTTCATCCCACCCACCTATAAATAACTCCTGAAAACACCTCTGCAGGTGATAATTGAAATTAATCTGAGGCTGCTCCAGATGAAATTGCCTGGGCTTGCTCCAGTGCCAGGGATCCAAACTGCCCTGGGATGGCACATTTGCAGTGCCAGGGATCCAAACTGCCCAGGGATGTGACATCTGCAGTGCCAGGGATCCAAACTGCCCTGGGATGGCACATCTGCAGTGCCAGGGATCCAAACTGCCCTAGGATTGCACATCTGCAGTGCCAGGGATCCAAACTGCCCTGGGATGGGACATCTGCAGTGCCAGGGATCCAAACTGCTCTGGGATGGCACATCTGCAGTGCCAGGGATCCAAACTGCCCTGGGATGTGACATTTGCAGTGCCAGGGATCCAAACTGCCCAGGGATGGCACATCTGCAGTGCCAGGGACCCAAACTGCCCTGGCATGTGACATCTGCAGTGCCAGGGATCCAAACTGCCCTGGGGTGGCACATTTGCAGTGCCAAGCATCCAAACTGCTCTGGGATGGGACATTTACAGTGCCAAGGATCCAAACTGCCCTGGGATGGGATATTTGCAGTGCCAGGGATCCAAACTGCCCTGGGATGGCACATCTGCAGTGCCAGGGATCCAAACTGCCCTGGGATGGCACATCTGCAATGCCAGGGATCCAAACCCTGGGATGTGACATCTGCAGTGCCAGGGATCCAAACTGCCCTGGGATGGGACATCTGCAGTGCCAGGGATCCAAACCCTGGGATGTGACATCTACAGTGCCAGGGATCCAAACTGCCCTGGGATGGGACATCTGCAGTGCCAGGGATCCAAACTGCTCTGGGATGTGACATCTGCAGTGCCAGGGATCCAAACTGCCCTGGGATGGGACATCTGCAGTGCCAGGGATCCAAACTGCCCTGGGATGGCACATCTGCAGTGCCAAGGATCCAAACTGCCCAGGGATGGCACATCTGCAGTGCCAGGGATCCAAACTGCCCTGGGATGGCACATCTGCAGTGCCAAGGATCCAAACTGCCCTGGGATGGCACATCTGCAGTGCCAGGGGATCCAAACTGCCCTGGGATGTGACATCTGCAGTGCCAAACCCTCTGGGATGCTGCAGGACAGCTCTGGGGATGATGAAGGGGCCAAGGCATCTTCTGGATCCCTTCCCATGGTTGTTCCCACAGCATTATCCCTGCACTGCTCCCCAGACTGGACCATCTCAGCTGCAATCCCAAAGCCACTGATTTTGGTGGATGCACAGGGCTTTGGGGTGGGTTTGGGTGGTTTTGGTTAAATGAGGCTGGTGCTGCTCCTGGCTGGTTGGTTTCCCTCATCCACACTCCTCAGGGAGGTGGGATGCACTCCTCATCTTCCCAAGTTGTGCTTCCATGGTTTCCCACAGTGGGAAATGATCTCCAGGAAAACTTCCCCAAACTGGAGTCGTGCCTGGGTACCAGCAGCAGTGAGTATTTGCTTTTTACAAAGGTAGATTAGCAAATAAATGAATTAAATGGGTAATTGCAGGTCTGAGCATCCAAGTGAGAGTGCCCAGGGCAAGGGACCGACCTGTGGGTGGAGGCAAGGAAGGGCCCCAGGTAAGGAAGATGGAGAGTTCCTGTGCCTGGGAATACATAAATATTTATTGATATAAAATTTATTTTAATATTTATAAATATATAAATATTTATTTATAGACTCCCCTCTAAGGGGCAATGGCTTTCAGCTGACAGAAAATAGGTTTAGAAGGAATATTAGGAAGAAACTCTTCCCTCTGAGGGTGATGAGGTTTCCCAGGGAAGCTGTGGCTGCCCCTAGAGCCCTGGAAATGTCCAAGGCCAGGCTGGCCAGGGCTTGCACACCCTGCTGTGTCCCTGTGGGCCAGGGGTCTCCATGGACCCCCCAAATTGGGGAGCTGGAGGAGCCTGAGATCCACCCAGAGCTGCCATGGCAGCAGTGGGAAAACCTCCCTGCTGCCCTTGGGGACTGGGCTGAGGCTGAGAAACCCTGTGGCTGCAGAAAAATGCCAGCAATTCCTGTCATTTCCCGTGGTCTGGCTGGTGGGAAGCAGGGAGAGGATGCTGGCTGCATCCTCCCCCCAGGGCCAGGGCTGCTGTGTCCCCCAGGACACCCCATCCCAAAACCAGAGAGCTTCAGGGCCATAATTTGCAGCTGGGCTGGGTCTGAGCAGTGCAGAAGAGCTGGGAAGCAGCACTGGCTCTTTCCCAGACTAACTGAGTGTTAAAATCCAGGGGGAAATAAGATGAACACTCAAAAGGTCCCTGGGTGGGAGCAGAAATCACCAGCTGTGGGTGGGGGGAGCTGCTGAGGTGGGAGGTGTTTGTACCCCCATTCTCAAGGGCAGTGAGGGCATTCTGGCTGCTGCCTTTTCTCTGAGATTTGAAGGATTTGCTGGGAAAGCTCAGGCTGCAGTGCCTGGAGCTCTGAGGAGCTCGGGGAGAGGAGCAGTGGCTGGCCCTGCCTCAGTTTCCCCTTCTGGGAAGTGCCCCAGTGTCAGCTCTGGGGCTTTAATCTGGGATGTGGCTGTGGATTGTCACAGACATCTTTTATGAAAAATCCTTTCCTTAGGATTTTTTCCTCCTGAGAAGCTGAGAGGCCTCAGGAACAAAATGTAAACATTGATTATCTGCTGCTGTGGAATGGAACAGGTGCATCTGTGATTGGTCTCATGTGGTTGTTTCTAATTAATGGCCAATCACAGTCAGCTGGCTTGGACTCTGTCTGAGCCACAAGCCTTTGTTATCATTCTTTCCTTTTCTATTCTTAGCCAGCCTTCTGATGAAACCTTCTCTTCTATTCTTTTAGTATAATTTTAATGTAATATATATCATAAAATAATAAATCAAGCCTTCTGAAACATGGAGTCAGATCCTCATCTCTTCCCTCATCCTAATACCCCTGTAAACACTATCACAGTGGATTGATTCCTCCATCTCCCAGCAAGAGAAGCTGGGCTGGAGGCTCTGCCCTGGTTTTTGGCCCCCAATTAAGGGGCAATAAGAGGGGACATCACCCTTCATTAATCCTTCCTGGGAAGGTGTGGTGATGATCCAGCTCCTTCCTCTGAGCCAGAGCCCCTTGTCCCAAGTGCTTTGGCTCCTAACTGGCTCAGGGAATCCAATCCTGAATTTCCTGGCTGGCAGCAGGGTCCATATTCCTGGAGCAGCTGGCTGGGGGATGAACAAGTGCCCGTGGAGTTCCAGCCATGGCACTGGGCTGGCTGGCTGGGAAGGGTGGCCTTGTCCCTGCTCCTGCCTCTGGGTGATCCCAGAGTGGCCTCTGCTGGGCACAGGGAGGCTTCTCCAGCCCTGGCCCTGCTCCTTCCTTCTCCAAGGGAAAATCAAGAGCAGGGTAAAGCAGTGAGGGTGAGGAGAGCCAAGGGAGGAAGAGGATACCTGGATTCTGCTGTTGTTTTTCTCTGGCTTTGTTAAAAATATTTCTGAAATGCAATAAGTCATGGGATGGGCATTTTGAAACTTCCTTCCTTTCAGTTTTACTTCCCCTGCACAAGGGGGTTGGAGCTGCAATTGGGATTTTTTTTTTTTCCCTCAGTTGTGCTCCTCTGATCTGAAATCAAAGAGTTCTCCCCTTGTCCATGCAGAGAAAGTCACGGGGTTGATCCAGAGCCAGTTTGCAGCAGGGCACTCGGAGAACTTCCCCTCAAGGACATTCTGAAGTGGTTTCTTTTTTGGCATTGGACACTGCTGGGAGCCAGGGATGCTCAGAGAGCAGTGGAGCCACCGTGGCTGTGCTGTGACAGCCCTGAGAGGTCTGCAGGGTCTCATTCCCAGCTGTCACCACAGCCACGGGCACAGCCTGAGCTGTCACCTCAGGAAGGTGTGGAGCTGCAGGAGCTGCATTTCCACCAGCTCAGCCCTCACACACCCCAAAGAAAGGTCTCCTCCTGTTTGTGGTGGGCAGGAAGAGGGGAAGAAAAGTGCTGGGCAGGGTGGGTGTCCAGGAGATTTGGGCACAACAGTGGGGACAGGCTGAGGACAGACCCTGCCTTGGACTTCACACACCCTCCTCTGAAATCCCTGCTTTTCCAAACTGCCAGAGAAAGGAGCAGCAGCAGGTGCTCAGCAGGACACCTGTGCTGCCCTGGTGTACTGGGATCCCCCAGCTCAGAGCCTGGAATATTCACCTGGGAGCTGTGGCAGCCTCAGGATGTCACCTCTCAGCAAGGACCAGGTCACCAGGCAGCAGGGACAGGAATGCTGAGAGGGGCTTTGTGTATCAAGGTGGCTTTCACACCATGGGGGATTCAATCTGTCCCTTCTCCAGCTCTTTTTCCATGACCAAACAAGCATCCCTCCCATAATTCTCCAGACAGAAAACACAGGAAGCCTTTATCTTTGGTATTTGGGGTTTATTTGTAGGGCTGGGGGTTGGGGTCTTTCCCTGAGCATCACCTACAAAGAGCAAATCAGTTGTGGGGGTTTATAAGCAATGCTTACAAAGATCTCACCAGCAGGTGAGCTCCAGCTACAGCACATCTGCCTGATGGGCAATTTGGGGGAAACACCAGTGCATTTCCAGCAGCTTGATATTGTTCAGGGTCTTGTAAATCCACGAAGATGTGCACAGAGCTTGGTTTGCATGACAGGAACTGTGAGTGTACAACATTTGCCTCTCCTACAACAGCAGCCACACAGAGATTTCAAACAGGAAGCAGATGGTTCTCCTGAAGTCCTCCAAAACCCCTACCTATCTCTGCTGCAGGTGGAGTTTAAAAGAAAAAGTCACTGAGTCCTCTGCACACTGACAGGTGGAAGCCAGGGGCCGGGGATTTCACACTCAGACCTTCCCCAGTGACTGCAGCACTCCTACACAAGGCATTTTCAACAACCCACTCTTAATTAAAAAGCCAAAATTAGACCAGTGGAACAGCCCTTCTCGTGCTGCTATTTCAAAGGATCCCTATCATTCCTTGGCTGAAAATCACAGTGTTTGATTCATCACAGTGCAATTCGAGCTGTTCCCTGACCCCGCTGCTGCGTCTGGAGCAGGAGCTCGGTCACCTACACCATCCCCTGGTGCTAGTGGGACTTGGCTTTGGCCGCCTTGCCCGTCCTGCCCTTCTTGCCGCAGCACCTGCGGCAGCAGCAGAGGCAGCACTTGAAGGAGATGAAGAGGAAGAGGAGGGTGACGGCCGCCAGGAAGGCGATGACGTCCAGCGAGTGGTACTGCACCCAGTTGAGGTCGTGGGCGGCGGGGCGCAGGTGAGGGGCCCCCTTGTGCCTCATCACAAACTCCACCCAGTGCACGGCCAGGTCCAGAGGGTGGATGGGTCTGTCCAGGTGCAGGTCGGAGAGGCGCTGGATGTTCTCCTTGTACCTGCCGAGAGAACGTGGAACCCTTTGAACCCCTCAGGGAAATCAAGGATACACCACAGAGGCTAGGCTGAAAGAGACTTCCCCAAGGAGCCTTGCAACACGGATCCATCCCTGTTCCTTCCCCCATATGTCCCAAATTCTCCTGGTTTTTCCTTCCTCTGTTTCCTCATTGGTTGTGGTACCCCTGGTGGCCGGTCCTGTCTTCCCTGTAGGGCACTGCCCTCAGACCATTGCCCACTGACCCCATTCTTAACCTTGTGCAGAGCACATGGACAGGGCTTTGTCCCTGATTTCCTCTTCATCGTGGTCTCAGATTGCAGGGCAATGTGTATTCCATTTGCCATCTGTATGGCTGTTGTCTCCCTTCAAGTGGGCACTTTTCTTTATCTCTTCCACACCCACTCCTCCCTCAGGGGGAGACATCTGCTGATAACAGACTATTGAATGTCCCTGCATGGCTGATAAGAACTAGAACATCCCATGGGGAGATGTGAGCCCAGAGGGAGGAGCCAAGCATTGTTACCCAGATATAATCTGAGATCCTGGGACAGCAAGACAGCTTCTCCATGGGATTTCCCAGAGGAACAGCTGCCTGTTCCACTGGTTCTTCAGATGAAAACTCCACCCTTCTACAGGATCCCTGCTCCAGCAGAACCACCCCTGACACTGCAGGAGGGCTGCAGCCACATTTCCAATGGGACTGCCACCAACAGCCTGACCCACAGGGTGTCAGGTTGGGTTCTGACTCTGGCAGTGTTGTTCTAGTTCACTGCATTCTTTATTTTATCTTTTTATTTCCTTCCCTAATAAAGAACTGTTATTCCTGCTCCTGTATCTTTGCCTGAGAGCCCCTTAATTTCAAATTTATAACAATTTGGAGGGAGGGGGTTCACATTTTCCATTTCAGGGCAGGCTCCTGCCTTCCTTAGCAGACACCTGTCTTTCCAAACAAAGATAATTGTGCAGAAATAAACCTCACTGGAACTGACCCTATAAAGGCCCTTCTGCCTCTCTTGGCTGAGCTAGCTGTGGTGAGTGTGGGCTGTGTGGACTTCACTGCCTTGCCAGAATGCTCACCCAAGTGGCTTTTCCACAGGAGTTGTGTCACCATTGAACAAGAAATGACACAAATCCACTTGAAGGCTGGTTTGCAGGAGAAGGCTGAACACTTGCTTTATTAAAACTATACTACATTACATTAATACTGTATTAAAACTATACTAAAGAGATACTATACTACACTACAGAAAACCTCATGACTGTCTGAGACAGCCAGGACACAGCTTTTTGTGACTGGCTAATCACTCAAAACAACCTTCACTGGTGCCCAATTAACAAAATCACTTTTGGTAAATCTCCAAGACACATTCCACATGTGCAAATACAGGGGCAGTGAATAGAGATAAGAATTGTTTTTTTCTCTGAGGTTTCCCACTGCCTTTCCTAGGAAAAATTCTGGGAGAGGGAATTGTGTCTCTCTCTGTTCAGAGAATGTGAATGTCACAGAGATGCTTACTGAGAAATAGGTAGCAGCATCCACCATCTAAACCCTAGGCTGCAACAAGAGAAGGTGTTGCTCAAACATGGAGTTGATGCCTTAGGATTTTAGCTTTTATGTTATTTAAATCCTGAACTGATTTAGGGTGGAATTCTACAACTCCACTGCCTGTCAGCTGCTGTTCTCCCATTTCATTTAGGCAAAACAATTCCTCTGGGCCTGAAACTCAGGGACACCCTACAGCCTCAGGCCCTGAAAAATGTCAACAGTGAACTGGGCAGGGGCAAACTGGGGATGTGTGACCTCATTGCCTGAAGCTGTAATTGGGATATTAACCCCTGATATGTGAATGGACCAAACTTAAAATTGTCTGAAAAACTTGTGACCATCATCCATCTTGGGTGTAGCCTCTGAGAGGCTTCTGACTGCCCAAGGTGTATCTACTGAAGGCCTTTAATAAATACCCACTTTATCCTCTTACCCTTGTCTAGCCTCTGTTCTAGGGGGCCACTCCAAGGCATCAGTTTTCTGGTACCCTATATGGGACAAGAAAAGCTTCTGGAAAACCCTTGGACCAGAGAAAAATCCAGCTTTTTAAAAATGCCCTCTTAAGTCTCTTAATCTTTGCTAGCCTCTGATCTAGGTAAGCACTCCAAGGCATCAGTATCCCAGGGTGGGGTGGGTTGGAAGGACCTTGAAGCTCATCCCTCATGGGCAGGGACACCTTCCACCAGGCCAGGCGGGTCCAAATCCCATCCAGGACACTTCCAGGGATGGGGCAGTGGCAGCTTTTGTGCTACTGAGCCCCTTGAGAGGGATAATGGCAAAGTTAGAGGCCCAGGAATTGACAAAAAAAGGAAAAAAAGAAAAAAAGAGGGAAAGCTCAGTTTGAGCTTTCAGCAGAATCTCTGGGGTGAAGGTCTCTGGCTGAAAGGGGAGACTGGGGGTGGAAAAGCTGGCCAGCTTTTCCAGCTGCATTATTATTGTTTTTGTTAGCAGTAATGTTATTGCTATAAAAATTGGGCAGGAAACAATGCCAATAAGCTGCTGTTTCTCAGGAATGTGGTGGAGTTTCCTAGTCCTTGGCACCCTCGAATGGGAGCAGTGAAGAGTTCTTAGGGTTCAAAGAAATTTCTGTGCTGCCTTTAAGCCCCTTGGGAGTGCTGACTGCAGCCCTGTGATGCTCCCTGGGCTTCCTCAGTGCATCCCTGCAGGTCCCTCCTGCTCTGTGCTGGGATTGTCCAGCCTTGCTGAGCCAGGCAAGGCTCTCTGTGCTCACTGAATTCCTCATGAGCACCGAGGGGGGAATAAATGCCTGAGAAAACTCACCTGTAAGATAAATGAGTGATAAATACGTTTGATATTTAACCCCACTGACCTGTGTCACCACAGATTTGAGAACAAAAGCTGCTTGCCACTTGTGTCAAATCCCTCTCTGTCACTGCCTTGGCTTTAAGAAGGTGACACAATTTTTTTGGCATCTCGATTTCTTTCATTGCATTCCCAGCCCACCTCCCCTGCTCCCTGCAGCCTCCCTTCTCTTGTACCCTGAACGAGACAGCCTGAAGTTAACCCAGGGCGAGCATCAGCTTCTCCATGGAAGCAGCTGCTCTCAAATCCAAACTTTTGATCCAAGAAGCCATTTAGGAAGAGAAAAACACCCTGTGAAGCTGGAAGTGAACATGCTGGGGCTGCACAGTAAGAAGGGGGAAGGCTGTGCCTCCGGTACTGACTTTTTGTCGTTGATCACAGCTTTCAGGGCGTTGGAGATGTCAGCAGAAGTCATCTCCAGGATGTTGAGGGTCAGCCCTGCTCCCCGGGACTCCACTCGCTTGGCATTGTCCATCTGGTCCCCAAAGAGAGGCATCAGCACCATGGGCACAGCATTGCAGATTCCCTCATAAACGCCGTGGGAGCCCCCGTGGGTGATGAAGGCACGAGTCTTGGGGTGGGCTGTGGAGGGAAGCACAGGCTTGTGTCAGCTCCTGGAAGGACTGACTCCCAGCAACACGTCCCTGGGGAAAGAACACGCACCAAAAAGGGCCGTGGCTGGGATAAATCAAGGGTTTGGGGCTGTTGTGAGCATCATCCCTCATGGGCAGACTTAGGGATTGAGACCTCTGTCTCGGTTTTGGGTATTCCTCCAACTTTAGCATTAAACCAGAGCCAGGAGAGGTTAGAAAGGATGTTACCACCAATTAGTTTTTCACCATCTCTTCCATGGTAGTGAAGGTCTCTCACAGCTGAACCTGTTCTGTTACCAGCAAATCCTGGCAACAATTCCATCACTTTAAAAACCCAAAGACCTGTCTGGAAGCGCTCCCTTGAGGACCATGAAGTTTCTTTTCAGGCCAGAAGACAGGATAAAACCACAGCTGGCTGTTGAGACAGCTTAGTCAGACATAAAGACTCATCTTCGACTGGTACTGGAGTGTTGGAAAGCCTTTTCAAACAGAGTTGTTTCAAAATTTGGCAATTCCCAGCTAAGTTCCTAAAGGACCAGCTCTGGCTCCACCAGCAGAGGAAGGTTTGTGGCCCACAGTGCTGGGTCAGGGGATGGTTACTCACACCTGACCCACAGAAGATGCCCTTGGGGCCTCACCACAGCAGCCTGGTGTCAGCCCAGGGTGTCAGACCTACCCAGGAGGTCGTTCTGAGGCAGCCACTTGACGAGCTTCACGTTCTTGGGCAGGTTGGGGGGTGCCTTGCCTGTGTAGCGCCAGAACACCTGGCAGGGGAAGCAAAGCCCACGTCAGATCCCAGCAGGAGGAGGGAGGGAGGAGGTGAGAGCAGCGTGGAGCTGCTCTGCTGGCAGGGGAAGAGGGGATTGGTACCGTCTGAGGGACTGTTCCCAAGCCCTCCGCGATTTCCATGGCTTTCTTCATGGGAATCTCGGACACCATGGAGCCCAGCGAGAAGACGACGATGCCGTGCTCTCCAGAGGCGTTCACCATGGCTTCAAATTCCTGCCAAAGGAAAGCAAGCCTTTAGTCAAAGCCCTTTGTCTTGTCAGGGGCTGGAATTGCTGCCATCTTCCCACAGAAGTCTCTGGAAAGGCAACAGAACAAGCAGTGAGCAGGACAAAACTGGGACCAGGAAAAGGAGTTATTGACAGTTCTGCATCCAAAGCTGCACGGCCAGCAGGCCCAGGGATGGGATTCTCCCCCTCTTGTGAGACCACACCTGGATCCTGCATCCAGCTCTGGGATCATCAGCATGAGAAGGACATGGGACTGTGGGAGCAAGTCCAGAGGAGAACCATGGAGTTGACAAGGAGTCCACTTATGGGGACAGGCTGGGACATCCTGTTCAGCCTGGAGCAGGGAAGATTTTTGTGTGGAGTCCTCAGAGCCCCTTTCCAGTGCCTGAAGAAGCCCAGAAGGAAGCTGGAGAAGGATTCTTCATGAAGAACTGGAGTGATGGGACAGGGAGCAATGGGTTCAAACCAAAAGAGGGGAAATTTGTGTTAAGTATATCAGGAAGAAATTCTCTCTGAGAGTGAGGAGGCCTCACAGGCTTCTGGCACAGGGTGCCCAGAGAAGCTGTGGCTCCCCCTGGATCCCTGGAATTGTCCAAGGGGAGGATGGATGGGGTTTGGAGCCACCTGGGATAGTGGAGGGTGTCCCTGCCCACAGCAGGGGATTGGACTGGATAGGCTTTAACATCCCTTCCAATCCAACCTGTCCTATGTTCCTAAAGAAAAAGAGTCTTTGGGAAGTAAAAATGGGTGCATTTAACCCAAGCCTGGATTCTGAGCTGATGTTTTTCTTTCCAGGCCATGCAGCTACAAGAGAGAATTAAAATCCTGGAAGAGGGTTCTGACAGCAGGTATCTCAAATTTCTAATATCTGGATTTATTGTATCTGCTTTGGGTGTGATAACACTGAACTGCTTCCACTTTTGTCTCTCTTTTGTTTGAGTGATTTAAATAATAGAAGGAGATCTAGCACTGGAATCCAGGAACAAAAAGATTCCAATGAAGCAGAAAAAAACAGCCCAAGGCTGGAGCAAAAATTCTTTGAAACAGAAAAATGTTTGGTTGAGCCAAGGAAGAAAAGGCAAAACTGGAGGAAATTGCTGCAAGCATCAGAGTTAAATAAGGGAGAAACAATGAACTAAATGTTTCTGTAAGTCTGGCAATTGCCATGTTATCTCTGAGATCTGAGGGGATAACCAGAGAACCATGGAATGCTTTGGGTTGGAAGGGACTTTAAAGATTGTCTCATTCCAACTCCCTGCCATGGGCAGGGACAACAGAGACTGACTCCGTCAGTTTATGCTCTTTTCCCTATTTTTGTGGTTGTCTCAAAGCGTATTTAATCCTATTTATATTCTGTGGGACGTCAGTTTTACTTTGTTTTTTAGATATTTTTGAGTTCCGAGGCCTGATTTTCTGCTCAGAAGTTCTCCTGCTATGAGGAAATTCTTTGCAGCCCTGCTTTGGGGATATGCAGGTTATTTTGGTAGTGGTTTTAATCAGTACTTGCTTATACTTTTACAAAATATCTGCAGTGGAGACTCATGCAAAAAATAAGATAATTAGGAGGATTTCTTAATGGAAAGTGGGAGATACCCCATACTGAGAAATTGTGGCCCAGCTGAAGCAAGATACAGTTGCAGTGCAGAGCATTTTACACAAAAGGGGCTTAAGTGCTGTTTCACTGGTGGTGGGGATTTAATTCCTGTCTGCCTGAACTGTCTGAAGTTCATGGAACATTCTCAGTTGGAAGGGACCCACAGGAATCATTGATCCAACCCCTGGCCCTGCACAGACCCCCCAACAATCCCATCCTGTGCATCCCTGGGAGCACTGTTCAAACACTCATGGAGCTCTGGCAGCCTCAGGGCTGTGTCCATTCCCTGGGGAGCCTGGGCAGTGCCAGCACCCTCTGGGGGAAGAACCTTTTCCTAAAATCCAACCTAAACATCCCCTGCCACAGCTCCAGCCACTCCCTCGGGTGCTGTCCCTGGCCACAGGGAGCAGAGATTGGAGCTGTCCCTCCACCGCCCTCTTAAGAAAGCTGGAGACAGGGAAAAGGAAAAGGGAATGGGAATGCCGAGGTGTCCCACAAAGTAACTTTTCCCTCATTGTTGAAGGAATGCGGCGGCGTAGAATGCACTCCCAGCCACTTCCACCCGGCATCCTTTATTCCAGCCTGGGAGCTCCATCTCCTGGAGAGAGCTCACAGCGCACCCAACAGCTAAACTCGGGATAAAAACGGGAACTAACCTGGGATAATTTGTTTTCCCGAGTGCAGCCTATGCCTCCGACCAAGACCATGTTGGGCATGAGGGGCCTGGGGTACTCAAAGACAAAGTCGTATTTCATGAGCCAAACAGCGGCGTGGCTGAACAGCTCGGGCACGGTCGCCTCCCGCTGCAGGAACTCCCGGATCAAGGGATCATAGGGGGAATAAAGGACAGAGCAGGCCAGGGAGCTGCCCAGGGTGGCCAGCAGGTTGCCCAGGCGCTGCCAGAAGGACATGCGGTCCGTGGAGCGCGTGAAAAACCGCGGGACGTAGGAAGGAGGACTGGGACACATCGTGGCCTGGAGTTCCACGCTGCACGGCAGCCCCCGCAGGAAGTACACAGAGGGCAGGGACAGATGTTCTGCCAGTATCTGCCCACATGGGAAAAAGGGATCCATAAAGATGGCATCAAATTTGCTTCCTTGGAGGTACTGGATCAGCTCTTTGTCGGACAGCAGACGCTTGCAGGAATCCAAGAACATGCTTGTAAAATTGGCAATTTTGGAGAGTTTTTTCAAGAAGGGCTGAGGTGTGAAACTCCTGTGGCCCATCTCTTTAAACTCTGCCTCCACAAACTCCTTGGTGTAGGACACAGGGTAGGTTTTCAAGGTGTAAATTGGGGATGAACGGATCCGCAAATTTATCTCCGGCGCAACCACCACGATTTCGTGTCCCTTGTCCCTGAGCTTCTCTATGACCGGGAGCATGCTGAGCCAGTGGCTGCCGTCAATGGGTATGACCAAGAGCTTCCCACCTTCACCAGAGGTCCACAGCAGCAGGAAAAACACAGCCCAAGAGGCAAGAGAAAGAAATCCTGGCTTTGGAGAAACCATTTCCCCAGTGCTGTTAGCGAAGTTATAAACGGCGGTGAAACTGTGGCTGGGGACAAGGAATGAATCACAGGGCGCTTCCCACTTGATTTTTAACTAAGGTGTGGTTTTTAATTTTTAACAGGCAGAAATTGGGGTAATTTTTAACTGTGGGTAAATATTGGGTTTATCATCTGTTCACAGAGAAGGCTTTCAGTGAGTGGCTGCCATGAGGTGAAGCTGGATGTTTGGACTGACACCAGGAGGGAGGAGTGACCAACAGCCTGTGGGGCTGAGAGGCTGAATGAGAGCCATGAACGGGCTGACCAGCAATCACAACATCATTAACATCCAGTTAATGATCAACCCACTACCTTGAGTCCACTGCACTGATTGGACATGGAACTCGGCACAAATCTGACCTTTGGATTGCTTTGTGCCCACAGAGTGTAACCAAGAAGCTAAGATTGACAGAGGTTTGATAGAGTGGGTTGTAAAGGTTTATCTCCAGATTTGTTGCTCTATCACAGCAGTTATCAAAGTGAAAGCCCTGAATTTACAGTAGTAAATGTATTGTAAGCAGAGCAATAACTCCTGCTGTCACAACACCACAGTGTCTGAAGGCAGAATAACCCGAGGATATCTGCACTATTTGCACAGCATGAGGGGAATGGAGAACAAGGGACAGTAGTTACAATCCTGAAGGCTTCCTTTCCCAACCATCCTCTTATTTGCTATCTTGCACTGCTCGCACAAATCCAGAGGCAGCAGAGCTCCCTCTGCTGTCTTTGCACACCCCTGGTTTTGGGCTGTAGGCACTCATGGAACCATGAAATATCCCAAGTAAGAATTTCCTGACCTGCAGGGATCATCAATCCAACCCGTGGCCCTGCACAGACACCCCAACAATTCCACCCTGTGCATCCCTGAGAGCATTGTGCAAACCCTCCTGGAGCTTTGGCAGCCTCGGGGCTGTGCCCATGCCCTGGGGAGGCTGGTCAGTGCCCAGCTCTCTCTTGGGGGAAGAACCTTTTCCTAAAACCCAGGCTGACCTCCTCTCCTGATGTTCTGTGCTTCACCCAGCTTCATGTTCAGTAGCACAGCAAAAACGCCTGGGTATATCCACAGAGTTAATTCTATATTTCCAATTTTTGTTCAATCAAGTCCCTTGCAATTAACTGGCATTCCACATTCCTTAGGGATATTAAATCCTCTGATCTAGAATTATTTTGTCATTTGACTGGACATAGAGCATGCCACGAGTGATGGTGACAACTCAACCTAAGCTCTCCTGGAGAAAAATCCTTCATCAAGCCTTGTGATCATCTCAAAGCTTAAGATTCCCCCTCCCATGCCATCCTGAGATTTGATCACACCCTGCCTCAAGCACACAAATATCACTACAGGAAACACTTAAAGAAAGCACATGCTGAACAAGCACCCTCAAGGTAAGCAATGACAAACCTTTGAGAGTGGCTTCTTCTGCAGACAGTTGATGCCTCCAACATAAACCATGTTGGGCATGATGGGGCGCGGATACTCAAAGACAAAGTCGTATCTCATCAGCCACACTGATGCTTGGCTGAACAGCTCCTGTATCGTCACATCCCTCTGCAGGAACTCGGAGGCCAAGCTCTCGTATTTCAAATAAAACAGGTGGCAAAGCAAAGGCTCTGAGAGCCCGATCAGGAAGTTCTTCACTCGCTCTGGGAACGCCATGTGGTCGGAAAGAGATGATAAAGTCTTGGGCACATAGGATACAGGGCTGGGAGCCTGCGCGGCTTTGTAGTCTAAGGTGCAAGGAAGGCCACGCATGAAGTACACAGAGGGGAGGGAGAGATACTCAGCCAGAATGGGCCCACAGGGCAGCACAGGGTCCATCATGATGGCATCGAATTTGCTCTCCTGGAGGTACTTCATGAGCTCTTTGTCAGACAAGAGATGCCGACAAGCCGAAGTGAACATGTTGGTCAGCTCTGTGATGTTGCTAAGTAAAAATGAGAGTGTTAGGGTCTCAAAGCTATTTTCACCCAGCTTCTGGTAGTATTGGTCCACAAACTCCTGTGTGTAAGGCACTGAATACGTTTTGATGGTGAAGGACTGGGAGCTTTTCAAGAGCAAGGCAGCATCAGGAACCACGGCCACGATTTCGTGCCCCTTCTCCCAGAGTTTCTCCAGGACCATCCGCATGCTCAGCCAGTGACTTCCATCCTGAGGCACCACCAAAAGCTTCCCACCATCTGCCAGACTCCAGAAAGCAAGGAAAAGCACAAGCCCAGCATGTACCTGGTGCCTCCACATAACTGTCATGGGGCAGGCAAAGAAACTAGCTGTTCCTCCTTATGTTGTTCAGCAGCATATGAAGGAAAATCTCCTTGTACCTGATTTATATTGTGGTGGACATCAATATTTTATCTCCAGAAAATGTTTACTGATACAAGTTATGGAGTTCAAAGACCATATTGCTGATAAAAGCCTTGAATAAAGTCCTATCAAGGCACCCATGCTTTGCTATTCATTTAGGTTATCTCAGATTATTCAGAATAATCAGTAGAAGAAGCAGTTGCTCATGGAGGGGTTTTGCTGAGTCAAGGTTGTTTCAAGTGACTCACTGTGCACTCAACTATCCCAGGCCAGATTCAAGTCAGTAATCAAATTTATGGCCACTCCACAGAGCTTATATCACAAGCACTCTGTTGCACTGTTGACAAGCAAGACCTAACCCCCCAATTTTTGCTCAGGAAGGTGGCTGGAGTTCAGAGAATGTCCTCCATGGCAAGCTGGCGCTGGCACATGGAGCAGCAGAGTCACCAAAGTTTGCGTAACACATTAACCAACCACCTTTCACCTTTTTAGCAAAGCAGTGATAGAGCAGAAAGAACAGTTTGTGCTCAAGAGGGGCCATCAGAGTTCACAGGTGAATGGCTCGAGGTTAATAATCCTTTTGAAAAGCAATGATATAGCAGAATATGAGGCTCTTGCTCAAGAGGGGCCACCGGAGTTTGGGGTGAGAGGCTATGGGACAAATGGGTTTGAAAGTTCTTAATAACAATCCCTTTCCCAAATTTCAGAAGGTTTGGCTGTGGTACATGGTATGTGGAAGTCCATACTCCTGGACAGAAGGGCCTGGTAGATCTCACCTGTTATTAAGGCATATTCCACATGGGCAGGGAAAAGCTGGATGCCAAAAGTTTCCAAGTTTACAAGAGCAACACAAGATACAGGAATGGTACCTGGACAAGAGCTGGCTGGAGAAGACAGATTCTTTTAGATCTCCCAACCAAGCACGCCTGAACAGACTGAAATCTGAGCAGTCTCTCCTGGCCTGGAAGGGCTCTTTTGGAGCAGGTAGGAATGATGGGAAATCTGATCCATGAAATGGCTATCTTTGCCAAAGGCACCTGAGTGTGATAAATACACTTCCAAGGCTAATCCTAAGTGTTATTCCAAGATTAAGAGTAAATGTTTCCTAATATGTTTATTTGGAGAGAAGATCTTTCATGTGGCCTATTAAAGAAAAGGGGTTCTTAAAAGCCAGCAAGAAGGACAGTAATGTTTATGGAAAATGCACTAAATAGGAAGGAATTTCAGACATCAGTGGGGAGGTTTAGACTGGATATTAGGAAAAATTTCTTCATGGAAAGGGTTGTCAAGCACTAGAAGGGGCTGTCCAGGGGAGTGGTGAAATCACCATCCTTGGATGGGGCACTTGGGGCCACGGTTTAGTGGTAGACTTGGCAGTGCTGGACTAATGGTTGGACTCTGATTTTAGCGGGCTTTTCCAACTTTTAACAGCTCCATGATTTTATGCAGTCCCATTCTGCAAGTGATGAAGCAGAACTGTGGCTCTAGCTGGCAGTGGGGTAGCACTGAAAGACCAAAAATGACAGGAGGTGGAGGGAAGGGATTCTCACCTGCCAGGGCTACATTTTCTGTGGTAAAAAGATCTCAAATAATGAGGTGATGCAGCATTCAACAAGCCTTAAGGTGGCAGTACATACTCAGGTAGTGAACTCAGAGTTGCAGAAACACTCTCACCCTGCATAAAGGCCTCTCAAATCCTCATATTTGGTACCAAATCACTCCCACCTAGTTAAGTTCTGCTAACATTTCAGCCAAACTTGTATCATCTGAGAGACACTAAAACAAAACCCTATAAAACAACACTAAAGAGGTAAGGAAGCCCGCTCAATCCAAACCCTTGAGGCCAAGCTCAGAAAAGTTTGAAAAAAAAAGAAGTTCACAAAAGTTCAGCAAAAGTTCATAGAAGTTGTGACACTGCATTTCGAGCAGCACATGAACACCCTCCACGTGTTTACGAGTGCAGAGACTGAAGTCCGCAAGTCCAGCCCATTCCAAAGGTGAGGTAGCAGGAGAAAGTCAAGCAAAAGTACAGAACGGAGTGCCAAGGTTGTAAGCTGGAAACAGTACAGCAAATATCTGAGCTGAGGGAATCTCTGATTATCTCTCCTGTAAGCCTACAAATCCTGGCAAGCAGCCTGTACCTCTTATTAACCCCCTAAATCCCTTTAAAATTCAGAGGGTTTGTCTACAAAAAAGAAAATCTGCACCTCTTGAGAGGCTGATTTGAGGTTTTTTGGGCCATGGTGTGAAAACATACTCCCCTTTGTTTGCTCTAAGCTTGTTGCATTTCAGTGTTAGTCACAGGACAAATATTGGGAGAAACTATCAGTTCCCCTTGCGCCTTTAGCTATGATTTTCCAGATTTTCCAGATCTCTGCCATTATTTTCATAGCTTTAACTGTGCACTTTATTCCCTCTCTGCTTTTCTAGCCTGAGTGCCAAGTTTGAATTGTCTTAAAAATCCTCCATTTTTACTGTGTGAGATTGGGCTTCTTCTGAAATATCAGACTTATCTCAGCATTTTGTAAAGCAAATATCTGAAAAACCCAGCAGGAATAGTTATTATTAAAAATAAAATCCATGAGGATACTCTGCAAACCACAAAATCTATTTGGAAGCACATTAAAAAACCAGCTGACATGCATTCATTTTAGAATAAAGTCGCTTATACTTTGTTTTTTCAATGCTGGATATAAATTTAACTAAGAAGCAACACTGGCCTCAGATATATGAGCTGGAAAAATGGTCCTATAAAGGCCTCATGAAGGTCAGCAAAGGCGGATGCAAAGTTTTACACAAATATCTGGAATGGGATAATTCCATGCCACAGGACAGGTGCACTATAGCTTGAATGCAGGAGATGACAAAAAGTTAAAGATGAGATTGACAGTGTCAGGACAAGAAGCAACAATCACTGCAACATGGAAAATTCAAACTGGATTCAGGAATCAAGTGGATATAATAAAGTGTGTTCTCTAGAGGACATACATAAAATTTAACAAGAGAAAAAAAGGAACAACTGGACCTGGATATATTCTGATAGGAAGTTCTCAGAGAGGCCTTTAATGTCCTTCCAGGTAACAATGTTTTCTGAGTTTATGACAAGCCAAAACACAGAGAATCCTTCTTTAAGAAAAAAAAAAAAAAAAAGGACAGAATTGTTGAGGAGATCAGAAAGAGAATACATGGAGAACTCCTCAAACCAAAGTGTGTCCTGCACCATGCAAACAGCCTACTCCAAAGCCAAAGCTGCCTTGAGCAGGGACCACAGAGCCAGTGGGGATTCTACCAAAGATAACTCCATATACAACATTTTCTCCAACTTTCTACGCTGATAATCATGCCCAGATACCAGAACCAGCATCTCCCTGCAAAGCACGAGAAGTTTGAAATCCTCCTTTCTAATGAAAGCTGTGTTTCAGCTTCCTGGAGCTTTGAAAACCTCCAATAACAAGAAGAGAAAACAGAGCGTGACCCACCTGACTTAGCTTCTTGTAAGCACAATTTACTCCACTAATCAAAACCATGTTGGGCATCAAGGGCTTTGGGAAGTGCAAGACAAAGTCCAGCTTCATGAGCCAAATGGAAGCCTGGCGCAGGAGATCCGGCACGGTCACCTCCCGCTGCAGGAGCTCTGAAGCCAGTTCTGCGTAAGGTTGGAAGACAACGTCGCAGAGGAAGAAATTGGGGAAGTCAAAGAGCATGTTCTTTACCCGCTGGAGAAAGGTCATGTGGTCTGTAAGGTCTGTGAATACTCTGGGGATATAGGAAGGGGGATTGGGGCACTGGGTGGCTTGATATTCCAAACCACATGGAATTTGCTGCAGGAAATACACAGAAGGCAGGGAAAGATACTCAGCCAGTATTGCTCCACAGGGGAGGACAGGGTCTGTGAGGATGGCATCAAACTTGCTCTCCTCAAGGTACCTGAGGAGCTCCTTGTTTTGGATTAAGTGCGTGCAGGTGGCCAGAAACAGAGCAGAAGTCTTCTTTGCCTGTTGGTACTGTCTAATGACTCTTTCCACAAAAGGTCCTCCTTCAAATAAATCCATTACTGACCCTTTGAAAACTTTATCCATCTCTTCCTTAGTGAAAGGGACTGGGTACATTTTCATCACAAAGCTCTTGGATGGTTTGATCTGCAGGGAGACTTCAGGTGCCACCACGACCACCTCATGTCCCTTCTGACTCAGGATGTCCAGCAATTCCCGCATGCTGAGCCAGTGGCTCCCGTCCACTGGCACCACCAGGAGCTTCCCAGCAGCAGCCAGACCCAGCAGGGACAGGAACAGAAGCACAACTGGTGGAGAAGCACTGAGCCCCGGGGCCATTTCTGCAGGGATCAGCTGAGGGTTTCCAGGGAAGAAAACCCGTGGCAGCGCAGGAGCTCCGACACTCGCTCCGCGCTTCTCAGCAATCTCTGCCACAGCCCAACTTTGTATCCTTGCTTTATCTGCTCTGTGGTAAATGTGTAATCACAGATCTGATAAAAGGCTGCATAACCAGCAGCAAAGTTCAGGCAGCTGATAAATGTGAGGGATGAAACCAATAAGCCACGTGTTTTTATTAATCATGGCAGCTCTTTCACCTTTGAGCGCCACCAGCCAAGACAACACAGCCCATTCGGACTCCAGGAATTTCCTGCTAGACTGGAAACAGTCATCATCACCAGGCCAAAATTTTCCTAGATCTACCGGCAAGCCGAAGGGCTGCTTCTCAACCTGAGAGCCTCCAGCCTGCCACCTTCCTCCAGTTTCCAGCTTTGGAAATACCCAGGTGAAGAAGCACAAAACATTCACCAGAAAAGAATGATGTAGAGAGGCAACTAGGACAGAAGCCTGAGGTGCATTTCTCAGTAAATACCAGCCCCAACTACAACAATCTGCTAATTCTGGATTGCACCTGACTGCATGCCTTTGACAACCCCATAGACATGTCTGTAACTCACTAAGAGAGTACCAAGTTACAAAATGTAGCTCTGAATACGTGAAATGGAAACAGCAAATGCAGAGCACACTTTAGAGGTGACAAGGTACAGGACTGCTGCCTATAAAGGGAAGACAAAAATTCAGGAGCATACATCCAACCACCCAACATGGGAAGTCAATTCCCATTTGCAATACATGAGTAAAGGCTCCTGAACACAGAAATCCTTGACAGCACAAACAAAAAACAGAATGTGACCCACCTGATGCAGCTCCTTGTGAGCACAGTTTACTCCTCCAATTGGAATGATGTTGGGCATCAAGGGCCTTGGGTATTCTAACACAAATTCCGACCTCAGGAGCCAAACAGATCCCTTGCGCAAGAGATCCTGCACAGTCACCTCCCGCTGCAGGAACTCTGAAGCCAGTTGTGTGAATGGATCATAGGCAAAATTACAGAGGAAAAGGTTCTGGGTGTCAAAGAGGAGATTCTTCACCCGCTGGAAAAAGGTCATTTGGTCTGTCAGTTGTGAAAATGACCTGGGCACATAGGAAGGAGGATTGGGACACTGAGTGGCTTCAAAATCTAATCCACACGGGATTCCTCGTAAGAAATAGACAGAAGGAAGTGAGAGATGCTCAGCCAGGATCACCCCACAAGGTACTACAGGGTCTGTAAGGATGGCATCGAACTTGCTCTCCTCAAGGTACCTGAGGAGCTCCTTGTTGTGGATTAAGTGTGTGCAGGTGTCCAGGAACAGAGCAGAAGTCTTCTTTGCCTGTTGGTACTGTCTAATGACTCTTTCCAGAAAAGGTCCTCCTTTAAAAAAATCCATTACTGATCCTTTGAAAACTTTATCCATCTCTTCCTGAGTGAAAGGCACTGGGTACATTTTCATCACAAACTTCTTGGATGGTTTGATCTGCAGGGAGACTTCAGGTGCCACCACGACCACCTCGTGTCCCTTCTGCTGGAGCATGTCCAGCACCTCCCGCATGCTGAGCCAGTGGCTTCCGTCCACTGGCACCACCAGGAGCTTCCCAGCAGCAGCCAGACCCAGCAAGGACAGGAACAGAAGCACAGCTGGTGGAGAAGCACTGAGCCCCGGGACCATTCCTGCAGGGATCAGCTGAGGGCCTCCAGGGAAGGAAACCTACGGCAGCACAGGAGCTCCGGCACTTGCTCCGCGCTTCTCAGCAATCTCTGCCACAGCCCAACTTTGTATCCTTGCTTTATCTGCTCTGTGGTAAATGTGTAATAACAGGTGTAATAAAAGGCTGCATAACCAGCAGCAAAGTTCGGGCAGCTGATAAATATGGGGGATCCAACTGATAAGCCTCGTGATTCTATTAAAAAGATTGTGGCAGCTCTGTCACATTTAAGCACCACTTGCCACCTGCTGTGGCCCCTTGAGACATCTGAAATTTGCTGTTGCGCTTCACACAGCCATCATCACCAAGTCAAAATTTTCCTACATCTACCATCAAACAGAGGAGCTTCTTCTAAACCTGAGAGCCCGCAGCCTGCCACCTTCCTCCAGTTTCCAGCTTTGAAACACCCCATTGAAGAACCAAAAAAATTCACCAGAAAAGAAAGACATAGAGAGGCAACAAGTAAAGAAGCCTGAGGTGCACTTCTCAGTAAATACCAGACCCAACTACAACAATCTGCTAATTCTGGATTGCACTTGATGCAAGGCTTTGACAACCCCATAGAAATATTTGTCACTCACTAAGAGAGTACCAAGTTACACAAAGTCACACAACATAGCTCCGAATACGTGAAATGAAAACAGAAAATGCAGAGCACACTTTAGAGGTGAGAAAGTACAGGAAAGCTGCCGACAAATGCAAAAGGAGAGAAAAATTCAGGAGAATTCACCCAAGCACACATCATGTGAAGTCGATTCTCCTGAACACAGTAATCCATCACAGCACAAATTAAAAACAAACTGTGACCCACCTGAGACAGCTCCTTGTGAGCACAGTGTACTCCTCCAATTGGAATGATGTTGGGCATCAAGGGTCTTGGGAACTCTAGCACAAATTCCGACCTCAGGAGCCAAACAGAGCCCTTGCGCAAGAGATCCTGCACAGTCACCTCCCGCTGCAGGAACTCTGAAGCCAGTTTTGTAAATTGGTCAAAGGCAAACTTACAGAGGAAAAGGTTTTGGGTGTCAAAGAGCAGATTCTTCACCCGCTGCAGAAATGTCATTTGGTCTGTCAGTTGTGAAAATGCCCTGGGCACATAGGAAGGAGGATTGGGACACTGAGTGGCTTCAAAATCTACCCCACATGGGATTCCTCGTAAGAAATAGACAGAAGGAAGGGAAAGATGCTCAGCAAGGATCACCCCACAAGGTATTACAGGGTCTGTAAGGATGGCATCGAACTTGCTCTCTTCAAGGTACCTGAGGAGCTCCTTGTTTTGCAAAAGATGTTCACAACTGCTGACTGCCAAATAACCAAGTCTTTTCATATGTTGGTACAATTTAAAAAATCTCTCCAGAAAAGATCCTTCTTCTAATGAAGCCTGTAGAAACATCTTGAACTCTTTCTCCATCTCCTCCTGTGTGAGGGGGCCTGAGTGCCTTTTCATCACAAACTTCTCGGATGGTTTGATCTGCAGGGAGACTTCAGGTGCCACCACGACCACCTCATGTCCCTTCTGCTGGAGCATGTCCAGCACCTCCCGCATGCTGAGCCAGTGGCTCCCATCTGCTGGCACCACCAGGAGCTTCCCAGCAGCAGCCAGACCCAGCAGAGACAGGAGCAGAAGCACAGTTGGTGGAGAAGCACTGAGCCTCGGGGCCATTTCTGCAGGGATCAGCTGAGGGCCTCCAGGGAAGGAAACCTACGGCAGCACAGGAGCTCCGATATTTGCTCCGCGCTTCTCAGCAATCTCTGCCACAGCCCAACTTTGTATCCTTGCTTTATCTGCTCTGTGGTAAATGTGTAATCACAGGTCTGATAAAAGGCTGCATAACCAGCAGCAGAGTTCAGGCACCTGATACATGAGGGGGATGCAACCGATAAGCCTCATTATTTTATTAATCTTGGCAGCTCTTTCACCTTTGAGCACCACCAACCAAGCCAACACAGCCCCTTCAGAGTCCTTGAATTTCCTGCTAGATTGCAAACAGCCATCATCACCAAGTCAAAATTTTCCTACATCTGACAGCAAACAGAGGGGCTGCTTCTCAACCTGAGAGCATCCAGCCTGCCACCTTCCTCCAGTTTCCAGCTTTGGAAATACCCTCGTGAAGAAGCACAAAACATTCACCAGAAAAGAATGATGTAGAGAGGCAACTAGGACAGAAGCCTGAGGTACATTTCTCAGTAAACACCAGACCCAACTACAACAATTTGTGAATTATGAATTGCACCTGATGGCATGCCTTTAACAACCACACAGATGCGTTTGTAATTCAGTAAGGGAGTACCAAGTTACACCAAGTCACACAACGTAGCCCTGAATATGTGAAATGAAAGCAGCAAATGGAGAGCACACGTTAGAGGTGAGAAGGTAGAGGACTGCTGCCTACAAATGGAAAGGGAGACAAAAATTCAGAAGCATTCAGCCAGCCACCCATCATGGGAAGTCAATTCCCATCTGCAACACAAGATTCCAGCCTCCTGAACACAGAAATCCATCACAGAACAAATTACAATTAAAGTGCAACCCACCTGAGGCAGCTCCTTGTGACCACAGTTTGCTCCTCCAATTGGAATGATGTTGGGCATCAAGGGCCTTGGATAGTCGAGCACAAATTCCAGCCTCAGGAGCCAAAGAGAGCCCTTGCGTAAGAGATCCTGCACAGTCACCTCCCGCTGCAGGAACTCTGAAGCCAGTTTTGTGAATGGGTCATAGATAAAATTACAGAGGAAAAGGTTTTGGGTGTCAAAGAGCAGATTCTTCACTCTCTGGAAAAAGGTCATTTGGTCTGAGAGGTCTGAAAATGCCCTGGGCACATAGGAAGGAGGATTGGGACACTGAGTGGCTTCAAAATCTAACCCACATGGGATTACTCGTAAGAAATAGATAGAAGGAAGTGAGAGATGCTCAGCCAGGATCACCCCACAGGGCACAAAAGGCTCTGTAAGGATAGCATCAAACTTGCTCTCCTCAAGGTACCTGATGAGCTCTTTGTTTTGCAGGAGATCTCTACAGGTGGAGAAACAAAAATCAGTGAATCTTTTCGTAGCTTCTACTGTTTTAAAAAATCTTTCAAAAAAAGATCCTTCTTCAAATGTAACATTAAAATATGCCTTGAAAGCATTGTCCATATCTTCCTGTGTGTGGGAGACCGGGTACATTTTCATCACAAATTTCTCTGAGGCTTTGACGTGCAAGGAGACTTCAGGTGCCACCACGACCACTTCGTGTCCCTTCTGCTGGAGCATGTGCAGCCCCTCCCGGATGCTGAACCAGGGGCTCCCATCCACCGATACCACCAGGAGCTTCCCAGCAGCAGCCAGACCCAGCAGGGACAGGAACAGAAGCACAACTGGTGGAGAAGCACTGAGCCCTGGGGCCATTCCTGCAGGGATCAGCTGAAGGCCTCCAGGGAAGGAAACCCGTGACAGCACAGGAGCTCCGGCTGTCGCTCCGCGCTTCTCAGCAATCTCTGCCACAGCCCAACTTTGTATCCTTGCTTTATCTGCTCTGTGGTAAATGTGTAATCACAGATCTGATAAAAGGCTGCATAACCAGCAGCAGAGTTCAGGCACCTGATAAATATGGGGGATGTAACCGATAAACCTCATGTTTTTATTACAAAAATCTGAGCAGTTGTTTCACCTTTGAGTGCCACGTGCCAAGCCAACAGAGGACCATCTGACTCCTCAAAGTTGCTACTAGACTGCAAACATCCATCACCATGGCAAAATTTTTTCTACATCTGCCAGCAAACAGAGGCTGCTTCTCAACCTGAGAGCCCCCAGCCTGCCACCTTCCACCAGATTCCAGCTTTGGAAATACCCCATTGAGAAAGCACAAAAATTCACCAGAAAAGAAAGACGTAGAGAGGCAACTAGGACAGAAGCCTGAGGTGCATTTCTCAGTAAACACCAGACCCAACTACAACAATTTGCGAACTAGGAATTGCACCTGACTGCATGCCTTTGTCAGCCTCACAGGTGGGTATGTAAGTCACTAAGAGAGTACCAAGTCACACAAAGGTACCAATAATTAGATATTTTAGGGACACTTCAAACTGGACATGACAGAGAAAAGAAAATCCTGTCCTCACTGCACATGCTTTGACAGGAGGTTCTCAGCGAGACCTCAGATGTCCTTTCAGGAGACAATGTTTGATGTTCCTATGACAATTCAGAACATTGAAAATCCTTCATTAAAGGAATGAAAGGAGACAGAAATGCAGATGGAATCGGCCAGATTGGACAACAGGATAAATGTACATGTCCTCAATTTAAAGTGAGTCTTGCTTCACATCAACAGCCTTGAGGAAAGGGGTTCTGAGGAACCCACTCCAATCTAAAGCTGTCTTGGAGTAGACACACAGAACCAATGGTGATTCTACCAGAGATAACTCCATATACAGCACTTTGTCAAACTTTCTACCCTGATAATCATTCCCAGATACCAGAACCAGCACCTCCCTGCATAGCATGAGCAGTCTGAAACCCTGCTATCTAATGAAAGGTGAGTTTCAGCTACCCAGAGATTTCCAAACCTTGCCAGAAGAAGAAGAAGAGAAAACAGAGCGTGACCCACCCTGACTTAGCTTCTTGTGAGCACAATTTACTCCACTAATCAAAACCATGTTGGGCATCAAGGGCTTTGGGAAGTGCAAGACAAAGTCCAGCTTCATGAGCCAAATGGAAGCCTGGCGCAGGAGATCCGGCACGGTCACCTCCCGCTGCAGGAACTCTGAAGCCAGTTCTGCGTAAGGTTGGAAGACAACGTCGCAGAGGAAGAAATTGGGGAAGTCATAGAGCATGTTCTTCACCCGCTGGAGAAAGGTCATGCGGTCTGTAAGGTCTGTGAATACTCTGGGGACATAGGAAGGGGGATTGGGGCACTGGGTGGCTTGATATTCCAAACCACATGGAATTTGCTGCAGGAAATACACAGAAGGCAGGGAAAGATACTCAGCCAGTATTGCTCCACAGGGGAGGATAGGGTCTGTGAGGACGGCATCAAACTTGCTCTCCTCAAGGTACCTGAGGAGCTCCTTGTTGTGGATTAAGTGCGTGCAGGTGGCCAGAAACATAGCAGAAGTCTTCTTTGCCTGTTGGTACTGTCTAATGACTCTTTCCAGAAAAGGTCCTCCTTTAAATAAATCCATTACTGACCCTTTGAAAACTTTGTCCAGCTCTTCCTGAGTGAAGGGGACTGGGTACATTTTCATCACAAACTTCTTGGATGGTTTGATGTGCATGGAGACTTCAGGTGCCACCACGACCACCTCGTGTCCCTTCTGCTGGAGCATGTGCAGCAATTCCTGCAAGCTGAGCCAGTGGCTCCCGTCCACTGGCACCACCAGGAGCTTCCCAGCAGCAGCCAGACCCAGCAGGGACAGGAACAGAAGCACAACTGGTGGAGAAGCACTGAGCCCCGGGGCCATTCCTGCAGGGATCAGCTGAGTGGCTCCAGGGAAGGAAACCCGCAGCAGCACAGGAGCTCCGGCACTTGCTCCGCGCTTCTCAGCAATCTCTGCCACAGCCCAACTTTGTATCCTTGCTTTATCTGCTCTGTGGTAAATGTGTAATCACAGGTCTGATAAAAGGCTGCATAACCAGCAGCAAAGTTCAGCCAGCTGATAAATGTGGGGATGCACCAGATAAGCCTTGTGTTTTACAACAAAACCTTTGGCACTTTTGTCACATTTGAGCACCACTGGCCAAGCCATTGTAGACCCTTGACACATCTGAAATTTGCTGTTAGGTCTCACACAGCTATCATCACCAAGTCAAAATTATCCTAGATCTGCCAGCAAACAGAGGGGCTGCTTCTCAACCTGAGAGCCCCCAGCATGCCGCCTTCCTCCAGTTTCCAGCATTGGGAATACCCAGGTGAAAAAGCACAAAATATTCAGCAGTAAAAAAGGCACAGAGAGGCAACAAGGACAGAAGCCTGAGGTGCATTTCTCAGTAAACACCAGACCCAACTACAACAATTTGTGAACTAGGAATTGCACCTGCAATTCCTAGTCAGATGCGTTCTTCGCTCACTAAGAGAGTACCAAGTTACAAAAGTGGCTCTGAATATGTGAAATGAAAGCAGCAAATGCAGAGCACACGTTAGAGGTGAGAAGGTAAAGGACTGCTGCCTACAAATGGAAAGGGAAACAAAAATTCAGAAGCACACATCCAGCCACCCAGTATGGGAAGTCAATTCCCATCTGCAACACAAGATTCCAGCCTCCTGAACACAGAAATTCATGACAGCACAAATTACAATTAAAGTGCAACCCACCTGAGGCAGCTCCTTGTGACCACAGTTTGCTCCTCCAATTGGAATGATGTTGGGCATCAAGGGTCTTGGATAGTCTAGCACAAATTCTGACCTCAGGAGCCAAACAGAGCCCTTGTATAAGAGATCCTGCACAGTCACCTCCCGCTGCAGGAACTCTGAAGCCAGTTTTGTGAATGGGTCAAAGGCAAAATTACAGAGGAAAAGGTTTTGGGTGTCAAAGAGGAGATTCTTCACCCGCTGGAAAAAGGTCATTTGGTCTGTCAGTTGTGAAAATGCCCTGGGCACATAGGAAGGAGGATTGGGACACTGAGTGGCTTCAAAATCTAACCCACATGGGATTGCTCGTACAAAATAGATAGAAGGAAGGGAAAGATGTTCAGCCAGGATCGCCCCACAAGGTACTACAGGCTCTGTAAGGATGGCATCAAACTTGCTCTCCTCAAGGTACCTGAGGAGCTCTTTGTTTTGCAGGAGATCTCTACAGCTGGAGAACCAAAAATCAGTTAATCTTTTCGTAGCTTCCATTACTTTAAAAAATCTTTCAACGAAAGATCCTTCTTCAAACGCAATATTAAAAAATGCCTTGAATGCATTGTCCATATCTTCCTGTGTGAAGGGGACCGGGTACATTTTCATCACAAAGTTCTCTGATGCTTTGACGTGCAAGGAGACTTCAGGTGCCACCACGACCACCTCATGTCCCTTCTGCTGGAGCATGTGCAGCCCCTCCCGGATGCTGAACCAGGGGCTCCCATCCACCCATACCACCAGGAGCTTCCCAGCAGCAGCCAGACCCAGCAGGGACAGGAACAGAAGCACAACTGGTGGAGAAGCACTGAGCCCCGGGGCCATTCCTGCAGGGATCAGCTGAAGGCCTCCAGGGAAGGAAACCCGCGGCAGCACAGGAGCTCCGGCTGTCACCCCGCGCTTCTCAGCAATCTCTGCCACAGCCCAACTTTGTATCCTTGCTTTATCTGCTCTGTGGTAAATGTGTAATCACAGATCTGATAAAAGGCTGCATAACCAGCAGCAAAGTTCAGGCAGCTGATAAATGTGGGGATGCACCAGATAAGCCTTGAGTTTTACAACAAAACCTTTGGCACTTTTCTCACCTTTGAGCACCACCTGCCAAGCCATTGTAGACCCTTGACGCATTTGAAATTTACTGTTAGGTCTCACACAGCCATCATCACCAAGTCAAAATTTTCCTACATCTGCCAGCAAAGAGAGAGGCTGCTTCTCAAACTGGTAGCCCCCAGCCTACCACCATCCTCCAGTTTCCAGCTTTGGAAATACACCATTGAGGAAGCACAAAAATTCACCAGAAAAGAAAGACGTAGAGAGGCAACTAGGACAGAAGCCTGAGGTGCATTTCTCAGTAAACACCAGACCCAACTACAACAATTTGTGAACTAGGAATTGCACCTGACTGCATGCCTTTGACAGCCTCACAGGTGGGTATGTAAGTCACTAAGAGAGTACCAAGTCACACAAAGGTACCAATAATTAGATATTTTAGGGACACTTCAAACTGGACATGACAGAGCAAAGAAAATCCTGTCCTCACTGGACATGCTTTGACAGGAGGTTCTCAGCAAGACCTCAGATGTCCTTTCAGGAGACAATGTTTGATGTTCCTATGACAATTCAGAACATTGAAATTCCTTCATTAAAGGAATGAAAGGAGACAGAAATGCAGATGGAATCGGCCAGATTGGACAACAGGATAAATGTACATGTCCTCAATTTAAAGTGAGTCTTGCTTCACATCAACAGCCTTGAGGAAAGGGGCTCTTGAGGAACTCACTCCAATCTAAAACTGTCTTGGAGCAGAGACGCATAACCAATGGGGATTCTACCAAAGATAACTCCATAGACAGCACTTTGTCAAACTTTCTACTCTGATAATCATTCCCAGATACCAGAACCAGCACCTCCCTGCATAGCATGAGCAGTCTGAAACCCTGCTATCTAATGAAAGGTGAGTTTCAGCTACCCAGAGATTTCCAAACCTTGCCAGAAGAAGAAGAAGAGAAAACAGAGCGTGACCCACCTGACTTAGCTTCTTGTGAGCACAATTTACTCCACTAATCAAAACCATGTTGGGCATCAAGGGCTTTGGGAAGTGCAAGACAAAGTCCAGCTTCATGAGCCAAATGGAAGCCTGGCGCAGGAGATCCGGCACGGTCACCTCCCGCTGCAGGAACTCTGAAGCCAGTTCTGCGTAAGGTTGGAAGACAACGTCGCAGAGGAAGAAATTGGGGAAGTCATAGAGCATGTTCTTCACCCGCTGGAGAAAGGTCATGCGGTCTGTAAGGTCTGTGAATACTCTGGGGACATAGGAAGGGGGATTGGGGCACTGGGTGGCTTGATATTCCAAACCACATGGAATTTGCTGCAGGAAATACACAGAAGGCAGGGAAAGATACTCAGCCAGTATTGCTCCACAGGGGAGGATAGGGTCTGTGAGGACGGCATCAAACTTGCTCTCCTCAAGGTACCTGAGGAGCTCCTTGTTTTGGATTAAGTGCGTGCAGGTGGCCAGAAACAGAGCAGAAGTCTTCTTTGCCTGTTGGTACTGTCTAATGACTCTTTCCAGAAAAGGTCCTTCTTCAAATAAATCCATTATTGATCCTTTGAAAACTTTGTCCAGCTCTTCCTGAGTGAAAGGGACTGGGTACATTTTCATCACAAACTTCTTGGATGGTTTGATGTGCAAGGAGACTTCGGGTGCCACGACGACCACCTCGTGTCCCTTCTGCTGGAGCATGTCCAGCAATTCCCGCATGCTGAGCCAGTGGCTCCCGTCCACTGGCACCACCAGAAGCTTCCCAGCAGCAGCCAGACCCAGCAGGGACAGGAACAGAAGCACAACTGGTGGAGAAGCACTGAGCCCCGGGGCCATTCCTGCAGGGATCAGCTGAAGGCCTCCAGGGACGGAAACTCGCGGCAGCACAGGAGCTCCGACACTCACTCCGCGCTTCTCAGCAATCTCTGCCACAGCCCAACTTTGTATCCTTGCTTTATCTGCTCTGTGGTAAATGTGTAATAACAGGTGTAATAAAAGGCTGCATAACCAGCAGCAAAGTTCAGGCAGCTGATAAATGTGGGGATGCACCAGATAAGCCTTGAGTTTTACAACAAAAACTTTGGCACTTTTCTCACCTTTGAGCACCACCTGCCAAGCCATTGTAGACCCTTGACACATCTGAAATTTGCTGTTAGGTCTCACACAGCCATCATCACCAAGTCAAAATTTTCCTACATCTGCCAGCAAACAGAGGGGCTGCTTCTCAACCTGGTAGCCCCCAGCCTACCACCATCCTCCAGTTTCCAGCTTTGGAAATACCCCATTGAGGAAGCACAAAAATTCACCAGAAAAGAAAGACGTAGAGAGGCAACTAGGACAGAAGCCTGAGGTGCATTTCTCAGTAAACACCAGACCCAACTACAACAATTTGTGAAGTAGGAATTGCACCTGACTGCATGCCTTTGACAGCTTCTCAGATGTGTTTGTCACTCACTAAGGGAGTACCAAGTTAGAAAAAGTGGCCTTCAATATGTGAAATGAAAGCAGCAAATGGAGAGCACACGTTAGAGGTGAGAAGGTAAAGGACTGCTGCCTACAAATGAAAAGGGAGACAAAAATTCAGGAGCATTCAGCCAACCACCCATCAAGGGAAGTCAATTCCCATCTGCAACACAAGATTCAAGCCTCCTGAACACAGAAATCCATCACAGAACAAATTACAATTAAAGTGCAACCCACCTGAGGCAGCTCCTTGTGACCACAGTTTGCTCCTCCAATTGGAATGATGTTGGGCATCAAGGGTCTTGGATAGTCTAGCACAAATTCTGACCTCAGGAGCCAAACAGATCCCTTCCTAAAGAGATCCTGCACAGTCACCTCCCGCTGCAGGAACTCTGAAGCCAATTTTGTGAATGGATCATAGACAAAATTACAGAGGAAAAGGTTTTGGGTGTCAAAGAGCAGATTCTTCACCCGCTGGAAAAAGGTCATATGGTCTGTCAGGTGTGAAAATGCCCTGGGCACATAGGAAGGAGGATTGGGACACTGAGTAGCTTCAAAATCTAATCCACACGGGATTCCTCGTAAGAAATAGATAGAAGGAAGTGAGAGATGCTCAGCCAGGATCACTCCACAAGGTACTACAGGGTCTGTAAGGATGGCATCAAACTTGCTCTCCTCAAGGTACCTGATGAGCTCTTTGTTTTGCAGGAGATCTCTACAGCTGGAGAACCAAAAATCAGTGAATCTTTTTGTAGCTTCTATTACTTTTAAAAATCTTTCAAAGAAAGATCCATCGTCAAACGTAATATTAAAAAATGCTTTGAATGCATTGTCCATATCCTCCCGTGTGAAGGGGACCGGGTACATTTTCATCACAAAGTTCTCTGAGGCTTTGACGTGCAAGGAGACTTCAGGTGCCACCACAACCACCTCATGTCCCTTCTGCTGGAGCATGTGCAGCCCCTCCCGGATGCTGAACCAGGGGCTCCCATCCACCGATACCACCAGGAGCTTCCCAGCAGCAGCCAGACCCAGCAGGGACAGGAGCAGAAGCACAACTGGTGGAGAAGCACTGAGCCCCGGGGCCATTTCTGCAGGGATCAGCTGAAGGCCTCCAGGGAAGGAAACCCGTGACAGCACAGGAGCTCCGGCTGTCGCTCCGCGCTTCTCAGCAATCTCTGCCACAGCCCAACTTTGTATCCTTGCTTTATCTGCTCTGTGGTAAATGTGTAATCACAGGTCGGATAAAAGGCTGCATAACCAGCAGCAGAGTTCAGGCAGCTGATAAATATGGGGAATGCAACCGATAAGCCTCGAGTTTTTATTAAAAAAATTTTGGCAGCTGTTTCACTTTTGAGTGCCATGTGCACAGCCAACAAAGTACTGTCAGACTCCTCAAATTTGATGCTAGACTGCAAACATCCATCACCATGGCAAAATTTTCCTACATCTGCCTGCAAACAGAGGGGCTGCTTCTCAACCTGATAGCCCCCAGCCTGCCAACTTCTACGAGTTTCCAGCTTTGGAAATACACCTTTGAGAAGCACAAAAATTCACAAACCAAAAAAAGACGTAGAGAGGCAACCAGGACAGAAGCCTGAGGTGCATTTCTCACTAAGCTCCAGACCCAAGTACAACAATTTGTTAACTGGGAATTGCGCCTGACTGCATGCCTTTGACAGTCCCACAGACATGTTTGTCACTCATTAAGAGAGTACCAAGTTACACAAAGTCACACAATGTGGCTCTGAGTACATGACATGAAAACAGCAAATGCAGAGCACATTTTAGAGGTGAGAAGGTACAGGACAGCTGCCTAAAAAGGGAAAGGGAGAGAAAAATTTAGAAGCATACATCCAACCACCCAACATGGGAAGTCAATTCCCATTTGCAATACAAGAGTAAAGGCTCCTGAACACAGAAATCCATGACAGCATAAACTAAAAACAGAGTGTGACCCACCTGATGCAGCTCCTTGTGAGCACAGTTTACTCCTCCAATTGGAATGATGTTGGGCATCAAGGGCCTTGGATAGTCGAGCACAAATTCCAACCTCAGGAGCCAAACAGAGCCCTTGCGTAAGAGATCCTGCACAGTCACCTCCCGCTGCAGGAACTCTGAAGCCAGTTTTGTGAATGGATCATAGGCAGAATTACAGAGAAAAAGGTTCTGGGTGTCAAAGAGCAGATTCTTCACCCGCTGCAGAAATGTCATTTGGTCTGTCAGTTGTGAAAATGACCTGGGCACATAGGAGGGAGGATTGGGACACTGAGTGGCTTCAAAATCTAATCCACACGGGATTCCTCGTAAGAAATAGATAGAAGGAAGGGAAAGATGCTCAGCCAGGATCACCCCACAAGGTACTACAGGGTCTGTAAGGATGGCATCAAACTTGCTCTCCTCAAGGTACCTGACAAGCTCCTTGTTTTGCAAGAGATATTCACAACTGCTGACTGATAAATTACCGAGTCTTTTCATATGTTGGTACACTTTAAGAAATCTTTCCAGAAAAGATCCTTCTTCTAATGAAGCCTGTAGAAACATCTTGAACTCTTTCTCCATCTCTTCCTGTGTGAAGGGGATTGGGTACATTTCCATCACAAAGTTCTTTGATGGCTTGATGTGCAAACTCACTTCAGGTGCCACCACGACCACTTCGTGTCCCCTCTGCCTCATGACGTCCAGCACCTCCCGCATGCTGAGCCAGTGGCTCCCATCCACTGGCACCACCAGGAGCTTCCCAGCAGCAGCCAGACCCAGCAGGGACAGGAACAGAAGCACAACTGGTAGAGAAGCACTGAGTCCCGGGGCCATTCCTGCAGGGATCAGCTGAGGGCCTCCAGGGAAGGAATCGCGTGGTAGCAAAGGAGCTACGGTGCCAGCTCCGTGCTTTCAAGCGATCTATGTCACAGCCCAACTCTGGATCCTTATTTTATGTGCTGGGCCTTGAATGTGCAATCCCTGATATGATAAAAGGCTGCAGAACAAGCATGGAACTCCTGCCAAGCCCATAGAATCACCAGATAACTCCCATCTATCCCTATCAGAAGAACAGTAAAGGGTGCCCCAGGAAGGAATCAGGTGTGGTTCTGGGACTGCACTTTGGTCGTTTCCCTCAGGCTGCACCTTCTGCATGTTCAGGAGATATGACACGTGTAGGAGATCTGTGAAATACACATCACCACTCAGACCTGCAGAGGCTTCTCCTTTCCCCTTGCCAACGGCCTGTTCCCTCTCCCTCTCTCTTGGAAAACCCATCTCTAGGAGATCCAGACCCCACAGCAGCTGTGCAATAGCCCTTTAAGACAGTTTCTAGACTGAGGAGACAGAGAAGATGGAAGGATGCTGGCAGTTTTCTGCAGGATATGTGATCTACATCAAGGAGCACTTCCAGTGCCCCAGACCTGCCTCAAGGAATTCCAGGCATTGGCTTGGTGAGCTAGGAGGTTTGAGCAGAGATTTATGACCACTTTTGCGGGGGTCTTTTCACAGAACAATTCAGGGCCCAATTCTGGCTTCCTTTTTGTCACTGACAAAGCACCCAAGGTGTCCAGAAGTGGTGGAGTTTTGTGAATGCTCACATGGCCAATCCCAGTGTGCACAGGGATATCTGTCAGATGTCACAGCCACCTCCACACTTGGGGATGGGTGGAATTGCCGCAGCAGCCTTAGGATCCCACCCTACATCACGCAAATCCTAAGAAATATGAATGAAGAGAAAGACAGGGCACCAAAATCACTCACCCAACGCACCAGGCTCTCCCGTGGAGCAGCAGAGGAGGTTCTCCAGGGGGAACACTGCCCAGGGTTCTTGCCAGCATCCCAGGGAATCCACGCACATGGCATATTTGACTGGTTGGTATCATGGGCAAGACTGCAGCTAATCCCTCATTGCCTGTCAAGGCCTGCTGGATGTGTCAAATCAGACCTGCTCCAGACATCAGAGCTGGGGTTTGGAGCCAGAAAAATGTTTTTAAGTTTTTCTGGAAGATCCCATTGGAACTGCTCATTAAACAAATCCAAAACTTTGTTCTACTATCCACAAATTCTCAGAATGCCTTTGGCTGGCAGAATCCACGTTCCATCACAGATACTTAGTACAGGGTCACTAGAAGACCCTGGTGTTTACATACAACTGAGCACCAACTGAAAGCCAGAAGAAACAGCTGCCTACACAAGATGTGGAAAGTTAGCATGAAAGGAGTGAAAAACAGTTCCTTTACTGAGGATTTACCTCACTCACCAGAAATGGGAACTTGATTTCTATCACAACACAGAATTCCGCCCTCCTGAACACAGAAATCAATTAAGGCACGGATTAAAAACAGAGTGTGACCCACCTGAGGCAGCTCCTTGTGAGCACAGTTTACTCCTCCAATTGGAATGATGTTGGGCATCAAGGGTCTTGGGTACTCTAACACAAATTCCAACCTCAGGAGCCAAACAGAGCCCTTGTGTAAGAGATCCTGCACAGTCACCTCCCGCTGCAGGAACTCTGAAGCCAGTTTTGAGTACGGTTCAAAGGCAAAATCACAGAGGAAAATATTTAGGACATCAAAGAGCAGATTCTTCACTCTCTGGAGAAAGGTCATGCGGTCTGTAAGGTCTGAAAATGACCTGGGGATGTAGGAAGGAGGGCTGGGACACAGCCTGGCATCTACGTCTAACCCACATGGGGCTCCTCGTAAGAAATAGACAGAAGGAAGGGAAAGATGCTCAGCTAGGATCAACCCACAAGTTGCTACAGGGTCTGTAAGGATGGCATCAAACTTGCTCTCCTCAAGGTACTTGATGAGTTCCTTGTTTTGCAGAAGCTGCTCACAGCTGGTGACCCAACAATCAGTGAGGGTTTTCATACCCTCGTGCATTTTCAATAATCTCTTCAAAATCCAACCTTCTTCAAATGAACCACGAAAAAAGGCCTGGAATGCTTTGTCCAACTCTTCCTGAGTGAAGGGGACCGGGTACATTTTCATCACAAAGTTCTCTGATGGTTTGACATGCAAGGACACTTCAGGTGCCACCACGACCACCTCGTGTCCCTTCTGCCTCAGGATGTCCACTACCTCCCGCATGCTGAGCCAGTGGCTCCCATCCATTGGTACCACCAGGAGCTTCCCAGCAGCAGCCAGACCCAGCAGGGACAGGAACAGAAGCACAGCTGGTGGAGAAGCACTGAGCCCCGGGGCCATTCCTGCAGGGATCAGCTGAGGGCCTCCAGGGAAGGAAACCCGCGGCAGCACAGGAGCTCCCGCGCTCGCTCTGCACTTTCAAATGATCTGTGGCACAGCCTAACTGTGGGTCCTTATTTTATGGGTTGGGCAGGGAATGTGTAATCCCTGATACAATAAAAGGTTGCAAAACCAGGATGGGATTCCTGCCAAGTCCATAGAATCATCAGGTAACTCCACCCTCTCTCTGTCAGAGCAACAGTAAAGAGTGCCCCAGGAAGGAGAGAGGTGTGGCTCTGGGACTGCACTTTGGTCCTTTCCCTCTGGCTGCACCTTCTGCATGTTCAGGAGATGTGTCACATGTAGGAGATGTGTCACATGCTCATCACCATTCAGACCTGCAGAGGCTTCTCATTTCCCACAATCAAGGCCTGTTGCCCCTCTCTCACCCTTTCCATGTCATCTCTAGGAGACCCAGACCCCATGGCAGCAGTGGAACAGCTCTTTTAAGATAGTTTCCAGACTGAGAGGACAGAGAAGATGGAATGATGATTCCACATTCTAAGCAGCAATTTATGAGCACTTTTGAGGGGGAGTTTCCACAGAACAATTCAGGGCCTAATTCTGGCATTGTTTTAGTCACAGACAAAGCACCCAAGGTGTCCAGAAGTGGTGGAGTTGTGTGAAAGGTCATGTGGCAAATCCCACTGTGTGCAGGGATGTCTGTCAGGTGTTACAGCCACCTCAACACTTGGGGATGGATGGAATTGCCCCAGCAGCTTTGGGATTCCACTTTACACCACACAAATCCTAAATATGAATGAAGAGAAAGCCAGGGCACCAAAAGCACTCACCCAAGTCACCAGGTTCTCCCCTGGAGCAGCAGAGGAGGCTCTCCAGGAGGAACACTGCCCAGGGCTCTTGCCAGCATCCCAGGGAACCCAAAGTTTGACATCATCCCCAGGGCTGCACCCAAACCATCACTGCAAGTCAAGGCATGCTTGATCTGTTGAATCAGACCTACTACAGGCAACAGCACTGGGCGTGTCAATCAAAAAAGGGTTGTTAAGCTTTTATGGGAGTGCCAATGGGAGCTGTTGCTTAAAGGAACCCAGCATTTTGTCCTAAGATCCACAAATTTCGACAATCCCATGGCTGGTGCAATCGATGTCCCACCAAAACCTACACTAGAAGACCCTGGTGTTACCTACAACTGAGCACCAATTGAAAGCCAGAAGAAACAGCTGCCTACACAGGATGTGGTAAATCAGATGTGAGAGAAAAACAGTTCCTTTGCTGAGGATTCACCTCACTCACCAGAAATGGGAACTTGATTTCTACCACAACACAGAATTCCACCCTCCTGAACACAGAAATCAATCAAGGGACAAATTAAAATCAGAGTGTGACCCACCTGAGGCAGCTCCTTGTGAGCACAGTTTACTCCTCCAATTGGAATGATGTTGGGCATCAAGGGTCTTGGGTACTCTAGCACAAATTCCAACCTCAGGAGCCAAACAGAGCCCTTGCTTAAGAGTTCCTGCACAGTCACCTCCCGCTGCAGGAACTCTGAAGCCAGTTTTGAGTAGGGTTCAAAGGCAAAATCACAGAGGAAAACACTTGGGATGTCAAAGAGCAGATTCTTCACTCGTTGGAGAAAGGTCATGCGGTCTGTAAGGTCTGTAAATATCCTGGGGACGTAGGAAGGGGGCTTGGGACACTGAGTGGCTTCAAAATCTAACCCACACGGGATTCCTCGTAAGAAATAGACAGAAGGAAGGGAAAGATGCTCAGCCAGGATCACCCCACAGGGCACAAAAGGGTCTGTAAGGATGGCATCGAACTTGCTCTCCTCAAGGTACCTGATGAGCTCCTTGTTTTGCAAGAGCTGTTCACAGCTGGAGAACTCCAAGTCAGTGATTCTTTTCATACCTCTGTACACTTTTAAAAACCTTTCAAAAAAAGACCCTTCTTCAAATGAAACCTGGAAGAACGCCTTAAAATCTTTCTCCATCTCTTCCTGTGTGAAGGGGACCGGGTACATTTTCATCACAAAGTTCTTTGATGGTTTGATGTGCAAAGTCACTTCAGGTGCCACCACAACCACCTCGTGTCCCCTTTGCCTCATGATGTCCAGCACCTCCCGCATGCTGAGCCAGTGGCTCCCATCCACTGGCACCACCAGGAGCTTCCCAGCAGCAGCCAGACCCAGCAGGGACAGGAGCAGAAGCACAGCTGGTGGAGAAGCACTGAGCCCCGGGGCCATTCCTGCAGGGATCAGCTGAGGGCCTCCAGGGAAGGAAACCCGCAGCAACACCGGTGCTTGCTCTGCACTTTGAAATTATCTGTGGCACAGTCCAACTGTGGATCTTTATTTCATGTGCTGTTTGGTAAATGTGTAATTCCGAGTGTGATAAAAGGCTGCAGAACAAGCATGGGATTTTGGCCAAGTCCATAGAATCACCAGATAACTCCCATCTGTCTATCAGAGGAACACTAAAGGGTGCCCTAAGAAGGCAGAGGGAGCTGCACTTTGGTTCCCTCCCTCTGGCTGGAAATTCTGAGATGTGTCACATGCAGGACATGCACGTTACTATTCCAACCAGCAGACATTCTACTTCCCTCCAGGCCAGGACTGTCCTATCTCCCTCTCTCTTGGAAAACTCATCTCTGGGAGACCCAAATCCTACAGCAGCTGTGGAACAGCTCTTTGAGATGGTTTCCAGCCTGAGAAGACTGAAGAGATGGAAGGATGATGCCAGGTTTCTGAGCAGAGATTTATGAGCACTTTTGAGGGGGCCTTTCACAGAACATTTCAGGACCCAATTCTGGTTTTGGTTTGATCCCTGACAATGCACCCATGGAGAGAGAATGATCAGGTGGCCAATCCCATTGTACATGGGGATGTCTGTAAATTGTCACAGCTACCTCTGTACTTCAAGCTGGGTGGAATTGCCACATGTTGGGCTTTGTGATCCCGCCCTGCACCACAGAACTCCTATGGAATATGAATGAAGAGAAAGCCAGGGCACCAAAAGTATTTTCCCAACTCTCCAGGCTCTCCCCCAAAGAAGAACAGTCAACTGTCCAGGAGGAACACTCACAAGGCTCTTGCCAGCATCCCAGGGAACCCAAGCACGCAGCACATTGGAGCAGTTGGTAGCATGTACAAGGCTGCACCCAAACCCGCACTGCCAGTCAAGCTGTACTGAATGTGTCAAATCAGACCTGCTCCAGGCATCAGGGCTAGGATTTGGAGCCAGGAAAGCGTTTTTAATAGTCTCTGGGACATCCCATTGGTGCTGGTCATTAAAGGAACCCTACGCTTTGTCTTATGGTCCACAAATTCTGACAATCTCTTTGCTGGTGGCATCAACAGCCCATCACAGACCTTCACCAGAAGACCCTGGTGATTGCCTTCAACTGATAATCATTTCAAAGCCAGAAGGAACAGCTGCCTACACAGGATATAGAAAATCAGAAGTGAGAGGAAAACAGTTCCTTCACTGAGGATTCAGCTCACTCACCCAAAACAGAAAGTCGATTCCTATCACAACTCAGAATCCCTCCCTCCAAAACACAGAAATCGATCAAGGGCCAAATTAAAATCAGAGGGTGACGTACCTGAGGCAGCTCCTTGTGAGCACAGTTTACTCCTCCAATTGGAATGATGTTGGGCATCAAAGGCCTTGGGTAGTCGAGCACAAATTCCAACCTCAGGAGCCAAACAGAGCCCTTGCTTAAGAGTTCCTGCACAGTCATCTCCCGCTGCAGGAACTCTGAAGCCAGTTTTGAGTAGGGTTCAAAGGCAAAATCACAGAGGAAAACACTTGGGATGTCATGAAGTAGATTCTTCACTCGCTGGAAAAAGGTCATGCGGTCTGTAAGGCCTGTAAGTACCCTGGGCACATAGGAAGGAGGATTGGGGCACTGAGTGGCTTCAAAATCTAACCCACATGGGATTCCTCGTAAGAAATAGACAGAAGGAAGGGAAAGATGCTCAGCCAGGATCACGCCACAGGGCACAAAAGGGTCTGTAAAGATGGCATCAAACTTGCTCTCCTCAAGGTACTTGATGAGCTCCTTGTTTTGCAGCAGCCACTGACAGCTAGAGACCCCAAGGCTAGAGAGTTTTTTCATAGCTTCAAGTTTGTGAAAAAATCTTTCAAAGAAAGTTCCTTCTACAAATGCAACCTTTGAAAATGCCTTAAAATCTTTCTCCAACTCTTCCTGTGTGTAGGAGACCGGGTACATTTTCATCACAAAGTCCTTGGATGGTTTGATGTGCAAGGAGACTTCAGGTGCCACCACAACCACTTCGTGTCCCCTCTGCCTCAGGATGTCCAGCACCTCCCGCATGCTGAGCCAGTGGCTCCCATCCACTGGCACCACCAGGAGCTTCCCAGCAGCAGCCAGACCCAGCAGGGACAGGAGCAGAAGCACAGCTGGTGGAGAAGCACTGAGTCCTGCGGCCATTCCTGCAGGGATCAGCTGAGTGCTTCCAAGGAACAGAACCTGCAGCAACACCTGTGCTTGCTCTGTGATTTCAAGCAATCTGTGGCACAGCCCAACTGCAGATCCTTATTTTATGTGCTGGGTAGTGAATATGTAATCCCTGATATGATAAAAGGCTGCAGAACAAGCATGGAACTCCTGCCAAGTCCATAGAATCACCAGATAACTCCCATCTATCTCTATCAGAGGAACAGTAAAGAGCGCCCTAGGAAGGAGACAGGTGTGGCTCTGGGACTGCACATTGGTCCTTTCCCTCTGGCTGCACCTTCTGCATGTTCAGGAGATGTGTCATGTGTAGGAGATGTGTCACGTGCACATAACCCTTGGGACCAGCAGAGGCTTCTCCTTTCCCACAATCAAGGCCTGTCCCCTCTCTCTTGGAAAGCTCATCTCTAGGTGACCCAGACCTTATGGCAGCAGTGGAACAGCTCTTTAAGATGGTTTCCTGCCTGAGAAAACAGGAGAGGTGGAGGGAAAATGCCAGGTTTCCGAGAAGAGATTTATGAACACTTGTGTTAGTTTTAACACAATCTGGCTTTTACTGGGAGCAGAGAAGCCACAGAGGCTACTTCTAAGAGAGAAGCTCATCAAAGATTCTACTCAGTCCAGCAGAGCCAATCCCTGAAGTCTCTGACAATAGAAGCATTGGCAGGCCCAATTTGAGGAGTTAGTGGCAGCTCTGAGAGGACATAATTAAGAAGTAGAAAATGTGTGCAAGTCCTCTTTCCTCCTCTCCTACGTGGGGTGGTGAGGGGACCACTGTGCTCCTTTCCAACCTGGCCAGGGCCATGCCACGGTGTGAGGCCATCCTCGCACTGTGAGTGGCCACACAGCTGATACCATGTGCCCAGGTCAGGAGCACTCGTGTAGCCAGGGCTATGCCAGCACCACCTGCAGTGAGCTGAGCTTTCTTGGCCACGTTCAGCCAGCCAATGCTCTGTGGGTAGAAGAGACAAGAGCGGTGGCAGCAGCTTTTCCTTTTTGGCACCCGGTGATTTATGGAAGCGAACAAACTCCACAACTTTTGTGGAAGTTGTAAATCCAGTATGTTTATTACAGTGCTGGACGCATTCCCCTAAAATGATGTGTAACTCTGGGAACTCCAGATCCTTTTTTATCTCCCTCTCAAATACATATGCATGCAATTTCACAATAGGTTTATACATATTCATTCTGCTGATGAATTTGCTGCTAATTTTTCTTTATTGGAAAGAACTCCTGGATCAGGTTGCCCTGCTCTGCCTTATCCCGCCCCTCCCTTATCTCTGTCCTTCAGCTGAAGCAGTTTTTCAAAGCATAGGGTTTTTCTGAGAACAGGCAGTCAGACTAAACAGCAAGCTACAGACTTAACTCAAAGATGTACATTTCACCTAAATAAAAATGGATTTCTACCCTGGAAAATTTCCACTCTGCCTCACTGGCATGAGGAGAGGTGCTGAGCAAAGCCAGCAGCTGGTGCGGCTCGCGTAGTGCTGGTGGCAACCATTTGACCAGCAGCAAGGGGCATGGCGAGCAACTCCCCGATGCAGGACCCGGATGAGATCAACCTTTCAGTGCTGCAGGACTCCACAGAAACTTTTCAGTTAATAGAACGTGAGAAGAAATGAACATACAGACAGCAATTCTCTCGCGAGTCAGAGAAAAGGGAGAAGACGTGAGGAGAACAACATGGTGACACTAAGGTTGGTGAAAACGAGGGAGGGGGTGCAGGAGGTGCTCCAGGCCTTGGAGCTGAGATGCTTCTGCATGCTCTGGTGAGGTCTAAAAACCAACAGTTTCCCTGTAATTTATGAAGTGCATGGGGGAATTCAGAGTTCACCTCCAGCCTGTGAGAAAGAGTGCTCATGCTGGAGCGTGTAGATGCTAAAAAGCTGTGATCTAGTGAGGAATTTGAACACAGAGAAAAGACCCTTGCTTCCAGAGATAGAAAAAGAAGACCCTTGCTTCCAAACTAGAACAGCTCGTCCTTAAAAGACTATATGGCATGAAGTAAAATGACCCACGCAAACAGTTGTAGGAAGACTGCTTTGCCCCTGGGAGGGACTCATGTTGTAGCAGGTGGGGCATGACTGCTACTCGTGAAAATCAGAACCACGTTGGAGAAGTTCACAGAGAACTCTTCCATGAAAAAGACCCCCCAGAGCAGAACACACTCCTCTCCCTAAGCAAACTGAAGAAAGATTTTTAGAAGTGACAAACTGACTACAACCCTCATATTTTGTCTCCCTGCATTGTTGGTGGGAATGAAAGAAGGGTGAGGGGTGCAGGGGAAGGTATTAAAAAAGTAGTTCTCATTATCCTCTTTTAATTCTGTTAATAAATTTTTATTTATACCTTTTAAGTTTTGACCGCATTCTGCCCTTAAAAGTGTTTCTTCCCAATCCCTACCTCAACTCATGAGCCCCTTTTGTCTTTCCTTTCCTTCTCCTCTGCTCCAATATAGCAGAAGAGAATGAGTAAATGTTTTTTTTGTGGGTGCCTAGCTTCTAGCCAGTGTCAAATTCCAACAACACTTTTTGAGGGAGACTTTTCACAGAACAATTCAGGGCCTAATTCTGGCTTCCTTTTTGTCACAGACAAAGCACCCATGATGTCCAGCAGTGGTGGAGTTTTGTGAATGCTCACGTGGCCAATCCCAGTGTGCACAGGGATGTCTGTCACAGCCACCTCCACACTTGGGGGATGGGTGGAATATCCATAATGCAGGCTTCATTATCCCAGCCCACATCACAACAATCCTAAGGAACAGAACTGAAGAGAAAGACAGGGCACCAAAAGCACTCACCCAACTCACCAGCTTCTCCTCTGGAGCAGCAGAGGAGGCTCTCCAGGAGATCCCTTGCCAGCATCCAAGGGAACCCAAAGTTTGGCATCATCCCTAAGGCTGCACCCAAAACCAAACCATCAGTGCCAGTCAAGCCGTACTGGACGTGTCAAATCAAACCTGCTCCAGGCATCAGAGCTGGCACTCTGCTGGTGGAATCAATGTCCCATCACAGACCTTCACCAGATAACCCTAGTGATTCCCTTCAACAGAGCACTCTTTAAAAGCCAGAAGGAGCAGCTGTCTACACATAAAGTGGAATTCAGGAAGAAGGAGACATAAACAGTTCCTTTCATGAGGATTCACCTCACTCACCCAAAACAGAAACTCAGTGCCTATTGCATAAAAAAATTCCCCCCTCCTGAACACAGAAACCAATCATGGCATGAATTAAAACAGTGCGACCCACCTGAGGCAGCTCCTTGTGAGCACAGTTTACTCCTCCAATTGGAATGATGTTGGGCATCAAAGGTCTTGGATACTCTAAAACAAAATCTGACCTCATGAGCCAAACTGAAGCCTGGCGTAAGAGATCCAGCACACTCATGTCTTGCTGCAGGAACTCGGAAGCCAGTTTTGAGTAGGGTTCAAAGGCAAAATCACAGAGGAAAACACTTGGGATGTCATGAAGTAGATTCTTCACTCGCTGGAGAAAGGTCATGTGGTCTGTAAATTGTGTAAATCCCCTGGGGACATAGGAAGGAGGCTTGGGACACTGAGTAGCATCAAAATCTAACCCACACGGGATTCCTCGTAAGAAATAGACAGAAGGAAGGGAAAGATGCTTCGCCAGGATTGCTCCACATAGTAGGACAGGGTCTGTAAGGACGGCATCAAACTTGCTCTCCTCAAGGTACTTGATAAGCTCTTTGTTTTGCAGGAGATGTCCACAGCTGGTGACCCCAAAGTAAGTGATTCTTTTGATACCTTGGTACGCTTTAACAAATCTTTCCAGAAAAGATCCTTGTTCAAATGAAAAATGAAAAAATGCCTGGAATTGTTTCTTCAAATCTTCCTGTGTGTAGGGGACCGGGTACATTTTCATCACAAAGTCCTTGGATGGCTTGATGTGCAAAGTCACCTCGGGTGCCACCACGACCACCTCGTGTCCCCTCTGCCTCAGGATGTCCAGCACCTCCCGCATGCTGAGCCAGTGGCTCCCATCCACTGGCACCACCAGGAGCTTCCCAGCAGCAGCCAGACCCAGCAGGGACAGGAGCAGAAGCACAGCTGGTGGAGAAGCACTGAGCCCCGAGGCCATTCCTGCAGGGATCAGCTGAGGGCCTCCACAGAAAGAGTTCCCCAGCTTTGTGATTTAAAGTGATCTGGTCTCTGATTTTTATGGATGATGTTTAGACTTATTTGCATTTGGTAAATGTTTAAACGTGGACATGGCAAAGGTAGCAGAAAAGGTTAAGGTTTATCTTATCTGGCAGACGCAAATCAGGGCCAGAGTTACCCTGGGAAACACTCCCCTCTCTCTATTGGAGGAACACTGGGTTGGAGGAACGCTGCCTGGTTATGTAGGGAGGAAGTCAGGAAGTCCAAGGTGCAGGTGGAGCTGAACTTGGCCAGGGGTAAAAATAACAACAAGAAGGGCCAAAACAGGAAGGTCAAAGGAAGTCTTTCCCCCCCAGTAAGCAAGACTAGGATGCTGGAAACAATGGACAAAGTAAAGGCTGAGGGACTCAAGAACTTTCCTTGCCTCAGCCTTCACTGGCAACCTCTCTTCCCACATCTCTTGAGTGGATGGATGGATGGATGGATGGATGGATGGATGGATGGATGGATGGCAGGCAAGATGTGGCTGGGGAAGCAAAATTCCACTCAGTGTAAGACAAGATCATGTGACCACTTGAGGAACCCAAGCATTAGGGCACCTGATGACCCAAACACATGGGGCCCCATGAGATGCATCTCAGAGTCCTGAGGGAATTGGTTGATGGAGTTGCCAAAGTATTGTCCATGACATTTGAAAACTCCTGACAGTCAGGTGAAGTCACAGTGACTGGGAAAAGGGAAACATTGCACCCACCTTTAAAAAGGACAGAAAGGAATCCCCAGGGAACTACCAACCTGTCAATCTCACCTCTGTGCCTGGAACAGACCCTCCTAGGAGACATTCTATGATTTAAGTAAATGAGGGATCTTTCAACAAGTGGTCTGCTCAAAAGAGCTAATTAACAAATCATTAATTTTCCAAACATGAATTGTCAGTGTAAGATAATTCCTCCCCTCCTGCCATTCCATATTGTTTTCCATTTGCAAAAGAGTAGAAAAAATATTAAAGCTTCACACAGGAAATGGTCTGGATTCTTTACCAGTTTTACATTGTGACACTATGAGGAAGATGAAAAATTCACTATCAAAGTTCATTTCCCTATAAGGCTTCTTTTTGGAAGAATGAAGTAGGGCCTGGAAGGAGGAAGGACACAGACAGGGTTTTTGTCAGCTGTACTTAAAATTGAATCAAGAACTCAGAAATACCATCCTAGATCAGTCTGGGAAGTGCTTGCCACTGGGCCATGAAAGCAAACAATATTAATGCACAGACAGGATTTGACGACAGGCCCTAATCATGAATATTATTGCACAGAAGTAGTTTTGACAATAAAATCATTTAGTGTAGTGGTTGATAGCATACACCAAAATATTTTTAAGGACATTTATCAAACTACTGCAGCTCTAGGCACATCCTTTGTAGGGAAAGGGAAGGCAGCATAAAGCTCTTGCAGATGCAGATGCTGCCAGAGCAATCAGAACATTATCTACCACTTGGCACATTATGATGCTTTATTTCTAAATTATGAAAGGGTAGATCTACTATCCAAAAAGATTCTCTGTTTTTAAAAATCAATTACGACAGTAAAACCAATTCATGGACACAGTTATAGACACACAAAACATTTGCAAACAGGATTAAACATCCATATATTCTACCACAGCAATCACCGAACCTGAGATAATGGCTTTTTCTTTCCGCAGTTTATACCTTCAATAAAAGTATGTTGGGAACCACTGGTGTTATAGAAAAGTAATGTAATAATTGGCTCTCACAATTGAGAGATAGATATTATGTGGACATTAAAATCTATTGTAATGTTACAGTAATATGTCCTCCCATAGTCCACTTTTCTCTCCCCCTTGTAACAGCTTTAGCAGTGAGGGCATTTAGAGGAGGCTGGCTCGTTACCAGGAGGCAGGGCATATCAACACCTGACCTCCAATCAAGATGTAAGTAAGTGATCTCCACCAATGGACAGCAGAGAAAGAGTTGATTGACAAAACTTTCATAGGGGGCTAAGGCTATAAAAGGCAGAACATCCATTTTGTAGATGAGCATGTGGCTGATAATCATGGGGGCTCTCAGTGCTGCAGTTTTTCCTTATTTAGTCCTTTAGTTGTATTTTTTGTTAAGATTTAATAAACCTTTAAAATTTTTTAAAGGTGAGCAGTCATTTCTCATACGGGCATGGGATACTCAAACCCAAAATCTGTTCTTTCAAGCCAAATGGATCCATGGCTTAAGAGCTCCTTCATTCTTACTCGTCTGTGAAGAACATATGAGGCCCGAAGTTTAAATGGGAAATAGGCAAAACGGCAAAGAAAGGAATCTATGAACTTGAGAGCTGAGTTTTCCACATGCTGGGTAATCACCATGTGGTCTGAGCTGTCCCCGAGTGTTCTTGGGATGAAGGAAGGCAGATCTGGGCACAGAGCAACCTGCAAATCTGAACTGCAGGGAAATCCTCGGAGAAAGAAAATAGGACTGAGAGATGCAGAGCCAGGATTTGTCTGCAGGATACAAGAGGATCCATGAGAACTTTGGAGATAGTGTGTCAGATCCTTGCTGCGCAGCAGACCACCACAGGAGGAGGTGTAGAGGTTGGAGGTGAACCAGACTTTTTTAAGGATAGCAGTAATTCTTTGACGAAAAGGTATTCTTTCAAAAGGATCGTTCCTGTGAGAAACAACTGCTCACTTTGAAAATTTTACAAGGTTTATTAAACATTAACAAAAATACAACAAAGGACTACATAAGGAAAAAGCTGCAGCACTGGGAACTGCCCCTTGTGCATACCATGTGGCCGGTTCATCTTCAGGATGGGTGCTCAGTTTTTTATACCCCTGGGGGTTGCATCAGCCAGCCCTGGCCCTCCCAAAGTCTGTCAGTCAGCTCTTCTTTGCCATTTATCGGTAGAGACTGCTTGCTTGTAACTGGATTGGAGCTCAGGTGTTGCCGTGCCCACCTCCTGAGCACCCCCAAGCTTTTCCATTCCCAGCTGCCCCATGCAAGGGACACATGTGCAGCCTTCTTTGTACCTGTCCTAGACAGCCCTGGCTGTCTGATGGCAACAACACAGGGGGAAAAAGAACTATGGGGAGAGCAGAGGACATCTAAACTACAATAACATAACCATACATCACTAAAGCTTTTCTAATATTCACACAATAGTTATCTTTTAATTGCGAGAGCCAATCATCTCATTATCTATCTGTAACATTCCCAAGGGACCGCACACATGCTCTTAGTCCCTGCATAACCACACTGGATACCTTTTAAAGCTGTAATATGCAGATGCCTCCATGCCCAAGTTCGCTTCCTCTGCCATGGTGACAATTTGGTGGCCTTTCTGGCTGAGGGCCACCACCAGCAGGTGCAGGCTAAGCCAGTAACTCTCATCCATGGGCACCACCAGCAGCTTCCCACCACGAGCTGAGCACAGCAAGGACAGAAAAAGCAGAATCCCCGCCAAAGCTGAGGAGCTTTATTTACTCGCAGGAGCCATGTTCCCAGAAATCGAAATTCTGCTCATCTGCCCCAACCTAGCAGCTTTTAAATCCAGCCACAGCTCCCTGCCAGATTCCCACATTCCCCCTTAACGACCCGGCTTTTCCAGCAGAACCATTCACTGGTAACCACTGAAGGCACTGATGAACCATTTAAGTGATTAATGAATTTGGGTTGGGTGGAACTGGGCTTGGTAAGTGGGGCTCCCTTCCACCTCAATCTGTGCTGATTGATGCTAGATTGAAAATAAAATCAGGCTTTGCCAAAATAAAACCCCCAGAATAGTGCTGGCACTTGGAAGTAACCAGGCTTGCGGAAACCAGGTATTAAAATACTTTATTTCTTTCCTTCTTTTTGAGAAGGATTTTACAGCTGTTCTGAAATGCTTGGCAAGTTCATGTTTAAAATTATAAAAGAGTGGGCCACTATACAGCACAATATCTATTCAAACCCTTAGGAAGAGGCTCTGGAATTTACATATAGCTCAGCACTGGAGCCAGGAACACCACCGTGAATTTAATCCACTGGAGAAGCAGAGGGTTTGCATCAGTAAAGGAAAACCACTGGGTTGAGGAGGGTCACACACCCTACTCCTTGTTCTCATCCTGATCTATCTCTCACCATCATTTTCTCTTTCCAGGGGAGACAGGAAGAAATCAGGAACAAAAAATCAGTATTTCTGCAATAAATATTGCTGCTGGACTATGTTTTTTACTCCAGGGGAAAAAAAAAAAAGAGAGGGAGATTTGCCCTCAGAGAAGAGTTGGTTCCACGCTGGAGCTGCTCCATGCTTTTTCCTGCAGGCAGGATGTCCCACTGCTTTCCCAGAGGATCTGCCTGGCTTTGTCCCTGAGGACCTGTTAAGCAGCTCTGATGGACAGAAGAGACAGGAAAAAGCACTGCCCTGATAAAAGGGGGGCTTGGTAACAATTTTAAGTAGACTTCTGTGAAAAAGCAGAGCAACAGAAACAAACAACTCAATGAAGCTGAACTAGCAAAGTCCGAGGGTGGGGAAGGCTGGCTCTGAGGAAGGTGTGAAAAGCAAATCCCTTTTCTTATGAAGTTTCTCTCATTCATGTTAACAAAAGCCTGTGAATTTGAGGGAACAGTGCTGCTAGGCTGGAAGAGTCCATTCTAAGGGCTTTGGAAAGGCTGGCAAGTGAAAAAAGTTCAAGGGAAGAGGAGAGGAGGCTTTGTTGATTTTTTTAATAATGTCCACAAAGATATGTCCACGATAAAACTTTTTAGGAAACCAAATGATGTATTGCTGAGAGAGCAGCATGACACTAACTACAGATCCATCACTGCATGACCAGTGTTGGGTCAGTTCATGACCTCAACCTTATGTCCAAGTCCTTCTTGGTTATAAATTCCTAGGTTTTATTGTTGGTGAGAATCTCTCCTTAAAGCCTATAAACAGGTGAATATGAGAAAAAAATTCCTTCTCCAGGGCAGTCTGCGCTTGAAAATCTTGTTGGATTTTTTCCCCCAAGCAGTTTCTGCAGGTCCCTTCCCAAGCATGGTGGAAAATCTTGGAGGTCACTGAGAACCTGCCCTCCAAAAGGAACAGCAGCTCCATTACCCATGGTGATCCCATCTTGGTAGATTACAGCATGAATTACCTTCTTGGAAATTATCAAACAGCTCAGAGCAAGGAGATGCACAGAAGACAGGCCATAACCTCAGACAAGGCTACCAAATGAACATGAGATAGTTGATCCACAAAGGCACAAATGGAAATTTACAGGAGATATCCATATCCAAGACAGCTTAAAGCCTAATTCAATCATGTAAAACAGCAGGGGAGGATGGAACTGGAGGACGATTTCTTTTGGGGCTTAGATATTGACACCTTGAAAATAAAGGCAGATGGAAAGGAATCAATCTAGGGGATGGCTGTGGTAGAAAACAGGGAAACTCTTCATCCCTATAACCTTCACTGTGGATGAAAGGAGAGGGGATAAATGGACAGTGCATGGACAACTGGGAGAGGAGGATAGCAAAGTTCATCAGTTCAACAAAAGAGACTCTCATTTGCATAAAAGCTACATGTCACTTAAATTGTCCTAATTAAGTCTGATAAGGCTTAGGCAGGATGTGATATAATCTGAATGCTGGGTATTAGGAAATAACATTTCTGCACCATGCAGGATTTCAATCTTTAAACACCAAGCTGTTCTCAGTCAGGGTTTGATGTAAGGATGGGAGTGACATCCCTTGCCCAGGGTGGCAGCGGGATGGAATGAGACAATCTATAAGGTCCCTTTCAACCCAAACCATTCTGCCATTCTCTGATACACTTATACTTTGCCTTTTCCATATAAAAACAAAAGAAAATTTTGTACCTGAGACAGTTTTTTATTCTGAACACAGTTAATGCCTCCAATAAAAGCCATGTTTGGCATCACTGGTCTCGGGAACTCAAAGACAAAATCATATCTCATCAGCCAGAAAGATCCACGGCTCAGGAGTTCTGTCACTGTCACTTTCTTTTTGAAAACCTCATATGCAAGCTCTTCAAAGCCATCGTAGAGGGGCTTACAGTAGAAGTGCTCCAGCAGATTGACCAGCATGTTCTTCACCCGCTGGGAAAACGTCATGCTGTCTGAATTATCCAAGAATAACCTGGGGACATAGGAAGGAGGGCTTGGGCACTGGGTAGCAGCAGAATCCATGCCACAGGGAAAGCCCCGCAGGAAGTAGACGGAAGGAAGGGCAAGATACTCAGCCACCAGGGGCCCACACATCAGGATGGGATCTGTGAAAATCAAGTCGAATTTGCTCTCTTTCAGGTACTGCAGCAGCTCCTCGTTCTGCAGAAGGCTCTTGCAGTTGGTGAAGAAGACCGAGGAGATTTCTATCGTGCTTTGATACGAGGTCAGAACAACATTCCAAACCGACTGTTCAAGAAAATGGGCGTGAACAAAGGCCTTGAGCATTTCCCCCAAGTATTCCTCTGTGTAAGGGATTGGGTAGGCTTGGACTGTGTAATTCTGACGCTCCTCTGACTTCATGTACAGACTGGTGGAGGGTACAAGCACAACAACCTCGTGTCCCTTTTGCCGCAGTTTCTCCACTACTGGGCGCATGCTGAGCCAGTGACTTCCATCCTGAGGTACCACCAGGATCTTTCCACCTTCAGCCAGGATTAAAGACAGCGTCAGGAGGAGAAGTATCCAAGTACTGTGGTAAAAGAGAGCCATTTTGGTGGGAGTGATCCAGAGGGTTCTGCTCCGCAGGGATCCACGCACTTCCTTTATATGATGATCCATGCAGAGTAAGCATGGAATTTATTGGCTGCAGAAATTAATATTTAACTTTCCAATAAGTGTGTGATTAGCCTGTGGTTTTGCCTGTGTTTGTAGAAGAGAAGGGAAGCTGTGTCCTTACAGAAACGTTTGTACTTTCTGTTAATGTTTAAGCTTCAAACTCTGTCAGCACTAGGACACTGTCAGCCCTAAGTCTGTGACACCAACAGCAGGGATGTCATGTTGTAACAATAATTGTGGCTAAAGCCCTTGACCTGGTAAATACATGGTGAGAAAATAACAAAAATACATCCAGCAGAACGGATGCAACTGCATTCCTGAGGACACAAGGCTGATGTCGAATTCCCAGCCCCTGGAAGCAGCACAACCTGCACCTCTTACAAAGATGTCACACCCATCAGGATGTACTAGGCAATCCCAAATCTGAGCAGAACGATCCCCATTGGCTTTTTTCCTCCTGGCACAACACCGAAATGTGAACTAATGGAGGGGTTCAGGAAAAAAAAAGGAAAAGGAGGCCGGAACAGGAACACAAAGAAAGAGTTTTGGTCTTTGGTTGTTATTTTCAAAACCTGTGTCATGTATGGTGAGCAAGACAAAATTGAGGAGGAGCTGTGACACCTCCCACTAATCCCACTGCAGGAAGGTTTTCTCTTGGTGCAAGTGAAAGCAATGCCAGAGCAAAGCCTCTTGCAGGGTGCTAAGGAAGGAGTCCTTGTGACGAGAAGCTGCCATCAGCACATCATTTTCCAGTTCTTTTTATAGATGGTGCTGGGAGTCCCAGCATCCTCTGTCAGGAGAAGCAAATCCTTACAGCCTGAGGCAAAGGCATTTCTCTCATGACACCCAAAGGGTGCTGGGACTGCCCTGAGTAACTCCACCCTGTTACTCTGGACATGGAGGAAACACCCTGAGACAGTGAAAACCAATTTCTGGAGAGGCCCAGTGCAACAGAGATGGGAGATGGCTCAGATTGAAAGCAGGACACTGAAGGGATTTACAAATAATTGTCATTCAATGCAGGAAATCTGGATGCAAATATTACATTGCTGCTGCTATGACAAGAGCTGACCATATTAACTTGGAAGTTGCTGCTTGGTATGTTTTTTATTCTGGACTCAATTGGATTTTCTATTGCAACAGCAGTTGGCTGAAAAAGGCTAATACAAGATTTTCCCAGGTGTGGAACTTGTGATTTTCACCTGACAGAAATGTAAAGACAGGAGCTGGGAGGGATCAAATGAGGGCAGGTTTTTTATACCCTTGTAGCAAAGTTATGTACTCCTCATAGCTCTGAGACCTTTCGGATATTAATATAGAGACTTATATTGTGGAACCAGCAAGCATTTGCGTCTTAAATCTCAATCTGGTGTACCTGTTGTTGTCCTAACAAGATAGAATGCCTTAGATATAATTTCATCCTAATATTCGAGTTAATATTATTCTTTGCATTGTTTATCAAGTTTAGAGGGCTCTCCATCAGCCTGTCAAAGAGTATCAAAGAAATTCCAAAGAAAGTGGAAAGAAAAATCTCACCCCTCCAGCTCCAAGACATTGTGCAGAGATATTGCATGACCACAATTGAGAAGTGAGGGAGCAATTTCCTGGGAAAGAGATTTGTCTCCTGCTTTTTCCCGGGATAGAAATGTCCGGTGTTACCATTGTACAGATTGCATGTTGTCTATGAAAAACAGATTTAGATTTCTAGGTTAGCTTTAAGATCCTGCAGAATAATTCTGGTAAAAGCAGATGTCAAGGTATGAGAACTTACCTGAGTTCTGCATTCATGAGTCTTTCACACAGTCCATGACTGTAAGATTATTTCTTGCCATTTCAACATGACATTTATATTTTATCCCCACAATCAGGAGTGACCTAACAGAGACAGCCAGTTTGGAAATGATTTGTCATCAAAATACAACTAAAGTGAATCAACTGATGCTGCTGAGCCTGGAGTTAAAAACAAAAGATGACTCTTGGGTTTTTGATCAGATAAAAGAAATAGATGTCAGATGCCACTAAAATGAAATCAAAACTAGATCTGGTTGGTGGTTAAGACACATTCATCGAGGACAGTAATTTCCATTTGGCAGAAGAAATCCCTTTTTGTTTGGTTTATTACAAAACCCACATTAATTCAAGTAAGTCCTTATCAAGGTTGTTTGATTCCAGTCTATGGGAAACAATTACTCAAACCTGGATGAATTAAATCATTACCAGAAACTTTAAAAATAAAATACAATAGAGATAAACTTTGTGGAACAACAGAATGACTATTGGTTGGGAGATGTACAATTTTAGGCAAAGGAGCATTACCTTAGGCAGTGGTTTCTTCTTAGCACAGTTGATCCCCCCCACAAAGACCATGTTGGGCATCACTGGCCTGACGTACTCAAACACAAAGTCAAACCTCAGGATCCAAATGGCAGCAGAGTTCACCAGGTCCATCAGGGACACATCCCTCTGAAGAACTTCTGAGGAAAGCTTAAGCGCTTCTGCATAGTAAACATTGCAGTAATCAAGCTCCAGGAGGGAAATCAGGGCATTTTCCACCCTCTGGAAAAAAGTCATCTGATCTGAGTTGAAGCTGAAGAGTCTCGGGACGTAGGACAGAGGGCTTGGGCTCTGTGGGGCTGCAAAGTGTAGGTTGCAACCAAATCCCCTCATGAAGAACAGAAAGGGAAGAGAAAGATGGTGGGCGAGGATGGTTCCACACATGAAGATAGGATCCGTCAGCATGGCATCAAAGCTGCTTTGGTTGAGCAACCTCAGAGTCTCCTGGCTGCGGAACAGGTCCTTGCACTGCCCAAAGAAGGTGTTGTAAGTATACACTGATGCGTTGTACATGGCCATGGCATTGAGGGGGAAAGGCTTCTGTGTCAGGTGCACAGCCACGTATTCCTGGAAGGCGTTATCCAGCTCTTCCAGGCTCTGGCTCACTGGGTACGTGACCACCTTGTAGGCCTGCGTGGTCTCCACATTCCAGCTCACCTCTGGAACCAGCACCACCACCTCGTGTCCTCTCTCACTCAGCTTCTCCACCACTTCCTTCATGCTCAGCCAGTGGCTTCCCACCATGGGCACCACCAGGAGCTTCCCTCCATCCGAGAGGCCCGGCAGGAGGAGGAGGAGGATGGAAATGCAGGCACAGCAAAGCCTCAAAGCCATGTTGCTGTGGTCAGAATAGGGGCCGTGGAAGAGATTTCTCCTGCAAGCTGTAGCCTGAAAATACTTTGGAAAGCAACTGAAGGATGATTTGCAAGCTTTTGTAGCTGTGCCCCACCTCTGCCCTTTTGACTCTCCACCCATTTCGCGTCATCAGAAGTTTGCACCAAGGCCACAGAAAGAGATAAATTATTATAGAGGGCTCCAGGCACGCTGGGACACAAAGGTGGCATTGCGCGAGTCAAGAAAGGTGTGTCACCCTCACACACACCAAGGTGAGGTTATTGGGTCAATGCCACCTTCTTCCCTCAGCAGGACCCCAGCTTTCGGGCACTTCTTGCCACCTGCCCACCATGCCCAAGATCTGATGGCAAAATGAAAGGAAAATCCATCAAAAAAATGCACCCACAGAGTGGCTGGGCAGAAACATTGCTGAGTCCACATGCGAGGCCTGTACCTCTCAAGAGAGCCAAGAAAGGACTCTTTTGCCATCGCTGCAACTGAAGGCTGACTGGGTTGTCACAGACTGAGGTAACTGGGCACTTTTTAAAAGCATTTTCTTCCCTAATGAAACAACAGCATGAAGTACCGTAAAACATAACGTACAGAAAAGATTAATAGGAGAAATCTGTGTAACAATACCTGGGGTTTGGGTTTTGCTTTTCTTTTCAATAGCCAAAACCAGCTGGCATCCCTGAGACAAAAATAATTTTCCATAATGCAAACTTGCATTTTTTTGGAAGGTAAGCAGCCAGCAAAAAATATTTCACAATCTCTCCATATAAATTTCAGCTAACGCCTTATCCTATCAGGTATAAAACGAAGTTGCAAAAGAGCATTGCACCCTTGTACCACAGATAACAAAGACCAACACCTCTGGAGTGCACAAGTCAGGAATCGTTCACGGCCACTGAGGGGTCAGGTCATGCCCAGCACTGGGTCAGTTCTTGATCTAAACACTCTGTCCAAGTCCTGCTTGGTTATAAATTCCTAGGGTTTAATGTTGGTGATAAACTCTCCTTGAAGCCTATAAGCAACTGAATACGGGAAACAATTTCCTTCCCCAGGGCATTCTGGGCTTTAAAATATTGCTGGATTTTTTTTTTCCTCCACGCAGTTTCTGCAGGCCCCTTCCCAAGCATGGTGGGAAATCCTGCACTTTGCTGAGAACCTGCCCTCCAAAAGGAACAGCAGCTCCATCATTTATGCTGATCCCATCTTGTTAGTTTACATGGATTAACTTCACGGGTATTTTCAAAGAGCTCAGAGCAAGGAGATGCACAGAAGACAGGCCATAACCTCAGACAAGGCTGCCAAATGAACATGAGATAGTTGATCCACAAAGGCACAAATAGAAATTTACAGGAGATATCCATATCCAAGACAGCTTAAAGCCTAATTTGATCATCTAACAGAGAAGGGGAAGATGGAACTGGAGGAGGATTTCTTTTGGGGCTTAGATATTGACACCTTGACAATAAAGGCAGATGGAAAGGAGTCAATCTAGGGGATGGCTGTGGTAGAAAACAGGCAAACTCTTCATCCCTATAACCTTCACTGTGGATGAAAGGAGAGGGGATAAATGGACAGTGCACGGACAGCTGGGAGAGGAGGATAGCAAAGTTCATCAGTTCAACAAAAGAGACTCTCGTTTGCATAAAAGCTACATGTCACTTAAATTGTCCTAATTAAGTCTGATAAGGCTTAGGCAGGATGTGATATAATCTGAATGCTGGGTATTAGGAAATAACATTTCTGCACCATGCAGGATTTCAATCTTTGAACACCAAGCTGTTCTCAGTCAGGGTTTGATGTATGGATGGGAGTGACATCCCTTGCCCAGGGTGGCAGCGGGATGGAATGAGACAATCTATAAGGTCCCTTTCAACCCAAACCATTCTGCCATTCTCTGATACATTTATACACTGCCTTTCCCATATAAAAACAAAAGAAAATTTTGTACCTGAGACAGCTTTTTCTTCTGAACACAGTTAATGCCTCCAATAAAAGCCATGTTTGGCATCACTGGTCTCGGGAACTCAAAGACAAAATCGTATCTCATCAGCCAGAAAGATCCACGGCTCAGGAGTTCTGTCACTGTCACTTTCTTTTTGAAAACCTCATATGCAAGCTCTTCAAAGCCATCGTAGATGGGCTTACAGTAGAAGTGCTCCAGCAGATCGACCAGCACGTTCTTCACCCGCTGGGAAAACGTCATGCTGTCTGAATTATCCAAGAATAACCTGGGGACATAGGAAGGAGGGCTTGGGCACTGGGTAGCAGCAGAATCCATGCCACAGGGAAAGCCCCGCAGGAAGTAGACGGAAGGAAGGGCAAGATACTCAGCCACCAGGGGCCCACACATCAGGATGGGATCTGTGAAAATCAAGTCGAATTTGCTCTCTTTCAGGTACTGCAGCAGCTCCTCGTTCTGCAGAAGGCTCTTGCAGTTGGTGAAGAAGACCGAGGAGATTTCTATCGTGCTTTGATACGAGGTCAGAACAACATTCCAAACCGACTGTTCAAGAAAATGGGCGTGAACAAAGGCCTTGAGCATTTCCCCCAAGTATTCCTCTGTGTAAGGGATTGGGTAGGCTTGGACTGTGTAATTCTGACGCTCCTCTGACTTCATGTACAGACTGGTGGAGGGTACAAGCACAACAACCTCGTGTCCTTTTTGCCGCAGTTTCTCCACTACTGGGCGCATGCTGAGCCAGTGACTTCCATCCTGAGGTACCACCAGGATCTTTCCACCTTCAGCCAGGATCAAAGACAGCGTCAGGAGGAGAAGTATCCAAGTACTGCGGTAAAAGAGAGCCATTTTGGTGGGAGTGATCCAGAGGGTTCTACTCCGCAGGGATCCACGCACTTCCTTATATGATGGTCCATGCAGAGTAAGCAGGGAATTTATTGGCTGCAGAAATTAATATTTAACTTCCCAATAAGTGTGTGATTAGCCTGTGATTTTGCCTGTGTTTGTAGAAGAGAACGGAAACTGTGTCCTTACAGAAACGTTTGTACTTTCTGTTAATGTTTAAGCTTCAAACTCACTGTCAGCACTAGGGACACTGTCAGCCCTAAGTCTGTGACACCAACAGCAGGGATGTCATGTTGTAACAATAATTGTGGTTAAAACCCTAGACCTGGTAAATAAATGGCGAGAAAATAATACAAATACATCCAGCAGAATGGATGCAACTCCATTCCTGAGGACACAAGGCTGATGTTGAATTCCCAGCCCCTGGAAGCAGCACAACCTGCACCTCTTACAAAGATGTCACACCCACCAGGATGTACCAGGCAGTCCCAAATCTGAGCAGAACGATCCCCATTGGCTTTCTTCCTCCTGCCACAACACCAAAATGCGAACTAATGAAGGGCGCAGGGCAAAAAAAGGAAAAGGAGGCCGGAACACAGACACAAAGAAAGAGTTTTGGTCTTTGGTTGTTGTTTTCAAAATCTGTGTCATGTATGGTGAGCAAGACAAAATTGAGGAGGAGCTGTGACACCTCCCACTAATCCCACTGCAGGAAGGTTTTCTCTTGGTGCAAGTGGAAAGCAATGCCAGAGCAAAGCCTTTTGGAGGGGCTAAGGAAGGAGTCCTTGTGTCAAGAAGCTGCCATCAGTACAGCGTTTTCCAGTTCTTTTTATAAATGGTGCTGGGACTCACAGCATCCTCTGTCAGGAGAAGCAAATCCTTACAGCCTGAGGCAAAGGCATTTCTCTCATGACATCCAAAGGGTGCTGGAACTGCCCTGAGTCACTCCACCCTGTTACCCTGGACATGGAGGAAACACCCTGAGACATAGAAAACCAATTTCTGGAGAGGCCCAGTGCAGAAGAGGAAGGCGGCGGCACAGACTGAAAGCAGGACACTCAAGAGATTTACAAATAATTGTCTTTAATTGCAGGAAATCTGGATGCAAATATTTCATTGCTGCTGCTGTGACAAGACCTGACCATATTAACTTGGAAGTTGTTGCTTGGTGTGTTTTTTATTCTGGACTCAATTGGATTTTCTATTGCAACAGCAGATGGCTGAAAAAGGCTAATACAAGATTTTCCCAGTTGTGGAACTTGTGATTTTCACCTGACAGGAGTGTAAAGACAGGCACTGGCAGGGATACAATGAGGGCAGGTTTTTTATACCCTTGTAGCAAAGTTAAGAACTCTTTGCAGGTCTGAGACCTTCAGGATATAAATGTAAAGGCTTCTATTGTGGAACCAGCAAGAATTCGCCTCTTAAATCTCAAACTGGAGTCACTCTTGTCAGCCTCACAAGATAAAATGCCTTAGATATGATTTTATCCTAGTATCCTAGTTATTATTGTTATCCTTTGCCTTGTTTATTACGCTTAGAGGGCTGTTTGTCAGCCTGTCAAAGAACATAAAAGAAATCCAAAAAGAAATCTGAAAGAGAAGAGAAAAATCCCACCCCTCCAGCTCCAAGACATTGTGCAGAGATATTGCATGACCACAATTGAGAAGTGAGGGAGCAATTTCCTGGGAAAGAGATTTGTCTCCTGCTTTGTCCCGGGATAGAAATGTCCAGTGTTACCATTTTAGAGATTGCATGTTGTTTATGAAAAACAGATTTAGATTTCTAGGTTAGCTTTAAGATTCTGCAGAATAATTCCGGTAAAAGCAGATGTCAAGGTATGAGAACTTATCTGAGTTCTGCATTCATGAGTCTTTCACCCAATCCACAACGGTAAGATTGTTTCTTGCCATTTCAACATGACATTTATATTTTACCCCCACAAACAGGAGCGACCTAACAGAGACAGCCAGTTTGGAAATGATTTGTCATCAAAATACAACTAAAGTGAATCAACTGATGCTGCTGAGCCTGGAGTTAAAAACAAAAGATGACTCTTAGGTTTTTGATCAGATAAAAGAAATAGATGTCAGATGCCATTGAAATGAAATCAAAACTAGATCTGGTTGGTGGTTAAGACACATTCATCGAGGACAGTAATTTCCATTTGGCAGAAGAAATCCCTTTTTGTTTGGTTTGTTACAAAACCCTCATTAATTCAGAGAAGTCCCTATCGAGATTGTTTGATTCCAGCCTATGGGAAACAATTACTCAAACCTGCATGAATTAAATCATTACCAGAAATTTAAAAAATAAAATACAATAGAGATAAACTTTGTGGAACAACAGAATATCTTTTCATTGGGAAATGTACAATTTTAGGCAAAGGAGCATTACCTTAGGCAGTGGTTTCTTCTTAGCACAGTTGATCCCCCCCACAAAGACCATGTTGGGCATCACTGGCCTGACGTACTCAAACACAAAGTCAAACCTCAGGATCCAAATGGCAGCGGAGTTCACCAGGTCCATCAGGGACACATCCCTCTGAAGAACTTCTGAGGAAAGCTTAAGCGCTTCTGCATAGTAAACGTTGCAGTAATCAAGCTCCAGGAGGGAAATCAGGGCATTTTCCACCCTCTGGAAAAAAGTCATCTGATCTGAGTTGAAGCTGAAGAGTCTCGGGACGTAGGACAGAGGGCTTGGGCTCTGTGGGGCTGCAAAGTGCAGGTTGCAACCAAATCCCCTCATGAAGAACAGAAAGGGAAGAGAAAGATGGTGGGCGAGGATGGTTCCACACATGAAGATAGGATCCGTCAGCATGGCATCAAAGCTGCTTTGGTTGAGCAACCTCAGGGTCTCCTGGCTGTGGAACAGGTCCTTGCACTGCCCAAAGAAGGTGTTGTAAGTATACACTGATGCGTTGTACATGGCCAGGACATTGAGGGGGAAAGGCTTTTGTGTCAGGTGCACAGCAAGGCATTCCTGGAAGGCGTTATCCAGCTCTTCCAGGCTCTGGCTCACCGGGTACGTGACCACCTTGTAGGCCTGCGTGGTCTCCATATTCCAGCTCACCTCAGGAACCAGCACCACCACCTCGTGTCCTCTCGCGCTCAGCTCCTCCACCACCTCCTTCATGCTCAGCCAGTGGCTTCCCACCATGGGCACCACCAGGAGCTTCCCTCCATCCAAGAGGCCTGGCAGGAGGAGTAAGAGAATGGAAATGCAGGCACAGCAAAGCCTCAAAGCCATGTTGCTGTAGTTGCAGTAGGGACCGTGGAAGAGATTTCTCCTGCAGGCTGCAGTCTGAAGATGTTTCAGAAAGCAACTGATGGCTGGAGTTGTTGAACTCTGCTCTTTGATGTTCCCATTGTTAATGATTCACTGCTTTGCATTTTGGGTAGTTTATTTTGCCTTTTCCCTCCTTACTTGGAAAGCCAAGATTTGGTGACCTCTTCAATCCTGAGTCATTGGAGTTCCTTGATGTTCCATTGGCTCCTCAACGAGCTACTGGGATCCATCAGGACTCCTCATCTTTGTTCTACCTTGAGTTCCACCTTGGCCAGGAGCCAGGGAGGCGACGTTGGTGTGAGCAACCCCCAAGCCCAGAGGAACAAATGAAAAAGAGCCTCTCCAAGCTGGAGACATGGATCCTCATGTGATTCCTCCAGGGATGGAGCAGGAGACCATCAGGACAAGGCTCAGGGCTCTTCTTAGCTGGCAGGAATCTCCTCAGTGCCAGCGACACCACAAAGAGCTGCTGACAGCGCCTGGCCTCTCTCTGTATAGCCCAAGCTCTTGCTTTACAGAGTTGTTTCCCAGCCTGGGAGGTTGCCCCTGGCTGGCTGAAAACTCCTCCCCACCAGGATTCAGCCCAGCACTAAATGACTTTTAGCAACCTCTGGAGGCTCAGGTTTCAGACCTGACTCAGCAAAGGAGCAGGTTCAGCACAGACGTGATTTCCCCAGCCCCACAGCATTAACACTGATGGGAAAATTAAAAATATTGCACTCCAGCATAGTCAGAGCCACGCAGCCTCCATCCCGCCGGCACACAAGTTCTCTATTCTCCCTTAATGCCACAGTCAATGCACCACAATGAACTGCATATTGTTTTCCTCATACAAACCTTATTTATTTATTTTTCCTGTTTTACCCATGTCCTTAATTATTTCTACTGGGAAGGTGGCACAGAGCAAGTTTTATATCAGGACAGCTTTCCAGAAAACCAAATTTTTGAGCGTCAGAGTAGGGGGGAGATGCTCTGACGTAAAAGAGACTAAAACACTCTCTGAATCTTCTATCATAAACAGCAAAGGAAAAATATCATAGTAACAAGTACTAAATATGGTCAGAGTTTTATAAAAAACACACTTGGAACTGGGCGCTGGGACACTGACCAGTTTAGAAAACAGAATTTGCTCCCAAAGAAAAGTTAGTTTCTGTATTTTGGGATGGCACCCAGTTGTTTGCTGAAGTGCGATAAGGAGAGGGCTGGCAGGGAAATGTCCTGCCCTCCCCTTCCTCCTGCTGTAGGATGGATTTTCCATCCAAACCTTCAGCGTGTGGTGTGGGTGCAAAGGCAATCCCAGCACTGCTGAAGTTAATTAGTACCTCAGTGTTTGTGAACTGGTCAGAGGCTCCCTCAGTTGGCTTGGTTATCCCAGGTTATCCCAGCCAGGAATTCTGGAATTTGCTGGGTTCAAGGCAGTACGAGATCAAAGTCGCTCCCTGCTGACACCTGAGCAAAGGGACAGTGGGAAGGCTGGATTTGGGTGAAAAGGCACAAATTTGGGGGCAGCCCTGTCCATGGAGGGGTAACAGAGCTGGGGAAGGGCTTAAAAACTCTCCTGAGCTGAGGGAACTTGGGGTGTTCATGGAGAAAAGGAGGCTCGGGGGGGACCTTGTCGTGCCCTATGTCTCCCTGACAAGAGCTGCGGTGGGATCAAGCTGTCTTGCTGAGTCCCAAGGGAAAGGGTAAGAGGAGATGGCCTCAAGTTGTGCCAGGGGAGGTTCAAAGTGGGTATTAGAAGACAAAAAACTCACTGGAAGAATGGTTAAGCAATGGAATATTTTGCCTAGGGAGGTGGTGGATTTGCCATCTCTGAAGTGTCCTGGAGGAGCCTGGATGTGGCACTTGGGGTCGTGGTTTAGGGGTTATGATAGCAGTAATGGCATCAGGCTGGGATTGCTGATCCTGGAACTCTTTTCCAAGGTGGATGATTCTGTCAGGTGCAGCCTGACCCATCCCAGGCTCAGAAATGACTAGGGAATACTCAGGAGGGAATTCTTACGTTACCTACAACACGCCAGCCAAGGCTGGAATAAATCCATGACTGGAGATCTCAAACTACCTCTTATAAATCCATGAAAAGAGACCCCCAAGCCCCACCAGTAAATCCAGTGCAGAAGAAGTCCAATCCCTCTAATAAATCAGGTCAAGATGCCAAAATTGCTATAATACATTTATGAAAGGAGATCCCAAATCCCTCTAATAAATTCATGACAATAGATGCCAAAGCCCCTGCAATGAACCCATGACAGGCAACCCCCAAACCCCATAAATCCATGGTCATAAATCCATGCTTGGAGAACCCAAAATCCTTTATTAAACTCATGGCAGGAGATCCCAAACCCACCTAGAATATCCATGAAAATAGAACCTAAAACCCTTCAAACAAATCCAGAAAGTGATCACCAAACCCACCTAAGACACCCATGAAAAGAGAGCTCCAAACCTCTCTAATAAATCTGTGCCAGGAGATCCCAAAATCTTTCCAATAAAACCATGGCAGGATATCCCAAATTCCTGTAATAAATTCATGACAGAAAACAAGAGTTTGAAGGAGTGAGCTGGTCTTTGTAGAATGCCAGGATGGTTTGTGTTGGAAGAGACCTTAAAGCTCATCCCGATCCACCCCGTGCCATGGGCAGAGACACCTTCCACTATCCCAGGTCGCTCCAAGCCCTGTCCAATCTGGACATGGGCACATCCAGGGGTGAGGCAGCCACAGCTTCTCTGGGCACCTTCTGCCAAGGCCTCACCATCCTCACAGGGAAGAATTTCCTCCCAATATCCTGTCCAATCCTTTCCTCTGGCAGCTTAGCGCCACTGCCCTTGTGCCAAAACCTCAGGTCTTGGAAATAGCCTCCCTCCAAGAGAGAGATAAGATTCATCCCTCTCAAATACCTCACTTGGACCATGCAGGTGTGTGGGTGCCACCACCCCTCCCAAGCAGCCACTGACCTGAGATAAGGGCTTCTTCTCCTCTCCACAGTGGATGCCTCCAATGAAAACCATGTTGGGCATGACAGGCATGGGATACTCAAAGACAAAGTCGATTCTCCTCAGCCAGATGGATCCGTGACTTAAAATCTCCGTCATTGTCATGGGTTTTTGGAGGAACTCTGAGGCCAGCTCCTCAAACTGAGAATAGGCAATATTGCAGATGAAGGACTCAGAAAGGGCAATCAGGAAGTTCTTGACCCTCTGTGAGAAGGTCATGTGGTCAGTGTATTCTGAAAATCCGCGTGGGACGTAGGACGGCGGGTCGGGGCCCTGAGCCGCGCGAACCTCCAAGGCACACGGAACCATCCGCAGGAAGAAAACACTGGGGATGGAGAAGTGCAGGGCAATGATCTGCCCACAGGGTGACACAGGATCTGTGAGCAGGGCATCAAAGTGACCCTCTCCAATGTACTTCAACAGCTCTTGGTTGTGCAGCAAGGACTTGCACGAAGCATGAAAAAGGGTTCCGCTCTGCCGGTACTCCAGCAAAAGCTTCCAGAATCTCACCAGGAAAGGCTCTTGCCTGAAAGATTTTTCAATGAAGGTGCGTACATGTTCTTCCACGTCCTCCTTCATCAATGGCACAGAGTAGGTTTTCAATTCGTAGACATCCGAGGAATCGATCAGGATTTTGTTGTCCGGTGCGATGACCACAATTTGGTGCCCTCTCTTGCTCAGCTCCATCAGCACTTTTTTCATGCTGAGCCAGTGGCTGCCCTCCATGGGGATCACCAGCAGCCTCCCAGCAGCAGCCGGGCTCAGCAGGCACAGGAAGGGCAGCAGCAGTGCCACCAGCATGGTGTGAGCCGTGCAGAGTGGAACCCTGGCACCAGAGAGGCCAGGACTGCTCTGCCAGCTTTTGTAGCCGTGCTCCACTTCTGCCCTTTTGAGTCTCCTCCCATTTTGGGTCATCATATCTTTGCACCAAGGTCACAGAAAGCAATCAATGATTAGGGAGGGTTCAAGGCAGGCTGGGACTTCAAAGGTGGCATTGTGTGAGTCAAGAAAGGCATGTCACCTTCACACACCCCAAACGGAGGTGATTAGCCCTATGGCACCTTCTTCCCTCAGCAGGACCCCAGCTTTGGGGCACTTCTTGCCACCAGCTCACCATGCCCAAGGTCTGATGGCAAAATGCAGGGAAAATCCATGAAAAACATGCACCCAACAGAGTGGTTGGGCAGAAACACTGCTGAGCCCACATGGGAGGCCTATGCCTATCAAGAGAGCCAAGAAAGGACTCTTTTCCATTGCTGCCACTGAGGGCTGACAGGGTCGTCAGACTGAGGTACTTAAGCATTTTTAAAAGCATTTTCTTACCTAAAGAAACTGATGCCAGTAGTACAGTGAAACATAACTTACAATAAAGATTCACATGAGAAATTAGAGAACCAGTACCTGGTGTTTGGGTTTTCCTTTTTTTTTTTTCAGTAGTCAAAAGCAGCTGGCATCCCTGAGAAAAAATAATTTTCCATAATATAGAATTGCATTTTTTTCGAAGATAAGCAGCCAGCAGAAAATCTTTCCTCGTCTATCCACAGAACTTTCAGCTAATCCCTTATCCTATCAGGTATAAAATGAAGTTGCAAAAGAGCATTTCACCCTTGTACCCCAGATAACAAAGAACAACACCACCTCTCAAGTGCACAAAGTCAAGAATCGTTCACAGCCAGTGAGGGGTCAGTTCAGGACTAATGTTGGGTCAGTTCATGACCTCAACCCTGTGTGCAAGTCCTTCTTGGTTTTAAATTGCTAGGGTTTAGTGTTGGTGATAAACACTCCTTAAAGCCTATAAGAAGGTGAATACGGGAAACAATTTCCTTCTCCAGGGCAATCTGGGCTTAACATCATGTAGGATTTTTTTCCCCATGCAGTTTCTGCAGGTTCCTTCCCAAACCTGGTGGGAATCTTGGACTTTGCTGAGAACCTGCCCTCCAAAAGGAACAGCAGCTCCATCACCCACGCTGATCCCATCTTGGTAGTTTACAGCATGATTTACCTTAACGGGAATTTTCAAACAACTCAGAGCAAGGAGATGCACAGAAGACAGGCCATAACCTCAGACAAGGCTGCCAAATGATCACAGGAAGGTTGGTGCACAAAAGGAAGGAGTCCTTGTACGAGAAGCTGCCATCAGCACAACGTTTTCCTGCGTCATCTATAAATGGTGCTGGGACTCACAGCATCCTCTGTCAGAAGAAGCAAATCCTTACAGCCTGAGGCAAAGGCATTTGTCTCACGACACACAAAGGGTGCTGGGACTGGCCTGTGTAGCTCCACTCTGTCACCCTGGACATGGAGGAAACACCCTGAGACATGGAAAACCAATTTCTGGAGAGGCCCAGTGCAAGAGAGATGGGTCATGGCTCGGATTGAAAGCGGGACACTGAAGGGATTTACAAATAATTGTCATTCAATGCAAGAAATCTGGATGCAAAGACTTCATTGCAGCTTTTGTGACAAGAACTGACCAAATTAACTTGAAAGTTGCTGCTTGGTGTCTTTTCTACTCTGGACTCAATTGGATTTCCTATGACAACAGCAGTTGGCTGAAAACAGCCAATACAAGTTTATTTCCCTTGACTGTAACAGAAAAAGTCTCTTGACAGGATACCCACACTTCCTTATGGATTCCACAGGCTCCCTACTTTTTGCACCAGACCATCAGAGCAAAAACTGTGGGAAAAGTAAAGCAGGAAGAGGAAGGGCAAGAGAAATTAGAGATAAAGCCAGGACAAAGAAAGAACGAAAAAAAGAATTAAGTTCTTAGATTAGCACAGGATCAGCTGAGGTCAGAGTTAAGGTAAGTAATTGTTATTGAGAAAATTAACAGCCAGGCACATTCTTCTGATAAGGAAGAGATAAGTTTGTGTTTGTTTTTCATGATGAGTAGCAAAGGGCACCTGGACCTCTCTCAGCTCTGAAGGGTGTGGTGCTTGTTTCCAGCTCCTGTTTTATGTGCAATCGAGGAACTGAGGATTCCAAATGTGAGATAGCCAGGTGCCTGCTTGGAGGAAAGCCTTCCCCATTGCAATAGCAAAGGGCTTCAAGGCTTGGGTGAGCCTGGACTGCAGGTTTGTTTTCCTCTCAGAAGGGATAAAGCTTGTGTGGGTTATTCCAGGGAGTCTCTTGGAGCTGGCAGGGACTGATGGAGCAGCTCTGCAGGCTTTGGGCCCCTCATCCTGCCATTGCTACAGCTCCAAGAGGAGCTAAAACTTTCTCAAACTGTTCACCTGTGAGTGGGAGGGACTGGCTACGATGTGTGGATTTCTTTCTGAGTGGCTCTAAGGAAAGAGAGCAGCACACAGAAACCTCAGCACCACTAAAACTACAGCAAAAGTGTACGTTTTATCCTTGAAGTGTTGGTTTCATCCACTGGATTTGCTTCCCTGCTGTGAGGTGAGATTGCTGACCCACTCAAACTGTGGCTCCTGCAAGCAGGAAAAGGTTTCTCAGCCAAAAGAGTGTGGGGCTGATGCCCAGAGAAGCTGTGCATCCCTGGCAGTTTCCAAGGCCAGGCTGGACAGGGCTTGGAGTGAGCTGGGCTAGTGGAAGGTGTGCCTGCCCATGGCAGGGTGTGGAATGAGAAGAGTTTTAAAATTCATTCCAACCCAAACCAGCCTATGATTCTATGTAATTTGATTTCCCTGGTTCCTGGATGATGGGTCAGGCCTATTCATGCAGGAGTCCTTGTGTAACTGAACCCAGACCCTTTCTTTGGTGCTAAGCAGCATCTGGGAAATGCAGGTTGGTGGCTGTTGACAGGAACCTGCCTAATTCCCCCTCAGGTTTTGCTTTAAAAAAAAAAAAAAAAAAATCTGGAGATACACTAGTTTTAGAGGAAAAACAACTCATACAGGCAATTATAGGAGTTGGAAAGGAATAGAAATTTTTGTGAGAGCAAGAAGCAAATCATAGAACACAGATCATTTCCAGGGCAGCTATTAACAGAAACCTTGGGAACATGGAGAGGGTTCTAAAGCAGGATCTGTGCTCTTAAGCCCTGTGCTGGTAAGAAAAAGGTGTCTATTCAGTTACACTTTGTCTTGAGTAGCTACCTACTTAAACCTGGGGTTAATTTAATATTCTCAGTTGATCGGTTGTTTAAAGAATTACTGGGAGGTTTAGGTGAGAAACAAAACCCAGAGAGACATTTGAGAAGTGGCTGTAGCCTAAATTCCTATGATTTGGTTTAATCAAATCATCTGAACATATCAAATCATAGTTTGATATGTTTTTCTGAGCTGGCTAGAAAAGCAGCTTTGCACTAACTTTGGCTAATGATGAGGTTGTCACCAGAGTGTCTCAGGGCTCACAGTTTGAGTTGATTTGCAATGTCATCATGACAGCCTTCAGGAACTTCTTACAGCAGAGATATTGGCTCTGATTGCTGGAAGCCTTGTGTTAAACTTCCAGACACTTGAGGAGCTGGAAACTTGGGATTTCTCTGCCTGTTAATGAAGGTGCAATTGCTGCTGAGACAACTCCCCATGCAAAGTGCAGGCCAAGAAGAAATCAGCCTGAGGCAGCTTATTCAAGGTGTAAATACAGTTTGTGTTCCCCTAGGCCCAGTCCTGTGGTCTCATTCTCTCCCACAAACTCTGTGATGATCCTTACACAATTCAGGATTGGATTCCCAGCTGGATAAGGGAAGTAGGGCCAGTTCTGCACAAGCCTGAGCTCCTTCAGCTCAGAGCAGCTCCTCCATTGCACCACATCAGATCCAGCAGAGAGGAGCTCTTACCTGGAATGAGACCACCGTGGTCCATTGCCCTGCCTCAGGAAAACTATGGAAGCAGTGTAAGAAAAAGACCTGGGGATTCCTTGTCTGAGGAAGAATCTGCAATTTGCATCTCTTCTTCTCTCTCCCTCTGCCAGTAATCCTTTTTCTTTTCTTACATGTTGAGCAATGGGTTCAATAGGCTTTGGGGAACTACGCATTCTTCCCACAGGATTATGTTTCTGAGCAGCAATGACCAACACAGGGCTTTACTGGTGCGTGTGAACAGGCAGACTCCATTACCCCCTGTGACTCACTTAACTCTGGTTTAGACTCACCTGCAGGGCACTATTCAAAGTGACATAGGAGAAATTCCTCTGCAGTCTGTAGAAAATGTAGCTAGAAAAAAGACTGAAAAAGGATAATTACAGAAGATTTTTCCAAGTGTGGAAGGTGTGATTTTCACCTGACAGGAATGTGAAGACAGCTGGCAGGGATACAATGAGGGCAGGAGGTCTCTATCCTTGTAGCAAAGTTATGAACTCCTTGCAGCTCTGAGACCTTCAGGATATAAATGTAAAGGCTTCTGTTGTGGAACCAGTATGAATTTGCCTCTTAAATCTCAAACTGGTGTCACTCTTGTCAGCCTAATGAGATAGAATGCCTTAGATATAATTCATCCTAATATCCAAGTTAATAATATTATTCTTTGCCTTGTTTATCAAGTTTAGAGGGCTCTCCATCAGCCTGTCAAAGAGCATGAAGAAATTCTGAAAGAGGAAAGAAAAATCCCACCCCTCCAGCTCCAAGACATTGTGCAGAGATATTGCATGACCACAATTGAGAAGTGAGGGAGAAATTTCCTAGGAAAGTGATTTGTCTCCTGCTTTGTGCCAGGATAGAAATGTCCAGTGTTACCATTTTAGAGATTGCATGTTGACTATAACAATAGATTTTGATTTCCAGATTAGCTTTAAGACCCTGCAGAATAATTCTGGTAAAAGCAGATGTCAAGGTATGAGAACTTACCTGAGTTCTGCATTCATGAGTCTTTCACCCAGTCCATAACTGTAAGATTATTTCTTGCCATTTCAACATGACATTTATATTTCACCCCCACAAACAGGAGTGACCTAACAGAGACAGCCAGTTTGGAACTGATGTGTCATCAAAATACAACTAAAGTGAATCAGTTGATGCTGCTGACCCTGGAGTTAAAAATAAAAGATGACTCTTGAGTTTTTGATCAGAAAGAAGAAATAAACGTCAGATGCCATCAAAATGAAATCAAGTGGATCTGGTTGGTGGTTAAGACACATTCACTAAGGACAGTAATTTCCATCTGGCTGATGAAATTCCTTTCTTGTTTGGTTTGTTACAAAACCCTCCTCATTTCAAGTAAGTCCCTATCAAGGTTGTTGGATTCCAGATTGTGGGTAAAAACTACCCAATCAGGATGAATTAAATCATTACCAGAAACTTTAAAAATAGAAAAGAATAGCGAAAAATTTGCTGGAACAACAGAATGACTTTTCATTGGGAAATGTACAACTTTAGGCAAAGGAGCATTACCTTAGGCAGTGGTTTCTTCTTAGCACAGTTGATCCCCCCCACAAAGACCATGTTGGGCATCACTGGCCTGACGTACTCAAACACAAAGTCAAACCTCAGGATCCAAATGGCAGCAGAGTTCACCAGGTCCATCAGGGACACATCCCTCTGAAGAACTTCTGAGGAAAGCTTAAGCGCTTCTGCATAGAAACCATTGCAGTAATCAAGCTCCAGGAGGGAAATCAGGGTGTTTTCCACCCTCTGGAAAAAAGTCATCTGATCTGAGTTGAAGCTGAAGAGTCTCGGGACGTAGGACAGAGGGCTTGGGCTCTGTGGGGCTGCAAAGTGCAGGTTGCAAGGAAATCCCCTCATGAAGAACACAAAGGGAAGAGAGAGATGATGAGCCAGGATGGCCCCACACATGAGGATAGGATCCGTCAGGATGGCATCAAAGCCGCTTTGGTTGAGCAACCTCAGGGTCTCCTGGCTGTGGAACAGGTCCTTGCACTGCCCAAATAAGATGCCTGTGGCGTGCACCGAGGCATTGAACATGGCCAGGGCATTGAGGGGGAAAGGCTTCTGTGTCAGGTGCACAGCGAGGTATTCCTTGAAGGCGTTATCCAGCTCTTCCAGGCTCTGGCTCACTGGGTACGTGACCACCTTGTAGGCCTGCGTGGTTTCCATCAGCCAGCTCACCTCAGGAACCAGCACCACCACCTCGTGTCCTCTCTCGCTCAGCTTCTCCACCACCTCCTGCATGCTCAGCCAGTGGCTTCCCACCATGGGCACCACCAGGAGCTTCCCTCCATCCGAGAGGCCCGGCAGGAGGAGGAGGAGGAGGATGGAAATGCAGGCACAGCAAAGTCTCAAAGCCATGTTGCTGTGGTCGGAGGAGGGACCGTGGAAGAGATTTCTCCTGCAGGCTGCAGTCTGAAGATGTTTCAGAAAGCAACTGATGGCTGGAGTTGTTGAACTCTGCTCTTTGATGTTCCCATTGTTAATGATTCACGGCTTTGCATTGTGGGTAGTTTATTTTGCCTGTTCCCTCCTTATTTGGAAAGCCAAGATTTGGTGACCTCTTCAATGCTGAGTCATTGGAGTTCCTCGATGTTCCATTGGTTCCTCACCGAGCTACTGGGATCCATCAGGACTCCTCATCTTTGTTCTGCCTTGAGTTCCACCTTGGCCAGGAGCCAGGGAGGCGACGTTGGTGTGAGCAACCCCCAAGCCCACAGGAACAAATGAAAAAGAGCCTCTCCAAGCTGGAGACATGGATCCTCACGTGATTCCTCCAGGGATGGAGCAGGAGACCATCAGGACAAGGCTCAGGGCTCTTCTGAGCTGGCAGGAATCTCCTCAGTGCCAGGGACACCACAAAGAGCTGCTGACAGCGCCTGGCCTCTCTCTGTATAGCCCAAGCTCTTGCTTTACAGAGTTGTTTCCCAGCCTGAAAGGTTGCCCCTGGCTGGCTGAAAACTCCTCCCCACCAGGATTCAGCCCAGCACTAAATGACTTTTAGCAACCTCTGGAGGCTCAGGTTTCAGACCTGACTCAGCAAAGGAGCAGGTTCAGCACAGACGTGATTCCCCAGCCCCACAGCATTGACACTGATGGGAAAATTAAAAATATTGCACTCCAGCATAGTCAGAGCCACGCAGCCTCCATCCCGCTGGCACACAAGTTCTCTACTCACCCTTAATGCCACAGTCAATGCACCACAATGAACTGCATATTGTTTTCCTCATACAAACCTTATTTATTTATTTTTCCTGTTTTACCCATGTCCTTAATTATTTCTACTGGGAAGGTGGAACAGAGCAAGTTTTATATCAGGACAGCTTTCCAGAAAACCAAATTTTTGAGCGTCAGAGTAGGGGGGGAGAAGCTCTGACGTAAAAGAGACTAAAACACTCTCTGAATCTTCTATCATAAACAGCAAAGGAAAATCATCATAGTAACAAGTACTAAATATGGTCAGAGTTTTATAAAGCACACTTGGAACTGGGCGCTGGGACACTGACCAGTTTAGAAAACAGAATTTGCTCCCAAAGAATAGTTAGTTTCTGTATTTTGCGATGGCACCAAGCTGTTTGCTGAAATGGGATAAGGAGAGGGCTGGCAGGGAAATGTTCTGCCCTCCCCTCCCTCCTGCTGTAGGATGGATTTTCCATCCAAACCTTCAGCGTGTGGTGTGGGTGCAAAGGCAATCCCAGCACTGCTGAAGTTAATCAGTACCTCAGTGTTTGTGAACTGGTCAGAGGCTCCCTCAGTTGGCTTGGCTATCCCAGGTTATCCCAGCCAGGAATTCTGGAATTTGCTGGGTTCAAGGCAGTACGAGATCAAAGTCGCTCCCTGCTGACACCTGAGCAAAGGGACAGTGGGAAGACTGGATTTGGGTGAAAAGGCACAAATTTGGGGGCAGCCCTGTCCACGGAGGGCTAACAGAGCTGGGGAAGGGCTTAAAAACTCTCCAGAGCTGAGGGAACTGGGGGTGCTCACAGAAAAAAGGAGGCTCGGGGGGGACCTTGTCTCCCTGACAGGAGCTGCGGTGGGATCAGGCTGTCTTACTGAGTCCCAAGGGAAAGGATGAGAGGAGACGGCCTCAAGTTGTGCCAGGGGAGGTTCAAAGTGGGTATTAGAAGACAAAAAACTCACTGGAAGAATGGTTAAGCAATGGAATATTTTGCCCAGGGAGGTGGTGGATTTGCCATCTCTGAAGTGTCCTGGAGGAGCCTGGATGTGGCACTTGGGGTCGTGGTTTAGGGGTGATGATAGCAGTAATGGCATCAGGCTGGGATTGGTGATCCTGGAAGTCTTTTCCAAGGTGGATGATTCTGTCAGGTGCAGCCTGGCCCTTGCCAGGCTCAGGAATGATTAAAAAATACTCAGGAGGGAATTCTTACGTTACCTACAACACGCCAGCCAAGGCTGGAATAAATCCATGACTGGAGATCTCAAACTACCTCTTATAAATCCATGAAAAGAGACCCCCAAGCCCCACCAGTAAATCCAGTGCAGGAGATGTCCAATCCCTCTAATAAATCAGGTCAAGATGCCAAAATTGCTATAATACATTTATGAAAGCAGATCTCAAATCCCTCTAATAAATTCATGACAATAGATGCCAAAGTCCCTCTAATGAACCCATGACAGGCAACCCCCAAACCCCATAAATCCATGGTCATAAATCCATGCTTGGAGATCTGAAAATCCTTTATTAAACTCATGGCAGGAGATCCCAAACCCACCTAGAATATCCATGAAAATAGAACCTCAAACCCTTCAAACAAATCCAGAAAGTAATCACCAAACCCACCTAAGACACCCATGAAAAGAGAGCCCCAAACCTCTCTAATATATCTGTGCCAGGAGATCCCAAAATCTTTCCAATAAAACCATGGCAGGATATCCCAAATTCCTGTAATAAATTCATGACAGAAAACAAGAGTTTGAAGGAGTGAGCTGGTCTTTGTAGAATGCCAGGATGGTTGGTGTTGGAAGAGACCTTAAAGCTCATCCCGATCCACCCTGTGCCATGGGCAGAGACACCTTCCACTATCCCAGGTCGCTCCAAGCCCTGTCCAATCTGGACATGGGCACATCCAGGGGTGAGGCAGCCACAGCTTCTCTGGGCACCCTCTGCCAAGGCCTCACCATCCTCACAGGGAAGAATTTCTTCCCAATATCCTGTCCAATCCTTTCCTCTGGCAGCTTAGCGCCACTGCCCTTGTGCCAACACCTCAGGTCTTGGAAGTAGTCTCCCTCCAAGACAGAGATAAGATTCATCCCTCTCAAATACCTCACTTGGACCATGCAGGTGTGTGGGTGCCACCACCCCTCCCAAGCAGCCACTGACCTGAGATAAGGGCTTCTTCTCCTCTCCACAGTGGATGCCTCCAATGAAAACCATGTTGGGCATGACAGGCATGGGATACTCAAAGACAAAGTCGATTCTCCTCAGCCAGATGGATCCGTGACTTAAAATCTCCGTCATTGTCATGGGTTTTTGGAGGAACTCTGAGGCCAGCTCCTCAAACTGAGAATAGGCAATATTGCAGATGAAGGACTCGGAAAGGGCAATCAGGAAGTTCTTGACCCTCTGCAAGAAGGTCAGGTGGTCAGTGTATTCCGAAAATCCGCGTGGGATGTAGGACGGCGGGTCGGGGCCCTGAGCCGCGCGAACCTCCAAGGCACACGGAACCATCCGCAGGAAGAAAACACTGGGGATGGAGAAGTGCAGGGCAATGATCTGCCCACAGGGTGACACAGGATCCGTGAGCAGGGCATCAAAGTGACCCTCTCCAATGTACTTCAACAGCTCTTGGTTGTGCAGCAAGGACTTGCACGAAGCATGAAAAAGGGTTCCGCTCTGCCGGTACTCCAGCAAAAGCTTCCAGAATCTCACCAGGAAGGGTTCTTGGCTGAAAGATTTTGCACTGAGGGAGCGTACGTGTTCTTCCACATCCTCCTTCATCAATGGCACAGAGTAGGTTTTCAGTTCGTAGACATCCGAGGAATCGATCAGGATTTTGTTGTCCGGTGCGATGACCACAATTTGGTGCCCTCTCTTGCTCAGCTCCATCAGCACTTTTTGGGCAGCAGCAGTGCCACCAGCATGGTGTGAGCCATGCAGAGTGGAACCCTGGCACCAGAGAGGCCAAGACTGCTCTGCCAGCTTTTGTAGCTGTGCTCCACTTCTGCCCTTTTGAGTCTCCTCCCATTTTGTGTCATCAGACCTTTGCACCAAGGTCACAGAAAGGGATCAATGATTAGGGAGGGTTCAAGGCAGGTTGGGACTTCAAAGGTGGCTTTGTGTGAATCAAGAAAGGCGTGTCACTTTCACACACTCCAAGATGAGGTTATTGGGTCAATGCCACCTCCTTCCCTCAGCAGGACCCCAGCTTTGGGGCACTTCTTGCCACCAGCCCACCACACCCAAGGTCCATGGTGTTACATTTTAGTCAAATGGTATGCTCTGTCTAACCCTTTGAAAATGTGCTGTTTATTCGAATCCGGTGATCCTCCCCTGAAGTATCCTGTAGCTGTAATCCCATTGTAATCCCATTGGCCCAAATCTTATTCCGCGCCCACTCTGAACCTCCCTGTTAAACTGGGCGAGAGAGATCACAGATGCCCTCTCAGCCCTTTTCTCCCTAGGCTCTCCCTCTCTCCCCCTCCCTCCTCCTTCCCCCTTGTCCCTCCGAAGCCATGCTGCTCCCGGGGGTGGGACCACCAACAAACCCTCATCTAATGAGCACCTTCAGAAGCCGGAGTTTCTTTGCCTGCCTGGGAACATACAGCTTAGGGGATTCCCCGGGGATGTCCCTAAAATGACTCCCAATGTGCGGCTCGACCACCGACAACCCTAAGACAACAATGGACCTCCATGGCCCCGCCGGCACAGCGCAGAACCCCGCGGAACACCGCTTCAGCACCGCCTCCGGCATCGCGGGGTGCCCGTGCAGGGCCGCAGTCGCGGCTCCGGGCGGCACCTCCACCATCAGCCGAGCGGCCCGGCCCCGACCCCGGCCCCGGCCCCGGCCCCGGCACTAGTGAGCAGAACCCCCGCCAGACACCGCGCCGCCACCCCAGCATCGCGGCTTTTAAGATCGCCGCTGGCAGCTGCCGGCTCCCCCGCCCCACGTGGCCGCCATGTGGCTCGTCGGAGCCGCCGCTGCTCGCCGGGAGCCGCCGCAGTGGCGGCAAAGCCGAGGCGGCCGCCCCCGGCCCGGAGGCGGCGGGGAAGGGCCCCTCAGAGCGCGCCGGCCGTGCGGATCGCCGAGCCCGACCCTGCACCACAGCAGCGGCCAGAGAAGGAACCAAAGCCCACCAGTGTCCGCGGGGCAGCCACCAGACGAGCAAGAAGCAGTTTTCAGCTTTGCCCGAGCCCCGCACACCCCAAAACTGCTGTCGTCAGTTTCGTCACCTCCTTCCTAAGTCTTACTCTCTCCCCACCTCGCTGCTCCTTCCCCCTAACTCCATCCCTAACCCGCCTTCCCCTAAACAAACCGCCGGGAGTCCACTCCGTCCTGCTGAGCCCGGCACAGCAGCCACACGGCTAAGCCTCAACAGGGCTACCGCCGTGTGTGCTGTGGCCGCATGGCCTGGAGATCCAACAGAGCCGCGATCTCCAGCCACATGGCACGGCACCATCTTCTACTTCACCTCCTCAAAATCCCTTTCCTCTCGCTTCGTCTCCCCCTTGCTCCACCCCTTCCCTGTCTCTCATGAACCAACCCCCCTCCAACTCCAACTTCCCACTTTCCGCCTTCCAAGTCCCACAAAGTAGGAGCTAGAATTGGAGAAGAAGCTTAGTAACCAAACCCCAAACTTAAATAATTTTGTAATGCTAGTTTTAACAGCCTTGTATATTTCGTTGAATTCAAAATTCTACTTTATGATCTCCCTCCCCTGTTATTCCAAGAGCAGGATAATATCCTTCTCTGCGATCCATACCCGTTTTTCCTTATTTTGGGTAGTTCACTGGGAGAAAACCACTCAAAGGCACAGGGTACCCCAAAAAGGTTTTTCTTTCACAGAGTCCCCAGCTCCTCGTAACCTCCCCAATTCCCAATCCCTATCCACTTGTTCTAGCTGAAAAGAGCTCCTCAGCTACAACTTTTATCCTAAAACCCTCTAACCTTTCTATCATTGTTATGCAATACCTGTCTTCTCTACATTTCCCTCCCGTCCCCATCAAGTAGTTTTTACAATTGTGCTTTTCTAGTTTAAATGTATGTTCACATTACAAATTGTCCTGTTTTCAGTTTTAGAAAGCAGGGGCCTGGCAGGTCACAAGGGTAGATCCAAGGAGAAGCAGTTTCCGATTGTTTCTTTAATAGCGACTGTTCCGACAGTATTGCACTGCTGAATCAAAATTGCTGTTGGGTTTATGCTGTCCTCAGTAGGTTCTGAGGGTGACTGATAACCCAAAATGGTGTCTGGGAAAGTATTTTGACAGGTTTTGTGGTGAATGCTCCCTGAGTATAGGTAGCTGAAGCCAAGTTTATTTTTTCTTTTTGTTTTCCTTTTAACAACCTAAAAACAGGGGTCTTCTGGGTTAAACTGGCTGGAAGGTGAAAGCTGCGGTAAATCTCAGATCCAAGGGTGAGAATCTGAGGCTGCAAACCTGCCTGGAGTCTGGGGGACTCCAGGTGATTCCCTGTCCCTGAGAGGGGAAGCAGAAGTCGGCGCCTCAGCAGTGGTCCGAAAAGCCAGTTGGAAAAAGTTAGACACCATTGGGCAGTCACGCTGAAAAGGCCAATCCCAAAACTCTCTTATGAAGTTAGTGCCAAAGGCTGAAGTACTTTAAGCACTTGCCCATGCTTTAAATTAGTTTAAAATCTGCAGTATGGACCCGCATAACCCATTTATTACAATTAAATGCTCACTTTATCTTTGCTGCCTACCACCAAAAGCAAACATCAAGTCAAATGGACTGTTTACAACATAATCCTCACTGCAATTGTGTTTATTTTTATGCTGTGAAACTGTGTAATTACTGCTTCAGTTTTTAAATTGTTAATTGTCATATTTCCCTTTATCTTTCTAACGAAAAAAGGGTGAATGGTGATGTTACATTTTATTTAAATGGTATGCTCTCTCTCACCCCTTGAAAATGTATGGTTTATTTCAATCCTGTGATCCTCCCCTGAAGTATCATGGATCTGTAATCCCATTGGTCCAAGTCTTATTCTGCACCGACTTTGAATCTCCCTGTTAAGCTCTGGGGGGTGATGAGAAACTCTCTTGGCCCCTTTTCTCCCTAGGCTCTCCCTCTCTCACATTCCCTCCCCCTTGTCCCTCAGAAACCATGCTGCTCCCGTGGCTGGGACCCCCAACAAACCCTCATGTAAGGAGCACCCTCAGAAGCTGTGTGGAGTCTCCCTGCCTGCCTGTGAACACACAGCTTAGGGGGACCCCCAGGGGATCGCCCAAACCAACTGCTACACTTAATGCAAACTTACATTTTTTTCAAAGATAAGCAGCCAGCAGAAAATCTTTCCCCATCTATCCACAGAACTTTCAGCTAACCCCTATCAGGTCTAAAATGAAGTTGCAAAGAGCATTTCACTCTTGTACCGCAGATAACAAAGACCAACAACACCTCTCAAGTGCACAAAGTCATGAATTGTTCACAGCCAGTGAGGGGTCAGTTCAGGACCTCAACCCTGTGTCCAAGTCCTTCTTGGTTATAAATTCCTAGGGTTTATTGTTGGTAATAAACTCTCCTTAAAGGCTATAAGTAACTGAATAGGGGAAACAATTTCCTTCTCCAGGGCAGTCTGGGCTTTAAAATCATGTTGGATTTTTTCCCCCATGCAGTTTCTTCAGGCCCCTTCCCAAACCTGTTGGAAAATCTTGGACTTTGCTGAGAACCTGCCCTCCAAAAGGAACAGCAGCTCCATCATCCATGCTGATCCCATCTTGGTAGATTACAGCATGAATTACCTTAACAGGAATTTTCAAACAACTCAGAGCAAGGAGATGCATAGAAGACAGGCCATAACCTCAGAAAAAGCTGCCAAATGAACATGAGAAGCTTGGTCCACAAAGGCCCCAATCAAAATTTACAGGAGATATCCATACCCAAGACAGCTTAAGACCTCATTCAGTCATCTAAAAGAGCAGGGGAGGATGGAACTGGAGGAGGATTTCTTTTGGGGCTTAGATATTGACACCTTGACAATAAAGGCAGATGGAAAGGAGTCAATCTAGGGGATGGCTGTGGTAGAAAACAGGCAAACTCTTCATTCCTTTAACCTTCACTGTGGATGAAAGGAGAGGGGATAAATGGACAGTGCACGAGACAGCTGGGAGAGGAGGATAGCAAAGTTCTTCGGTTCAACAAAAGAGACTCTCGTTTGCATAAAAGCTACATGTCACTTAAATTGTCCTAATTAAGTCTGATAAGGCTTGAGGTTTGGCAGAATGTGATATAATCTGAATGCTGGGTATTAGGAAATAACATTTCTGCACCATGCAGGATTTCAATCTTTAAACACCAAGCTGTTCTCAGTCAGGGTTTGATGTAAGGATGGGAGTGACATCCCTTGCCCAGGGTGGCAGCGGGATGGAATGAGACAATCTATAAGGTCCCTTTCAACCCAAACCATTCTGCCATTCTCTGATACATTTATACACTGCCTTTCCCATATGAAAACAAAAGAAAATTTTGTACCTGAGACAGCTTTTTCTTCTGAACACAGTTAATGCCTCCAATAAAAGCCATGTTTGGCATCACTGGTCTCGGGAACTCAAAGACAAAATCGTATCTCATCAGCCAGAAGGATCCACGGCTCAGGAGTTCTGTCACTGTCACTTTCTTTTTGAAAACCTCATATGCAAGCTCTTCAAAGCCATCGTAGATGGGCTTACAGTAGAAGTGCTCCAGCAGATTGACCAGCATGTTCTTCACCCGCTGGGAAAACGTCATGCTGTCTGAATTATCCAAGAATAACCTGGGGACATAGGAAGGAGGGCTTGGGCACTGGGTAGCAGCAGAATCCATGCCACAGGGAAAGCCTCGCAGGAAGTAGACGGAAGGAAGGGCAAGATACTCAGCCACCAGGGGCCCACACATCAGGATGGGATCTGTGAAAATCAAGTCGAATTTGCTCTCTTTCAGGTACTGCAGCAGCTCCTCGTTCTGCAGAAGGCTCTTGCAGTTGGTGAAGAAGACCGAGGAGATTTCTATCGTGCTTTGATACGAGGTCAGAACAACATTCCAAACCGACTGCTCAAGAAAATGGGTGTGAACAAAGGCCTTGAGCATTTCCCCCAAGTATTCCTCTGTGTAAGGGATTGGGTAGGCTTGGACTGTGTAATTCTGACGCTCCTCTGACTTCATGTACAGACTGGTGGAGGGTACAAGCACAACAACCTCGTGTCCCTTTTGCCGCAGTTTCTCCACTACTGGGCGCATGCTGAGCCAGTGACTTCCATCCTGAGGTACCACCAGGATCTTTCCACCTTCAGCCAGGATCAAAGACAGCGTCAGGAGGAGAAGTATCCAAGTACCGCGGTAAAAGAGAGCCATTTTGGTGGGAGTGATCCAGAGGGTTCATGCACTTCCTTATATGATGATCCATGCAGAGTAAGCATGGAATTCATTGGCTGCAGAAATTAATATTTAACTTTCCAATAAGTGTGTGATTAGCCTGTGGTTTTGCCTGTGTTTGTAGAAGAGAAGGGAAGCTGTGTCCTTACAGAAACGTTTGTACTTTCTGTTAATGTTTAAGCTTCAAACTCTGTCAGCACTAGGACACTGTCAGCACGAAATCTGTGACACCAACAGCAGGGATGTCATGTTGTAACAATAATTGTGGCTAAAGCCCTTGACCTGGTAAATACATGGCGAGAAAATAGTAAAAATACACGCAGTAGAACGGATGCAACTCCATTCCTGAGGATACAAGGCTGATGTTGAATTCCCAGCCCCTGGAAGCAGCACAACCTGCACCTCTTACAAAGATGTCACACCCACCAGGATGTACCAGGCAATCCCAAATCTGAGCAGAAAGATCCCCATTGGTTTTCTTCCTCCTGACACTACAGCAAAATGGGAACTGATGAATGGGTACAGGCAAACAAAGAGAAAGGAGGCCATCACAGGGCACACAAAGAAGGAGTTTTGGTCTTTGGTTGCTGTCTTGAAAACCATTTCCATGTATTTTAAGCAAGACAAAATTGAGGAGGAGCTGTGACACCTCCCACTAATCCCACTGCAGGAAGGTTTTCTCTTGGTGCAAGTGAAAGCAATGCCAGAGCAAAGCCTCTTGCAGGGTGCTAAGGAAGGAGTCCTTGTGATGAGAAGCTGCCATCAGCACAACGTTTTCCTGTGCTATTAATAAATGGTGCTGGGACTCCCAGCATCCTCTGTCAGAAGAAGCAAATCCTTACAGTTGGAGGCAAAGGCATTTCTCTCATGACACCCAAAGGGTGCTGGGACTGCCCTGAGTAACTCCACCCTGTTACTCTGGACATGGAGGAGACACCCTGAGACATGGAAAACCAATTTCTGGAGAGGCCCAGTGCAAGAGAGATGGGTGATGGCTCAGATTGAAAGCAGGACACTGAAGTGATTTACAAATAATTGTCATTAATTGCAGGAAATCTGGATGCAAATATTTAATTGCTGCTGCTGTGACAAGAGCTGATCATATTAACTTGGAAGTTGCTCCTTGGTGTGTTTTTTATTCTGGACTCAATTGGATTTTCTATTGCAACAGCAGTTGGCTGAAAAAGGCTAATACAAGATTTTTCCAAGTGTGGAACTTGTGATTCTCACCTGACAGAAATGTAAAGACAGGAGCTGGGAGGGATCAAATGAGGGCAGGTTTTTTATACCCTTGTAGCAAAGTTATGTACTCCTCATAGCTCTGAGACCTTTAGGATATTAATATAGAGACTTATATTGTGGAACCAGCAAGCATTTGTGTCTTAAATCTCAAACTGGTGTACCTCTTGTTGTCCTAACAAGATAGAATGCCTTAGATATAATTTCATCCTAATATCCGAGTTAATATTATTCCTTGCATTGTTTATCAAGTTTAGAGGGCTCTCCATCAGCCTGTCAAAGAGTATCAAAGAAATTCCAAAGAAAGTGGAAAGAAAAATCCCACCCCTCCAGCTCCAAGACATTGTGCAGAGATATTGCATGACCACAATTGAGAAGTGAGGGAGCAATTTCCTGGGAAAGAGATTTCTGTCCTGCTTTGTCCCGGGATAGAAATGTCCAGTGTTACTATTGTAGAGATTGCATGTTGTCTATGAAAAACAGATTTAGATTTCTAGGTTAGCTTTAAGATCCTGCAGAATAATTCTGGTAAAAGCAGATGTCAAGGTATGAGAACTTAACTGAGTTCTGCATTCATGAGTCTTTCACCCAGTCCATGACTGTAAGATTGTTTCTTGCCATTTCAACATGACATTTATATTTTACCCCCACAAACAGGAGTGACCTAACAGAGACAGCCAGTTTGGAAATGATTTGTCATCAAAATACAACTAAAGTGAATCAGTTGATGCTGCTGACCCTGGAGTTAAAAACCCAAGATGACTCTTGGGTTTTTGATCAGATAAAAGAAATTGATGTCAGATACCATTAAAATGAAATCAAAACTAGATCTGGTTGGTGGTTAAGACACATTCACTGTGGACAGTAATTTCCATCTGGCTGATGAAATCCCTTTTTGTTTGGTTTCTTACAAAACCCTCATTAATTCAAAGAAGTCCTTAGCAAGGTTGTTTGATTTCAGCGAATGGGAAACAATCACTCAAACCTGCATGAATTATCATTACCAGAAATTTTAAAAATAAAATACAATAGAGATAAACTTGCTGGAACAACAGAATATCTTTTCATTGGGAAATGTACAATTTTAGGCAAAGGAGCATTACCTTAGGCAGTGGTTTCTTCTTAGCACAGTTGATCCCCCCCACAAAGACCATGTTGGGCATCACTGGCCTGACGTACTCAAACACAAAGTCAAACCTCAGGATCCAAATGGCAGCGGAGTTCACCAGGTCCATCAGGGACACATCCCTCTGAAGAACTTCTGAGGAAAGCTTAAGCGCTTCTGCATAGAAACCATTGCAGTAATCAAGCTCCAGGAGGGAAATCAGGGCATTTTCCACCCTCTGGAAAAAAGTCATCTGATCTGAGTTGAAGCTGAAGAGTCTCGGGACGTAGGACAGAGGGCTTGGGCACTGTGGGGCTGCAAAGTGTAGGTTGCAACCAAATCCCCTCATGAAGAACAGAAAGGGAAGAGAAAGATGATGAGCGAGGATGGCCCCACACATGAAAGCTGGATCTGTCAGGATGGCATCAAAGCTGCTTTGGTTGAGCAACCTCAGGGTCTCCTGGTTGTGGAACAGGTCCTTGCACTGCCCAAAGAAGGTGCTGAAAACATGCACTGATGCGTTGTACATGGCCAGGGCATTGAGGGGGAAAGGCTTCTGTGTCAGGTGCACAGCCACGTATTCCTGGAAGGCGTTATCCAGCTCTTCCAGGCTCTGGCTCACCGGGTACGTGACCACCTTGTAGGCCTGCGTGGTCTCCATATTCCAGCTCACCTCAGGAACCAGCACCACCACCTCGTGTCCTCTCTCACTCAGCTTCTCCACCACTTCCTTCATGCTCAGCCAGTGGCTTCCCACCATGGGCACCACCAGGAGCTTCCCTCCATCCGAGAGGCCCGGCAGGAGGAGGAGGAGGATGGAAATGCAGGGACAGCGAAGCCTCAAAGCCATGTTGCTGTGGTTGCAGTAGGGACTGTGGAAGAGATTTCTCCTGCAGGCTGCAGTCTGAAGATGCTTTGGAAAGCAACTGATGGCTGGAGTTGTTGAACTCTGTCCTATTGATCATCCCGTTGTTAATGATTCACTGCTTTGCATTGTGGGTAGTTTATTTTGCCTTTTCCCTCCTTACTTGGAAAGCCAAGATTTGGTGACCTTTTCAATGCTGAGTCATTGAAGTTCCTCGATGTTCCACTGGCTCCTCACCGAGCTACTGGGATCCATCAGGACTCCTCATCTTTGTTCTGCCTTGAGTTCCACCTTGGCCAGGAGCCAGGGAGGCGACGTTGGTGTGAGCAACCCCCAAGCCCACAGGAACAAATGAAAAAGAGCCTCTCCGAGCTGGAGACATGGATCCTCACGTGATTCCTCCAGGGATGGAGCAGAAGACCATCAGGACAAGGCTCAGGGCTCTTCTGAGCTGGCAGGAATCTCCTCAGTGCCAGGGACACCACAAAGAGCTGCTGACAGGGGCTGGCCTCTCTCTGTATAGCCCAAGCTCTCACTTTACAGAGTTGTTTCCCAGCCTGGGAGGTTGCCCCTGGCTGGCTGAAAACTCCTCCTCACCAGGATTCAGCCCAGCACTAAATGAGTTTTAGCAACCTCTGGAGGCTCAGGTTTCAGACCTGACTCAGCAAAGGAGCAGGTTCAGCACAGACGTGATTTCCCCAGCCCCACAGCATTGCCACGGATGGCAAAATTAAAAATATTGCACCCAAGGGTATTCAGAGGCACGCAGCCTCCATCCCTTATGCACTTAAGTTCTCTCTTCTCTCTTCATGTCACAGTCAATGCACCACACTGTACTGGATGGCCTCAAGCTTTTCCAGGGGAGGTTCAGAGTGGATATTAGTGGTAGTCTGTTATTTTAGAATTTGTTCTTCTGTAGTAGGTCATAAATATTCCTTGTTATAAGCTTGTAATGGTTCCTTCCATTTACCCCATTTGCCTTCCCTGATTGTTCAGTCCTGTGTTTTTTACCCCAAGAATTTCCCTCCAATGTATGTCAATCTCTCTGTCCATCAAAGATAGCACAGCCTTTTTGTTCTGGAATGTTCCCTATCCTTCTTTCCTTCCTCGAAGCAAGATTGGATTGTAAGGTTGTTTCTTCCCCCTTGTTGACATTTACTATGAAGGTAATGCCTTCCTATTGGTAAAACGTTGTGTCCTCCCCTTACTCCCTCCCCTCCTCAAAAGCAGGTTTTTTCCCTCAGTTACTGTCACTTGTCCCTGACTCCTGAGGAAATAAACCTTCCTGGAACTCACACAAGCGATCCCTCGCGATTCCTTCACCTCAGTCCCTCGTACTGGGTTGCTGCTGTCTCACCTGTGCAAGGGCTCCCTGGTGTTCAGCAGTCTAAGGGAGGAAATGCAAGTCACGATGACTGGACCTTAGAAGCCCCTCTCCCACCTCCAGACCCTTGCTTATCTCTCTGCAAAACTGTAGGTCACTTTCCTTTAACCCTTGCTATTGGACAATTCCTAAAACCCCTGTACCCTATATAAAGGGCTACTTTTGCCCAGCTCAGCAGAAGAGCTGTCCCTGAGAACTTTGGCAGAAGATTGAGTAAAGACATCCCTGTGGAACCTCACACAGCCTTCTCCTCTCTTTACCTGTGTCTGCCCAAGGCACTTAGCAAGCAAAGAGCTGAAATCACAAAATGAGCTGATAATTGTGGCAGTGTTTTTTTTGATTGTAATGCATTTCTAGCAGTCAGTTTTATAATCTTTCCTATTTTGTACTGTTACAGCGTATTTTGTTATTGATGGATTGTTTCTTTCCCCGCTGTGTTCTTGGTTTTGCCCTATTTGTCCATCTCCCCAAAGATCTGCCCCTCTGTTCCCTGTTCCTCCTCCTATTGAATGTCAATCCCTCCCCAAGCCTGCCTGTTTCGCTAGAAACTTCCCTATCAATTTTGTATCCTTGGAAACCCCATTGGTTTGTTTAAGCCATTCTTCTCTCCTGCAGTCCCCTATTGGTGTAAACATTGTATTCCCCACCTTGTGTTCCACCCCCAATTTCCCCCAACTGATCAAAGATTGCATGCTCCCCTGGGACCTCCTCCCCCTTATGAGCTGATGTATGCTTTTGAGTCTGCCCTTTCTGTTGCTGAAGCTTCGGGAATAAACTTCTTTGGAAACCATACAGAAATCCTCTCCCTGATCCTTGTCCCTACCCTCTGTGCAGTCTGCAGTCCACCTGAGCCGTACCCTGCAGCTGCACCCCAAATTGGACAGCTTTCTGGGGACAGCCCGACCATACTGTCAGTGTTGGGAGCTGGTTGGGCAGGAGAAATCCATCTTCCCCAAGAAACACCTTATTTACTTGTAGGTTTGTGTTGGCCGTCTGTAGATTTCCGTTCGGGCAGGAGCATGTTTGGGAATTTAGTTTACTTATTTAAGAAAGGTTTTAATTTAGGTTGCAGAAGGCTTGGGTTGAAGCTACATTTAGTTGAGCCGAGCACAAGGGAGGGTGGAGAAATAGTCACATTAGTTTTCCCAGTTAATACCCTGACCCCTTTTTTCCTGTCCCTCAACCCTAAATACTTTTCCCCTACACTGGGTGGGTTGGGGGGAGCAACCCATCTGATAATCACTAAAAGAGCTGATATCACTTAAGCTTCCTAAGGTTACCTGAAGCTGGGAGCTGTTTGGGATCTCAGACAGGCTGTGCTGAAGAGGAGTGAGCAATCCAGACCCCATTGCAGCCTGCTGGGGACACCCTGAAACCCGTCCGGAGGTCACATTAAGGAATGGTCTCTCATGACTGCCCATTGGTCTTAGGGAGTGAGCTGGCCGGAGAACACGTTCCCTGTGACCACAGCCTGCAGTTACAGGTATTAGGAAAGAAAAAAACTCACTGGAAGAAAGGTTAAACAATGGAATAATTTGCCCAGGAAGGCGCTGGAGTTACCATCTCTGAAGTGTCCTGGAGGAGCCTGGATGTGGCACTTGGGGTCGTGGTTTAGCGGTGATGATGGCAGTACTGGTGTGAGGCTGGGATTGGTGATCCTGGAGGTCTTTTCCAAGGTGGATGATTCTGTCAGGTGCAGACTGGCCCATGCCAGGCTCAGGAATGAGTAAGGCATACTCAAGAGGGAATTCTTATGGTAGCTACAACATGACGGCCAAGGCTGGAATAAATCCATGACTGGAGATCTCAAACTACCCCTTATAAATCCATGAAAAGAGATCCCCAAGCCCCACCAATAAATCCAGTGCAGGAGATGTCCAATCCCTCTAATAAATCAGGTCAAGATGCCAAAACTGCTATAATACATTTATGAAAGCAGATCCCAAATCCCTCTAATAAATTCATGACAATAGATGCCCAAGCCCCTCTAATGCACCCATGACAGGCAACCCCCAAACCCCGGCCATAAATCCATGCTTGGAGATCGCAATATCCTTTATTAAACTCATGGCAGGAGATCCCAAACCCACCTAGAATATCCATGAAAATAGAACCCCAAACCCTTCAAACAAATCCAGAAAGTGGTCACCAAACCCCTTTTACGAAATCCATGAAAAGAGAGCCCCAAACCTCTCTAATAAATCTGTGCCAGGAGATCCCAAAATCTTTCCAATAAAACCATGGCAGGATATCCAAAATCCCTGTGATAATTCTGCGACAGAAAACAGGAATTTGAAGGAGTGAGCTGGTCTTTGTAGAATGCCAGGATGGTTTGTGTTGGAAGAGACCCTAAGGCTCATCCCGTTCCACTCTGTGGCATTGGTAGGGACACCTTCCACTATCCCAGGTCGCTCCAAGCCCTCACCGAGTGTCTCCTAGAACACTTCCAGGGATGGAGGTCCCACAGAGTGTCATGGCTCCCCCTGCCCTCCCGCCGATGAAACTACAACTCCCGGCATGCCCCGCGCCGCCCCGCCCACTCCGCCGGCCGCCGGTCCCGGCGTGCTTTGCGCCTCGCCGCACAACAAATATGGCGGCGGCCGCGGGCCCGTGGCCGTAGGGCCGAGCCGGGCACGGTGAGTGGCGGCTCTGAGGGGCCGGGGGACATCGGCACGGGGAGACCGCCGGGCTCGGGGGGTTCCTGCCATGGCTTCATTAGAAGGGTTTGGAGTCTCCTGGCGTGGGTTTGCTAGGGGGATTTGGGGTGTTGTGTCACAGATTTAGTAGAGGGTTTGGCATCCTATGCCATGGGTTTATTAGAGCGATTTGGGATCTCCTGCCTTGGGTTTATTAGAGAGGTTGGGGAGCTCTCGGCATGGGTTTATTAGGGGGATTTGGGATCTCTTGCCTTGGATTTATTAGAGGGTTTGGCATCTCCTGCTATGGGTTTATTAGAGAGGTTTGGGATCTCCTGCTTTGGGCTAATTAGAAAGTTTTGGGAACTCCTGGCATGGGTTTATTAGGGGGATTTGGGAGCTCCTGCCTTTTATTAGAGAGGTTTGGGATCTCCTGCCTTGGGTTTATAAGGGAGATTCGGGATCTCCTGTCACAGATTTTTACAGGCATTTTGGATCTCCTCGCATGGGTTTATTAGAGGGGTTTGGCATCTCCTGCCATGGATGTATTAGAAGGGTTTGGGATCTCCTGCCTTGTGTTTATTAGAGAGTTTTGGGAACTCCTGGCTTGGGTTTATTAGGGAGATTTGGGAGCTCCTGGCATGGATTTATTAGCAGGTTTTGGGAACTCCTGCCATGGATGTATTAGGGGGATTTGGGATCTCCTGTCACAGATATTTATAAGGGTTTGGGATCTTCTGCTGTGTGTTTATTGGAGGGTTTGGGGAACTCCTGGCATGGATTTATTAGAGGGGTTTGGGGTCTCTTGCTATGGGTTTATTAGAACGTTTTGGGTACTCCTGCCGTGGGTTTATTACAGGAGTTTGGAATCTCCTGCCATAGGATTTTTTGAGGGCTTTGGGCTCCCCTCTCATAAATTTATTAGAGGGGTTTGGGGGCTCCTGCTGTGGATTCCAAACAGAGGTTTGGGATCATTTGTCATGGATATCTTAAAAGGTTTTGGGGATTTCCTGTCGTGGATTTATTAGAGGGGTTTTGTGACCTCCTGCTGTGGATTTATTAGAGGGGTTTGGGAGCTCCTGCTATGGATTTATTAGAGGGGTTTTGTGACCTCCTGATATGGATTTATTGGAGGGGTTTGGGAGCGCCTGCTATGGATTTATTAGAGGGGTTTGGGAATCTCATGTGTTTCTTAGAGGGATTTGTGGATCTCCTGTCAGGGAAGTACTGGAGAATTTTGGGATTTCCTGTCATGCATTTATTGGAGAGGTTCTGGGATCTCTCGCCATGGATTTATTCCAGGGTTTTGGGTTCTGCTGCCATGGATTCATGAGGCCCTGTGCTCTGAGCTGTCCCTGGGCCACCCAGAATCCCTTCCAGCTGCTATTCCTGTGTGGTTTTTAAGGGAAGGAGGATCCAGAAATAAGGAGTGAGGGAGGATTTGGCACTCGAGTGCCTTTTCAGAGTGGTGGGTGGGTGCTGTCTCCTGGATATGGCCCTTTTTTGGGACAAACCATCCACTCAGGAGCTGCTGGGAGGAGATGCAGGGAGGAGAAGTGCAGCAGGCTTGACTGGAAACAGGAATGAGGGCTGGAAGAAAGCTTGGATTGAGTGCCAAGCCCAGGAATTCCATCCAGCAGCTTGGGAGGAGGGGCCTTGACAGAGATTTTAAGGCAGTCAGGAGCTGCATTCAGAGGAGGAGAAGCTGATGCAAAGTGATTTAGTTCCTATTTATGTTCATTAGGAAAGTGAAACTTTAAAATCTTTCAGCTTTAATGTCTCAGATGAAGAAGTGCCAGGGGTTTGGAGGAGGTGGATAAGGATAATCCAAGGTAGGGGATATTCACCTGCAGGAATAAATAACAGCTTTGTGCAAAATGGAGTTGTGGTGGGTTGGATCCTGGGGAAGAGACTGCTCAGACCTGTGGTAACAGAAATGCTTTTAATTCATCCTTTTTTTGTTACATTAGTTTACATTTTCACATGGGTTTATTTTTAGAATGATCATAATAAGGTGGAAAAAATACAAACAAATTCTTCAGTCAGGGCTTCCAGGTTTATCTTGGAGGATTTGAGGTGGGTGGGTTCAACTGCATTTTTTATACTAAATACTTATTTGTATCTTTTTGAAGGACTCTTCTGCCTTCACAATGTTTGGGGACTTATTTGAAGAGGATTTTTCCTTTATTTCCAACAATCATTATGGGAAAGGGAAGAAATCAAAGCCCAGAGAGTCTGAACCTCCAGCTCCCAGGGATTTCACCAACCTCAGTGGAATCAAAAATCAGGGTGGGACCTGCTACCTCAATTCCCTTCTGCAGACTCTGCTTTTCACCCCTGAATTTAGAGGTGAGGTGCTCAAAACCTTCTTAAAATAATGTTGGGATTGATGTTTTAGTGAGACTTGCACTTCTGGTTATTTATTTAAGAAACACAGTGAACCTGTGTGATTTTGAGGCACAGTTCACTTTAAATAAATTATTGCAGAATAAAATCATAGTGTTTGACATTAAAATACAGTAAATTTTTAGGGAGGGGATGTTGTCTTTTTAAATAATAATTTTTTACCAATTGCAGAGGCTTTGTTCTCCCTGGGACCTGAAGAACTTGGCACTCTGGATGACAGCAGGAAACCAGATGCAAAGGTGCTGGGAATTCTCCTGTTCATCTCAGTTGATTTGGAGGAATATGGCTGCAGTTCATGTGAAACCTAGGAAAATGAGTGAAAATCTAAATTTGACGCTGAGAGGCAGTTTGGCCTGGCTGATACTGGGTTTTCCAGAGCATTCTAAGCTTTCATTGCCATCAGGCTTTACTTCAGAAGTCAGACATGGAATCTGTTTCTGCTGAGGTGTTCTCTCTCCCACCTTATTCCACCCCACCACCAACCCCTTCAGGAGAGCTGGAGAGGGACTGGGGACAGGGGATGGAGGGACAGGACACAGGGAATGGCTCCCACTGCCAGGGGGCAGGGATGGATGGGATATTGGGAATTAGGAATTGTTCTCTGGGAGGGTGGGGAGGGACTGGCATGGAATTCCTAGAGAAACTGTTGCTGCCCCTGGATCCCTGCAAGTGTCCAAGGCCAGGTTGGACACTGGGGCTTGGAGCAGCCTGGGACAGTGGGAGGTGTCCCTGCCCATGGCAGAGGTGGAATGGGATGGACTTTGAGCTCCCTCCCACCCCAAACTGTCCCACTTGGCTGTGTAAGGTGAGGCACTGTAGATCTTTGGGAACTGATTCTGACTGCTTGGTGTGAAGTGAGTTGTGCGTGTCACGGAAGAGGCAGGGGCGGTTTATCACCCATGGGGGCATTCATCACCCAGAGGGGTGGTTTATCACCCATGGGGGGAGTTTATCACCCAAGGGGTGGCTTATCACCCATGGGGGGGTGGTTTACCACCTGGGGGTGCAGTTTATCACCCAGAGGTGGTTTATTATCTGGGGGGGAGTTTGTCACCCAGGGTAAGTTTATCCACCCAGGGGTGGTTTATCACCCAGGGGGAGCTTATCACCAAAGGGATGGTTTATCACCCATGGAGGGCGGGTTTATCACCCATGGGGGGAATTTATCATCCAGGGGTGGTTTATCATCCAGGTCAAGTTTATCACCCAAGGGGCGGTTTATCACCCAAGGGGGGAGGTTATCACCAAAGGGGTGGTTTATCACCCATGGGGGGAGTTTATCACCCAAGGGGGTGGTTTGTCACCCAAGGGGTGGTTTATCACCCAGGGGTGGTTTATCACCCATGGGGGAGGGAGTTTATCGCCCAAGGGGTGGTTTATCGCCCAAGGGGTGGTTTATCACCCAGGGGTGGTTTATCACCCATGGGAGGGCAGTTTATCACCAAAGGGGTGGTTTATCACCCAGGGGGGTGAGTTTATCACCCATGGGGGCAGTTTATCACCCATGGGAGGAGTTTATCATCCAGGGGTGGTTTGTCATCCAGGTTGAGTTTTTCACCCATGGGGAGGAGTTTATCACCCAGGGCGGGTTTATCACGCAGGGGAGAGTTTATCACTAAAGGGGTGGTTTATCACCCATGGGGCGGGTTTATCACCCCGGGGTGGTTTATCACCCATGGCAGGAGTTTATCACCCAGGGGAGGTTTATCACCCAGAGGTGGGTTTATCAGCAGCTTTGTGTTAAGTTGCCCCTGTTGCTGCTGGGCTGGCTGCTGTGTCTGACTCTGTTCCCTGCTGCCGTGGCAGGTTCGGATCATCCCGCTGCAGCTGCAGCGCCTGTTTGCCCAGCTGCTGCTCCTGGACCAGCAGGCTGCATCCACCTCTGACCTCACTGAGAGCTTCGGCTGGAGCAGCCACGAGGTGCCCATCTCCATCCCCACACACCTCTCCCTGCACACACACACAGGTTCTGGAAGGCTGGCATTTAGGAAACACCTTAAAATTAGGAAACACCTTAAAATCTTTCCGGCTGTGGAGATGACATTGGGTTGGGTCAGCTCTTGGTGTATCCTGTTGGATCTCCACGTGGAGCCCATGGCAGGTGTTTGCAGGAAGGAACAGAAGATGGTTGTTCTCTCAGATACAATTCCAGTTGCTTTTCCTTTGTTTTTACCAGGAGTGTTTTTCCAACAGGCTCAGATACTTAGATTTTTACCCAAGTTGAACTGTGTCAGTCAGAGTAATCTAAATCCAGGGAGTGGCTTCAAATTGACAGAGAGTGGGTGTAAATGGAATATTGGGGAGGAATTGTTCCCTGGGAGGGTGGGCAGGCCCTGGCACAGGGTGCCCAGAGTAGCTGTGGCTGCCCCTGGATCCCTGGAAGTGTCCAAGGCCAGGCTGGATGGGGCTTGGGGCCACCTGGGATAGTGGAAGGTGTCCCTGCCCATGCCAGGGGGTGGAACAAAATGATCTTTAGGATCCTTCCAGCCCAAACCACTCTGGAATTCTATGATTTTACCCAAGTGAAAGTGTCTTAGATGGGGGTGTAGCATAACCAAATTTAACAATAATAAATCTAGTACTTTACTACTCAAGAGTAAATGTATGAGTAGTCATTGAGACTCTGGGACACTTGAAATGTTATTTTTGAGCCAGAGGCCAAGCACAGTAGTGATTCATTCCTTTCTGGGTGGGTTTCCCTCCTGCAGGAGATGAGGCAGCACGATGTGCAGGAATTGAACAGGATCCTCTTCAGTGCTTTGGAGACTTCCCTGGTGGGGACATCGGGCCATGACCTCATCAACCGCCTGTACCACGGCATTGTTGTCAACCAGATTGTCTGTAAGGAGTGCAAGAACGTCAGTGAGAGACAGGTAAAGCTAAGGATCTCCCACTGGGGGGTTCTCTTCAGGCTGTTGACTTTAAATGTTCTTGTTTTTAAAGTCCAAAAATGATGGCATCCTTGTTGAGTGCCTTGTTGAATCCAGGTAGTGAGTGTTGGACTTTAGGTCTTTGGCTGCGTTTTCTAAATGAGAGTTAAAAAACCCAAATGTTTTGCATCTTCTGAGTTCACAAGCCCTGCCTTTAGTAGGTGTGGTTAGCACAGAGTACAGTGAGGTAACAGCAAAACATACCTTGACAGTCCTTTATGCCCTTTGTAATTTAAAAAAATCAGTTTTTGAAAATTAATTTCTATGATGGTGTGAGGATTTTTTACCCATCACTGTGATGAATAGGATGGGTGTCTTTCTAATCACAAGCTTACACCCCTCAGAACCTCATTTCTTGTTGTCCTTTCTGCACAGGAGGATTTCTTAGACCTCACAGTGGCAGTGAAAGGTGTGGCTGGCTTGGAGGAGGCCCTGTGGAACATGTATGTAGAGGAAGAATACTTTGAGAATGACAACTTGTATCGATGTGGAGCCTGTGATAAACTGGTTGAAGCTTCAAAGGTAACACCTTGGGGTGGGATGATGCAGGGTTAGTTGGGATGTTAGGAAAGAATTCTTCCCTGTGAGGCTGGGCAGGCCCTGGCACAGGGTGCCCAGAGAAGCTGTGGCTGCTCCTGGATCCCTGGAAGTGTCCAAGGCTGGGTTTGGAGCTGCCTGGGATAGTGGAAGGTGTCCATGCCCATGGCAGGGGGTGGCACTGGATGGGCTTTAAGGTCCCTTCCAGCCCAAAGCATCCTGGGATTCTCTGAAACCTCAGCAGGGATGTCAGGAAAAGCTCCTGTGGCTCATTTTCCAAATGTTGTTGCAGTTTTTTGTCCCTTACATGGAGTGTGGTATGATTTGGAAAGTATTGACTCTTTCAACACCTCTGCTGCACCTTGCTCTGGGCACTCTGGAGGATTGGCTAAAAGATAAGTTAGAGCATAAAATAAAAATGTGCAATGGGAGAAATCATGGAAACTCACTTCTGGAGAACCCAAATGAGAGAGAAGAACAATGGGCAGCTGTTGCTCTGTGCAGGGAATGGGATCTGCTGCTCTGTTTTTGTGGAGGGAAGCAGACTCAGGCTGGTTTTGCCCTTTGCCCTTGTCACAGCAGCAGAGCCCCTTGGCCTCCTCAGGATGGGTGACATCCAAACTCTGCAGCCCTCTGGATGTGGAAGGAGTAGTTCAAAGGGAAGCTGAGGCCAGGCCAGGTTAATCAGTGACTTGGAAGCTCAGGAGCTCTCAGCAGTGCTTCACATGTTGCAGTGGCTGGCTGGGGTTGAGCTGGGCTGGGTTCAAGGCAGTACAGGGGAAGTTGTCTCTCACAAATGCTCATCCATGCAGGAGGAGAGTGAGAAACTCTGAATTTTGGTAGGAAATCACAGAGCTGGGGGTTGCCAGGCTGTGGATGCAAATGGAATTCCTAATTCAAGGGATTTCTTAAACCCTGTGTGTGTTCCTGTTATGGCTCTGGCAGTGGAGAGGAGGATGGAGACATTGGAAGGGCTCAGAAATGTGGCCATGGAGCCCACACCTGCTGCCACAGGTGGTACAAGATGGTTGGTTTTACTTCTCATGGGGGTTCTTGATGGACTCACCCATCAAGTGGTCGGATCTGGATTAATGTGGAATCATTAAAATGGATTTTCCTGGCTTTCCTGCCTGGAGGGTGCTCCCCTGTAGAAATGAGGGAGATTTGAGCTCCTGTGACTGCCTGCATAGAGCCCATGGGCTATGGAAATGTCATTACTGACTGGATTTTCACCAATGTCCTTGATTTGCTGTGGCAGGATCAGGTGTGGGACTGGTGATCACCAATCAAGGAGGATGTGGGGCTCAACAGGGGGAGAAGATCTGGGTCACTTTTAAATTGTGTGGTTGAAAGGGAAATTGAGAATTGGTAAAGATATTTGAAAAATGAGGGCGCTGATCTTGTCTCAGGTGGTAACAAAGCTTTGGTGGAAAAGGATTTGCCCACAGCAAGGTGGAAGCACAGTTTTGTTCTGAGTCTGTGCTTAAAATGTTTTTTTAAATCCCTTCCCAGTCTGCTAAACTACGCAAGCTGCCTCCCTTCCTCACCATCTCCCTCCTGAGGTTCAACTTTGACTTTGAGAAGTGTGAGAGGTACAAGGAAACAAGCTGCTACACATTCCCCATCCAGATCAACCTGAAGCCTTTCTGTGAGCAGGTAAGCACTGTTAACACTTGTTAAAATTTTCTGTATGCTCAGCAGAGAACCTACAGCTCAAGGTTACCTTTTATTTTGAATTTTGTCACGTTTTTGAGTGACTTTATGGTGTCCTCCTCCCCTTTTGAACTGAGCTACCATGTAGCTACAAGAGGGAAGGGTAAAATAGTTACCCAAAAGTTATCTAACCTTTCTTTGACAGGAAGATAATTATCTGGAAATGGAAATTAAAATTTATTTCTGTGTGGTTATTCTCTGATAGCATCATGCATAAATTGATCTATATGTGCTTTAGGTGCCTGTAGTTATTCCATTTTTCTCAGGAATCTCTGTTTGCATTCATAAATATGTTTCTGGTTATAAACTGAGCTATGCCACAGCTTGATGACAAATTTTGATTCTTAAACAACACAACAGAGGCACTCTTATGGAACAGGCGTTTTTCTTCTTGAAGTGTTCCAGTGCAAGCTTGGAAATTTCTCAGTGTTAGAATTTGGGGAAGCCTTTTTCCCCCTCCCCAGTTTTAGAGTTTCTAAGTGTTGCTTCTTTTCTCTCTCCTCTTTTAAACAAAATAAGCTTGGTTGTGAACAAACACTGAAATTGAAAATATTTTGAATTTCTAGTATGGTTCAGAATCCTGCTTGTTTAATTACACAGATTGCCCAGGGAAGCTGTGGCTGCCCCATCCCTGGAAGTGTCCAAGGCCAGCTTGGACAGGACTTGGAGCCACCTTGGGTTAGTGGGAACTTCCCTTCCCCTAGCAGGAACCCAGATGAATTTTAAGGTCCCTCCAACCCAAACCATTCTGGGATTTTATGATTTATCAGCCTGTGCCTTGTGTCAGTCCTTCCTTGTATCCCCAGCCCTCAAAAGCCATTTCAGTCTCTACCTGTGCAAACACACACTGAGAAATCTCTGAAGTGATGCTAAAGGTGTAAAGCTGTCCTTGTGTGAGAGGCTGACCTCAGCTGTTGTTACAATTATTGTTTTTCTTTTTAAAGACTGAGATGGATGATTCAGAGTACATGTATGAGCTCTTCTCTGTTATTATACACAAAGGTGGCTGCTATGGAGGACACTATCATGTTTATATCAGAGATGTGGATGAATTAGGAAACTGGCAACTCCAAGTAAGTCCCTAAAGGCTTTTCTTCCTTGCTGTAGAGGTTGTACTTTTCAGAAAAGTATTAAGAGCTGGTTGATGAATGTGCATCCAAACTTATAAAATAATTATTTTAATGAGGCTTTGTGTGTCTTGCCTCATTGAGAAGGGCAGTTTAACAGAATGTCCTTCACACTCCTAGAATTTTGCATGATGGTGTCAGCACAGAATACTCCACTCTTCTATTTGTGTGTGAAACCACAATATTTGTGAGTATCTTTCTCATCCAGGAAGAAGAGGATGGGCTGGTTGAAGAGAAGGCTTTAAGAGACACTGAGAATGCCAAAGAAACAGAGAATCCACTGGCAGTCTTAAAAGGGATTTTATCAGAGGTATGGTATGTAAGGAGTTCATTGCTTTGGTTTTGAAGCTAGGGAACCTGCAGGGAGTTGGTGTTTGTGAAAGTGGGCAGGCTTAGGGGTCCAGAGCTCTTCTGAGCTTGGCATGAAGCATTTAAAACTTGCCTTTAATATTAACAGTGACTCTTGGTACAGACAAAGGTCCTTTTGGAGTATTTCTAAAGCTGCTCACCAAAGCTGTTGCAAAAGGAATCAGAATATCCAGAGCTGGAAGGGACCCACAGGGAGCATTGATGCAGCTCCTGGCCCTGCACAGACACCTCACCAATCCCAGCTTGTGCATCCCTGAGAGCATTGTCCTGGAGCTCCTGGAGCTCTGGCAGCCTTGGGAATGTGCCCAGTCCCTGGGGAGCCTTTGGGGGAAGAACCTTTCCCTGATACCCAACCTAAATCCCCCTGACACAGCTCCAAATGATGCTACAGTAGCTTCTTAAAAACCAGGAATGATTAAAACACTTCCAAATTTGCTTCTTTGTGTTGACCCCTTGACTTTTGTAGCCTTTGCTACCTTGGTTTTTCATTTCTCTGCAGGAAGAAGTGAAACAAATTCCTGTGGATCAATTAGGGCAGAAATTACTGGAGAAGAAAGGGGTGTCCTGGAATAAGAAATACAGAAAACAATATGGAGCATTACGAAAGGTAATCACAGGTTTGCTAGTTTTGGTTTTAGATAGCTTTTATAATCATTTCTATTGTCATTGAATAGTCAGGAGGATGATAATTGAGAATATGGACCCTTGGATTAGCATGTGCAAGTAGGGGTTTGTAATGTGAATTAGCAGGCTGGGGAACATAAGATTCCCAAGGAATTGTCTGCCTGAGACTTTGTGTATTTTTTTATTCTAGTGCAATTTTCCAATTGGTTGCTGTATTTCATGATGTCTTAAGGAAAATGCTTCAACATTTGTGTTGTAGATAGGTGGAAAACTGATATTTGCTTCTTTTTTGAAAGGAGCTACTTGCAGTTTCCACAAGAAATATTTAAATGTAGGTGTGAAGTGTAGATGTGAGGCTTTTATAGAGGTAAACTGTGAAAATACATGAGGAATCACCATAAAATGAGGGTTGAATAATGGGGTTTATGTTTCACAATGAGGTGGAGCAGCTTAATGCAGGCTGCTGCATTTCAAACTTAGCATCTTCTTCATCCTGTCCTTGCTTCCTTTTCAGTATTTGCAGAATCATCCTCAGATATTCCAGCTGAGTCCTGATGGAAATAAGGTCAGCCTGAAGGAGACACACAAGCTCCTGTTGAAGCTGGATTCTCCTGGACAAAATCTCCAGAGCCCCTCCCAGAAGAATGATGTCCAGTGGAACTGTGAGAAAAACCCCCCAAGGCCAAGGGCTGCTTCTGCTGGGTGCCACTGGTTTGATCTGAATGATTCTAAAGTCCAGCCCATCAAGGAGAAGGACATTGAGAAGCAGTTCCAGGGTAAAGAGAGTGCCTACATGCTGTTCTACAGAAAAGCTCAGCTCAAGAGGCCTCCTGAAGGTACACAAAGCTCATCTGGAGGTTCTGGGGGAGCTTTCTGCTTTGACATTTTTTCTGGAGTGCTTCTTTGTCCTTTCCAAGCTTTATTTTCCCCAGTTTTCCTCATAGTGATCATTTGAAAAAAGATTTAAATGAAGATACAAGGAGGTGATGAGGTGTTGATTGGCTGTAGCTGACTAAATTTTTTTACCCTGCTCCAACAAATAATGGCAGAGCATCAGCTGAAACAAAAACAGGTTGTTGCTAATGGCATTTGTGTGTTAATTTCCCTTAAAGGTTGATTGGAAGGAGTAAAAGCATTTGTTTGTTCTTTATATCATCCTGCAGTTGAGTTTTCAGTGATTATTATACTGTAATGTCTCCTCTTGATAGCTTTTCTTGTTTTCCAAAGCACATTTTAAGCCTGTATTTTTTGTTGCAGCACATGGAAATCCAAGGTACCAAATTCCTGAGCACCTGCTGAATGAAATGAATGCTGCTAATACAGAGCTGCAAAAAAAGAGGTATATTGGTGTCACTGAACTCAAACAGCTCTTGTCTGCAGGACTCCCAAGGGATTCAAAAGGAAAGAAATTCCTTGAGCAGAGTCAGAACTGTAATGGTTCAATATCAGAGGTTAATTGAAGAATATAATTTTTATATCCATATTCTACTGCTTCCCTGCTTTCCCTGTTAGTTTCTAATTTCAAGGGAAAGATAGAGGTTCAAATTGTACCATTTCCTGGTGAAAATCACTGCAATTCTGGAAAGAGAGTTGAATGTGGTATCTTAACTGTGTTTATAGAGGGAATTTCTCACTGGGAGAAGGGGGAAGGACTTGGTTTATGGGGAATTTACAGATAAATTATATTCTCTGCCAGAAAAGTCAAGAGCTTGTGGTATTCAGGTTGGACAAAACTTTCCCTTGTGTTGAGGGACACAGGTGCTGGTACACCTGAATCACAGTTAAGATATGAGAATACAGACACAAGAGTTCCAGTTTATGGGATATTTCACACAAGGCTGTGGCTGCCCCATCCCTGGAGGTGTCCAAGACCACTTGGATGGGGCTTGGAGCAGCCTGGGGTAGGGGCAGGTGTCCCTGCCCGTGACTGGGGTGGGACTGGATGAGCTTTAGGTCCTTTCCCACCCAAACCATCCTGGGATTCTCTTTCTGAGTGAATTCCACTCCTTTATTTTTTTAAAGCTTTGCTGTTACAGCTAGGGACAGGTATAAAGGAGGAGGGGGGGATGTGACAGGGAATTTAGCCCTGGGGGGATCAGCTCCAGGAGAGCTGCACAGAAACATGTTTGGTGTTCAGTTGACCACTTTGTTGTGTTGTTCTCCCAAAGAGCTGAATGTGACTCAGCAAACAATGGCATTGATTTACATCTCCACCTGAGCTCCTGCTATAAATTCCACAATGGGGCTTTGCATCCTTCACTTTCTTGGAAAGAGAGCGTGGTGGATTTGACAATTGACAGAAGGAAGACCCTGGGAGACCTCCGGCAGGCAGTGTTCCAGGTACCTGCTCTAGCAAACTCAACTTCTTTCCACTTGAGCCACTGCAACCTTTACAAATAGATTTATGCTGCAGTCTTTGTGTCAGGGAGGAATTTTCAACAGTAAATGGAGCTTAGGAGGCTAAAAACTTAATATAGGAGGAAAGAGTGGTGTGGGGTCTGTTCTTGAAGCCATGAAATTGCTGGAATTTTAACTGTGGAGACTTCAAAGTTCACATCAGCTAATTTATTATATTTGGGCAAAATGTGCATGGCCATGGATTGACACTGCAAAACTCCAGGCTTATTCTTAATATTTCATTTTGTGACAGAGTTGGCTTTGTCTTTTCAAGGAGTCCCCAACTGAGTGTCACCAAGTGAGCTTGGGAGCCAGGCTGTGGCAGCTTTCAGCAGATTGTAATTATTGTGAGTGCTGTGAGTTACTGCTCACTGTTATTTGACATAATTTTTCTGGTTATATTTCCCAATTAGATGTTGGAGTCTTGGGAAGGGGACATGGTTCTCAGCATGGCCAAGCCTTTACCAGCAGGATTGCACCTGTACCAGGTGCTTGATGGTAAGAGCACTGCATGCCAGGCCCCCATGCTATTCTTGTATTTTAATTCCTTCAGCCATCAAAGATTTCATCTGTAAATCATCCTGGAGATGTGTATTACTGAACACTCTTCCAGCTTAAACTCCTGTTTAATTATTTAAATTACTTACTTCACTCTTATTAGTGGATTGAATGATTTTGAAACTTTGCTGTGAGATCTTTGTTGTGAGATGCAGATCTCAAGCAAGCTAAGCACGTTTGCTGACAAGAATGTATCCATCTGTGTCTTGCCCTTGATTTGCTTGTGGATGTTTGCTTTCATAGGATTGGCCTAATAGGTGGAGGAGAGGATAGAAGAGAGGAGCCAGGGTGACATCAAAGGAAAATGTAGGTTAGACTTCAGCTGAAGTAGGAATTTTGTAAAGGGAAATGCTCACATGAAGAGCTCGTTAATTTACTAAGGGTACATCAGTTTTTCAAACTGTCATTTTTGTCTCCAGCTTTGCTTTGTTAGGCAATTCTAAGTGTCAGTTTTTAACAACTTATTCAGTAACTTTCAAATGTTATGTTCTCTGTGGTCAGCTTCAGAAAATCACTGTTGAGCCAGAACATAACCCAACTCTCCATGGTGCTGACATCAAAATACAGAGACACTCAGAGCTGCTCTAAATATTCATCCCCATGCTTGTACAGTTCTTTAAGTGTAGTGATTTTTAAAAACTTGCTGACCCTGTTTATGTGTTTTGTGGGGAGCAAGAACTTGATGATTTGCTCCTATTTTTTAGGAGATGAGCTGACCCTGGATGGCATTGGGCTGGCTGATGGAGCAGACATCTTCGTCTGGAATGGGAAAGAGGTAAAAGAACCAAGCACTTCCTTCCTTGTCAGCTCTGAAGAGATAAGACTGTGCAAGGTCTCCTGGAAATCCTTTGCTGCTTTTGTAGTTTTCCGTCTTCCTTTTAATATTAAGGTTTCTGCTTAACATGGAAGTGGTTGTGAAGCACAGCATTTTATTCTGTCTTTCTAGTGGAATAAAATGCTACTTTTAATTATTTTTATTGTAAGAATATCCAGTTGATATTGACTTTTTCAAAAAAAAAAGACCCCAAACTAAACAAAACCACCCAAACATGTAGTAACAGAGTCGGTTTTGTTTTGGTTTTATTTTTGGTATAGTTTTTTCTATTGCAGCTTTTGTGTCATTAAATTTTCTTCAGCAAGGAGCTTCGGTTGAATATCAGAAAGATCAAGCTTTTAAAATGTAAAGTCACAATGTTCAGTCATATTTGTGTAATTCTTTAATGTCCTGAGGGGGTAAATTCCTGTGTCCTAGATTTTGCCAAGTGTCCACTGGGGGGTTTCCCAGTTGCTTACCCTGGAATGGTTTGGGAAGCAACTTATGGATCTCATTCCACCCCTGCCACGGACAGGGACACTTTCCACTATCCCAGGCTGCTTCAAGCCTTGACTAGGGATCCAGGGGCACTTGCAGGGATCCAGGGGCAGCCACAGCTCCTCTGGATAACATTTTTCTTTCTCTGCCAGCACCTGTGGTTGTTTGTTCAGTACGAATTTGCTCCGAGGAAGTTGCTTTGAATGGGGAGAGCGTCCACTTTGGTCTCAATTTTCTCCCTGCCCAGTCTCTCTTGTATTTTCTGTATCAGCTCCCCACAAAGCTGTCATTCTTTGCTGCTTTCCCTCAGGTTGGAGGCACGAAGGTGCTGACGGGCCCTGAGCACGAGCCCGTGGTGCTCAACGTGCTTCGCTTGGCCGAGCACAACGAGGGCGGCAAGGGGCAGCACTTCAGCGAGGCCCAGCACATCTGCTCCTGCAGCACCAGCCTGGGGCAGCTGCATTCTGCCCTGGCTCCAGCCGGGGGCATCATCCTCAAAAACGGCTCAGGAGCAGACCCAGAAGCCAAGAACTGGGAGGTTTTCCACGAGGAGGACATGAAGGAAACAGTCCGAAGTGTCGGGCTCAGGGATGGATGCTCTGTGCTGATCTTAGACAGCCATGACCAGAGGTAACAGTGTTTGATTATGATTGGAATGAAACAAAAAAGTAATTTTGGTAAAACCTTTTAGTTCAGATTATCCTAACAGCATGTATTCTTGCAACAAATTAGCACTTTGAGTTTACAAATATAATTATTTTCATCTTAAGTTTTGGAGACCAGTTATTTATCAGCTGTTAGCTTTTTCTTGCCCTCAACATGTAGCACCAGTCACAACCTTTGATTTACACTTGTAAAGGGGGGAAAACCTGGTGGGAACACCTCTTGCTCAGTGAATCCAAAGCTGTCAGAGGCAAATTTGTGCTCTTGTGACAATCTCTGCTCCCTGAGGCCTCTGCTGTGTGAGATGCCATCACTGTGAACAACTTTGGCACCATTGGTTTATCTGAGAGCTGTGCTGGTGAATGATGTAGCCCTGCTAATGTTTAGTTTTCCTGTCTCTGACTGCCTTTGCACTGCTGATTCCCACAGCTTTGTCAACGTGGCAAGTGGGAATTTGACTGCCTTCACCTATGACATCAGCTGGCTCCAAGTGAAAAACTTCTGTGGGGAGGAAGAGGAGCAGAAACACGTTAAAATCACTGCCACTATTGAAACAGTAAGGACTCTGCTTTCCTGAACAGCTTGGCCCCTGCTCATTCCATGTAGCCTCAGGGATGAAGCTTTTCCCTGCTGAAATTAGTGTTGAGCTCAGAATTACAATTCCTGGGGTATTTTCAGGTAGCTTAAAGCAGTGCAGTGTTTTAGGGTCAAACACTTTTCTCTTTGGGCCACCCTGTAAATGGAAGTTTGAGATGGTGTCAGTAACCAGAGCTGAAAGAGAGGGGAAGGATTATCTTTGTGCACTGGCACTTGAGCAAGAAGGGGTGATGGTGGCATTCCAGGTGTTCATATCCCCTTTAATGTCCCTGTCTTTTAGGTGATGGCAGATATCAAAATGAAAGCCATCCGGGAGCTTCAGCTGGAGGAGGAGCTGGGTAAGTGTTCAGCTGCTTTATTAGTCTGCTACTGCTATAATTTACTGGCTTTTGAGTGGGCATAGTGGTAGAATTTTTCTTTCAGTGAAAGAATAAAAGCTGAGACTGTTGCTGGAATCTTGAGGAGTCTCTCTCCAGTTATTTTTGATGTCACAGAGGGAAACCTCTAAGATGAAGCTGTTGTAATTAATCTTAAAGCTGTTACTTGTCTGGAATTCTGAACCAATTTTCTATTTTATTCCCATTTGAATTACTTAATACTTCTTTCTTTCCTGCCCTTTTTGCTGCAGCAAACGAGAGCTGTCTTAGACCTGTTAGTGGCAATGGGAAACTCCTGTCTCCAGGTAAATTGATTTATTGAATCACTGTTCTGTAAGAAATTCACTGGGGAGGTTTTGACCCTCTGTTTGTCTTTTCCTGGGAGAAGTTACCCACACATAACTCCACTGATTCCCAGACTTAACTGAACCACTTGTGTGGGTTTTTTGGGTTTTTTTTCCACTTTTAAAGTTAATTAACAGTACCAATACAAAGATAGGGGTTAAACTGAAATGTTCAGCTTGGTTTTATTGCTTACATCCCTAATCCACCTGTGCTCCTGAGGAACTCTTGGAATTCTCCATGCCCTTGTTCTCCTCATATGGCACTCCCAGATCTGCTGTCAGGGCTGAGCAAGCTCTCCAGAGACCCCTGAAGGGTCTTAGCTTGCTCTGAGGATGATAAAATGGATGTTTTTATTTGTCCTCTCTGAAGTGCCTGAGGATTACACAGTCAAGGAAGCAGAGCTGAAGATGGGAAGCTTGCTGGGGCTGTGCCGTGGGAAAGCTCCAACTTCCACTCAGGTACAGCAGTGTGGGATGGGAGGAACCTGGTGCAGGGACTCTCCTAAAGAGGATAAAGGAAAAAAAGGGGGGGATATTCCTCTTGGAACGTGCAAGTTATAAATATCCCAGGATCCCAAAATGGTTTGGGTTTGGGAGGGACCTTAAAACTCTGCCAATTCCATGCCCTGCCATGGGCAGGGACGCCTTCCACTGTCCCAGGATGCTCCAAATCCTGTCCAACCTGGCCTTGATGTGCAGGGGAAGGAGTGGTTGTGCATTTCTAGAGGCCAGGTGTGGCTAATGAGGATCTGCTGATGGCCATAACTCAACTATCTTTGCTTTTTGTGCCATTTTAGAGCTTTTTGAGGACATTTTTGCCACGAGAATTGTTCTTACACTTCCATATTTATTCTAATGGTTTGCTTTTGGATTTTCAGCTCTTCCTGTACTTCATGGTTGGGAGTGACCAAAGCTGCAGCCCTGAGATGGAGATTGTTGTGGAGGAGACTGCTTCTGTCAGAGAGGTAAGGCTGGCTGCTCCCAAGCATTCCTTGCACAGACCTGGAGGCAGAGGAGTTGGGAAGAGCCATGCTCAGAGTGAAGGAAACTCTGGTGCTACCAGTCCAGTGTTGAATTTGCAGCTTTGATTTTTTAAATTTTTTTTTAAGGTGTATCTGCAAACTCTGGGGCAGAATTTTTTCAAGTAAAGGCACAAACTGACAGCACATGTTTAATTTTTTACCAGCTTGGGAAAGCTGGCTCAGCTGATGTGGTGAATTTTTTGCCTGAAAACTATCTCATCCATGAATGGTTTAATATATATCCCAAATACATCTTGTCTGTCTATTTATATTGTTTTAATAATTGACCAACAATCAATCATTCTTTATATCAGAAAATTCTAACATAGGTTTACTGAAAAAATTATTTTCCAGCCTTGGCATTGACACAACTCTCATCCTGTGTTTCTTCTTTCAGTGTCTCAATTTAATGCTGGAGAAATCAGGATTATCAGGTTAGTTGTGTTGTTATTTACATATTTTTAAAGGAATTTTAAATATTTTAAAGACAGCTTTTCCTACTCTAAATTGTGTAAGTTTTTTCAATGATCAGTGTCATTGTAATGGGAGGAGGGGAAAGAATTCTAAACATGAAGTTTTTGTAATACAGTTTTTATTTTAAAGAGCTTGTCATAGATTCAAGTGATAATTTCACACCTGAGAATTAGATAATTAGATAGGTGAGGAAGGGACATCTGTGCAAATAAAATATTATTTTCATACAGCAAAAGATCTGGGGAATATCAAAGTGATAATTCATTTAGCCAGAGTTGTGTTTAAAAAGCAAATAAAAACAAAGAACAAAAGAAAAAGGACCCGTGACACTTGTTAAGGGTTTTGTAATATTTTCCCACACTGCTGTTATTGACTGATACATTTGTGTGTATCTTTTTTTGGTTTTGGTAGGTGACAACTGGCATTTGAGAAGGATTGACTGGTGCTACGAGGCAGGGGAAGCACTAAGTCAGGAAGTAAGAGGAGCCTGTTTTAATCCCTTGTTCTTTGCTCCCTGAGGAGAAATGCAGCTGTGGGCTGACAGGGATCCTGTGCTTTCTCTTCCTGCAGAATGCCACCCTGAAGGAGCTCAACGTTTGCAGAGGAGACACTTTGGTTATAACTGAAGGAAAGCTTCCAGAAAAGGTGAAAGGAGAGTGGGCAGTGTCTGGAGACTTGGAATCCCACAGTGGTTTGGGTTGGGAGGGACCTTAAAGCCCATCCAGTGCCACCCTGCCATGGCAGGGACACCTCCCACTGTCCCAGGCTGCTCCAAGCCCTGTCCAGCCTGGCCCTGAACAGATTGTTTTTCAAAATTATAGCATCATTAATTTTGCACCACCACTGTGTTCCCCACTAAATCACACCCCCAGCTGTCACATCCACACATTCTTTGGACACTTCCAGGAGTGCTCACTCCACCCTGGGCAGCCCATTCCACAAGCTTGAGTTTTAAACAAATCTTTTCTCTCTTCCTGTGCTAAAGGTGAAATTTCACCTTGCCTGCACACAAAACTTGAGGAACCACCTGGTATTTTCTCTTCCAGGGTTTCCTGAAAATCCCCATCTGGTGGCTGAAGCCTTCAAGCCATAAGAAACATGGAGAAAATGCACAAGACCAGGTGAATGGGATCACCTGGAAGATGGAGGCTTTGCAGGTGTCTGCTGCAGCAGGTGAGCTTGGCCAGGCTTTGGAAGGAATCATCTGTGGTTTCTCTTTAAGTCAAACCCAAATTTTAATCCAAAGCCTTAAAACCCTTCTGAAACCTAGGAAAGGCTGCGTGAGTTGCATCAAGGTTATGGTGAAAGGACCACTCAGGAGACAGATGCAGTTTTGGATATAAATGCTGGATAATCCTGTTGTAGGGATGTTCCTCAGATGGATTGGCTCAAAACACCACTAAATTTTGTAGCAGGGGCTCTTTGTTTGTCAGTCTCAAAAAATTCTAAGATTGTCTCAGAAAATTCTAACATAGATTAGAGTGTTAGGCAGCAAAAGCAACTCCTTCATGAGCATAAATGTGATTGGTTTCAAATGCCAGACTCCTGAAGGCACAGTGAATTCCCTTCAGGCTGTGTTGCTTTTTGGGAAGCAGTAAAATGAGGGATGGGTAAAGCTTGAATGGTATCAAAGACCTTAAATGCAGTGTTTTAACTGTGTTTGCTCTCCTGAAGGTCAAATTCAAAACCAGCCAGGGCAGCAAAATCCAGTGGGGGTTGAGAAGGGAGGAGAAAGTGAAGTGGAAATAAGAGAATTGGAAAATGGGGAACAAATTGATTTTTCATTATTTATTAAAAGTAATATTCCTCTAGTGCTGAGTTGTGCTGCAGGCCAGGACCCCTCCCTTTGTAGAAGTTTTCTTTGCATTTTTCTCCTGCCTCAAACCTTTCCTGAGTTTCACTTTCTCCCCTGCTGATTCCAGTAGTTAAGAGCTAAGAGCAATTTAGCTTTGCTTGCAGTAGGTTTGCCCAATAACTAACACTATTTATCAATGGCAATAACTGCTCCTAGCTCTGAAATTTGCAGTATAGGATCTGTGTGGGAACTCTTTGGAAGGTATTGGGGGTGTATTTTGTGTGTTGGATGTGGCCATGGCAGGGAGTTGGAATGAGGTCACCTTTAAGATCCCTTCCAACTCAAACCAGTCTGGGATTCCTGGATATTCCAAGTGGACTCCAGGCTCCTTCTCTAAGTGAAATGTGACCATGCAGTGGCTGTTATCTCTCAGGACTGCACAAATCACGTTGACTCTTCTATTATTTGTTTCTCCCTCCTCCAAAGCTCCACCAGAAGCCACCCACCCAGGCCTGGATCTCTGTTATGCTGGCAGGATAGAGATAGCAGGAGAGGCCTCTCTGGAAGATCTGAAGATGCAGGTTAGATGTTCTCCTGTTGTTGGACTGTGCAGCAGCACTGTGGTGCCTGGAGCTCTATTAACAGCTCTTTTCTATTTCCTTTTCCCCTGTCTCCAGTCTGTTGTGCCATGGTGTTTATGCCATGGTCACTGGTAAGTACCAAGAGGCAGCTGGAGCACGTAGTTCAGACACTTCCTTAGTGTCCCTGCTGTCCCCATGGTCCCTGTCACCTGTCCTGGCCTGCAGGAGCCTCCTTGCACATCAGCTGAAGCTCTGCCTGGCAGCTTTTGTCTTTATTTCAGTGTAAAATCTCTCCATGGGAAGCACACACATAACAAGCACCTCCTAAAAAGCCACTTTGCCATTTCCACATTGTTCCTGTGTTAGTTTCTTGCATCTTTCTCTTTTTTAATTTCTGTATGTGGAATCTGATGAATGAGGAATTGCTTTGGGGTGCACAGGTTTGCCAGCCAGAAAGGTCTGGCTCATTTTGTTTGGTCAGAAATTAAAACACCTTTGTATGGTTTTAATACACTAAAAACCAAACCAAGCAAAACACCCCAAAAGAAAAAAAAAAATAAACCCAAAACCCACCCCAAACTCACAAGAATGTAGCACCCAGTCCTCCAAAAGGCTCTGTGTGGTTTAAGCAGTGATTGTTCTACTTGAACTGCATGGGGAAGGGTCTCTCACCTGATTCTGCTCCATACCAACACTTATTTTTTGGGTGTGACTTCAGTTTTGGGCTCTGCCAGGCTACTGCTATGGAGAACTGTTTGCAGCTTGAGCATGGGAAGTGCTGTGTCCTTGGGAACGGCTTGGAGGAGCTCAACACTTGGCTGGAGACTGGGGCAACAACTGCAACAGCCTCATTCCCTCCCAGTTGTTCAAATTCTGGTTCAAAAAAGGAATTGGGTACTTTGGAAATGGAAGTTGAGTTGAGAATTGTTGAGAGGGAGGGAAATCCAACTCCCTTTGAGGTTGAAAAGTATTTTGCTCATAGCCACAAGCAACAGCTGGTGTGGAATAAATTTCAAAACCTTACCTTCTTTTTGGGGAGCTAATCCAGTGATTTTCTGTTTTTCCAAGGAGACTGGCTGCTAAAATTTTTGACCAAGTATTTCTGTTTTTCAGGCTCTGACCTTGCCCTGCTGCCAGGAGCAGGTTGTGCCCCTGCCCTCATTCCTCAGAGCTTGGACAGTGGACAGCAAAGGCCCTGGGAAGCTCCTGCGGGACAACAAGAGGAGACTCAGGTGGGTTCCCTGGGGAATGTGCAACTGGGATGGACTGGGGGAGATTCATCAGCTCAGTCTGGGTTGGAAGGGAACTTAAAGATGTCCAATCCCATGGGCAGGGACACTTTCCATAGTCCCAGATTGTTCTAAGTCCCCATGTCCAGCCTGGCCTTGGACACTTCCAGAGATCCAGGGGCAGCCACAGCTGCTCTGGGCACCCTGTGCCAGGGCCTCACTGCCCTCACAGGGAGGAATTTTTCCCAATCTCCCATCCATCCCTGCCCTCTGGCAGTGGGAGCCATTCCCTGTGTCCTGTCCCTCCATCCCTTGTCCCAAGCCCCTTTTCAGCTTTCCTGGAGCCCCTTCAGGCCCTGGAAGAGGCTCTGGGGTCTTCTGGCAGGTGAGCACCCCCAGCTCTCCCAGCCCAGCTCCAGAGCCATGCAGACAATCTCTGCTCTGTTTTCAGTGACTACAGGCTGGGTGCCAGAGTGGAAATCTGCATAGAACCCTTGCAAGAAGAAGAGAATTTGGGGTAAGAGCTTAAGATCTTTATTTCTCTTGTTTCTTACAGCTCTGCATTTGAGGGAAGCCTTCAATGAGCAACTTTTGACTTCAGGGCTCTCAGGATGTGGGAAAACCTTGGAAGTTGTTGATTGTTTTCCACAAACAATGTGAAGGGAGGGTGGGGTGGGGAGGGAAAGCTGGGAATTCTGAAAGCATGGCTCACAAGAATTTCCATTCTCTCATCCTGCTGCCAGCCCCCACGAGCTGCTGCTGCGAGTCCAGATGGGAATACCAGGAGAGAGGGACTACTCCACCTCCCGGGATTTGGTGTGGGATATCTCCAAGGAATGCACAACCTGGGCTCTGAGGCAGAGAGTGGCTTCTCACTATTGTCTCCCTGCAGATAAAATTGAAATAGCCAAATACTTCCCTGAGAGATTTGAGTGGCTGCCAATATCTAGCTGGGTAAGAGCTGGAGTGACAGAATCCAACAGTTGTTGGAAAGGAATGTTGGTCTGGGCTGCAGTTCCTTAGGGATTGAATTTAAGGAGAATTCCAAACTCTTCTGCTTTGATTTTGTTCAGACACAGCAAATCTCCAAGAGGAAAAGGAGGAAAAAGCAGGCGAGTTTGCAGTCAGCACCTTACCACCTGAAGGATGGAGACATCATTGGGGTGAAGGTAAATTTCCCTGGATTTAATTGTTGCACGAGGATCAGGTTCAGGCAATGTCCCCTTTGCAGTATCTTCATTTCTTCATGGTTTTCTCTCATCCTACTGCATTTCTGGGAGTACTGAGGTGTGGGTTTGGACACTGCATTGTGTTGATAGGAAATTTCTTGCTGCTGCTCCTTTTCCTTTTTCTCCTGGATCTTTTTTCTTGCCCTCATTTTTTGACTTTTTTTTTTTTTTTTTTAATTCTGATTAAAATCCAAGGAAGTGCCCTTTCAAAATCACATTATAGACACAAACTGTTACATATTAGGGATTACTGAACTATGACAGTTCTATTTCATGGTGTGAAAAGGAATTACCCAGCACTGAGCTCTCAGCTGGCAGTCAGGCTTAGTTAGAAGGAAAGAACATTCTGGCTGGGTTTTAGAGCAGCAGGAGAAAAATGTGAGGTCCTGTCCTGCTGTTTTAGCCTATTGGAAGAAATCCATCCCTGGAAGTGTTCCTGGCCAGGTTGGATGGGGCTTGGAGCAGCCTGGGATAGTGGAAGGTGTCCCTGCCCATGGCAGGGGTGGGACTGGATCATCCTTAAATCCCTCCCAACTCAAACCATTGCAATTCTAATGAGCTTGAAATTAATCAATGCAAAACCAGTCAAAAGAAACAATCTGGGAATTTAGCTGGGAAAATAGTTTTACCTTCTGACTTTGATCTCTCCAATCCATTTTTATAACAGAACCTTCTCCTTGATGACACCAAGGACTTCAGCACTGTCAGGGATGACATTGGGAAAGAGAAACAAAGGCAGCTGGCTCTGGAAAAGAGGAAAAGGTAATGAGCATTTAGTTTCATTTTTTTTTTAGAAATATGCAAAGTGTTTGCTGCTTTTCAGAGAAGCTGTGGCTGCCCCATCCTTGGAAGTGCCCACAGCCAGGTTGGATGGGGTTTGGAGCAGCTGAGATAGTGGAAGGTGTCCCTGCCCATGGCAGGGGGTGAGAATCTTGACTCCATGATTCAGAAGGCTGATTTATTGTTTTATGATATGTATTATATTAAAATGATATATTTTTTTTATAACTATAACTATACTAAAAGAATAAAAGAAAGGATTTCATCAAAAGGCTAGCAAGGAATAGAATGGAATAAAAATAACAAAAGCTTGTGACTCTCAAGAGTCCAAGCCAGCTGACTGTGATTGGCCATTAATTAGAAACAACCAACATGGACCAATCAAAGATGCACCTGTTGCATTCCACAGCAGCAGATAATTATTGTTTTTCTTTTCCTCTGAGGCTTCTCAGCTTCTCAGGAGAAAAATCCTGGCAAAGGGATTTTTCAGAAAATATCATGGTGACGTGATTCAGCCTAATTTGGTAATTTTGGAGGCCAGTGCTAGCTGGGTGCTGTCAGAGCACACAGTTCCAGTAATCCTGCAGGGAACACTTGGATAATTCAAACTCCTGGCTCTCAGTGTTCCTCCACTGAACCTTGTGGTTTTCCCTCTTGGAACACACCGTGGGGATGAAAATGAACCTTTGGCTGCCCTAGCCTGGCACAGGCTGTTTTCACAGCTCCCTGGAGCTCAGAGTAAGGCCAGGCTCACCGTGCTGAGGCCCAGCACTGCACTTTAACCAGATTATTTGTGTTTTCCAGCCGCCAGGAGCGTGCCCAGGATCCCCTGTTCCCTGAGGAGAAGCTCCCCACGAAGCCCCGCAAGCCTGAGGTGGCTCTTTCCATCCACGTGGGTGTTTTCAGATAGCACCAGGAGCTGCTCTGCCCACACCACCCTGTGCTAACCTGGCCTGCAGCTCCAGCAGCAAGAGGGGCTCTCCCAAAGTGTCCTCAAGGATCTCTGAGGCACAAACTGGCTGTAGGATTCAGGATAACTCTGATTTTCTTCTGCTCTCTCTTGGGGAAGTGCTTTAAGGTCCCTGTCTCAGTGTGGTACTTACTCTCAGGCTGAGTAAATGCACTTTATAGAGGAGGAAAAGGATTAATATATTGTATAACCCCTCAGTGACTCTTTTTTAACCACCCAAAATGCTTTGTTGGGTCAGATCTGACCCTCCTGCACCATCACTACTGAGATCTAATGCAGTCATAATCATCTCTTTTTAAGAATTGTTTCCTATCTCTGATCACTGAAGTTGCTGCTGATACCAGAATTTACTTTTCTCTCTTTATCTCTAAACCTAAGTCTGTAGGAGCTGGAGTCAGCTCTAAGAATGAAGGAAATGTGGAAATCTCTGAGCAGAGTGTAGGAAATTGGCTCAAAAAGAACAAGTCCAGGATCTGTCAAGATATAAAACCTGGAGACATCTTTTGATATGGAACAAGAGGGACGTGATCTTAGATTTTTAAGTTTCTGGGGCTTGTTTTGTTGCCCATAAACTTCATTTTGCAATTTCTAGGGTATTTTTGTTGTCCCTGAACTTCATTAACAGGCAAAATGGTTGGAAAAAATGGACAGATCCAATGTTTGATCTTCAGTGGGTTTTACTGTACTCAGGAAAAAGGCTTGCATTTATTTTATTGCTCCTCTTCAGAGGAGTTTCCCTCATTTCCCATCTTTCCAGCTGTTCTGATACTGTTACATTGGAGAACCTGTTTCTCTTGGTGTCCTGAGCTGACTTTGAGCAGCTCACTGAGCTCCAGGTCAAAGGCTCTGAAGTATTAACTCCAAAGTGAGCCTGATTATCCTGAATTAAATCTGTGACAATGACAGGACAAAACACGAGTTTGCCTTTGGGGGCTGCCATAAATATTTGACCTGTTTGCAATATGTATGAGGAGCTGCCAGTTGAGAAGATTTCTCAAATTTTGGGTAATAATGTGAGATTTTTCATGTACCTTTTATAGGTTAACACTACTCTGGTATTTCAGACAGCATAAAGATAAAAACTGACACTCTGCTAGCAGCAGAACAAAAGAAGTGAAAAGCACCATGAAACACACAATTATTATTTATTTCTTTGCATATCTTTAGAATTCAGCAGGTGCTCCTGTGCTTTTTGGGGCTGATGCTCTGCAGAAGGGGCTCTTTAATGTCCTCACTGACTTGGATCCTGAAATCCCAATTTCATGGATACATTTTCTGCCTGAGGGAAGGGCAGTGGATGTTTTCCCATCTTCATTTGTGTCGCCTTCTTTCCATATCAGGTGTTCTTGGGAGCCTGGCTTTACAGCAGGGGTCAGAGGTGCTGATTCCAAAGGTTTGTGTTCCCACATGGTTCCAGCCCGTTGGATTGATTTGCTGTCCCTTCAGTTCCTCTGGTTCCTGCTGGAGAGCTGGACTGAGCTCAGCCTTCCCCTCTTGAATAACTCTGGTCTCTCCCTGAGAACACCCAAGTTTGGAGAAATTGAAATGCAAATTCCAAGTGGGAATTTTGTGCCTTTGTTCAAGTGTAATGTAGCAGCACCTGCACTGAACCAATCTTGGATTCTTTCTAATGTTGGCTCAAAATGCTTTTTTCTTTTTCTTCCTTGAAACTCTTGTGGGCCATTCCACAATGAGAGAGTTCATGGAAAACGGGGCTGGGGAGAGCAAACACCTTTTGGAAACGGAGTTTTGGTGACTCTGTGGGTTCTGATGGTTATTTGCAAAGCCTGGAAGAGCTTTCATCTTTATTTTTCAAGTGTTCTTCACAAAATAAAATGTCATTTTTATCTGCCTAGTTGGGTTGTCTGTGGATGTCTCACTGGTTGGGAATGGCACAAATGGGTTTCTTACATGAGTATTAATTAGCTCTAATTTTCCAACGTTCCTGGACCAACTTTCCCATCTCTGGGGAAGGTTTCCTCATTCCTTGTGGGTGTTGTAGTTTCTGAGGCTCCTGCCTTGGTCCTGGCTCAGGGCTCTGATTGCAGGAGCAGCTTTGCTTTGTCTCATGTTTCCAGACCCTGTGGGGAAAGCACCAAGAATGGCAGGGAAAGTTCCTCCATCAGGACACAAATTAAAGCCGCTCTGATGGCCCTAAACTTATAAAAAGCCTTGGAAATTTTTTTAATTCCAATTTTAATGTGTTGTTTGGACTGATTATTTTGAGCAACAGGTTTTGACTGAAATTAGCAATTGGCTTCTAGAGACTACTAAGCCACTTTCTGGGAAATTAATTATTTTTAGGGTTTTTTTGTTTGGTTCTGATTTGTTTTTTTGGGGAGGAGTTCTTTTCTTTCGCTATCTCTTTGCTTTCTCTGTCCTTTCCCCCTTTCCCCCTTTCCCCCTTTCCCCCTTTCCCCCTTTCCCCCTTTCCCCCTTTCCCCCTTTCCCCCTTTCCCCCTTTCCCCCTTTCCCCCTTTCCCCCTTTCCCCCTTTCCCCCTTTCCCCCTTTCCCCCTTTCCCCCTTTCCCCCTTTCCCCCTTTCCCCCTTTCCCCCTTTCCCCCTTTCCCCCTTTCCCCCTTTCCCCCTTTCCCCCTTTCCCCCTTTCCCCCTTTCCCCCTTTCCCCCTTTCCCCCTTTCCCCCTTTCCCCCCTTTCCCCCTTTCCCCCTTTCCCCCTTTCCCCCTTTTTCTTTCCATTCTGTTCCTTTCCTAATTCATTTTATCTGGCTCATCCCAGCTTGCTCAGACCTTTCTGGGTTTTCAGGTGCAGGGAAATCTCCCAGATTCCAGTTGAAAGATTCCTACACTTTTCTCAGCATCCTTCGTGACAAGTATGGTTCAGAGTTCATGGCATTTCCAAGGGGTTTAGCAGGGTTAAATGGGATATTGGGGAGAAATCCTTCCCTGTGAGGGTGGTGGAGGCCTGGTCCTGGGTTTTGTTCTTCAGTTAAATGGAGCTGTGCTTCCTCTGCAGGAAAATAAGCTAATGAGGCCAAATTTAAACTCCCCCCCGAGATTCATCCTCAGGCATCTCAGATACTTCTAGAGAGTCAATGGAAAAACCCAGATAAAGCACACAACCCCAAAATAAACATCCCTCTTCCCCAGAGCAGCTTCTTCCCAGTGTCCTTGCTTCCTCTGAGACTTTTTCTGATGCCCTGGGATGTGGAAGCTGTCAACACCTCCTGCTCTTCCCAGGATCACCAGGTCCTAGAGGCAGAGCCTGTCTGGGAACCTCAGACAGGGTTGAGGGGAAGGTAAAATCCACTTCCCTCAAGCACCTGCTGGCAGGAGCCCAGGTGAATTTACCCACTTGGCATGGAAGTCTCTGCTTCCTTTTTGCTGGAAAAATTTCCTTGCCTTCACTAAGCCCAGATCCATTAATTTTGCAATGGCTCTTTTCATTCCTAAATTAATTCTTTTACAGAAGGGTGTGGGTTGGAATGGAGTGGGTGATCCAGTGCCACCCCTGCCATGGGCAGGGACACCTTCCACTATCCCAGGCTGCTCCAAGCCCCATCCAACCTGGCCTGGGACACTTCCAGGTATGTAGAGGCAGCCACAGCCTCTCTAAAACTGTGCCAGCACCTCCCAGGGAACAATTCCTAATTCCCAATATCCCATCCATCCCTGCCCTCTGGCAGTGGGAGCCATTCCCTGTGTCCTGTCCCTCCATCCCTTGTCCCCAGTCCCTCTCCAGCTCTCCTGGAGCCCCTTTAAGCTCTGAGCTCTCCCTGGAACCTTCTCTCCAGGTGAGCACCCCCAGCCTGGCTCCAGCCCTTGGAGCATCTCTCTGCTCTCTGGATTTGCTCCATACAGTCCCTGTTTTTCTTGTGTTGGATCCCACAGAGTCACTGTTTAGTGATGAAGGAAAAAAAAATACCACCAACTTTTCCTGCTCTAATTCCCCTCCTGCTGACACACAGCATCTCTCCCTAATACATTTTATTCACTGCCTGTTGTGCTGAGGGATGGGGGGCACAGTTTTGGGGCTGTTTCCAGGTATTTTGGGGCTGTTTCCAGGTGTTTGGGGGCTGTTTCCAGGGGTTTGGGGGTTGTTTCCAAACATTTAGGGTCTGTTTCTGGAGCTTTTGGGGCTGTTTCCAGGGTTTCTGGCCTGTTACTGGGGATTTTGGGGCTGTTTGCATGTGTTTAAGGCTGTTACTGGGGGTTTGTTTCCAGGAATTTTGGGGTTGTTTCTGTGTTTTTAGGGCTGTTTCCAGGGGTTTCGGGAATGTTTAGGAGGGATTTGGGGCTGTTTCCAGGGATTTTTGGCTGTTTCCAAGGGTTTGGTGACTGTTTACAGCGGTACTTGGGCTTTTTTCAGGGGTTTGGGGGGTATTCCCAGGAGTTTTGGGGCTGTTTATGGGGGATTTGGGGGCTATTTTCAGGGTTTTCGGGCTGTTTCTGTAGTTTTTGGCACTGTTTTCTGGAGTTTTGATGCTGTTTCCGTGGTTTTTTGGGCTCTTTTGGGGCTGTTTCCTTAGTTTTTGGCACTGTTTTCTGGGGGTTTTGGGGCTGTTTCCATAGTTTTGGGCACTGTTTTCTGGGGTTTTGATGCTGTTTCCGTGGTTTTTTGGGCTCTTTTGGGGCTGTTTCCATGGATTTGAGAGCTGTTCCCGGGTTTTTGGGGGCAGTTTCCGTAGATCTGGGGCTGTGTACAGTGTTTTTAGGGCTGTTCCCGGATTTTTGCGACTGTTCGCGGGTGCTTGTGGCTGTGTACAGTGTTTTTAGGGCTGTTCCCGGGTGCTTGGGGCTATATACAGTGTATTTAGGGCAGTTCCTGGGGTTTTTAGGGCAGTTTCCGAGGTTTTTGAGGTAATTCCGAGTGTTTTCCTCCCCTGAGGGCGGCGCGGGGCGGGCCCGTTGCTATGGCCGCGCTGCCCCTTAGCAACGGGCCGTGCGCGCGCCGCGCGGGGCACGCTGGGAGCGCCGCGCGGGGCCGGGGGCGGGCGGGTCCCGCCGCGATCCCGGTTCGAGCCCCGGCCCGGCCCGGCCCGGCCCGGCGCGGCCGCGATGAACGAGGCGGTGTCGCGGCAAACGCGGGAGACCCTGGGCCAGGTGATCCGCAAGCCGCCGCTCACCGACGCGCTGCTGAGCAAGCCGCCCTTCCGCTACCTGCACGACCTGATCAGCGAGGTGGGTGTGTGGGGCTGAGGCACCGCGGGCCTCCCCCGGCGTGTGGGGCGTGCCCGGAGCGCTGCGTAAATCACGGGGGTTTGGGGTGGGAAATCACGGGGGTTTGGGGCGGGAATCACGGGGGTTTGGGGCGGGAATCACGGGGTTTTGGAGGTTTTGGGGTGGGAAATCACGGGGGTTTGGGGTGGGAAATCACGGGGTTTTGGAGGTTTTGGGGTGGGAAATCACGGGGTTTTGGGGTGAGTTTGTGGGGTTTGGGCACCTGATGCGGTAGGAAAAGGGTTAGGTGGGGGTTTTGCGAAGGAATTGTTCCCTGTGAAGGTGGGGAGAGCCTGGCACAGGGTGCCCGGAGAAGCTGTGGCTGCCCCTGGAAGTGTCTGTCCCAGGTTGGACACTGGGGCTCGGAGCAGCCTGGGGTAGTGAAATATGAGAGAATGCCGGAATTGTTGAGGTTGGAAAAGCCCCCGGGATGTCTGAGTGCAGCCTGTGCCCGATGCCCACCGTGTCACTGGGTGCCACGTCCAGGCCTTCCCCTGGCACCGCCGGGCATGGGGACTGCGCTCCATTGCCTGACCCCCCTTACCATGAATTACACATTTCCTGCTGCCCCACAAGGTTTACGGAGCTTTAAATGTTCTTGACTTACCCCCTTTCTTCTGTTTTTTAGGTGATCAGAGTGACAGGTTTTCTGAGAGGACTTTACACAGATTTCGAGCTGAAGTCAGATAATGTCAAGGTGGGCATGGGACTTCCTTATTTATTTAGATTTCAGGGTTTTATGCAACTTGCCACAAGGTTCTTTTGGTCTTCTCTGTGTTCAGCACCAAGGAGCTGTTGTTATTTTTGTGAAGAAGTTGTAAAACTTCATTCTGGTGGGTTATATTATGCTTTCCATGGGATAAACACCTATAGATTTGTCTGCAAATTTTTGGTTTTAAAGAATTTTGTGGTCTCTCAGGAGAATCCATGACCCTAAACTTAGTGCTCTCTATACTTGTGTGTATATAGAAACACATATATATGGTATATAGATATATACATTAAATATCTGTGTTTAATATCCCAGGACTCACCTGTCTAGGATATGCATTCCACAGGAGCTTTATTGCAGTGTAAAACTGGCTGATTACTGAAAGAGGAGGTTAATGCTATTACTGAAAAGTCATTTTCTTAAATCCAAGGGTGACTTTACTCTCTTTTTTTGCTGCTTTCCTGTGATTTTTGGCTGAGCTGATGCCAAGTTCCCCAACTCCAAGCCTGATTTGGGAGCTTTGGTTGCTGATTCCTGGCAAACAAAGCAGTTTTTGTGTGTTGCCACTTAGGCAGCTGATCCCATGGTGTTTGTTTAACATAGCAACTGAAGTGTGAGCTCTGACTTCTCATCCCTCCAGCCAGTTCTTGCACATTTTAGTCACTGATTAATGCATGTGTTTGTTGCTGTGACTGCTCCTACTGCTGTCAGGATAACTACAGTTAAGTCATTTATAACTGACTTGTTGGTTTTTTTTGATAGTGTCCTTGTTGGCCCATAAAGCAGATTTCCCAGCAGCTCCTGAGCAGGTTTTTGCTGCATCTGTGTGCTGCTACCTCCCTGAGAATTTCTTTAACAGATTTCTTTTCACAGCCCATGAGTCCATGGGGTTTTCCAGAGCTCGGGCAGAGGAGATCAAAATCCTGGACTCTGGGGGAAAATGTCTCAACCTTGAGTTCCTCTTCCCAAAGCTGGTCAGGAGGAAGACTTGGCTGCCTTCTTACTGTGATCTCTCTTGGAGTTGTGTAAGATCAGGAGAGTAATTTTTATCTGAGTAATCAAAAGGAGAGAGCTGTAAGGAGGACTGAAATCATGAGGATTCCTTAATTGTGAGGACTTCTGTGAAATTTCACTTGGCTTTACTTTCTTTATTTGGTCTTTTATTTTTTACTTTTGATTTTATGTAATCACTGGAAGACATCATCTTTATTGAAGGACAGTTGGGACAGGTTATTTGTCAAGTATAATTGTGAAACTAAAACAATCCTGATAATAATTGTGGAGATAAAAGTTCCTCTTAATTTCTCCTTTACCAGGATAAGGATTCCAAAATCAACTTCCTTCAGAAGGCCATTGATGCTGTTGTGATGGTGACAGGAGAGCCACTGTCAGTGAAACCAGCACGAGTTGTGGCTGGACATGAGCCTGAGAAAACCAATGAATTCCTGCAGGCAATTGGGAAGTGCTGCTTGAACAAGGTAGGAGAGAATTACACAGATTTCATGCACACAGGGAACAGGGACAGGAGGATGGGAGCACCCTCAGGCTGGGCCAGGGGAGGCTCAGGGTGGAGAGCAGCAGGAATTTCCCCATGGAAAGGGTGCTCAGGGATTGAAGGGGCTGCCCAGGGAGGTTTGGAGTGCCCATCCCTGGAGAGGTGTCCAAGGAACATTTGGATGTGGCACTCAGAGCTCTGGGCATCAGTCACAGCCTGGACTCTGTGACCTTGGAGGTCTTGTCCAACCCAAATGATTCTGTGGTTTGAAGCACAAAATGAGGGTCCAGAACCTTTAAAATTTTGGGATACAGATGCATTGCTCATACAACCAGTTGCTTCCACACAAATGCATTCTGAATATTGAGGATTTTATTGTTCACTTTATTTGTTTGTCTTCTAATAACCTTTATTAGATTTGAAGCACAAAATGAAGGCGCAGAACCTCTAAAATTTTGGGATACAGATGCATTGCTTATACAAGGAGTTGCTCACCTTTGGCTTTGTCTGCTTGGACATTCTGACCTTGGAGGTCTTGTCCAACCCAAATGATTCTGTGCCCTAATTACCCCTCTGCTGGTATTAATTGCACAGCAGAAACATTTTGTCACCCCTTGGTAACAGCAGGTAGAGAGTTCATGATCTTTAGCAGGAGTTTGAGCCAGCTTCCCACACAATGCATTCTGAATATTAAGGATTTTATTGTTCACTGTTGTTCACTTTGTTTGTTTGTCTTCTAATGATATTTATTAGATTTGAAGCCTAAAATGAAGCTCCAGAACCTTTAAAATTTTGGGATACAGATGCATTGCTCATACAACCAGTTGCTCCCACACAAATGCATTCTGAATATTGAGGATTTTATTATTCACTTTATTTGTTTGTCTTCTAATAATATTTATGAGATTTGAAGCCTAAAATGAAGCTCCAGAACCTCTAAAATTTTGGGATACAGATGCATTGCTTATACAAGGAGTTGCTCATCAGTTGCTCCCACACAAGTGCATTCTGAATATTAAGGATTTTATTGTTCACTTTATTTGTTTGTCTTCTAATAATATTTATTAGATTTGAAGCACAAAATGAAACTCCAGAACCTTTAAAATTTTGGGATACAGATGCATTGCTTATACAAGGAGTTGCTCATCAGTTGCTCCCACACAAGTGCATTCTGAATATTAAGGATTTTATTGTTCACTTTATTTGTTTGTCTTCTAATAATATTTATTAGATTTGAAGCCTAAAATGAAGCTCCAGAACCTTTAAAATTTTGAGATACAGATGCATTGTTTATACAACCAGTTGCTCCCACACAAATGCATTCTGAATATTGAGGATTTTATTGTTCATTTTGTTTGTCTTCTAATAATATTTATTAGATTTGAAGCCTAAAATGAAGGTCCAAAACCTTTAAAATTTTGGGATACAGATGCATTGCTCATACAACCAGTTGCTCATCAGTTGCTCCCACACAAGTGCATTCTGAATATTAAGGATTTTATTGTTCACTGTTGTTCACTTTATTTATTTGTCTTCTAATTGTATTTTAGATTTGAAGCATAAAATGAAGCTCCAGAACTTATAAAATTTTGGGATACAGATGCATTACTTATACAAGCAGTTGCTAACCTTTGGCTTTATCTGCTTTCAGTCAAATCTCTTCATTGTGGAATGAAAGTCATTTTTCCACTGTGCTTTTTTTGATTGTGGAAATACAAAAGTGGAGAAATTTGATAACTGGTTAAAAACATCTGCAGGGGCTGTTCTTACACAAAATCATTGCATTCTTTCACAGAATTATGATGTTTTTACATTGAATTGTTACATTCTTAAAATAATAATTACTACCTTAATTATTTAATGAAACAATTTACTCATTTCAGTGGTGTTTTTCTGTTCCTTGCAGCTGTCCAGTGATGCTGCTGTAAAAAGGGTCTTGGCTGGGGAAAAAGCTGATGCTAAAGGGAAACCTCCACCCTCTAAACCTCGACATAAAGAAAGCAAAGAGCCCAAAGCAGAAGATCAAAAAAGCCATAAGGATAAAGAGGTAGCAGTTGCATTTTTTGGGGGGTACTGGGGTACCATGATTTATTTGTTTGGGGTATTTTTAACATTTTTGTGTTTGTAGAGTCACTGTGTGATTGAGTTGCCATGTGTTGGAATTTAATTTTTAGTATTTGCTTTCTTTTTAGAGCAGGAGAGACACTGAAATTAAAGACAGAAGCCCCAGCAGAGACAGAAAACCCAAAGGAGATTTGAAGGAGAGCAGAGAAAAAGAAAAGGAGAGGGATAAACAGAAGAATAATGAAGAGAGGCACAAAGAACCTGAAAGAGACACCTCAAAGGAAGGAGAAAAACAAGAGAGGGAAGGAGGCAAAAGCAGAACGACCAAGCAAGGAAGAGAAACAGAAAAAACCAAAGGAAAAGGAGACCCAGAGCGAGGAGAGGACCTCAGGCAAGATAAAGGACAGGAAAGAGAGAAAAGACATGAGGGAGGAAGAGAAAAGGACAGGCTGAAAGGAAGAGACAAAGACAAGGCCAGGGACAGAGAAGGAGAGAAAGACAGAGAGAGGAAAAGAGATCGGGACAGAGAAAAAGATGGGGAACATCTCAGGGAACATGGGAAGGAGAAAGCAGAGAAAAAGGTAATTGAAATGTTATTTTGGGGAAGAACTTTCCCCACGCTGTGGTTGGGACTGTGTTTGTTCCAGTGGCCTTCTATGTTTGTATTCCTGCTCATCCATCAGGAAGGGACCTGGTTCCAAACCCCTGCCATGGGCAGAGACACCTTCCACTGCCCCAGGCTGCTCCAAGCCCCATCCAACCTGGCCTTGGGCACTGCCAGGGATCCAGGGGCAGCCACAGCTGCTCTGAGCAGTGCCAGGGCCTGCCCACCCTGCCAGGGAACAATTCCTCATTCCCAATCTCCCATCCATCCCTGCCCTCTGGCAGTGGGAGCCATTCCCAGTGTCCTGTCCCTCCATGCCTTATCCAAGTCCCTGTCCATCTTTCTTGTTGGCTCCCTGCAGGTGCTGGAGGCCTTCTCAGAGTTGGGACTGAATGGTCTTTAAGGTCCCTTCCAACCCAAAGCAGTTTAGGATTCCTGGATATTCTAAGGATGATAAGCCCTAAACTGCCCTGAGAGCCACCTCTTCATTGCCTTTCTTTTTGTTACTCTTCTATTTCCTCTAAATATTTCCTATTCTGCCTTTCTGTTCTCTTGGTGGAAGTTCAGGACAGATGGGCATCAAAATGCTTCTCCTGAATCTAAACCAGTTATTTCTTTCCAGCCCTCAGATTCTGAAGAATCCTTGCACAGAAAACCACAGAGGCCAACTAAAGACAGCAAGTGCCAGCCAGACACTGAGGTTAGTAGTGGAGGAGGTAGGAATAACCAAAGTGTTGCATTTTGATTTGGGAATCTGCTCAAAAACAATGTAGGGTTGAAAGGTGGGTAAATGGCAAGTTTTAGGGCTGGGAAATAAATTAAGTAGAAACTTCCTGGGATTTTTGGTTGTTTGTTTATTAAAAAATTTCTCTGAGCTTGGACAAAAAAAAGTCTACTCAATTTATTTTATTTTGCAGATTTTATTTCTTTGTATTCATATTTTGGACACTTCTTAGGATCACAGACTGGTTAGGGTTGGGAGGAACCTCAGAGCTCATCTCTTCCAACTCCCTGCCATGAATTTTCTTCATTCCTCAGAATCTTTCCTGGAAAATTGATAGGGTTTTTGTATTTGTTTTTGAATTTTAGCAGAAGTGACTGTTTTGAAAGAAAAGGAGTCCAGTGTTGTTTGAGGGTCCATGGTTTGCAGCTGGAGGAGCAGCTCAGTGCCTCTGCAAGGAGCTGCTGCTGGTGTCACCACCGTGCCTCCATCTGCTGCTTCCTGATGACCTGAGGCAATGTGGGGAATTATGGAGCCACGTGGCCAAATGTTTAAAGGGGGAGACCTCAGTAAATGAACCTAAAGCAGCACAGGCTGAGGAAAAAGCAGGCAGGATCCCAACTCTAGCAGGACTCTCTGGGCCCACTGTCATTATTGTGTCTTCCCCCATGAGATGACAAATTTATGGCTCTTCCTTGACTCCAGTCCAACCAAACTCTTTAAGTTATTGGCACTGGGAGGGAGAGCTTATAAAAGAGTTTTTTTGCTGGTTTTTTTTTTTTTTAGCCTCCAGCAAATATTCATGGCCAAGTCAAACTTCCTGCAAATTGGGTCTCTAATGGAAATTCTGAGCCTCCTCTCAAGCTCTCATCGTGCTCTTGGGCACCACAATAATGCAGTGGGGCAGTAAAGTTTCATTTCCCCTCCTAAGTGCTTTTGGGAGGGATTCCAAGGCTTTGGAATTATTACCTGAGATCCAGAGGACATCCCTGCCTCTGCCTGCCTGTGTAACAGTGGAAGCTGCTCATTTCTGAGATGATGAAAACACAAACCTGAGAGCAGAGCATGGCAAATGTCATCATTTTAAACCTGGGGAAGGGAGAGGTGACAGGAAAACGTGCCCAGTGAATTTTGGGAGCTGAGATAGCTGCATAAAATGATTTAGAGGACACTCCAGCAGGAAATAATTGGAAATTGCATCTCATGGACGAGGGTTGATCTTCTGGTCCTCCCAGGAGTTTCCCAGCCTTTATTTCCAGGGATTTACCCCAATTTAACCACTGTGGTTCCACCTGAGTCACGTGGCAGAGAAAATAAATGGATTCAAAAGAAGGCAAACAACTTTCTGTGCATATGAAGGATTATGAATCTTATTTTGTGGTCTCTGCTGCAGAATTAACAAATCTTCAGCATCTCTCTTTAGCCTTTTATATGTATTTTTTCTATAGATAGTTGCAGAATATATCTGTTCATTATAATAGAAGTGAAACAGTTTGAGGCAGTACCCACAAGTCAGCCACTGTTTTTCCCCCTCAGGATTAATCTCTTTACCTTTTTATTGCATTTACTTTAGAGAACAGATCCATTTAGATTTTTTTTTTTAGTATTCTACACATACAGCAAAGCTGTCACCTAAAGTTTAGTCCCTGACTTTGCTTAATGAGATTTTCTCTATTTATGCAAATCTCAGTTTTTCTTGCTGCTAGTTATTGATGCCAGCTTTCAAATCTACTTAAGGCTTTTTTTTTTAAATTTAAATGTAATTTTTTTGTTGCTAAAGAAACTCTTTGTGTTACCCAGTGTGCAGTAGTCATCACATGGGTATCCATAATTTTCTGGAGCTAGAAGAAAGCAGGGATAAGTAGGAATTAAGAGACATTTGGCTACCACATGGCAATCAGAAGCTGCCTCAAGGCTGGCTCTTGCATCCTGCAGTTTGGGATCAGGGTTGAGTCGTGTTCTGTTCATTCTCAGTCCATCTCAGGGAAAAATCAGATTTAAAATGGCCTTTTGGACCTTATAAATAATGAAGATCATTATTGTTTAGACTTGACAGGAGGTGGGGGAGGTCACAGAGCATCTGGTGCTGGAAGTGGCTGCAGAACAGGTAAATCATTTTCCCCTGAGGCCAAACACCTTGGAGAAGTCTCTTCCATGTTTCCCATGGCAGCTGGAGCTCTTGGCTAAAGCTTTCTGTAATATCCTGTCATTCCTGGCCACTTGCAGAATGGGTTTGCATTTGCCCTGCAAACCCTATTGCTCTGGAAGTGGTCACTTAAAGCAGCCTCTGAGTCCTGCCTAATGAACTTCTGTTCCTCTTGGAACTTAGTTGGGTTATGTAATGAAACTGTGGAATTAAATAAGGGACAGCAGAGAGAATCACCTGATGGAAATCTGCAGAATGTGGCTAAAACATTTCTGTTCTGGAGCTGGGAATGTCCCTCTCTCTTTGGTGTCACTACACCAGAAATCCATCCTTTAAACTGCTTTAAAAACAGAGATTTTCCTCATTTCTTTGTGTTTGAGCAGTTTTAATTTGCAGGTCTAATACCAATAGAACATCATCTTGTGAGATTTTAGGGGAGGAAAAGAGAATTGATTGATATTTTCCTAACAAATCTTATCAGCACAGCACTCAAACTGGCCTCAGCAAGTGGAGATCTTTCCTTGTATGTGGTTTTACTCAGAAAACTGTAGAGATGGAAAGATACCTCCTGGCTCTGTGGATTTAATTAGAAGAAAAGTACTGTGGAGGGTTGGTGGAATGAAATTGCTGTTCACAGACTTAATTCTTATTTATTATTAGAGAACCATCAGTAGAGCTGATGAATTAGAGGGGGCAGTCACAGTGGCTTATTTTGTAACGAGCTCTGAAACACCAGCAAACATTTTCTTCTGTCTTGAAGTGAAATTCAGCCTCTTTAAAGGTTAATAATGAGGACAAAGCAGCAGCCTGGATGGTTTGCAGAAGGCTCTGGTTCCTCTCCACATGGAAACATAATTACTCAGGACTGGGAAGCGTGCATGCATCCATCAAGGATTCTGCTGTAATGTGTTTTTCCAGCATGGTGTGAGATGAAGTGCAAGATTTCCCTTTAATGACTCTGGTGGCTGCTTTTCAAAGTCTTGAAGGGGAATAACCTCTTTTATCTCCCTTTGGAAAGCCCCCCCAATCATAAATATTGTGGGCTTTCTGTTTTGGTGTGCTGCCATCGTGAGTAAACGTCAGCTTTCACCCTGCACCTGCTGCCAGGCTGCACATGTGGCTCCACAAAAATTCAATGTTTGTAGCCACATAAATAAATGACCAAATCCCCTCTTGCAGCAGCCTCAGCACCTATTGGCAGCCCCCTCCCCACCTGTGCTAATAATGACCTCACCCAGAGAGCTGCTGGGGCTGCACTGTGCCAGATGTGCTCCTGATGGGATAAGAGCTTTCTTTTCCCTCCTTCCATAGTGTTGGGCTTGTGGAGGTTATTATGGAGAATTAAAATTAAGATGAACCACTTCAAGATTGGAATTCTGTCTGGTTTTCCTTAGAACATGCCAGAATTTGTAAAGAGGAAAAACACTTCTGGTGGAAGGATTCCCTGCCCCAGGCCAGGGGGTGGAAGGGGATGAGCTTTAAGGTCCCTTCTACTCAAACTATTCTTAAATGGCAAAAAAATAGCAGAATTTGTGATTTTCAGGTTATCAATGGAGTTTCTTTCCATCCTTAATGATGATCAGCAGGGCTGACAAAAAACCTTGAATGAAAACATAAAGAAAGGAGATCCTGAGAGGTGCTAAACATATTTCAGGATTTGGGATATCAGGCAGGATTTTTATCCAGGGAAGTTGCCATGTCTATTACTATTAAGTAATAGACTGGGCAAACCTGGTAGCACAATTTTTTAAATCCTTGCTTCTCTTTTGGAATGAAGTCTAAAAGATTTTGCAGCAGGTTGAAGAGGAGCTGTGTTATCTGATGCAGCTGAAACATAGAGGTGATTATAGGAATCATCCTCCTTTTTATTCCACAAGGTTGGATACTCTTAGTTCCCATTTGGAAGTTGTTTTTCCATCAAATAAGTTCACATGAAAGAAAACAGCTGGCATTTATCCAGGGAAAAATATCCACAGGCTGTGAGGATAAATGTGTGGATCAATTCTTGGGTCAATATTTGCTCTGTATAATACTTAGAAAAATAACACAAGGAAGTAAATTTCAGATATAATGATAGAATATTTAGATCTACTGTTATATAAATTTCTGGCCTTTTATTGTTTTGTCTTGTTTTGTTTTTTTCCAGAATGAAACTCCTGCAAGGATATCAAAGCAGCCTTCAGTAAAAGCACCAAGGCATCCCTCCAAGCCTGGAGGAGAAGGTAACCACAGGGAGGATATTGTTATTTCTATCAGATATGCTGCAGGGTTATTGAGGAGGAATAGCAGAAATACTGAAATATCCCTGTTTATTATTGCCAGGGTTTGGTTTGTACTCCCAGCCTGCATTTGTGAATCCAAGAGGCAATTCTCCTGCCTGGATTTGGGATATAGGAAGTGAGATTCAGTTCAGTTTGCTCTCATTCCCCATGTACAGTTGCAGACAGAAATTCAGCCTGCTTTGGTAATTTCTGTGTAATTACTCTCTAAACGAGCTTTTGGACTTGTCTGCAACTATTTCTGACATGTAACATTTGTTAAATGTTTACAGCAGAGCAAAGTGAAGGTTGAAATGGTTTTAATTTGGTTTAATAGACAGTTGGTCCAGGATTTCCAAATAAATTATTTCTTTGTGGAGGTGCTTCCTTGCAATTATGATGTTGCACTTCATGTTTATTTCATTAAGTTATTGTTAAATGGTTCATTCTTTTATCCTCCCATGTTTTCTCCAAATTGTTTTTTCCCTAAGTTGTACCTTCCCTTAAAGCTGTCCCTCAAGCTTTTCCCTTCCCTTTGTTTTAGTCCCTTCCCTGCCTGTGAAGGTGATCCAGCCCCTTTCCCTGCCTCTCAAGGTGATGCTGCCCCTCTTTCCCTGCCTCTCAAGGGGACTCTGCCTCTCCTTCCCTGCCTCTCAAGGTGATCCTGCCCTCCTTCCCTGCCTCTCAAGGGGACTCTGCCCCTCTTTCCCTGCCTCTCAAGGTGATGCTGCCCCTCTTTCCCTGCCTCTCAATGTGATCCTGCCCTCTTTCCCTGCCTCTCAAGGTGATCCTGCCCCTCTTTCCCTTCCTGTCGAGGTGATCCTGCCTCTCCTTCCCTGCCTCTCAAGGTGATCCTGCCCCTCCTTCCCTGCCTCTCAAGGTGATCCTGCCTCTCCTTCCCTGCCTCTCAAGGTGATCCAGCCCCTTTCCCTGCCTCTCAAGGTGATCCTGTCCTCTTTCCCTGCCTCTCAAGGTGATCCTGCCCCTCTTTCCCTTCCTGTCGAGGTGATCCTGCCTCTCCTTCCCTGCCTCTCAAGGTGATCCTGCCCTCCTTCCCTGCCTGTCGAGGTGATCCTGCCCCTTTCCCTGCCTCTCAAGGTGATCCAGCCCCTCTTTCCCTGCCTCTCAAGGTGATCCTGCCCCTTTTTCCCTGCCACTCAAGGTGATCCAGCCCCTCTTTCCCTGCCTCTCAAGGTGATGCTGCCCCTCTTTCCCTGCCTGTCAACCCTGCCCTTTTTCCTGAATGTTCCCTGCCACTCAACCCCTGATTTTAACACCCACTTGCAAATCCCCTAATCCACGATGCCCTGTTGGCCCATGTGTCTTTTCCCTCTCCTGCCCCTATCCTGATTGGTCCCACAGTTTTGATATAATCCCCTTGCTCCACCCTAGAAATCCCCCTATTGGTTGATTTTCTGTATCCACCCCTGGTTTTTAGCTCTATTTAACCCCTTGCACTGAGCTGCTTTGGGTTTTTCTGCCTTACCCCCTTCACCTAGGATAAACTTTCCCCATGGAACCTCAAGACAAAAGAGCCTCCTCCTTCCTCCTTTGCCTGCTCCCTGCTGTGGCTGTAGCAGTGTGCACTGCAGAGCTTGCAGTTCTTCAGGTTCAGCTGTGGGCACACCTCAGAGCTAGCCCAGGTTCTGGTGGGCTTCACCATTGTAGTTCAGCCTTTAAATATTGTGTTTACACACTGACTGGAAAGTGGATTATCTTCAGAATGTCCCAAATATTGCACATCAGGAGGAAAGGAATCTTAGCACTGCCATCCCTTTGTGCAGGAAAACAAGAGAAGAGCCTGGAGAACCTCCTGGATGAGGAGTAAAAGTGGCTTGTACCCAGAGCTCAGACAGCAGCAGTGGAATTGCAATTTCTGTTTGTATTTCAGTGCCTTTCCCCCTCCTCTTATTTCAGTGATTGTGCCCCTGGTATTTTAATCCTAAAGAAGAAGAAGAAAATAATAAATCACTTTAATGTCTCTGTTCAGAAAATTCAGTGACACCTGTGAATTGATGCCTGTTAATAACACCCAGTTCTGGTTAAAAATTGGTGCATGAAAATCTTCATGCACTTAATTTTCCAATCTCATTATTAATAATTTATATAAAGAGATCATGTGTTGCTGGATGTCTTCCCAAGTTCCCACTTATTTTTTGCATTTCTGTTTTAGGTTTCCATGTGTCTGAGGCAAAATACTGGAGTTATATCAGTCCTGCTTTCAGGATAATGAATAGCCTTATTTGGGCACCTTAAATACACTGGAAAACCCCCCCTGTATGTGTTAATTTAGGAGCCTCATTCAAGTTGGTGCTAGAAAATTGAAATTTTTATGTCACATCTCCTGTGCTGTGAAGTCTGAGTCATTTGGCAGCTGAAAAACCCCTGTCTGGATTCCATTAAAACTGCAGCCTTATTTTACTACTTAGTGATCCTTAGCTGATCCTATAACTTCTTTTATTTCCCAAAATTTCAATATTTGTTTTATATGGCACTAAACTGTAAGGACCAGACACACTATATTTATGGGATTGTCCCTTTAACACCAGAATCCAGTTTTCCTGATAAGTTTAATACAGGCAATGACTTTAGGGTGAGTATTTTAAAACACTCCTCTTTCCCTGATGCAGCATTCAAATTGTAGTTTATCAGAGCCAGGAATATTTTGGGGCATTGCCCCTCTTTCTTTTCTGACACAGTGAGCTTGCCATAGGTGAATAATCCAGAGAGTTGGAAAATTTTCTGGAGCTGTGCTGATGCACATTGCACAATGGTGATGATGACCAGAGCTTTCTATTTTATCTTATATTGATTGGAAATAAATCAATGTACAACAGGAGGAAATGTCTCTTCTCTGTGGGCAGATAAATTGTAGAAGTTTATACTGAATATTTCAGGTTTCAGGAGTTCAGTCAGCACTCATTTAAAAAGTCTTTGTGCACCTTGAATGTGATTTATTGACACTGAAGAGGGTTATTAAACTAGGGTAGCCCTTAAAGAAGTCCTAGCAGGTATTTAGCATGGCTTTTTATTTTGAATTTTTATTGGCTCTTGGGTTTCATTTGACTATAAACTGTTTTGTTACAGGAGCTGTGGACACGAGGAGTGTGGCAGATGGGATTTCAGAGGATGGTGCTGCTGAGCTGCAGGAGAAAATTGAACCAGGCCTTGCAGAAAAACAGAAGGGTAGGGAAAGTTAAAGGGTGGCTGCCATGGAAAGCCCAGCTGGAGTGTTTGGGTCAAATCCATGCAGCTAAATGATGTAAGGAGAGTGATTTACACTTAATCCAAGTGCTGCTGTGTGTTTAAATCACATCTGATTCATACTCTGCCTTGAAAAATGTCCATGCCCTGATAAAGCAATTTTATTTTCCTTTTCTTTCCTATTCTTCTGTTTTCCAAGAGGCAAATGCTGCACCTGAATCCCTTGGTGACTTGTTCTCTGTAAGAAGGGAATCTTTGCACGTTGCCTTTTTGTCAAGCTATTTGGAAGTCTCAACATTTGCATTTTACAGGATTCCAGAGGAAAATTCCATCCCTGCATTCTTTCTTACTCCTCCATTTCTCCCCCTAAGCTGGATATTGCTCCCAAGACATGGATATGGATCCAACCACAGCACACACAGAGCCGTGGAAGCAAAGTGCAGGAGGAGGAGCTGAAATTGCAGCAAAAAGTTGCATTTTTGTTCTCTCCAGCTGCAGATGCTTGAGCTGGTTGGGAGGATGGATCCATGGATGTGGGAGGTGTTCCCAGCCCACCTTTGGCCTCCAGAGCCTCGTGGCTGTGGCAGCCTAATGAAATATGGATGGATGGCCAAGGCATTTGTGTGACCTTCCCCAGCTGGGAGAACTTCCATGAGAATTCCCTTTCATCTCTTGGAGCTGTCTTGTCCTTTGGAATGCATCTGGGGTGGAAAAGAAATTTATGTTATAGTTGGGATGGATGTAAGAGGAGTTACCCCCAGGTTCATTATGGATTTGGATTGGATCCTCTGGTGGTTTAAGAACCAAATATTCAGGATCAGAAGAATAATGAAGGTTGGAGAAGATCTCCAAAATCCTCAAGTCCAACCTTTACCATTGAGCTCAACCTTTTTTTTATTGACTGCTCTTGTTTTTCAGTTTTATTCACCAAGGCACTGTAAACCCCTCATTTTTTAGGTTCAGGACCTTTAAGATCCAAATCCAAGCCACTCCATGAGCCCAGGATTATAAAACATTGTTTATTAGCTGAAGTAAACTGATTTTCCTGGATCTTTTAGAGCATTATTTCTGTCTGTTTCAGTTATATTTTGTTGCAGAGCAAGGAGGCTCTGTATCCCAATTTTCCTGGCCCTGAGAGTAGTTCTCAGGTTCTGGATGTAATTCCTGTTGTGTGCTTCATACCTAACTTGATCAGATTTCAGAATAAGTATAATTGTAAGTAGTTTTTTTTCCTAAAAAATCAGTCTGTTTGTTATTTACAGATTAATTTGCCAGAGACTCAATAACATTCCAGTGACAAAAGAGCACCATCAAACATAGTTGAAAACTTTTTACAGGAAAAAAGTGCTTTTTGAGAAGTCAAACCCTTCTCTAATGCTTTTTGCCCTTTTTGTGATGTATTATAGAATTTTTGCACATAATTGGGCTGAGTTTAGATGCTTTGAGTAGACTTTACTCAAGGAGTAGCCACCACTTCAACCAAGAATCCCAGTAGGGAAAGATAAGAGGTTAAGGGAAACAAAAGCATTGAGTGAGATGATGTCATTTTCACAGAGGGGGGAATTTCACAATATTAAGAAACTTATAAAAATGAAGAAATTTAAGTGGTTTTTTTTTCAGTGCAGTGCTAAGATTCCAAATACTTTCATAAAAAACTGAGGTTTTCCTGGCCCAGCTAAGCCCCACTTTTATTGTGTTTTGTTTAATAGAAAGAGAAGTGGAGAACACAGCTCCTGAGAAGCCTGAAAATGCTGAAGCACCTCCTGATGTCCCACCTTGGCCTGCCCAAAGGTGTGTTTCCATCCTTTCTTCCCTTCTCAACCCATAAACTGCTCCATGGAGTAAAATTTCCAGTAAAATTTTTGAGTTAAAATTGTTAGTAAAATTTTTGAGGAGAGCATTGCATTTCCTCTGTGCATTCCATAAGGATGGAGTTATGGATCAGGTGAACTTGCTTTTCACTTTGAATGTTTGAGGGATTTTTTTTTTTGCTCAGCAAAGGCTTGTATTGCAGTGTTCTTGTATTTGCAGGCACCCCTGTGGCAGGGAGGAATGATGAATCTGAGTCCATGTTCTCAGAAGGCTAATTTATTACTTTATCATACTGTATTACATCAATTAATACTATACTAAAGAATATAGAAAGGATACTTACAGAATGATAAAAGATAAATGAAAACTTGTGACTCTTTCCAGAGTCTTGACTCTTCCAGAGTTTTTGCTAAAAAGACAATAATGAAAACTCCTGGCTCTTTCCAGAGTCTCTTTTCCAGAGTCTCAACCTGGGGATTGTGCAGGGATTATCTCAGGGGGCAATTTGGGCTGTTCAGGGGAAGGATCAGGAAGTAGTTTAGTTAAAAATGCCAGCTTTGGGAGTTGGAGATGAGGGTTTGAGTCCTTTCTTCCTGAGATGGGGTGGTGGGATAACTCTAAGAAGGGGTTTAGTCTTCAATCTTTGGCTTACAAGACCAATGTTTTTATAAACTATTAATTAGAGTTTGAGTAGTTTGTTTTCTAGGGTGGCTGCAAAGGGGAATACAACTAGGATAATTGTGAAGAAAGTGAGTGAGGCTAGTTGGCCAGTGGTGATGAATGGGTGTTCTACTGCTTGGCTGCCTGCTCAGGTTAGAATGAGCCAAAACAACTCCCAGCAGAACCCAGTGGAACAATCACCTGTGGGTAAACAATCCCCAAACACATTGCACATGAGCACAGCACAGGAGAAGCAAATGAGAGAAGAATTGTTTTCCTTTTCTCTGAGGATTCTCAGCTTCCCAGGAGAAAAATCCTGGGAGAAGGGATTTTCCAGAGACTGTGGATGCCACACTGTGTCCCTTGTGAAGGTGATTTTTCCCATTCCTGCTGTTCTTGCAGACGGACTCCCCGTCCTGGCAGTGCGAGGCCGGCGCCCCCGCGAGTGAAGCATCAGGAGAGCAGCGAGCTCTTAACCCCAGAAAGGTGAGGGATGAGGGGCATGCAGAGTGGGGGTGTTCCTTGGAGCACACCCTTCCCAGCTCCTCTGGCACCACCAGTTTGGGATGGTCACCTCATGGTGGAGTTCCCATCCCTGGAGTGTCCAAGGATGGCCTGGTTGTGGCGCTCAGTGCTCCGGGTGGGGATTGCTCACAGGTTGGACTTTTCCAGCCTCAGTGATTCTGTGATATTTGATGGCTTTTAGCTGAGTTTAATTTATTCTGATAGATCTCAGTACTTCCATTCATTGCCCTGTTCCCTGTGTCCCTGACAGGAGTGGCAGTGCTAAAACAGCCCCGAGTGTGCTCAGGGAGCAGCAGGTTTCTGATGAGGATGATGAGCAGTTCGTGGTGGAGACAGCAGGGCCCCTGCCAGAGATGCCAAAGGTCTGTTCCTGTTACAGCTGACTGAATCTTTTTCCATATTTTGTTTGGAATGTCCAGCCTGGAGAGGAGAAGGATCCAGGGAGAGCTCAGAGCCTCTTCCAGGGCCTGAAGAGGCTCCAGGAGAGCTGGAGAGGGACTGGGGACAGTGGATGGAGGGACAGGACACAGGGAATGGCTCCCACTGCCAGAGGGCAGGGATGGATGGGATATTGGGAATTAGGAATTGTTCCCTGGGAGGGCGGGGAGGGGCTGGGATGGAATTCCCAGAGCAGCTGGGGCTGCCCCTGGATCCCTGGCAGTGCCCAAGGCCAGGCTGGATGGGGTTGGAGCAGCCTGGGATGGTGGAAGGTGTCCCTGCCCATGGCAGGGTGAGGAATGGGATGAGCTTTAAAGTCTCTTCCCACCCAAACCATTCCATGATTCCCTGACTTGTTGAAATATCCTCCAGCTGAATATTTTTGAATAGTTCCATGTTAACTTTTTGCAACTAAAGCTCTCTTCCTGCATGTGTAGGAGCCAGAAGTGGAGCTGGTTGAGGATCAAAAGCATGGTAGGTTTGCTTTTATGTGTATTTGTACAGATCTAGAATCAACCCCTGGCTTTAAAGCAAATGCTGAACACTTAAAGTGCTGAACAGAGCACTAAAATTCCTCCTGAGGGAAGGAGTTTGCAACGTTTGCAGGAAAACCAACTTATTTACCCAGGCTTGTTTTCCTGTGCAGCTGGATTTATAACTGTGTTAAGGACACGTTTTCTATGCATCCTCAATGTCAGCAGGATTTAAAATTCTGCATAAAGCTCATAAATTAACATTTCTTCAAGTGTCAGGTACAGCTTGTCAGCTCCGAGATACGAGGTTGGATTTAAAGACAAATTCTAGAAAAGCTTGGGAGAAAAAAGGTCAGATAGCAAATACCTTGTGTGTCAGTGTTTAAAATATAAAATAAAATACTGTTTATGTTGCTCTAAAAATTGTCTGCATTAAAAAAAACCAAACCAGTTGGGTTTTATTTTATTGTCTGAATGTTTGAAACTGTTAAGTGTCCCTGAATGCTTAGAAAAATCCTGTTTTTTTCAACAGGTGGGCTGGTGAAAAAAATCCTAGAAACAAAGAAGGATTATGAGGCATCACAGAAATCATCACAGACCACAGAGAGGGTGAGGTGGCAATGGCTTTCAAAGAGCTGGGAGATGAGATGTTGCAATTGTGACCTTTTCCTTTGCTTTAAATGTGTTTTATTCCATCTATGATCAAGCTTTTCTCTGTCATATCTTGTCTTGCTTATGTGATTTTTTTCCACAGTTGAGAAGGGGAAGGTAGGTTTTGTTTTTGCTGAGATTTGTAGGGGTTTTTTGTTGTTTTGATCACTTAGAAAGTATGTGGGAAGGATCTAGCAGTGATCACAACCAGAAGCAAAAGCTTGATCATCCCCCATATTTGAGTGTCTTCTGTTGAAACTGAGAGCTCTGGCTTTGTGTGCCTTGCAGAGCTGCTGGCATGAGAGGCAGCAAAGGCAGAACACTGAGATGGACTCTTCTGATCCCATGGAAAGTTCCTAAATCCATTTTGATGTGCTGGGGAGAGGCACTGAGGCACTGCAGTGATAAAAGTCTCATAAAATTAGACAAGTGTGTGATGTTTTGGGGAGGTGAATGCATTCCATGAGCTCTTACCTCTTCCAATCACTTTTATTTTAATCTTAATTCAGTATCTTGGGGTTTTCCTACATGTATGCATTTCAGGAATGGTCTGTGGTGTTGGAGACCAGCTGTTCACAGAGCTCTGGGAAATCAGTGGTGACTCCTGAGGACTCTGGGAGCAGACTCCTGTCTGCCTCTTCTGGCTTTCCTTTCTTTTCCAGCACCTTGAGGAAGTTGGGATGGCAGATCTGACTCTTGGGGGAGTATCCTCCTTTCTGGAGTTTGGGATTGGCTGAGATCTAGGCCTGGAAGAAAATTCCTTTCATGTATTGCAAGGGCTGTGGTTGAGGAGCCCAGGTAGGGTTAGGTGGGATGTTGGGAATTAGGAATTGTTGCTTGTGAGGGTGGACAGGCCCTGGATCCCTGGCAGTGCCCAAGGCCAGGCTGGACACTGGGGCTTGGAGCCACCTGGGACAGTGGAAGGTGTCCCTGCCCATGGTGGAACTGGATGGATTTTAAGGTCCCTTCCAGCCCAAATTCCTCTGGGATGATTCTAGAACTGAAGAAACTGAATCCTTCTAAAAAGAGGCAAACACCTTTAGATTGCTGCCCACAGTCTGTGAGGAGTGGTTTTAGCTTTACCCAACTTGCTGAATTGCATCCATTTATTAGAAATGTGCTTCTTGTGGTGGCTGAGGTCTCTGAAACACCTCTGGCTGCTTGGCAAGAGATAATCCAATGTGAAGATTTGTCTGCTTGGTGAAATTCTGCCTTCAGAGAATTATTTGGAGACAAAGAAGGGGTCCAGGCTGATCCTGGAGTTTCTGCAGCAGCTCCAAAGCTCATTCCTGAGCTGGCACTTGAGCCCAAGCCGTGCAGCTGTCCCTGTTCCCAGCTTTGTAACTAGATGGTGCTGTTGGATCATCAGATCCCAGCTCAGTTTGGGAAGAGCTTTAGGAATTCATTAGTGCTGTCTCTCAGCACTCCCTCACCCTGGGCTGCCCTCTTTGCTGCTGTGTCCTGTCCAGCACTGGGCATGGAGCAGGATAATGGGGGAGGATTTACACAATCACGTGGATTTCAAGCTCAGGAAGCTTCCTCTGGTGTCTGTGCTGCATTTTCTGGTTGGGTTTTATTTCTTACTGAGAGTAACAAACTAAAACAGTCCCTTTTTAACCCCTTAAATATTTTAAATGGCCAATTGTGACCCACCACAATCACCATTGAGTCCCATTGCTGCTTTTCAGCCCCTGAAACATTCATTCAGCACTTGTTTGGCTTTTGTTGCACTTTTTGAAGCCCTGCTCTGTGTTAGCAGTGCTGAGAATAGAGAACTAATTCTGGAACAAAACCTGCTGACTTCCTAGTCCATCACATGGAAACCTGCCCCAGCTCCTGGAATGCCATGGGATCTCCTGGCCAAGCAGCTCCTTGCTGCTGCAGGAGGTTCTTCTGTGCTCCTGCTCTGCAGAGTGTGGGGTGGAAGTGGTGGGGATCCAGACAGGAGTGTGGGTCTGCAGAAATTGGGATCCAGACAGGAGTGTGGGTCTGCAGAAATTGGGATCCAGACAGGAGTGTGGGTCTGCAGAAATTGGGATCCAGACAGGAGTGTGGGTCTGCTGGAATTGGGATCCATGGAGAAGTGTGACTTTCCTGGAATTGAGATCCAGAGGGAAGTGTGATTTTCCTGGAATTGGGATCCAGACAGGATTCTAGTTCTGAAATTGTGATCCAGAGGGAAGTGTGGTTCTCCTGAAATTGTGATCTAGACAGGAGTATAGTTCTCCTGAAATTGTGATCCAGAGGGAAGTGTGGTTTTCCTGAAATTGTGATCTAGACAGGAGTATAGTTCTCCTGAAATTGTGATCCAGACAGGAGTGTGGGTCTCCTGAAATTGTGATCCAGAGGGAAGTGTGGTTCTCCTGAAATTGTGATCTAGACAGGAGTATAGTTCTCCTGAAATTGTGATCCAGACAGGAGTGTGGGTCTCCTGAAATTGTGATCCAGAGGGAAGTGTGGTTTTCCTGAAATTGTGATCTAGACAGGAGTATAGTTCTCCTGAAATTGTGGTCCAGACAGGAGTGTGGTTCTCCTAAAACTGTGATCCAGAGAGGAGTCTAGGTCTGAAATTATGATCCAGAGGGAAGTGTGGTTCTCCTGAAATCCTGGTCCAGAAAGGAATGTTGTTTTCCTGAAATTGTGATCCAGAGAAGAGTCTAGGTCTGAAATTGTGATCCACAGAGAAGTGTGGTTTTCCTAAAATTGTGATCTAGAGAGGAATCTAGTTCTGAAATTGTGATCCAGAGGGAAGTGTGATTTTTCTGAAATCCTGAACCAGAAAAGTGTCATTCTCCTGAAAGTATGATCCAGAGAAGAGTCTAGTTCTGAAATTGTGATCCAGAGAGGGGTATGGTTCTCCTGAAATTGTGATCCAGACAGGAGTGTGGTTCTGAAGTTGTGATCTAGACAGGAGTGTGGTTCTTTTGAAATTGTGATCCAGAGAGGAGTGTGGTTTTCCTGGAATTGGGATCCATAGGGAAGTGTGGTTCTCCTGAAATTGTGATCCAGGCAGAAGTGTGGTTCTCCTGAAATTGTGATCCAGAGAGGAGTCTAGTTATGAAATTGTGATCCAGAGAGGGGTGGGATTCTCCTGAAACTGTGATCCAGACAGGAGTGTGGTTCTGAAACTGTGATCCAGAGGGGGGTCTAGTTATGAAATTGTGATCCAGAGGGGGGTCTAGTTATGAAATTGTGATCCAGAGAGGGTTGTGGTTCTCGTGAAATTGTGATCTAGACAGGAGAACAGTTCTCCTGAAATTGTGATCCACAGAGAAGTGTGGTTCTCCTGAAATTTTGATCCAGAGAGGAATCTAGTTCTGAAATTGTGATCCAGAGGGAAGTGTGATTTTCCTGAAATCCTGATCCAGAAAAGTGTCATTCTCCTGAAAGTATGATCCAGAGAAGAGTCTAGTTCTGAAATTGTGATCCAGAGAATTGTGTGGTTCTCCTGAAATTGTGATCCACAGAGAAGTGTGGTTCTTCTGAAACTGGAATCCAGACAGGAGTGTGGTTCTCCTAAAATTGTGATCTAGACAGGAGTGTGATTTTCCTGAAATCCTGATCCAGAAAAGTGTCATTTTCCTAAAATTATGATCCAGAGAAGAGTCTAGTTCTGAAATTGTGATCCAGAGAGGGGTGGGATTCTCCTGAAATTGTGACAGACAGGAGTATGGTTCTTCTGAAATTGTGATCCAGAGAGGAGTGTGATTTTCCTGAAATCCTGATCCGGAAAAGTATCATTTTCATGAAATTGTGATTCAGGAAAGAGTCTAGTTCTGAAATTGTGATCCAGAGATGAATCTAGTTTTGAAATTGTGATCCACAGCTAAGTGTGGTTTTCCTGAAATTGTGATCCAGAGGGAAGTGTAGTTTTCCTGACAGCAGAGTTGAATGGAAAAGATGATTAAAAATGCTTGGAGTGTGTGACAGGCACTTGACAGTTCAGAAAACAAGAGCTGGAGACACAGCTGAATCCTGGGAAATTATTTTAGAGAATGGAGTTGCTGTGACAGTAAAAGTTTAAAAACAAACCCACATTTCCAATGTGGCCTTGCTTCTCTGTCTATTTAATTTGTTTTCCATCCAACTCTCCAGAAGTATCTTCTGCATCAGGATTCAGCTCTATTCCAAACTGTGCTGTGCATCACAGAGTAAATAATGGTACTGCTATATTTTTGGAGTAAGGTATTCAAAAATCCAGGGAATTCTTGAAAGAAAACTTGCTTTGGGAAATTCCATCTTCCCTCTATCTGTCACTAGAATGTTCATCTTCCCTCATTTTATTAAACTATTCAATACATCCAAAAGAAATTAAATATTTTCCCACTTCTGTTCATTAGTCTTTAAAGCCTTGATCTTCTGCCAGTTGGGAAAATGAAGAGGGGAAAAATAGCAGGCTGAGTGCTGGAACTTTTGGTTAATACATTATTAACTGCAGTATTCAGCAAAAAAAATGATCAATGGATCCACCTGATTTATTGGGGATTAATCAACCAGAAATGAGGTGAAGTTGGTGGATTAATGTTTAATCCAAATGTAATGCTGGTGCCTTCTCAGGGATGTTTCACACCTTCCAGCTGCTGATGCCTGGGGAACATTTATTTATGTTAAAAACATTCCTCCAGAACCCTTTCTGTGCTGTGTTTCCCAAACATGCATTTGCTTTTTTAAGGAGTTTTAGTAAAGGAGAACAGGGGAGAAGGAAAGAAAACTGGGACTTTCATCATTTAGGTTTTGCATGTGCACAAACTTAAAATAATATACACAATTTTGAGGTCAAACAAAGGGGTCATTCTGAAAATACACAAGATTTTTGCTGCCTTGATTAGCTGTGTTCAGCCTAACAAATTCCTAAAAAAACTTCCTAAATGTATTTGTTTAGAGTCTAAGCCTCTAATGTCAACCAGAGAAAGAAACAGATGTTCCATTTTGTATTCCACTTCATTTATTTGATGTGTGGAAAAACGTAGGCAGGTTATTAAATAGCTGAAGCAAGTGGGATAACAGAATTCCCATCTTTGCACTACCAAAAACAAGGGCTGCAGAAAAGCAGCAGCTTGGAGGCTTCTGGGAGGATCAAGTGGTATTGAATAGCTCAGCACCTGGGCAATATTAACTTGAATTAGCAGTGTGGCACATGAGGCACTTCAGAGCTGAGGACAGATCTAATCAGTGCTGATTCTGTTTGTTTGAAGAGCTGCAGGTCACTGATTTTTACAGGAATCCATCAGCTGCACATCTGGGTGTGCCCTGCAGGCCCTGCAGCTGCAGTCAGAAATGCCACAGTTAGGATTTTGGAGAGACTCATCATTCCCACCAGTCAGCTTGGTGTGTCCTCAGGAATGCTGACAGAAATGGAGGAGGAGGAGGAGGAGTTACCCTTGGAAGGGTTTTCACTTCTGTCTCATCTCTGTGGATGCTGATGTGATGCTAATTCAGTGGGAAATGTCTGGTGCAAGCACACAGTCCCTCCAAAACAGGGTTTTTAACCCAGCAGCTGAGCAGCACAGGGGCTCAGATGGAGGGAGGGTGTGCTCCAGGCTCCTCACACTGCTCCCAGCTCTAGGAAAAAAAAAGTGCCCCAAAAATGTGCTCCCCAAGCACTCCTGCTGCAAGCTGTGAGCACAGGAACAGGGCTCTGGCCACTCTTGGGATAATCCTGGTGTCAGGGCTCCTTTGTACCCCAGACTATGGAATTCCTGTCCTGTGGGTGCACTGTAAATCCAGGTGAGACAGCAGATGGATCTGTGGGCACAAAGGATGTGTAAAAGTGGTGAGGCAGCTGTGGTTGCCCCCAGGAGAGGTGTAGTGTGTAAAGGACACAGCACAGGGCCTGTCATGTCTTCCAAGGTACTGGGACACGGCCTGGGGACAGGGAAACTGTTTAATACAAGGAGCAGGTTTATTCCAGGTCCTTTTCACCAGGAAAGGGTGCTCTTCCAGCAGGCAGAGGTTCTGCATACAGAGAGTGTGAGGAGAGAGGGAAGGCTGGGCAGAACTGGCACCAGTGTGGCATCGTGGGTGAATGAATGTGCTCTGCTGTCACTGATTTCAGCTGGAATCATCTCCTGGCTTTTCTCTGGCTCAGGATTCACAGGGCTGGAGCCAGGCTGGGAGAGCTGAGGGTGTTCACCTGGAGAGGAGAAGGATCCAGGCAGAGCTCAGAGCCCCTGCCAGGGCCTGAAGGGGCTCCAGGAGAGCTGGAGAGGGACTGGGGACAAGGCATGAAGGGACAGGACACAGGGAATGGCTCCCACTGCCAGAGGGCAGGGATGGATGGGAGATTGGGAATTAGGAATTGTTCCCTGGCAGGGTGGGCAGGCCCTGGCACAGGGTGCCCTCCCTGGATCCCTGGCAGTGCCCAAGGCCAGGTTGGATGGGGTTGGAGCAGCCTGGGACAGTGGGAGGTGTCCCTGCCCATGGCAGGGGTGGGATGAGATGGGCTTTGAGGTCCCTTCCAAGTCAGACCATTCCATGGTTCTATAATTTTGCTTTCTGTGCTGAATACTGCCCCAAATGTGGAGATTGGGGAATGACTTCTCCCCAGGCAGGCACGGTGGGTGTGTGGGCTGGAGTGGGTGTTCATAGACAGGTGAAAAGTCCAGCTGTCTTTGGAAGGATAGAGTATGAACTTCAGTTAATGTGGAAAACCACCACCTTCCAGAAAAAAAAAAACAAAAAAAAGATTGAGAAAGCTCCCTTGAAAGAGCCATTCTTTTATTTTCTTATGGAGCCTTCCAGCTCAGGAGCAGGTCAGACTGACTCTGGGAAGTGCAGTGATAAAGAACATTGTGTCTCCAACTCCTTGGCCTGTGCCTGAACCCCATACCTGGCATCAGCAAAAAAAGCATCCTGTTCATTTGAAATGCTTTAACATTTACTGTTTCCCCCTGGTTCTGTGAAAGAGTTTCTTGTGGGGATCCCTGGTGGATAGTTACAATATACTTAAAACACAGACTCTGTAAAAACCAGGAAAAGAAAACACTCTTTATGATCAAAAAATATATTTTATACAATAAAAAAAGCACCACACCTTGTTGGTTTTGCACTGGATATATCCCAGTTACTTGTCCAAAATGAAGTTTCTACCCTGTCCTATAGAACAAGGTGGGGAAAATGATAGAGCTCAATAAAACTGTGATTACTTGGGTCTGTTTTCTAGTGGGACATAATAATAATGTTAAAAGGGGCTGTAGAAACTATTGAAATGCTTGATGGATGCTTGTACTAATTTGATTGATATTTAAAAGCCTGTTAATTAAAAAAAAAGAAACAAAAGGGAGGGTGTATAAAAGTAAGCAAATACTGTTTCTTGGAATTCTGGTGGCTTCTGGAGCCTCGTTGGTAATTTCCACCTTTTTGATTAAAAAAGAAAATTCCTGCTTTCAGATTTCTCAGGTGGCTGCCCCCAAGTCCACGTTGTGTTCTGCTCCCATTGAGGTAATGGGAAAATCAGCCTTTTTCCAGCAATCCAAAGCAAACATTTCTCTTGGTGCCTCATGAAAAACACGAAGGAAAGGAAACGTGTTGGGCCTACAGAAGTGATCCAGCCTTTTACACGGGGATAATTTATTGATCCTGGGGCTGTTGGGAAAGGGGGAGTTGCTTGAGGTGTAGGGGCTGATGAAAAAGCCTGGAACAATTTGGATCCTGGTTGGAAATCTCCTGTTCCACGTTTGTGCAGAGTGAGCAGAGGTGGCACTCGGCGCTCGTACCGCCCACGTCGCCGGCTGGGGCAAACCTCCTGCCACCATTCCAGAGATTTTAACCCATAGCTGCAGCTGTGGAGCTGGGAACAGCCTCTAATGCAGTTCTCTCCCCTTAATTATTTACAATCAGCATGGGTTGGCAAAGCTTGAGAGTGTCACAGTGATAATTCTGAGCCTTGAGCTGCAGGACGTGGAATCGTGGCTGTCCCATCCTTGGTCCTTGGAATGTCCCAGGCCAGCCTGGGATAGTGGAGCGTGTCCCTGCCCATGGCATGGCTTGGAACTGGATGGGCCTTGAGGTTCCTTCCCACCCAAACCACTCTGGCATTCTGGGATCATTAGCACAGGTGTTAATGAGACAAAGAAAGAATGGATGGTGATTTTTCACAGCTGGAGCTGCTGTGCCTTCTGGTTGGGAAATCTTTCTTGGGAGGAAATTTTTCTTGAAACTTGGGCATTCTTACACTTCAGTATCATATGTGTTTCAAAGACACTAATTTAATTTTTTTTTTGTTTTATTTTTAAGCAATCCTATGGTGAACCTGTAGGAATAGCTTTTATTAGATTTTTATTTCAAATAGTGTTTTATAGACTTTTTAGTGATGTTATGTTTCAGTTCTTGCAATGCCAGTTGGCCTTGAAGATTCTAAAGGTCTTCTCCAACCATGACAATCCTGTAATTCCATAACTGACTTTGGATGGGATATTTTCTCCTTTGAATCTTACTTTTGAAATATTCAACATGCACAGAGAACATACAGGGCCACTGGAATTAATTTTCAGTATTTACTAATACACTTTAAGGAACTGATTCATGAAAAATATTCCAACTTGGGGGCCATGGCCTCGTGTCCAGCCCTGTCACCAACACTGCCAGGGCCTTTTCCAGCCCTGTCACCAACACTGCCAGGGCCTTTTCCAGCCCTGTCACCAACACTGCCAGGGCCTCCTGCAGCTTCCCAGCTGCTCCTCCCTGAGCCTGCAGTGTCCCATGGGCTCACAAGGAGCTGGCCCTTGGCCTTGCTGGCCCATGGATCCCTCTGCAGAGCCTTCTGCCCCCCAGCAGATCCACACCCCACCAACTCTGTGTCTGCAGCCTCCTGAGGGTGCCCTGCATCCCCTCAGCCACATCCCTGATAAAGATCAAAATATTAAACAGAGCTGGGCCCAGTACTGAGCCCTGGGGAGCCCCACAATGACCAGTCCCAGCTGGATGTGGCCCCATTCCCCACCCCTGTCTGGGCCAGGCCATCAGCCAGGTTTTATCCCTTGAAAAATGCACTTATCCAAAGCATGGACTGCCAGCTTTTCCAGCAGAATGCCTTGGGAAACAGTCCAAAACATGGCATTTGGAAAATAGAAATGAAGCAACACCAACCCTCAGATAATGGACTGGCTGAATCTTCTCCCTTCTGAGAGAGCTGGATGTGAAATAAATTCCTTATTTTTTGGCTGAGCCTTCGGATAATGGATGGTGGGGAGGAGAGTGGTGAGGGTTTGGAGCACTTAGGAAAAACAAGGGAATGGGATGTTTTCCTGGGAAGCTGTTGGACCTGATGCAGCTCTGCTGATGGGCTGGAGGTGCTTGTGTGCATAGCTCCCTTGCCAGCCCCATGTGGGAAATGCAGTGCTGGGGCCTGAGCCTTCCCTCTGGCTTTGGGGGAGCACAGAGCAGGAAAAGGAGTAGGAAAAGAGTCAGGGTAGAGAGAGAAGGGCTTGAAACGCTGTGAGATCCTAAAGGACAGCAGAGGCATGGATGGCTGCAGAAAATCCTGTGGCTGGTGTGGTGTAATGAGCATCTGCTGCTGCTGTGAGGGAGGCACAGCCTGAACAGAGGGGAACTGAGGGCTGTGTTGTTTCTAACAGCTCTGTGAGGTGACCTGGGCAGCCAAGGGCTCAGCTTCAGCAGCCTCTGTCACCTGAGCCCAGCTCCTGCTGACACCCCACAAGCAGGAGCCCCAGTGCAGTCAGAAATGCAGCATTTCCTGCACCACGTGTGTGGCAGGGCGCGGGCAGCAGCCCCCAGAGAGGCTCAGCCTTTTCACCAAACACATCCCTGCGTGTCCCCAGCCCTGCAGCCAGCCCAGGGCTGCTGAAGTGTGCTTGGCAGGAGGCCCTGCAGCCTCCAGAGCCAGCTGAGCAAACAGCCCAGCTCACACAAGGAGGAGGGGACAGGGGACAGTTCCCTGTCCCAGCACTGCCACCTCTGTGTTGAGCAGGAATTGTGCCAGGAGTCAGCTCACCCTCTGATTGGGGTGGCAGGGAAAGGCCTTTCTAGTTGTTTGGCATATAATAAACAGAATTACTTTAAATAAACTCTACTTCAAGCTCTGTGTATCTGGGTTTGGGAATTTGACCTGCAGGAGTGTTGGAAGGAAAGAAAAACGAGGTTGTTTTTGATTCATGGGGGAGAAAATCCCAGTGGGCTTTTCCTTAATGGCTTTGCTGGAATAAGATTATTCCAGGATATTAGCAGTGTGGCATCACTCTGCTCTTTTTACAGCATCCTCGTGCTCCTGCTGGCTTTGCCACTGAAGCAAACTCTGAATTTGACTTGCAGTGAGCTGAGGGGCCTCAGGAGCTGCACCACAGAGACTCTGCTGGCTGCACATGAGGGAAAGTAGCACAAGCCCAAATTCCTCTGGAGTAGTGGGGTTTATGGAGGCCACACCTGCAGCCTGTATGGTTTTACAGCCCTGAACAGGAGTGCAAGGGCAGGGAGTAACCATGGCTGTTACAGCTCTGAAGTGCTGTTGTGAGGAGCAGCTTCAGGAGCTGGAGATCTAGACATGGACAGGGGAGAGAGAGAAGCATCTTGAAGGGGCTGATGGAGAGAACTCAGAGGAGCTGTGCCCTGGAGCTCCCACACAGCAGCAGAACTTGATGCTGTTTTCAAAGCTTGTCCAGAAAGGTGTGGCTGCCCCATCCCTGGAAGTGTCCAAGGCCAGGCTGGACAGGGCTTGGAGCAACCTGGCATAGTTGGAGGTGTCCCTGTCCATGGCAGGGGATGGGAGGGGATAAGCTCTGAGATCCCTCCCAACCCAAACCATTCTGTGATTCCACGATTCTCTCTTCCATTTCAAACTGTCATGAACACTTCTCCAGCTCCTTCCCTGTTTGCAGTCTCCAAACACCCTTCATTCAGCCTGCAGCCAGAGTTTTCCCTCATTCTGATGCTCCCCCTGTTTGTCCCTCCTGTTAGGAGAAGCCAATTGTCTCAGAAGCATCCAGGAAGAGGGAGAGAGACTTGGTAGCCAAAGAGATCGAGAAGTTCCAGGGCTCCATTCAGACTGTGTGCCAGCACGTGCTGAGGCTGGGCAGGATGGTGGATTACATCCAGGAGGACATGGATGCCATGAGGAACGAGCTGCTGCTGTGGCGCCAGGAGAACCGGGAGCACGCCGAGGCTTTGCGCAGGGAGCAGAGGTGAGCTCGGGTCTGGGGACAGATTCAGGGGCCCTTAAAACTTGGAAACAATGGAAATATCAAACCCAGAGCAGGACAGTTGTTGTGGTGGGAAGGACAGTTGGTGAAACAGCTCCTTTGGCCTTCCTTGTTGTCTTGGTTTGGAAAGACAGGAAGGCAGGAGCTTCTCTTGAAATGGAGAATGTAAACTCTCTCCACCCCTCTGAATCACTATCAATTTTAAATTAAGGGGTTCTCAGGTAAAAATATGGGAGCAGGAATAACAGTTCTTTAATAGGGAAAGGAAAAAAAAAAAGGATAAAATAAACAATGCAATACAATAGAGCAGCACTGACAGAGTCAGAACCCAACCTGACACCCTGTGGGTCAGGCTGTTGGTGGCAGTCCCATTGGAAATGTGGCTCAGCCCTCCTGCAGTGCCAGGGGTGGCTCTGCTGGAGCAAGGAGGTCCTGTAGAGAAGGATGGATTCTTCCTCTGAAGATGCAGTGGGAGGAGAGGCAGCTGCTGTTCCTCTGGGCAATCCCGTGGAGAAAGCCGTGCTGGTGTCTCAAAAACCTCTGGATTCTATCTGGGCAGCAATGCTTGGCTCCTCCCTCTGGGCTCACATCTCCCCATGGGATGTTCTAGTTCTTATCAGCCATGCAGGGACATTCAATAGTCTGTTATCAGCAATAACAGACTATTGAATGTGGTCACTTCAAAGGCAAACTGCCCACTTGACAGAAGTAATCTGCCATACAGATGGGAATGGAAAACATCTTGCATGGCAATCTTCAACACTTGTCTCACCCCAGAACACGATGAATCCATCGGTTTCCCTGCTCATGGCAGGGGCTGGGACTGGGTGGGCTTGAAGGTCCCTTCCAACCCAAATTCTGTGTGATTCCATGGAATACTTTGCAGCCTTTCAGGTATTGAAATATATTTTCTTGGAGGATTAAATAACCTGAAGCGGTTTGAAAGCTTCCAACAACATCACGTTCCTTGTGTCCCTTCCAGCATCACAGACAGCACTCTGGAACCACTGAAGGCTGAGCTGGCTGAGCTGGAGCAGCTGATGAAGGACCAGCAAGACAAGATCTGTGCTGCAAAAGCAAATAATTTAAGGAATGATGAAAAAATCCAGAGGATGATTCTTAGCATAAACATGTCTTCAAGAAGGTGAAGAAGAGGGAAAAGGAATTAAGGAGCCTTAGGACTCACTGACTGACATTGCTACCAAAAAACCAAAACCCAAATAGCAGATATGCCTTGTTCAGATATAGAATGTTTAGGGACCAGAACCCTAAAAACATTATGAAAAACTCTGTTATTGCATTGATTTTTAGATGTTGATATTATGCAGGATAAAATGATGTTCACTTGAATGCTAAAGTTGCAGAGCTATTAAAAGAACTTTATTTGTTTAACTGTGAGCTGCTGTTTCTCACTTCCAGAGCCCCCTTTCCTCTCCTTATCTCCCCCTGAACACACTGTCCTGATAAGTGGGTATTAAAGAATTCTTTTTCCCCCTTCAATGTTCCAAACTCCTGCAGGTCAGAAGGTTCCTGAATCCTGTTCGGAGCTATCAGGAATCTGATTAGGACCAAGTAAAAATGCAATTCGAGCATCACCACATAAGGGAGCTGAAGTGTTTTATCTGCACAGGTGTTAATTCCATTTTTATGGCATATGTTCATTTGGAAAGGATTAATTTAAGTACCTGTTTCCTCCCCAATGCACGTCCTTGCAGCTTTTTCTATGGGAATAATTCCACTGATTTTTCTTTAGTGAACTGCAGATGTCTGGAGCATTTTCCTAATGACCCCTGGAGTGTTCTGCCCATGAGAGTCCAGAGTTAGTGATTCCTAAATCTGCAAAGAGTGTTAGTGCAGACACAACTGTGTGACTGTGCTGGGTGCAGAGGCTTTAGTCCCCTGCAAGGCTGTTGCCAAGGATTTTATGATGTTGTTTGTGCTGTGGATGAAGTGTTAGTGGCCTTGTTTTTCCTTCTTTGATTGGTGTATCTATGTTTTTTTGTGTTATTTGTTGCTTTTTTTTTCCCTTCATGGTTTCTTTATCTGGTGTCTGGACCTAAAAATCCACCAAATGATCATCATCATAAATGTGAGTGTTTAGGGTGTTAAATACAGACATTTGGAAGGGTGGGAGGCTTTCCTCTGTGGGGTTCTGGAGGGGGTGGAGAAGCATTTGGGGGCTCGGGAAGGAAGAGGAGAAATTTTTTGATCTCTTGTAACAACCGCCTGTGACACTGAGCTCTCTTTGCTTTTCCAACACTTCAGCTGCATCCCTGGGTCTCAGCACACGAAGGAAAAGGGGTTCAGGATGTCCAGCAGCACCCCCAGAACTGCTGGTGAAATCCTGTGTGGTCACTGTTCCCTGCAAACACGCTGGGGTTTGCTGGGATTGCTCAGACTCCTGCCCCCTGAGCTTCCCACTGCTCTGAGCCACCCCTAAAGGGCATTTGTCACCTGTCCCCCAGCCTTTGTCACCCCATGGTCCCCTCCCACGGCCTCTGCATCCATAAAATCCAGCGAGGTGCTGCAGGAGCCTGGGATAAGGCAGGAAGGCAGTGGGAGCAGCAGCAGGTGTTCTCCAGAGACCTGGAGGGATTTCTGGCTCAAACAGGATTTCAATCATGAAATCAGGATTTCAATCATGATTTCTCCTTCCCTCAGCTGCCCCATGGAGTTCCCTTCAGCCTCCCCTCACCCTCTGGGTGGCCTTTCCCTGGTGACATGGCCCTTGTGTCCATCTGTCCTTGTGTCTGTTCCTTCTCAGGGTGGGGAGATTGGGCTCAGAGGCTCAGGGATGACTTTTTGACTTTTTCCATCCCATTTTCTTGTGCTTGCTGACCAAATATCGTTTCAAACACTGGCTGCTGTTAAAGTTTATCAGCATTTTAACATCACACAGCCTCAGCTCTCTGCATTTGTTCCATGTCCCAGGCATGGAACACAGCTCAGAGCTGAGGCAGGTTGAGGAGGCAGCCCCAAAAAAGCCTCCAAAAAGGAGCAGCTGTGCCTGGAGGAGGGGCTGGGGATGTGTGTGTGTGTGTGCACAGCCAGGGAGTTGTGTTTCAGCCTGTGGGTGGTTCATTAGCAAAGGAAACTTTGCCGGAGCGGTGGTTTGGGATGGAAAGCCCTTCTCATTGTCAGCCCCGGCGGCGCTAATGGAGCCTGACAGTTCTGGGAAGCAGGATTTGTGTTTCACGACGTGCCTGACATTCCTGTGCTGCCAGCCCCTCTGCCTCGGCAATGGTTCTCAGCTGCAAAGGTGCAGCTGGTGGCAGGGTCCCAAAATGCTGCGGCTTTGGGGCAGGGAGGGACACGGGGGGGTGACAGGACCTCCCCGGGCCAGGAGCACCCGGGGACAGAGGAGGCTGGAAGGAAGGAAGGGTGTGAAAAACGCCAATGGCTTGTTTTTAAAAATTTAAAAGTTTAATGATAATAAAATGGTTGTAAAAATAGTAATATAACTAGAGTAGTAAAAATCTGGACAATTGAGATTAGGACAACACGAGACAATAAGAACAAAGAGTTATAGACATCCAGGTACTTTTTGTGGGCAAAATAAGCCCGGAAAAGGACCCACGTTAACAGAGGATTAACCCTTAAAAGCAACAGCCTGTTGCATATTCATACACCTCATCCATGGTGCATAAATTCCATTCAAACACAGGATTCTGTCTGGGCAGTGTCAGCTTCTTCCTCTGAATCCTGACAGCATCTTCAGGGCTGAGCAAGGTGGGAAGAAGTTCATTTCTTCTGATAATGGAGCAATAAATTCTCTTTCTCTGAAAGATTCAGGTGTCCTGTGGCTGCTATCTCAGTGTGAGTCCTTTCTTTAAAAAAAGTATCTTACATACCATAGTTTCTATTTTAACATTTTGTTATAACCTAAAACTATATTTAACACACTACTTTAAAAAATTAATACAGCATAACTTTCTAACACAACACATATAATATTCATTTGAATATTTGTGGAAAGCCAATCACAAAATATGCATTTTTCACAGTGAATACAGGGTGAGCTCAGAGGTCTCCACTGGAACTCAGACATCCATGAGTGCTCTGGGTGTGGGAGGCTCTTCCCAAGGGTAGGAATGGCAAGTTTGTAAGGTTTGTTATAAAGGTTGGTAATATATGTTATAAAAGAATTCGTTTGTTTGTAATATATGTTATAAAATAATTCGTGCTAAAGGAAATTAAAGCTCACAGCATTTTGTGTACTAAAGGCAATGTCAGCAACAAGCAGTAAAAGGCCAAGTGATAAGGATGGAGGTTCAAACACCAGGAGGACACTGACTCCAGGGATGGATATTTCAAGGGAATTTTTTTCATCTGACAAGACCCCAGCAGGAGGCATTTGATAGGCATCATCAGAAGATTATTCCAGAAGGTTTTCACCTGACAGGCTTCCAGCAATTATCCACCAGTTCCAGGAAACGTGGCAGCAAGAAAGAAAAAACTATGGTAATATGCTAAAGAATGTTTCTTTCATCTTTCAGTCTCCAGTTTCATTTATCAGCAAACCTAAAGTCTATTTGTAAAAGCAAACATCTTTTTCCATTCATCTTCCAGAGCCCAGAAGACTGCATAAAACCAACCCCTTAGAAGTGACATTTGGAGACCCACGGGGACTTTGGTGCAATAGAGGCCAAACCCTGGGTTCCCCCAGCTCTGATCTCCTGGCTGAATCAAATTGCTCGTGGCTTTTTCCAAATTTAAACTTTGATAAATTAATAACTTTAATTATTAAGTTGGAGTGTTCATTTATAACAGGTTCTTCTCCCATGAAGTGGCTGCTGGGACCCAGGGTTGGCTCTCAGAACTCCAGCACCACACCAGGAGTGGGGAACTGCCCTGGGATGGGGATTTACCTGAGGCAAAACCCTTAGAGCCACTTGCTGTGAGGTGTAGACACAAACAGGACAGGGAGCAGGCAGAGGAGAAAGGAGGAGGCTCTTCCATTGTGAGGTTCCACAGGAAAAGTTTTTTTCAAGGGAAAGATTTAGAAACAAAGAGCCACAATCACTTCTGTGCATGGGATTTTATAGGGGCACAACTCAGGGGGTGGATACAAACCACTGACCCATAAGGAATCTGCAGGGGAGGAGTGAGGGGATTCCATCAGTTGATTGGGACTAATTAGGACAGATGGGAGGACAGGGTAGGTCCCAGGGGCCAGTGGGGTTTCCTGCAATAGGGGAATTCTAAAGGGGTGGTGCAGCCAGGGATTGGCCCAAGACAAAACTGACAGGGAAGGTTCAGGAATGAAAAGCTGGGTTACCTTGACAGGCAGGGAAGGAGCTGGAACAAAGAGTGGGGAATGGCATGAGGGACAGTTTTGAGGGAGGGAAAAATCTAGGGGTAAACCAACTTGGGGAGAACATGGGGGTACAACAGAACTAAACACTTAAGAAGGAATCAATAAAATAAGTTTGAACCACAACGAATTTATGGCACTGCCCAGGCTCCCCCAGGGAATGGGCACAATCCTGAGGCTGCCAGAGCCCAAGGAGCTCTGAGGGATGCACAGGGTGCCATTGCTGGGGTGTCCATACAGGGGTTGGATCAATGATCCTTGGGGGTCCTTTGGACACCCTGACCCCCAAATTCCACTGCCCTGGTGCCCTGCAGTGTCCCCAGTAGGGACAGAGCTCACTCTTGTTGGGAGATGGCCCTGCTGGGCAGTGAACACGTGTGGATGCTGTGGAAGTGCTGAGGAAGCTTTGGCCTCAGGTGGATGCTGAGGGTTTGTGTTGTCCCAGCTGTGGCTCCAGGCTGTTTGCTGGCCTGGGAAAAGAGTTCCAGCTCTGCTCCTGCCTTGTTATCCCCTTGTCATCCCTGCCTTGAGATCAGGAATTTCCAATGTGTGGAACAGCCCAGCTCCAACTCTGCTGTGATGTCCCCAAGTCCAGGCTGGGTTTCTCACTCCCTGGATCTGGTGCCTGCTCTTGCTGGTCTTGCTCCAACAGTTTTGCTTGAAATACTAAATATTCCAGTGATTTTTAATTTTTTTTTTCCCAACGAATCTTGGATCTGTTAGGAAAATTAATCCAAAAACACCAGAGGTTTATGTCTAAAAAGGAGACAGAGGAGTCCTGTAACTTTATTTGAATAGAGATGCTATGGGGTGTTTTCCCTGGGGTCTCTCCAAGTTTTTGGAGAAAGCAGCCTCCTTTTTATCCCAATTTCCCAGCTGCATTTCCCTTCTCTCTTTTCCCCATTGGCTGAGGTACTTGAGAGGTTCAGACTTCCTGATACACCTGATACCAGAGATTTCCCTCTAATGCATAACCATCCCTTTTAATTTTTAATCCTTACAAAATTTAGGGTTTTTTCTTCCCCATTGTTTCTTTCATATTTCAATCTCCAATTTCATTTATCAGCAAACCTAAAGTTTATTTCTAAAAGCAAATACCTTTTTCCATTCACCAGCCAGTGGAACCCTTCCCATTGTTTCTTTTACCTCTCAGTGCTGGTTTTATCTCTCAGCAGACCCACAGCTGGTTTGGAAAGACAAATCCCTCATTCCTCTTGGATCCATCCACTGGGGAAGCAACCACCACAGACTGATGGTGTAGGAGAGAAAGGCAGCACTGTGGCTGTGTCGGAGTGTTCCAAGGATTTTAGGGAATGTGCCCTTCTCCAGCAGGACAATCCAAAGGGATGGGTTGGCACTGAGACTTCACTTACTGTCTTGGTTTGGAAAGACAGGAGTCTGCTAAGGAAGGCAGGAGCCTCCCCTGAAATGGAGAATGTAAACCCTCCCCACCCCTCCAAATTGCTATAAATTTTAAATTAAGGGGCTCTCAGGGAAAAATATGGGAGCAGGAAATAACAGTTCTTTACTAGGTAAATGAAAATAAAGGATAAAATAAACAATGCAGTACACCTGAACAACACTGACAGAGTCAGAACCCAGCCTGACACCCTGTGGGTCAGGCTGTTGGTGGCAGTCCCATTGGAAATGTGGCTGCAGCCCTCCTGCAGTGTCAGGGGTTGCTCTGTTGGAGCAAGGGGGTCCTGTAGAGAAGGATGGATTCTTCCTCTGCAGATGCAGTGGAAGGAGAGGCAGCTGCTGTTCCTCTGGGCAATCCCGTGGAGAAAGCCGTGCTGGTGTCTCAAAAACCTCTGGATTCTATCTGGGCAGCAATGCTTGGCTCCTCCCTCTGGGCTCACATCTCCCCATGGGATGTTCTAGTTCTTATCAGCCATGCAGGGACATTCAATAGTCTGTTATCAGCAATGTCCCCTCCCCAGGGAGGTGTGAGTGTGGTCACTCAAAGGCAAACTGCCCACTTGGCAAAGGTGATCTGCCATACAGATGGGAATGGAAAACATCTTGCATGGCAACCTTCAACACTTACCTAGAATGGCTGGACTCTGCCTCAGGTGAATTTGTGCTCTTCCCTCCTCCCAGATTTACCCTTGTGCAGGTGAGTCAGTCTAGCACCAGGGATGGATTTGAGATCTCCCAGCCATGGAATCCCCTTCAGCTCTTGGAGAGCCCCAGGCATCCCCCACAACCCCCTAGAAAACTCCCTGCAGCACCAAGGGTCCGTCTCTTCCTTGCCCTGTTTTGTGAAAAAACACAGCAAAATAACATTTCCGTTTTCCAGGGAGAAATTTAATTAAAAGGAATTAAGAGGTATGGTTTATAGTTTCATTTAAACACGATGAAAAAAGGATTAGCTCCCACCTCCTCCTACCCAAATCCAGGAGCTGATGGAGGGAAACGCTTCCCAGGAGGAATTCTGCCCCAGATTTATGACTTGTGAGGCAGAGGTTGCTCAGGTTGGCCCTTGTTTCGTGCCCTGCTGGCTCCCACAGCCTTGGCTTTGTGGTGTGCCCAGGAAAGGGCAGGGAATGGCTGGGTTTGGCTGCTTTTCCCAGGTCACTCCTGCTCAGGCTCCAGCTCTGTGGGGAATGTGCAAAGTGGGATTTGCCTTCTCAGCTTCTTCCCTTTTTGGGGCATTTTTTGGTTAGTGATGAACATCAGGCAATAGGCCCAGGCAGAGAAGGAAAAGGAGAAATTGTTAAAATATCTGAAATAACAGATCCAGCCCAAATGCAGACACAAACAGAAGGTGTCAGGACCAGGACATCCCTCTGGCTGTCCTGAGCAGCCAAGACCCCTGCCAGGGAGCACAGAGACCCTGGCACAGAGCCCAAAATGCCCCTGTAGTTTTGATTATGACCCATGGAGCAAATTACCAACCTTGTATGAAAATCAGCAAGCCACAAGAGTTTAAGTAGAATATTAGTGAAGTTTTCATGGGGTGGAAAAGTAGATTTTAGGGTTTTTGGTATGAGGGGTTCAGGAGGCAAGATGGAGGAATCTAAGTGTGTCCAGCCTTTCTCCTTCTTCTTCTTCTTGGCCTCCATCTTCTGCTGTGATGTTGGCACTTTTAGATTGGTTTAGAGCAGAAGCTCACTGTCTAACATAGGTGATAGGTGTTGGAAAGTAATTGTAAATATTGCACAGGTAGTTTTTAGTATAAAGACATAACACCACCCCGGGGCAGGCAGAGTGCCTCAGACTGTCTTGCTGAGAGGACCTCGGCAGGGCAGGAGGAGGAATTTTATAGATAAGATACAATAAACAGCCTTGAGACCAAGAAATGAAGAGCTCTGACTCCTTCTTCAAGCACCGAGCTAAGAAAAGAGACTTTCAAACTTTTCTCAAAGTCACTCTGACCAGCTAGAGACCCCGACCAGAAGGAATTTCCATTCCCTGGGAAGGACAGCAGATCCTGCATGGCCAGGGCAGAACAGGACCTGTCCCCTCCCTGGAGAAGGGTGGGTCCCTTTCCTTACCTTGAACTGAAATTGTTTTCTGGCATCCAGGACAAAACTACAGCACCCCACCTCCATCCCACTCTCCTAAACCAACCTCAGAGGTCAGCAGGGAGCTTTGATAACAAACAAGGGTCTAGAAGGAAGGGGATGGGAAGTGGGACAGGAGCTGCCCAGTGTGTCCTCATTCCCAGGCTCTGGGATTGCTTCCTGGCCAGCAGCTTTCCCTGGGATGAGCTCAGTGGCAACAGGTGCTTCATTTCTCCTGTGCTTTCAGATTTTTTTGGAGCAGCATCTGCTGCTGCTGGAGCCTGTGACCGTGTTCACAGGGGTCTTAGGATGAGGGCAGAGATGAAGATCTGACTCCATGTTTCAGAAGGCTTGATTTATTATTTTATGATATATATTATATTAAAACTATACTAAAAGAATAGAAGAAAGGATTTCATCAGAAGGCTAACTAAGAATAGAATAGCAAAGAATGATAACAAAGGTTTGTGGCTTGGGCTCACTGTGATTGGCCATTAATTACAAACAACCAACATGGGCCAATCACAGACCCACCTGTTGCATTCCACAGCAGCAGATAATCAATGTTTACATTTTGTTCCTGAGGCCTCTCAGCTTCTCAGGAGGAAAAATCCTAAGGAAAGGATTTTTCATAAAAGATGTCTGTGACAGGAGCCCAAGTGCTGGCTGGGCTTGGGAGGAGCTGGGGATCCACGTCTGGGAAGGAGGAGCTGTTTGGATCAGCAGCAGTTGCTCTGAGCTGGAGGTTTCCAAGCTGCTCTGGCTTTAACCTCGGGAGGGGGAAAGGAAGTTTTCCTGTCCAATTCAAATAAATCTGGGCAGAACTTCCAGTGCACGTTACAGGGCTGGAAACTGGAGAGAACCTGAGCTGGGGCCTGGGTCAGCACTGGGGGCTGGAGGGGACAGAAACAACCAGGGTGGCACTGATGGCCAGAGCACAGAGAACTGGGCCTCCATGGAATCCCAGAGGGATTTCAGCTGGAAGGGACTTTAAAGCCCATCCCATTCCACCCCCTGCCATGGGCAGGGACAACGTCCACTACCCTAGGTTGCTCCAAGCCCCATCCAGCCTGGCCTTGGGCACTTCCAGGGATCCAGGGCCAGCCACAGCTGCTCTGGGCACCCTGTGCCAGCAGCTTTCTCTCCTCACATCCTGCTAAAGGCAGACAAACAGCTCTTAACCATTTGCACAATGCTGTTTAATTTTATTTTACCTCCTTTTATTTTAACTGGAGAGGTGGCAGTGGGAAGAGAAGGAGCCCCAGATGCTCCTCTCCATAATACCCAAGTCACTCTCTGACCATCTTGTGGTGGGTTAACCCTGGCTGCCCAGAATTCCAGGTGCCCACCAAAGCTGCTTGATCATTCCCTTCCTCAACCAGACAGGAAAGAAAAATGTAAGGAAAGGCTCAGGAGCTGGGATAAAGGGCTGGGAGACATCACTCACCAATCACTGTCATGGGAAAAACCAGATTCCACTTGGGGAAATTAGATTTATTTATTATCATCCCATCAGAGCAGGGCAAGAAATAAACCCAAAACATAAAAACACCTTCTGAACACCCCTCCCTTCTTCCCAGCCTCAAATTCACTCCTGGTTTTCTCTCTTGTAGGATCTCTGCAGTGTGGGTCCCTTTATCCATGGGGTCAGTCTGTAGGATCTCTGCAGTGTGGGTCCCTTTATCCATGGGGTCAGTGCTGTAGGGTCTCTCTCTGCAGTGTGGGTCCCTTTATCCATGGGGTCAGTCTGTAGGATCTCTGCAGTGTGGGTCCCTTTATCCATGGGGTCAGTCTGTAGGATCTCTGCAGTGTGGGTCCCTTTATCCATGGGGTCAGTCTGTAGGGTCTCTCCAGTGTGGTCTCCTCTCTCCATGGGTCCTCTCCATGAGTTTCCCAGAGGTTCCTTTGGGCATCTCCCTGCTCTGGTTTGGGGTTTTCTTCCCTGACAGTGGCAGGTGGAGGAGAGGCAGCTTTATTTAGGTTGGGCAAAGGTGCAGAGCCCTTTGTGGGACGTGCAGCTTGCTCCACAGGAAGGTTTATTTGTTCCAGTCTCACTAAGAGCTTTATTCCTGCTCCTTGCTGCTCCTAGGAGGGGAGCAGCTCCATAAAAGTCCCAAGAGTTTGGCTCCAAACACAAATGTCCTGAGAGGAGAGCAAGGGGATAGCAGTTCCAGAGGGTGCTCCAAGAGAGCTGGATTTGAAGAATCCCAGGATGGTTTGGGTTGGGAAGGACCTTAAAGATGATTTGTGCCATGGGCAGGGACACCTTCCAGTGGAGCAGGAGCCCATCCAGCCATGGTCCTGAGCAGCTGGGTGGGGGAAGCTGCTGAGCAGAAGAGCCAGTGGAGTTTCCAAAGGGGTGAGGGGGTTTCAGTGTGAGCACTGTGCCTGTCCCCACACACAGGATGGGGAGAGGAGTGTGACAGTGTTCACAGGGGTTCCTGGATGAGGGAAGAGATGAGAATGTTGACTCCATGTTTCAGAAGGCTTGATTTATTATTTTATGAGATATATTACATTAGAACTATACTAAAAGAATAGAAGAAAAGGTTTCATCAGAAGGCTGGCTAAGAATAGAATAGAAAGGAATGATTTTATTTTATGATGTAATTTACATTAGATGTATGATGTATATTACATTTTATGATGTATATTACATTAGAACTATACTAAAAGAATAGAAGAAAAGGTTTCATCAGAAGGCTAGCTAAGAATAGAATAGAAAGGAATGATAACAAAGGTTTGTGGCTGGGACAGAGAGCCCGAGCCAGCTGACTGTGATTGGCCATTAATTAGAAACAACTCTATGAGACCAATCACAGACCCACCTGTTGCATTCCACAGCAGCAGATAATCAATGTTTACATTTTGTTCCTGAGGCCTCTCAGCTTCTCAGGAGGAAAAAATCCTAAGGAAAGGATTTTCCATAAAAAGATGTCTGTGACAGAGGAGAGCCAAAGAAAAGGTCTCAGCACTCCTGCAGGGGACTAGCCCTGCAGCCAGGAGGAATTCCAGGCCACCCACCAGCAGAGCTCTGTGCTGCTCAGGTAGCCTGGCAGGAAGGGAAGGTGTTCTCCTCCAGTTTCAGTGCTCCCGAGCTCTGGCATTCTGCTGGAGTGTGCAGAAAGGGCTGGTTTCATGTTTAACCCCTCTGGGCTGGGAGCTGGGAGCTCCCATTAATGGGATCCTTGTCTTTGGAGCCTGGTGGGAGCCCCCAGGTCTCTCACACCCAAAGACTGCTCCATTGTGCTGGCTCCAGAGCTGCTGGTGGAGCCAGCGGGAGGGAAGGCGCTGAGGAGGTGGGATTTGGTTCCAGCGTCACCTTCTCAGGTGTCAGGGCTGTGTTTGCTCTCTGGGTGGGACTGGGGGACCACGGGACCACCCAGAGGCTGTGGAAACCCAGGGCACCACAGGGAATATTTCTCTGTCTGCTCTGGGGTGCCCTGACCCCCAGGGGAGCACTGACTTTGACCCTCATTCATGGAGAAAGTTTCCTAAACTCCAGAATAGACCAGAATCCACAAAAGTGTGAAATAGATTATAGAGAGTAGTGTAGGTGTATCACTTGGTGAGAAATTGAGCTTTTGGGATTTTTAGTATGTTGTGGATGGCAGCAAGATGGAGGGCACAGGTGTCATCCTGGGTTTCTTCTTCATGCTTCTTTGTCACAGACATCTTTTATGAAAAATCCTTTCCTTAGGATTTTTCCTCTTGAGAAGCTGAGAGGCCTCAGGAACAAAATGTAAACAATGATTATCTGCTGCTGTGGAATGCAACAGGTGCATCTTTGGTTAGTCTATGTTGGATGTTTCTAGTTAGTGGCTGGACGTGGCCTGGCTGGCTTGGGCAGAGAGTCTGAGCTACAAACCTTTGTTATCATTCCTTCTTATTGTATTCTTAGCCAGCCTTCTGATGAAACTTTTTCTTCTGTTCTTTTGGTGTAGTTTTGATGTAATATATATCATAAAATAATAAATCAAGCTGTCTGAAACATGGAGTCAGATCTTCATCTCTTCCGTCATCCTAAAACCCCTCTGACCACTGTCACACTTCTTCCTTCTTCTCCATGGGTTTGGGTGGCATTTTGTAATTGGGCAGAAAAGTCCCCATTGTGGCTCTGTGGGATCAGTTATTGGGTTAAAAGGGAAAATAATCCAGGTGTCAGCTCTTAATTGGACAGTTTAGTCTTAAAAGGCCTTGTAACAAGAGATTGTTGGGCATTTTGTGCCTTCTAATGAAAAGGTGCAGAACTCACAGCAGTGAGGCTGTTTTACTGATAAGAAATAAGAAACACTTGAGTGTGAACATGAACTACTGTCTCAAGTGCCTTCAATGCTGACCCAGAGAAACCCACAACAGGGACCCCCACACAAGGCTCCCAGCTGCTTCCAGAGGTGGGGAATGTGTGGGAGCACCCTCAGCATAGGGCTGGGCTTTGTGGGGAGCCATCCCTTGGTGCAAAGTGTGCTTGGAGCCCCTCCAGGGGGCAGGAAGCCCTTCCCAAATCCATGGAGCAATGGCCATGCGGGCCCTGGTGGGCAGGAGGTTCTGTGGCACTTTTGGGGCAGTGTTGGTTTACCAAGGGCAGATTTTGGTGCCCAGGTGACCCTGACATTTGCCAAGGGTTTGTGTGAAGTGTCTGATGCCCACTGGGTTTCACCTCCAGCTCATTCCCAGCTCCTGGCCAGTGCATTTGTCCTTATTTTGTGCAAGTGCAAAGTTCCCTTTGTTCAATCAAGCAGCAAAGTGTGGGCCTGGCACAGCTTTGCCTGTCCTGGGTGACTCCACACCAGGGATTAATAAACATTGGCATGTGCTCAGCTCCATTCCTTTCGATGGGATATTGGGGGAAATGTCCAGCCTGGGCTGAAATGTGTGTTCTGCCCTCCAGGAATGACAGAATCCCAATTCTGGATTCCTAACCTTGGATTCCCAGGGGTTGGAAGGGACCTCAAAGCCCATCCCATTCCACCCCCTGCCACCTTCCACTATCCCAGGCTGCTCCAAGCCCCATCCAAGCTGGCCTTGGACACTTCCAGGCTGGAGCTGAGAGTGAAGCCTTGTGCCACCAGGAATTAATCCATGGAGGCAATTAGTGGAGACAGGGCAGGAGGAGGAACATGAAGGGCCCTGTTTCCAAATCCTGATTCCTTTGACTGCTTGATCTTACAGCCTGCTGTTATTTCTTTGTGTTCCATTTTCCAGGGTGCCCTGGGAAGAGCAGGGAGTGAGAAATCCAAGGAAAACCTGGGATATATTGTACAACCTGTGCTGGCTTCTCCCTGCCAGACCCCAGCAGCCCCTTGAGCCTGCCCAGTGTCACTGGGAAGCTCCTCCTGACCCCAGGGCACTCTGAGCCCACATATAATTAATTATGGACTTGCCAGCATGAGGAAAAAAAAAAAAATCCATTTTTATGGAGAGGCTGGGGCAGAGCCTGGCCAGGGTGCCAGAGGAGCCCCAGGCTCTGCACCACCCACAGCCTGAGAGCAAGGCAAGGAGAAGCACCTCATTTTCAAGGCTTTGGGGTGGATCAGGGTTTTCAGCCCATGGCTGGGCTCCAGTCCTTTTCCTACAGCGTTTGTGGCAGCTCTGGAGCAGAATTTTGTTTCCTTTGAGTTCCACAACAAGAAGTGTGGTCAGAATATTTTTTTTTTTTGAAAGTTTCTTGCCTGGGGCCAAGTGCAGAAATGTGGGATGGATTTGGATCAAACTTTACTTTTTCTTTTGGAATTTTATTTAAAGATAAAAAAAAACTAAAAAAAAAAAAAAAAAAACCAAAAAAACCCCAAGCCAACAAACTAGCACCTCGGGCAAGAGCTGAAGCATGGAAAATTTTATCCCAAAAGGTGGATGCTTTGTGAAATTGTGAGCGTGTGAAAACAGGTGGTTAAACTGAAATGGTTTCACAGCTTGAAGTGCAGAGGGTGCTACCAAGAACCTGTTGTAAATCCCGGAGTGAAGCCTCCCTGAAAGGCAGAGGGAGGAGAAGAGGCCACCAGCGAGTAACCTGAGCCACCAGGGAGCCCACAGGCAGCTCTGGAGAGGCCAAGGGAAAAAAAAAAAACAAAAAAAACCCCAAAAAAACCCCCCAAACCCCCTAAAATAAAACAAAAAAACCCCAAACAAAACAAAAATAAACCCCCCCAAAAAAGAAAAACCAAAAGGAGAGGTTTGTGGAGAGCTCAGAGAGGAGCCAAGGCCAGGATGAAAACCCAGGCTCCCAAAGGACACCATGGACCCACCATAGGATGGGTTTCACTCCAGGCACCTGATCCAAGACTGCTCCAGGCACTGGGAAGCTCCTCAGAGGGTTGGATGAGGGGCTGGAAAGTGCAGCCAGGAGGGAAAATGTGTAAGGACAGGGCTGCAGCACGGTGCAGGGCAGAGGAAGGGAGTGATCAGTGAGAGAACGAGGGGGAATGGCTTTAAACTGGAAGAGATGAGGTTTAGTCTGGATAGGGGGAAGAAATCCTTCCCTGGGAGGGTGGGGAAGGATCTGGGAAGGTGGCACAGGGTGCCCAGAGCAGCTGGGGCTGCCCCTGGATCCCTGGAAGTGCCCAAGGCCAGGTTGGATGGGGCTTGGAGCAGCCTGGGACAGTGGAAGGTGTCCCTGCCCATGGCCACAGTGGAACTGGATGAGATTTAAGGTTCCTGCCCAACCCAAATCCCTCTGTGATTCCGTGGTTCTCTGTTGAAGATTGCAATGCAAGATGTTTTCCATTCCCATCTGTATGGCAGATTGCCTTTGCCAAGTGGGCAGTTTGCCTTTGAGTGACCACATTCACACCTCCCTGGGGAGGGGACATTGCTGATAACAGACTGTTGAATGTCCCTGCATGGCTGATAAGAACTAGAACATCCCATGGGGAGATGTGAGCCCAGAGGGAGGAGCCAAGCATTGCTGCCCAGATAGAATCCAGAGGTTTTTGAGACACCAGCACGGCTTTCTCCACGGGATTGCCCAGAGGAACAGCAGCTGCCTCTCCTCCCACTGCATCTTCAGAGGAAGAATCCATCCTTCTCTACAGGACCCCCTTGCTCCAGCAGAGCCACCCCTGACACTGCAGGAGGGCTGCAGCCACATTTCCAATGGGACTGCCACCAACAGCCTGACCCACAGGGTGTCAGGCTGGGTTCTGACTCTGGCAGTGTTGTTCAGGTGTCCTGCATTGTTTATTTTATCCTTTTAATTTCTTCCCTATTAAAGAACTATTATTTCCTGCTTCCATATTTTTGCCTGAGAGCCCCTTAATTTCAAATTTATAGCAATTCAGAGGGGTGGGGAGGGTTTACATTCTCCATTTCAGGGGAGGCTCCTGCCTTCCTTAGCAGACTCCTGTCTTTCCAAATTGAGACATTCTTCTGCATTATTGACCTCTGGCACTTCCCATCCATTTCCCACGTGTGTTTGGCCATGGAAATGTGGCAGCACATTTTGTGGCACTGACAGACTGGCTTTCCCCAGGTTAAAACTGGTCCTGACAGACCCATCTGTGGCACCACTAATGCACTGCCTGGAGTGAGAAGTGGAAACATTCTGTCACCACAAGGAGGAGGGAACCAGGAAAGGGTTTTGTAGCTGGCACAGCTGATCCCCCACGCTCTGATTTCCCTGGATTTTCTTTTCAGCTTTTTGCCTTGTGCCTGAAATGGGCTTTTATTCATGGACTTAAAGGCTGTGTAGGTGTGGCACTTGGGGATGTGGTTAGTGGTGGGCTTGGTGCTGTGGGAAATGGCTGAACTCAGTGGTCTGAGAGGGCCTTTCCACCTCAAGCACTTCCATGCACAAATCCAGGCTGTTTTTCCTGCCCTGCAGTCTGGGAAGGGCAGCCTGGTCACATGTGTTCCCTCTCCAGCCCAATTCCTTGTTGTTAATCCAGAGGAAAAGCTGCTTTTGCCTCCCTTCGGAAGGCAGGCCCTGTTCCTCAGGTGATGGAAGCTGCTCCTGGTGCAGCTCCAGGGGATCAGGATGAAGTTGGAAGGTGGAAGGTGGAACAACCTCCTCCAGCCAAGGAGGAGTTTAAGGGTGACAGAGGGGCCGTGGGCTGGAATATCCAGCTTTGTCACTTCCTAAGGGAAAGAAATAAACACTGAAACCTAAGCACAGCCCCTGCTGGAGGATACATTTCCTGGGAACTCTCACTCTGATGGCTGGAAAATCCATAAAGTTTTTCTCCTTGGAGCTGGGAGACTCCAACCAAGCCCTTGGTTAAACAAATGGCAGTAAAAATAAGTCACAAACACAACACCCACACCTGGAGCAGCCCTGAAGGTGAGGTGCACTTTTTGAGAAATCCAATATAAGGGGAGGAGGTGCCATCAAGGTCCAGCTCCCAAATCCATCAGGAATTTAATTTCAGGAGGAGATACCAGGATTTTCCCGTGGCTGTCAGCAGCATTCTCCAGGTCATGCTGCTGCATGAAAAGAGAGTGTTAGAAGCTGGGACTTAAACTAAACAGATTTCCTATAGGAAACACACACAAAATTACTTTGCTTCTAAAGTTACTTTTATAGACGTTTTTTTCCCTGAGAAATATTTCTCCCTGGAAAAATAAATTCACAGGATGTAATTAAAACAGTTCTGTGTGTGCACGGGGCTGGCCCCCTTTAAGTGCTTCACCAGCGAGGAGAGGAATGAAAGGCAGCTTTGTTGGGATCCATTAATGACAATCTGCATTAATTGGAAAATGAGACATTGTTCTCTTGGTTTATGGCTATGAAAATGGCTGCTAATAAGGCTGAGGGCTGGAGAGCTCAGCCTTTGGCTTGTCTGAGCTGTTGTGAGGCCCTGAAAAATCGAAATAATCTTTGATTTGTCAAATCCTAAGCTGATGAAGGCAATGGGAGTCAGATTCCATACCCTTGGATTCTGGCAATACCCAGGTGCTGGTGACTGTTTGGGGTTTTTTTTGTTCTTTTTTTTTTCCTTTTCTTGCCATTTTCTTTAAGTTTAGCTTTTAATTAAACAAACAAGTGAGAGTGAACTGTGCTGTATTAGAGCTTAACTTTCACTCCTTGAGGAACAAAGCCTTAATAGGTTTGTATGGATTCCCAATTAGGGATAATAATTATCTCTGCTCCTCTGCCCCAGCCCAGCCATGTGTAGTAAAACCACTCACCTCCCTTTGCAAACCTTTTTGAGTGCAGGAATAAAACATTCTGGGATTCTGAAAGCTAAAATCAGACCTTCCTAGCAGCATTTGAAATTTTTATTGCTATTTTGCTGCCCTGATCACAAATAAAACATTTTTATGTCCTTCAGGCACTGCTGGTTGTGTTTTCTCTGTCTCTCAAGCACAGCAAGGTGACATTTTCAAAGTACCTCCACTGCATGACCTCTTTTTGAGTGGAGAAACAGGAACTTGGGGTCATTTGATAAAAGAAATGTTGCATCACTGGTGGGAGAGCTGCTGCAAAAAGGATCATCAGCGCTATTTTTTCACAGTATCATGTGATTTGTGTTGGAAGGACCTTAAAGCTTGTTTCATTCCATGGGCAGGGACACCTTCCACCATCCCAGGTTGCTCCAAGGCCTGTCCAAGCTGGCTTTGAACACTTCCAGGGATCCAGGGGCAGCCAGAGCCTCTCTGAGCAGCAAGACTGGAAGCTGAATTTTGGTAATTGAAACATTTTAAGCAGCATCCCTGGAGCCACTTCCAATTTAAAAAAAGAGACAACACAAGCAGAGCAAAATGACCTGGAATACCTTTAAGAGAAATCCCTTCCCTGGGACAAATGTGTGGAGCTGAGGGTTCATTTTAATTTCTTAATTAGTGAGCAGCAGCCAGGCCGGGATGGGAGCGGGGCAAACAAGGGGGGAAATATTTTGTGTTCACAGCCCACCTCAGAGCTGGGCCAGCATCCAGGGCCTGCTGGAAAACAGGCAGGAATGCTGCTTGGAATTCCTGACCCCTCCCTCCCTCCCAAAGACACCTTGCTTTCCTTCCTCAGGGAACGGTTCAGAGCCCGCAGCGCGCTCGCGGAAATCGCGGCTAAAAATGACTTTGGGGTTCTTTTTTTAGCACTGGGCTCTGAACAGGGTGGAGGTGGCTCTTGTTTGGTTGGGTTTCATTAAATCCCCCCACAGCAGAGTAGCCCAGGGCCTTCTTTCCCCCCTTTTTGTTTCTCCATTCAATAAACACACATCCGCTGCAGCCTGGCTTAATGAAATTGTGTGAGGCACTTGTGGGAGAAGGATGTTTATTTTTCTCTGCTGGTTCACCCAGGCTGCTCCGGGTGCTGTGTGCCTGCAGAGCCCCTCCATAAAGAGACCCTTGTGCCTGGGGCAGCCCTGAGTGCCTGTAATACCTGCTCAGCACTGGGTATTGTATGTGCAGGAGCTCCCCATGGCAGGCAGGAATGATGCATCTGACTCCATGTTCTCAGAAGGTGAATTTATTACTTTATTATCTGTATTATATTATAGAATACTCTACTATACTAAAGAATTCAGAAAGGATACTTACAGAATGCTAAAAAGATAATAATGAAAACTCCTGACTCTTTCCAGAGTCCCTTTTCCAGAGTCTCAACCCTGATTGGCCAAAGAGCCAAAACAACTCCCAGCAGAACCCAATGGAACAATCACCTGTGGGTAAACAATCTCCAAACATTTCACATGAGCACAACACAGGAGAAGCAAATGAGAGAAGAATTGTTTTCCTTCTCTCTGAGGCTCCTCAGCATCCCAGGAGGAAAATCCTGGGCGAAGGGATTTTATCAGAAGATGTGAATGCCACAGCTGGGATTCTCTAGCTGCAGGGTGGGCAGGTGGGCAGCACTATTTCCAGGGAATTTCGGGGGGAAAAGTGTGCTGAGAGCACGGGGTTAAGGTGGGAAAGTCAAGCACTGGCAAGGCCAGAGCTGCCTGGAGAGCTGGCCTAATTCATCTGTTTATGTCTCTTATTTTTGCACAGTCCCCTGCTTACTGTATTTTCTCCTATTTTGACAGAATTGGTCACCTTTGTGTTTTTCCATACATGTCCAACGCCATGGAGCTCCTGATGCCTGTTCCTAGTTGGATGCACCTCCCAAACCACCTCCTCTGAGGGACTGTGGAGGTGCAGATGCTGCTGTGGGGCTCTTGATGAGCCTTTTGTCACTAATGCAGGTTTCTGACAGGGCTACTCGTATTTTGCAGCAGACCTTGTTTAAAACCTCACTCCCAATGCACTGGGAGCTGCATCCCTGGGCATGGATCTGGACTGCCTGGAATGCCTTTAGAGATTGGACTGGATGATCTTTAAAGGTCCCTTCCTGCCCAAATCGTTCTATAATGTCTATGGAATATTCACTGTTTGATGGGTTGGACTAGATGATCTTTAAAGGTCCCTTCCTGCCCAAATCGTTCTATAATTTTTATTAAATATTCACTGTTTCATGGGTTGGACTGGAGGATCTGCAGAAGTTCCTTCCTGCCTAAATTATTGTGTAATTTTATGAAATATTCACTGTTTGGTGGGTTGGACTGGATGATCTTTGAAGGTCCCTTCCAACCTGAACCATTCAATCATTTCTATGAAATATTCAGTGTTTGAGCTCTCTGTGTGTCAGAAACACTGGTTTGGGATGAAGAGGACAAGGCCAGACTCAGGGGAAGAGGGAGGGGTGTGGAATCACAGAATCACTGAGTTGGAAGGGACCCACAAGGATCATTGAGGTCTAACTCCTGTGCATTTTGGAAATGAGCTTTTCTCCTCCCCAGCTCTTTTTTTTTTCCCCATTCTTGCTTTTCCTTGAGCTATTTCTTCTGAAAATTCCACACAAGTGCTGAAAGAAGTTGTTCAAATGGCAAAAACAGTTGGGGGGGAAGGTGGGGTGTGTGAAAAAAAAGCTTTCCATCTTTATTTTCCTAACAAAATCTGAATATATTTTTAAGAGTTAAGAAGAAAAAAAAAAAAGGCTAAAAATATAAATAAATCCCTTTTGTCTGCAAATCCCTGGTGGGAGTTGGGCTGAAACGTTCCTGAGTGACTCATTCCTGGGCAGCCCTTTGCCTTTTTGGATGGAAACTTGTCCTCAGCAGATTTTCTGGTATTTTCTAACCTGCCTGTGAGGAGGTGTTTCCTTTGTGGACTGAGGTAAAGGAGGCGCCTGCTTCTCCTGTGAAATTCCCTCATCTGCCATCAAAGGATGGCTGTTTCTCCTGGAAAATGGTGATAAAAGCTCCATCAATGTTTTCCTTCCCTGCCTCAAACTTGTTCATGATGATGGCCCTGGAGAAAAAAAAAAAAGTCTGCAACTGTGCTTGATCCATGAGCTGGGAACCTCTGGCTGGATCCTGCTGGAGACACCAGCCTGATGGATCTGGGTTCTTCATGCTCCTGAGGTGTCCACAAGGATTTCCAGGGCCTTTTGTGCCCCTAATGGAAGTAAATGATAGGAAAAGAATGAGGGAAAAGCAGGGAATCCTATAATTTAATTGGGAGAAATGGAAGGGATGTGTAGGACAATCACTGCCCTGTTTCCTTATCAGAGGGAGCACTCTCTGGGCAAGGCTGAAAATCCTAACCAAAATTCCAACCATCAGAGGAGCTGTGACCCACACCCCTCTGGGCACAACCAGTAGGGAACACTGCCTTTTTTAGGGCTATTTTTCCTTTAATTGTGTTAATCCTGCTGGCTCTTTACTCAATTTTAGCCCTTTTCCCTCACTGTCAGGACAGATTGTCCCAGTTTCTCTGGGAGCAGCGGGGTGACTGTTCAGCTCTGTCTCATGATGATGATGATGATGATGATGGGTGGGATTTTCCAGTCCCTGCCTTTCTGTGCTGCTGCAGTGCAATCTCCACCCCACACCCTCTGCTTTCTCCCAGTCAGGATGGAAGGAGCAAAGTGCTGGACACCTGATGGAAGGTTAAAACTCAGCTGGCTGATGGTGGATCAGTGCTGCCTGTTTTCCCTCAGTATTTAGGGCCATTTGCAGCAGGATTGACTTCCTGGACTCCAAGCAACCTTCCTGTTGTCATCTCTATGCTTCCAGCCCTAATGACATCCTGGATGCTGGAATTCAGTTCTCCTCCCACCTCTCATTCCTGTTTTCTGTTGTTAATGCACGCCTTCATGTCCACTTCAGGAGCCACACCAATTCCCCAGGAAAACATCGGGCTCTGCTGAAAACAGGGGGATAAATCTTTCCCCACAGATGCATTTATCACTAGGGCAACTTCACTTGAGAGTTCACTACAAATCCAGGCCGATGGCTTGGATCCAGGCAGGGAGAAGTTTTATGGATTGAGCTAAGCGTGAATTACACTTCTGGTCACGGCATTTTCTTTCTTTCTTTCTTTTCCTTCACTGTGACCCTGGCATCGAAGCAGTCACAATTGCAAAGTATTCCATAATGCAGCTTTTTTCCTGCTGCTTGGAAGGTCTGGGAGGAACCTAGGTGGATTTAAAAGGTGTGGTGCCCCTGGAAAAGGGCGTGGGAGGAGGTGGTGGTGGTGGTGGTGAGACTAACCACTGGTTTTAGCACCAGGTGTAAATTATTCTCCTTTTCAGGCAAGGCTCCCAAGAAGTCCATGTTTATCCAGGAATGAGAGGGAGGTGCATTTTCTTCTCAGTCTGGCACTAAATGCAACCACTGGCTTCATTCCAGGGAGTAAAAGCAGTGGATTAACAGGAGCTCACCCCTGCCCCCCTCTTCTCCCCTCAGCCATGATCAGGTGAGAGGGAAGGAGAAGGAGAAGGAGAAGGAGAAGGAGAAGGAGAAGGAGAAGGAGAAGGAGAAGGAGAAGGAGAAGGAGAAGGAGAAGGAGAAGGAGAAGGAGAAGGAGAAGGAGAAGGAGAAGGAGAAGGAAGGAAAGGGGAAAGGAACGGGGAAAGGAACGGGGAAAGGAACGGGGAAAGAGGAAAGGGGAAAGGAGAAAGGAAGGAAAAGAGAAAGGGAGTAGAGTCCTGGTGGGAGCCCAGTGAATGGGCTGATTCCTTTCTGGTCCTTTCTAGGGATCCCATTTCCAGGAGCAGGATGGGTGAACTTTTTTATTTGGAGGATGAGAAGCACAGCTGGGAGAGGATGGGGAGCTGGAGGATGTGTCTGCTCAGGAGGGGCAGTGGGAAATCTTAGTGAATGTGGAGGGGGTGGTCGAGGGATCCTCTGGAGCAGCAGGATTTATTTATGTATTTCTTTATTTATTGAATTTGAAGGGGTTTTTTACATTACTTCAGGGTTAGGAGCTGGAGAACAGGTCTTGCCTAACGGGTGAGCCAGCATGTGTTGCTGTGTTGGATAATTGACTATTTTTAGACCCTGGAAGTCTCCTCCTGGAGGCTCCAGTTTCAATGTGGATTGCCAACAGCCTGTGCCCTCAGCTTGGCACAGCTGGTAGGAGCTGTCAGGATATGCTGGACAAAAGGATTTCTCCAGACATGGAAAAAGCATTTCCCAGGTCTTCAAATGGTGAACGGTGTGCAAATTTCCACTTCCCCACTGCAGCCACTTGGAGTGATATAAATTGGCAGAGTTTAGTGCTTTTCCCTGTGGGATTTCTCTTCAACACCTATGGATTCCCAGAGCTGGAGGCTGAGGCTGCACAGCCACTCCGTCTCACCACCACTGTACAAGAACTTGTCAGGACAACTTGGGATAGGCTGCTCTTCATGTGCATTTAAGGAAAAGTTAAAAAAAGGAAAAACAGAAAAAAAAAAAAAGAGAGAATCAAAGCCTGGTTCAGGAGACAAACTGCTGGAAAATCTGGGATATCGTCTGTAAGAACTTTCTGCCTTCATTGCAGCAAGAACTGAAGGAACCTCAAACCATGAGCAGCTCCAGCTTTGTCTGTCCTGTTTATCCATCCCTTCATTCCCCTCCAGGGCTCTGCTTTCCCACATGGACATATTGCTATAAACAGTGCTGCATCCTCTGCTCCCCTTTCTCACCTGTCCACACTTTCCTTGCAGGAGAAGAGAAGAATCAGCTCCAAATTAAAAAAGAAAAGAAAGAAAAAGCCTGTAGACCAACATGGTTTTTCCTCTGGATGAGCCCCCATCGCTCCACTGGAGCTGAGGGAGCTCATGAAATGTATTCCCATTAAATGGGTAAGGGATGCAGCAGGGAATGGGATGTGTAGGGCTGCTCCCCTGCCCAGGGTGGACACAGAGTGGGGCACACAGAGCCTCTGGATGCAGCTGTAAATTTGGGTTAGAAACCAAGCCAGGAATTGCCTGGGTGTGCCTCATCCAGTGATGTAAGGGGCTGTAGGCAGGGGGAAGGTGGCAGTGCTAGTGGATCTGAAATTCCCATCAATCCCATCCCCTCCTGATCTTCCAGCAGGCAAAGGGAACAGGCTGGATTTGCAGACTGTGCCTCTCTCCTGTGTGCTCCTCAAGCCCAAAGTACAACAGGCACAGGAAACTGTGTTTGCAGCCAGAGCCTGGATGGATGGATGGATGGATGGATGGATGGATGGATGACCACCATTCCCTGCTACCACTGGAGACTCAAAAATATGCACTTAGAAGGTGAGGATGTGTTTTAAATGCCTGTAGAGCAATTATAAGGATATAAAGCTGTTAGAGAGTGTTCAAAGAAATGTCACGAAGGTGACGTTCACGAAGCTGAAGGGAATAGAGAGAATGAAGATGGTGAAGGGATGAGGAACAGCTGAGGGCACTTGGCTTGTTCAGCTGGAGAAGAGGAGGAGGAGATCTCAGCATGGCCGGCAGCTTCCTCCCGAGGGGCAGCTCCAATCTCTGCTCTTTGTGACAGGGACAGCACCTGAGGGAATGGCTGGAGCTGTGGCAGAGCAGGGTTAGGTGGGAGATCAGGGAAAGGTGCTGGGCACTGCCCAGGCTCCCCAGGGAATGGGCACAGCCCCAGGCTGACAGATCCCAAGAAACATTTGAACAATGCTCCCAGGGTGGGGTTGTTGGGCTGTCCTGGACAGGGTCGCACTGCAGGACGCTTGTGGATCCCTTCCAAGCGAGGATGCCGGAAGCTGCGCTGCGGGAAAAGCGAGACAAGATCGGTGAGATGACCACAAACGGGGAGAAAAGGAGCCCACAAAGGCTGCGGGAAGCTGTCCGGCCCGCGTCCCCGCCGGGATCCACACCGCCCTGAGGGGAACCAGCGCCCGGGCCGGGATGGGGCGGCTGAAGGGGGAGAGGCCGCGGAGCACGGCCGGGAGGATCCACCTTAAGGGGATCAGGAAGCGCAGCGGGGCCAATCAGGCCGGGCAGCGAGGCCGGGAAGGAGGAGCCGAGGGAGGGACCGGGGCAGGGCGAGAGAGCGGGGCCGGCGGGGCGCGATGGCGGAGGGCGGGGACGCGCCCGCCCCGGGCAGGTACCGTGGGCAGGGGGGTGCCGGGGGACAGCGGGGTCGCTGAGCTTCGCCAGCCCTTTCTGACCCGCCGTGTGCCTCTCTCCAGCGCAGGTCGCAACCTGAAGGAGTGGCTGCGGGAGCAGTTCTGCGACCACCCGCTGGAGCACTGCGAGGACACCCGGCTGCACGACGCGGCCTTCGTGGGGGACCTGCCCACGCTGCGCAGCCTGCTGCAGGACGAGAGCTTCCAGAGGTGGGCATGCCTGCCACACACACCTTAAAGAGCGTCCAGTGCCACCCTGGGACACCTGCCCCCGTCCCAGGGTGCGCCAAGCCCCGTCCAGTCTGGCTTGGGAAACTTCCAGGGATGGGGGTTTCTGTGGGAGAGGTGTCAGGGAGGATGCTGCGCTCGCTGTCCTCACAGCTGCGCCTTTTGGGAGCTCCCATCTCAGCCCTTTTTGTTGGGAGAGGTGTCAGGGTGTTCTTTCCACAGCCTGCACCCTCTGGGGGCTCTCATTTCAGCCCTTTTTGTTGTGAGAGGTGTCGGGGTGTTTTTCCCACTGTTCCCACAGCCTGCACCTTTTGGGGGCTCCCATCTCAGCCCTTTTTCTTGTGAGAGGTGTCAGGGTGTTCTTCCTACTGTTCCCACAACTTGCACCTTTTGGGGGCTCCTATCCCACCCGCTGGTTTTGGGGAGAGGTGTTTCCTAGGATGCTCTCGCTGTCCCCACAGCCTGCTCCTTTTGGTGAGCCCCATCTCATCCTTTTTTCATAGCATGGTATGGGTAGGTAGGGACCTTAAAGCTCATCTTATCCCACCCTCTGCCATGGGCAGGGACACCTTCCACTATTCCAGGTTGCTCCAAGCCTGGCCTTGGACAATTCCAGAGATGAGGGTTTTAATGGGAGGGGTGTCAGGGTGGGAGGATGCTCTCCTTTTCCCCCAGATCATTCCCCTGGTTTCCCAGGGAGGCAGATCTCACAGCTGCTCGTGAGGCTGTGGCAGCTGTGCATGAACTCTTTGCAGATCAGGATAGGAATGTGATACCAGGAAAAAGAGAGCCTACGGGTAATGGGGAAAACATACAAAAGGGATTATAATCAACTATAAACCTGAAACACCCCATGTTACAAAATCTGCCCAGTGCTAACCCTGTGACTGTGGGGATAGTTAATTAATTTTCCTGCATCATGGAGAAATCTGCTTAGAGTGCTAAATGTCTCCCAGCCTCAAAAAAAAAAAAAGTGTCATTTCAGCAAAAAATGAGAACGAGCCAGCCCTTCTCTCTGCTACCTGGACAGCTGGGGCTCTTGGGACCCTTGTGCTGAGGGTTTTTTTGTGGGAAAAAGCAGAGCTTGACAGGAAGAGCAGGGTGGGGCCCACAGCTCCATTCAACAGGTGGTGGAGTGAGCAGAGAAGTGATGTCTTTGAATTGGGAGGTAGGTATGGACCTGAAAGCTTATCCTAATGCTAACCCTGAAATGGGCAGGGACACCTTCCACAGGTAGCTCCAACCCCTGTCCAGCCTGGACTTGGACACTTCCAGGAATGGGGCAGGCACAGCTTCTCTGGGCTACCAGTCTGGGACATCTCCCTTTAAAAACGGACAGAAGGGAGAGGCTGTTTTGATTTTTTATAGGTGATTTTTGAGGCAGGGTTTGTGCAGCCCCTGGTGCAATTAAAGCTTACTGTCCAAGTACTGCTCTGCTTCACCAGTCCAGGCAGCATCTGTCAGGTGATTGCCAGGAGCTTTTTGGGGCTGCTGAAAGTGCAAGAAATCAGGGAATCATATCCTGACTGGAAGGAACCCACAGGATCACCCAGCCCAACCCCTGTCCCTGCACAGACACCCCAACAATCCCATCCTGAGCATCCCCGAGAGCGCTGCTCAAGCGCTTCCAGAACTGTGGCAGCTGTGGTGCTGTGCCCATTCCCTGGGGAGCCTGGGCAGTGCCCAAGCTCCCAGAGGGCACTCTCCTGGACGGGAAGGAGCTGCCCTGACTGTGTTTTATCCCCTCCCTGGCAGCCGGATCAACGAGAAGTCGGTGTGGTGCTGCGGCTGGCTGCCCTGCACGCCGCTGCGCATCGCCGCCACCGCCGGCCACGGGCCCTGCGTCGACTTCCTGCTGCGCAAGGGGGCCCAGATCGACCTGGTGGACGTCAAGGGGCAGACAGCTCTCTACGTGGCCGTGGTCAACGGGCACCTGGAGTGTGCCAAGATCCTGCTGAAGGCCGGCGCTGACCCCAACGGGAGCCGGCACCACCGCAGCACCCCGGTGTACCACGCGGCGCGGGTGGGGCGCGCCGACATCCTGCGGGAGCTCATCAGGTCAGAGCTGGGGCTGCCTCTCCCTTTCCCCCTGCTGCTCCCTTCCCTCCTCACCTGTTCCCACAGCCTGCACCTTTTGGGGGCTCCCATCTCTGCAGCCTCCATGCCTCTTGGACTGGAGAGGAGAGGTGCCCAAAGGGACGTCCTTGGATTTCCCGTCACGGGGCTGTTTGTGACGGTGTTCACAGAGGTCTTATGTTGAAGGAAGAGATGGAGATCTGATTCCATATTTCAGAAGGCTTGATTTATTATTTTATGATATATATTACATTAAGAGTATACTAAAAGAATAGAAGAAAAGGTTCTCATCAGAAGGCAAGGCTAAGAATAGAAAGGAATGAATGATAACAAAGGCAGCTGTCCCAGCAGGACTCTGTCTGAGCCAGCTGGGCTGTGATTGACCATTGATTATAAACATCCAAGATAGGCCAATCAAAGATCCACCTGTTGCATTCCACAGCAGCAGATAATCAATGTTTACATTTTGTTCCTGAGGCCTCTCAGCTTCTCAAGAGGAAAAAATCCTAAGGAAAGGATTTTCATGAAAAGATGTCTGCGACAGCTGTTTCCACCTGTTCCAATCCAAGGCCAAGAGAGGAATCTCCAGTTCTGAGCCTGCCATCCAGTCACACCCAAACCCCTGACTGGAGTTACAAGGGAGGTGGATTCCCCCAAAAAACTTCTCTGGGTCCTGGGTTTTCCCTCAGGCAGCAACAGCAGGGCTCAAGTTGTAGCAGGAGGCTGTGGGAACTTGAATTGCTCCTTCTGCCTTTAATTCTTCCCATTTAAAAAGAAGGAATAAGCAGGCATGCCCGGGTTATTCCTTCTTTTTAAATGGGAAGATTTCTGTCCAAGGGATTGTTCTGGACAGCTATATGGGCCACGGATGCCAAATAATAAGGGATCATAATGGGAAAAATGTAGGTTGTAGGGAGAAATAGTGAAAGAGAAGAAAATTGAAGGAATCCCTTTGATGACCTCAAATGCTAGAAAATAACAAAAGGATTTGAATAGGAAAATATTCAAAATCCTTGGGGATTTTCTTCCTTTTTTGAATTTTCATACAAGTACAGCTTGGAGGAAGAAGGGGAGATAATCCCCCCCCTCCTTGCTCCTTTCTCACCAAGCTGAGAGGGGGATGTTCCCATCAGCACAGGCTTGTTGATACAGGGTTCAACTCGCTGCATTCCCAAAAATCTCCCCTGCTCTCTCCACCCAGGCAGGGTGAAATGTAGCAAATGGTATTTCAGCAGCACAGGGAGAGCTGATGCCTTGATTTATGTGTCTGCTCCTTGGGATAGCTCACCAGCAATATTAAAAGCAAGATTTTGGACAACTTTCAGGATTAAAAATTAACTGGAGTTTTTCCAATCTCTTTTTATTAGGCAATGTCTCTCCCAAGGCTGCTAAGCTAATACCAAATTGTCAGATTGCCCAAAATTTCAAATATCTCAAGAGTAGGGGTTTCAGAGATCTGTGCAGAGTTACTTAGTGAAAAATGCAGCCTTTATGTTACAGGGATTTTCAGAATGTTAGATCTACAGGATTTGGCAGGGAGAGTGCAATGAGGAAGACACTTTTCCTGAGATAGGAGGGAATATTTTGAGAGAACCTGAACCCAGTCAGGTGTGCTGCAGGTGTGTAAACATCACCTGGTTTGAAAATCCTGTTGGGATCCCTGAGCATTCCTACAAGTGCTGAAGCAAGCAAGAGGTGAAATCCCATCCACGAGCAGTAAATCCACACATGGCTATGGAGTGGGGATCCATTTTACTGGGAGGCTGCTGGAAATATTCAGGGTTCTAAATGCCAGGGTGTATAAATGGCATTTCTGATAATTTGGGATCATGTTGTGGTGGGATCCACTGCTACCTGCAGTGGAACTGAGGGTAGCAAGGATGAGAGGATCCTTTTGCCAGGCTAAAAGTGGGAAAAAGAGAGCTGCCAAATCACCCCCATCCCTCAGGTGCATGCCTGACCCTGCTAAAAGCAGAATTTGGGGATTTGCTTTGAATTGAGAGCTTCCACTGAGAATTTTGATGGTAATAATGGGGGAAGAAAGGACTGAAATGGAGGGAGATCTGTTGTCTGCTCAGGAGGCAGCAGCCTTTAAACAGCCCTGTGGAAGTCCCAGAGCAGCACAGATAACTGTCCAAATGCTTGTGTAATCTGATTTTAAAGGGAAAAATACACTTTGTGCCATTTGCAGCTCTTAGAGGAGTCTCTCAGCCCTTGTTCTGGGTGTGCTTAGCTGGAATGAGACTCTTGCCATGCTCAGAACTGCAGGATTTGGTAAATATTTGCTGGATGGGGAGCAGTCCCTGCTGGTTTCAGTGAGAACAGTGCCTGCTTTGAGGTAGGATTTGTCCCCAGGTATTTTCCTTAGTTTTATGAACTCCTGAAAGGAATATCATGCTATCTAGGAAGAACCTGGTTCTCTGAGTGCTCAGTTTGCAATTTGGGGAGAGAAACTGGTGGGTGAAGGAACCTTTTCTCCCTGTGTGGGTAGAACAGACAGGGCTTTGGGTTAAAACCAGCTACTCCTTAGGGATTGTGCTGTTTTCCTCCTTCTTCCCATCCAAGCTGCATGAGAGGTACATGGAATCACTGCCTGAGGGAATCCCCAGTAGATTCCAGCCCCTCCAGCTCCTTTGGGAGCAGGGGTTTGTCATGGATATTTCACTGTGGAGTGCAGGTTCCTGTTTCTATTTCCCTGCTGTTTGGGATCGAGTGCCTGTGTTGCTTTTTTGGCCCGTTTTTGTCCTGGTAGGGAAGTTATTTCAGCATCCCTCTACAGTGGAGTCATCTGGAAACATCCCTGCTCCCCAGGCAGCTCATTAGCATCCAGCATTACGTGGTGCTGGCTCGGGGCTGAGCCATCCCTGGTGCCAAGGCACGAGAGGAGAGAAAATACAGCTAAAAGTTCCTGGGTCGAGATAAGGAATGGGAGAGATAAGAAGTAGGGGAGATAAGGAAGGGGAGAGAAAACTCACTAAATACCATCACGGGCAAAGCACACTCAACTCAGGGGTATCAGTTTAATTTATCCCTTATAAAAACAGACCAGGGTAATGAGAAATGGAATCAATCTTAAATAACACCTTCCCTCACCCTTCCCTCCTTCTCAAGGGGGAAGCAACATGGGGGAAGCTTTTGAAAAAAGCCACCCCTGTACCCTCCCACCACCAAAACCTGGCCATGCAAACCCAAACAATCCACCAGGAGGGCAAGCCAGTGCAGGCAGGAGCCATTGGCCTTCTTGGTCACCAAGGCACACTGTCACAGACATCTTTTCATGTAAAATCCTTCCCTTAGGATTTTTTCTTCCTAAGAAGCTGAGAGGCCTCAGGGACAAAATGTAAACAATGATTATCTGCTGCTGTGGAATGCAACAGGTAGATTTTTGATTAGCCCATCTTGGTTGTTTATAATTAATGGCCAGTCACAGCTCAGCTGGCTCAGACAGAGAGTCTGAGACAGAGCTTTTGTTATCATTCTTTCCTATTCTATCCTTAGCCAGCCTTCTGATGAAGTCCTTTCTATTCTTTTAGTATACTTTTAATGTAATATATATTATAAAATAATAACCTAAGCCTTCTGTTATCATCTTTATCTGTTATCATCTTTATCTGTTATCATCTTTATCTGTTATCATCTTTATCTGTTATCATCTGCCTTTTGTTATCATTCTTTTTTTTTCTATTCTTAGTGTAGAATCTTCTGAGAACCTTTTCTTCTATTCTTTTAGTGTAGTTTTAATGTAATATACACCATAAAATAATAAATCAAGCCTTCTGTAGCATGGAGTCAGATCCTCATCTCTTCCCTCATCCTAACACCCCTGTGACCACCATCACAGCACATTGCTGGCTCACATTCAACCAGCTGTCAACCAGCACCCCCAGATCCCTTTCCAAGGGGATGGGCAGGTTCCAGAGGTTCTCCCTCCGTGTCCCTCAGCCTCATCCCTTGCCATTGCCACCCTTCTGTCCCTGGCGCAGGTACGGCGCGGACGTGGACGTGAACCACCAGCCGGCGTCGCGCGGGCCGGGGCAGGCGCTGCGGCCGCTGACCACGCTGGTGGTGTGCCCCCTGTACATCAGCGCTGCCTACCACAACCTGCCCTGCTTCCGCCTGCTGCTCCAGGCTGGAGCCGACCCGGATTTCAACTGCTGCGGGCCCATCAACGTGCAGGGCTTCTCGCGGGGCTCGCCCGTGTGCGTGCTGGACGCCGTGCTGCGGCACGGCTGCGAGCCCGCCTTCGTGCGCCTGCTCGTCGACTTCGGGGCCGATCTCAACCTCGTCAAGGTGGAGGCCCTGGGGCTCGAGGCCACAGGGAGGGTCAAGGTGAACGCCGAGGCGCTGGAGGTGTTCAAAGAGGCGAGGGGTGAGTGGGGTTGGGGTCCCCGGAGCTGGGAGAGCGCTTTGGAGGGGTTGTTTGAGCTGGTGGGGTGGGTGTTGGTGTCCTCACTTCAAGTCCTCACTCCCCCCACTTCAGTGGGGTCTAACAAGCTGACAAACAAAGCATTAATGACTTCTCCTCTCCCTCCTTTTCCCCTGTTGCATTTTGTACCTTCACATGGTGTTTTCCCCTCTTGAGTCCTTCAGCAGCCCAACCTCTGTTACTCCGCCTTTTTCATCTCTTCCATTGCCTTTTCCAAGGCATAGGGCTCCTATCTGAGCTGGGTTTTGGAGCTGTGGATCACCAGCTCTCCAGAGCCACACAGGTGTGCCCCAGCTGTTCCTGTGTGACCCTGGGCTCTGGATCCAGGAGGGAGTTTGGTCTGGACAGACTGGTTGGGAAGGAAAGCCACAAACAGTGGTAAAAAGGGGCAGAAGGAAGCTCAGATGGAGATTAAATACCTTGGACACCCATCTGGTGAAGGCCACAGCTTGGCACCAGGGATGCAAGTGGGGTTTCCCTCTTGAACTCCAGAGAAATTTCAAAGGGGTTCAGGCTGTGGGATACAATTCACATCCCCAGATTACTCAGCTTTGCATGGGTCTGGTTTTCAAATCTGCCTGGGATTCTGAGGAGGGAGGCTCACAGAAGCTGGAGTTCCATTAGGCCTGGGTTTAGGAGGCAAATGGGGCTCCTCAGGTGGAGCATATGGGATAAGGAGTGATGCCATGGAGGTCCAGTTCCTGAATCAACATGGGCATCACCATGTTGATTCAGTAACATGTTGATTCACACCATCCCTGTGCTGGAAGAGCTCTCCATGGGCAAAGGAAACCCTCAAAAGAAAGTTGGGATAAGGCCTGAGCTGGCCGTCAGTGCTGTTGACATAATTTTAAAATGATCCAAATAGAACGGTGGAGTTGGAAGGGATCCACAGGGATCATCCAGCCCAGCCCCTGGCCCTGCACAGACCCCCCAACAATCCCACCCTGAGAGTGTTGTCCAAACACTCCTGGAGCTCTTGAGGCTGTACCCATTCCCTGGGGGAGCCTGGTCATGGCCCAGCTCCCTCTGGGGGAAAAACCTTTTCCTAAAATCCAACCTAAACCCCCCTGGCACAGCTCCAGCCACTCCCTCAGGTCCTGCTGTGGGCTTGGCATCCATGGTCTCCAGCTCTTCCAGCCTGCCATGCAGTTGGAAATCTGCTCCAAACCCAGGAGCTCTGACCTCCTCAGGAGGCAGGATTTGTGCACCTCCCTCCCTGCCTCCATGTTGCTGTTCTCCCTCTCTGTTTGCCCAGTAATTCCTTCCTCCTTTCCTGATCTGCTTCCCTGTGTTTTTCCTTGCAGGCCGCGCCCGGAGCCTCTTGTCTCTGTGCCGCATAGCTGTGCGGAGAATCCTTGGCAAATCCCGCCTGGATCTGATCCACAGCCTTCCCATCCCCGACCCCATTAAACAATTTTTACTCCATGAAAACAGTTAAAGGACGGCTGGCTGCTTTTGGGGACAGTTTGACTTGGTAAATGAGTGCCCTGACAGAGCCAGGTGCCAATCCTGCCTCTTTTTCCTTCATGGAGTGCACATAATTCCCTGCTCCTGTGGATTGTTTTTTCTCCTCCAGATTTAGGGTGCAGTGATTCAGTGTCTTATCTCCTTGGGGAGAGGCTGCTAAACGTGTGTGGGTGTTGCTGGAGCAAATACAATATATCCTGTAGCTGTTGGCAAATGTGTAACCTCTGTTACTGATCTGTGTCACACACACACACACACTTGGGGTCTCTGTGGCGTTTCTGTGTGGGGAAAGTGTGCCTACTTCAGTACTTTTCCCATCACAGCACATAAAACCAGAAGTTCCTGCCTACATTTTACTCCATATCCCATGATAAGAGCAGAGAAAACCCACCCAGATCCACATAACGTGTCTGGGTTTTTTGCATCGTGGAAAAGGGAGGAAAAAGGGGTTTATTTTGAGGAGTTGGGAGATTTTGTGCTTCTAATCACAGTGTTGCATCCAGCAGCCTGGGCTCCTTTGACTTCCAGTGCCTCTTCATGCCACAAACTCCCAGAAGAGTTGTTCTGCAGGGAATCAGCAGCCTTTTGTTGGGATCTCAGGGTCAGCCAGTGATGTGCTCAGTGCAGAGGAATCCTTGTCAAAACAGCAACTTCAGAAGGATAGAGATGGTGATGCCTTAGGATCTTGGGAAAAATCTCAGGTGATAATTGGTACTTGCTTTAACTTTTCTGATTCAAGTAAAGTCACTGTGTTATAAGTTAATTTTTTTTTTGGATGATTTTTCTTTGCTAGCTCTTCTTGCTATGCTCATCCAGCTGGCAAAGGCAATTTTCCACATGTGACCTTAAAGATCAGCTTGGTTTGGGTTGGAAGACACCTTAAAGCTCACCCGGGTCATGGGCAGGGACACCTTCCACTATCCTGGGTTGCTCCAAGCCCTGTCCCTGGACCCTGTGAGTTCACCCTGTAGGCCTCAACGTTGGTTCCAAAATGTTCTTTTCCCAAAGGTATAAATAAATGCAAAAGTCAACCAAAGCAGAGGGTATTTCCAGACCTTCTCCAGGTGAGGTGCAGTGGAGTGGAGCTGTGGGCAGGTGAGGAGGGGCAGTTCTGCACCGTTCCCTTCCCAGGCCTGCAGCTGGTTTTGGTTTTCCCAGTGCTGGCAGCGAGTTGTGCACTGGCTTTATAGAGGTGTGAACATGCCTGGGAGATGCAAACAGGTTGTAAAGCCTCTTGGCACCTGGCTGGGGGATCCATAATGGTTTGCAGGAGCTCACTGTGCTCCTGAGGCAGAAAATGAGATGGGCTGGCTTGAGAAAGTGCCACGGGAACAGCTTTTGGGGTTGGCTTTTCCCTGAGGATTTTTAGTTGGTTTGTAAATGGGGTGAAGGTGGTAGGATGGATGTGGGGAGAGCTGGAAGGACTCACAAGGATCACCCAGTCCAGCTCCTGGCCCTGCACAGACAGCCCAACAATCCCACCCTGTGCACCCCTGAGGGCATTGTCCAAATGCTCCTGGAGCTCTGGCAGCCTTGGGGCTGGGACCATTCCCTGTTCCTGTGGTCAGCCCCACTCTGGGTGGTGGTTCCTCCTGAAATGAGCTGCACTGAGTGAGCTGATATTCCTCTGTGGGAATGTCAGAGGGTGGCCCAAAGAAATTGAGAGGATGGACTCAACTCAGTGCTTGATGTAAGTCTGGTCTGTAATTAAAGCTGAGCCTGTTACAATGTTAATTAGAGATTCCATCCAAAGGATTCCCTTGAGCATGGATCTCTCCAGGTCTAAGGATGGTTCTCCCAGCCCAGCAGCAAACCAGCCTGAGGCTCATCAGTGGCTTGGAGATACAGAATCAAGGCTTTGGAGTGCCTGGATCATCCATCCAACTTCCATCTTCACTGAGGGACTTTGCCTCTGGAAATGGCCAAACCTTTGGCTTGAGGGCCTGGAATGAGTCCAACCTGGGCACAACTCACATGAAATTAAGCTGTAAGTGCACAGGATTCTGTTGGAATGAAGTCCCTGTGGAGATTGGTTGCTGTGGCTACTTAAACCCAGCTTTGCTGAGCTGCTTAGTACACAGAGAATTTGGAATTTTCACTGTAGAGAGATAATAATCTTGAAATAGATTCAGGATATTCATAGACTTTCTGTCCTATAGGGCAAAACCCTACATTCTGTGCCTTACCCTGTCCTTTTAAACCCAGGAAACAATAGTCTTGCTGTATAAAATCTCAATAATTGATGCCTTTCTATCCTTTCACACTATATAAACAGCATTTCTTTTTGCTTTAACTTAGACTTCACCATTCTCTCCTATGCAGCAAAGCAATCTATTTTGTACAGGTGTTTTTTTCCCATGTTGTCCATGGGACATGCTCAGATAATTGAGTGAGTAAAAATTGAGTTTTGTGAAGCTGTGGGTGGGAAATACATCCCATCCATTGAAAAATGCCCATTATATTTGTGCAGTACATATAAAGTCTGTATGGCCTGGCCTTGCTGGAAGCTTGAATGAGCCAGGATAAGAAGATTTGACAAATGCTTGAAGAACAAAACCAGGTCTGGAATCATCCAAGCTGCTCCAAAGCTGTCCTTTCACATTGGTTTTCTTGGTTTTGTTGCTAGGGGAGAATTTCCAGGGCACGGGATGCAAATTGAATTTCCTGCTCATTTTGCAAAGGGTGGGGGAAAGGCATCTGTTGGGTTGAAGTGGTTTTTTTGTTGGTTTTGGAGCTTTGTTTGTTTGTTTGTTTCTTGTTATTCAATCCCTGGAGTCAAGTAAAGCCCTTTGTACCCCAACTTGAGTTACAGTACCTTTTTAGCCCTTCCTCTTCCAGTGAAGAAAACTGGGACAAAATGCCACTTCCAGCAGTGCCCAGCAGTGCCTGTTGGCTTTTCCCAGGGTCAGAATGGTTTGGGATCAGACCTGAGAGCAGGTGGATCCACCTGCAGCCCAAAAAAGGAGCAGGATGGCTCTGGATTTGGGAAAGGCTGGATCCTGCCGGCCTCTCCCTGTGCTGTAGCCACTGGAGGGGGCCGGAGAACCGCGGTCCCTGCCGGGGGTTACAGGGACAGCGCCGCTGCCACCTCCTGCCTTGCCCCTCCTGGGCCATGTTCAGGACATCCTGAATTTTTTTCCACCTTCACACCGGGCTGAAGAAGGCTTTTTAAACCTCTCATTCCTGCCCCTGCTCCCTTGGTCGCTCTGGAAATGCAGCTCCTCAGTTTGTCTTGGCATGCAAGTAGATGTAATTCCTCAAAATATTTTTTAGATTTTTTTTTTTAAATTTTGTGGCATTTTCACTGGAAAACTCCCTACAAGCTTGAGTTCTGCTGGTTGCTGTGTTTTTGCTGAGGATTAGCATGTGTACCTGAGGATTTAGTCCATGCAGCTGCCTCCAGGCAAGGGCACAGTCCCTTTTTTAGGATTCCTGCTTTTTTCACTCAGGAGATGTTTGTCTGATCTGCTGCCAGTGTTTCCTCTGAAGGCAAAACCAGAGTTTTTCCTGAATTGGAAGAAAAGGTTCAAATGGTCTGGAATTATGGTGATGAAAAACAAAACCAAACAAGCCTTAATCTTAAATTTTAACACTTCCAGCCTTGATATTATTCTAATTTGGAGTGTCTCCCTCCTGCCTCTTCATGCATGTCCCCCCAGGCCACCCCAAATTGGTACCCACAATTCAGTGACATCATTTCTGTGCTGCAGCTTGGAACTGGAAATTTATCCTCAAACAGGAGAGATCTGTGTGTCTGAGCTGCCATTTTGGGGACAATAAATGTGGAATTGTTTAAAGGAATTGAGTGTTATTTACTTGTGCCCTTCAGGACAGACAAGCTGTGATTTCTGGTCCCCTCTCACTGAATTTCCTGTGTGACAGACTCACCTGAGAGCCTCTCCTTGCTTTTATAACAGCATTGCAACATGTTCCTTATTACTCACCCTCCTTAATCTCATTCTGAGATCTGCAGCAGCGAGGAAAATATTTCTTCTTGTGCTGTGTGATGCCCAAATATTCACTCTGGGCTATGAGAGCTGACCAAATCTCTGGCAGTCTCAAAGCATTTCCTCTAGGATCTGTTGTTCCCACTCCCCAGGCAATGCTGGGGAAGCCCCAAGTTATTTAACTTTTTATTGTTGTTGTTCTCCATCAGCTCCTCCTGCTTTGTCTACCTTCCCAGAAGAGCTCTTTGTGACCCCTGCAACTTGCAACCATGAAGAAAAAGAAAGAAAAATGTTGTGAAAGGAAAAGAAGGAAAAGGTTCTTGTTGCCCCAGGATCCCTGGAAGTGTCCAAGGCCAGGTTGGAAAGGGCTTGGAGCAGCCTGGGATAGGGGAAGTTGTCCCTGCCCATGGCAGGGATGGAATGGGATGGGCTTTAAGGTCCCTTCCCACCCAAACTTTCTGGGATTTCATGGAGAGGGCAGTGGCTGCCCAACCCTTCCCAGCCCTGCACAGTGACAGGAGGCTGCAGCCCCCACAGAGCTCATCCAGCACCTTTCCCATTCTTCTCTCTGCATCCAGCACCTTTTCCATTCTCCCACTTGCATCCAGCACCTTTCCTATTTTTGCCTTTGTATCTTGCACCTTTCCTGTTCTCCCACCTGCATCCAGCAGCTTTTCCATTCTTCTTTCTGCATCCAGCACCTTTCCCATTCTCCCACCTGCATCCAGCATCTTTCCCGTTCTTCCCTTTGCATCCAGCACTTTTCCCATTCTCCCACCTGCATCCAGCACCTTTCCCATTCTCCCACCTGCATCCAGCACCTTTCCCATTCCCCCACCTGCATCCAGCACCTTTCCCATTCTTCTCTCTGCATCCAGCACCTTTCCCATTCCCCCACCTGCATCCAGCTCCTTTCCCATTCCCCCACCTGCATCCAGCACCTTTCCCATTCCCCCACCAGCATACAGCACCTTTCCTATATTTCCCTCTGCATCCCTCACTTCTCCCTGCCCCAGCCCACATGCCCTGCTCTGTTTTCCCCCTCTTTTCACGTGTTTTGCTGTTCCCATTGTTGGTGCCTGGCAGAGGGCTGCAGTGTGCTGTTGTTTACAGGAAAGTGCTCTTTGTTTCCCCGGCCTGGAGCATCTGGTGTTTGTGAGAGGCACGGGCGCAGCTTTCCAGCAGAAACTCAGCCAGCCCCAGCCTGCCTGCCCAGGAGTCCACGTGTGCCACCACAGCCTTGCTCCTAAAAAGGCTCTAAAAACTCCAAAGTGGGACAAGCCAGCCTTGGAGCAGCCTCGTGGAAGGTGCCCCTGCTCACGGCAGGGCGTAGAACAGGACGGGCTTTTAGATCTTTTCCATCCCACTGCGCTCTGTGATCCCACGATCCAGCACGGAGAGATAAATGAAGGCAGGATGGGTAGGATGGAGCAGCAGAGCTTTGTTGATTTATGGCTCCAGCCATCCCCCCTCACCAAGGCATCAGGATGATGGACGAGCCGTGCACGCTCTCCTCCCCGTGGCACAGGCTGTCCATGAGCTTTCCAAGCATACCAGGGTGAGGTGATGCTTGCAGACACGGCATTCCCGTTGATGGCGCCTTTCCACAATCAGCTGAAAGCTGCTCGGGGAATTTGGGAAGCTGGGCTCCAGCCATGATCTGCTTGGCCAACCCTGCTCTTGCCTTTCATTTTAATAATTTGGCGACATCCATTTATTTTAACGTTTCGCAAAAGCGGGGCCTGCGTTTCCTCAGAGAAAATGAGAGTTGAAGGATGGTAAAATGCCTCCATAAATTGGAAGTTAAATTAAGGAACAGCTTTTAGAGCACTGAGTGCTGTTAGCCCCACGTTGTGGTGTCACTCACAGCATTGAGAGCCTGTGGTGTACCCATTGGAGGCACGGGAGATTTAGGAGGCACATGGAGTGGGCTGGATTGTTTGTTGAGTGTTTCTGAGCCTGCTTTTGTTTGCAGTTGGGATGTATTCATATGTTCACCCCCTGTTTCACTTCCTACACGATGCAGTTTTTACCAAAACTTTCTTTTTTGGGGGATAATTTTAGCTGTTGGGCATTTTGTATCAGTGTGGGAACAACTTCTGGAATTTTTATCCTTTTGATCTTATCTTTACACAAGGAGTGTTTACAGGGACCTGGAGTGCCAGGACAGGGGGGAATGGCTTCCCACTGCCAGGGGGCAGGGAGAGATGGGATATTGGGAAGGAATTCTTTCCTGTGAGACTGAGGAGGCCCTGAGGTTGCTCAGAGAAGCTGTGGCTGTCCCTGGATCCCTGAGGTATCCAAGGGCAGGCTGGACAGGTTTGGAGCACCCTGGGATAGTGGAAGGTACCTGTGGTGCCTGAACATTCACCTCCAGGTCCACCTTACTGAGCTGGAAAGGAATTTGGCTTTGTGATAAATAGGTTGTAAGACTGTTGTCTGAAGATGTTCAAGGCTTTACCTTCATCCAAGCAGCCAATAAATCTGATAAATACCATTAGGCAAGCAGGAATTCCCAGTTGTCCTAAATTCCATTTAGTATCAGGTCCTTTAATTACCAACCTCCATTAGTGCAAACTTTCTCCAGGCCGAAGCATTCTGGAATCCCAGAGGGATTTGATGGGCTGGAGAGGACCTTAGAGCCCATCTCTTGCCATGGGCCAGCTGTAAGATCTGACCATTGAGAGCTATTTTTGACCCAGCAGCCCGAGACACTGTCTGGTCCCTTTTGCTGGGAGTTGTTCTTGCTGGGTGTTCAGCAGATTTTGGGCTGGATCCATCAACTTTCAGCTCAGTGATAACCCGGGATATTTCATGCACAGTGGACCGTGAAGGATGCAGGGATGTCAGCAGAAGCCATTGTGCCAACACAAACAAGGCCAGGAAGTTTTACTGTTCCCATAGCTGGGAATCTTGTTCCTCTTCCCTCTGTGGATGTTCTGTGCATCGAGAGAGGCCAAAAGGTGCAGGTAAACATAAATCCCTTATTTCTGTGCTATCCAAAGACAAAAAAACAGGAGAATTAGAGATTATTTGTACATTCAGACTTCTGGAACTCTGAGCTTTGTGCTGCTGTGAACAGCTGCAGGTTTGTTCTTGCTTCCCACAAGAGAGCATTCAAAATGCCATGGTGAAAATGCATCACGTCCACTCTGAACCAGCACAGAATTCACTGGGAAGCCTTGGCTGGACTTTCACTTTGGTTCCCAACTGGTGTCCATCCAGCTAAAGGAAAAACTCTTCCCCAGAGGGTGCTGGGCACTGCCTAGGCTCCCCAGGGAATGGTCATAACCCTGAGGCTGCCAGAGCTCCAGAAGCATTTGGACACTGCTCTCAGGGATGCACAGGGTGGGATTGTTGGGCTGTCTGTGCAGGGCCAGGGGTTGGATCCATGATCCTTGTGGGTCCCTTCCAGCTCTGGAGATTCCATGGTTCTTTTCCCGGGCACTAAAAATGCTCTCCCAGCTTTGAAGTGCCCGATCTGGTTAGCAGGGGTCAGATGTTGGAACGTAGCTGAGGGTATTGCATGGGCTGATTAAAGCAAGGCATCTGGCATGGATGTCCTCCTGCAGATAGGTTTCCATGGAAAACAGTTCCCATGCCGTGAATGTCACCCGAGGATTAGATTACAAATCAAATGGATCTTGTCTGCTTCCTGAGACCACCATTCCTCCCAGATGGAGCTGGGTCCACAGCCCAGAGTACTGCTCAGGGGTCAGGCCCACAGCTCCCTCCTCCTGATGGGATTCTCCGTGTCCCTGTGCAGGTGGCTCCATCAGTTCATCACCATTTTGCCTTCCCAGTGTCCAAAGCTGCCTCTTGGCTTCCTCTGCATCCCACACGGGGGATGGAGCCATGAGCTCTCCAGCTCAATGTGGCTCAGATCCCATGGGAACATCCAAGCCTGGGCACAGCCAGACCCATTTTCTCCTTGAACTCAGGGTTTTTCCATCACATCTCTGTGCCCAGACTCCCCGAGTCCAGGCTGGTTGCTGTGGATGAGTGCCACGTCTGGTGGCTGTGATTCACCCCGGCGTGCGGGAAGTCCAACCCAGCGATTCATTTCCCTGCAGCTGCCGAGCACTGACGTTGGTTTAGCCCCACTGGGGACAGGGAGAGAGGATTTTTCACCAAATGGCCCCGAATGCTGAAGTCCCCACGTGTTTCAGCTCTTACTCACCCTCTCCTAGCAGCAGAAGTAGCTGCTCAAAAGATGGGTCAGAGCCTCCCTTCGTGCAAGGTGACGTCGCCCGCTGGAGAAGCAAAACCAGTTTGTACCAGAAGATTTTAATGGGTTCAGGACTTCCAAAGCCCTGTGAGAAACTGGACCCGGGCAAACTTTATTGCTGCACCTTTCACTCTTGATTTTGCCCCTCTGTTCACCTGCAAAGTTAACAAGGAGCCGTGGATTGTGGGCACTTCAAGTTCTGAGTGGCCTGGGCACAGCAGGTGCCCAAGCAGCACTGAGAACCCCACGCTGCAGCACAGAACCAGAGCACAGAGGGGCCCTGGGCTTTTTGGGTCTCCAGGCAGATGAGGGACAGGCAGAACTTGATTTTTGGGTATGTTGTGGCTCATGGGACTTGCGTCAGGCTGCAATTCAGCAGGAGCCAGTCTCTTGCCGGTGCTGCCAAGATCCAGGAGTTAATTCTTATTCCATGAGAAGGCCAGAGCTTGCATCCAGCCAGTTCCCTGGGGTGCAGAGAAAGAAACGCTCTGAGAAATAAACACAGACACAAACAAACACCAGACTTGGCGTGCGGCTTCGCAGGCAATGGGAATATCTTTTAGATTCCTGCCGAGGTAATTGGCCTGCAAGGAAGCTTCCCCGCTCTGCCCTTTGGCTCCTGGCGAGGCTCTGCTTGCCAAAATGCTTTGTGGTCCCTTGAGCCGTGCCTGGGCTGGACTCTGTTCTTCTGCCCAGCCCAGCCCAGCCCAGTGCTCTCCCGCGTGCTCGCCCTGTTCCTGGTCTAACCTATTCCCAGGGATGTGCTCTGAGCCTCCTTCCCAGGAGCCCCACCCTCTTCTCCTGCATTTTATTCCCATTCTTGGTGCTCCTCACAATAAAGCTCTCCCCAAATCTTCCTTGCTCCTGCTGAGGGTGCCCTTTCTGTGGGGTCTTGCCCGTGTTGCTGGGGTAGGATCTGATCCCGTGATCCCACCTGGCTCTTCCCCCCTGAGCCTTCATTGCATTGCTCCACTCCTTCCTGGACATCCAAACCCAAATCCCTGATCTAACCTGCACTGAATAATGCACCAGAGCCTGGATGCTGTACCCTCCTCTGCAAGGTAAACATGCCAGTGTTTTCCAGGCTTTCAGAAATCATGGGAATGTGGAGAATCCCATACCTGACAAACCCCATTTTTCTGAGCTGCTGTCTTTCCCCCCACCCACTTTCCTTTGGGTTCCTACAGCTTTGCAACTGTTTTTGGAGCTCTAAAATGCTGCCAAATTTTCTCCTGGATCAGAAGGGAGAGGAACTTTGCTCCATAGGCCCCAGATTGCAGGGTGGAAGCAGGTGGAGCTCAGCAGGGCTCTGTCATTCCATGTGGGAAGCATCCCTGGCATGTGGTGGGCTGGGTTCTATTGGTGAAGCTCATTTCAAAATCCCATTTCCAGTGTAAATGGAAGCTTGACCAAGAAAAATAGATTTTTAAGTGGGAATAAAAAGCACTGAGCTGTGCAGGGTCTAATAAATACTCACTTTGGGAAACCAATGGCTGGTTTGCAGCTTAGGCTGGGGATGCTTTTAAAAAATCCATCATTCACTCACAGTGAAAGGCAGTTTAATTCTCAGGGATTCTCCTTCAGGCAGGGACAGTTTTTCCTCAGGATCCTCTCTGCATCCCCAAAGCTTGACCTTGCTTCATGCCAAGCAGGGAAAGTGACACCCTATGGTTTTTGAATCACAAATGGAAAATCCATACTGTTTTGGAATAAACAGTGCTGGCCATTAGAGAGTCTATTTGGTTACCATTTGGTTACAACTGCATAAGGAACAGCTCCAGTGGAAAAAAAAAAGAAAAAAAAGAAAAAAAAGAGGCAGCAGTAACAGTCAATCGTCACTTTTTTTTTTCCTCCCTGCCTGGAAAACTTGGAATTTTATGGCCTAAGAGCCACAAATTAGAATTGCAGGCAACAGATAAAGCTTGGCTATAAATCCAGCTAATGCCAGTGCCTGCTGGCAGCTGCAAGGTTTGTTAAAGTGCCCCCCATCAAAACGGGCCTGAAGGGGATCTTTCCCACCAGCCAGGATCACCAGGTGGGTCTGGATCCCTTTGGAAGCACGGAGCATCCTTGGTGCAGCAGGGACAGAAGAGGAGGCTGCTGCTCCTGTGCTCAGCACCTGCCACCCCAGGAGGCTCCTGCAGCCTTTCCCCCAAAACTGTCCTTTTCCTTCTTTCTTTCTTTCCTTCTTTCTTTCTTTCCTTCTTTCCTTCTTTCCTTCTTTCCTTCCTGGAGTCCTTCCTGGAGTCCTTCCTGGAGTCCTTCCTTCCTGGAATCCTTCCTTCCTGGAGTCCTTCCTTCCGGGAGTCCTTCCTGGAGTCCTTCCTTCCTGGAGTCCTTCCTGAAGTCCTTTCTTCCTGGAGTCCTTCCTTCCTGGAATCCTTCCTTCCTGGAGTCCTTCCTTCCGGGAGTCCTTCCTGGAGTCCTTTCTTCCTGGAGTCCTTCCTGAAGTCCTTCCTTCCTGGAGTCCTTCCTGGAGTCCTTCCTTCCTTCCTTCCTGGAGTCTTTCCTTCCTGGAGTCCTTCCTTCCTTCCTTCCTTCCTGGAGTCCTTCCTTCCTTCCTTCCTGAAGTCCTTCCTGAAGTCTTTCCTTCCTCAGGAAAGGGGATTTCTTGGCCATGTCTCCAGAAGATGAACCCCTGTGCCTGTTTGTCCTTGCTCACAGGGCATTGTCCCTTCTCTCTGGCTGTGGCTGCACTCCCAGCTCTCCCTCAGGCCACGCTGCAGCAGCAGGATGCTGCCCTCTCCGAGTTCAATCCACAGGGGCTGGGACCAGCCCTCAGGATGGAAAAAATGCTCCAGACATCCCAGACTGGAGTGAATTGCTCAAAGATGCTGAGCTGGGCTGCCAAGTCTCCCAGAGCTTCTCCAGAAGGATCCAGGACCTCCAGCACATCTGTCTGGAGTAACCCCGGGCACGGCGCTCCCATCTTCAGGAAGGAACCCAAAAAGTCTCAGCTTGGATGTTTCAGTGCCCACCCCTGGTGTTTGTTCATGGCTAGGGCTGCTTCCAACAGGAAACAGGAACAGCCTCAGGCAGTGGCTGCTGTTCCAGGAGCCAAGAGAGGGCAGGAATGGCTGTGCCACCATTCAGGATGTCTGGGACATCACATCTGGGAGCCTGTGAGGTCTCAGTCTGAGTCAGTGCAAGGCCACGCTCTGAGCAGCAGAGAGAATTTGGGCTTTTCCATTCCTGCTTGGGCACTTTCAGAGGTTCTTAAATGTCTGTGGTGTCAGGGGAATGTGTGTTCCTAAATCACTGATGGGCATTGGGAAGACCTGTCACCTCCCAAACCATCAGGACAATTGTCTGAGCTGATGGTTTTGTTGTGGACCGTGCAGGGGGGACTTTGGACAACAGTCAGGACATAGGGAATGGCTTCCCACTGCTGGAGGGCAGGGATAGGTGGGATATTGGGAATTGGGAATTGTTCCCTGTGAGGCCCAGAGCAGCTGTGGCTGCCCCTGGATCCCTGGGAATGTCCAAGGCCAGGTTGGACACTGAGGCTGGGAGTACCCTGGGATTGTGGAAGGTGTCCCTGCCATGGCAGGAGTGGAATGGGATGAGCTTTAAGGTCCTTCCATCCCAAACCACTCTGGGATTCTGTGATTGTGTGTGCAGTCCTGCTGGTTTGTCCTGAAGGGCAGCAGCATCTTTGCCCAGCTGGGGAGCCTGCAGAATAATTTTCCTTGGATGTTCACAGACATCAGACAAGGATGCCCGGGACATGAGGGGAACCTTGAGTCCTCACGTCCTGCCTTGGGCTTGTCAAGCCACCAGTTCTGTTGCTCACCAGCACTCCTGGACTCCTGAGATCCCTTCCAGATTGAAGGCAGAACTTCCAAGGGGCACAGAGCCATTTCAGAGCAGCCCAGGATCATTCTTAAATCGATTTACTTACAAAAAATGAGAAAGAAATGGGCTTTTTTCCCTTGTTTTCCATGCCAGCATCATTGATGGAGTATGGTGTACAGGGAAATGTATTTCCTAAACTTCCAGGATATCTTTTAATTTTTTTTTTATTAGAGTAATTCCTGGACAGCACTCAGGATTTGAAAGACAGATTCAGGAATAAAATCCACACAGGGCCCACAGTGATAAGACCAGTTTTGCTGGTTGACTTGGGAACTAATGCACTGCATGCAATTACACACATCTCTTCCCTTTTTTTTTTTCTTTATTCCCATTAACCATCACCATTAGCATTTGGACTCAAACAAACAAACAAATAAGCCCATTTAAATCCTGGATTTTTTTCCCTTCCCTCCAACCATGAATAATTACAAAATAATCACCAAAATCTGGTTTCGTTTGGCGAACGTTTCCAGGTTTTGTTTTCTTTTTCAATAATCCTGGGTTCCAGCAGTCCCACCACCCCCTTGCTTTTATTTTTTGGGAGGCAATTTCAGCTGGTCACATTCCCTGATGCCTGGCACAGCACGATCAGGGAGCATGTGAGCTTTTTTTAATGTATTTCATCTTGACAGGGAACCTTTTCCCTGCCTTTCCTCACGGCCCGAGCACGCAACTTTTCCGAGAACACGGCCCCAGACTCCAGCCCTGCTGCAAAAGTGGCAACATCTGCTGGCAAAGCAAGTTTGCTCCCACTTAAAATGCTGGCAGGACCTAACAGGGCCTTAAAAAAATTCCTTTAATTGGGCTAATTGCATGTGGTTGGAACCACGTTGAAGCTCAGCTCTGAGTTCAGCGTTTGGTTTATGTGGTTTGGGGTGACGTGAGTTCAGGAAAAAAGCCACCCTGCTTACCTGGTTTCCTTTTCCTTGCCCCCCAGGTTTTTATTTGTGCTTCAGTTTCACCCCAAAGAGAAGGCAAAATTTGCTTCGTTTTGAGCTCAAATGGAACATAACCTGAATTTCATCTTGTTTTCACTCAGTGGGATAAATCCCCTTGGATTGTTTAAATGATGTCCTGTGTAACAGCACTTGCTGTGGAGGGCAAGGAAAGCTTCTGGCAGAGCAGGCAGGAATATCAAACTCAAACAAATGAAGGAATTTTCACCCAGTTGCACTGTGCAGCCTTTCTGTGGAGGCAGGAGCCTGCCTTGTGTCAGCCCCCAGGTGCCCAAAATGAAGATTTTTCCTTGGTTCATTATTGGAAAACCTTAAGATATCATCATGCTACTCAATCCAGGGAAGGTGGGAGGGGGTCCCAACACAGGCTGTGTAATTTCATTGCTGAAAGCACTTCCCTGCCTCTGGGGAGCCTGTTGGGAATAACATCACTTGGCTCATGCTCCTTTGGCAAGGACCTTGTTTTCCCATCAATCCCTTTAAAATGGTTTTAGGATTTTTCCCCAAGATGCTGCTTGCTAATTTTGTGTGTAAGGACACACACACACACAGAGGCAGGAGAAAAGGTGGAGGTTTGGGAGGAGGGAAGGTGGGGAGTTCTGGGGAACTGAGGGAGGGAGGTGGGTTGGGAATGTTGCAGTCTCAGGGTTGAAGGACAGGAGACAGAGGAGAAGGAATATTTGTCATATTTGTCAGGCTCAGGAATACCTATTGCTTTTTGTGGACTCTTTTTCCTGTTTATTTCCCTTGTCTTTTCCCTTTTTTATTTGCCTTGCTGGGACCTCAGGTCTTCCCTTGGTTCCTGGGACTCCAAAAGGGAACCCTTGGCTGGTCCCAAATGAGGGAGGCTTGTTCAGGAGATCCTTTTTGCTCTAACATGGATGTCCCACTCTAGAGGTTGCCAGATCCCAGCTTTTCAGGGAGTAAAAATTGTATTTTAACCCTTCTGAGATGCTGGGGATCTCCCTGTGTTGTATGAGGTCTCCTCTTGTTTCCTTGGAATGTTTCTTGGTTCCTGGGCCTCCAAAGGTGAACCCTTGGCTGGTCCCAAATGTGATCCAGCCAAGAGATCCCTTGTGTTCAAACATAGATACCCCACTGCAGGAGGCTGCCAGATCCCAGATTTTGAGGAAGAAAGATTGCATTTTAATAATTCTGAGGTGTTAGGGCACATCTCCCTGTGTCCTAACAGGCACATGGAAGAGGGAGAGGAAGCATTTATGGGACAAAACATACTCAGGGATATATTTCAAGGTGCTTTCCCAACCCCTGGATACCCAAATTTTGATTTTCCATGGGTTTACCTCATTAGCAGTGCTGGGAGAAGGTTCTCCTGGAATGAGAGGAAGGTTGAATTAAATGAGTATTGAAGCCTTGCAGCCAACGTGGGAATGAGGCCAGTGTCTGGAAGGAAAAATATTATTAATAATTATAGGAAGAAGATGGCCAAAGTCAGAAACGTGTTCTGAACTCCTCCAAAAATAGTACAAAAGAGGTGCCAAACCCAACAAGTGAAGCAAAGATTTGAGGGCAGGGCAAAGTGCTGAGGGAAATTTAAAGGGCGAGAGGAGTCTCAGACAGTGAAACTGTGGCCTCAGGAGCTGAGCTGCCCTCTGGGCTCAGGAGGATCAGAAGGTGACTCTGTGTTGAGGATTGCAATGCAAGATGTTTTCCATTCCCATCTGTATGGCAGATCACCTTTGCCAAGTGGGCAGTTTGCCTTTGAGTGACCACACTCACACCTCCCTGGGAGGGGACATTGCTGATAACAGACTATTGAATGTCCCTGCATGGCTGATAAGAACTAGAACATCCCATGGGGAGATGTGAGCCCAGAGGGAGGAGCCAAGCATTGCTGCCCAGATAGAATCCAGAGGTTTCTGAGACACCAGCACGGCTTTCTCCACGGGATTGCCCAGAGGAACAGCAGCTGCCTCTCCTCCCACTGCATCTTCAGAGGAAGAATCCATCCTTCTCTACAGGACCCCCTTGCTCCAGCAGAGCAACCCCTGACACTGCAGGAGGGCTGAGCCACATTTCCAATGGGACTGCCACCAACAGCCTGACCCACAGGGTGTCAGGCTGGGTTCTGACTCTGGCAGTGTTGTTCTGGTGTCCTGCATTGTTTATTTTATCCTTTAAATTTTTTCCCTTATCTATTAAAGAACTGTTATTTCCTGCTTCCATATTTTTGCCTGAGAGCCCCTTAATTTAAAATTTATAGCAATTTGGAGGGGTGGGGAGGGTTTACATTCTCCATTTACATTTCAGGGGAGGCTCCTGCCTTCCTTAGCAGACTCCTGTCTTTCCAAACCAAGACACTCTGGCTTTCAGGAAGGTGAGCAGCCAGTGTGAGATGTTTGTCCTGAGATGTCAACCCGGGTGACAGATGGGGGCACAAACCTTTCACTCGTGTGGAATGATGGCTCTTCTCTCCTGGTTTTGCTGCTCTGGAGTGAGCTGGGGGGTATCTGGGGTGTTCTGGTTGCCTTTTCAGCTTCAGAAAGGATGAAGAGTTTTGGGACAGGCTTTAAGCGCAGCTACATCCTTAATTTCTGCTTTAAAAATCAAAATAAACCCTATTGATTGATGCTGGTGCCCAGGGCAGCTGCAGTGCTGAATTCCCAGCTCCCATTTCTCCTCCTTCTGGAGCATTTCGAGTTCCTCAGCTGTGCTCTGTTCAATCCCTGGCTCTGGGAGGAAAGGAAGGAGCCCTGACCACACACAGGCTCCAGGCTGCCCTGGAGAGCCCCGGGAGCTTCCCAGCCACCAGCACTGACCCCAAGGACAGCTGTCCAAACAGAGGGACACCTGTGCAGGGAAGGCCAGGGCACCCAGAGACATCCCTGGCTCCAGAGGTGGCTCCCTGAACCTGCCCTTCTCCTTTGATCTTCACCTGAGCAGCCTTTGTTGCTCTGCTTCACCCCATGTTTGTTCTTTCCCAAGCCTGATCTCCCCCTTCTCTCCTCAGCCTGATCTCTGTCCCACCCTGGAATTACTGCCTGGAGCTTTCAAAGGCATCTGAGTGTGAATATTTCTTCCAAACACTCAGCATTCCCCAAGAGGCTTTTCTTTTCCCCATCCCCCTGGGGACCAAACTAGAAGGCAGAGCCACGACTTTTTCTGTATTTTCCTGCCTTTCCCTGTATTTTCCTTCATTTTTCCTGTTTCCAGCTCTATTTTCTCACCTATGGTTTACCCTTCCCTACAGAAGTTGTTGTGTTCTGAAAATCCCTCCTTTGTGTGGGCGCTCCCATTTTCCATCCAAAAAGCAGCTCCCTCAAATGATAAAATGTTTTGGTTTTTTTAAGAAAAGAAAGAGTCAGGAGCTCTTTCTTGCCTCAATCAGACATCCTGGATCAGGGAACACTCCACACATTCGTTCATCCCATTTATACATTAATTTCTGGTTTAGATCTAGCTGAAGTAAGGCACAGTGTGGACATCTGCCTTATTATCCAACAGCAGGTTGAATAAAATAAACCCCCCATGCTCTCTGGGAGAGATATTGGAATAAAGGGATTCCTCAGGCTGGAAAAGAACCTCCAAGGTCACCAAATCCAATCTGTTGACATTGACATAATTTCTTTTTTCCCTCCCTTTTCTCACACATCTATTCAGCATAAAACTGACTTATTCCTGAAATCTCCCTCAGGTTTGACACCTGGAATCTCCCTCCCTTGGATTTTGGGATGACCAAGCCCAGCAACTTTTCCAGAGCTTCTCTAGGCATTGGCTGGGAAGAGCAATCCAGCGTGGAATATGGAATGGGTTGGTTCCTCCAATTTTTAAGGAGAATCCTCCACCCTTTGGTCAAGGTTTGTGTTGTGTGCTCTGCTCCTCTTCAGTGCTGGGAGAGGGAGGCTGTGGGAGCCTGGGATGGGATGGAGGGAGGGGACAGTGGGGATGCAATCCAGGTTTCGATGTGCTGATGGAGATGAGTGATTTCTTATCCTCCTCTCTTCTCCTTTCATCCAGCATTTCTGTCTGCTACACGTGTTCCCCTCTGCACCGTGCCAGAACCTTGACAGAAGGAAAAGGCAGGGAAAGGGTGGGGGAGGGCAAAAAAAAATTTCTGTAAAGTTTGTGTTCTGGAGAGAAAACAGGATTTATCAAAATATTAGCAGAGCACCAGCTGGTGCTGATTAGCAAAGCCCTGGGTGAGAGTTTTCCATTTACCTTGTGCTGTTTTTCTTTCCCTGAGCTGCACATGCTCTTTCCCAAAGCTCCAAGGCTTTGGCCGCTGAGGTTCATCCAGCTTGGAGACCATTTCAGTTCTCAAAAATGCAGAGTCCACCCAAGCTGCACCCAGAAACTGCAGTGTCCATTCACCTGTCCAAGGCTGGTTGGCCTGGGGGATGAAATCCCATCCCTACAGGCTGATTGGATGATGAGGGATGAGATCCCATCCCTACAGGCTGGTTGGATGTGTAGGCATGAAATCCCACCCCTAGAGGCTGTTGGATGATGAAGGATGAAATCCCATCCCTACAGGCTGGTTGGATGATGGGGGATGAAATCCCATCCCTACAGGCGGTTGGATGTGTAGGGATGAGATCCCATCCCTACAGGCTGGTTGGATGGTGGGGGATGAAATCCCATCCCTACAGGCTGGTTGGATGATGAGGGATGAGATCCCATCCCTACAGGCTGGTTGGATGATGGGGGATGAGATCCCATCCCTACAGGCTGGTTGACCTGAAGGATGAGATCCCATCCCTACAGGCTGGTTGGATGATGGGGGATGAAATCCCATCCCTAGAGGCTGTTGGATGATGAAGGATGAAATCCCATCCCTACAGGCTGATTGGATGATGAGGGAGGAAATCCCATCCCTACAGGCTGGTTGGATGATGAGGGGATGAAGTCCCATCCCTACAGACTGGTTGGATGATGGGGGATGAAATCCCATCCCTGTAGGCTGGTTGGATGATGAGGGATGAGATCCATCCCTACAGGCTGGTTGGATGATGAGGGATGAGATCCCATCCCTACAGGCTGGTTGGATGATGGGGGTGAGATCCCGTCCCTACAGGCTGGTTGGATGATGAGGGATGAAATTCCATCCCTACAGGCTGATTGGATGTGTAGGCATGAAATCCCATCCCTACAGGCTGGTTGGCCTGGGGGATGAAATCCCATCCCTGTAGGCTGGTTGGATGATGAGGGATGAGATCCCATCCCTACAGGCTGTTGGATGATGAGGGATGAGATCCCATCCCTACAGGCTGGTTGGATGATGGGGGATGAAATCCCATCCCTACAGGCTGCTGGATGATGGGGGATGAAATCCCATCCCTGTAGGCTGTTGGATGATGGGGGATGAAATCCTATCCCTACAGGCTGGTTGGCCTGGAGGATGAGATCCCATCCCTACAGGCTGGTTGGCCTGGGGGATGAAATCCCATCCCTGTAGGCTGGTTGGATGATGAGGGATGAGATCCCATCCCTACAGGCTGGTTGGATGATGGGGGATGAGATCCCATCCCTACAGGCTGTTGGATGATGGGGGATGAAGGATCACAAGGACTGAAAATGTCCTCACACAACCACTGATGCTCATTAACCAAACATCATGGCTGGGTGATTTTCCCCATGCCCAGCTTGCCAAGGTGCCAGGGGCAGGCTGGATCTGATCCCCAAAGCACTTGAAGGGCCTGGCCACCACCACTCAGCACCTTTTCTTGCAGGAGATGCTGCTGCTGCTGCATCCTGGACTCCAGCCCCGTGCCGGGTTTGTGCAGAGGTGAGGAAAGTATTGCTCATTCATAAATGCGTGTTTTAAGGGATATTATTCCCCAATATTAAAGTAGAACCAGCTTTTAGGAGCAGAGGATAAAGATTTGGCTGGGAACCCCTGTGCTGGAGGACCAATAACTTGGGAATTGCTCTGAAGTGTTTGATCTGTCTCGGGCCAGCAAACGCTGAGCCAGCGCCTGCCGTTAAGTGGAAGTTATTTTCTGCATCCACCAGAGTCCCATAAAACCATTTCCTCTGGGATCCACAGGGACAGCCAGGGCTGCTTTTTTTGGTTGGTTTTTTTTTTTTGCTTTTCTCCCCCAACAATATCAATATGTAAGTGCTGAGGGAAGGAGCACGTGCTGTGTGACAGATTTAGGAGTAGCCTTAGGGCTCCATCACCTCTCTCCAAGAGGCTTTGCCAGAGTGCTGGAATTGCCTCCTATTCATCAGGAGGGAAGGCTGGTTTGGGGATTAACAGGCAGAGCTGGTCCTGCTGGAGTCTTGAAAGGTGGGGAAAAGGGTTTTTTCCTGGGCTGTGGGGGAGCAAAGTGCCCATCCACACAGGAATGGCTCCTCACACGTGATTTTGGGAATCCTTCAGCTGCATTTTAAAGCATAACTGCACCTACTCAGCACCCTCTGGTTCTTCTGGGGTTCCCAAGCCTGTTTGGAGCATATTCAACCCCAAAATATGCAGGATGGGTTGTGCCACTGTCTTTGAGATAATAATCCTGGAGGCCGGGAGTACATAGAATCATAAAATCCCAGAATGGTTTGGGTTGGAAGAGAGAGTTTAAGCTCATCCCATTCCACCCCTGCCATGGGCAGGGACACCTTCTACTGTCCCAGGGTGCTCCAAGCCCCATCCAACCTGGCCTTGGGCACTGCCAGGGATCCAGGGGCAGCCACAGCTGCTCTGGGCACCCTGTGCCAGGGCCTGCCCACCCTGCCAGGGAACAATTCCTAATTCCCAATCCCATCCAGCCCTGCCCTCTGGCAGTGGGAAGCCATTCCCTGTGTCCTGTCCCTCCAGGCCATTGTCCAAAGAGTCCCTCTCAATCTTCCACTCAGCATTTCACCATTCCCTTCAGGAGGGGACTGCTTTGGCAACAAAAAACCAAAGGAGTGATGGGAGAAGTGACACCTCCACCTGCCAAGTGATGCCTTTCACCTCCTGCCTTTGCCTGAGCCAATTTCTTTTTTTTTTTTTTTTGGGATCTGGAAGTCCATTTGCAAAGGCTGAAGGGAAGAAAAACAACCTTCTCCCCCCCTGCACCTAAGTGCTAAAGCAGATCCCAGAGGTGTGAGCAGAGGAGGAGCTGGCAGGAGATCTCGTTCTCCACTTGTGCCTGGGGGCTTTTCCCCTCGGAGCCTCTGGAAGGGCAGCAGGGAAATGATTCCAATCCCAGGCTTTCCAGCTTCCACGCTAATTTAACCCAAAACTGTTTCCTAGTCTCTGACAGGGGAGCAGGGATGAGGTTTGCAGATTGGAAATGGGGCAGGGGGGGAGGTGGAGGAACTGCAAATGATCTCAGCAGCTTTACAGCCATCCCTTTTCCTGGCAGGACATGAGGGAGAGTGTTCCCCCTGCCCCTGGGGTGGAAGGTGGAGGAATGTGAATGCTGGAACACTTCTCAGTGTTTGCCCTGATTGCCTTTCCTCCCCCAGCAGCTTTAGTGGTGCCCATGAATTCAGAGCAAATATTCCCACGTGCATTTTCACCCTCATCCCCAGGGATTGCTGGGTGTCCCAGAGAAGCCACCCATCCATGCTGTGGCAAGCAACCACTGGGTGTCACCTCCACCTGGAGAGAAGAGAAATCTCTGGGAAAAGGTGTGTTTGAGGTGAATGTTTACATGGACTCTCTTTTTTTGGTTTTTTTGGTCACCTGTGCCCCTGTGCAAACACCTTGAGCAGGGGGTGGTCAGCAATCCTTTCTCACTGGAGGCTTCCATCCCATCCACCAGCAGCAGGGATCCTGCCTTTCAGGCTCAGATCTTTCTTCACAACAAAAAATTTGTGCCTCCATTTCCCCCTTCTCCCAAACCTGTTGCCCCTGGCTCATCATTTGCTTTAAAACCTCTGTGTGACACATCAGACCCTCGGGTCACAGGTGCCACCAGTTTTCCAGCAAGGGAAAAGACTAACAGGAGAAATTATTGCCCTCCTGCTGCCCTTGCTGGGATGTCTCCTTTTACATCCTCAGCATTAGGAGAGAGCCACTGAGGGAATAACAACCTCTTGGGGGCAAGAGCTTTTTCTTTGTGGCAAATAAAATTATATCCCATAATACAGGGGGGTCCCATGAAGGGCACTTTGGGGGAGCTTATTAATTAATTAAATTTTTGCACATTAATGAAGTGTTTTGCAGCTGGTCTGATCCCACCATCTCTATGGCAAAATTTTAAGGGTTTTTTTGGGCTGTTGTGACGTTTTTGATGAAATTCCCACTCCAGAGGTGTCTCCCCATGGAGGGGACCATCAGCTTCATGGAGCATCTCTCCATCTCTTCCCCTTCTGAGCCTCTTGCAGTGTGGGGTCACTGACCTGGCTGTCCCTTGGAGTCCTTAGTGCTCCCAAAGAGTTTGGCCCAAGTGCACAACCAGTCCCAAACTGGCTGATTCTGGAGCAGGAACCATCCCATGGTCCCCTCATGGCCAGGGTACCAGCCAGGATTTGAAGCCAGTTCTTACATCTAGAGCCCCTTCCCTGGAAATCAGCTTGGGCAGAGGTAATTTTACCCCAAGGCAATGTGAACTGGTGATTCAATTGAGAAATTGATGTTTCAGAGCAAAAGAGAGGAAATTTGGACTGAGAGAGGGGAAATTCAGACTGAGAGAGGGGAAATTCAGACTGAAGGAGGGGAAATTTAAATAAGATATCAGGAAAATGTTCTTCCCTGTGAGAGTGGGCAGGCCCTGGCACAGAGAAGCTGTGGCTGCCCCTGGATCCCTGGAAATGTCCAAGGCCAGGTTGGATGGGGCTTGAAATGACCTGGGACAGTGGAAGCTGTCACTGCTATAGCAGAGGGAGGAACTGGGTGAGCTTTAAGGTTCCTAAACCAATCTGTAATTCTGTGATTTGTAAAGCATAAAAAGTCCTGTGTGAACCTGCTCCAAAGGGCCAGGATGAGCTTGGACATGGAGGCAGCAGATGCATTTGATTTTTTTTTTTTTTTTTCCTCACTGATTTGCTGCAGGGAAGTCAGAAAAGCACAGTGTTGCTTTGGAACCAAATATTTACATTTTCTCCACATTTCCCAGAAGGCATCAGTGCTTTTCCTGACACAGGGGCACAGGAGAAACAAATGCTCTGTGGTTTGTGGATCTCATGTTTGCCTAAGCACCGTGACATATGTGCCTGTGTGCCTCCACACACACACACACAGAGGAGATATTTTAATTCTCCTGCTTAAATGGAGGGTGGGACACCCTTCAGCACTGCCTTTCTCAGCATATGTGCTCTTAGACTCACTCACTCTTTGTCTCTGCCAATGCCTAAATTGGGAATACTGAGCAGCCACAGCTATGCAGCTCGTGGGGACGCAGGAATTCCTTTGGAGGCAGCGAGTTCTGATCCCTGTGCAAGGGAGGAGAGGAGATTTCTGCCTGTAATGTGCACCATCATGGCCTTGCTTTTGTGAGCACCTCGGGGCAGAAGTGAAGCTTTTCAGCAGAGAGCAGCCAGCAGGTTCAGTGCCACTGTTTGTTTCTGTGTGCATAGGGAGGAAACGCCTGCCTGTGTGGTGGTGACACTGGGTTTGGGGTTTTAGGCCCCAAAAACCCCCAGGAGAAGGTAGGAGGAGGCTGGCAGCCTTCCCAAGGTGTGGCACTTTGCTTTCCTGGTTAAGGTGAGCTCCTCTAGGGACGAGGAGGTGGCAGGGGGGGCTCTGTGCCTGTCCAGGCTCTGCTGTTGTCACAAGGAGCAGCCAGGTGAGCATGGCTGGGAGCCAGGTGGGGCTGGGGAGCAGAGGGAAGGGAAATTCAGCACAAACCCGAGTGGTTTTCCTTGTAAATCATCCCTGGAAGCCAGGGGACAGTGCACTGGGGTGTCCATCACAAGGCACCCATTTGTGACAGGGGTTCTTGGATGAGGGAAGAGATGAGAATGTTGACTCCATGTTTCAGAAGGCTTGGTTTATTGTTTTATTATATATATTACATTAAAACTATACTAAAAGAATAGAAGAAAAGATTTCATCAGAAGGCTAGCTAGGAATAGAATAGGAAAGAATGATAACAAAGGTTTGTGGCTTAGGCCCTGTGTCCAAGCCAGCTGACTGTGATTGGCCATTAATTACAAACATCCAACATGACACCAATCACAGACCCACCTGTTGCATTCCACAGCAGCAGATAATCAATGTTTACATTTTGTTCCTGAGACCTCTCAGCTTCTCAGGAGGAAAAATCCTAAGGAAAGGATTTTTCATGAAAAGATATCTGTGACACCCATTTTATCAAATCCCAGAGTCACTGAGGCTGGAAAAGCCCTCCAAGGCCACTGAGCCCAACCTGTGACTGGTTTTGGTCACCAGCCTGAGCACTGAGTGCCATGTCCAGGCATTCCTTGGAATACAGGCAGCTCCTCACCCCAAGCTCTCATCCAGGAGTACATGGAATGCAGAATTTGTGCAAAAATCCGCTCAGATTTGTTTTGTTTTGGTCACAGACACTATTTTCCACCTCCTGTCCCCATAGTTTTTTAAATCCATCAATTTTTCCTTCGGTTTTTTGTGTGTGTTTTGGGTGTTTTGTTTTGGGTTTTTTTTGGCAATAAAAGCATCAAGCCACACGATCCTCTGGGCAATATTTTGCCAGCCTGCAGTTGCTGAGTGAGAGCTGAGCTGTGCTGTGAGAGCTCCCTGATATTACCCATCACAACAATAAAACTTTGGCAGGCAAGCAAAAAGAAGATATTCACAACTCTCCAACTGGACATTGACTCTCCAGCTGCAAGATTGCTTCCTTTGCTCCAGGGATGAGTCCCACTGGCAGCATCATTTCATTTTTCTGGTGTGTGATGGCACGGAGAAGATTTATTCACTCATTTTGGTGGGAGAGAGGGTGGGTTGCAAAGTGTTGGTGGGGCTAAGACAGCACGGGGTGATGCATTCCACTGATCAGGCAGTGGATTATAACAGAGATGGTGCTCTGGGCATGACTCAGCTGCCTTTGGAAGGGAATTCCATGTTTTTTAGGGGTGCCTGGAGGTCCCTGAAGGAGGTGAGATGGATTGGGGCAGGCAGTGGCTGAGGGCTGTTGCCTTCTGCACCTCCAGCTCCCCATGGCTCACGGCCAGGTCGCCATCAAGGCCTGCATCCCATTTTGGCCCAAAATAATGGCTCAAACTCCTTCCCACCCCACACAGGACCCATCCCCACTCAGCCCTCAGTGCTGAGCCCCCAGGCAGGTTTTGGTGCTTTGTTTTGGGTTTTTTTGGGATTAAAAAAGGCCTTCCTGCCCCTGTTCTGCCCAGCCATGCCCACCCTGCCCATCACCACGCCCTTCCCTCCCTTTTCACCCTGCTGTTTTTGGGGGTGGCTTTCCCTCTGGAAGGCAAAGGGAAGCAAGGGGGTGAAGCCTCAGAGGGGGCACAGCAGCACCCCCAGCCCCAAACCCTGAGTTCCTCCCCCCCCTTCCTGGGGCAGCCGTGGCTAAAGATCAAAGCGCGAGGCAAAAATAGCAAAAAAAGGGGAAGAGCTCGTGGGTTTTGACATCTGGAGGCCAGAAGCAGCTCCTGCTTCAGAGTAGGCAGGAGGTGAAGGAGGAAGGGGAAAAGTGGGTTTACAGGCTCTTTTTTTTTTTTTTTTTTACAAGAATGAAAAACTTTTTTTATAATTTTGTACAGGTTGCTGCTGCTTGAGGGAGTGGTGTCTGTCTTAGGCCACTGCAAGGCCCTAATTGCAGAGTTAGGGGTGCTAAAAGCACTTATAATAAAAGGGTGGGTATTTTCTGGCAGGCAAAACACTGATTTTTCTGTGATGCATCACCTGACAGCCTTATTTTTATTCCAGGGAGTGCAAGGAGCCACCTGGGAAATGTCTGTGCTGCTTGGCTGCATGAAACAGGTGCTGTTGCTTTTGGGGCTGGAGATTTTCAACCATGAGGGTTCAAAAGCCATCCCCCAAATCCAAGGGGACATCCATGTCAGAGCCTTGTTTTTCAAAGGTTTTCACTTCTACACTGTCTGTCTCCAGTTCTTTTGGAAACCCATCCTCTGGACAGCACTGGAGGCAGCACGGGGTGACATTTCCCACAGCAAAATGCAATTTACAGTGGATGAATTGCATCCAGTGTGATGAGTGATTCTGGCCATGGAACAAAATAAAAGTTGGTGGAGGAGAAGGTGAGAAGGGAAACTGACAGTTGTGATTGTCTTCCTTTTAACAGGAAAAGCTCATGGAAGAAATAGAAAATGTCATTTTTGATGAGACAAACTGCTGTCTGATCCCAAGCAGGTTGAGTATCCTTTTATTTTATTTTTTTAATTTTATTTTTTATTAGCTGTTCACTCTGTTGAAGAGTTGGAACTGCCAGGGGGTGTTTTGTGGAGTGACATGTGGCGTGTGGGACCTTCTGTGGTCCTTTCTGAGCTCCACCACCACAGAATAAGAAAACCCCAGAATGTTTTGGGTTGGAAGGCACCTCAAAGCCCATTTCATTCTGATGGGCAGGGACACATTCCACCAGTCCAGGTGCTGAAATTATCCCTTGCCTGGGTGGATTGCCTTCCTGTGGGGTCAGTGAGCATCTCCTGCTCTTTGATTTGGTGCTAAAAGAGCTTTTCCCCCTCTTCCCTTCACACCTCCCAGCCAGGACCTCCCATTTGCTGTGGCCTGGGGTGGTTTCCCATGGCTTTCCCCACTTGGGAGGTTGATGCTCCCAGCCCCAGTGCCCCTGCCATGGCTGGTGGCAATGCCAAGCCCTTCCAGCCTGCACTGTGCCACTTGCCCTGGCACAGGGATCAGCCCGCTCCTCATGGTCTCCAAGTGAATTCCACTTGCTCATTTAGCAGGAAATGACAGAATTGGGCAATGCTCACCAGAAAACTTGAGAAAAGGAAGGGAAAACAAGAAATAAAATTGAGTGTGCAGATGCTGGGTGCTTGGATTGGGCAGGGATGGGAGAAGAAGAAATGCAAAAGTGGGTTTATTACTTTTTTTTCCTCTGGTTGGGGCTGCCTTCGTGTGAAACCAGAGCTACATCCAGCAAGGGCATTTACATGCACGGATGTAGCCTTCAATCAGGATGATGTAAACACTGCTGCAGCATTTTTGGAGTGGGCTGTTTGGGAAATGTGATGGATTAAATATGACAAACAAGATTCCTGGACGTTTATTTATCCTCCTTTTGGCTGGTGCCAGCTTCATGTTAGGCAAGGCTCTGGCTACCAGACCAATGCGAGGCCTCGGGGGCAGGCGAGGCAAGGGGGGAGGCAGCCACGGCCAGAGCCTTTTCCAAGCCCCATCTAATTTAAAGCATCTTTTGCTGAGTGGTGCAGCAAAGAGGATGTGGCTAACACAAATAAAAAAATCATAAAAGGGATCAAAGTGTGTGTGCAAATTCATTCCTTGTGGCAGGAGCTCTGCCAGTAAGCTCGCTCACTCGCCTGCTTTCCTAAGGGAAGAAAAAACAAAACCAAAAAAAAACCTCCTTCCAAATCTCCCAGCCCCCTGTGACAGAGCGGGAAAATCGCATGTCAGGATCTCTTCTGGATTTCATAAGGGCCCTGAGCAGTGATGGATGGCAGGGGTGACACCAGAGCCCGTGCCAGGGGTGCACATGGAGCTCGAGCTATTTATAACCAGTTCAAAGGCACCACGGGCTGGGTGGGGCTGGCTGGGAGCTCCAGGCCACCAGGAACATCTCAGGAACCTGACGTTACCCCCGGAGCCCCAGTGCTTCCTGATGGGGGGAAAGATGAGGAGAACTTGCCTTAAAAATGGCAAAACCCCAAGATAATGAAGGAAAAATCCACATCAGGTGGTACCGGCTGGAATGTTTGGGTTGGCCTCACCCCACACATGGAGTTGCCTTCAAGGCAGCCACTGCAGCCCTTGGAATTGGATGGATGCAGAAATAACTCCAAGGAAGTCCATGTTTTCTGGAGAAAATCCCAGTGCTGCCCTGTGCCATGGTCATGGCTACGAAATCCTAATTTTGATTTAAACCCGTAAATCGTGTTCTGGGTGTCGCTCCTTTAAATGTTAGTTTGTCTGCTGCCTCATCCCAAGGCAGTTCTCCCAGCTCCACCACCTCATCCTGCTGTGGAAACCACATGAGACAGGCAGGCCGTGGCCGTGCTTCCGACGGGAATGACATCCCCAGAGAACAAAAGCCCAGAGCCTCGGCAAACCCGAGGGCCGGAAAAGGAGCCGGCCCGAAAAGCGAAGGGAACGCGCCTTCAAAAATCCTGCAGCAATGCTAATGAAAAATAAACATCCATTTCTGCATCTGCAGAGAAAGGGGAGAAAAAAAAAGGAAATTCAATCAAAGCGTGAGGCCTTGTTCTTATATTCCAGGAATTTGCTCCATTGAAGATTGTCAAATACTGCGTGCCAACACTTGGGAGAATGACAACAGCGTCTTTAAGTGCAATGAATCAAAGCACAAGAGCAAATTTGTACAGAACCCAAAGTGCTATTCTTAGAAACCATCCAGAATCAGAAAATAAACAATTCATCAGGAGGAGAAATGTTGGAAGTCACAGGGGAGATTAACTCTGGTCTGAGTGGAAACAAAACCTCAAATGAGCCGCGTCGTCATTCCCACACTCGGTTAATTGCAGCATTGTTCAAGGGCAGGACCAAGGGAGCTGCATGGAGTAGATGGTGTCTGAAGAGGGGGGAAAAAGGGTAGAAAATCAATTTTTTTCCCTCGTGGCTACTCCAAGAGAGGTTGCTTTGCTGAGGTCTGGGATGAGAGTGTAGAGGAGGGATGAAGGGTGGCTCTGGGAAAGGCAGAAGTGCAAAGAATAAATGGGCACAACCTGAGATGAGGATTTGAAGGTGACTAAGAATTTTCCACAGGGTCCGAGGTCAGGGATGCTTCTGACCACACTCAGCTTTGGCTGAGGCATGAAGAGCTTGAAGCAAACTAATCCAGGCTGCAGGTGAAATTCCTGGGCACAGAGAAGAGCTCTGCCAGCCTGGATGCATCTCCAGGGCATTCCCCAACATGGGACACCCACAAACAGAGAGCCGACGTGTTCTCCCCTGAAATTCTTATTTCGCGAGATAAGATTTGCATGCCAGAGCTACTGAGTGAAAACACACTACCTGTACCAAGCCAGAACAGTGCTTTTAATGAAGAGCAGCTGCCCCTGCACTTCCCCAGCCTGGGAAAACACAAAGCAGATTGTCCTGAGCCTTGGAGCCCTGGATCCCACTTTCCCTGGATCCCAGTTTTTGTGCAGGGCCGAGCGCGTCGGGATTCATGTTGCACACACACCTTCCTTGGCTTTCTCTTCCCTTTGGGAATCAGGCCATCCTGAAATGATCCCACCACCCAAGCATGGCCTTGCAGTGATCTTTTCCATGTAAATTTTGGCATAGGGAAAAATTATATTCCTGGGCTGAAAGATGGAAACGCTCATGAGCATCAACCTGGAGTTGCTTCGTGGGACAGATTTCCCTGCAGAGGTTTGCTGTGAAAAATCTTCATTTCACACAGGATATCCCCTGAGAAAAGAGAACAGGAGTCAGATAAATCTGTATTCTTTGGGAATAAAACCGAGCAAAGCTTCTCAGATGACTCCACAAAAATTCTAAAAAAAAAAAAAAAAAAAAATTAAAAAAAATAGGGGGCAAAAAATAAAGGGTGGAAAAAGAATAAGCACTAAGGGGCCTCTGGTACTTGCAGGTATATTCCCAGTGATTCCTTTTTGGATCACACAAACACCAACAAAGTCATTATAAGTCAGTTCTTTCCTTTTATTAGCAAGAGCCAGGGCTTGGTGATTCAAACCACATTCAGTTCTCAGAAGGGAGATTTTGATCAAAGCATTTTTAAAAATCAGATGAAAGAAGCATTGTAAAAAAATGTTCATTCAATATGAGCCAGGAAGGGGAAATGGCTGCCCAGGAGAAGAGCTGGGAATATACCAGGAAAAAAGAATTACCCCAAAACCTGACACTGATACTATAAATAGGCACATAAAGTGTTACAAGTCAAAGAGAGATTTACAGAGCCTGTGGTCTTTAATTCCTAGAATGAAATAAAACCTTTAAAATGTGGCTGATTCAGACAAGTCACATCCTTCAAAGTGAGGATCTTGTCCTTGTCCTTGTCCTTGTCCTTGTCCTCCTTCTCCTTCTCCTTCTCCTTCTCCTTCTCCTTCTCCTTCTCCTTCTCCTTCTCCTTCTCCTTCTCCTTCTTCTCCACCTCCTCCTCCTTCTCCTTCTCCTTTCCTCCTTCTCTGGAGAAGGACAAGGAGGATGAGGAGGGGGTCAGAGAGAAGGAATTGTGGAATTATTAAGGTTGGAAAAAATCTCCAAGGTCATCAAGTCCAACCCTTAACTCAGCACTGCCAGAGCCACCACTAACCCCATCCCCATGTGCCACATCCTTGTGTTTTTTGGACACTTCCAGGGATGGTGACTCCACCACAGCCTGACCAACCCTTCTGTGGAGAAACCTTTCCCAATATCCAACAGAAATCTCAGGGATGTGCAGAAATGACTCCAAGGAATTCCATGTTTTCTGGAGAAAATCCCAGTGCTGCTCTGTGCCATGGTCATGGCTATGAAATCCTAACTTTGATTTAAATCTGTAAATCACATTTGGGGTGTTTCTTCTTTAAATGTCAGTTTGTTATGGCCTAATTAAAATTTTTAAAAAATCTATTCAGGAGACCTGAAGAGGAGGGAATTTGGTTTATAAGTCAGTGCATGCCCTGTACTGGAAATATGACAATGGGAGGTTTTGACTTGTCCAGGAGAAGCTTAATTTAAAATCAAAGGGTTTTCTGTTGTTTTGTTTTGTTTGGGGTTTTTTTTTTGTTTTGTTTTGGTTTTTGGTTTTTTTTTTGTTTTTTTTTTTGGTTTTTTTTTTTTGTTTTTTGTTTTTGTTTTTTTTGGTTTTTTGGGTTTTTTTGTTTTTCCCCCTCTTCATTTTAGGTGATTTTAATCAACAGTACAGTAAAAAATAAAGCTAGAGCCTAAGCAGCCATTACCTGGTTTGGGGATGAAAACTGCTCTGAAAACATTCAGAATTTCTTACTGAAGTGAAACAAGCGTGGTATTTCATTATTATTATCATTAATAGTTGAGAACTTTTTTTCTGAGCCCTCAAACCCTGTTTTAATGCATTTCAAATGAGATTTTTTTTTTTTTTTCAGTGAGGTGCAGATTTCAGTGGGTTTAAGACAAAGCAGTTCCTCCTCAATTTTCCAAGCATCATCCAGGCCAGGAACTCTTCCAGGGAAGCTGCACCCTTTTTTCTGAAGCAATAGGAGTGCTCAGCAGATGTTCTCATCTGCTCTCCCATGCCCTGTCCCCTGCACTGCACCTCATCAGAATCCTCCAAATTAATGATCCCTGATCCATTAATGATCCCAAAAATAATCAATTCAAGTCATATATTATTGATTTTATTTTATTTTTCCATCAAACCAGCGAAATGATAGCAATTCCAGGGAGAGGGAACTATTTTGGACAAGCTCAGGAGAGAAGCATTGCCTTGCAGTTCTGAGCAAGTGGAAATGCTGCTCCAAACCCAAAGCAAAACGAAGTAAGGATTGAAACAGTAAAGGTGGTTTTGTGTGGAAAACCCACGGTGTTTTATTTCAGAGCATGGATCAGGAGAAATTCACACCCTCAGACTTTTAAGAAACATTTTTCAGCTGAATTGCTCGGGGTAAATTTTGCAAAACTTTTGCAAAATGCTCAGAAGTATCTAGGACTGAGTATTTTTACTGCTAAAAAAAAAAAAAATCAAACAAACCTTTTATTGGACATAAAATCCTTGGACCTTCTGATCTTTCTGGGTCTGAACATAAACCCATCTGTTCTTTTTCACTAATCCTCAAAAAAACTGAAAACATCCTTGACAAAATACAATTTAAAAAATGACAGCTCTGATTCTTTTGCTACTTTCATTTATTTTTTCTGCTTTCTTGCAAAGCAAGTCTCAAAAGAGAAGGACTGTGAGGTGCAAAAGGACTGAGGCCCTTTCCTTTCCTTTCCTTTCCTTTCCTTTCCTTTCCTTTCCTTTCCTTTCCTTTCCTTTCCTTTCCTTTCCTTTCCTTTCCTTTCCTTTCCTTTCCTTTCCTTTCCTTTCCTTTCCTTTCCTTTCCTTTCCTTTCCTTTCCTTTCCTTTCCTTTCCTTTCCTTTCCTTTCCTTTCCTTTCCTTTCCTTTCCTTTCCTTTCCTTTCCTTCTCCTTTTTCCTTTCCTTCTCCTTTTTCCTTTCCTTCTCCTTTTTCCTTTCCTTCTCCTTTTTCCTTTCCTTCTCCTTTTTCCTTTCCTTCTCCTTTTTCCTTTCCTTCTCCTTTTTCCTTTCCTTCTCCTTTTTCCTTTCCTTCTCCTTTTTCCTTTCCTTCTCCTTTTTCCTTTCCTTCTCCTTTTTCCTTTCCTTCTCCTTTTTCCTTTCCTTCTCCTTTTTCCTTTCCTTCTCCTTTTTCCTTTCCTTCTCCTTTTTCCTTTCCTTCTCCTTTTTCCTTTCCTTCTCCTTTTTCCTTTCCTTCTCCTTTTTCCTTTCCTTCTCCTTTTTCCTTTCCTTCTCCTTTTTCCTTTCCTTCTCCTTTTTCCTTTCCTTCTCCTTTTTCCTTTCCTTCTCCTTTTTCCTTTCCTTCTCCTTTTTCCTTTCCTTCTCCTTTTTCCTTTCCTTCTCCTTTTTCCTTTCCTTCTCCTTTTTCCTTTCCTTCTCCTTTTTTTTTCCTTTCCTTCTCCTTTTTCCTTTCCTTCTCCTTTTTCCTTTCCCTCTTCCTTCTCCTTCCCTTTTCTTCCTCCTCCTCCTCCTTCTCCTTCTCTCCTTTTACTCTCCTTCTCTCCTTTTACAACCCCCCAAAAAAATGCATTTTAGGGAGGACAGAATTTGGTGCTGAATTAAAGGCTTGGCAACACAGTGCGTTTTAAGTAGAAAAAATACCTGTTTAAATTTTCTTAGGTGTGAAAATGCTGTGCTCTGACATGTTAAAAATGAAAAGGTTTGGCTTGGAAAACTTTCAAGCACTTTATTTTGTCATTAATTCTCATCCATCACCGTTATTTTTGTTTTTAAAAGCAGCTTGGCTGGGGAAAGCATCCAGAGCAGGCCACAATTAATAAAACCAGAAGTTTTGTTTCACCTGAATTCCTCGTGTTTGTTTTGATTCGGAGGGGAAAACGCTGGGATTAAAGTGCAGCCCCAGCTTAGGGAGGAGCCGAGCCTCTTCTCATCATCACCAGCACCTCAGCTCTGCTGCTGGGCTTGCAGAAACCCTTTCATCCCTCCGAGGGGATGGCAGGCAGCTATCCTGCACGGATGAAAGCCTGCAAAAGACCCTAAACATAATTTACAAGTGTGTTACATCCACGCAAGGGCTCCCCCCCAAGCCCTGGCAGCAACATCTGCGGTCGTGAGATCCGTTCCTCCCTCCCTGTTAACACCAGGTTGGAGCTCCCAACACCAGCTCTGAACATTTTGAATTTGTAGGCAGCTTTCAAACAGCTGCCATGTTTTAAAGAGAACCAGACCCAAAACCCTCTGCTGCTCCTATTTATTTAAAAATTTTTTTAATTTTTTTTTTCCTTCCTCTTCAAAATGTGGAATTTCCCCCCACTCCCATAAAAATTCAACCTGACAGGTGTTTTCAGATGGGCAACGTCCATCCAGATCTCAGCCAGGGACTTGCTGGATGCTCCACAAACCACCTGAGCTTGAAACCCTGCTGAACATTTGGGATATTCAGTGTAGGATGTAGGATGGCTGGGAAGCCTCAAAAGCAGGGTCATGTTCTGAAGTGCTGTCTGCAGCTCCTTCTCCCTTCCAGGCCCTTGCAAAGTTGCATCCCTGATTCAAAGAACGTCTGGGATTTATGAGAAAAGGAATATATGTGCATTTATGTGTGTATTTATGGGTGTGTGAACCTGCCTGTGCTCAAGCACATCCATCACTACTTTAAAAACGTTTACAATCCGTCTTCTCTACGTGTTGACTTCATAAAAAACTTGTAAAAGTGGTCATTTTCCTTTGGGTGGGTAAAAACCTGGGAATTTCAAGATCTTGACACACTTTGACTTTTTGAACAAACCTGGCCACTTTAAAACTCGTGCAGAGAACTGCTGATGTTTCTAACAAAGCAAAATATCCCTGATATTTCAAAAAAAGAGATAGAAAAGGTGAAAACCAACGAGGGAACATTTTTTTCATTGTTTTACCAGCTCTGGCTGGCGTTTGTCCACTTTGGGTTTCACAGGTTCAGACTTTATACCACGTTACACCTGAAACCTCAGCAAATCCTGAAATTGAACAATTTTCCTGGATCCTGGCATCTCCCTGGCCCTGGCTGCCGTCCAGCAGAGCACTCAAACACCAGCTTACGTTTCAGCAGTGCTCAAGAACCAATTTCAAATTAGGCTGGGCTTAAGTGCTTGGCCCAAAGAGGAGGAGCGGGGATTACCCGCATTCCAGGAGTTAATCGTGTGCTTAAGGTGCTTTCCTGGATTCGGGTTGGAACAATGGGGAAATAACGAGGCTGTCTTTGGGTAGCTTTTTCGGGGTGGGGGGAATAAAATAATGTAAAAAAAAAATTAAAATTGGGAATAATGGAAGTCCTCTGCTTGTTCTGCTGGTGGCAGAGCCCGGCCACCTGAAAGGAGTTTTATCCAACTCTGTCCTGATCCCAGAAAGGGTGGGAAGGATGATTCAGGAGGGAGGAAGGATTTCTGGGCTCCTTCCTGATTATTTTACCTGGCTCCCCTCTTAAAGGAGCCCCTCTGCTCTTGGAGCCAGGCTGGAAGAGCTGGGAATGTTCACCTGAAGAAGAATCCAGGGACACCTCAGAGCCTCTTGCAGGGCCTGAAGGGGCTCCAAGAGAGCTGGAGAGGAGCTTGGGAAAAGGGATGGAGGGACAGGACAGGGGGGAATGGTTTCTAACTGATAGAAGTCAGGGATGGATGGGATATTGGGAATTAGGAATTGTTCCCACGGGGTGCCCAGAGCAGCTGTGGCTGCCCCTGGATCCCTGGCAGTGCCCAAGGCCAGGCTGGATGGGGTTTGGAGCAGCCTGGGCTGGTGGAAGGTGTCCCTGCCCATGGCAGGGGTGGAACTGGATGGGCTTTGAGGTTTCCTCCAGCCCAAACCATTCTGGGACCCTTTGACTCCATGTCCCCATGGTTGGACTCTTTTCCCACCTCCAGGCTCAGCATCATCCATGGGTTCCCTCAGTGGAGAGCCAACCCCGCATCCCAGGCTGTGCTCCTGCACACCATGAGCCTTTCCTGGGGAAATCAAACCAGATGCCTCTGCCTGTGACCAGAGGAGCCTGGCCCGTGTGGCTGTGACACAAAAATGCAATGATCTCAGGAAATAAAACATTCTCTCTTTGAAGGAAAACATCAGTCGGTGTCAACTCCAGCCCCTGGTGGCCAGAGGGTGGTGGAGACAGGGCTCAGATGTAGAGTCCCAGGTCTGCTAACCCTCCTGGATTTTTGGGATGGCTGTGGTGAGCATCACCCTCTCTGCCTCATTCCTACCATCCCTGAGCAGTCATGGCCCTCAACCACATTTCCCCAAAATGTTTGTCTGTGCCACTTACCAATGAAATCTTAAATTGGTCCTTTTTTCCCCCTGGTGTATCAGCTCTTCCATCCACTGAGGAATCCAGATGGAAGGATATGTGCTGATATGTGGAAAAAACTCTTGGCCCCAAAGAGTTAAAATATCCAGGGGGTATCCTCCAATCCCATGTCTTCATTGTTCCATCATTTGGGAATCTGGCTCAATATCTGCTCCATCACTCAAGCACTCAGGGAGCTTTGCAGCAGGTAAAACTCAGCCAAATTCCCCCAATCCTCTGTAAGTGTTACTAAAAAAATACCCCTAAATTAGGTCCCACATTCCTGTGATCCTTGTAGTGCTGAGCAGGGAGGAATAGCTTTTGATAACAACCCTGGATTTGGTGGTGTGGCGAGATTTATTTCCTGATCTTTCGCCCATCAAACCTTTTTTTCTGATCTTAATTGTCAATCACATCATATGATTTCTCCAGAGGAATGAAAATAGCAGCTATTTGTCTTGAAAATCCCGGCTTTGATGTCAGAATTCCAGGAAATAAAACACCTTTATAGTTATGGGATCCAGACCTGTCCAGGCCGGGATGCATTTCCATCAGGACTCGCGCGCGGTTGTTGACGCGGGGTTTGAGGGGATTCACGGTGGGATTTTCTCAGCACTTGAGGTTCTTTCCTAGGACTAAACCAGCCCTTCTGCTCTCCCCGACCTGGGCTGAGCTCCCAGAGTGCTGAGATCCAGCCTGAACACATCCAGCCCTTGCTGTGATGCTGAAATTACGGCTTGGGCATCCAGAGCTGCTCACCACGTTGGCTTCAGGAGGGAATTGTCCCAGACCCACCATCCCAGGCCACCCCTGGATCAAGGCTTGGACATAAACAGCCCCTTCTCCAATCCCCTGCAGGGCAGCATCAGTGAATCCCTTCCAGCTGAGCCCTGGACAAGGAAAAACCTCCCTTTTTCCAGCTCCATCCTTTGGATTGACTCTTCATGCCACCAGCTCAGCCAACCATCCTTGCACAGCACCTCCACCTCCATCTGGAGAACTTATTTCTAAGAAACATCAGTTACCCTTTTTTTAATTAATTTTTTTTTTCTGATGAAGATCAGGAAAATGAGGGAAAGGCTAATAAATAAAAATTCGGTCACTCCAGCCTCATTATTTTCCCCATCATTTTTAAGGAGTTTTGTAGATTTTTGGCTGCAGACTGGGGGATTAAATGTGTGCCGTGACCTGGGGGAAGGATCCTTCTTGGTGTTTCTCCTAAAAACTGCTTCCCAAGCACATTGGCTGGGTGGGAGTGTGGATGTGCCACAGTCAGGGCACATCCCTGTGTGTATGTGTATTTATATATATATATATATAAAAACCACACATTCTCTGTGTGTGGGTATATACATACATATATATATATATATATATATATATATATATATATATATATATATATGTAAATCTGTAACACCCACTGCTACCTGCTGACCTTTTTCTTTCTGCAGCCAAGCCTGCAAGCTCCCACGATCCCCTCCAAGGTGTCACTCACCATTTCTAAACTGCTGTTTTCTCTAGTTTCCAGTCTTTCCACCCAACTTTTCTTCAGACATCTCTCCTTCCACCTGAAACTTCAGGGTTTTTCCATGGTTCTCCTCCACAGCTCATTGCAGTGCTGTGTTGTGGCTGACTTGGCTGTCAATCCAATTTTCCCTGTTTTTCCTTCAAGCTCTCACAGCTCCAGCACCTACCTTTAAAAAAACCCCCATTATTATTTGCAGGACAAATTCCTCTCCCTGGCTTTGCAGCATGGATCACTTTTCTTCCCTTCCTTCCCCAAATCCTCCTGTGCCTTCTCAAATTCTCAGGATTCCTTTTTTAATTTTTTTCTTCCATTCCACCAGCAATTAATCAATCAACCTGGCAATTTGGGACCAAGCTAAGAACAATTATAATCAAAAAACCAGAAGAAGCTGAAGGAATCCCTCTCCATGATGGAAAACCATCTCCATGCTCAAACCAGTCTGGCAAAAACCACAGGATGGTTTGGGTTGGAAGGGACCTTAAAAATCATCTCATTTCAAACCCCCTGCCATGGGACACCTTCAGGAAAGTGAGGGGTAAGAGAATTGGCCCCTCTTTTCCAAATTTGAGGCTTCAGAGCCTGAAGGGGCTGCTCACCAGCTCTGCCAGAGGCACCAAGAGAGGAGCATCCATCCCCTGCCCTGCACCTGGCACCTGATGGGGTCACAAAGCCTCCAACCACACCAGGAGCAGCTTCCAAATCCCAGCCCCAATCCCCACACCAGGTACCCCTGCTGCTTCCAGGATGTGCTGGTTCCCCTCCACCAGCCTCTGGCAGGAGCTACCAGGACATCTGGAGGTGTTCCAGGCCAGGTTGGAGCCACCTGGGATAGAGGAAGGTGTCCCTGCCCCTGGCAGTGGGGTGGAATGGGCTGTAGGGTCCCTTGCAACCCAAACCATTCCATGATTCCCTGATCTTGGCTTGCCCAAGGCTGGCTCTGTGGCAGAGCACAGCACCCCACGGCAGTGAAGCAGCTCAGGAGAACAGGGACTTTTTTCCCCTGAAGCTTTATTTTCACACAGGGCTCTGCTGATTTACACCTCCTGCCAAAAAGATCTCCTTCTCTCCCTCCAGCCAAGCTGGAGATTTGAATGCCTGGGAAGGTGATTAATTATTAGTTGAAAAGAAAAGGCAAACCCACAACTTGTGTTTTCCTGTGCTGTCTCAGCCTGGGAAAACACTTTTGAGCATGGAAGGGATATTTGGGTGTCTCTCTCCTGGAGCCAGCACTGGAAAATCCTTCAGCACCTCACATTGATACAATTCACACAAATTCAAAGGGGCCTTCCCCAAGTGAGCCCTTGGCTATTTGACGACCTACCAGACCAGGTAAATCCTGGGTAAGATCCCTTCCTGGAGAGGGATAGGGGTTCAGGACTCAGCTCTCCCATGGGTGCTCGGATAGCTCAGCTTTCTGGGCTCCCATTTGTCACAAAAATGTGAAAGTTTGATCCTCAAGCTGGGCAAATGTGGTTTTTTCACTTCAGAGTTTTTACTCTGAAGGGAATTTCTCCCTCAATTCCAATAGCTTGAAAGCAGAGGGGGACAATAACTCCACACATTTGGAAGGTTTGGGTACAATATTGAACTTTGAGAGTGCTGTGCCCCAGAGTTTGGGTCCAACCCATTACAGAGGGATGAGCCAAGCACCAGGATGGAGCAGGATGCTCTTGGAAATGAGGGCACTGCAGGTTCAGAGCCTGAGGCCAGGCATGAGGCTGAAACACAGAACACAACAACCACTTTAACCTAAAAGAGGGAAGAGATTAAATCCTGCACTTGCAGCTGTGCAAGGAGCAATGCCAGCATTTGAAATCTGGGAATAATTGATCCAGGTTTCCAGAATCATTGTAACTGGATGAGTGGGGTGGAGAGGAGGAGGAGAGAGGCTGGGATTGAGAGGCTGCTGTTAAAAATGCTAATCAGCAAGCTTTGAACATCAGGAGGATGCTCCTGGCCTGCCCTTCTCTGCCACCAGTGCTTCCAGGCCAGCCAGGATGATGCCAGAGAAGCCAAGGATTCATCTGATAAAGGTTTACAAAAATCTCACACTTCCCAACAGCCAGTCAACCTTCAGTGGCTGTGGTGGGAAAGGCACCTAAATTAGGCAAAGTGCAAAAACATGGGAAACAGGAGATCAGAGTTTCCAGCACAGAGCTGGTCCCAAAAAGGGGTTAAAAGCTGTGACCTCCTCACAGGACATCCTCTCCAACCTCTAGGAGGCTTGCAAACAGCTGATGGAGAAGGGGCTTCACACCAGAGTAGCAGGAAAACAGGTTGTGTATTAAGAAATATTGAAAAAATTATTTTTTTTCTCTTCCAGGAAGCATTGTCTGCTTGTTCTCAACAGATTTGCTGAAAACGAAACTGTTTTCCATGAAAGATTTTTAAAGAGGGGCTCTGGACACCTGACATTTACTGCTTCCAAATTGCTGAGATGTTCCATTTTTAATTTAAAATTTAATTTAAAAAATAATTTAAAAAATAATTATTCCTTGGTGTCTTTAGAATGTGAGGTAATCTTATTTTTACTGGAGATGATGTTTAAAAAATTAGATGAAGCAACAGAATTGATCTGAAAGAGGCTTTTTTTCCCCCTGCAGATTTCAGCTGGTGGTTTGGGTCAAATTTTAATTCAACTTGACGTTGATACCACATCAGAATATAATTTTTTTTTTTTTTTTTGCTGTTGTTTACTTCTTAGTTCCCTAAAACAGCATCAGAGGCTGGAAGGCTGTTTTCTGCTCTGTCTTCTCTGGGGTCTAGCAATCATTTCCATCACAGCCTCCCATAAATCCATGAATCCAACGTTAATCTTTGAACTTTTTCACAGATTAGCATTTATGAACCCTCAGCAAAGAGCCCCTGGGCCTGGACAGGAACAATCCAGCCTGGAAGTTGAGCACCCTGTTGAGCTGCATCTCATGGAACCTTTTCTATCACTTTGGTTGGGCTTTTGGAGAACATCTCAATTTAATTTGGCTTGGGAACCCCTCGCACGCATGAGCTCTGCAGGGGACATCTGGTTTGCTGCACATCCAGTTCCTTGGTAGTTCTGCAAGAAATCTTTGGGCAAATGAATCCCAGAGCTGTCCTCTCCTTGGTCTGGAATCTGAGAGCAGATTTTCAGAAAAGTGAACCTCATCTTGTGCAGAGAAATCTGACTCAAACTCGTCCACCTGACTTTGGCTCCAAGCTCACCAAGAATCCATTTATGTTTCATTGGGATGTCCTTGAACTGGTATTTCTCCCCATAAATGATCCCTCTGCTAGGCAGAGTCCCGAGGGAAAATTTGATCCCACATTGATTCTGTCAGCACATCTGGTGAGGAACACATGATTTTATTCAGTTTTCCACTTGGGAGTTCGAATTTGGCCACTGGGAGAGCTCTGTGATCCTGATGATCCCTTGATGAAGCTCATGAGCAAGGGAGACAGCCTTGGAAGGGATGGCCTGGATGTTCTGGAAGGTGGTGGGAGACACATCTCATCCCCAGGGTGGTCCAGGAATTCCCTGGGAAGCATGAGGCTAGAAGGAGATGTGCTGGATACGTGGGGCTTCTCCTTGGCTGCAGTAAATGGGTGGAAAAGCTGCTGCCATGGGATTTGGGAGGAGGGGAGCACTTTGGCACAGCTGTAGGGTGTGATGGAGATGGCACAGTGCAGGATGGACTGTCATTTAATGTAAACCTGTGTCCCTGAGAAGAGCCAGGGTAAATTAAGCAGGTTCCCAAAATTAAGGTTTCCACTCCCAAATGAAGACGTTATTCCCTAACCAGGAGCTGCCTCCATCCCTTTGTGGAGTGCTGGCAACCAGAGCTCAGGAGTGGATGAGGAGACCCAAATGAAACAATAAACTCCCTCAGGAGGGCTGTTCTAAACTGCAAGGCAGGATGGATTCCATTCCCATCTGGGAGATTACCTTTGTCAAGTGGGCAGTTTGCCTTACCTCTTCCAAAATCACTCTTCCCTGGGGAGGGGACATTGCTGATAACAGACTATTGAATGTCCCTGCATGGCTGATAAGAACTAGAACATCCCATGGGGAGATGTGAGCCCAGAGGGAGGAGCCAAGCATTGCTGCCCAGATAGAATCCAGAGGTTTTTGAGACACCAGCACGGCTTTCTCCACGGGATTGCCCAGAGGAACAGCAGCTGCCTCTCCTTCCACTGCATCTTCAGAGGAAGAATCCATCCTTCTCTACAGGACCCCCTTGCTCCAACAGAGCCACCCCTGACACTGCAGGAGGGCTGAGCCACATTTCCAATGGGACTGCCACCAACAGCCTGACCCACAGGGTGTCAGGTTGGGTTCTGACTCTGGCAGTGCTGTTCTAGTGTACTGCATTGTTTATTTTATCCTTTTATTTTTTCCCTTCCGTATTAAAGAACTGGTATTTCTGTTCCCATATTTGTTCCTGAGAGCCCCTTAATTTAAAATTTACAGCAATTTGGAGGGGTGGGGTGGGTTTACATTCTCCATTTCAGGGCAGGCTCCTGCCTTCCTTAGCAGACTCCTGTCTTTCCAAACTGAGACAAGAGCCTAGGTGAGTTCCCTGTCAGCTGGATCCCAACATATCCCAGATTTATCTTGGATAATCACCACAGTGAGCAGTGGAAATGAGCCTGGGCAGGGCCCAGTGTGGGCCCTGTTTTAAACCTCCTGTGTTCAGGCAGGTTGGGACTGAAAACATGCTGTATATCCCACTTATGGGCAAGGAAAATGAGGCATTAAAATAATCTAATTGAAGGTGTCCCTGCTTGTGGCTTCATCAACTTTAAAGTTTGCTTCCAACCCAAACTGTTCCATGGTGGAAAAAGAGTTGGTGTGTTGCCTTTCAGGCCTGGAAATTCAGTGTGAAGCTTTAAAGGTGATGTGTTAAAGGCTGCTGCTCAGGGAAGGGATGGATCCAGCACGTGCTGGGCTGTGTTGGGTGTCAGCACAGCTCCCTCCCAGCATCCATGAGCTCATCCAGCTCAGGACAAACAGCCCTGGGAGCCATGGAGTGGAAAAGCAGGAGAGAGGGGAGTGGGGAGGGGGACATGAGGTCATCTGCACTGACACTGTGTCAGGTACTCACATCAGAGCCCTTGGCTTTCTGGAATGATCTTCCAGCAGGGAACCAGGCTTGTTCTCCCACTTTTGGCACTGGAACAGCAGCATCTGGCCTGGAACCTTCCAGGGGCCAAATCCTTCTCTGCTGCAACCCCAGGCATGAATTTGCTTGTGAGACACTAAGGCAATGACAGGGGCTAAAAAATTTGGTGTCCTGCTTAGAAAAAAACCCAAAAATCCTGAATTTTTCTGCAGAGCAGCCATGTTACTGAGCAGCGGAGACCATCACACCTTTAACTTCTTCCCCATACACCAGTGCTCTGCATAATAAACAAGGGATTTGTTTCAGTTTTTTGTGTTTTGGGTTTTTTTCCCACAATTAGGAAGACCCAAATCTGTTGTTTCCTTTCCCTTTTCCGGTTTATTTCCTCAGCAGCCAAGCCACAGGATCAGAGCAGAGATGCTCACTGGGCAGGTGAAGCTGGGAGAACATCCACACAATTTAACAGCTCCCCACTTAAAGCCCAATAAAACCCAGGGGGAAGGAAAAATATTCCATTTTTTAAAGGCATGTGGTGAGTTTCAGCAGCCACCTCTTACTGAGCTTGTTTCCAATTACTGTGAGGTGTCCAGAAGCCATGGAAAAGCAGCAGTGATCCCCTGTGAGAGCTGTCATTATTTTGCTGGGTACAGAGATAAAAAACCCTGGACCAAACCAGCATCCAGTGCCAGCATCCCATCTCCAGATCGCCTGGAAGCTCAGCACAGGTGTCTGTGGAGCATCCAGCTCCTGGAGAGGCTCTGGATTTGCCCAGGGCAATGGGAATTATCCCCAGGGCTGCCTGCCTGAGCCCTCAGCAGCAGCTGCTGTGCCGGGATGCTGCCTGAATGCTGACATGTTAACAGCAGCACGGCCCCTGCCCGGCACACGATCCGGCGAGAGGGAATAGCAGGATGCATTAATGTCATTCCAGATAACAATATTCCTCTCAGATCGGGCTTCTTGTCCCCCCGCGAGAGAACTCCATCCCTATCGCTGGCTCCCAGCTTGAAAGGAATCCTTTTGGGCCATTAAAATGACTTGTGAAATGTGGGATGGTTAGCAAGTAATTAGGAACACATTTCATTCCCCTGCCTGCCCGGAGCTCTGCTCACCTTCAGCTTTGCCTTTTGCTCACCAACACCAGCACGATTTTTATTTATTTTTTTTCTTTTTGGGATCATGCTTCCCCTCCATCCCCCTCCCCTCCTTGCTCAGCTGGTGTTTGTCACCTGCAGCATCTATTTTGTGTGGGGAAAATAAAAAAAAAAAGAAAGGAGCTGGGTTTGAAGGGGTTCTAGACAAGGTTTCCCCATTTTCCATCTCCTATGCAATGGTGGCACCCCTCTGCTCCCACCACCTATGGGATAACAACAGCTGGAAGGATTATGCAGGACTCACTCCTTGCAAAGTCCATGAGCTGGGAACTACCTCAGAATTTGGAAAGCACTGCTGGTTTTGGGATGCTGCTGGAGCCACTTGGCCCTGGGCTGCATTCCCAAGCCCTCTGCTCCAGGCTGTGCTGGAAAACACAGCGTGCTGGACACCAGTGGGACTGGGATGCCACTGGCAGGGGAGAATAAAATAGAAATAATAAATAAATAAAATAGAAATAATAAACAAATAAATTATTTCTATTTATTTATTTATTTGTTTATCCTCACCCCTTTGGGCCCCCTGAGGGAGGGTCCTGGGCTGGAGCTCTCACCCAGAGTTCCTCTCAGCCCTCACTTGTTAAAGGGAGTTTTTCCTCCCTTTTCCTACTCATGGATCTGCTCTTCCAGCCCAGCACACCACAGACAGCAGGAGCCAGGATTTCTGCTCTGGAGGGGAGCCCATGGATGTGGCAGTGATGCCTCTGGAGGGTGAACACGGTGAACATGGACATACAGGGGCCTCATGGACACTGGCACTGGCCTTTGCTCCTGGACATTCCTCAGGGATCATCCTTAGGGCTGAAAAAGGCCCTACTGCCCAGTCCTGTGCTTCCTGAGGGAGGGAACAGCTTTGAGCCCTGTCCAAGCCTTCCCACAGGGAATCCTGCAGCTCTAGAGCCAACCTCATCATCCACACCCTGCTGTGGATGTTGTTCCTCCATCTCATCCTTCCTCTGGTTCTTTGGTCCACAAGAAATCCCTCAAGGAATCTTGCAGATCCCTGAGATTGGGTCCACAAGAAATCTCTCAAGGAATCTTGTGGATCCCTGAGATTGGATCCACAAAAAATCCCTCAAGGAGTCTGGAGGATCCCTGAGATTGGGTCCACAAGAAATCCCTCAAGGAATCTTGTGGATCCCTGAGATTGGATCCACAAAAAATCCCTCAAGGAATCTTGCGGATCCCTGAGATTGGGTCCACAAGAAATCCCTCAAGGAATCTTGTGGATCCCTGAGATTGGATCCACAAAAAATCCATCAAGGATTCTGGAGGATCCTTGAGATAGGTCCACAAGAAATCCTTCAAGGAATCTTGGGCATCCTTGAGATTGGATCCACAAGAAATCCCTCAAGGAATCTGGTGGATCCTTGAGATTGGGTCCACAAGAAATCCCCGAAGGAATCTTGTGGATCCCTGAGATTGGGTCCACAAAAAATCCCTCAAGGGATCTTGAAGATCCTTGAGACTGGGTCCACAAGAAATCCGTCAAGGAGTCTGGAGGATCCTTGAGATGGGTCCACAAGAAATCCCTGAAGGAATCTTGTGGATCCCTGAGATTGGATCCACAAAAAATCCCCCAAGGAATCTGGAGGATCCTTGAGATAGGTCCACAAGAAATCCCTCAAGGAATCTGGAGGATCCTTGAGACTGGATCCACATGAAATCCTTCAAGGAATCTTTTGCATCTTTGAGATTGAGTCTACAATAAAATCCCTCAAGGAATTTTTTGCAGCCCTGAGATTTGGTCCACAAGAAATCTTTCAAGAAATCTTGTGCATCCTTGAGAATGGCTCCACAAGAAATCCCTCAAGGAATCTGTAGGATGCTTGAGATGGGTCCACAAGAAATCTCTCAAGAAATCTTGTGCATCCTTGAGAATGACTCCACAAGGAATCCCTCAAAGAATTTTGCGGATCTTTGAGGTGGATTCCTGAGGTTTTTGAGACTCCATCTTTCCCTCAGTGCAGCAGAAACCCACATTGAGGATTCTCATCCCTGTCTTTCCTGTCCTTACCTCTGGAATACCTCCGATCCTTCACAAGGATGATTTCTGGGCAGAGAGCTCTGAGGGATGTGCTCCTCACCACTGTTCCCTTTCTCCCTCCTGCCCCTCAAGCATGGATTCCTTATGGACACCAGATGAGGACACCAAGTCCCAGGAGCACCTGGCTGAAGCCACGGAGCAATCAGCTGGGAATGAGTCACACTAGCAGCCCAATCCCTGAAATCCCAGCCAGATCCTTCTGCACAGGACAGAAATAGATTGTAATTGACAGATGACAGGCTCTGGCCAAGTCCTGGTGCTTCAGAGGGGGGATGCAGGGATAAGGGCTATTATTATCCCTGTTATTTTTTTATTTGGGAAGCGCTCCTACTGCCTCAAATGCTCCCAGGATTGCCAGCAAGAGCCTTCCTGTCCTTGGAACACGGGATTTCTGGGATCCAAGGGTGTGACTGGAGATGAGCTATGAGCTGTGGGATGGATGTGCTAACAACCTTTGGCAGGAAGGAGAGGACTGGACCAGCACTTCATCCCGGCTGGAGACATTCCAGGGCCAAGGAATTGCCACTCCAAGGAGCGGCTGGGAAGTGAGAGTTGGACAAAGCGGCGGAAACCAGGGTGAAACACCTCACAAAGGGTATTTATTTAAATATTTAATTATTCAGATATTTACATTTTATATTTTAATATTGTAGATTTATATTTTATTTATATAATTATTTTTATTATTTATATTTTATTTTAATATTTAAATATTGGAAACATCTAGAGCATTGGGCCAGGTAGGTGCACCTGGAGCCTCCCTGGAAGGCAGGGAAAGCTGTCCCAGGCTGCAGGAACATGAGGGATGGGGACAGCTCATCCTGTGACCTTCTGCTCTGTGGTCACCAGGCATGGGGAGCTGGGTGCTGCCCTCTAAATCCCTGCTTGGGAAGTTGTGCTCTCCTGCAGGAATCTCGCCTTCCCGCCGCCAAAAACATGGAAAATGTGACCCCGGCACAACCTAAAAATGAACAGTGCAGGAGATATTTTTAGGAATTGCATAATCTGGGGTTTTGCCCAGGTCTTGGGTTTGGAGAGACTCTCCATGGGGAGGAGGAGAGATAAGGGGCCTTCCCAGCTCCTGGGATGAGTATCCCTGGTATCTCCTGGCTCCTCAGCAGTGGTGGTGACATGTCTAGACACTCTGGGAAGCATTCAATCAGGACAAGGAGGAACGGGTCCTGCTGTTAGGAACAATGCAAGAGGAACAAAACAGCTCCATTTTATTCCCTGCAGCTGTCTTTTTAAAGGACTATTAGGTCACTGAAAGTTTTAGTTACAGCAAAAAATAACTCAGAGAAAAAAAAAAAAGAGAAAAGAAAGAAAACCCAAAAAAACCCAGAAAAAAAAATTGGAAATGAAGCTGTATATATTTTTGGGAAATTGCTTTTTTTATTTTAATAGGTTTCCCTTTCAACTCTCTTCCAGCTGATTTTTTTTTCCTTCTTTGAGCCCTATGATTATTAATGGCTGTAGCACTAATGTGCTTGGAAAAAGCTCATTGGAGACCACGTTTTTTGGATTATAAAATATCTGAAAGATATTTTTCTTTTCTTCAGCCAACTATCGCCCGGCTTTCCCAAGCAGACATCATTCCATGCCACAGCATCGGATACAATTGGAGCCCAACTTGGCTTTGAAGGTGAGTGGGAAAAGCCTGTTGCAATGGGATAATTGCTCCTACCATGGAGCATTCCCAATGTCTGTGTCTGGTCCTGGAGGACTCACTCCCACTCATTTTCTGGTGTTACTGAACGACCCAAATTGGGTTGGTTATTTTATTTTATTTTTTTTATTTTGCAAGTGGAATCCAGGAGTTGTGGAAAGAGCCACAGACAGACATGGATGTGGTTTGTCTGTGTTGTGGTGGCAGAGGTTTCCTGGCCTTGCAGGGGCCCCGTGGGGTTCCCAGCACTGTCAGAGGGGTCAACCAGGCCTGGAGGGACACGGGGCTGGTTCCACACCAGGAAGCTCCAGAGAGAGAAGCCACAGCCAACAGAGACTCAAACCACCAGGGCAGTGATGGGTGGTTCATGAGCACCCAAATCAGACATCCTGTTGGAACCCTGGATGCTGAGAATTTCAGGCTTTCTGTGCTGACAGGCACTGACCCCCAAGAGAACACTGCATTTGACCTGAGGCTGTGGAGAAGCTTCCAAAATTGAATGTTAGAACTCAAGTTATGGGTGTGGAGTTTGAAGAGAAGTGTGTAATATCACAGAGTGGAAAACTTCGAGTTTAAGGGTTTAGAATATAGCAATATATATAAAGCAAGATGGAGGTTTAAGGGCAGTGGTTGGTCCTTCTTCTTCACCTTCTTCTTCTCCTTCTTCTTCTCCTTCTTCACCTCCTTCTCCTTCTCCTTCCTTCTTTCTCCTTCTCCTTCTCTTCTCCTTTTTCTCCTTCTTCTTCACCTTCTTTTTCACCTTCTTCTCCATGGGTTTGGGTGGTTTTGTGTAATTGGATAAAAAAGTCCCCATTGCACCCATTGGGTGGTTGGTTATTGGGTTAAAAGTGAAAATAATTTCGGTGTCATTTCTTAATTGGACACTTTATACTTTAAAAGCCTTGTAGAGAGAGAGATGGGGCTCCATTTTTAGTTTGTTGAAGTGCTGCAGAACTCAGGGTTTGTGAGACTGTAACAGAGATAAGAACTAATAAACATCTGAGTCCCAACAAAAAATTCCATCTCACACATTTAATCCCAACCCTGGTAAAAAGAATTTAAGACACCACAACATCCATCTGCTTCCCTGGGGTTATATTCCAGCCCTGCAGTGCCTGCCTGGAATATCCAGCTCCAGCTCCATGCTCAGTGGAAGTGTTCCCTGTGCCTCCAAAGCAGGAGATTCACACCTGAGCACACTGCAGGTCAATGTCCATTTTCACCAAAGGAAACTCAAACCACCCCAATTCCCACCCGTGCTGTGACACCCTCAGTGCTAGCAGTGCTCCAGAGGCAGATTCCCATTGTTACAGCTGTCAAGAGGAGATGCCTGGGAAAGGAGCTCAGCAAACAGAGAGAGAATGAACAAAGGCAGCTGTTTCCTGGCAGAGCTCGTGGTTTTTAGCAAGCTCCCACCTCGGAGCCAAACCCTGGGGAGTTGTGGATGTGCTGTGACCTCTGCCAGAGCCTGCCTGAGTGGCTCCTCCTGTGCCAGCCTGGAAGAGGGGATGTGGATCTCCTAATCTCAGCAGCTGTGGCCAGACTGTGCCTCTCAGGTGGCCTCCTGGCCCTCCAGGCTGTGACAATCAGCACCAGGGTCTGCTGGGGACAGGAGCTGCTTTCAAGGTCCTGCTCAAGCAAAGGGAAACAGGAGTTCCCCTCTTTGATCTCCAGCCCTGCCATTTGCAATTTGTCACTGCCCCTCAGCTCGACAGAGAGAGAATTCCATACAGAATTCTGGATGCAAAACAGTGAAATCAAAGTGCTCTTCCCAAAGAAAAAGTGGAATTTTCAGCTTTGTAATAAGACTGCTCCTGTTTAAAATGCTGAAAATATGGGGGATGAGCAGAAACAGCAACATCAGAGTGTTTGGAGTGCTCTTCTCTTCCATAAATCTATTTAGCACCCACCAGCTTCCTCTTGGAAGCAGATTGGAGAAACCTGGGAGTCCTTTGCAAGGGGAGGAAGGGGACAGAGCAGCAGTGGTTGGGGATTCCTTGACTTTCTGATGATCCTTTCTCACAGTGGGCAGGTCCAAGGACAAGGTAATCCCCCCCAGCTCCACACAGACACCAAACCCATGGCACTGAAATCTAGGGAGAGCAGGGACAGGCAGACCTAGGGAATGAGTGCAGGTTCATCTCCCAGGGGTTTCCCATGATTGTTTAACCAACATTTCCCGTTTATCTCCCATTTTCTCGTGACCCTGCTAAGTTCAACCCTCCACTAAAAATAACCTCTGCCTTTTATTGCTGGGAAGGGATCCCAGCCTTCACAGAAACAGGGTTTCTAATCTTCACAGAGGCAGATGCTGGAATACCCCAAAAGCTCAGCAACTGGCAGGCAAAATTAATGAGACTTTCCCACTTATTGTTAACAAAAAAAAAAAAAAAAAAAAGTCTCCTGTGAGTTTATAGCAGCTGCAGATCCAGAGGCCCTTTTCACTCTCCAAATAAATTGTACTTTCCATGGCTTTGGGTTGGCTGTGCTGTGGTATGAACTTCAGGAACAGGAACTGATGAGATCTTTAGCAGATATATCCAAAAGAAGTGGGCAGAGACCCCAGCCCCGCTCCATGTGCTCTGGTTTGGGTTGTTTAAAACACACAAACCTCCTGAGTTCCACATTAAAGCAGAGGGATGGAGCTGTGCCTCCTTCCAGAGCAGCCCCTCATGAGCTCCACAGCCTGCAGACATCATCAGGAGAGGGCAATTAGCATCCTGCTGCCCAGGGGAGAAGGGGAAGCCATCCAGGCCTTGGCAGCCAATTCCTGGGATTTCTTATAGGATCTCTGGCATGGCAAACCCTCAGCCAGAACACCCCAGGATAAGCCCAGAACAAAGCAGCCCTTTTCCAAAATTGGGGATTTGAAATTGGCAATTGGGAATTTCACCCATCGACGTCTCCCTTTCCTCCACAACTTGGTGTGTTTTGTCAGAGGGGGGAAAAAAAAGGGAAAACAACCAAATTCCAGAGCAGGGACATGGTGCAACAGCTTGGGGTCAGTCCTTGGTTTTACTGGGAAATTCCAGGAGGGAAATCCCAACTGTTTCCCAGCTATTGAGGACTTATTGGTGGTGACTGTTGCACAGGGCCTGAGGCCAGACAGGCTGTGGGGTCAGAGGTCTTCAAAAGCGTTTCCTTGGATTTCTGCTTCCAAGACCAGCAAGGCTGGGGTAACTCCACCCTTTGGAAGAGCATTTTGGGAATAGTCTCTTCCCTGGGGTGTTTAAGGGAGGAAGAACCCAGAAAGAACAGAAAGGATCAGTCCAGTGCCATGTGGGGAGCGTGGGGGAAAGCCAAGGGAAGAGCTGGATCTTGCCAAACCTCATCCCAGATATTTAACAGCACACCTGTTCTTCCACTCCTCGTTCCAGCTCCTGGAACTTCCAGGTGTCTGTCCTTCCTTCCTGGAGTCCTTCCTGGAGTCCTTCTTGGAGTCCTTCCTTCCTGTAGCCCTTCCTTCCTTCCTAGAGTCCTTCCTTCCTTCCTGGAGCCCTTCCTTCCTTCCTGGAGTCCTTCCTGAAGTCCTTTCTGGAGTCCTTCCTTCCTTCCTGCAGTCCTTCCTTCCTGGAGTTCTTCCTTCCTTCTTTCCTGGCATCCTTCCTGGAACCCTTCCTTCCTGAAGTCCTTTCTTTCTTCCTTCCTGGAGTCCTTCCTTTCTTCCTGGAATCCTTCCTTCCTGGATTCCTTCCTGGAGTCCTTCCTGAAGTCCTTCCTGGAGTTCTTCCTTCCTTCCTGGATTCCTTCCTGAAGTCCTTTCTGGAGTCCTTCTTGGAGTCCTTACTTCCTGTAGACCTTCCTTCCTGGAGCCCTTCCTTCCTTCCTGGAGTCCTTCCTTCCTGGACTCCTTCCTTCCTTCCTGGAGTCCTTCCTTTCTTCCTGGAGTCCTTCCTTCCTGAATTCCTTCCTGGAGTCCTTCCTTCCTGGAGCCCTTCCTTCCTTCTTGGAGCCCTTCCTTCCTTCCTGGAGTCCTTCTTTCCTTCCTGGAGTCCTTCCTGGAGTCCTTCCTGGAGTCCTTCCTTCCTGGAGTCCTTCCTGGATTCCTTCCTTCCTTCCTGGAGTCCTTCCTTCCCCCAGAGAGGTTAACAGGGAGAAGCTATTTTTAGCTCTGAAGCAGTTGGATCATGCCGTGTTATGGCAACAGATCCTGTTATTCCTTGTTTCCCCTGCTCCTTCCAGTGCAGCACAGCCATCGGGGCTCCCGTCCAGCTCACAGCAAACTCACAAAAACCTCTGGATTTTGGGACTGCCTCGCTGCATGGCTGCTAGGAACATTACAGGCAGAGAGGAAAGGCCCCTCAAGGAGTCCCAGCAGGAAGGAGGGGGACTCCAGCCTCAGGAGAAACCTCTGGAGAAGCCACCTCTGAGACCTGGAGTGGGGAGAGCACAGCAGAGGGCACCTGGAGGTCCCTTCCATCCCTTGGGGTGGCCATGAGCCCCTGACAGCTCACCCAGCCTGGAGTGTGGGGCTCCAGAACCATGAAATGCTGCCTGGTTTGGCTCCAGAGCAATAAATCTCCCCTCCCAGAGGTTGCTGTGCACTTGGAGCAGGTCTGCAGGAGCGTTTGCCAAGGTTCAGACAAGAGCAAATGCTCAAACCAGGTTTGCTGTGCCTTGGGGGGGTTCATTGCAGAGTCCATGAGCATGGACAGGACATCTCCTTCCTGCTGTGGGACAGAAATCCCTGCATTTCTCCCGGAAAAATCATGGAGTAAAACATCCAGGGGAAATTCACAGCTCCACTTCCCTCTCTGACACCCATCCAGCACAGAAGCTCTGTCAATGCACACAGAAAGAATATCAGAGATCCTCCTGCAGGAAAATCATATTTTCCACTCTGCAGTTGCCCTGGAGCTGCAGAAGTGGCCAGGGATCCTGGACAAAGCAGGGCCACATTCCCCAATCTGTCCCAGTAAAACCTCATGACTCCCCATTTTTTTATTTTTATATTTTATTTTGCTTTAGCCTCTCCAAAATGCAGTTTGTTCCATCCAAGATGTCACAGCAATCATTTGTAGCATTTGGACAGCAAAAAAACCCCTCCCAAACCCCAGGAGAATGTTGCTTTTGATAATAGATTGGGTTTCAGCACTTTTAGGATAAGGTAATACCATTTCAAAACACACCAGTTTAGGGTTTTTTTTCCCTAAGAAATGTGAACAGGAAAACAAGACAACCTGCTCTGATTGATCTGTGCTTTAAATTTTACTGAGGAAAACAGAACCATTCTGGAGAAAGCAAGCAGAGAAATTTGGAGGGAGCTGGCCAACAAACAGGGGAAAAAACATGAAAACCAACCCAGCAGTGATCACTGAGCTCTTCAGCACGAAAACATCAGCAACTGATGGCTCATTCCAGCTCTTCTTTGTCTTCCTATCTCAGCCACAGATTTCAATTGGAGGGAAGGAAGGCTGGGACAACTTGAAAATACAAATGAGGCTCCAGGACAATTGTCAAATTAAAAAAAAACAGTATTTTGTATAGATATGTTTGAACTGATGCGAATAAAGATGATTTGAAATGCTGGAAACCTGAGCAGGAGCTGAAACAATTGCAAAATACTTATTTTCAGGTCTTTGTGTTGAATCAATCACCCTGTTTGCTTTGCTGAAGGCTGGCAGCAGAGAGAGGGCTTGGGACAAGGATCTCCAGAGAGTTTCTCTCCTTCTTGTTCTCCTTCATGCAGCTCTGCAGAGGAATTGTGGAATATCAGGGCTGCTCTCAACCTCCCTGATCCTTTGGAATGTGCAGCCATGCCCTGGGATCAGCACCACTCCCAGCACAAAAGTTGCTCTTTGCCTCCAGGGCATGGAGATGCTCCCAAGAGCAGATCCCCAATAAAGGAGAGGAGATGGAGCTGCACTTTCCCCAAACAGAGCTGAAGCATATTCTGAATTGATTTGAAACCCATCCAATCAAAAGAATGAAATATTCACCCTATCAGCTTAAACTGACCAAAATGAAGTGTTTCATTTCAGGTTTGTGTCCCCTCAACCCATCAAAATAAAATAGGGAAAAGAAAAAAAGATGTAAAAGGAGAATACTGAGAGTTTTCAGCACATTTCTTCCCCATGGGAAACAGCAACTCTGTGAAGTGGCAAGTTTTCTTGGAAAAATCTGTCTCATCAGCACTTCTCCACTGTGTGCAACCTCCAGAAAGCCCACTGCCCTGATCTGGGGCCTTCCTGGGATTTATGGTTCCTGTATCTGCCCTTAAATCAAGCTCCCTGCTCAGAGGGTGTTTTCCAAAAAAACAGCACAGGGAACAACGTGATGGACACCCTTGGGCATCAGGAGGTGAGATCCTGCCATACCTAAACCAGGACTGGAGCAGCTGCTGAGCCATCCCATTGCATCCCATCCCATCCCATTGCATCCCATCCCATCCCATCCCATCCCATCCCATCCCATCCCATCCCATCCCATCCCATCCATCTGTAAGAGCTGAAATGAGGGATGTGGGACTCCAGGGGCTCTCCAAAATGCAGTTTATTGTATCCAAGGTGTCACAGCAGTCCAGGGCTGTGGGTGACAGAGCTGTGCCCACAGCTGTCAGCTCCAGCTGCAGGCAGGCCTGGAGACCCTTTGGTTTTGGTTACAGTGCATTACAGACTTTTCTTTGCTGAGCATCTTCATACAGCAGAACCAATCTATACCTTAACTATTATCTATAGCCTACCATAACTGCTATAATTACCATAGTCATGTTACTGTTCTCCAAGCACTAAAAGTCAGTACATTACAGTTTAAGCTAGAAGTTGTTTTTCAGTTTTCTTCCAGTGGAAAATTCTGAGACCTTTTTTCTACTTGCAACATTTGCTGACTTGTTTGCCTGTGCTATCTTTCTGCTTGGTAAAAACTTCTTGTTTGGGGTGGGTTTATCCTTTGCTCTAAGTCATAAAAACCCCTTCTAACAGACACACCCTTTGCCTCCTTGGTTACCCAGTAAGACTGGCTCAGCAATTCTTTTCTCCTATATCAAAACTTGCTCCCATCTCTATTCCTTCTTCAGATTCTACATTCAAAAATCTTTCTGCTAAGCACACACATCTGTGAGACTTTCTTGTCAAACTTTCATCCTTCCCAACACCCATACCATCCCATCCCCATCTCCATCCCTGTCCCCATTCCTCTCCTTGTCCCCATCCCCATCCCCATCTCCATCCCCATTCTTGTCCCAAACCCCATCCCCACCCCTGTCCCCATCCCATCCCATCCCATCCCTGCATTTCTGCAATAACCTCTGTATGTGCAGACATCCATCACAGGTGCATTTCTGTGAGTGAGTGTGTAAAATCCCATTATTTACAGCCAGGAAAAGCCCTGTTTTTATGGAATAGTGCTGCCTAGCAGGTGACATTCCATAGAGGTGCAGCAGGGCTCCCACAGCACTGGGATTTTCCCTTCTCCACAGGTCCACAGGCCAGGTGCTGAAGTGCAGCCCTCTGAGCCAAACCAGCAGCACAAGGAGGATTCTGGAAAAGAAAAGGAAAACCTGAGGAGCTTTCCAGGGTCTGTGTTCTGGGAGAATTGCTGAACTCCTTCACCAGCAGTGCCAAGGGGTGCTGCAGGGACACACAGGGAGGAGGAGGAGGAGGTGAGAGAGGGAGTCACTCAGCACTCACCCACCGAGTTATCTTTCCTGCCCTGAAGAAAGGGAAACAAGCCCTGGCCAGGCCTTTCCGTGGTGCTGCAGCTTGCCAGGGGTTGTGCAATGGGATGTCAGGCAGGCTCGGGGTGCAGTGCCAGCCCACGTGTTTGTTTCTGAGCAGGAACCCAAGCAAATCCAGCCGTGACCACTCGGGCAGCTGAATCAAACCCACCAGCTGAAAACCTCTTGCTGTTGTTTCTTCTCCCAAAGAACCTGGATGAAATGTTTTTAATAAAACACTCCTTCCTTCCTTTCCTTCTTTCCTTGCTGTTTTGTATTTTTTTCCCTTGTTTTAATACATATATATATCAAAGTCCAAATAAATCTTTGCCATAATCAGAAGAATGCAGAGAACTGTAAAAGTTTAGAAGGGGTCACTCCTGAGCAGCCCTGGCTCTATAAAGTGCAGTTTGATGTCCTGCACTTTATGGCTGTACAAAGCCCAGCTCTTCTGCCCTGAGATTGGCTGTTAATGTTGTAATGATGTTTAACTGCTGACAAATGAATCACAGGTGGGGAGACAAGGAGTCCTTAAGTAAAAAAACCTGCCACTTTTATTTGGTTGCTTTTTTTTTGTTTTGCTGTTTTGTTGTTTCGATGTTTCCCTTTTGTTCCCTCAAGCAAACAGATTAAGGAACATCCCAGCCTGTCAAGAAATATCTGTTTGTAAAATACACCAAAAAAACCACCACATCCCTTTGATGCATCCATCACACGCTGGAGAGGGGAGAGAGGGGTTTTTCCTTCACTTGCAGCGTGGCTTCTTTTTATTTTTTGTCACTAATTACAGAATTTCTCATTAAAATAACAAGGAGCACAGCTGGCTGAGGTTCCAGCACATGTTTTCACTTGGGAAAACCAATGGGAACCATACCCTTCCTTCCTTCCTTTCTGGAGTCCTTCCTTCCTTCCTGGAGTCCTTCCTTGAGTCCTTTCTGGAGTCCTTCTTTCCTGGAGTCCTTTCTTCCTTCCTGGAGTCCTTCATTTCTTCCTGGAGTCCTTCTTCCTTCCTTCCTTCCTGGAGTTCTTCCTTCCTTCCTGGAGTCCTTCCATCCTTCCTTCCTTGAGTCCTTTCTGGAGTCCTTCTTTCCTGGAGTCCTTTCTTCCTTCCTGGAGTCCTTCATTTCTTCCTGGAGTCCTTCCTTCCTTCCTGGAGTCCTTCCTTCCTGGAGTTCTTCCTTCCTTCCTGGAATTCTTCCTTCCTTCCTGGAGTCCTTCCTTCCTGGAGTTCTTCCTTCCTTCCTGGAGTTCTTCCTTCCTGGAGTTCTTCCTTCCTTCCTGGAGTTCTTCCATCCTTCCTTCCTTGAGTCCTTTCTGGAGTCCTTCCTTCCTTCCTTCCTTCCTTCCTTCCTTCCTTCCTTCCTTCCTTCCTTCCTTCCTTCCTTCCTTCCTTCCTGGAGTCCTTCCTGGAGTCCTTCCTTCCCTCCCTCCCCTGCTCCAGCACCACCAAGGCCAACTGTGGGGAGAAAGACCCTTTCCCCAAACCAAACCCCACCTCACACCTGCTTTTTAAAATTCATCCCACTCCCCAGATTTTGGAGCTGTTTTTCAATGTCTTAGGCCTTCCTCCCCTCCTCTTCCTCTCCCTCCATGTGTTTTTTTGGGGTTTTTTTTTTTCCCATGGCAATAAGGAACTCACGCAGCCCTGGGTATTTATAAACTCCCCTCCGAGGCCAGAGCGTCAGGAACAATCCCTTCCCTCCAGTTTGCAGGAACACTCCGAGTGCCCCGAAACATATTTTCGACATAACTCACCACTTTGAAGAGCTTTCCAAGCTTTTGTTCCTGTTTATTGACAGGAAGTTGTTTTTCATGGCTCCACGTCAGGAGGGGGGCGATGCAGGCCTTGCCAAGTGGGGTTTGCTGTGCCCTGCAAACCCCGACCCCACATTCCTGCCTCCCCCCAGGCACCCACCACCCAACCCCTCTGGTCTGTGCCAAGTGGGATAAAAACACCACCAAGGCTAAAAAAGGGGGAAATTGGAGGCAGGATGGGTGTGGGCAGGTGAGAGGGGAGCAGGAAGCTCTGGTAGCCATCAGAGGGGGTTTTGAGGCACTGCCTGGCTCTGGAGAGCAGGGTGAGGCACAAAGCCCCCCATTTCTCCTCCTGGAGAAGGGGCCAGCACAGGAGGATCTCTGGGAGCTGTGGCTCGTGGGGAAGCTGTGATGGTGTTCACAGGGGTTCTTGGTTGAGGGAAGAGATGAGGATCTGACTCCATGGTTCAGAAGGCTTGATTTATTATTTTATGATATATATTACATTAAAACCATACTAAAAGAGTAAAAGAAAGGATTTCCTCAGAAGGTTAGCTAAGAATAGAATAAGAAGGAATGATAACAAAGGTTTGTGGCTTGGGCTCTCTGTCTAAGCCAGCTGACTGTGATTGGCCATTAATTATAAACATCTAATATGGGTTAATCAAAGATCCACTTGCTGCATTCCACAGCAGCAGATAATCAATGTTTACATTTTGTTCCTGAGGCCTCTCAGCTTCTCAGGAGGAAAAATCCTAAGGAAAGGATTTTTCATCAAAGATGTCTGCGACAGAAGGGGGAAGCAGGGAAGGGAGCAGGGAAAAGGGAGCAGGGAAAAGGGAGTGGGGAAGGGGGACAGGGCTGACTCCCCCTGTAGTGGCAGGAAAGGGCTCTCCATGCCAGCCCTGGGCCAGGGTGACCACTGAGGCTGGGCCAAAGGCTGGGGGAGGAACTGGGGGAACTGGGAATGGGGTGATGGGAGAGGGGCAACACCTTCTCCCTGCTGCGTGCCAGGACAGGGACACAGAATGGAATTCTCGGGGGTGCAGGGGGAAGAATTGGTCTCTGTGGTCCTTGTGGGTCCCTTCCATCTCTAGGTGTCCTTTGGTTTAATGAGAGATGGTCAAACACTTCTGGTTGCCACATCCAGTCCCGGGTGACATCTTAGGGAATACTCTCTGCTGGTTCCAGCCCTCCTGAGCCTCCTCCACAGGGACATCTCCTGTTCCAGGGGTTGCTCCTGCTGGAAAGCCAGCAGAGGAACAGGACAAAGCCCTGGGATGTCCAGCAGAGCCCAGGGTGAGGATCTCAGCCAGCCACAGGGGTCTGCCAGCAGAAGGAATTGCCAGCCCCACTGGGCTTGGCCTGCTGGACACCTCCAGACCCACTCACAAATCCCTGGGGAGAAGGGAGGCTTTAATTCAGGCCACATCGACCTTTTTTTGTACTGGCTGTTATGGGCTGAGTGCCTGAGGTCCTTGCAGTGAAAGGAGCTCTGGGGGCACCTCTGGATTGCACTGAGCCCCAATAATTGTGATTTCTTGGCTTGTTGCTACACCGTGCAGTGTGATGTTATTGCCTGGAATGCTCTGTTAACTCCCTTTTTACTGAGACCATGTGTTCCCCTCCTTTCATCCCAGTTGTGTGTCAAGAGCTGTTTTCCTGAGGATGGTCAAGGGAATATGATTCTAATATTACTGGAGATGATATAAAAGCTTTTATAGACACTGCTCCACGTTTGAACTGGGAGCCCAGAGCCCAGCCACGAGGGCCTTAGTCAGGCATTTGAATTGCATGTTTTGGGAGGCCACTGAGGTAAAAAGGCAGTTGCTGGTTTTCTTGGTTTAGAAAGACAGGAGTCTGCTAAGGAAGGCAGGAGAATGTAAATGGAGAATGTAAAGCCTCCCCACTCCTCTGAATTGCTGTAAATTTTAAATTAAGGGGCTCTCAGGCAAAAATGTGGGAGCAGGAAATAACAGTTCTTTAATAGGGAAAAGAAAATAAAAGGATAAAATAAACAATGCAGGACACTAGAACAACACTGACAGAATCAGAACCCAGCCTGACACCCTGTGGGTCAGGCTGTTGGTGGCAGTCCCATTGGAAATGTGGCTGCAGCCCTCCTGCAGTGCCAGGGGTGGCTCTGTTGGAGCAAGGGGGTCCTGTAGAGAAGGATGGATTCTTCCTCTGAAGATGCAGTGGGAGGAGAGGCAGCTGCTGTTCCTCTGGGCAATCCCGTGGAGAAAGCCGTGCTGGTGTCTCAAAAACCTCTGGATTCTATCTGGGCAGCAATGCTTGGCTCCTCCCTCTGGGCTCACATCTCCCCATGGGATGTTCTAGTTCTTATCAGCCATGCAGGGACATTCAATAGTCTGTTATCAGCAATGTCCCCTCCCCAGGGAGGTGTGAATGTGGTCACTCAAAGGCGAACTGCCCACTTGGCAAAGGTAATCTGCCATACAGATGGGGATGGAAAACATCTTGCATTGCAATCGTCAATACTGGGGAACATTTTGGCTGCCCGGCCCTGCTCTGCTCTCCCAGAGCTGGGGGTGTGCAGCCCCTGGGTCTCCTCCTCATGGGAGCTCCTGGTTCTGTGCTCAGCACCTTGCTGTGATGAATGAGGGGTTTGTCTTTCCAAACCAGCTGTGGGTCTGCTGGTGGATTAAACCAGCACTGGGAGATAAAAGAAACTATGGGGAGGATTTTGCTGATTGGTGAATGGAAGAGGCTCCTGCCTTCCTTAGCAGACTCCTGTCTTTCCAAACCAAGACACCCAGGGACAGCAGAGCACAGGGATTTGTTCACTCCACTGGTTCCTCTGCCTCACACCAGCATTTCCAGGGCTGTTTCTGCCTCAGCTCTGCACCTGGACTCTGTGCCTGATCCACCACTTCAGCTCCCATGAGCAAACAGGGACTGTGCACATCCAGCCCCGCTGCACAAACATTTCTGTGTGTACCAAAAACCTGTTTTCCTATTAAGGCACCTCTTAATATGTTTTACAGCAGGGCAGGCCCAGAGTGCAGAAAGAAGCCACAGCAGCAGCAGCAGCAGCAGGCAGAGTTTCCCAGCCCTGCTGAGCTTTTATGAGCACTTCCATAATGGCATTTCCAACACTTGGGCCGTGGCTGCAGCGACAGCTCATCCATCACAAGCTGCTCTCTGCTCAGGAAAGCTGCTTTATTTACTGCAGGTGATGGCCTCTGCACGGGACAAACTGCCTGGAAATTCCAATTTTGTCTGGGCAGCAGGCAGGCTGACACTGTGTTCATCCCTGGGGCTGGGCTCACCTCCTGGGGCTGCCTTGGAATAGAATGGAATGAAGGAGTTGGGGTTGGGAAGGGACCTTAAAGATCATCTCACATGGGCAGGGACAACTTCCACTATCCCAGGTGCTCCAAGCCCCATCCAACCAGGCCTTGGGCACTTCCAGGGGCAGCCACAGCTGGTCTGGGCACCTGTGCCAGGGCCTGCCCACCCTCACAGGGAACAATTCCTAATTCCCAATATCCCATCCATCCCTGCCCTCTATCAGTTAAAAATCATTCCTCCTGTCTTGTCCCTCCATCTCTTTTCCCAAGCTCCTCTCCAGCTCTCCTGGAGCCCTTTTAGGGGCTCTGAGCTCTCCCCGGAGCCTTCTCCTGTCCAGGTGAGCACCCCCAGCTCTCCCAGCCTGGCTGCAGAGCAGAGGGGCTCCAGCCCTTGGATCAACACCTTCTGCTGGAACACTTTCTGGAGTTCCAGAGCTTTTTCTGGAGTTCCACACTTTCTGGAGCTCCAGAGTTTTTCTTGGGGTCTTTGGCGTCCCTGTGTTGTTGTTTTGTGGGTAAGAAGCAAAGATTTCCCCCTCGCCAAGGAGAGCTGGAATTTTCCTGCTCAATGAGCACAATTTTCACTCTTGGTGACTGCAGATGGGTGAGCCAAGGTGGCAGCTGGAGGGAGAAAAGCAGGAGGTGACCAGGAGGGAGATGGGGTAGAATCTCCTTGCTCAGGCACCTTTGGGACAAAGAGAAATGTGTGACACCAAAGCTGTCAATTCCCACATACAAAACAATGAAAACATCTCTCCTCACCAGCTTAACCAACTCTCCTCACATTAAAAAGGATGGAAGGAAAGCTCTGGGGCTGTAGGGAGAGCTGGGGTGAGTGAAATGGGTGAAATGTTTGCTTGGGTGAGGTAATTTGTTCTCAGCTTCAGCCAAGAAATAGAATGGAATTCTACAAAGCACAGCCAGGCTCCAAGCAGGACAAACACCTCACGTGGAGACCTCACAAAGACCCAAAAATTCAATACTGGGCAGAACTGCCCAGACCAGGCCTCACTATCCCAAATTCCTGCTTTCCACACTCACATTTCAGCAATGGTCTCTCAGTTCCAAACAGGAAAAGGGACAGGGATTTTGGACAAGGAAAGGTCACTCCTGTGCACCCAAACCCGACCTTCTGAATATCTCCTCCTCTCCTCTGAGGCTTTATTACCAAGCTGAGGACACTCAAACCTTTGAAAAACCTTTGGAGACCTGGCAAAAATTTCTGCCCACGTCTGTCAGTCTGGCCAGATCCACCCATTTCCACCTTGAATGGAATTCACTGTGGGAAGAGGTTCCCTTTGCTTCATCCCAGCTCCAGCAGGTCGTGGAGAGCCTATTGGGAATGAAGCCTTGGATTTGGAATCCATCCATCCATCCATCATCCATCCATCCATCATCCATCCATCCATCCATCCATCCATCCATCCATCCATCCATCATCCATCCATCATCCATCCATCCATCCATCCATCCATCCATCCATCCATCATCCATCATCCATCATCCATCCATCCATCCATCCATCCATCCATCCATCCATCATCCATCCATCCATCCATCATCCATCCATCCATCCATCCATCCATCCATCATCCATCCATCATCCATCCATCATCCATCCATCCATCCATCCATCCATCCATCCATCCATCCACCCATCCATCCATCCATCCATCCATCATCCATCCATCCATCCATCATCCATCCATCCATCCATCCATCCATCATCCATCCATCCATCCATCCATCCATCATCCATCCATCATCCATCCATCATCCATCCATCCATCCATCATCCATCCATCCATCCATCCATCCATCCATCCATCCATCATCCATCCATCCATCCATCCATCCATCCATCCATCCATCATCCATCCATCCATCCATCCATCCATCCATCATCCATCCATCCGTCCATCCATGGCCATCCATCCATCCATCCATCATCCATCCATCATCCATCCATCCATCCATCATCCATCCATCCATCCATCCATCCAGCAGCCTCCGGAGATGACCTGAAGGTCCAAGCAGGACAAACACCTCACCTGGACATCTCCCAAAGACCCAAGAATCCAGTACTGGGCAGAACTGCTCAGACCAGAGCTCGGCATCCCAAATTCCTGCTTTCCACACTCACATTTCAGCAATGGTCTCTCAGTTCCAAACAGGAAAAGGGACAGGGATTTTGGACAGGGAAAGGTCACTCCTGTGCACCCAAACCCGACCTTCTGAGCATCTCCTCCTCTCCTCTGAGGCTTTATTACCAAGCTGAGGACACTCAAACCTTTGAAAAACCTTTGAGGACCTGGCAAAAATTTCTGCCCACGTCTGTCAGTCTGGCCAGATCCACCCATTTCCACCTTGAATGGAATTCACTGTGGGAAGAGGTTCCCTTTGCTTCATCCCAGCTCCAGCAGGTCATGGAGAGCCTGTTGGGCATGAAGCCTTGGATTTGGAATCCATCCATCCATCCATCCATCCATCCATCCATCCATCCATCCATCATCCATCCATCCATCCATCATCCATCCATCCATCCATCCATCATCCATCCATCCATCCATCATCCATCCATCATCCTCCCATCATCCATCCATCCATCATCCATCCATCATCCATCCATCCATCCATCATCCATCCATCCATCCATCATCCATCCATCCATCCATCCATCCATCCATCCATCCATCCATCCATCCATCATCCATCCATCCATCCATCATCCATCCATCCATCATCCATCCATCCATCCATCATCCATCCCTCCATCCATCCAGCAGCCTCCGGAGATGACCTGAAGGTCCAAGCAGGACAAACACCTGTCCTGGACATCTCCCAAAGTCCCAAGAATCCAGTACTGGGCAGAACTGCCCAGACCAGAGCTCGGCATCCCAAATTCCTGCTTTCCACACTCACATTTCAGCAATGGTCTCTCAGTTCCAAACAGGAAAAGGGACAGGGATTTTGGACAAGGAAAGGTCACTCCTGTGCACCCAAATCTGACCTTCTGAACATCTCCTCCTCTCCTCTGAGGCTTTATTATCAAACTGAGGGTGATCAAACCTTTGAAAAACCTTTGGGGACCTGGCAAAAATTTCTGCCCACATCTGGCAGTCTGGCCAGATCCACCCATTTCCACCTTGAATGGAATTCACTGTGGGAAGAGGTTCCCTTTGCTTCACCCCAGCTCCAGCAGGTCATGGAGAGCCTGTTGGGAATGAAACCTTGGATTTGGAATCCATCCATCCATCCATCCATCCATCCATCATCCATCCATCCATCATCCATCCATCATCCATCCATCCATCCATCCATCCATCCATCCATCCATCCATCCATCATCCATCCATCCATCATCCATCCATCCATCCATCCATCCATCCATCCATCCATCCATCATCCATCCATCCATCATCCATCCATCCATCCATCCATCCATCATCCATCCATCCATCCATCATCCATCATCCATCCATCATCCATCCATCCATCCATCCATCCATCATCCATCCATCCATCCATCATCCATCATCCATCCATCATCCATCATCCATCCATCATCCATCCATCCATCCATCATCCATCCATCCATCATCCATCATCCATCCATCATCCATCCATCCATCCATCCATCCATCATCCATCCATCCATCATCCATCATCCATCCATCATCCATCCATCCATCATCCATCATCCATCCATCATCCATCCATCATCCATCCATCCATCATCCATCCATCCATCCATCCATCCATCCATCCATCCATCCATCATCCATCCATCATCCATCCATCATCCATCCATCCATCATCCATCCATCCATCCATCCATCCATCCATCCATCCATCCATCATCCATCCATCCATCATCCATCCATCCATCCATCCATCCATCCATCATCCATCCATCCATCCATCCATCCATCCATCATCCATCCATCCATCCATCCATCCATCCATCCATCCATCATCCATCCATCCATCATCCATCCATCCATCCATCCATCCATCCATCATCCATCCATCCATCCATCCATCCATCCATCATCCATCCATCCATCCATCCATCCATCCATCCATCCATCCATCATCCATCCATCCATCCATCCATCCATCCATCCATCCATCCATCCATCCCTCCCTCCCTCCATCCAGCAGCCTCTGGAGATGACCTGAAGGATCCCTTGGGCCTGGCCAGCACAGCTCCCTTCCATTTGACATCCTGGGATCCCTGCTGGGGTTTCATGGCACAGGATCTTTCCTTGAGCCTCATTTAAGGTGTGATTTCCTTCCCTGAAACATCACTGGGCAGACCCTGGTTCTCCTTTCAGGCTGTTTTCCTTTGCATTCTCCCCTTCCCTGTTTGCTGGAGCTCTTTTCCCATCTGCAAAATCCAGGTGATGCTCCAAAACTCCAGATGATGCTCCAAAATGCTAAAATCCAGGTGATGCTCCAAAATCTAGGTGATGCTCCAAAACTCCAAAACCCAGGTGATGCTCCAAAACTCCAAAACTCCAAAATCCAGGTGATGCTCCAAAACTCCAAAATCCAGGTGATGCTCCAAAACTCCAAAACCCAGGTGATGCTTCAAAACTTCAAAACTCCAAAATCCAGGTAATGCTCCAAAATCCTGGTAATGCTCCAAAATCCAGGTAATGCTCCAAAACTCAAAAATCCAGTAATGCTCCAAAATCCAGGTAATGCTCCAAAACTCCAAAATCCAGGTAATGCTCCAAAACTCCAAAACTCCAAAATCCAGGTAATGCTCCAAAACTCCAAAACTCCAAAATCCAGGCGATGCTCCAAGACTCCAAAACTCAAAAATCCAGTAATGCTCCAAAATCCAGGTGATGCTCCAAAGCTTCAGGTGATTCTCCAAAACTCCAGGTGATGCTCAAAACTCCAAAATCCAGGTGATGCTCCAAAGCTCCAGGTGATTCTCCAAAACTCCAGGTGATGCTCTGAAACTCAAAAATCCAGGTGATGCTCCCAAACCCCTTCACAACTGCCTGGCTTTCCTGGAAGAGGAGCCCCCCAGGCATTCCTGTTCCACAGGAGGGGCTCAGAACCCGCTGCTCCACACTTTGCAAACACCAGGAGGGGTTTAAAGCCAGCCCAGGGGTTAAGCCCAGTCTGTCTGCAAGGCTCCAGCTCCTGCTCTCCCTCCCATCCAACAGGAAAATGGGATTCAGTGGGAATGGTTGGCAAATGAGCCACTGCTCCTTCATGGGGGGAAAGGAAAAATAAAGGGAGGGGTGGGGAGTGCTGCAGGGAACTGGGATGCACACAGTGATGCACATAGGGATCAGGGGTGCACACAAGGATCTGGGATGGGATGCAGGGATCAGGGATGCACACAGGGATCTGGGATGCACACAGGAATGCACTCTGGGGTCTGGGATGTGTGTAGGGGTCTGGGATGCACACAGGGATCAGAGATGCACACAGGGATCAGGGATTCACACAGAGATCAGGGATGCACACAGGGATGCACGCAGGGATCAGGGATTCACTCTGGGATGGGATGCAGGTATCAGGGATGCACACAGGGATCTGGGATGCACACAGGGAGCTGAGATGTGTGCAGGGATCTGGGATGCACTCTGGGATGGGATGCAGGGATCAGGGATGCACACAGGAATGCACTCTGGGATGGGGGATGCACTCAGGGATCTGGGATGTGTGCAGGGATCAGGGATGCACACAGGGATCAGAGATGCACACAGGGATCTGGGATGGGATGCAGGAATCAGGGATTCACACAGGGATCAGGGATGTACACAGTGATCAGGGATGCACACAGGGATCAGAGATGCACACAGGGATCAGAGATGCACACAGGGATCCGGGATGGGATGCAGGGATCTGGGATGTACACAGGGATCTGGGATGCACACAGGGATCAGGGATTCACACAGGGATCAGGGATGCACACAGGGATCAGGGATGCACACAGGGATGCACAAGGGATGCACACAGGGATCAGGGATGCACTCTGGGATGGGATGCAGGGATCAGAGATGCACACAGGAATGCACTCTGGGATGGGGGATGCACTCAGGGATCTGGGATGTGTGCAGGGATCGGGGATCCACACAGGGATCAGGGATGGGATGCAGGGATCAGGGATGCACACAGGGATCAGGGATGGGATGCAGGGATCAGGGATGCACACAGGGATCAGGGATGGGATGCAGGGATCTGGGATGCACACAGGGATCTGGGATGTGTGCAGGGATCAGAGATGCACACAGGGATCTGGGATGTGTGCAGGGATCAGAGATGCACACAGGGATCTGGGATGCACACAGGGATCAGGGATGCACACAGAGATGCACAAGGGATGCACTCTGGGATGGGATGTAGGGATGTGGGATGCATGCAGGGATGTGGGATGCACACAGGGATCTGGGATGGAATGCAGGGATCTGGGATACACACAGGGATGCACACAAGGATCAGGGATTCACTCTGGGATGGGATGCACACAGGGATGTGGGATGCACTCAGGGATGCACAAGGGATGCACACAGGGATCTGGGATGCACTCTGGGATGGGATACAGGGATCAGGGATGCACACAGGAATGCACTCTGGGATGGGGGATGCACTCAGGGATCTGGGATGTGTGTAAGGATCTGGGATGCACACAGGGATCAGGGATGCACACAGGGATCTGGGATGTGTGCGGGGATCTGGGATGTGTGCAGGGATCAGGGATGCACACAGGGATCTGGGATGCACACAGGAATGCACTCTGGGGTCTGGGATGTGTGTAGGGGTCTGGGATGCACACAGGGATCAGAGATGCACACAGGGATCCGGGATGGGATGCAGGGATCAGGGATTTACACAGGGATCTGGGATGTACACAGTGATCAGGGATTCACACAGGGATCAGGGATGGACACAGGAATGCACAAGGGATGCACACAGGGATCAGGGATTCACTCTGGGATGAGATGCACACAGGGATGTGGGTTGTACACAGGGATGTGGGATGCACATATGGATCAGGGATGCACACAGGGATGCACAAGGGATGCACACAGGGATCAGGGATGCACTCTGGGATGGGATGCAGGGATCAGGGATGCACACAGGAATGCACTCTGGGATGGGGGATGCACTCAGGGATCTGGGATGTGTGCAGGAATCTGGGATCCACACAGGGATCAGGGATGCACACAGGGATCTGGGATGGGATGCAGGGATCTGGGATGTGTGCAGGGATCTAGGATCCACACAGGGATCAGGGATGCACACAGGGATCTGGGATGGGGGATGCACTCTGGGATCTGGGATGTGTGCAGGGATCTAGGATCCACACAGGGATCAGGGATGCACACAGGGATCTGGGATGGGATGCAGGGATCTGGGATGCATACAGGGATCTGGGATGTGTGCAGGGATCTGGGATGCACACAGGGATGGGATCCAGGGATCAGAGATGCACACAGGAATGCACTCTGGGATCTGGAATGTGTGTAGGGATCTGGGATGCACACAGGGATCAGGGATGCACTCTGGGATGTACACAGGGATCAGGGATGCACACAGGGATCAGGGATGCACACAGGGATGGGATGCATTCTGGGATCTGGGATGTACACAGGGATCAAGGATGCACTCTGGGATGGGATGCAAGGATCAGGGATGCACACAGCACATGCAGCAGGCACAGGAGCTGGGAAATGCTGGCAAGGATTGCTCTGCTATGTTTATTTTTTAGGCAAAATCCTGGCCTGGAGATGATCAGCATTGCTGCAGCATGAGGGGGATTTCCCCATTTCTCCTTTTGGGGTGGACATGCAAATTCTGAGGCTGAAATTGGGATTTTATGCTTCTGAAGGCTTGGGACTTCTTTTAGGGAATCAAACTACGTCCAGTCCCTCTAGGGGTGAATAAATCAGGCCAAATACTTTTATTTTTTGTGATTAGTATGAGGACAAAATGATACAGTGCTTGAGAACTGTACATTGAAAGATTAAGTTGGGTTTTTTTTGTTGTTGTTCTCAGGTGCAGCCCTGAGGTGGTGGGGGGAGCATCCTCACGTTGATCTGGTAAAAACATCATCTAAATCCAATGTGCTGCAGCAAACAGGCCAGGGAGATGAAGGAAACCACATTAAAAGCATGATGAAAGTTGCCTCGAGGCTCCTTATGTCACACTTGGGCTCTGGGCACTTGGGAATTTTTTTATTTCTTCCCTTTTTTCTTCCTTTAATAAACCCAAACTTGGCATTCTTGACACACACACACAGAGGTGCAAGCCAAGGGGACATTAAAAGCTCACAGACAGGGATTTGGGCTCCTTGGCTCCCATTGGAATTTTTGAGGCCTTGTAGCAGATGACCTGCCTCTTTGGGTGGAATAAAAGCAATTTTCATTCTAAATAAGCAGATAAAAATTGATCCAGACCAATCTGGATCATTTCTGTTGACTTCAGAGTTGCTTGGCATCACCTGGTGCCTCCTCCCAGGGGTTCAAAGAGAGGAAAGGGGTGATCCTGTCAATCCTATGGGTGTGAGAAAGAGGCAAAACCCCAAAATTCGTTATTTGTACCTCGTTGTGAGCTCCCTGCAGCAAGCAGAGATATAAATAAAACTCACACATGGTTTATTTTTGGGTCATTCCACTCCCAAACTGATTTTTGGGGCAATTGTTTCCTTCCCTGAGCCGAGGCACCAAACACCCCCCGGCCCTGCATCCCGCAGGTGGAACTGCTGTGGGAGAGAGGAAGAGGAAGGAGAGAGGGAGGAAGGAAGCAGGGGAGGAAGCAAGGGGGGGAAAAGTGGAGGCTGCACATCTGCTCTGTGACTAATGCAGGCTGTGGCACACCCGTTTGGGTCCCTTTTTTTATTGCTAACATTCCTCCTCCTCAGTCAGAAACACTTTTTTCACCACCACCCCCCTCTCCCTCTCGCTCCCTCAGATGTCCCAGAGGAATGTTTAAGCGATTATGGAACCCCAGAGGAGTTTGTTGCTTCCCTTTTTAATTTGTTCCATGCTGGCTGCTGGCTTTTTGAAGGCCGTGCCCAGCTCAGGGCCCAGCCCAGGGCTCCTCGTTCCGGCTCTGGCACCGAATTCCTCCCGACTTTGTTCCCCAAATCCCCGCGGCTTTTACAGCAGGGCTGCCATAATTCACCCCATGCTGAAATCGGTGATTACCTGCTCTGATTTCTGAGCTCGTGTTTAAATAGAAAATGCTAAAAATACTGACTTAAGCCAATCAAGGGAAAAAATCAAAAAGAAAGGCATTGTTGGCCCTTTTTCACTTGGCCGGCGTTCACAGGCGAGCTGTGATCCTGCAGGGCTGGTGAAATAAATGCCTGGTGTTATCCAGCTCCAGGCACAGGCTGAGCTCTACAAAAAAAACTCCCTTTGGGTCCCCCAAAATGGGTCAAAATCCCAAAATGGGTTCCCCCAAATCAACTGGGGTTGTAGAAGCTCTGCAGGGTTTTAAACCCTTCAGGCCTCTCTGCCCAAGGTGAGGGGTGGTGGCAGGGAATGGCTCGAGGTGGTCCAGGAAGTGCATGGCAGGAAAAAAAATTGAATATATTCTCCTCAAAAATCACCACTGCAGCTGCTGGCCTGTCACAGACATCTTTTATGGAAAATCCTTTCCTTAGGATTTTTCCTCCTGAGAAGCTGAGAGGCCTCAGGAACAAAATGTGAACATTGATTATCTGCTGCTGTGGAATGCAACAGGTGGATCTGTCATTAGTTTCATGTGGTTGTTTTTAATTAATGGCCAATCACAGCTGGCTTGGACTCTCTGTCTGAGCCACAAACCTTTGTTATCATTCTTTGCTATTCTATTCTTAGCCAGCCTTCTGAGGAAATCCTTTCTTCTATTCTTTTAGTATAGTTCTAATGTAATATATATAATAAAATAATAAATCAAGCCTTCTGAAACATGGAGTCAGATCCTCGTCTCTTCCCTCAACATTAGACCCCTGTGAACACTGTCACAGTGGCCTTTCATTTTTTATTTACTTTTGGTTTTTTGGGGTTTTTTTGTTGTTGTTGTTCCCATCATGAACATAGCACAAGCTGGCTCTGCCTGTAATCCCTTTTTCTGGAATCATCCCAGTGGCTTTCTGGATGTCCCTTAGCAACAGTTGCTTCCAAACCAAAGGCAGGAAAGCCTCAGACCCAGAGCAGCCATGAGACGACTGGGAAATGAAATTTTTAAAACCCAATAATGTTTAAGACAACTTTTCTGAGAAGATCAGAAAGAGATATCCAAAGAGCTTGGAAGGATGACCCATCTTGAAGCATTCCTCATTAATTAGAAGGTGAGGAATTCCTGGTCAATTTTGTCCTCAGCAGCATCACTTAACGTCCTTAATCCCAATATTTTGTCAGATCAGGTGCTGTTTCTTGGTGAACAATTTTCTAGCCAGTTTTGCATCCAAATCCCCTCCAGGGATGGGGACTCCACCACTTCCCCAAGCAGTTCATTTCCTAGGAGATCTCAAAGAAGCTTCCCTGCAGTTTTGGCACAAGACATCCCCAAAAAAATCAACTTTTCCCCAGAAGTTTGCCAGTTTCTTTGAATACACACAGAAAACCAGGAATTTCCCTGGCAAAGCAGGAGTTTCCCTGCTCATCTCAGAAGTCTGGGCTCATTGGGACCTCAGACAGGAGGAATGCACCCCTTGGACATTTGTGCATGGAACAGACACTGTTTGTGTCCTTAACATGCATTCATCCAAAGAAATCACTGCTTTAAAATAGAGGTGTACAGTGCCCAAATAATGACATTTATTCTTAAATAATAATGACATTTATTCTAAAATAATAATGACATTTATTCTTGGGCTCCAGAAGGACTTGAGAAGCTGAGCTGAGTCCCTGACCCTGATAATCCCCTTTCAATCAAATCAGCTCCTTCAGTTCAGCTTGCAGGGCTGTTTTGGGGGTTTTGCTGATTTTTTTTTTGCTGATTTCATTGCAATCCCACTGCTCCCCAGGACCAAAGATAAAATGTAGAAGTGGGCAATCCCCAGGAAATGAAATGAGCATCTCCTGTGAGCCGAGACAGCAGAAACCACCTTCTTTTAGAGGCAAAATTAATTTCACGTCCAATTCTCCTTCCCATTTCTGCGTGTGGTGTCCATGCTGTTCCAATTTCTGTGTGACAAAATGTTCTCTTGATAGGAAGCAGGCCTGGGGCTGCTTCAGCACTCAGATATGGGAGTGCTTGCCTGCACGGAGTGCCATCCATCACTGCGGTGGAAAACCAACCGTGGCACTCCTCCTTGGGGAGAGAGGGGAAAAACCACAATTCTTTCAAGATTTGCCAGTTACTTTACAAGTTGAGCCTGTCAGTTTAGCACTAAATCTTGCACTTGAAATGGTGAAATGAAAAAAGAAAAGGAAAACTGTCACCGTAGGACACGGAACAACGCGACACGTACGCGCTGCTGTTCTCAAGGTGAAAAATGGGAAGTTTGTTTTCTGAGTCTAATATTTATAAATTTCCAAAGGTGACAGCAGATTGGAGGGTGACAATGCCACCTCTCCAATGACACTGGACAAACCAACAGTCCATCAAATTTCTCCTCTACCATAAAAGAATGCAAACCAATGAGTTATTTACAGAGAGTGTGTGAGAAAATTTGTTGCAAGAATGTCAACATCAGAAGGCTTAGAAAATCTCTAAAAAATCAGGGTGACAGAAAAAAAAAACAAATAAAAAAACCTCAAAAAAACCAAAAAAAACCCTCAAAGAACAAAACCAACAACAACAACAAAAAAACAAACAAACAAACAAACAAAAAAAAACCACAAAAAAAACCCACAAAAAAACAACAACAAAAAACCCAAAAAAGGAAAAAGGGAACAAGCTTCCAAACTGGAAAGTTGAGGTGTTTTGAGGTGTTTGGGGCTTGTGAGGATTGATTTGTAGGGCTTTCCCTGCCCTCTCTGCAGCCAGATCCATCCTCTTCTTGATCTTTGCAAGCATTGGACCAGGTCCAGAATTGGACCACTCCAATTCCAAGGAATTGGAATCACCACTCCCTGACTGAGGCACTTGGGAATGTTGTTTGGTGCTGGGGGAATGGCTGGACTCGATGATTTTGGAGGGTTTTCCATCCTAAACTCCTACATTTCAAGGGGTAAGGTGGCCTGAGGAAGCTGCTGGAGAGATCTGGAGAGATCCTGGCGCAGAGAAAAAAAGGATCAAGCAGTGGCAAGGTCGAGGATATATTTACACTGCTTATCAGGAGGGAGACCACAGGATCTGTGCTTGAAAGGAGAGGGGAAAAAAAAAATCTCATTCACAACATTTAATGAGAAACATTTTTCCCTCCTGCTCTGCCCCGAGACAATTTTCACAGAAATATCAGTTTCCAATTACTTTTTGTTGTTGTTGTTGTTGTTGTTGTTGGTTTTATTGGGGTTTATTGAAGAGCAGAAAAGTCCATTTTTCACGGAGAAAACAGCAAACCCCAGCTAAGCTTGGGGAAACAACAATCAAAATAAGAAGAGTGAAAGAAAAGAAAAGAAGGAGCTGTTTCCTGGGGAAGGACTAAAACCATCAGGCTGTGGTTTCTGACAGAGAATAAATCCGACTTATTTTATTGCTCTTAGGGGTCTAATTGCCATTAGACCTTAATTGTCTCCTGGCTTGCTTTGCAAAGCACAGAAAGCACAGCCTGTGCCGGCCCCTGGCTGCAATCATCCGCTCTTTTGATATTCATGGGCGCGTTCTCCGCCTTTCATCTCGATGTGCAGGAGGAAGAGGAGGCTGCTGTGCACCTGACAAGGTCCACACAGGGCTCCTGTGCTGTGCCTGGAGCTGTCTGAGCCAGACACAGCATCCTGAGCCCTCCTTGTGCTCCTCCTGCCACCCCTTTTGTCCTGCAGGTGTTGCCCTTCCTTCCCCAGCAGATCCTTTGGAAAAGACATCAAAAAGCTCCATCAGGCACAAGGAAAGGGATATTTGTTTAGGCTCCCTAATTACCATGCTTGATCTTCCATCAACAACAAACAGAGCTGCCCACGAGGGCTGTGCTTTTAAAAGCTGGATTGGTCTGAGTGGAGGCTCGGAATCGTAGCCAGATGAGATTATTCTGCTCGTGTTTGAGCACAGGATGGTTTCAGGGGAGCAGAAAGTGGCAGGACAGAGCCCATGTGGCCAGCACCCTCCCTCTGGGTCATTGAAACTCAACAAGTGACCTGCCAGAATGATTTGGGTTGCAAGAGACCCTAAAGCTCATCCCATCCCACCCCCTGCCATGGCAGGGACACCTTCCACTGTCCCAGGGTGCTCCAAGCTGGCCTGGGACATTCCCAGGGATCCAGGGGCAGCCACAGCTGCTCTGGGCCTCACCACCCTCACAGCAGAGAATTCCTTCCCCTTTTGGGAAGGATGAAAATTTGACAAGAAGGTCTCACAGATATGTGTGCTTGGCAGAAAGATTTTTAAATGTAGAGCCTGATGAAGGAATAGAGATGGAAGCAAGTTTTGATATAGGAGAAAAGAATTGCTGAGCCAGTCTTACTGGATAACCAAGGAGGCAAAGGGTGTGTTAGTTAGAAGGGGTTTTTATGGCTTAGAGCAAAGGATAAACCCACCCCAAACAAGAAGATGTTTTTACCAAGCAGGAAGACAGCACAGGCAAACAAGTCAGAAAATGCTGCAAATAGGAAAAAGGGTCTGAGAATTTTCCACTGCAAGAAAACTGAAAAACAACTTCTAGCTTAAAGTGTAATGTACTGACTGTTAGTGATTGGAGAACAGTAACATGAATATGGTAATTACAGTAGTTATGATAGGCTATAGATAATAGTTAAGGTATAGATTGGTTCTGCTGTATTAAGATGCTCAGCAAAGAAAAGTCTGTAATGCACTGTAACCAAAACCAAAGGGTCTCCAGGGCTGCCTGCAGCTGGAGCTGACAGCTGTGGGCACAGCTCTGTCACCCACCACCCTGGACTGCTGTGACACCTTGGATACAATAAACTGCATTTTGGAGAGCCCCTGGAGTCCCACATCCCCCATTTCAGCTCTTACACTTCCCAATATCTGAAGTTAACCCACCCTCCTTTGATGATCCCTCCAGACAAGATGGGATCCCAGCAGCTCCCCAGGGAGACACAGGTGGAAGCTCACCTTGCATTAACCATCCTCCTCTCCTCTTCCCTGAACAATCTGGGCAAAGATGGAGGGATTTCTCCCAAACTTCTATTTTTTTTTTTTGCTGAATTACCTCTCCTGGTCTCCTTGGGGTGGGGATTTCATGCAGTGCCTGTGTGTCAGTCCAGCACATGTTCAGGCTGAAGGGATCACTCTGGGGCTGGGGTTTAGTGTCACAGATATATTTTATGGAAAATCCTTTCTTTAGGATTTTTTCTCCTGAGAAGCCTCAGGAACAAAATGTAAACATTGATTATCTGCTGCTGTGGAATGCAACAGGTGCATCTGTGATTGGTCTCATGTGGTTGTTTCTAATTAATGGCCAATCACAGTCAGCTGGCTTGGACACAGGGCCCGAGCCACAAACCTTTGTTATCATTCTTTCTTTTTCTATTCTTAGCCAGCCTTCTGATGAAATCCTTTCTTCTATTCTTTTAGTATATAATTTTCTTTTAATATAATATATATCATAAAATAATAAATCAGCTTTCTGAAACATGGAGTCAGATTCTTGTCTCTTCCCCTGTGAAAACCACCACAGTTTAGATTCCTAATGATTTGTGAATGCTGGGGGCAATTTCTGCCTTTATTTTTATAAATAGGTGTCCTGTCTCCTCGGGTTTCTGCTGCTGTGGGGTTTAGCACATTCATTAATCTCAGTGTTCAAAGGGCAGGGAAAAAAAATTATAAAATAATGATGATCATCAGACATTTGGTGATTTTCCTTCATAGCATCCAGGGCATGGAAAGCAACTTCCTCTCCCCCAGGGCAACAGTGATTCAAAACATGAGGGCTGAGGGAGCAAAATCACAGCATTTCAGTGAGCAGAAGCAGTGGCAAAGCTGACAGCCCTGAAGTGGAAAAAGTGAAAAAATGAAAAAAAGCGAAAAAAGAGAAAAAAATTAAAGAATTTTTAAAAGTTTAAAAAGTGAAAAAGGTGTAAAAAAGTGAAAAAGTTTAAGGTTTGAAAAAAGTAAAAATAAGTGAAAAAATTAAAGAAGTTTAAAAAGCAAAAAAGTGAAAAAGTGAAAAAAATTAAAGTTTGAAAAGTGAAAAAAGTGAAAAAAATTAAAGTTTAAAAATGAGAAAAGTGAAAAAAGTGAAAAACTTAAAGTTTAAAAAGTGAAAAAAGTGAAGTGAAAAAAGATTAAAGTTTGAAAAAAGTAAAAAAAAAGTGAAAAAAATAAAGAAGTTTAAAAAGCAAAAAAGTGAAAAAAAGTGAAAAAAATTAAAGAATTTAAAAAGCAAAAAAGTGAAAAAAGTGAAAAAATAAAGAATTTTTAAAAGTGAAAAAAGTGAAGTGAAAAAAGATTAAGGTTTGAAAAAAGTAAAAAAAAGTGAAAAAAATAAAGAAGTTTAAAAAGCAAAAAATTAAAAAAGTGAAAAAAATTAAAGAAGTTTAAAAAGCAAAAAAGTGAAAAAAGTGAAAAAAAATAAAGAATTTTTAAAAGTGAAAAAAGGGAAAAAGTGAAAAATGTGAAAAATTACAGAATTTTTAAAAGTGAGAAAAGTGAAAAAATTTAAGAAGTTTAAAAAGAGAAAAAGTGAAAAGAAGAAAAGAATTAAAGAAGTTTAAAAAGTGAAAAGAACTAAAGAAGTTTAAAAAGTGAAAAAGTGTAAAAAATAAAGAAGTTTAAAAAGTGAAAAAAAGTGAAAAAATTGAAAGAAATGAGAGAAAGTAAAAAAAAAAAAAAAGATGTTTAAAAAGTGAGAAAAGTGAAAAAAATTAAACAAATTTAAAAAGTGAGGAAAGTGATGAAAGTGAAAAAAATTAAAGAAGTTTTAAAAAGTGAAAAAAGTACCAGCTGTACTGTCCAAAATGTAGACAAAATATAGATTGATCTGGACAAGGGAGGTCTTGCAACAAGTCTGCAGGAGCAGGAACAATTCCATGCACCAGCACCTCGGAATGAGCTGAAATTCTCAACATTCCTGCCTGTGCTGGATGCAGGAGCCAGGATAAAACATTCACCATTAGGAGGAGAACTCATTTTTGATCACAGTCACAGAATATCCCAAACTGGGAGAGACCCACCGGGCCCATGGATCCAGCTCCCTGGATTAGGCACTCACAGGAGTGCCCAAACCCCAACCACATGGCTGAGAGCATTGTCCAAGAGCTCCTGAGCTCCTCCAGGCTTGGTGCTCTGACCCCTTCCCTGGGGAACCTCTTAGGGTAACCAAAGAGCCTCTGGGGAAAGAAAAATAAAATCTTAAAAATCTTAAAAATCTAAAATCGTAGCTGGGATGGACATTGAATCCCAGGATGGTTTGGGTTGGAAGGGACTTTCAGGATCATTTAGTGTCACAGACATCTTTTATGGAAAATCCTTTCCTTAGGATTTTTCCTCCTGAGAAGCTGAGAGGCCTCAGGAACAAAATGCAAACATTGATTATCTGCTGCTGTGGAATGCAACAGGTGGGTCTGTGATTGGTCTCATGTGGTTGTTTGTAATTAATGGCCAATCACAGTCAGCTGGTTCAGACAGAGAGCCAAACCACAAACCTTTGTTATCATTCTTTCCTATTCTGTTCCTTGCTAGCCTTCTGGTGAAACCTTTTCTTCAATTCTTTTAGTATAGTTTTAATGTAATATATATCATAAAATAATAAATCAGCCTTCTGAAACATGGAGTCAGATCCTCATCTCTTCCCTCATCCAAGAACCCCTGTGACCACCATCACACATTTAGTCCCTGCCACAGCCAGGGACACCTTCCACTATTCCAGGGTGCTCCAAGTCCTGTCCAACCTGGCCTGGGACAGTTCCAGGGATGGTGACTCCATCAGTTCTTTGGGAAACCCATTCCAGTGGAGGGATCTCTCCTGATATCCAGCCTCACCCCTGGCCTCTCTCTCATGGCTGATCACATCTAGCTTCATCCCCAGCCCTGTGTGCCATCCTGGGGCTCATCCTGGGGGGACAGGATGGGTTTTAGCCAGGCTGTCCTGCTGCTGGGACATTCCTTGTGTCATTCCTCAAGGAACCTCAACCTTCCCAACTGAGTGACTCCATCCCAGCGCAGAAATCTCCACAATTTATGGGGATTTTCACGCAGCTGGCTCTGTTTTTTTAATATTTATTTCACATTTTAAAGGCATCATTTTGTTTTTTTTTTTTTTCAATGAGCATCTCCCTCTCTCATCATGCAATGCTTTGTTTTTTTGGCAGCGTCGTGGGTGAAATGTTCCTCTCTGGAACAAAGAGGGGAAGGGAAATGTGCACATCCCACGATGGCCAAAGTCTCTGTAGCACATCTGGGAACAGCCCTTTGCCAGGACTTTGCCAGGTTTTTCACATGGGATGTGCACTGTGATGGCAACACCCCCTCCTTCCTTTCCCCCCAAGGTTTGACAGCAACATTTTGGGTTCAGACACGTGAATTCCACTCGATTCCAGCCTCAAGTCCAAGCCTGCATCCCTCAAATTGAAAGAAAAAGAGGAAAATGCCAGATTTGAAGAAATAATAAAGGTGAACACAAACAGGTCCTGGGACACATTAACTTATGAATTATAGAGCTGTTCCCAACGTGGTTTCTGTTTCCATGGTCACTTCCAGGCCATCTCAAAGTCCCAAAGTGTTTAAGAACAAAAAATCCACAGAAGGCAGGCACTGTGGCCTCCTGTGCAATATGAAACACTTCTTTTTTTGATATCCTGGAGAAAATCTCACCAATATTTATATCTGATTCTGAATCTTGCTTTCAATCCTGAGTGTGCCAGCCCATCCTGAGGATTGAGGGGAGCATCTCAAAGGAACTGTTTAAAAGGCATGGAGGGACAGGACACAGGGAATGGCTCCCAGTGCCAGAGGGCAGGGATGGATGGGATATTGGGAATTAGGAATTGTTCCCTGGGAGGGTGGGCAGGCCTTGGCACTGCCCAGAGCAGCTGTGGCTGCCCCTGGATCCCTGGCAGTGCCCAAGGCCAGGCTGGATGGGGCTTGGAGCACCTGGGATAGTGGAAGATGTCCCTGCTCACAGCAGGGTGAGGAATAGGATGAGCTTGAAGGTCCCTTCCAACCCAAACCATTCCATGATCCTGTGATTATGCAACTGCAGGAAGCAGAAGATGCTACCAGTCTGTTGTGAACACTCCTGGGATGGAAGACATTTGCCACACACAGATACTTGGATCTTTTCAGCTCCTGGAAAAAAAAAAGCCAGGAATATTGGAATGTCCTCTCTGGGGAGCTCCTCCCTTAACTGTTGTGCCTGTCTCTCCTTCTAGGTCTATCCAGCAGCTCCCATTAGCACTTGCTGGATGTGCTACCCACAAATGAAGTATTAATTTTTTATTTTTTAATTTTTTTTAATTTTAGGTTAATGAGTTTAAACTTTACTGAGCTATGAAGCCACCCCAGTTGAAAAGCTCTCCACATGGGTGAGATCATCTTGTCAAGCAGGAGCCATCCCTGTGAGCTGAGTGGGAGATTTGCATGGAAAGTTCCCATTAGGGCTAATGCAAGTCATATGTGGCAAGAGGGAAGAGAGGAGTTGGGTGGGAGAAGCATGTGCTGTGAGAAAGTGGGATAACTGGGTGGAAAGATGGGATTTTCAGAGAGATTTCTTCACAGAATGTGGTGGAGCCACCAGCCCTAGGGGCATTTAAGAGCCCTGTGGATGTGGCACTTGGTGACATGGCTGGTGGTGGCCTTGGAGGGGCTGGGAGAACATTTGGACTCAGTGATCTTCGAGGGCTTCTCCAACCTAAATGATTTTGTGATTCTAAAAAGGGAGGGGGAAAGGTGGCAAAGAGACAATGAAACCCCCAGGAACCAGCAGCAGTGTGCTCATCCCACTTCCCTGATATCCTGCCAAGAACCTGCTCCAAGGAGAAAATATGGAAAGAGCCAGCAAGGTTATCACTGCAGGGCTCCTAAAATGCAAGGATTTCTCTGCAAGGAGATCCTAAAATGTCCTCCTTCCCTTTCACAAGGGTCAGACTGGGTCCAGACACCAAGAAAAACCATTTTGAAGTCACAGAGAACTTCAGGATAAGAGACAAAGTATTTCCATCCTCATTGAGTCCAACTCCTGGCCCTGCTCAGGACAACCACAATCAAAGCTGAACAGCCTCTGCTTTTTTCCTCAGATATTTTCTCCAGGCATTTCCCTGGATCCCCTCTCAGGCCAGAACAACAGGTAACCAAAATGACATTTGCTACTGACACACACAAGTGTCCCAAACTGCAGCCACTTCCAAAAGGTTTTAGGTTAAAGCCCTTGTAAACATCTTCTCATCCCTAAAATCAGTGCAGCTTGTGAGGAAGAGGAGATTGCAGCCTGCCCATCACCATAAGCATTTTCCCCTGGGCAGATGCCTTTTCCCCAAGGGAGGCCATGAAAGAGAACTGTGGTGGGAAACCAAGATGCTGACAGCCCCATTAATGAATCCTGTCCTGGGACAAATTCTTGGTAAGTGCTGTAATGAGCCAGCTAAGCATGTTGTCTTCAGAGGAAACAATAAAATAATAATAATAAAAAAAAGAGTTACAAAACAGACTCTCTTGCGAAACCCTTGCCCAAGAGCCCCAAACCTGCAATAATCCTCACTCACACCACAAGAAAAGGTACCTCTGGCTTTATCCTTCCCCTGACACTTCCCCCACTGCCAAGTCCTTTAAAACCCCACAGCAATGTGCTTCCCACATCTCCCAGGCTGGGGGGATGCTGAGGAGAGGCCAGGAAGTGAAGCAATGGGCCAGCAGACACCTCAAAATGCCATTTTGCTCCTTTTCATCCATGTCCCTGGAGCCAGGATCTCTCCCACAGCTCCTCCAGCTCTTTTCCCCCATGAATTCCCGAGTGGAGGAGCCAGGTGTTCTCCCCAGTGCTCACAGACACACTGAGAGCCACCACCCTCTTAAAAACAGGGTGGAAAACCCAGTTTTTAAACCCAAACTGCAGCCCTCGAGGTGCTCCCCCACCTCAAGGAGTGTGTGCCACATCCATGGAGCTCTGACAGCTCAAAGGGCCCCCACCCCTCCTTTCAACTGCAGGGAAAAGGTGAGTGGCTGCAATTTTCTTTTTTTAATATATTTTTTAATGGTGAAAAAGCCCCCAAAAGCAGCCAGGGCTGCAAGGTGAGAGCTGCCAAGGGATCAGCTGGATGAAGCCTGAGAGAAATGGGGGAGAGGTTTCATGGCTGGCCCTTCACCCCTGCCTTCATCTCTCACTCTCCTGCTGTGCTCCCCATCACCCTTCCAGAATTTTTTCCCCTGTTTTTTCCACGAGTGGTCACTGGAATTTCCCTCCTGAGACTGACTCTTCTTGCAGAGGGTGGTGGCCACTGGGCAGCTGGAAGGACTGCAAGAAAAGCAGAGGGTGAGTGGCTGCAATTTATTTTATTTATTTTTATTTTATTTTATTTTATTTTATTTTATTTTATTTTATTTTATTTTATTTTATTTTATTTTATTTTATTTTATTTTATTTTATATTTTTCATGGTTAAAAAGCCCTCAAAAGCAGCCAGGGCTGCAAGGTGAGAGCTGCCAAGGGATCAGCTGGATGAAGCCTAATAGAAATAGGGGAGAAGTTTCATGGCTTCAGGATGTTCCAGCCTGACCCTTCACCCCTGCCTTCATCTCTCACACTCCTGCTGTGCTCCCCATCACCCTTCCAGAATTTTTTCCCTGTTTTTTGCATGAGGTTCCTGGTCACTGTAACTCTCCCCTGGAATCTTCTCCTGACAGTGACTATCCTTGCAGAAGGTGGTGGCCACTGGGCAGCTGGAAGAACTGCAAGAACACCAGAGGATGAGTGGCTGCAATTTTTAATTATTTATTTTTTTTAATGGTTAAAAAGCCCTCAAAAGCAGCTGGGGAGCTGGTGGGGTAGACAATTCTTGGAAGGCACAGGCATTGCATCACTGCATCCCTGAGGATGGATGACATGGACATAGACCAAGCTCAAGCCAACTGAAATACTGGCTCTGGTATTAACAAGGGGCAAATAAACCCTTAATTGACACAGATCTGAGGCAATGCCCACATAAACCCAAAAGAGATTCACCTCCCTCCTGCTCCCCTCTTCCTTCAGTTTAGATCCACCAAGAAGCAAAATCCACATTCTGGATATAATCAGTGAGAAAAAAAGAAGTGTCCAAAACCTGCTTAAGAATCAGCTGGCACAACCCAGCTGCACCTGCTGGATTTAAGGGTTAGTCTAAGCCTAAAAGCAAAGGCACAGCTTTACTGATGTCAGTGAAACATCTGGGCAGATGCAGCTGATGGCAGAGCAGTGAACATACACCACTGATGGCAAAAAGCTGGAGGAAAACCAGCTTGGCCCCCTGGTTTCCTGCAGGGAGCTGGACACTGGGCAGATGCACCTCTTAAAATGTCCAACACCTTTTTACAGCCAAGCTGGAAAAGTGCAGCAGTGGATCACACCCAGGCCCTCTCTCTGGACCCTCTCAGCCACCACTTCCCAGGGCTGCCTGAAACACTTGCAGGGGAAGCAAAGCACTTAGAACAACTTAAAAAGTCACAAGAGACTGCAGGCCTGGAAATGTGCTGTTCCTGCTGTGTTTTTAGTTTCTCTTTCTGGATGTTTTTTGGGTTTTTTTTCTTTTAAAGGAGTCGAGGTGACCCAGCAGAACAGAGAGCTCTGGTGAGCTGTGGGTGACCCCCTGCATTGCATTGGTTCCAGTTTAATTGTGTGAACACTGGCTGAATTGCCACATTTTGGATAGGAACCCAAATTCACATTGACAAGGGTCTGGAGGAGCTAAAATGTGGGTGGTGACCTCCCAAACCCCAAATCACTGAACCATTGCCCCTGCTTGGAGATGGTATTCCTTTATTTACATGACAGAAATGGATCAACCTTCCCAACCTCCCCAACACAGAAAACCTGACCAGGGTCTCTCCAACTTCAAACCCTCTCCCACTGTTTCCATCAGTCTCTTTCAAGCTATAAACTTGAATAAAATTTATTTCACAATTTATAAAATAATAAATTTATAAATTTATAAAATTTATTCCCAATTCCCTACTCAGTACAGGCATTCACAGTGATGAGAATGCTGGTTACAAACATGGTGTTTCAGCTTAATTCAAGAGAATATTTTAGGATTTTTTTTTTTTCTTTTTTAGGGTGGAGGAGGAGAAATATCTTCAGGATTCTTTTGATCCTCTGGCCTCAAAAGAAATGTTATTGTAGACTGATAGAATCACAGAATGGTTTGAGTTGGAAGGGACCTTAAAGCCCATCTTATTCCAACCTCCTTCCACTAGACCAGGTTGTTCCCACTAAAAATTTGCTTCCTCTTCTTCACTGGGCTCCTGATATGTGTCACAGGGCTGAAAGCCCCCAGACTAGGATTGGAAGTGCAGAACACCTCCTTGCCTCCTCCATGGCTTAAAAACAAATTGATTTTCCATGAATCTGGTGGTTCTAGCAAGGGGAATTAGAAAAGAGGTACAGCAAAGAGGTCAGGCTGTGCATCAGTGTGAAGGGCTTGGGGTAGCTTCTTATTCTGGAAAGCAAATTTAGGTTAAACTAAATTTAAATTTAGGTTAAACTGGGTTTGATCTTTATGCTTTCTGCCATGTGCAGTTTCCTTTAGCTCCAAAGGGTTTCTGAAGCAGTGAGAAGGAAATACAAGGATAAAAGTTCTGAAGGATCAGAATTGGAAATAAAAAGGAAAAAAGTTCTGAAGGATCAGAACTGGAAGTATTGGAGCTCTCATTTTTCAGTGGGTCCAAGCTGCAGGTGAAAGTCAATTTCCTGAGCCTCATGTGTGGCCCAGCCACAGGAGAATGGCCAGAATTGGCTTTTCCTTTGGTAGTGGATGCCCAGGTCACCAACAGGACTGAGACTGAAGTTCTGTGGGTCTAACATAAATCTGAGAACAGTGGTGGGATTTGATTTTGGCCCTTGCAGTGAGTTGCCAGTTTTATATGAGGACGTGAAAGTCACACAGGTTTGAATGGTGTAATAACAAAATGATAACAGAGTGAAAATGTAGATTTTAGGATTTTTGGTATGGGGGTTATGGAGACAAGATGGAGGAACTTGGGCATGTCTAGTCCTCCTTTCTTCTTCTTGTTCTCCATTTTCTGCAGTGATGTTGGCACTTTGGGATTGGTTTATAGTAGAAGTGCACTGTCTAACACAGGTGATAGGTATTGGGAATTAAGTGTAAATGTGTTATACATAGTTTGTAGTATAAAAGGACAACACCACCTTGGGGGCAGTCAGAGTGCCTGTGGCTGCCCTGCTGAGCAGACCTCAGCTGGGCAGAAAGAAAATTTTATAGATAAGAATTAATAAACAACCTCAAGACCGAAAAGTGAAGAGTCCAGACTCGTTCTTCAGTTGTGCAGGCCAAGGCAGAGACATCCTGCACATCTCGGGGCAGCAAATATCAACAGCCAACCTGAGAACTCTGGAGGAAATACTGGAAGCATCAGGAATGGTTTCCCACCCAGCCACAGCCCTGTGGTGCAGCAGGAGCATTTCAGCAGGAGTCCAAAGACTGCTCTTACCACAGAGGTGCCCCTTCAGCAGATCCCTTCTCCAGGGACCACAGGCTCCCACTCAAATCAGAACCCAGGAAGGTGTGGGAAAAGCCAAGGTTTCAGCTGAAGTCACAGTACCTCACAAGGCACCTCATTTCATGCATTTGTATCCTTTGAAATGAGGTGCATCAGAGCATTTGTTTCCATATTTTTAATTGGGGCCGGATTCCCACCACTCCTTTCTCATCTGTTCTTTTTTTTTCCACCTGTCTTTTATTTTATTTCTGGCTCTTTACGGCCTCCTTTTCCAGCTGCTTACAATTATCACCTACAATTCTAATCCCTCCTTAAATGCTCACATAATCACCCCTTTATTTGGGAACCTGCATTCCTACCCTTTGAACCCCACCTTGTCCTTGCATTTCCTGATCCCAGTTTGTTCCAGTGGTTGCCAGCATCCCAGAATGCCGGTTTGCTTTAGCTTGTCCTTCTTTCCATGGCAATGAAGGGAATCATTAGCAGCAGAACATGTGGGATTTTGGTGCTGGGAAGGGGTGCCCTGGCTCTGTGGCCAAGGTTTTCATTCCCACATTTACCCACACCTGCCCATGGATTTGTGCAAACAGCCAGGGTGTTTTGATGGAGCACTTATTCTCCATTTCCATGCTTTTACCCACTGCCCTCCACGTTCTTCTCCATCTCCAAGATCTCCAAGATTCCAGTGTGCAAGGCCCTCAGATATCTCCTTTTTTTTGGAGGCAAATGGATCTGCAGCTCAGTGAACAAAACACCCAAGGACACGTGAAATGCAAATATTGTAGTGGATGTTTGTGGCCATGGTTTACCCCTCACAGTTTCTTCCTGTGGCTTCTGTCCCTCTGGCTGGCAAGGAGCCACATCAGGTGCATTCCAAAGTTTGCATTTTCTCCTCCTGTTATTGCATTTCTGTTTGCATTTCTCCTCCTGGCTTCTCCCTGTTACTGCCTCCAAATCCATAGTCAAGAGGTTCCTTTTTCCTTGGAATCACACCCTCCCTCCTCTTTTCTCTCCCCATGGAGAGCTCATCCAGTCCTAAAGTGAGCTAAGATGAGTCTGAAAAATCAGACTCTTTATTTCTCCCCACATCCAAAGTGGTTTCAGTGCAACCCAGGAGCAGCATGGGAATGGTGAGAATGGGAATGGCCTTCCCTGCTGTGGAATTGAGGCCTTCTGACAACCTTCTCCTGAGCTGATACATCCCTGTGTCTTCACCTTCTGCAGAAAACGCTCTCACATCCAAAATTTTCTCCCCAAAGAGGTATTTATGGACTGGGAGCAAGTCAACACTTGCTTTTGCAAGGAAAGCCTGGTTTTCATCTGTCTTCCTGCAGCCTCTCCCTTTTATTGCACCTTTAGTTGAGAGTTGTCACCGCTGGTATTGTATGAATTAGGCCACGGGACCAATTTTAAATCCCAGGCTGAGATAGACAGGAATCCTTTGATATGTCTGAAGTGAATCCCAGCAGACAACTTAAAAGGCAGCACAGTAAACTGAACACTGTAAATCACTGAGGAAATGAAAATTGTTTTTCAGGGATTGTCTTAACCGGGGACCTCCAAACATTTGAGATTTGCAACGCGCAGATGTTTTCTTTAAACAGGGAATTTCTATTAGTCATTAGTGTGAAGATTTTTGCAAGATTAGGTCAAGCACACGATTATCCAGCCTTCAGATCTGCCACCACACGGGGTCAAATCAGTTCCGAGTGATCTGCTGACAAATTTGCATCAAATGACCAATTTCCGAGGGCGATGGAGCTGTGTTTTGACAGCTCCCTGAGTAATTTCCGATGAATCCCCCTGAGTCATGTCCGTGCCCAGCTCCTGGAGCTGTGAGACACATCCCACCTCTCAGGAGATGTGTCATTTCTCCTTCCAAAGGATATGAATCCCCTCAGCTCCTTGGAATCACAGCTTCCACCTTAGGGTAATGTAAGTAACCCTAAATTCCTGCAGCTATGAAGGGTACTTCAAGCCTGGAGTGATCCCACACATTCCTGGCACCCCATCCTAAGTATTATCCAATCTGTTTTTACTAAGAAGATCCATTAGTTGTTGGCTTTTTTTTTCCTTTTTATTAATGGCCTTCACTTTTTTTTACATCAGCCCTAATCAGGGAGATAAGGACAGGGCCCACTCTTACCCCAAAAGCAGAAACCAAGGATTTCCTCAGTCAGTGCCTTGATTTCCCAGTTTTCCATGCCTTCTCATCCAGGGAAGGGATTTCCCAGTCTTCCATGCCTTCCCATCTCTTAGCCCCACCAAAACTTGCCCACAGTGTGCTGGTGCTGGGCTCTGCAGTTAGGGAATACCTCTAACATTAATTCCTAAACACAGTCATGGGTCAACAAGATGCGAAGCCCATCCTCTCAGAAAGAATATTCTGCTTTCTCTCATGCTGTAGCAAACACAGGTGGGATCAGTGGGCATGCAGACGGGATGCTGAGCTCAAACTTTGGTTTCAGATGCCACCATGCTTCAAAACTGCCTGAAAAAATAAACCCCCTGCAGCAGAAGACCTGGAAAACTGCAGTTTCCTGGGAGCAGAGACAATCCCTGTCAGCTGCTGGGTGCAGGGCCCTCAAAGTCACCCCTGTGCCCTCTGACCTTGCACATACTCCCATCACCTGTGCCTGGGTGGGAGAATGAGGCATTCCAAAGCTGCAAATGCCTGATCCAAACTTCTGTGGGCAGCCAAAACTCAGCTAGCAGTGCAGGCTTCTAGGAAAAGCTCTGGGAGTCAGGTTACTGAAGGCTGCATCAAAGCACATGTGTGAGATTACAGTGGCAGCTATAAATCTGGCATTTCCTCGTGCTCCAGTGCTTGACTTCCCCCACAAAGTTAAACAGTTTCCCTTTGGGGTGGGGTGGGGGGAAAGCAGGATTTAATCAGGAGAATCCCCAGTGTGCTCAAAGCTCCCATCACCAGGGCTGCACAGGCTCCACCTGGTTTCCAGTGGCACCCCTGGAGCTCCCAGCTCTGCAGGACACAGCTGCCATTCCCCAGGGGAGGCAGGATGCTGTGCCCAGGCTTTTGGTTGTGGTCCATCCCCACCTGGGACCATCCACACCTGCAAATCCACTGTCCTAAAACACAGGGTGTTTTTAAGGGCAGAATGATGCCAGTATGGAGCTGTTTCCACAGGCTTTCCAAACCCTCCTGAGCACTGCAGAGTGGAAAAAGGCAGGGTTTGAATGTCACCGTCATAATTTTTGAAAAATCTCTTTGCCCAGGATTTCTCTCTTGGGAAGCTGAGAAGCCTCAGAGGAAAAAGGAAAACAATATTATCACATTTGCTTCTCCTGTGTTTTGCTGCTTTGGAATGTGGTTTGGAGATTGTTTACCAACAGGTGGTTGTTTGATTGGTTTTGGCTGTGAATTATTTTGACTTAATGGCCAAATGGGCAAGCTGTGTCAGACTCTGAGGAGAAAGTCATGAGTTTTCATTATTATCTTTTTTGCCTTCTGTCTGTATCCTTTCTCTGTTCATTAGTATAGTTTAGTATACTATTCTTTAATATAGTATAGATCATAAAATAATGAATTAGCCTTCTAAGAACATGGAGTCAAATTCATCATTTCCTCCCTTTGTCAGGAGGAAAGACAGAATGGGGTGAAATGAGTTGTAGTGAGAAGAATGGACATAAAAAGAGTGCATCTTCATACAAAAGTGCAGGTTTGGTTTGCCCCACTCTTCATGGAATAACTCACCTACCTTAGCTGCTGTCTTGTCATCACACTCTGATGTTCCTGGGGGTCAGGGTCTCCGAAAACATCAGAGTTTGAAGATTACTGAGGGATGCTGTGCTCATGGATGGGATGAGGAGGAATTCCTCAGAGCCCAAGGTCTCTGAATGACCAAACCTGCCTGGAGGGAAGGGCTGAGAGGCGTTGGCAGCTCTGCCCCTCCCTCCCACCAAGGTGGGCAGACATGGGTCCCAGGGGTTTTGTGAGCAGGAGCCAGCCCTGAGCTTGTGCCACAACCTCAAACTGCTTCTCAACCACTTGTTCCCTACAGCATCCTTCAAATCCCTCCCACCTGCCCCAGGGCAGGGCCATCCCTCGTTTGTATCACACACAGCACTCAGCTCAACAGCTCCTGTTGCTGTCCACGGCCTGCAGCTGACAAAAAAAAGCCCACATCGCTCCATCATTTAAAATAAAACCCCAAAACATGCAGCTTCTTGGTGGCTGCCCTCTCCAGATGACAATTTTTATGTGCTTTGAAAGAGCTCCTTCCTACTCTGCCCCTCATTCCCAGAGCTGAGGCCTGGGGCAGGGCCAGACCCATCCCACAGGGGCAAAATTCTCATTTCCTATGCAGAATCTGCAGTAAATTACTCCGTTTCTATTAGAAGTCAAATGTTTCAGCTCCCCACGGTTGTTTTGGTAGCATTCACTGAGAACAAGGGACATTTCAGCTGGTTTGGGGAGTGTTTTGCACAAGGGAGCGAGGCGAGTTCAGGGAATGGTTTATTCCCTGCCATGGGGTGGGTTGGGGCTGCCATCTCCCCACCCATTGGGGTGAAAATGGACAGCTGAGTGGACCAGCATGTTCAATCCTTTGGCAGTGGTTTTTTCCCAGCCCCTTGACCTCAGGAATTCTCTGTTCCAATGGGCTCTGTGTCTGCTGCTCCCCTCATGCCTGATCCTTGTTGGCTGAACCACTTGGGGTCTTGCGCATGGAACAAAAAATCCCATGGGAGGGAGTTCAGGGGACTCTAAAGGAAGGAGCTGGGCACTCCAGACTGCACCACAGATATGGTCAGAATTCCACCTCACCTCTCCATGCCCTCCTTTTCTCCCCACGCTACAAAACATGGAAGCCCAAGGCCAAGAACTGCCTAATTTGCCACTCCATATTTGGGTACATCCCTCCTCAGAATGCTCACCTTTGCACCTGGGGGTGGCTGGAGCAGTTCCCTAACCCTGGGAGGGTTCCAGCTGCCTCCATGCTCCTGCTCTCCCAGCTCCAGCCAGGTGAGAGGCTGTGGGAACAGGGGCAGCAAGGAATTTTACACCCATTAAGGAGCTCACCCAGAGCTTTATGGGGCTCTGGTTTTAAGGCTGGGCAGAGCCTGCACTTGATGTGGAACAGAGAGCCTGCAGGCATCGTTTCCCACAGCCTTCACCTTTTCCCTCATGCTCCCATGACAGTTTATCCCGCTTGGCTTTGATGTCTCCAATGGAGAAAATTCCCAAGGGATGCTCCATTAGGGAAACAAGGCCCAGAGATAGAACTGACGCCTTCAGATCATAAACATCCCAAGGCAAAGAGGGAAATTTTCCAGTTTCCAGGGGTCTTTGGCTTCTCCACTTTTCAACTCACCAATTTAATCCAGGAGCAATTTGCAGCAATGCTAATTGTGTGTTTTCCCTGAGCTGGGCAAAGTTATAGGCCAATTATTTTTCCTCCACCCCTGTGATGCTTGTGGATTGCTGAAAGGAAAGAACTGTGAAGGAAGAAGCCAAATTTTTTGGACCAAGCAGCAAAGCACCATCATTCCTTAATATCCATGAAAAAAAAAAATCAAAATTATAAGCAAAGAAATTTGGCATAGGAGGTTTTATGCTGCCATGGTTTCAGGACAAAAACTGATGCCTTTATCATCCCCAAGTGTTGATATCCTTATAATTGAACTTCCAATTTATGGAGCAGATTTCTTCTGAGTGGCAAGGATACAGTTTTACTCCTATCCAAACCTTGGAAATTCTACATTTCCTCATCTTAGGATCTTTTGTGACTTGAAAGAAGGTGCCAGCATCAGAGAAGATCTGATTCATAAAATGCAGGTGTACTTGCAGAATTAGCTCAGGTATCCACCCCATTTCAGAACTTGAAGTTTTAGAAAGAAAATTTGGATTTTACACAAAACCAGGAAGCCAACTCCTTGCTGAGAGCAGGAAATCCAGGTCTGCTCTGAGAGAACTGGAATTTTAATCCAGCTGAGTGATGGAGAAAGGAATGGTGAGTGAACACCACATGTCCACCACAAAGTTTGTGAACTGGTGTCTCCCAAATCCATTTCCTTTTACACTAAGGAGTTACTCTGATTTACAAGCAGACCCTGTCAGATGGAATTTGAGGACTGGCATAGAAATGTCACTGCATATGCAGGCTTGGAATTCATGACAGACACTTCCTGGGAATGCTGTCCCAAAAGAAGTGAGTGCTGTGGTTACAGTGATGGGCAAACAAACTCCAGCAGCAGTGCTGAGGAACCATGATAGCAGAATATAATGTAAATATTGTCATTTCTATGGCCTGTGGTAATTCACATGGCACATTGACTAACACAAACACAGCAACCTCTCCCTTCCCCAAGCCCACACTCCTTGCCCACAGCCTCTGGAGCATTTACAGCCTCAAATCCAGATGCCAAATTAACAAACCTTCCTCCAAACCCACGCAAACACAGAGACTGAGGCTCACCACCAATTATTTCCAGGTTTTCCTTAGGGAGGAGAAGGATCTGACCACCAGGCCTTGCTAACTCACCTGTGACAGGGCAGACACTGTGCCCACAGCCAAGCTCTGGGCTCCAGACCAAAACAGGCCAATGGATGTGGACCACAGGTAGTCCCCCCCAGTATTTCCACTGGGAGAAACTCTCCAGGGAAAAGCTCAGATTTTCTGGACACATGGGTGCAGCCCTGTTGGCTCCAGGGGTGCTCCACCAACATCCCTCTGGTCATTCCTCTGCAATCCCACAAATCAGTGGCTCCTCCACTGTGAGGACTCACTACAAAAAAAGCAGCAGCCAGCCAAGGTCAGAGAAATTATTTGGAGGTGGGAAGCTCCTTAACCTCCTTCAAAAACTCCCCAGCCCTCTCCCTCACCATCGGAGATATGATGGTTATGTGCAGCCTACAGATCACAATAAAAGCAAGGAGGCCAAAGACATATCAGGGGTTGGTTTTTTTAATGTACACTTGGCAGGGTTACAAGACAACAATTCACTTCCCTGGGACCTTTTAGTTTCCTATAAATTCCAAGAGCCACATTTAAAAGTGAATTGGCAGATGCAGGGTTGGTTTGGGTTTTTTTTACTGTAAGGAAATTTGTTTTTCTCCAGCAACAGGCAAACATCTTCAGTCAAAAACGATGAAAGGGAGGGCATATTCCCACTAAAGGCAGTCTCAGGCTAGTGGGATCTTCATGCAGAAGGAAAACTGGGATTGTGTGATGAACTCCAAAGAAGACCTGCAGAAAGCTGAATAACACGTTCTGTCCGGAAACCTGAAATTGCAGGCGCTTTTGGAAGGCTTTGGAATGTGTTACAAGTTGTAATCCTCCCAGCAGAACCTCAAAAGCCTTGGCTTGTTCTGCCCTTTTAAATCCGGGACTTGACAGCTCTTTAAGCAGAACCACAAGTGCTAGAGGTGGAAAAGGCCTAGGGATTATCTAATCTATTCCATGATTTAAACAGGCAACAGCAACGCTCAAACCCTTCTGCAGAGGGAGGAATCAGCCAGGCGGGTGATGGGAGCACAAGGAAGCACATCCCCCTTGTTTTCCAACTCCTTAATTAATCTCTGAACTTGAGGAGCAGCTGTGGGGCTGCTGCTGCTGACCAGGAGGATGATGACACAATAATCTCCTCCAAGGCTGCCAGTGGATGCCCACACAGGAAGAATTCATCTTTCCAAGTGGTGCTAACCCACACCCAGCAGATTCCCCACGAGGGAAAAGAAAAAAAAAAAGGCAGTGGCATTCATCCTCCACCAAAACATGCATCTTTTATACTTTTATAGCAATGTTGCTTTGAGTCTTAAGAAACAAACTCTCAATAAATCACGTCATAAAATACAGTCAGGCTGATGGCTTACAGGAAAGCTCAGAAATGGCAGGGGTTTTTTGGGGTGGGTTTTTTTTGGTGATAATCCACCTTAAAAAAGGCAGTTTGCTCCTGCTGCTGGAGGTGGGACAGTTTATTGTGTGTGGATTAAAAGCCTTGCTCCCAGTTCGAGGATTTGAAGGTCTGTCAGCCACTGGCAATTGAATTCCACCACTACCCCCTCCTTGTTTTATTGGTATTAATATTTGTGCTTTGCAGGTCTGCTGTGAAATGGATCGTGGTTTCCTGAACTTTTCACCCTGTTTTTTCCATGGGGTTGGGAGCTCACAGGGGGACAGCTCAGTTATTTGTGTACTGGTGTAGAAAAGAAGGGGATTTAGCCCTTGACCCAGGATTTTCTGAGATTTCTGAATGATGGCTTAAAGGTAAGAGTCTCTGGAGCTGCAGGTAGCAGGAGGGCTGGAGAGCAGAGGAAAAAGGTCAGGCAGGAATCCAAACCTGGTAGATCTGAATGCTGTGAGGGACTGAGACACAAAATGCCCCCAAACACTCACCTTTAAGGACAGTGCTCCTCTCCTGCTCACACAAAGACCTCTGCCAAGGAAAGCCATGGAATGAGATAACAGCAACAGATCAAGGAAACGTTCATACACAGTTAGGGATCCACTCACCCCTGGCTGCCCTCAGCAAGGGATCACAACTGGTGGGCACAGGAAGACTGGGCTGTCCTGTGTTGTCACCAGTGTCCCCAGTTGTCCTTCCTGGATACACAAGGGACATACTGAAAAATCCCATCTCCTGTGGGATGCTTTTAAGTCCTCAGTGGCCTGAAGCAGATTTTTATCCATGCAGGTTCTCCTGTGCTCACAGGAAACCTTGATGCCAGAATCTGAATCTCCTTCATCTGCAGGATACACCACCCAGAGTAAGGCCCACACCAAAGCCAGAGCAGATTTCTGCTTTTTGGCATTCCAATTCTAGCTGGTCCCACCCAGAAGCCCCAAAAACCTCAGGCCTTCTGCTACCATCTGCATTGGGCTGCAGGAAAATTTGGTTCTTCCCTGCATCACACCCCTCTGATGGGAACTTGGGTGCCCCAGCACAACATCAGCTCAGCCAGGGTTCAGCACCTTTCCTTGGACATCTCACTGCCTCCCACCACCCTCTTTTTGGGAACAAGAGGGCTTGACTCCACCCTGGAAGCCCATGAAGGCAGAATCAGACTTTTCTGGGTCACTCCCATTCCTCAGGCTGAAGCAGGAGCAAGGCTTTGTTTTCAAAGCAGCTTTTGGGTCAGGTGGGAGGCAGAGGGGGCTTGGGTGAGACCATCCCTGAAGCCCACAGTGGCATTTAAGTCGTCCAAAATGTGGATGTGGAGGTTTTGCTTTATCATCTGCACTAAACACACAGTGAATCGAGGCTTTGGGGCACAGAAAAGCTGCAGGCAGATGGCCACCACCTCCCTCTGGCCTTGGCCCTGCATGCCACTGCCCTTCCTGAGGGGAACAGCGACACATTCCCAGCTGGAGCGCAGGCTCTGCTGGCACCCAGCAGCCCACATGCTTTGCTTAGCTCTTATCCATCCCTCCACTCTGCAAGGCTGTGCTGGGAAGATCAGGAGCAGATTTCTCCTGAGTATTCCTGGCACTGCTCCTTCCAACCATGGCAGGCAACTCCAAGAGAAATGACTCTCTTTTATGTTCTGGCACTTCCAGCGTTGGCAGGAGGGAGGATGGAGGAAAACAAACCTGAGGCTCCCAGAAACTCCATAAACAAACAAAGATTTCTTTTCCGTGTGGTTCTGAAGAGAGCCAGAGATCTGGGGAGCAGAGGGAGGAGGGAGCATTGGCCAGAGTTTCTCCCAAACATGGAACAAAACCTCTCGTGCAGATGACACCACCCAGCTTCGACAGAAAAGGGATTTATTTAATTGTGAGGGAGAGACCCCTTGCACTGATGGTCTGCCTTGCCCAAGGGCATTAGGGAGTGTTGGTGGACAGAGGAAACGCTGCTTCAGCCACAGGAATCAGGGAATATTCTGAGCTGGAAGGGACCCACAAAGATAATCCCAGTCCAACCCCTGGCCCTGCACAGACCGCCCAACAATCCCACCCTGGGCATCCCCGGGAGTGTTGTTCAAATGTTCCTTGGTCTCTGGCAGCCTCAGGGCTGTGCCCATTCCCTGGGGAGCCTGGGCAGTGCCCCAGCACCCTCTGGGGAAAGAATATTTTTACTGAGAACCAATCTACCCCTCCCCTGGCACAGCTCCATGTAATCAAGGAGGATGGACTTGGGCTCATCACAGCAGATCAGCCACATCCCTGCTGGATTGTGGATAAAAGTGAGCTTGGACTCTTGCACAGGAGCTCTTCCAGAAGGAGCCTCCTTTCCTGTTCTCCCTCTACATCGTGACAAGAGCTGCTTTTCCCTGAGCACATTAATGATGTCCCTGAGCTCAGGGGGTGGCATGAGGAGCATCCCTGTTGCTCCCCATGCCTGTTACACTAAAGCTGTAGGAATCAACTTGGCCTTGGGTCAAGGCTGACTTTCAGAGGCCATTCAAGTGCTGCTGAGACAGGAAATCTAGGTGAGAGCAGCATCCTCACTGCCTTTATGCAGCCTCCTGGCACTCTGGAACCACACAGCATTCTTCTCTGGAGACTGCAGGTTGATTTTGCCCAGGATTGTCCTCCTTGGGCAGTGCAGTCTGATTTTTACCCACAGATTAATCCACGTCATGCTCACAAGCATTGAGCTGGACAAGTTTGTAGAGTACTGATGAGCAGCTGCTGGCCCCAACTCAGCTGATCCTAACCCAGCTGGAAATCCAAAATCCTGATTCACCATCACACACAGCCCAAGTAAGCATTTCTGTGTAACTTAAATACACCTGTTTGGTGGGCTTTTTTTCTCCCTGAAAATGGTGGTACCTGATAAAACCAGTTGCTAAAACATGATTTCTTTGTGATGGTGACTTAAATTAAAGGTCAGGCAATCCCAATCTCCTGCACACCGGTTTAGGAAAGCTCTGCCTCCTGGCCAAACTTGCTGTTTGGCTGTGGAGTCACTACTGGACAGATGTGATCTGAAAAAGAGCCAGCTGGTCAGATAACAAGAGCTCAGCTCCTAATCCCATCATTAATGGACAAGCAAGTCGCAAATGAGTCACTTCTACCTCTCTGGCTCAGTTTCCTTGCTAATAAAAATTAATACTATTTTCTTTTTTCTTCTTTTTATTTTTTTAAATTTATCTGCTTCCCCTGCAGACTGATTAATGAGGTGTTTTTTTCTGTGAAACAAGGGAAAAAGATGCCGGTGCTGGGAACAGCTTTCAGGAGATGCTGCTGAAGAAGTGCACCTTGTCAGGGATGATAGAGCAGAGAGCCAATTCACAGCTTTGCAACCTCAATTGCTAATTTTCCCTTTTTGGACTGATTTTATTTAAAAAATCAGGGATTCTTTAGGAAGGCAGTTCTTGCAATGTGATGAAAAATGCTGTATAATAAAACTGACTCCGTAAGTGCTGTTTTCTCCCACAAAATCACACACGCCCCAGCTTGCTGCTGCGCTGCTCAGGCATTCCCAGGAAATGGATGCATGGTGCTGCGCTGCTCAGGCATTCCCAGGAAATGGATGCATGGATTTAGGTGCATCCCCTCAGCTCTGGCAGCTCCCTGCCCTGGCTGCAGCCCTTGGAAGCAGTTCACACGCACGCCAGCACGGAGGGAATGCCGCAGGCTCCCAGGACAGCCTCGCGCACCCGCCAAGGGAAGGGAGAGCACATGTGCCCGGGGCCTTCTGGAGGCTGGGCCCTGCTTTCTGAGCCACAGGCCCGGATCCTGGGACAAATTAACATTTTCCATCCCCAGCTGTCCGTTCCGCCTTGTTGCGACACCTCTTACCTACTTTTCGGGCTGACCTTGCGCTGGGCCCGAGACTGTTCACGAGTTTTTTAGTCATTGTTGAGAACAAGGAAAGAGAAACAAACATCTGGTTAGCAGAGCTGCCAAGTGCACATTCCTTCCTTGTTTTTCAACCTTTCAATCCCTTTGTTTTCTGCCTGAAATTCCATTTGATAAATGCACGGAGAGCCACAGGGCACTGATTAGACTCAACTCCTGTCCTGACCCACGCTCGCCAGCGTTGCCTCGCTGGAGCAGCCACAGACCCCAAAACAAGAGTGAGGCCCTGATAGAACCACCCCAAACATGAATGGGGGGCTGATCCTGCTCCCACTGAGGTCAGTGGGGGCTTTGCCACCAATTTCAGTGGGAATAGGATGAGGCTTTAATGTTGTTCCTGCAGTGAAGTGGTGCTCAAGCCTGTCCCCTGCCAAGCTGTGGCTTTGCCATTCCTACAGCTCTTGTGTGGGTTTTTTTTCTTTTAATTGGAAACAACAACTTTATTGAGTCTTGGCCTGCGGTGCTGGCACAGCCTGACCAGACCAGGTGGGGCTGCTCCACAAGAGGCACATGAAACATCAAACAGAAGAAGGGCCACATGACAACAGCTTTGCCTTCTTTGCCTGGTTTTCTGCCTGGAATTCCATTTGAGAAATGCCTGCAGAGCCACTGGGCACTGCTTAGATGTAACTCCTTCCTGTGCTGACCCTCCACCACCACCACAAGCTTCAACCTCCTGTGCCTTTGGCACAGCTGTGTCCTCCTGAACCACAACTCCTGAGACCTTCAGGAAGCTGGGTCCATCCTCCCCAGCCATTGGGACCTCTCCACACCAGGCAAGTTAAGGAAGAGCAGCTGCCTAAATTTCATCTCCCTGCAAAGAAACCTCCCCAGGGACCGGATCAGACCTTCAGGAGGCCATACCACCTTCCAGCAGCACCTGTCTTTAGAAGAACACTGCTAAGGCAAGACTCAGTTTTAATTTGTAACTAGGACCAACAGCCCAGTGAGAAAAAGAGCTTGGAATCCCTTCAGAGAAAAATCCCAAGGAAAAGGTGAGGCACAAAGGCCCCGCAATGTTCTCACTCAACGGGATGTCTTCGCAAGGCATTGCTCTCACTGTTGCTTGGAATACCAAGCATCTGAGTCTCTTAAAAGCTTCCCTCTGTTTTTTATTTACGTGTGACTGAGTCTGTGTGCCTGAAAACCAGATTGGAAGATCATTAATCTGGGACAAGAAAGCGCCAGACTCATAGAATGCTGTCCCTCCCTGTTGTCAATCCTTGCCGACCCCAACCTACGCAACGACTGACGCTCTGCAGCGGGATTGTACCGGCCTGGAAAGCCTCACTTTTCCATCAGGGATGCCAAATCTGCGGCGTGGCTTGATCATCCAAGTTGACACCGACCATGAGAACAATTCCATTTCCTCCCCGCTGGTCACTTCCATAAATGCCAAGTTCTGGGCAACACAATGTTCGGCATTTCCAGCAAACCGCTCCGTGATCTCATTTGCGTCGCCAGATTTATTTATTTTAAAATGCCTTTTTTTTTTCCTACTTTTTTTTTCTCCCCTCGCGGCCATACATTTTAGATTAAAAAATAATAATCATGCAATCTCGCAGGAAATTGGGCTTTCAAAATCGGGACGCAAGGAAGTATGGTCCAGTGGAGATTTGATCAGGCAGATTTTACAGCCCTGTGGCTTGTTGGATACCCTTTTTCATTAAGATTAGTTTCAGTTTCTGGCCCCTGCTCTCCCATCACGAGTCAGTTTTTTTTACCCAATGCCTTTTCAAGGGAACTACAAACTCAACAGCCAGTTATTAATTTCACTGGTGAATGCACAGTCCTCATCGAGCTTCGATTCTGATTTAAAGTGGTTTCTGAGTGAGGATATTACAGCCCCAAGGAGAGCTATTGGCTGCCCCATTCCTACATGCTGGAGGTCTGAACGTTATAAGTGAAGTTGCTCAGAGAGCATTCAATCCCCTCTTTCAGAACAAAAAGGATTTGGGGTGAGCCTGAGAATCTAAATGCAGAAGAACCTTGGCATACTGGATCTGTGTTGGCATTTCCCAGGCCTAGATGGGAATGCTCTTTTACCAGCTGGAAGGAGGAACAACATCACTCACTCGTGGAAATGACACAGTATTTGTATCCAGAAACTTGGACAAGTATGGTGGAAACTACTGGGAAGTTCTGCTTTGCAGATGGAAATGGTTAAAACTTCCTCAGCTTCTTGTCAGTTCCATCTATTGAGTCCTACCAGTTCAGAGGGGCTTAACAGCCTCTGCAAACCAGCAAAAAGCACCAATAAAATCCTTAATAAAGAAAATGTTTTGGAAAGCCAATTTGACCAGGCCTTCTCCAAATGAAGGGACTACACTCAAGGCTTGGAAATTCTTCCTCTATGCTGTACAGATGCCCTCTCACTGACCCATAACTTCATTTAACTCTCCTCAAGAGGAAGAAAGGAATCCCTGGTAAAATTATTAGCTTGCACAAAGAATATTTGCTTTGAGGGGAAGGCCAGCACACGTGCTTGGCTTTCTCAAAGGACTTCCATGGCCACAGCACAAACTCTGGGCTCTCACAGCCAGGAGATTCCTTTTTTCCCCCAAAGGAAACACATATCAGTACCCTGTAACACTCCATGGAGATGCCCCAGAGCTCAGCACAGACATCCCTTCACGTTCATGCTGTGGGTTCTGGTGTCCCTTGGCCCCAAATTGCCTTTACTTCCATAGGCACAAAGCACAGGGTGTTCGGTGGGTAGCAAAGACATCCAACAGCCCCCATCCCCTTTTCCAGCTGCCTGCCCACCCCCAACAGGAGCATCAAAAAGTGGGAGATTCAGTCCTGAAACGCAGCCCAGGGACTGGACCCCCACGGCAGCCTCAGAACACAACATCTGCCCTCGCCTTCTGAGGGGAAAACCAAACCAGAGCAAGTTTGCGCAACGCGTAATCGAACCCAGTTGTTCTCCAAGGCAGGAGGAAGATGTTCGTGCTGTCCTCCGAGCATCCATCCAGGGCTCTGCGTCCCCAGACTCCACCCAGCGTGATTTGTTCAGTTCTGGGTCGTGTTTTTTGCGTGTTTCCCCCTCATGGAGGTTTTCTAACCATAAGGGCTGCAAAAAGCACAAGAATATTAGGAGCAGTTGACAGAAGAGCTCTCGGGGGGGACGCAGCGCACAGGCCCTCAGGATAATGCACATCTCCTATTGTTATAATTATTAGTACTTTCATTAGAGCGCAGGAGATGAGTTATCCAGGAGGGGAGGAGAGCCTGAAATCATGCATACCTTTTTTATGAGGCCCAATACAGGCTGTGGCCTGAGTCAAAGTACTCAGACAGAGCCCAGCTCATCAAATCCAGTGGTTGTAGTGGAAGGAGACACATGAGTTCTTTGATAAAATGCCACACTACAAGATATCACAGCCTCAGACATGGAACTTAAAATCTACTCCCACTTATGGTTCTTACACAGAGTTGATGAGTACTCAGAGTGTGGTGAGGCCCTGGCACAGGGTGCCCAGAGAAGCTGTGGATCCTGGGAGTGTCCCAGGACAGGTTGGATGGGGGTCAGAACACCCTGGGATAGTGGAAGGTGTCCCAGCCCATGGCAGGATGTTGGAACAAGGAAGTCTTTAAGATCCCTTCCAACACAAACTGTTCTAGGATTCTATGATCCCAGGCTGTGTTCAACTTGTTATTCCAGAGGCACTCTCCAAACTCAGAATGTGCTAGAAAGCAGGTAAGTTTTCTTTTTGGCCAAGACCAGAACAAAAGCCCCCTCAGCTCCTTATTTCCCAGTGACCAGGAGGAAATTCGAGGCAATTTTCCCATGCAAGACAATGCTTTGCACCATGACCTCAGTCAGTTCAGCCACAGCTTCTCTGGGCACCCTGTTCCAGGGCCTCACCAACCTCACAGGGAAGAATTCCTTCCCAATATCCCATCTAACCCTGCCTGCTGGAAGTTTGAAGCCATTCTCTCTTGTCCTATCACTAAAAATTGCCTCTTCAGGCCTCTCACAGCCCCTTTAGGTGCTGAGCCTTCTCCTTTCTTCCCAGTGCTCTGGTGAGCACCATCACCCCCAAAGCAGCTTTCTCCAGCTTCCCAGTGTTCCTCACTCCATCCTGTTCCTGGCAGCTCCACACAGAGAGCTCCCACACAGACAGCTGACCTTGAGCAAGGCACGGTGTCACCTCCAGGGCTGCATCCATCCCACGTGCTCCAGCTCCGAGGAGAAACTTCTTGGAATTGGCAACAATGGAGAGAAGAGATGAATTAATCTTCCCGATCTATCTCCCTCTAATCCGCCAAGGAGTGTCCCATAACTTGTGACTGATGGCTCCTCACCCAGGCCTCCCAGAACACATTAATCACTAGAAGACACAGTAAAGCTTTCTAGTAAGGAACAAAGCACAGCTGTTAAGAAGAAGCAAATGCTGGCCCTGCTTTCGTGGGCACATCGCACAGCGGAGGAACTGCCTGTTCTGGTGCAAATAATGGACATTAATTAGCACAAACAGAAGGTCTGTCACGGCATTTATCTATGACTAATTTAAGATTTTCCTTGTTTGGTGCATGTGAGGCAGGATGCACTCAGTGAAAGCTCTGCTGAAACGAGTTGGTAACTTGAATTTCCCCAAAATATTAATCCTGCATTCCTTATCTTCACCTGCCTCAGCTGTCTCCAGCAGATATGGCCAAGCTGCATAGGCCATGGACTTCAGAGAAACCTGTGCTTGCCTTAGCAAAGGTGAGGGTGTGACTGCATGACCTGAGGAAAGGGAATGCCAGGAGGTCTTAGACACATGTGAAGAAGTTAAAAGGTGAAAAAGCTACAGGGTGAAAAATTATAGGGAGCCACACTAAGCCCTTCAGCTAAGCAAAAGGCAAAGAGGAAGCCAGAACCTGTGACAGACTGTGGAGTCACAGACACCAGCAGAAACAAGGCAAAAAAACCTTTTTCAATATTAGAAAATGTCTTCTAATAGTAAGAATAGGAATACACTCTTTGACCCATCCTATATTCATCAGCATAATTTCTTCTCCCCAAACCTTCTCTCCCACCTGTGGTCTCTGCACAAACACATCCTACTGCAGAAAAAAACCCAAACAACTGTTCCAAAGGTCAAAGTAGTTAGGGAAGTATAAAACCTTGCACATGTGGAGGAGGTAATTCTGCCATGCTTCCACTTGTCACCCATTTTTGGCCCATGGCCATCACAGTGCAAAGGGGGCAAATGAACCTGGCCAGAGTTTCTGCAGCTTCCCTTCAGCATTCCCAAGGAAAGCTCATGCTTGGTCTCACAGAGGTCACACGAAGAGCCAGGTTTTCCATTTCTGCCTGTTCATGTGTGTGAGGACATAGGGGAGTTTATTCTCTTCATTTGTGGGTTTCACTGGTATTTCCACTAGAAAGGACAATGTTTTGGAGGCTGGGGGTGTTCCTTAAGAACTGGGGGTGATTCCAGAGTGTAATTACATTATTAGCCCAAATAAAGCGTGGCATGTCCCACTACAGCACATCTAGAAGGAATTTTTACATCATTTTTAAGACTCCAGAGTCACTTCAGCCCAGCGCAGGCAGCAGTCGCTCTGGAATACCAGCTGCTCAGAAGAACAAAGTCTAGTTAAAAAAATGAAATGTTTAAATCCTCATTTTAATTTTTTTTTTCCAAGAAGTGACTTTCCTTTGTCTTGCTTCACTGCTTTTCAGTGAGCTGAACAGATTAAGTTGCTGCACCACGAGCAATAGCTGAGTTGTGATCACGAACATGCCTTTCTTTGGTGAACTTGTTGAGAAAATGAATTCCATTTCTCCACATACCTGAGGAGCAAAAGCACTTGTGGAGAGGAATCTCTCCCACAGGGAGCCCTTGTGTACTTTGCAGTAGTATTTTATTAAGAGCTGGAGAGTTCAAGGGTCTCACAAATGTAAGTTTTCAATTAGCTTTCCATTGTGTCCCAAACAGTCTCTAAATACTCAACTAAACTTTAATCCAATCACTTGATTTGACTCCAGGCATGATTTATCTTTTAATCATCATCTGCTCAATGAGGGGGGAAAAGAAAGCAAACTTGTTCTTGGCCCATCATGACTCATACATGATTTTACTGCCATCACAGTTGTGCTTTCCTTTTGGCTGATGTCTTGGCAATTGCAAGCACTGACTTTGGCTTTCTGTTTAGGTATGATCTTTCCTGCTTCTTTCCCCACCTCCCAAAATGTTGAACAGCACTGGATGTTTGTCCTTTATACTTTTTCCCACCGAGGCATGTGATTTTTTTTTTTTATATTATTTTTTATTTCTTTTTTGCCATCTCTCGACGTTACGTTAATCAGAAGTGTCTGCTATGTGACCTACAACCAAGAACACAAATCATGCCTTAAAAAGGGCGCTCACTCTTTTTAAACAAGCAGCACTTTCCAGGAAGGATATATCACACAGAGAGTGAAACACCAAGACACAGAGCAGCCAGGACCCTCTGGGCACTTACCAAGAGCTCAGCTCTGGAGCTGGGGTGAGCCTGGTGAGATTTAATCCCTCCCCCAACATGCTGGTGGTGCTTCATTTTCTCCATCTGAGAATGAGATTTTCAATGCATAAAATATTATTCTCCGTTTCAGGGGCTCTCCATAAGATCAGGACATCCCATGGCCCTTCTGGGCCAGTGACACCAGCTCAAGGCCCACTCACCAGCAATACCCCAGTGCACCTCTCCAGCAAAAATAAGGATGAAATGGAGCCAAGCTTTGCCCAGGAATGTGGTGAGCTGCGGAGCCTTTGAGGTCTGGAAGTGTTGCACAACATCTCCCCATGCTCTTTTATTCCTGTCAGTGGCTTGTGGAACTCGCAGCTCCACTTTCCAAAAGCTGCTCTCAACACAACTCACCCAGAACTCCCCAGAGCACACGGGTTTCTCCAGAGATTTCCCACATAAGCCTCCCTCATTACCTCTAGAAATCTCAAATTCCTTGAAGACTGACTCAAATGTCAGGGCCTGACAAACAGTTTTTGATATTTCTCTCTGAGTGCCAAGTTTTGAAGCAGAAGGTTGCATAAAAAGCTCAGGTTTCTTTTTTGTTGTTGCTTTTCTTTTTTTTTTTTTTTTTTTTGGTGGGAAAATCAGAATACATAACCCTAAAGACAAGCAGCCTTCCCCAAATGCACTCAGATGGAAAAGAGAGGAAGCTTTTTTCAAGGCAACATCATCACCTAATTCTGCATGGCATTAAAAGATACTTGTCCCTGAATTTCACAGGAGCAGCCACACTGTGCCTGTCCAGGAATTCCACACTCTGCCAGCACTGGATGCTCATGGAAAGAGCACAGGAATTTGCTGATAATTTCCCTGGCGTGCTCCTTCAGTCTCCACCAAACAATTTAGGGATTTCTGGAGCTGTGGCTGCTTTGTGCTGTGGTTGCAACTATTGACCATGGAGAGGTGAGGCTGGCCTCTTTTCCCAGGGAAATATCAACAGGGCAAGGGAAAACACCCTCAAGTTAGGCCAGGAGAGGTTCAGGTTGAATAGGAGGAAAAAATTCTTCACTGAAAGAGTGGCCAAACATTGGAACAGGCTGCCCATGAAAGTGGTGGAGTCACCACCCATGGAAGCATCCAGAAAACAACACAGAAACGTGGCACTTTGTGAGATGGTTGAGTGGACATAGGGTGTTCAATCAAAGGTTGGATTTGATTATCTTGGAGGGCTTTTCCAACCTTCAAGATTCCCTGTCCCTCTTTGAAATGTCAGTGGCTTTTTTTCCACATGGGTTGAGGGTGCAGCCTGAATAACACCAGGCAGCAAAGGAGACATGCACAGGGGTGGAGAAAGAATTGGGCATTTGCAGGCACTCCCATGGCCAAAACCTGAGTAAATAAACTTATGTGGGGTCTTATTGAATACAGACAGGAAAAAAATGCCTGCCCACATCTCCAGATCGTTTGGTGGTTGTCCTCAAGACTCTGGTTCCTCCCTCATGGCTGTGACACTTGTCTGTCAGAAAGCATCGGATCTTCTTTGGTCCAGCAGTGGCCTGCCAGCTGGAAAAAGGAGGAAACACTGAAAAATAGAGTGGGATCATCATCCCTGAGTACCCCATGATGTGGGTCATCTCAAACTTCCCTGGCAGGGCATGCTGGTGTGGGATTCAACTCCAGAGTGGTGTCCTCACCAACTGTACTCAATAAACAGCCCATCCAAGTGCTTCCAAAATTATTTTAAGACTTAATCTTTGCATTTTGTATAGGTTACAGCAGGAGCCTCCAGTTGCCCCCATCTGCTCCTTTCTTTGTCCAGATTTGGGATGAGATTTTCTCTTCCAGACTAGTTTGTCATAACAGCTGGCACCCAACCTCAATCCCAGATTTCGGAATTTTTTTGCCTCTTAATTTTGAAAAGACTTTTCTTCAACACACAAAAAAAAAAAAAAAAAAAAAAACCAACCCAAAGCAACCCAACCCTCCCCTCTGTGCCCAGCTCAGCATCACCATAACCTGGCGTGACAGCTCTGCATGAGAAACAGCTTTGGGCTGCGCTCCGTCCTGCCACCGTGTCCACAGAGCCAACCAAGGCGCTGAACCACATCCAAGGCACATCCAAGGTGGCTGGGAAAAGCCAGGAAGAGCCACCTTCCAGATGGAGGGAAAAACCCAGGAAGAGCCACCTTCCAGATGGAGGGGAAAAGCCAGGAAGAGCCACCTTCCAGATGGAGGGGAAAAGCCAGGAAGAGCCACCTTCCAGATGGAGGGGAAAAGCCAGGAAGAGCCACCTTCCAGATGGAGGGGAAAAGCCAGGAAGAGCCACCTTCCAGATGGAGAGGGGGCCGAGGCCTCTCGCGCAGCCGGGGAGCTTTTCCCAAGCTGTCCTTCCCGGTTTTTAGTGGGAACATGTGCTGGTTTCCCATAAAGCAGCAGCAGCAGCTGCCAGTCAAGCAGGCATCACTCTGTAAAGCTGCCCAGGGGACTCTGTGTGCAGGGCCAGGCTCTCCAGGCAGGTTTACGAGGTGCCACCTGCGGGATTTACAATTCCCAGGGTGGCCGTGCAGGTGCAGCCAGCAGGGATGGGGGGAGATGGGGAAAGGCTCCCAGCCCAGCCCCAGCCTGGGATGCAGGCTCGGCTCTCCAGGGGAGAACCAGGCTCCAAAATCCCACAAAAGTGGCACATTAATTGGAAAGATCATGAGATTTCTGGCAGGGCTGCAAGCTAAGGAAGATCTCTGTCTCACCTTTTTGGCTGTTCCCAGCTATGTCTCCCTCCTTAGACTATGGAAAAAAAGCCCTAGGACAGGTAGGGGAGACTGTGAGTTGGGGTTTTTTTTTCTCAGGGTTTTTGTTTTTTTTTTTTCCATTAAGTAATGATGACAAAACCCACAGATATTCAGGATTTCTTGTACCTGAACAAAGGGCTCCAGGGATGAGTAACCAACCTCAATAAAAACTGTACAAGCATCTTGGAGAAAACATGTTTTCTACAGAGGCAACCCAAACCTTCTGGGAGAGAGGTACCTAAAGCCACCACTCAGAGATATCCAAATAAAACCACTAAGTATTAGATGTCACATGAATGACATGAAACTTTCTTCTCCCGAGAAAAATTTCTCATTGAACGTGGACACAGGGTTATTCATGGGAATTATCTGCAATCCATTGAATTATCTGCAAGAATTATTTTAACTTGCTGGGGGGATGTTTCAGATGGTTCAAGCATTATAGAATCATGGAATGGTTTGGGTTGGAGGGGATCTGAAACCACATCCCATTCCACTCCCCTGCCATGGGCAGGGACAGCTTCCACTATCCCAGGTTGCTGAAAGCCCCAGGGTCCAACCTGGCCTTGGACATTTCCAGGGATGAAGCAGCCACATCTTCTCTGGGCAGGCAACTTTCCCAAGGCCATTCCACAAGGAACACCACTGTCCTTCAAGAGCTCCATGAGCACTTCCACACCCCTTGAGATCAAAGCACAGGCTGGCATCTCCCTAAAATGACCATTCCCTCCCAGAGCAGTGATTCCTTGGATAAGGAATTCCCTGGCAGCAGGAGCCCAGAGGTCAACCCCTGACATGTAAAAGGCTCTGGGAGAAAGGGAAAACCTCCAGTGAGTGTTTTTATGAGAGAAAAAACCCTTCCTTCTCCTGGAGACTGGGATTAACTTTCTGTAACTCTGCAAAAGGTTAAAGGGACCGTGTTCACTTTTAAACACCAACGGCATTTAAAAGAGAGACTACCTTGACTCGTTTATTCTACATTTGAAATAAATCAAAGTTATATTAACAACCACTCACCAGTGTCTTCCTTACAATCTCTGACATCTGAGGTTTCTACCCAGCAAATAATAAAGGTCCTGTTACCTTTTCACTTAAATCAACATCCTGCAAAGCTTCACTTCACAATTACTGGAGCATCCCAGCAATAGCCATTATCCCTTTGAAATGCTCTTGCCCTGGAAATCCTTGCTCTGCTTCTCATTATGTCCTCACATCCACAATCCTTTCGGGTTAAAAAGCAGCACATTCCATGGCTACATGGTAATACTTGCACTTTTTCTGCCCCCAGCTGTTCTCAAACCATGTGCCCAGCGATTCAGGTGTCCCAGGCCTGGCTGGTGGCTCCAGAGGAGCTCCAGGACCTTGGTGTCCACCCCTCAGGCTGGGATTCCAGGCAGCTCCACCAGCCAGTCCCTGGAGATCTCTCTGTAGCTGCATTCTGGCAGTGCCTTCACTCACACCACCACGAGCTGCACAGCCCCACCTGCATAAAACCTTCCCCAGGATTCTTTTTGCATCTTTCATCTGCTTTTCCCTGCTCATCTGGGCCCCAGTTCCCAGCTCTGAGGATGAGCTGCACAGTGTAACATTGGATTAGCAGCTATGACATGATGGACTTGTGCTTTGGAGTCATCTCACTTGAAAGTGAAGCATCTGGTCCTTTCTCCATCTGTTCTTTGTCCAGGCCAAGGGCTGACTCCCTTTATTAAGCAATTAAAGATGAATTCAAGCTGAATTCCCAGGAGAAAAAAAGAGCAGAAATTATTAATAATAATTATCAGTTTTATCAGTGGGAAGGTTCCCCAAGCTGAGTATGAAATAAGGCAAATGGAACAAGAAGGGGAGAGAAAAATCTACTTCCAGAATAACCTCAGGTGACCCATTTATCTCTGAGATCCAGGTAAAGGGTAATAGCTTCCAGTTTCTAAGGCACTGGAAAGGGAAAAAACCTACAGTGGAAATATTTCCTGGACACAGGTGTGTACCCAAAAATCCATGAAATCACAGAGTTGGTTGTGGGCAGATTTATGTAGATGGCAGAGGAAGAGGGACAAGGCTGAAAAAGGCATTCCCAGCATGATAGGAAAGTTTTTAAAGGCTGATGTGGATATCCAGACTTGGAAAATCCAAACCCAAACAATGATGGCTCCGTTGCCTATCACAGACAAAAATCCAGTGCAGAGTTCCTGACTCAAGAATTTGCTTTCATCAGACCCTATTGATTAAAAATGACCAGCAGTCAAATGTTATTTCTGGATCCCACTGGAGCTGAAGGGCTTTGGGACAAAACAGCAGTTGAGCAGCTCTTGAAATTATAACAACACATCATAAGCAACAGCAGCCCTGCTCAGGGTGGTACCCCACTCCCTCAATCCCTTTGGGACATTCCTTAACCAGCAACTTCCAGACAGGTGAAAAATTAGCCCAATTATCTGCACATTCCCTCCCTCTCTGATGAGCAGAGCTGCAGAAACCCTGGGAGCTGCAGCACGTCTGGAGTTGTGGTGAGGGCTGCTCATGTGAGGAATGGGAACCTTGTCTTCTCTCCTGAGACCCAAGGAGCTGACTTTCCAAGGGGAAACCTTTGCTTATTTTCTCTTTCTTCCCCTCCCCTTCCCCCTCCTGCTTTGTCCAGAGTCTCTCCAAGAGAGCCAAATTCCCCTTGAACATGCTAAAAGGAGGCTTGCTGGAACATCTGCTCTGCATGTGTGGAGCCAGACATATCCCCAGGCAGCACTGCTAGCAGTGATGGATCTGGGAGGGAACGTGGAGCCCTGGAGAAGCATCTGCTCAGAGAGGGGAACCTGGCACACAAAACTCACCCAGTTACTTGCTGAGCTCCCTGCTCTCTGCCCCTTGCTCCCAGTGGACAAGTGCCTCCTCCAGAGCATGTTCTCTCCCCAGTTTGGTATTTCCAAACGTCTCCTGCTTGTGCCACATGAGCACCACCCATGCTCAGCTGGGGAGCTGGAGGAGAACCTGGAGTGAGTGGTTTCTTTTGGGAGCATTGCTTGGACAGGACACTGGGAAATACAGCTGGACTTGAACTTAAAGGCCTTCTCCAGCCTTAATGATTCCGTGACTTCAAAGAAACCACTGCAGAGTGAACTCCGCACTGATCGCTCCGAGTTCAAGGCTCAGCTGTGCCACCTCTGACTGTGGCCATTCCTGCGTCCATCCCCTCATTCCCTGCTCCTTGTTGGGGCTCAGTCTGCCACCATGAACTTTCACTACACCAATATTTTGTGTTCTTTGGCACGCTGGCGTCAGAACAAATTACGTTCTTTGTAAAAAACCAGCAAAAAATTCCCACCCTGAGCCGACCAGAGGAAGCGAGACAAACTCGAATTATTTAACAGCCATTCGTCCTCTATTGTCCAGCCTTAACGATTCTTGAATTGTCACGCTTGGCGTTTTCCTTTCTTATGCAGATTTATAGGTAATAGATTTCCTGTTTAATTTGCACAACAAGGGGAACAAAGGCAGCCCTAGTGTTTCCTAAAGTGCCACCTTCTCACAACTTCTCTGCAAGAACCTTTCCTGCAGCCTGTTTTCGGCTGCCTTAAGCTTCCTGCCGCAAAGGAAAATGCCAGGTTGCTAAGAAGGGACCTTAACAGCCTGTGCCTTATCCTAAAGTCAATCCCTCTTTTCCCAAGGCAAAGCTGACCGGACTGCGCCCTAAGACACTGTTAGATGGAGAACCTGAGAATCCTCCGGGATCCATGATAAATGCAGGTTGTTTTCTGCTCTCTGGCTCTTTACCTGAAGCTGCTGAGCTTTGTCCCGTCAGGGATCGCATCGTGGTTCACGAACTTCACAGGTGCCTCTTGAAACTTCACCACACAGCAGCAGGATGGGAGCCTGTGCACAAAGTCAAGCACGTGATTAAGTACCTTTATAAAAGTTCTTTATGACCAGTTTCAGGAAAAGCATTTAGGCCCCCTCCAACTTTAAACATGATTCCTTTCCATTCACTCAAGTCCTTAAAAATACGACTTGAACTATTTCTGAATTAATTTAGACTTTGGCAGTAAGCATTGTGGAAATAAAAGAGAATGAAGCACACACATTATGAACCTGCCCTAAAGCTCTGGTGGTGCTTAACACCTTCCAGTCCATCATTCCTGCCATGTTGGATACCTGCTGCTCTCCCAGTTTCCAGCCCTTCCAGAGGTGTGGCCCACCTGCTCCACCACTCCAGGACTGCTCCCTGTGTGGTTTGACAGCCCTGATGTGAGACAGAACAACGAATGTCCACAGAGCAAATGTGTGGTTCAAGTGCAAGTGGGAAAAGCAGCAGCCAAAGGAGGTGGTGTTGGCTCACTTAATGAGGTACCACTGTGCCCCAGTTTTGCACAGCAGGGCATCCCACACCTTCCCTCTCTAGAGGAGCAGAATATGCCACTGTTTTTTGCTGTCAAACACAGGAGCGTGTGTTTGTGACAGCAATACAATAGCATTTTGTTTGTCCGCATTTTGTGGGGCTATTAATGTTTCACGAAAAAGATAAAGGACTATTTTGTTCCTTCCTCCAACCACTCCTCACCAAAAAAAATCCCTCTGTGAACCTCCTCTAAACAGGAGGTGGAGAGACTGGACCTGTGGAAGAGCTCAAGAACTGCTTCAATGAATTTTCCAGGAGAAAGTCAATAGAAAACTCATTCTGTCTTCAATTCATTTGTATTGTTTTGTAGTGGACAGCTAATAAAAAGGGAAGCACGTGCACTAATTAGAAAGGTGAAGAGGAGCCATGAAGTATTTCCTGCTGAGAAGACATGAAGTATTTAAATCCCGACTCCCACTCGCATTTGCAACCGTGGAAAATTTTTCCATTACCTTCCCCAAGGACACAACCAGAACTCCCTGGCCACATTTGTTGAAATTAATACCCCATTAAACCAGTTTAACCTGAAGTTGTGAGCCTGGCGGGCCAGGGCATGGAGGAGCTTTGCTACAGCTTTGAGGAGGGAGGCCCTGCTGCAGAATCTCTCCTCTGGGAGCCACCAGATCCTGACGCACAGCTGGAGAACTTCCTCCTGGAGTGCCTGGCGGAGCCCTCATGGCCAGGGCCGGGTGGTGCTGAGCTGGACAAGCCCCCAGCCCCGCCAGAGCAGCCGCAGCAGCGTCGCGCCGCCAACCTGCGGGAGCGCCGGCGCATGCTGGGCCTCAACGCGGCCTTCGAGGCCCTGCGCGGCCGCGTGCCCACCTTCCCCTACGAGAGGCGCCTGTCCAAGATCGACACGCTGCGCCTGGCCACCGCCTACATCGCCCTGCTCGGGGACATCCTCCTGTCCGGCTGCCACCCCCGGGCCTACGTGGAGCAGTGCCTGAGGAGCGGCGCCCCGGGCCTGCAGCGGGCGGCCTGGAACACCAGCGGTGAGTGAGGGCGGGCGGTGTTTGAGGGAGCAGGGCCACCCTCCGGAGGTGATTCTGGGCAGTTTTTGGCTTTGTTGGTTTTTGAGTAGTTGTTGGTTTCGTTGGTTTTTGGGTAGTAGTTGATTTTGTTGGTTTTTGGGCCAAGTTGGTTTCGTTGGTTTTTGGGTAGTTGTTGGTGTCGTTGGTTGTTGGGCAGTTGTTGATTTCGTTGTTTTTTGGGCCGAGTTGGTTTCGTTGGTTTTTGATTTTTCGCTCCTCACACCCAAATATCTCTGAAATGGCACAGGAAGGACCTTCAGAGAGAGGAAATCTCAATGGGGTCGCAGCAGAAAATTGTAATTATCCCTTTTTCTCTAACTTTCTTTTTTTCTTTAAAAAATTATTGAATAAACACTCGCCCCCTCCCTGCCCAAAAGAAACTTGCTAAGGTTCTTTTTACAAAGAGGAAAGATTTTTAGTCTCAGAATATATTTTTAGGCTTTTTTAAAAATTCTGTGAGAAATTGTTCTTTTCTGATGGAGCCCTTGGAGATTTTCTACGTTTTCTTTAGAAGTTCTCTTTAGCTTGCACTTGGCAGAGGAAAACACCTCAGTTTGGACATAAACAGCATTTTATTTCTTAAAATACAGATGTTCCAGCAACCTAAAGTTTCTCAGAGGTTACAGCTCAACACATGAACCAGGATACACAAGTCAGAGCGTTCAAATTTCAAGCTATTTTCAAAATATGGGGAAGTAAATGTCTATTTGCAATTTATAATCTTATATAATTATTTCTATTTTAAAGTGAAGGGCTGTTATTCAGTTTTCTGTTCAGTTTGCTTTTAATCCCTGATTTAGCTGGAATGAATTTAGGTCTTTCTTCCTCCAGAATATATTTTTCATTGGGCCACTGCGTGGTGAAGATGGGAAATTGCCCAAACTGCCCAACACAGGGCCTCAATCTCAGAAGGCAACAGGTTTTGTGCTGCTTAGAGCAGGGAGGAGCAGATGGGGAGGTTTCAGTAGTTCTTGGTACTTTGCATTTTAGATTAATTAATCCGCTTTCCAACTCTGTTCCTTTGCTGTATATGTTCCTTTGGATCTTGGAAAGGGGCCTTCAAAATGAGCCCTCAAAAAGTACAGCACAAGAAAGGAAAGAGAAAAGTCAGTGAATAGGAATACTCCTCTTTCATATTACAGGGAAGTGCTAAAGGGGCAGAGCCTGCAGAGGAAAAGCAATCAGTTTACTTGAAAGGAAAAGTTAATTGAGTTTTTTCTCCTTTCCTATTAATTTTCATTATCTGGGAAAACTACTCCTGATACACCATTGATTATGTCTCTTGACTACAAAAAATTGGTGTTTTACTGGCCAGCTTCCCCTGCTTTTAACAGATTTTAAAGAACACAAATATTTCTCATTGGGATCCCCCTTTTGCCATGCTTCCTGTCCTGAAGAGCTCCACTTGGAAAGACCCACTTGAATGAGGCTCCCATTCTGGAGCCTTGTTAAAGGTTAATTTAAATGTTGACTTGTTAAAGGTTAATTTAAATGTTGAAATGACCATGTTTTCCTCTCTCCCTTGTGCAGATCTGACAGCCCGCCTGTCCTGGGTAAAGTGGGATTAAGGAGAAGCCTTTAAAAGCAGGAAAACCTGGAGTGCTGGGTACCAGCTGCTCAATTCCCAGAGCACTTCCCCCCCTCATTTCCAGCACCCAGCCCCTCTCTCTGCTGATCCATCGCTTCTTGGGGCCTCCTGCTTCTCTTTCTTACTCTGATAGACTTGCACTCACTGAAGAACAGCAAAACATTGAGAACCAGTGCCAGCACAACCACAGCCCCAACATTTTCCCTTCCCCTGAATGAGGATTATGTCCAAATCCCATTTCCAGCATGTGAGAAACAAGATTATAAGAAAAAAGCTAAGCAACACCTGTGAAAATCTAGTGCTTGGCTTAAGATATCCAGAGTGATGGTTGTGAGAGTCACCAGGGATTCAGAGACCATGAAAGTCCAGGAGGTGAGACATGGCTCTGTAGATATCCAAAATTTTTCACGTCTGCACAGAATCCCAGAAAGGTTTGGGTGGAAGGCACCTTAAAGTTCATTCATTTTCACACCCTGCCATGGGCAGGGACACCTTCCATTGTCCCAGGTGGCTCCAATCCCCATCCAGCCTGGCCTTGGGCACTGCCAGGGATGCAGGGGCAGCCACAGCTGCTCTGGGCACCCTGTGCCAGGGCCCCACCACTCTCAATCTGAAACCATTCCACCTTAATGTTCTCTATTGTGGCATTTTGTAGCAGGAAAGAAAATAAAATGTATTTATTGTTTATCATTCTCATTAGTTCATCTCATATCTCCCACCTCTACAAAGCAAAAGCACGTCAGGAACTGAGCTTTTGCTCTGGTTCTGGCTTTGGGGAAAGTGAAGAGGGGCCTTAGAGGAGGAAACTCTGAAGAACCTTTTAGCTTTTCAATTTTTCTGTCAAAACGAAAAGGGGAATTTTACCTTGGGTGCAACAATGTATTTCAGTCCATTTAGAATAAAACATTCAATATCAAATTTTGACTCTGCTTTCTCACCTGCCTCAGACAATTGGATGAATTGTTACAGGAAACAGCACCTGAAAAGATGAAATTCTTAAAAAACAAACAAATAAACCTGAAAATGCATTTTCCTATTCTTACCTAGTTCTCTACTCTAGAAATGCTGATCCTCCATGTCATCAAAGTGTCACTGGAACAGCTGTGACACTGTCACCTTCCTGGTGAGGTGAGGGCTCAGTGGGACCTGAGCCAGGGCTGAGAGCTCCATACCCATCTCAGTGGCTCAAACAGCGCCCAAATAATCCCAGTAGGGCTTTCCATGGATTTTCATTAGGATCTTTATTTCTCCAAGGCCCCACTAAGGGCAGCAGGGATTCCTCTCCCCAAGCTGCCCTCAGCCAGAGCCCTCAGGTCACACCCCACAATCATCAGGGTACAAAAATGCCTCTCCAGGGCTGTCATGGCTTGTGGAGGAATCATCTCCTATCAGAGCTAAAAAGTCCTTTACCCCAAGCTAATTTTGGGCATCCAGAATCCCTGTCTCTAGATATGCCTCATTTCAAAGATTTGAATCTCTACGCTGAAGCAGAGCTTTGTGCTGGGCGCAGGGATGATAATGCCACGTCCTGAAACAAATATTTGCTGCAGGCACCTGCTTACAAGCAGAAATCTCTTTCTTTGCCTTTTGTTCCAGCCTAGAAATCTGGGATAAGGGCTTTGGAAGCAAGCTGGATGTGTGCAGTAGCAGCAGGAAAGCACATCCACAGAAAGGTGATTTTGGGGGATCTTTCAGGCACTGCTTGTTTGGATGGACAGCAGACCTGGAGAAGCCATTGGTACCAAAAGCACCATAATGATAGAGCAGGAAGAATTGTCCTGTTTCAGAGCTTTTCCTCCACGTGGTGCCTCCAGCTGAGGAAGGAGGATAAAGCTGAAGTCCTCCTGAGCTGCAAACAACCATCACTGGTGCTCCATACTCAAGTAACAATGCCAGGACAGACAAATATCTGCTGAGCTTCCCACAGCCCAGTCCCACCAGCACCACCTTGGAATTCCTACAGGATTTGCCAGCTGGGCTGGAGTCTGCAGGCTGGCAATCTCTGCCTGCTGTGGGGTCACTCCCACCTGTCCCTGCTGCTGTCAAGGAATCATCACACAAATGTGATGATCGCAGCAAGCAGGGCTTTGAGGAACAAGCTGTTGGAATTCCATGAGGGCTCCAAGCTTGGAAAAACAGCAGCCAATAAACCCTGCAGCAGGTTATGGAAGGATTGGGGCTTGGGTTGGAGTCAAAATCAGAAATATAATGTTTCTTTCAGAGCTGAAAGTTTAACCTTGGGCTCTTGAATCAGTGAGTAGGGGTCAATACATTTATTGCCGCTGATGAAGATGCTTCTCCTCACACACACCATGACTGACACTGGTTCCACTCCATCACCTTCAGCAAAGCCACATTTCATTTATGCTGACTGGGGCTGCCTGGAGGTGACACCACCTCTGCCTGTCCTCCCCAAGCTACCTGGACTCTGCCAGGTTCTTCCAGCTGGTGCCCCACCCCAAATTGCTAAAGCAAGGGTTGCTTTTTGGGTGATGTGGTGTTAAATCATTTGGATGCAACTGGCTGCTGAAATGCTGAACGTGCCACAGAATCAGGGCAGTCTCTGATGGTCCCACTAACTTCATGTAAATAAAAGCAAATCAAGAGGGCATCAGCTCTCTCTGGCTGAGGGAAGCCAAGCTGGAGCTATGGCTCCCTTCCTGCTAAACTGAGCAAAAGCAAATTCGCTCTTCAGGGATTTTTTCCAGGAAAGTCATTCCTGAATAACTTCAGGGCTGGACATATATTTGTTCTTGAACAACCCTGCCCTTTTCTGATTGAACTTCAGCTCCTGGATGTGGACTACCAGGCAGAAAGATGAGGGAGAAACTATTTCTGTGCAGGACATTTCCACTCCATGCCAATCCCAGGGAACTGCTGAGTGTGGATTTTGTGGATATGCTCCACAAAATCCACTCCCCTCACAGTTCTGGCTCATTCCTTGGGTCACAACTCTCCTGCCAACAGGCCTGGCTGGCAGCACAGTGAGATTCTCTGACAGGGAGCTGATAGTTGCCCTCATTTTTCTGTTCTGAAATCCTGAACCCTGACATTTTTATTCCAGGAATAAATTACACAAATCCTGTGGTGTACACACACAACCTGATTGTACAGCAGCCCAGACCAAGACTCTAGGATGATTTTCTGAAGGCCTATCCAAGGCTCCTCAGTCCATCAGCACATTCCCAAACAGGGAATACCAATGACCAACCTGGTTCAAGGGTCAGGCTCCACCTTGCTGGTCTTCCTCAGCCCTGCTTCCTCTGCAATTCCACAGCCAAACCTCCCATGGAAGGGTGCCAGGAGGTGCTGAGGGGTTCTACCCTGGTCTCCAGCCTCTGAGGAGCAGCTGAGGGGCCCGAGAGCAGTAGGAGAATTGCTCATTCCAAACAGAGCCCCCTTTCCAGCCCGCCGCTCTCCCTGCCAAGAAATGTGAGAATTATTTGTTACACCTTCCTTCTTCCAAAAGTAAACTGCTGACCCTTTCTGGAACAATACTCTGTGCCTCTCCATCAACCTGGAAACCCTGGAACAAAAGGAATCACATCCCCACTGGGAGCTGTTCTTTTGAGAAGGTGTTGGTAGTTTCAGGGACAATTTGGGAGTGAAAGGACAATTTGGTTTTCTAATTTTTATTTTTTTTTTGGCCACAGACCCACAACAGCAAGTTTTCATTTCTGAGCCGCCAGGGATAGTGAAAGGTGTCTTGCCCATGGCAGGGGGTTTGGGTTGGGAGGGACCTTGAATCTCATCTTATTCCATCCCCTGCCATGGGCAGGGACACCTTCCACTGTCCCAGGTTGCTCCAAGCCCCATCCAGCCTGGCCTTGGACACTTCCAAGGATCCAGGGGTATCCCTGGATCTTTGAGGTCCTCAAAAGGAAGGTTTGGAATGAGAATATTTGGGAAAGTTGCAGCTTATGAAGGAGCTCCCAGGTGTTCTTTCCCTCATTTCCTTCCTGTTGCAGAGAAGAATGAAGTCTCTCTGTACCTCTCATGCCCAAAACCCTTCACCTGGAGAGCGCTACCACCATGGTGTGCCCTCAGGTGGGATGGCAGGGACATCATCCCAACCTTCACTCACCTCCAAACCCAGTGATGGCCATTTGGGACAGGATTTCCTGGGCTGTGGCCATGCTCTCCATGGACACAGGATATGACCCAGGGAGGCTGGCCCAGGGAATCAGCAGGAGGAGCTCACAGCAGCCTGAGGGTTGCTGTCCTGTGGCAGAAGATGTTTGTTCCTGGATCAGACACTGGGAGGGAAGAAATTAGCCTGTTCCCTAAGTGGATCCAGCCATCCCCTAGGTCAAAGCTGCTCCCTGGAGCAGGACAGTCCCTTTGCACAGGTGGCAAAAGAGGCAAACAGGCACTGGGGTGGCTTTTCAGAGCTGGTTCAGCCTCCTAAATGCCTTGTGGGAGTCCCCTCAGCCCTGCTTTCCCAACTGCACCCCTGCAACAAATCCATGTGTAGGCACCCGGGATGTGGCTGTGGGGGCCACCAGCAAGCCCTGACCTTGGGAAGAGCCTTCCAAGCCACATCAGCTCCTTCTGTGGGAACAAAGTGTAATTTCCACCAGGATGGCTAATTTTAGATGACTCCCACCCAGTCTGTTTGCTGGAGCTCGAGTGCATCTGAACAGGGAAACTCCAGCGCCAAAGCGATTCCAATCTCAAAAAAAGAGAATTCCTTGCCAGGAGAGGGGGAGAGGGGGACGGGAATAAAAGGAGATAAATGTTTTGGATCCACTATCCGAGCCGGTGTTTGAGCTGAGGGGAATCCAGCTGCAGGCAGTGCCCTCTCGTGGTCCAGGATTACAATCTCGCCTTTCCAAAAGCATCCCTGCTCCAGCTCAGCCCCGGGAAAGCAGATCATCACCTCGGGGAGCGGAGTGAACAGAAACATCTGCTGCAAAAACTGCATGTAAAGGCTGTACACAGCTATCTATCATGCACTTAGATCATGTTTTATGCCTCTTCACCACAAGCCCTTGTGTTTTATCCTTCTGAAGCCGTTTTTATGCATCTATCCCCATCCTGTTTACACACTTTGCATAGAGAAAGAGAATGATCGAAAAAAATAATAATAATTTTAAAAATTGACCCTTACAATGCCCTTCTCTGCAGGGCCTGAATGCTCTGAAATATCAGGGAAATGCTTCCCTGAGGGAGCCAAGATGCCACGAGCTGGCACAAAAAGCCTCCAGGCAGAGCATCCACTGATCCCAACACCCTCAGAGGGAAGCAGCACAGCATTCCCTCTGTGCTCATCTTGGAAGTGCTCACGCCATGGTGAGATGCCTCTTTCTCTGATCCCACTCCCAGGGATGGCTAAGCCATCTCCTCCAAAAGCCCTTTCCAAAAATAATCAGGCTGAGGCAGACACCGAGCATGGAAAATTTTAGCCCGGGCCGTTCCCGTCAGACACTGCTGCACGCAGATGGAAATGGAGCAATGGGAAGGGTGACCCCAGGTTTTGGCTCTTTGGGGAGCGTTCAGGTTCGTGTCCCTGTCTCCTGGAAAAGAGGGAATAATAAAGCCTTCCATACAGAGATCAGGAATTGTTATCCCTCATGAGGTGACATTGCCCTGGCGGGCCTGTCCTTGCAGCCTCTCTGCTGTCCAGTGGGTTCCCCTCTCTCTGCCCTTCCAGCAACAAGTCCCACTGAGGGATTTATCCAAACCCCATTCCCAGCTCGTGGCTCCAGCTGGGAATCCCAGGGAGGGCATTTTGCAAAGCGAGCTGCTGAGAAGGGAGTGTGCTGTTCCCGCTCTCCCGTGCGGGAGAGCTTTCCCCGGCCTGTGGTGCACGGCTCTCTGGGGGACAATGAACTTATATGAACTGGAGCAGCCATTTCTGGAGGTTACAGCACCGGGCCCAGGCAGGGAGTTAATCCCAGACCTGCTTTCCAACAAGCATCCAACTCTGCTGTTGTTCGGGTACCTGGAATTCTGGCCTGTGGCTCCCAAGGATTTTTGCTCGCAGACGCTCTCCAGCCAGCACCTCTCTCCTGGTGCTGTTTGAAACATCACAGACACTTCTGGTACTGCATTTATTCCATCCTTTCCATAATTTCCCCTTCCTGAAGAGGTGCACACCAACCCATTCAAGCATTTTGGGTGGTGCAGTAAGACAAGGCAGAACTTCCCAGCTGGAAGGAGCCCTTGTATTGATTTTTGCACATCCAACAGGCAGATTTGCAGCATTTAATCCCACTTTATCAGGCCAGGGAAGCGACAAAGCACATGTTTAAATAGAAGCCTGGCTTAGACTTAAATTAGGCAGAGCTGACATGAGGGTGCAATTAGCACAGAGGATAAACTCCTGTGTTGGGATGGATCAACACCTTACAGGGAGCAGCTTATCAGTTTTCCTCTCTGCTGTTGGAATACGTGCTGCACTCCTAAATCCCCCTTTTCCAGGGAGGTAATTCCATATTATCAGTATGTTTCCAAAAGACACTATCCAACTCTCCTTCTGACACCCCGGGGTAGGATTTCTGCCACATCGTGACAGGAATTTCAGGCTCAGAAACATTACACTGCCCCAGCAGAGTGATGGATCTGCTTCCAGGGGGTGAAAAATCCCCGAGCCAAACAAAAACCAGAAAAAAAAAAAAAAAAAAAAAGCTCTTTCAATAACTCAATTTTCCTTTTTCCACATTATATTTTTCTCCCGGCTCTTACATCTTTGTGAAGCGTTCCTGGTGCTGCTCTTCCACAGCCAAACTGTTCTCCTTGGGGTGAAACATCGGGAAAACACACGACTCCGAGCCAGGGCTGGAACTCAACCACTCTGCAAAATGAAAGTAATACGTGGTTGGTACCTTCCCAGAGAATTCAGAGTGTTAAAAATCAATAATAACTCTGCAATCCCACGAAACTGTGAAATCAAATTGGCGGAAGAAGCTGGAAAAGCCTTGGAAGTTTTGCCCATATATGTTTAAAAAATAATAATCAGAAATTATCAACTTTCAAGGTATTTTAAATAATGTGGGGGAAGAATTGTGCCCTACAAAAATAACGTGGAACATTCAAGGGAAGTCTGAAGAGATCTGATCTTATTTTGAGGCTGAAACGTGCTGCCCTTAACTTTTGAGAGATTTCATAAAATTAAACATGGAAGCACCCAGCAGCCTTTCTTCTAAAGGTGTTTAGCACAAATAGTGAGATCAAATTCATAATAATATAAATACTGATCTTTTCCAAGCAGTAAAAAGCAGTTTAAAAACCACATTTAAAAAGCATTCAGGGAATTTGTTTTAATTCCTCACTACCATATGAACACAAAATAAGTACTTTTTAAAAATACTTCCACTGCTTAAATAAATTTAAGCCCCTGAATAAATAGCAAGAGAAGTGGTGTTTTGCCTTACTTGATTTTTTTTTCTACTTCTTCTGCTTTGTGATATCTGTTACCTTGCTACTTATTCCTAGCTCAAGTTCACAGCTGCAGGGAGGACTTGACATTTTTTTTTTTATTCCTCCTTGCTTTGTGAGCAGATCAGCTTGAATCCGGAGGGGAATTTCATGGTTGTGGCTGTCTCCCAGCTTGCAGAGCTGAGGAAAAGCTGCCTTACCTCCCTTCAATAAAATATGTGCTGGAGCAGAGTGGTGCATTTCAATCTCAAACTAGAAAGTAAAACAACAAAAAAACCCCAAACCCCACATTTCATAAAATCAACCAGATGCCTTAGGAGGGCAAATATCTTATTCCTCTTTAATTAAAAGGTACAGCAAATAGAAATCTGGGTTTAATTAAACAGCAGGAATAGAAGATGTTATCTCCCCAAACCACTCTGCCGCGGTGAATTAACTTCTGCGATCCTTATTTTTGTTTGAAACCCCCACATATTAACCCAAACCCGGCACTCCAAAGGGGAAATTTACTTTTTATGAGAATATTTCTGTGCTCCACGATTAAGGCAGTCAGCTCCTGTATAAACCAGGAGGGGCAATGGTTTGTACTGGTTTAGGCTAAGACCAGAACGGGTCCTGCAGAGCCACTTGATGTTGACCAACACACCCATGAACGTTCACACAGGAGCACATTTAGACTCTGCCTTACCTGCTGAGGGATACAGTGAATTTAATCAGTGTTCAATCCATTTTAATTTCAGTCAAGACTACCCAGTGACTCATTCCAGTGCCCGCACGCCACATTTCCCAGATTTTCCTTGGAAAAAACCCCACTTTGTATGAGGACACTGCCAAGCAGGGTTAAATCCTGGCCTTTCCTGGCACCCCAAGCCATGGCCGAGCCTGCTTGTAAAATAGTGCAGGTGTGTTTATTGTAATCATCTCCAACTAAAAAGAAACAGGTTCAGGGGCTTTAAATATAATTAGCATGAGCTACACTCCTGCCTTTAATCACTACCTTGCTGGTTAATATAATCAAGAAGGTAAACAAACAAGGATTAACTCCATTAAATTAAAAAAATATATATTCTACTGGGACGCTCATGGAGGAATTTTGTTTTGTTCCGCTGCTGCGGAGCATCATTTTACTTCTGCTTGGCAAATTATTTTTAACATAGAAATATACTTGTCTTGGAGGAGACCTCTTCTTTCTCTGCTTCCCTGAAGACAGAGACAAAACAAAACCCCCTTTATTCATATTTCATATCCGATGAAACCGCTTTGCTTTTTCGTAGCATCTTTCTCTACAAGACATCTGAGCACTCTGAAATGTTTCACTGCGCATCAAATTAAAAATAGGCTTGGAGTGACACACCTGCTCCTCTGATAATTTATCCCGAATTATATGTTAGGTATAAAACCAGGTTTCAGGCACAGGGATCGCTGTTCCCAAATGTTCAGTCCCCACATTGTTGTCATGACCGTGGCTGGGCCCTCTTTGATCCCAGAAAACACCCGAATCTGGAACTGACTTTTGCCCACTTGGACACGGGACAGGATATTCTGAAAATGAGCTTTATTGTGACACACAGGGCTGAATAACCCTTCATTCCACCTGGAAAGCTCAGTTTAAACTGTGCCTAAACACAGGAAACGCTCTTATCAGCAGAGATAGAGGCACGAGGCTTTAACCCACGGCTCGCTGTGATCCCGAAGTTTCCCACGGGCAGGAGAAAGCCTGGATAAACGCAGGCACGTGGCTGCAAACCTGCTGGGATGCGAGCAGCTCCTGCACAGACAGCAAACAGCCAAGGCTCCCTCCCTGCTCTCCTACCTCCAGCACAGAGCAGCCCTCGGCATCTTCCGTGGACCTCCAAGAGCAGACCCTGCTTCCAGCCATCCCGGGCAGGGGAAGCCAGCCTTGCCGGCATCCTTATTGATCCAGGATGTGAGGTACCTGACCCAGAGGCCTTCCCTGGGAATAAAGGCACTGTTCGTGCCAGTCTCCTGGGATGTGGAGTGCCAGAGTTCAGAGGGAAATGGGAGAGCGTCACGGTAACGGAGAGGAGGGGGATGCCCCCTCTGACAGCCACACCGGCCGGGCTTTCGATATCTGAGCCTATTTCTAAATTTATTTCTTCATCTTAAATCACACCGTAGCTGTGCCAAAAAACACCTGAAGGAGAAGAAAGGAAAAGAGAAAACCCCACGGCATTCTTCGGCCGTTCGCAAATAAACACCGACATTTCCACTTAGGGAGGAGAAAAACATCGGGAAGGGAATATTCCTCCCAAAATCCTGCATTTTTGAAGCGGTGCAGGTTCAGGGGATGCCCTGTGGATAGGTGGTAGCTGAGACAGGAGCCTGGAAAGCGTTACTGCTGCAACTGAGCCCAGTTCCCAGGAATTATCTGATAACGCAGGGATCTCTTCCCTCTGAGCAGCTCCCCGAGCTCAGGGAATGTCGGTGCAGAGAGAGAAAAACCTCAGCGAGGTCTCGGCCACCTCAGAACCAGAGCTCGTGGGATCTTTACACCCTCCACACTCAGAGAGGGGACCCTAAATAAAGCCAAGCTCAAACACTTCCCTCCACTAGGTCAGAGCTGAAGTTACAACTTCAGAAATTCTTGAAAACTGCAGCTATTGCAAGGGAAATGTCCGTCAGCTTTCCTATTCTAGCGGCTGGTTAGAATGTGAACTCCAAGTCCAGGTCTAATTAGAATTCTAAGTCCAAATCTAATCAGAATTTTAAGTCCAATTATAATTCTACATCCACGTCTAATCAGAATTCTAGATCTAATTACAATCCTAAATCCAGGTCTAATTATAATTCTATGTCCAAGCCCAATCAGAATTGTAAGTCCAAGTATAAATATATGTCCAAGCCTAATCAGAATTTTAAGTCTAATTAGAATTCCAATTCTATGTTCAAGTACAATTATAATCCTAAACCCAAGTCTAATCAGAATTCTAAGTCTAATTAGAATTCCAATTCTAGGTCCAAGTACAATTATAATTCTAAGCCCAAGTCTAATCATAATTCTAAGTCTAATGAGAATTCTAAGCCTAATTAGAATTCCACTTTAAAGTCTAATTAGATTTATAATCCTGACTTTAAAAAATGAAATTAGATGTACCCATCCCAATATTAATGCAAAGTTTTCCTCCACAATATCTGGGTTTTTAGAAGCCAAATGCTGATTTTACGGCACACTAAAAATGTTTTGTAAAAACTGAGCCGACTTTTCCTCATAACCAACGGTGTTTTTCTGATTTTACAGTCTTAATTTTGGATTCAAAATGCAGGGAAAAAACATAAACAAACACCCTTTTACACAAAAAAATGTAGTTTTGCTGGGGAAAATAGAAATTTTTAAAAATGGCCATTTCTTAGAGCAACTGAGAAAGGGTGAAAATCTGAATAACGCAGGTCCCGTTTCTGCCTCTCATCATTCCTTGCCTATGGAAGCTGGGCTGCCAGAGCTCATCTGTTCTTTCAGACAGAAAGGTGACCTGAACCACATCTGTCCAGAGGCAAATTCTCCCAGAGGGAATTCTGTTTTGCAGCTACACGTGCTGGATGTGTGTTTTTTGTTGTAAACACACCGTGTCAGGGATGAGTTAAAGGGATGGCAAGAATGTAGCTCAGCTCCACTTTGAGGACAAGAAATATCCATGCACTGTGTGCACTTGGAGTTTTTTTTTAAAAGGAAAAGATATTCCAAAGTCAAACAATATTCAAATCATAGACTGAGCACTTGGAATAAATTACAGCTCTCAGTGAGCGATAAATTTCTCTCGGTGCCCTTTGAAAAGGATTTCAGGTGTTTATGAGCTTCTTCTGCATTTCCCAGAGTTTTGCTCAATCCTGGGGAGCTTTGGAGCAGAGGAGAAGCCTGTGGGGCTGGGAAGGTCGGAGCCCCTTGGATCCTGCCCATCCCCATCCCAGCACGGGGCCAGTGGCTCCATTCAGCTCCAGTGCCAAGCCAAATTCCCAGCTGCTGGAAGTCGAGGCTGGAGATGAGCGATGTCCCATCATTGTCCCATCGGCCAGGGCCGCTCACTGGGGGCAAAATGAGCCCTTTCCGCTCATTTTTTAGGGCAACCAGTTGAAACAAAAGTGGGATTTTTCCAAGGCAGCGATTTCAACGGGAGCAGAGACAGATTGCAAAACATTTTGAAACTCCTGCTGTCCCAGCACCTGCCAAATCTCAGGGCTTGCCACAGAGTGGGACTGAGCCCAGCAGGGACTTCCAAACACCATTAAAATTGGGATGAGATTATCTATAAGAATGAAACCAATTTCTTGCTGCCTTAGGGCCTTCTCTCAGTCCCTTCCCGCAGCTCCCTGGAACACCCCATCATGTTTTCCCAAAACCTGCTGATGCTCTGGAAAGCCACGGGCCATCCATGATGTGTCCTGGATGATGATAAAGGCACAAAGAACAGCAGCAGAGCCAGAGATGGTTGGGGCACACTGGAGCAGGAGAAGAGTGGGATTGGTTTGGAAGCTGGGATCACTGGGTGGTGTCACCACTCAGTGATGGTAGGAACCAAAATGTCCCTTTGCAACACCAGGATCCCTCTACACCTCCCATTTAAGAAGAAGCTAGAATGAGGTGGATGAAGATGGCAGATAACAATGATTCCTGGAGCTCTGAAAATTCATGGAACTGAGATAAATTAACAGGCAGAGGAGATGTCACAGTTGTGTGCTTTACATGCTCATGGAGCATTGTTAGGGAGAACATCAACACAGAACTTCAACCCAAACTTCTCTATTAAGAAAGAACATGGATCCACTCTTGCTGAGTCTGAAATAAACCATCAGTATTTTTCCCACTTATTTCCCTTCCAATTCTACAAAATGTTCATTTTTTCAAATATTTGAAAGTATCTGTTACTTCTGCTAACCTGACTGGTCACCCTCATGTGTGCCCCAAAGCAGAAACCCATAAAAAGTGAGTGAAAACAAACAAACAAAATACAGAAAAAGGAATTATTGCACTAAAATTCTAATTTTTGAAGCAGTATGTGATGAAAAAAGTAGATTAATTTGGCAATGTAAGACAGGGAATCAAGAGGAGCAAAGGCAAAATTCTGCCATGCTTTCTTAGGTACTTCAGCACAAGCTTTGTAAAGAATTTATCTTGGGGCTGGGTGGTTGACACACCTCTTTCTTCCTCCCCAAGAAAAATCCAAGAAGGCATCAATATTGTTTGAATTAAACTTCTTTTACTTTCATCCCTTAGGCCAGCAAACAGTAGGGAAAGAAATGTTCCGATCAAACACGACATTTCATTGTATCTGAGACAAAATGTTTCACTTTTGGCTCAGGGTGAATTTTACACTATTTAAAAACACAACATTTAAGCAAATTTAGCCTCATAATATTTTGTTGAACTCAAAATATTTCCCATCTAAAGTTTCAGAAATAAACCAGTTTTAATTAGGGGAAACCCCACCCTTTTCATTTAAATGTGGGTTATATTCAACACCAACTCACAAAGAGTTTTTGTCAAACTGAAAAATGCACAATTTGGGCACATCAGCTCAACATTTCCTGGGCTTTGGTTGGAGGAGGAGCCACTCTGTGGTCCTGATGTGCACTTTGCATACTTGATTATTGCCAGGTCTGTCCTGGGCTGCTTTTGTGTCAGGTGCTGTAGAAGACACTAAGAAAAAAAAATTATTATTATTATTATTATTATTATTATTATTATTATATAAAACAAATCAACAAAATTCCCCTCCTTTTCCTTTTTATCTTTGGATTGAGCCATCTTTCTTCTGGCATCCCCATTCCCCATGGTCCCAGCAGCTCCAGCTACACTTGAGGCCTGATTTGAGGGACGGGATCAATAACAAAGAGCAGCAGAAAGAGATGATCACCCACACAAGATTATAATAACATCATAATATCTGCTCTGGCTCTTTGGTGGCTCCGAAAACGTGCAAGTATGGTTGGGGAGATGGAAAATAATATGAAACACTCACTAACAGCATGTAGCGTAGAAACTCCGAAAACCACCGCAGTCATTGACTCACAGATGGTCAAATGAACAACATGTTTCTATTCCTGTATTTAATTAAATCTTAATTATGCCACCAACAGGGTTCAAAACAGCATTATGAAACAGCTCTCATGAATAGCAGGACACGATTGGCTGAGGGGGCTTTGAACTGGGGTAATTATCTCCCCAAAAAAGCGCTGACGGTGGGGCCGCGCCGGCCCTCTGCCAGGCGGCCCGGCACACCAAGGCTGGAAGGAAACGTGTGGAGATAAACCCAGCTCAAGGTACAGGGCTGGGCAGAGGAGAGGCAGATGCCAAATTGCCAACTGGGAGCAGCTGGGAGGTGCTGGAGTCCCAGGGAGGCTCCCCACACCTGGGCTCGGCCTCTCACCTTCGCCGCTGCCGAAGAAAAGCGACCGACTCTAATTTAATTCTTCCACCAGCCAGTCACGTGGGCTAATTAAAAGCAGCTGCCTGAAATATTCCTTTGATTTATCTTTTTCTGTTGTTGACAGAAGGGCCTTTATGAAAAAGAAATATTTTGGAGGATCTTTCTCTTTCATTTTTAATGGGGCAGCTAAAAAACCAAAAGCACTTGTAAGAGCACTTTCCCAAGAAGTTCAGCTTTTTGCTTCCCTGAGCAAGGGGCTGGGAAGGCCCATCCTGAATTCATTCCCCAGGATTTTCTCCTACCTTTTAATGACAAGTTCCTTGTCAACTTGAAATTCAGAGTAGGGATCACCTGCTCCTTCCACACTTAAAAACATCACAGGTAAGAGCTACTGCATATCTGAGAGCATCCAAGGTTCACCCATCCCACAAGCCACAGGTTCCAGAAAAACACAAAAAACCTTAAAAAAAAACCATTGCCAGATTCAATTTTTCTGACAGTTTCCCTGCTTTGGCAGTATTTTCATTGGGAGGCACTCACAACATCTCTAGCACTGGTCTGAAAATATACTTTTTGTGTTCAGATCAACAAAAGGCAAAAGAAGGAAGATGAAGAAATCATTGTATTTTAATTTTTTTTCCTTTGAGTTACTAAAATTTAAGCCATTCCTGTGAAAAACCAGTAGGAAAAGGATGCAGTGCAATTTAGGGGTGGTTACATGAACTCTCTGGGTTTTTATGGAGGTGGGCAGAGAGAAGGCAGAGAACAGTGCTCTGTGTGGATTTAAAATTTAAAATGAAAAAAAAATAAATAAAGAGAGGAAGAGAAAGAAGAAAAAAAAATGAAAAGAGAAAGGGAAAATGAAAAGAAAACAAAAAATAAAAAAGAAAAGAGACAAAAAGAAAGAAAAAGAGAAAGCCACAAAACTGCTCACAGACAAAATTTTCTTCCCCAAGTCCATACTTTGTGAGGGTTAGATTTCCAATGAAAATTATAAATTTGCAAGGAAAGGTTTTACATTTTAAAAAAATTTTACATCCTCTGCCCGCCTTTGGAGGCATTTTTCCAGATGAACTCAAATTTCTAGAGAAAAGAGACCCCTTCCAGAAAAACACTTTTGATAATGCAAAAAAAATCATTGGATGAGGGGAATTGACCTCACCAGGGAACTTATCCCTATTTGAATGTTCTGTTGGGTTGGATCAGCTGAATTCAGAAAAAAACAAAAACAAAAACAAAGCATTGGAAATGCAAATGTTCTTTGGGAAAAAGAAGAATGGGAAACTCCTGGAAGAAGTCTTGGCTGGGGACACCACTGGAGACCATGGAAGTCTCCGGTGTCATCACAGCCCAAGTTCTGGATGCTTCTCAGCATCTCCCTGTGGGATGCACCCACCCAGGGATGGAGGAACTGCTGCCACCACCTTGCTCAGGTGACAAAATCCCTGGGGAAAATGTTCATGGAAGCCTTTGCTCCCTCGAATTTCCAGTATGGGATGAAATCTGACTGACACACACCCAGTGCTCCTGCTTCCTGCAAAATCCCACTGGATTTCCCAAGACAAGAATATCTTTTCACACCCCTTACTCACACTCTTTCTATCTTCAACCTAATTTTTACCCACTCATCTCAAAAGGAGAGCACATTTTTGCTTGGGCTTTCCTTTTTTTTTTCCCCAGTGAGGCCTCCCTCTGCCTGAAATCCCCAAAATCGCTGACACAGTGCGCTCCTCCAGGAATCCAGAGCCTTTCCCACTGAGTTACAAGCTGCCAAGGAGGCTATATTATAACAAAAGGAGTTTTTATATCCTCCTGTAGGCAGAAAACTGGAAACTGCCACGAAATGTGCATTATCCAAAGGGGATTTGTTGATGGATAGAATCAACTTATTTAGGAAATTTCCAGCTGATCTGTAAACACGGCCCAGAGAAGTATGGAGACAGCAACAGTGGTGCAGGCAGTGTCTGAACCCTCTTGGCCCCCATCCTGGGACTTAATACCTTAATAACTTGTCCTTATGAGTCACTGCAGGGAAGGAGCCAGCACTGCTCTTGTCACACTGGGTCAGTGGACTGAAAGGCTGTCACGGGCTGAGCAGCTCAGGATGGGGCTGGGTGAGACATGTCCAGCCTGGCAGGGATGCTGCTCTTTGCTAGGGACCCTGTTTAGGGAATTAAAAGGAAAAGTAATGCAGGGGGAAATAAAAAAAGTAGGTAAAGATAAAAAGGAAGAGGTAGGGAGTGACAAATTTTAGGCAAAACCTTCAGTGAATTGTCTCCCCAAAGTTCTCCAGGTTCAAGAGATCAAAGAGTCCCTTCTGGCATTAAAGTTCTGGATTAAATCAGTGATGAGCTCTATAATGGCTCCCAGGAGGCCAAGCCTGAATTTTCACCAGACCAGCAGGGTTTGGTCCATCCCAGGTTCCCCCAGCTGTGCCCACAGGTTCTGCCTCTGCAGCCAACAGGAACCAGGGAGGAGAAATGCAAGCTGTGACAGCAAAAAGAGCTGGCAGCAAATGACCACAATCAATGGATACAGAAGGTTAAAAATCGGGGTGAGGGGTGATTTTCTTTCTGCCTTTTGGTTCTGCGTCACTGGCAATGCAATTTTTACAGGCTGAGCTACAGTCACAGAAATCCACTCCCTCCACTCCCTTGCACTGATTTCCCTGCACAGAAGCTGATAGGAAAAGAAGGAAAGGCTCAGCAAATCTTGACATCTGTGTTTGACTGCGCCCATGAGCGAATCCTGCACATCCCAAAACAAACCTGAGAGCAAACAGGCTTCTCCTGGAGGAAAACCACGTCTTTAACACGCAGGATTCGCAGGGTGAACCCAAACTCCCTCTGTAGCCAGCAAAGCGTCTGTGAGAGCAGCACCTTGCGAGTTCCCCGCACCCAGACCTGCCAAGCACAGCACAGAACCAGGCTGGGCGTGTTGGAGCTGCAGATCCAGGCGGGCTCTCAGAGGCAGCTCCATCCCCCGCTGGATCCCGGCTTCCCAGGACGCCTTCCTTATCCGAAACCCTCCCGCCCAGCCCGGCTCCTGGCACGGACATGGGAACAGGAAGGAGCCCTGCGAGATGTCCGGGTCCCAGCCCACGTCTTGCAAAGAGACACCAGCTCTGCCCAGACATGGGGGCCGAGTTTTCCCACCCCAAAAAATTCCCCTAGAACGGTGCTTTCCTCTTCAGCTCGCCGTGAACTCCATTTCCTTGCCAAGAGTGGGGGTAAGAGGGGAAAGGATCTGTCATGCACTATCCCCCTCCTAAGATATTTCATCCTTCCTTCCTCAAAAAGTAAAAAAAAAAAAAAAAAGGGAGAAAACCAGGAATTGCTTGATAATACAGTTTAAATATATCTATTTTTTCCACTCCCCGTTTTTCCCTGCTTTATCCCATTTCTGCTGATAGCGAGACCTTCCCAAAGGAAAAGCAAAAGGGAACAGAGTAAAGGAATTAAAGAATTTGTCCCCAGAAATATTTCTCTGCTTGTCTCCTAAGCCTGGGAGACTTTTATGTGACTATTTTGAAATAAAGATTTGGATGGGGTTCTTTTAAAGAAGACATAAAAATAAAAGAAAGTAATATTTCTTCCATACGTAATTTTTCCCCAAAAAGAATGCAGGGGACCTGAAAGAAACTGGGAGTATCACATTAATTTCCAAATTAAAAATGTAGACATATCTACATTTCATTACTTCCTCGTGGTGAGAAACACTGAAGAGAAAATATTGAAAACTGCAACTTGCAAGAAACAACAATCAGGATTTTTGTGTGAGGTGTATTTTCCAGCGAAAACATTTTTTTAAAAAGAAAAAAAAAAACAGAGAGAGAACAAATCTTATCAGTGACATGTTTTGGTCCCTGCTATCCAACAGGCTCTTGAATTTTAACCCCAGAGATTTGAATCTAGGTCAAGAGTCCGCCCGCCCTCCTCCCCCGGTGCAAGACCAAGCCTATCATTCCTCAGGTTAGAAATGCCTTTTGCAAAACCCTCCTTGGGTCAGCGATGAGACCGAGCTCAAGGCCAATTCATATTCCATATGAATCGCTGGTCCAGTCCCGGTGACACCGGCCAGGATATCAAATATACCCCCAAAACCGGCCTGCTCGATGATATTTAAAACATATGGCACGGCCACAGGCCCGGCGTTCCCATAGCTTCACGTGCGCGTGTTACTGATACGCCGAGTTCTATAATGAAAATATTGGGACACGTTGGATTGCTGGCTCCCTCCCCCTCCCCTCTGCCTGCAAGGATTTCATCACATGTCTGCTCCGCTCCGCTTTTGGGATTTATCTCCAAGTGCTCCGTGCCCGGCAGATGTTTGCTCGCAAATCGCTCTGCGCCGGCCTCGCCTGGATCCTGCAGGGCTCACCGGGAGCTGGTGCTCCCCACTGCCCACAGGGGCAACGCTCCTGGGAGCAGTGCTGGGAACACGCACTGGGATTGAGGACACCCCACCCCATCTCCATCCTTTGCATTCAGTCTGTCACACAGCAGAACGACGGCGCCAACGCTGAGATGTGCCCAAGGTCTGGGGGTGTCGGGGTTCAGCACCCACACACTGAGCACATCTGGCTTGCTGACCCAAAATTGTCACTTAGAAGTCCATTTTTCCACCAGCAGGTTCCCATCATCACGAGACAGCACATGAAAGCCATCTCCTCCAGCAGCCCACACATCCTCAGCTGCACGTTGTGTTTCTATGTTTGCCAAGGCACCACCAAACCTCCCTCAGTCCTCATCCCCAGAAGTGTTTTTGCACGAAGTAGAGCAGTCGCACTTTGGGGCTTTCAAAATTCTCATGTCAGCAAGGTCATGGCTGAAGATTGATCTTTTGTAACACTTGTAGCGGCCCTGGCGCACCAAACTTCTGCTTTCCACCAAAGAGAAATTTCCACGCTTGTGAAAACTTCCTTTAGGAAGTTCTCAGCTTCCTTGAAAACAAGGTGTCTTTTTGCAACCAAATTTTTGCTAATTATTATTATTATTTGCTTTCTGAATAAGTTTTTCAACATGTGCTCCCCATGAAAATATTAAACCCCACTTTAAGAAAAGAAATATAAAACAGAGAGCAACGCTAATTACAAAATATCAGCGCTCTGGTTGCACAACCCGCCATGAGACGCTGACGTTTCTGGCTGTTAATTTGGGCTTTGCCTCGTAAGCCAGAAGGTATTTGTCCCACCAGCCATGCCAAAGGTTTGGGAAGTGCTGTCTGTGCCTGCGTGGTGATGAAGTGGAGACCCTGGATCTTCGTGAGACACCGAAATCCCACAGCTCCCAAGGCAATGCCAGCCCTGGATGCCCCGGAGCTGATGGAAGCATCACACCCCACCCAAAGCTGCTCATCACCCTTTTTGTTTTTGGTGCAGCCAAGTTGTCTCCATTCTCCTCAGGCTGCTTTCCCTGCTCAGACAGGGAGGAGAGTTTTCCAGGGAAGACATGGTTTTATGGAGGTGAGCTCTGAGGAAGGGACTGCTCATGTGCTTGTGAGTCGCTTGGTCCTCATGGAGGACTTTGCATGGAAATCAGGTGGTTCTGCTGGAATTTATCAGAAATGTTCCCCCTGCCTCCTGGTGAGGGCCCAAAAAATAAAGAGGGGCAAGTGCTTCCCTGATTCACTGTGGAATGTACTGTTCCCAGGATATCATTCTTGAGCAGGATGATAAAGGGACCTTGTAAATTGAGGATCCTTGAGACATTCCTGTTTTTTTCCCCCAGTTCTTCCAGTAGTTAATGGATCATCTGTCCTCCTGCTTGGACTTGAGTTTCCCCCCAAAATCTGTTGCCTCTCCCGCTTCACTCTCCACTATCCCCAAGAAAATGGCTGATCCCACTGCTTTAACCCTTCCCTCTCCAAAGAGACAGAATCATTTAGGTTGGAAAAGGCCTCAAGATCCTCGAGTCCAACTTGATTCCAGAGCCCTCAATGGTACCTTTATCCTAACCCCGAAATATCTGCCACGAAGAGCTCCAGAGGAGCTGCATTAAAGCCCACCAGACACATCCATTTCCAGAGCCCAGGGCATCCTGTGCAGTGAAGTGCCTCCAACTCTAATTCCCTCTAAATGAAAGGCTGCCCAGCAGCATCCTGGAAATCAGGCTTTGAAGCCGGCTCGCGGCTCTCTGAGCCTATTATTGCTTTTTCAGATATTCCCCACTCCCTCAAAACCGTGCAGATGGCTCTGTCACGAGTGCAAAGGCAGCGCTCTCTCGGTGTCTTCCCCACACAGGAGATGTAAGCCAGCTCATACAGAGGATCTTCCAGCTCCATTTCCTCCATGTGTTATTTTTATGTATCTTCCAGGGAAATGCGACTGGAGAATTTGAATTTAATAAGTGCGGGATATGGGGCGCTATTAAGGCTTCAAAGCACCATCAAGCAACAGTGATGGATCAAAGGCCTACGAAAATATTGCACGGAATTATTGGCCCTTGAGGAGAGCGAGACACGACAAATGCCTACTGGATCCCCTGCTCCAGCCCCCTTGGAAGGAGGGAATTATTAAAGGTCGCTGCAAAGCCTGCTGAGAGCAACATAAAGTTTTCTGCTGAGTGTGCAGGTTGTGGATCAGACCCCGAGTCACCTGACAGGGCCCAGAGTGGAACCGACAGCAAACTCGAGCCCTGCCAAGAGCGCCAAGGAGGAGGAAATGAAACCTCACCGTCGGATTGATGCCAGAAAAAAAAAAAGAAAAGCAACCAACAAATTGCAAAGCTCAACTGATAATGAAAAAGCTGGGGGAGGTTCAGGCCGAGGACAGGTATGTTTTATAGCTCTCCTCCTCCAGCAGCCACTTCAAGGATGTTTTGAGCTAAAATGCACAAAAATGCACAGGTTGGGCTGCTTGTCCTCCTGGTGCAGAGAGCTACCAGGGAGTGGTATATAATTCCAGGGTTGGTTCATGTGGAAGCTAGGCCATATCCACAGGCTGCAGCTGCTGCCCAGGTCACCTCCTGGAGAAGGTTTGAGCTCACCAATCACCTCCTTAATTTCATGCAGTGATTTATTTATACATTTGAAGCTGACCACGTAGGATTTGGAGACCAAAACATGTCCCACTATGAGGATGCATCCAGCACTGGAAGGCACCTCACAGCTTCAGCCAAAGGAGTGTTTCTCAAGGCCACCCCTCCTGGGAGATGCTGCAGGCAAGGTGTGGGCAGCTGGGACAGGAATTAGAGCCCAGGAATTCTGCTGGAGCACTGCTGCCCACCAGCCAATCCCACTGAGGTTCAGGATACCTAAAGGAGGCCAGTAAGGAATCTGGAGAGGGAATTTGGACAAGGGCCTGGAGTGACAGGGCAAGGGGAAACGGCTTCACTCTGACACAGAAAGGGTTAGATGGGATATTAGGAAGAAATTCTTCCCTGTGAGGGTGAGGAGGCCCTGGCACTGGGTGCCCAGAGAAGTTCCATCCCTGGAAGTGTCCAAGGCCAGGTTGGACAGGGTTTGGAGCCACCTGGGATACTGGATGGGACCTCCAAGATCCTTCCAACCAAAGCCATTCTGGGATTCAAGGACAACAATGATCAAGCCAAGCACAGCAGGGATGTGATGGGAAGGGTGAAGGATGTCCTGGGTGCAGCAGGCCTGGGAGATTCATACCTGCTGCCTCATCCATCTTCCCTGAGCCTACACATGCAAATCCACAGATGTTCTGCAGGAATGCTTTTCCTGTGCCTCTGAGGGGTGCAGCTGTTTCCCTGATTGTTTCATTCCCAATGTTTGGGCTGCCATGCACACATTCCCTCACGGCAGTCTGGTGTCCCCAGCTCCTCTGTCCACAGCCACACCTTTGTCCAGGAGACTTCATGCTGACATCCCAACAAACAGGCTTGTAGCCCCTGAGAAAACACTCAATACTTCTGGAACAGCAGCTCAAACCCAATCTCGCTCATTTTATTAATTTTTATGGTTCCTTCTTTTAAATTCAAGCAGCCTCGAGTTTTGAGGACTTGTTTGTTTGGCTTGGGGCTCTTCCACCTAATTGTTTTTGAAAGAAATAATGGGCCTTTCCTGCTTTTTCCTTCCCAGACCTCACTAGGAATGTCAAGCCCGGTTTCCCCTGGATTTGTTGAGGGTCCCAGAAGTGGAACTCGAGCTTTTGGGGGTCCAGTTGAGCCTTTAACAAAACTATCTTTTCTCCTCAAAGTTTATTCAGGTGCTCAGTTAAACAGGTGTTGGTAAAGACAAAGAAAAAAGCAGAAGTTTTAATCAGTCTAAGAAAAATAATTTCCTCTCTCAGCTGAGCAGCTTTGGCTCTCCCTTCTGATGTGTAGTTACTCAGTAATTATTTTTTTTTCTTCCTTAAATGGAAGATTTCAAGCTTTCAGCATCAAATTAAACACCAAAGTGAAATCAAATCAGCTGGTAGCCAAGAAATTTGATCAGAAGGCACCAGCCCATTGCTGCAGCAGAAACCTAAACTTCAACACATGGAGGTGAAGGACTCAGGGTGCCTGGTTTTCCAAAATAAATAATATTTTCCTAGGAATTCTGGCACATTTCACAAAATGTTGCTCTATTTAGAAAACTAACATTTTTTCCCCTCCGTACCTGTCAGGTTTTCCTTTATCTCCTTGGAGAGGAGTTCACCAGTCACCCAGGGCATTGTCCCTTCCCTCTTCCAGGCCACTTAAATCCTGGAAAACAACGCCCAGAGGACCCAAACCCTGAGACAGAAGGTGGAGCTCCCTGGTTTGAGCAGATGAATATTCAAGGAGGAATATTCATTTCATATTCATATGAAATATGAATATTCAGGGAGGAATATTCATTCATATTCAGCCCAATGGCCAAACCAGCAGAACTCTTCTTCAGGTAGCCCAGGTCTCATCTCAATGATCCCACAGGGAATAGGAACGCTCCAAAGGCAGGACTTCTCACTGATGGGAAAGAAGAAATTATAGGGGGATTGCAGTGCTGTGGGATGAGACATGAGGGCAGAGATTGCCTGTTTTTATCCAGGCAAATGAGAGCTCCAGGCCTTGCAAACTGTGAGCAGCTTGCTCAGGTACCTTGACCAAAGCCAAGGTGAAGTTCAGAGCCAGACAAAAAACCTGAAAATGACTGATTTTAACCAACTCCATCTACTTCTCCAGGAAAATTCAGTTTTTCCCGCTTGAGAAAACCCAACAAATCTTCCCTTGTTTTGTCCTGGAGTTCAAAATTGTGACTGCTCCAAATAGTGGCAATTCCCAAAATCCCAGTGGGCTCCAGCAGGGAAAATGGCTCCCAGCTCTCCAGCTTCCTGGGAGCAGTTTTCCCTCTGCAGGCAGAGTTACCAGGTCAGGTTCATTGTTTTGGCTTCCCCCTCCCCAACATCTGACCTGCCAGGTGCTGCACCTTGGTGCTCAAATTCCAGAGCCAACAGTTCCATTCCATCCCCAGGAGTTAAAACTTTGCTTCTTCCCTGCACCCATGAGGAAAACCATTAATTGCAACAGCAGCCTAATTACTCCAGGGCTTTCCTTTGTTTTTCCCAGTGCCTTGTTTCTATCTTTTCACCTCATAGTGCTGTTAGCTACAAGGCTGGTTCACCTCTAGGATTCTGGTTAATCCTCAAAAATACTGGAATGCAGGAATACAAGCAACAGGCTTGGAGCAACCTGGTGTAGTGGAAAGTGCAACATCCCCTTGAAGATGGTGTTGCAATCCAAAAAAAAAACATTAAGAGAAGCTTGACCCTTCCAGCCATTCCTGAATGCTGTTGGAACACCCAGGATGGCTTTGGATTCACCTTTATATTAGTGGGAAGCCCTTCTTTCCCAATTTAACAAGGCCGGAAATGGGGGAGGAGAAGGTGAGGAGAATGAAATATTTCCTGCGCTTTGATTTTCCAGTCCATGAAACAATATTTTCATTTTTCCTAGCTCAGGTTTTTAAGCTACAGTTGCTACTGCTGCAGCCACAATTAATATTCCACCTTCCAAAAAAAGGGAAAAAAATGTTTCTTGCCTGTGGATCCCCAGGGAGATGTTCCACTCTGATCTGCAATTAGCGGTGGCCTTGGGCAAATGATCCAAAATAGAAATGTTATTTTTAGACTGGTGATAGCCACCATGTTTTACTGCCCAAAACACCCCTTCTCTCTGCTGTGTGCTGTCATTAAAAATAGAACCCACAAGGGCCACACTGCTGCCTTTGGGTTTCTTTCCTGCAGCAGGAAATGCACTGCCATCCCAGTGCTGCTATCCATGCCAGTGCTGCCATCCCAGTGCTGCCATCCATCCCAGTGCTGCCATCCATCCCAGTGCTGCCATCCATCCCAGTGCTGCCATCCCAGTGCTGCCATCCATCCCAGTGCTGCCATGCCAGTGCTGCCATCCATGCCAGTGCTTCCATCCCAGTGCTGCCATCCCAGTGCTGCCATCCATCCCAGTGCTGCCATCCATGCTAGTGCTGCCATGCCAGTGCTGCCATCCCAGTGCTACCATCCCAGTGCCATCCATCCCAGTGCTGCCATCCCAGTGCTGCCATCCATCCCAGTGCTGCCATCCATCCCAGTGCTGCCATCCCAGTGCTGCCATCCATGCCAGTGCTGCCATCCATCCCAGTGCTGCCATCCATGCCAGTGCTGCCATCCATGCCAGTGCTGCCATCCATCCCAGTGCTGCCATCCATGCCAGTGCTGCCATCCATGCCAGTGCTGCCATCCCAGTGCTGCCATCCCAGTGCTGCCATCCATGCCAGTGCTGCCATGCCAGTGCTGCCATCCCAGTGCTGCCATCCATCCCAGTGCTGCCATCCCAGTGCTGCCATCCATCCCAGTGCTGCCATCCCAGGGCTGCCATCTCAGTGCTGCCATCCATCCCAGTGCTGCCATCCATCCCAGTGCTGCCATCCATGCCAGTGCTGCCATCCATGCCAGTGCTGCCATCCATCCCAGTGCTGCCATCCCAGTGCTGCCATCCATGCCAGTGCTGCCATCCATCCCAGTGCTGCCATCCACCCCAGTGCTGCCATCCACCCCAGTGCTGCTATGCCAGTGCTGCCATCCATGCCAGTGCTGCCATCCCAGTGCTGCCATCCATCCCAGTACTGCCATCCCAGTGCTGCCATCCATCCCAGTGCTGCCATCCATGCCAGTGCTGCCATCCCAGTGCTGCCATCCATCCCAGTGCTGCCATCCCAGGGCTGCCATCCCAGGGCTGCCATCTCAGTGCTGCCATCCATCCCAGTGCTGCCATCCATCCCAGTGCTGCCATCCCAGTGCTGCCATCCCAGTGTTGCCATCCCAGTGGTGCCATCCCAGTGCTGCCATCCCAGTGCTGCCAGTGTGGGGAATTACATGGATTTCTCATCTTGCCAGAAATCCCTGATCAGATCTGACACTCTGCACCCCATGTTTGAAGCAGAACTGGGTCTGGCCCAAATTCTCCTCATCCTACTCACAGTGGTGCAGATGGCAATGGGCCCCCAACAGCTTTGGGCTTGAGATCCCAATCCAAAACCTGCAGAAGACACCGAAAGTTTCCCTTCTTATTCCAGAGGGGGAGAAATTCAGGCCTGATTTTAATATATCCATAACTTTGAAGACCTGCCTGTGTCCTACAGGAGTTAAAAGGGCTCAGAAGCCCCTCTCCTCTCCAAGACATGTTCCAGTGGGCCTCATCACCTTCGCAGGGAAGGATTTCTCCCCAATATCCCATCCAAACCTATCCATGGCACTTTGAAGCCTTTCCCTGTGTCCTGTCCCCTCAGTCCCTTGTCCTCAGTCCCTCTCCAGCTCCCCTGGAGCCCCTTTAGGCCCTGGAAGGGGTTCTAAGGTCTTCCTGGAGCCTTCTCTTCTCCAGGATGACCCTTGAAATTCACACCTTGCTTGGTCAAAGCTTGGATGGAGCTGCCACCTTCATAAAGGAGATGGACAAAGGGCTTGTGGGCATTTCCTGGGAGAAAGAGATATCCACTGGGAAAATCTCCAAGCCCTCCCCTTGCCTTTTTTTTTCCTGCATCCTCCTGCAAAGAGAAAGCAAGCTCCCTATTTCCAGGCTCCTCAAGCACCAAGCTGAGGGATCCAGGTGGATCTGCCGATCCCTCTGCTCCGGGGCTTTGGAAAGGGGAGGAAGCAGAGGGGAAAAGAGCGGGCACATCAGCTGGTAACAGTTCAGAAACAGATGTACATTCCTGCATAGAGCTCCGGCCGGAGCGGATCCAATTTCTTTGGGAGCGTGCTCCGCCCCGAGCGTCTCATCCCTAAAGCCCCGCTGCCCGCACCTCCCGCCCCTTTATCGGCTTTGCTTTTGATTATGAACTTGTCACCGCAGGGGGAGGGCTCTGTTGGGGGACACAGGGCAGGAGAGAACAAAGCCAGGCGCCACAAGGAGCAGGGAGAGTCCCGGCTGGCACTGCCAAGGCAGCACGGCAAGGTGCCCACCCACAAGCGCTGAGGAGGAATTATCCCCTTTAAAAAAGGAGGGGAACAGCGAATCAGCATAATTACATCTGGCTGCAGTAGAGGTGGTTTGGTACTGGGTGAAATTTGGGAGCAGGATGTTTCTGGAAGGAGAAGGGATGCTCTTCTCTCTCCTCTGTAGCCAGAGGAAGGCAAAAAGCACAACAGCGTCTGGTTTTCCTCCAGTTTGCTCCAAATATTGGCGTCCCTGGCAGCTCCCCCAGCCTGGATGTACTGAAAGGATATTACCTGCACTGTCAGGGCATCCAATCTTTTCCTGCTCCCCACGACAAGCAGAGGGAAGGGGACAGGAGGCTGTCAAAATCCAAACCTTCTCCTCTTCAACACAGAGAGGCCAGAGGATGATTTTCTGGCCAAACCTTGCCCAGGGGACATCTGGACCACAGGCTTCCTATGGAGAACAAGCACTGACCCCAAATCCCAATCCACACTCACTATTGCCCGCTAACACAAAGATCTGTGAGCCTGGTAAACGCAGGGGAACAACATCATAGCGAGTGTCACGTTCAAACAGGGCATTACAATTCCACTAAAATTGCTTTTTTATGTTACATTTTTTATTCCCGAAGCTCTCTCCCACCTTGCCGCGGCGGGAGGAAGGAGGGATCCAGCCCATCCCGCTTCACCAGCGGCTCCTTCGTGCTGCTTCCCCACAAACCTCCCCAAACTCCCCTTTCCTGCAGGAAAGCCGGGTCACATTTCAGCCGGGGCTGGTCCCGCACCTTTGGTCAGCTCCAGGGCAGATATTTGCGGGATTGTCACCGCGGGACTTAGTGCTGGCACCAAGCACTGCAGCAGTGGAGGGTCCAGACACACACACACACACAGAGGAGTGATGCTCGCCGGAGCCGGGCTCAGAGACTCCATAATTACCCCACGGCCAAATCCCACCATAAATTTCCCCTAATGAAGCCTGCCTGATACTAAAAGGCTTTGCACGTTTAGAGGTTATGCACAGCAGCAATTCCCTCAGGGAGAAACCCTGCCTCGATCCTGCAAACACTCCTTCGGTCTCGTTTGCTGAAGCGAGGAGGGTTTTTATTTAATTTATTTACTTAATATTAGCTGTTTAACCCAGAGGAGCACGGGGCTGCTCTGCTGCTGCCTCTGTGCAGCCTGGAGAGGCACATCCCAGAGTGCCAGGAGCAGTGGCTGGACCAGGATCACGCCACGTGGCCGCAGCTTTATCCCAGCACGGCTCCAGTGAAATGCCCAGGAGCTGTGGCCGTGCTTGTATAGGATTATCCCAAACACCCCGTGCCAGCTGAGAACTGGGCATGTGGAGATCCATCCACACAATCCAGCCCCTGAAGTTCTCTGTCATTTGTAGGGTCAAATCCCACCCTGTGGAAATACCTCACGCTCTGGGAGATCAAGCCCCGCTTTTGGTGGTCATGGCAGGGCCATAAAAAGCTGGAAAATAAATGTTGGCAGGGCAGGGCAGGGAGAGAGAAAAGGCACAACCAGCAGCCCTCCTCACCAGCTGGGATCATCTTCCCTTGCTCCTGGTGCTCTCAAACACAGCCCAAAATATCCCTTCTCCCTCCCTGTGGGCACCTGCAGCCCTTTTGGGCAGGGCACCCCGGGAGCTCAGCCCTGCATCCCCCCGTGCTCCATGAATCCCTGCATCCCCCCATCCTTCCGTGCTCCATGAATCCCTGCATCCCCCCATCCTCCCGTGCTCCATGAATCCCTGCATCCCATCCTCCTGTGCTCCATGAATCCCTGCATCCCCCCATCCTTCCATGCTCCATGAATCCCTGCATCCCATCCTCCCATGCTCCATGAATCCCTGCATCCCATCCTCCCATGCTCCATGAATCCCTGCATCCCATCCTCCTATGCTTCATGAATCCCTGAATCCCCCCTGCCCTCCCGTGTTCCATGAATCCCTGCATACCCCCATCGTCCCATGCTCCATGAATCCCTGCATCCCCCCTGCCCTCCTGTGCTCCATGAATCCCTGCATCCCCCATCCTCCTGTGCTCCATGAATCCCTGCATCCCATCCTCCTGTGCTCCGTGAATCCCTGCATCCCCCATCCTCCCATGCTCCACGAATCCCTGCATCCCCCCATCCTCCCATGTTCCATGAATCCCTGCATCCCCCCTGCCCTCCCATGCTCCACGAATCCCTGCATTCCCCCATCCTCCCGTGCTCCATGAATCCCTGCAAACCCACAGCACCTCACCCCCAAAACACAGTGCTATGAGCTGGGAACCTGTTTGCTGGGAAAACCAGGAATGGTGCCCCTCCAGCCTTCGGTGATGGCTTCCATCAATACTTGGGAAGGATCCCAGGCACTCGGGAGGCTCCTAAATAACCCCAGCACAAACCAAATGCTCCTCACAAGGGGCAGCACCAGCTTTGAGGTCCGTGGTAGGCGCCATCCCAGCTCATTTGCACTCATGGAGCTCCAGGTTTTGGAGACCCCAAACCCTTCTGGAAGGCGGATTTGGGGTGTGAGTGGGAGCAGCACCCGGCCCTGCCCGGCCCACAGGGGCCTTAAATCGGATTAAAAATCTATTTGCAGAACGGCCTCGCTTTCCGACTTCTGTGCTGCACCTGAAAACCTTTCCTTTGGAAAGCAAACACAGGCTCTCCCCGGGGGCTGCCTGGGGAAGGCTTTCCACTATAAACATTACCTACCAGCAGTGCAGCCAGCCCCAGGCAAGCCAAAAATTCCTTCTCCTACCCAGGAACACTTTCCAATCAAACCAGACATTATTTTTTTCCGTTAATGAGTGTTGATACCTACTGGAAAACTTTGTAAAGGAATCCACTCTAAACGAATTCTTCTGATACAACATTGACATTTTACGAGTTTCTTTTGTCTTGTTTCTTTTTTATTATTATTATTGTTCTATTTTATTTCCCTGCTCCGGACTGAAAACATGATCTTTGCTGCTCAGGAATGCATCTGTTCCTGCAATTTGGGCTGTGACTGAAGTCAGAGGTCCAAATCTGATTTTTCTCTGCCTTAGCTCCACAGAAGCAAGCAGAGTTTTCCCACATTTCCCCTCACGGCGTGATGGAGAGGAAAAAAGAGACCTGTTGTCTTCTGTTGGATAGATCAAAAATTCTGCTATCACTGTTTTTGTGCGCTGGGATACCACAAATTCAGCAGCAGGATATTCTGGAGGAGGAAAAAATGTCCTCCTACCTACCTTGGCTGCTGATTCCCTAAAATGTACTGTGGAAGGGGGGGAAGTTGGGAGCAAATGGCAACACACAGCCAGCATTGCTTCTCCAGGGTCCTCTCCATGGGGTTTCCCATGAATTATTAGCTGCTTTCTAGCTGATCCATATTCTGGGTTTGTCCAGGAGGAGTTTTTGCCCCCACAGGTAGGGGTTTAGCCCCTCTGTTCCCAAATCTCCACCATTCCCAAGCTTAGCGTGCCCCAGGGAAGTTCTGCCTCTCCGAGGTCACCCTGTGGGATGGGGAGGCAGGTCCCCACCCCATCGTGCAGGACAGGGGGTTTGCAGCAGCACCAAGGGGCTGGGAAATAGGGCCCCATTCCATAGAAACGGGGCAGGATCTGGTGTATGTGGGGCTGGCCGCCTCTGCACCCCAGAATGTCTGCAGCCTGGGAGTTTTGGGAGCAGGACCCCAAAAGCCCCGGGGTGGGTGCAGGGGGTTATCCTGGAGGGGTGCTGCAAATCCAGCATCCCCGGGGGCGGGGGGTGGCGTTCGCCAGCTATCTTTGATTCGAGGTGCATTCCCAAGATTTTAGTTAAGTGTAACATAAAACTGTGAAAGTTTAGCGGGGGAAAAGCCTTCCTCCCACCGACCTGGCCGGCCAATCAGGAGGGAGCCCCGCACCTCCCTCACTTCTGACAACTATTTAGCAACTGAGCTCAGCTAAAGTTTCCAAAAAGTTAGAATAACTTCCTCTCTCCAAGACCTCAATTTTTTTACACAACCTCGGTCCTTGAAATAAGAGCCCTTCAAGCAACCTGGAAAACGTTTGGTCAGCAAAAAAAAAAAAAAAAAAAGGGAAAAAAAAAAGAGAAAAAGAGTCCTCCTGTTTTTCCAAAGGATCTGTCTCAGGAATTTAAAGCACATTTAAGACACACACACACTCATATAACATAAGGAGGGGGGGAAAGGCTCTTCCCCTCCCCTTCTTGCAGAAAGCATGGAAGAAAGCTCCAGTTCTCCTGTTTCCCCTGTGGATAGCTTGGGGACCAGTGAAGAGGAGCTGGAAAGGCAGCCAAAGAGATTTGGCAGGAAGAGAAGATACAGTAAGAAGTCCAGCGAAGATGGCAGCCCCAACCCAGGGAAGAGGGGGAAAAAGTCCAGTCCCAGCTCCCAATCTTACGAAGAACTGCAGAGCCAGAGGATCCTGGCCAACGTCAGAGAGCGGCAGAGGACTCAGTCGCTCAACGAAGCTTTTGCCGCCCTGAGGAAAATCATCCCCACGCTGCCCTCTGACAAACTGAGTAAAATCCAGACGCTCAAGCTGGCGGCTCGGTACATAGACTTCCTCTACCAGGTGCTACAGAGCGACGAGATGGACAGTAAGATGACGAGCTGCAGTTACGTGGCTCACGAGAGGCTCAGTTATGCCTTCTCCGTGTGGAGGATGGAGGGAGCGTGGTCCATGTCGGCCTCCCACTAGCCACCGCCCGGCCCGGGCCAGCCCAAGGGGTAGGTACTCATTTCTCTTCTCGTGAACGATGCTCTGGGTCTGTTTCCCTCCCTTTGCCCTTTGTGGAATGCTGGGGATGCTGATGGGTTTGGGGTCGCCGACCTGGAGGGCAACGTAGGCACGTCCAGTTCCTCCTGCTACACCTCTATGCCGGAGGAAATTCAAATAAATGGAGCTTCCAGAAAGGCAAAAACGAGATATTTCCAAAATTTTGGGGCATGGGGGAGGGAAATAATAATCAGCATGCTTTTGCTCTGTGGGAATGGGGAGTAAGAGGGGGATGGTGTTGAGAGCTGGGTGATGAGGGACAGAGGGGAAACCGTCACCGTGTGACATTTGCCAGAAAGCGCTGCTTCGGAGAAGGGCTCGGAGAGGAAAAGGTGATGGCCACAACGGGCTGACAAGGGGATCCAAAACAGCTGCTGCCCCACTCTCTGGGTGCCTGCACCCCAAAAACCGCAGTGCTGAGCCCCGTGGTGGTCACATCCCCTCCCAGCTGGGGGACCGGGGGTCGGCAGGACCCACGCGGGGCTCGGCGACGGGTTCGCCCCAGGTTGTGTTTCTCTTAAAAGAAACAAGCAGCAGATGTCGGCTGCAGTCCTGGGCTGTGCCCCTTCCCCCTCACACAGCAGAAAGCAAACAGACATAGGAGAGAGTCTGCTAAATTTTTGGGTTTGTCCAGTTTCCCTTCCCCAAAGTGATGGTAAAGCAGTGGCTGGCATTAGGCGCAGTTTCTTATTTACTCTCCTCACCAAACCCTTCCTCGTCACTTTCCATTAGCAGAAAACTACTTCCTCTTCAGCTGCCTTTGTAATATTCTGGGAGGGAGGAATAAACAGTCAGAAAGCAGAGGGGGAAAAAAGCCTTTTAATAACACCCTCATCTCCAGCTAATTAAGCAGAGCAGCTCTGCGTAGTGTCAGCCGGGGTTTGGGTCTGGCCGGGCGCTGTCTGGGACTCACTCCCTACATAAAACAGAGCCCACAAACCCATTTCACCAAGCAAACACCCTGAAGGGACATTTTCCCCCACCACCCTTATGATGTAAAAATGAAATAATTTCATCATGTGCAGAGTTGAAAAGGAAAGTTTATCCCAGCCCATTGGCCAGGATTGTTTAAAGAGGCAAATCCATTTTTGTTTGGTCAGAAATGAACAGCCCCTTTGAATAAATAATATACAGAACCAGGCAAAAACTTGATGCAACTGCAGTGCCTCGCTTCAAAAAGGTAAAAAAATGTGAAACCAGGACTTACTAGTGGCATAAAATGGACTTAAAACCATTTTAGATGTAAATGTTTCACTCGCATTCTGAAATGGGTTTTGGTGCTGGAATTAAGCTCTTCTAGTGATTCCCCAAAATACGAAAAAAAGTTTCAAAATTGGTTATTCTGCCCACTGCAAGAGCTGCCTGTTGTTTAGTTTTATTTAAATAGGTAACACGGGTGTTGTGGGGTTTATGGCCATCTCCGGCGTTCTTATATTTTGCATGTTGTGCCCTGATTTCAACTGTAAAAATCCAAATCTGAGTGGGTTTTTCAAAAGCAAAACCTTCCGTTTATACAACAGAGAGCCTTTTCCCATGCTAATCTGGCTAAAAAACTGCAGCAAACAGATTAAAAAAAAAAAATCCCCACACAAAACCCCAGGCTTCTTGTCAAATCCAGATGTAAAATGTCCCGAACACATATTTCTTCAGCAGTTTAGATTGGCTGAATAGGAAAGTGCTGGGCTGGAACAATGCATTGATTCTGTTGTTTCCCAAATGATGTGTTGCCATTAGCCAGGGATGGTTGGAAATCTGTTATCTAATACACAACCCTCCTAGCACATGGGGCAAAACTTGCCTTTTTTATAGCGTGTTTTACACCCCACATTGATTAAATTATTATTAACATTTCTCTGATGAGGCAGATTTTATAGCTAGGTGCTCAGATTGTTCCTATCCCCAAAAAAATATGTGGATATAATGAAAAAATCACAATGCAGAACCAAACCCCGGCATGTTTTGGTTTGATTTGGAATAAATCGGAATTCGGCTCCTTCGCCATAACCCAGCCTCCAACCCAGTGCTCCGAGGTGGCTCTTGCAGAGGAGGATCCCAAACTTTGCCCCTTTCCCTGTGCCTGTGCTGTGCAGGAACACGCGTGTGGTTGGACTGTTGAAAAGGTTGTTGACAAATGGCCTGGTGCGGTGCGGTGTCAAATTCTATCGTTAATGGCGACAGAAATTACAGCTGCCAGAAAATAAAAAATAAAACTACAACGAGGTCCTCAAGAAACCCCTGAAAACAGGCAAGTTTAGTGAGGTGGTGGGGCTTTTTGTGGGCTAGAGGGGAGCAGGCTGTGCTGCCCCAATGGACAAAAAATCCATAAGAAATTGCTGTATGGGTTTGGGATCAGCACTCGCCTTTCCTAGGGAGTAGGAACTGCAAACGTGGGGTGAGCGCCGCTCAGGCTGGGCTGCCATCCTCCCTTTTCCTGAGGTTTTGGGAAGAGAGAAGCAAGGAAAGGTTTTCTCCTTGGGGGAAGGCTCATTCCCCTCTGGCTGCAAGCAAAACAAAAATCAGAGGAGCTGTTTGATTAGAAAATCAGAGCCTTGGGAACTGGGAAAATGCCACCTGGCCCCTGCGAACGCCAGCAGGTCACTGCTGCTCGCTCCCCTGGCCACGAGAGCTTTTCCTGTTCTGCTCCATGGAATTCCAGACAACTGACTCCGGGAGTTGCAGGAGAAACAGGCGCAGATTTTGCACCTCTAGGACTGCAGAGGGATGTTTCATCCGAGCCTTCCTTCCCCCAAAATCTCCCCATCCTCACCGCCGGCACCTGCGCCCTTCCCCTTGCAGCCACCTTTCCCTTTTGCTTTTGAAATGTTCCACAGGCTCTAAACTGAAAAGAACAAATCAGAGGGAAAAAGTATATTTCCTGATACTCCTTTTGGTGGGGATAAAACCTGTCCCGCTGGGATGGCAGGACCAGCAGCACAACCCTGAGCCCCGCACCAGTAAGACCAGTCTGCTGCTCCTCCCCACTCACTGGGGACGAGCCCTTTGCCTCCCCTGGGCTGGCACTTGCACTGGGAAACGCTTTTCCCACCTTTTCCATGCTGGAGAAGCCACGTTTAATGCGTGTGTTCAACCCAGAGCCCTCATCCCATCGCCCCTTCAGATTTGCAGGGCTGTTTCCAGTATAAAACACCAGCATCCTATTTCATTTTTCTCCTTAAAGGAGCAAACAGATGTTATCTCTGCTGGCCCTGGGAACAAAACCTAATTCTATAGTGTCTGCACAGTTAACTGGGGGTGCAGTGACACTGGAACGAAGCCCTTTTTTGTCCCCAAAGCCCCATTTTTTTTTAATACGCATCCTTCAAAAAATGTAAATAAGTTTCCTTGACAGGAAGGATTGTAAAGTTTGGTATTTACATTAATAGCCTTGTAGCGGCGGGGAGGGGTGGGGGTTTCACCTCAGTGCGTTTAAAAAGCCCAGCAAAATGCATTTTGGATCCTCTGTTTACGTTCGTGTCTTTCCTTGGGAAAGGATAAATCTGTTACCCAGCAGACACCAAACACGCTGCAGTCAGCCAAAAACCGCTCAGGCTCAGGGATCTTTGAAAAAGAGGGTGCAAGGGAAATGCTCCGGAGAAGGAGACATGCGAAGAGACAAATCTGCCAGGGGCTAGACGCAAATAAATGAATTACCCATCAGAAAGAGCTGGAGACACGCATGGCGGAGGGAAAATGCTGGATCGGGTCCGAAGGAACGCTTAGAAAAGTGGTAAAAACATGTTATTACTTAATCTGCTGGAGGCAGAGCTGCGGTGAAACTCCTATCGGGAGAGATGTGCGTTGAAGGGTCATTAAGGGAACAATCGAGGCAGACATTTGGGCTAAGTAGACCTAATTTGTCTCCAAATTAGTCATCCTCACACCGCTCAGCTCTGCAGAGCAGCCCTGATTTTCAAAGCATCCTCATTAAAACGAAGGGAGAGACTGAAACGCTTCTCCTGAGCAGCCTCCCCTCACATTCCTTCCTACGGTGCTTTTTTGGGGGCATAATCCCTGCAGTTATAGGTAGCAGTGATAAATGAGCCCTGGAGATCACAGCGGGCTCTTACAGAGCTGGGACAGATCCTGTAACCACCGCTGAGATCTCTTTTGGGGACATTTCATGTCACTCTTTCCCCCGGCAATATAATTATTTTTATAGCCGTAGTCCTCAGAATCATTTCCATGTGCTTCAGAAGGGCTTTGAAATCTCCGAGCCCAAAGCCTCCAGAATTTATGTCTTGCTGGAGAGCTACAGGAAGGGTTTGATGAGGCCACGAACGTGGAAAGGGAAGGCACCAGAGCCCCGAAACACAGAGTGAGCTGGAAATGCCGTCAGGGAATTACAGCTGGATGGGGAAAGGGATATTTCGGGGAGTTTTTTCACTCCTCTTCCCAAGTTTTGCAGAAAATTGGGTAGGGGGAAGAAAAAGCAAATTGCTCCTTGTAAGCTGCAGACACCTCGGTGGCTGCTCGGAGCTCCTGATTCCCTTCTTCGGGCAAATTTGGAAGTGACGAAAACTAAGAAACCATTCAGCTGGATATTAGCAGAGTCGTGCTAATTAATGATCAGTTCTCAAGAATTAAAACAGTAGAAATATTTGCCAGGGATTAAAAAAAACAAAAAACGACAAAACAAACAAGAAAACACCAAAACAACACTTGGCATCCCGGCATTAATTAGATTTGTAGTTGTGGACGATGACCACTCAGCAACAACAACTAATCACACAGAAAGAGCAAATTAATTCAGCCAGCCCATAAATCAAGGCAAGGCAGCCCTTGCCCTCAGACCCATCCCTTTAACCACTTCCACACCAGCCCCGATGTCCTTGTCCTTCCCCTGCCAGCTGCGCAGCAAAGACGTGGGAATCAGAGCTCTGCGAGCTCTTTGGGATATGCTTCTCCTCCTGCCTTTGGGGGTAAAACAGAGGATCCCTCTTTGAATTTTATTTGTGATCTGCCACCCAGAGCCCAAGGTTATCGGTGTTTAGCAGTAAGGAGGGTTTTCCCTTGGGAATGGGGGAGAAAAAAAGAGAAAAAATCAGTCTTTCTCTGTCGCATCAAGGGAAGCAGCGTCAGGAATTTGGAGACAGGTTCCTTGCAGGAGGAGGGTGCAAACGGGACAGCGAGGTTTGGTTCCCGCTCCCGTAAAAACGTGAAATAAGCGGCAACAACTCCTAAGCCCTGCTGTAAACAGAGGGCTCTAAGTGGCCATTGGATCCCTGAATTCTCCGGATTTGTTCCCTGACTTCTCCGGGTGGCTCTCCCCGTGGCCTGAGCCTTTTGGGTGGAAAACGTTTGTTGATCTAATACTCCAAAACGAGCAGAGGAAAGGCAGCATGAATTCCTCACTCCCAAACCAGCGGCCAGGGGGTGTCTGGCACTGCCTAGGGGCTGGGATCCACCTGTATCCAACCTCTCTTTGTTATAATTACATGATTTGGGATTTTAAAATTATTGGTTTTTACACCCGTGCTTTGGCAAGGGGTGGGATTGAGGCAGATCCACTCTATTCCAGATCACAAAAGTGGTCAGACACCAAAACAGAAAATAATCCTTGTGCCCTGCACTCTGTGGTGAGCGACAGTCCCTGCTCTTCCTCCCAACTCCTCTCCACCTTTCAAAGACAGCCTGGAAAAGAGAAAAAGGAGGAGGTGGGGGCAAGAGAAGAGACAGATGTCTACGGGTTGAGCTTGAGATATATATTTACTGGAAGAGGTCCAGTAAGCCTGGCCTAGCTTTAATTGAATTCCTAATAAGATAGTTTTGCCTTGTTAGCTGCCACCCCCAAGAAGCATTTCCTTTAAGAGTTATCAGACCTGCCAAACACACGCTTTAAAATGCATGAATTGGGTTTTGGGTGAGTTTAGCCACCAAAAATCCTCATGCAGTCATTTATCTGATTATGCCCTCGGTTTTAGCTGTTCAGACCTCCTTTAAAAATCATATGTTTGTGCTTAAATGTAAATAAACCCAATTGCTCTGCTGAAATGGGGGAGTCACGGCTGTGCTGAGCCTCCTATTAAAAATAATTAGTTAATTCAGCTTGGAAAATTCAGTAGGGTGGGATGGAGCCAGGGAGAAGCTTTCAGAGAAAAAACAGCATTTTGGGTGGCTGGGGTGAGGGGGGTCCCCAAGGCATCCACCCAGTGTCCCCAAAACCAAGCTCCTCAAAAAAATTAACCTGCCAGAGACACAAAAATTCACATTTTAGGCTGACCCTTATGGCAGATTTTATGCACATTACGGTGTGATTTCTCTGTGTGAGAAATTCGGCTCCTTAGGCAGAATTCCTGTCTGGGAGGAGAAGCTCAGAAATGCGATGAATAAAACAAAGAAAATTGTGGACTCAGGAAGAAGATGAACAGGGAGATGCTTCCCAGCAAACAACTTGGCATAACTGGAGATAAACCACCTTGTTAAGGGAAGAAAGGAGTTTATAGTTTAATCTACCAGCACAAAACCCACCTGGGCCCACCAGAAACTCCAGTACCATCACCCATGGATGCTGTCAGGACCACGCCTGGCCTGCAGCACAAAAATCCCACCCTGAATATGGCCAGGACAGAGATGCAACGAAATTTATTAATGACCCCTTAATCAAAGGCGTTTGGATGGGGAAAACAGGTTTTCTATTTGTCCCAGCTGAGCTCTTGCCTCCCTGTCCTTCTCATGTGTATCCCACCAGGATGTCCAGCACCACCTCCACCCCACAACCCCCCAAAATTCATCCCACAGGCACTTTTATGCCAGTTCTTGTGAGTTTTGAGTCTTTCTTCCCCCAAACACGCAGGTGAGCTCGTCCATCAGTGGGCTCCAGAGCGTAGGATGGGTGGCAGGAATTGAGCCTCTGCATGGAAGCAGAGCATTTCCACCCATGGCAGAGCCTCTGGGAATACCAGGGAATCACGTCCTTGGAAATTTCCCAGTGAGAAACCAGGGCATAAAACCACATAATAAAAACAGGCCGGATGAGATAACAGCAGTTTTTTAAAAAAGTGTTCTGCACACTGCATATTAACTTGTACTTTTGCACATTGGATAAGATGGCTATTCTGCATATTTTAATTTATTTTGCTTAATTATTTTGCCTGATAAGCCCAGGAAATTTCTGATAGCACCAAGCCCTTTTTGCTGCAGTAATTGTGAGCACGACACTCCGGGCGCGGCCCCGCGATCTCCAAACTTCCCTTCCAGCTCTGTGGGGGCTTGTGCACAGAAAACCCAACATTTTACAAGGGCTTTTTCATCCCTGACCCCAAAAGGGGCTGTTTAAGAGATGTCTGGGATTGTCAGCACTAAATAATCTATTTTATACCAGATGGGGCTGAGATGTTTGCTGCTGGAAGGGAGCTGGAGTGTGGCAGAGCGGCCGCGTTGTCGTCTCCATCAGTGTGTGATGAGCTTGCTCTTGGGTTTTGGGACTGAGGTTCAGGCTTTCGAACTGTTTAAATCAGCTTGCACCTCAGGTAGATAAGAGATCCCTTTCCAGTGATTCTCTTGGAAACTTTACAATCAAACAATCCGATGATCAATATTTCTCGTTGCAACGCGCGCAAAGGAATAGCTCACCGCTGCTTTCCCTGTTCACTCCAGGGAAGTTGGTAGTGGAAAGCACCTCAAAAAGACCCTATCACAGCAAAACCACAATTCCAGGCACCCCCCCAGGGCAATGCCATGCGCCCAGAAGGCTGAGAGTAGGGAATTGGGAGCTCAAAACACGCTGATTTTCAATAGGACCGAGTTAATCTGGAAGATTTCCTCCTAAGCGCTGTTATTTTGTAAACCAGGCAATACTTTCACTCTCAACGAGTGGAAAAAGGTAAATATTTTAAAGTTGCCGAGGGAAACAGACACAACTTTGAAAATTGTAGTTGTTCCTTAACTGTGCATATTCGTGGAATAGTAAGATTTTTCGGGGTAATAATGTCAGGATCAATTTGTGGAATCATATGGTTTTTCAGGATAATCATGTCAGAATCAGAGAGAAAATCTCCTGGCCTGAAACACAACAGTCTGAAATCTATTCCCCCTTTTTCATACTGGTTTATTGTTCTCACATATGCATCACTGGCTCATTTTCTGCTGCAATTAGTGAGGTTTTCATGCCCACTGCAACGCCCGAGGTAAGTGTACAAGTCCCAAGGACACTCATCCCTGCTCCTCCAGAAAATAAACCTCCTGTTTAGAGCACATTCAGAAATATTTCCTAATGCCATCATTTCACCAGCTGTGAAATGTATTTTTGTCCCCAAAACGCTGTTTTTCCTAATCTTTTGCTGAAATGCTACTGCACAGTTTCTCACACAGCTACAGCCACATTTGCGTTGTTTGAAGATCCAAAAGCTCCTTCTGGAGAGGAAATCCATAGGCTCCCCCCCTGCCTTGAATTACTCATCCACTGCACTGCTCAGGCTGCCTTGCAGCTTCTCGGCAGCTCAGGCACATCCTTAAAATTGCACACGGGGCTAAAATATTCCAAAAACCAGGGGTGTTTGGGTCATTTCTGAAAGAGGGAGAGGAGGAGATGAAGGTTTCCTGGAGCTGTCACAGGGAGCCCGGGCCAGAAATCAATGCCTAAAGCTTTTCAGGGGGAAAGCTGCTGGGACAATTTGGGACCTGGGTGTTTGGAGCTGCTCCCTTGAGGTGCAAACAGGTACAGTGAGGCACAACCAGGGCAGAACTCAGGAGAGTTGTGGGCCCGGGGGCCAGCTTGCTTTTACCCCCACTCCCAGCTTCTCCCATGGAAATGGCAGAGCCAGGAATGCCAAAGCACCCTCAATGGTGTCACCCCAATGACAGTGCTGGCACTGCTCCACCCCAACCCTTAACCCTGGTCCCCTTCCCAGCCCCTTGGAGCAGGAGAGGAGCACTGGAATTTGGGCTCTCCCTCTCCCTGGCCACCAACATCCCCGCAGCACGGAGGGATGCAGGGACACCAGGCTTTGCTCCAGCAGGTCCAGGAGGCATTGGATGGGGCTGGGAGGCAGATGAGGCTGCTGCTCCATTTCCATTCTCTTAGGAAACTCAAGAATTTTTATAAAAAAGCGAGCGAGGATTTGGCAGCGAGCGGAGGGTGGGGATGCCTGCCAAGGCCTGGACAGCTGTACCTTCTTCACTAGCAAGTTGTGTGATCAGCTAGGGCCGTGCTGAAAGCCAAGAGGAGTTACCAGAGCTGCCACATCGCATTTGGCTGATCCTCCCTCTGGGAGACACCTTAAAGAAACAAACCCACCCTAAGAGCTCCGCCAGCGTCAGCGCAGCAGAACCGGGGCTCACCCCACAGGCTCAGGGTGCTGCTCTGGTGTTTCCCCCGTTCCTGCCTTTCCCCAATTTGGGATCCAAGATGAGGGGACAGGGGAGGAGGAGACTTATCCGAGGCTGTTTTTCCATTTTTTGCTGGCGTACCGAAGCCCTGCCTGCCCCTCCCGAGCTCGGCCGGACCTTCCCGACAGCTTGAAATAACCCAGGAAATTGTGCAAAGGCTGCGGCGGGCCCGGCCCGGCCCGGCCGGCGTGAGGGAGGGAGGGACACCCAGACCAGCAGCCAGCACCAAGGGTGGCACTGCTGCACCCCAAATTGTAGAACTTTGTTCTGCTGGGCTCTTCAAAACAGCAGGAGGGTCACAGCAGACAGAGGGATGGAGGTGTGATGGGCTGCGAGGGGATTTAGGGAGCACTGATGCGCCTGCAGACCCAGGCCGTATGGGGAGTTTCCCCTCCCAGCAGAGAGGGGGACAAAAATGCTTTCAGATGAATTCTTAAACAGAAAATTATCCCCCCTTTCCTTCGAGAGAAAAGCAAGAGATCTATCTCCAGGTGTTAACCCATCCCCTTCATCTCCAAGCACTTCCCAGGCTTGAAGATTTCACTTCGAGCTCAACAACCTCCAAAGGCTCCCTTCGCACAGCCTGCCACGTGTATTGCCATTCCCCTCACAAAGCTCAATTTTCCTTGCAAACATCTCCAAAATCTCCTTCCAAGCGCCCGTGCTCGCTCCAAAGCTGCTCTGAGGTGCCCACTCCCCGCACATTTGTGCACAGACATTTCTGGCCACACTCTTTCCTCTCTCCCCAGCAGCTGCAGATTCCCAGGCTGGGAGAAGGAAAAGGTGGAAAACCACAGGAGCTGCTGACTCAGCACCTGCTGGCACTAGAGGGCAGGGTAAACTGCATTAAATCAAGAATCAGGTGGGCTTGGGGTTGCGTGCCAAGAGAACATCTCCTGTGTGTCCATCGGGGATATCTGGGAACAGCCAGGAGCTGTCTCACTGCTCGGGAAAAGAAGGAACCAAATTTTGCACTGGGCACATCCCACGTCAGTGATCATCGGGAGAGCAGATTCCCAGGTTATTTAATTTAGGGTCAGAGTGTGCTTCCACCTTGCAGCCACAGCTCACAGAAAAACTCTTAAAAAAAAAAAAAATCTCATTTCTCTGCTGTGTTTTCCTGAGTATGTGATTAACCGTGCTCAGTCCTCCTCTTAACAGGAGATTTAAAATTAGCTCCAAACAGAAAAAGCACAGGTCTACCCCATTTCTTTATCAACAGCCACTTCAATAAACAACCCCAGTTTTTAAAGATGACTCCAAGAAGGTCGGGCAGCACAGTCCTTTCATGAGGGAAAAACCACACAGAGCTGGCAAGGCAATTCGTGGCCTAAACACAAGGAACAAAACTTCCCAGGTCAGCCCTAATCCTGCAGTACAAGCATCCTCCAGAGCTGCTGATAGCCACAGAAAGCATCTGCCCTTCCCTGAGGGACTGGATTCCTTAAAAATCCAAAGATTGGGGTTCTTGCATGAGATGCAGCTGGACCCCAGAGAAATGCGGTGCCCACGGGGCTCCTGCAGCACCTCAGCACAGGCTGAGACCCCAAAAACTGCACAGAGAGCTGGCAGGACCATCCTGAAGATCCTGGGGCAGGGAGAGGAGAGGGACAAACCCCAAAATCGGAAAGATTTCAAGGATCACTTAGAAGAGAGTCACTGAATGCTGATGGGCAGGAGAAATGCAGGGGTTTGGTTGGGATTTGGGAGTGAAAATGTCTCAGGCCTGCTTTGCTGCTAAGGAACAAGGGGGATCTGTAACTCCACACTGAAAAAAGGGGGTTTGAAGTGTCAGATTTTACCCTTTTCTGACTTAGAAATGGGGTAATTGAGAAGCATTTTAAAAGCTTTTATTTTATTTTTTGTCTGATAAGAAGGGTGAGACAGTATAGATGTTATAATTTATGCTATTTCAATCAGAAGTTAACTATTTCTCTAAAGCATCTAGTCTTATTTGTAAGGTTATTTTTTGAAACTTGTTTCTAGTTCTATTCCTCTCTCAATAATGTTTGTTTCATGCAAAATATTCATTAAATATACCCCCAAAAAATAAAAACACACACATACACATGGAAGCACAGCAAATTGCAGAGGCGATGGGTGAGGAGGGAGCCCCCAGCTTGCTCTGGTCACATCCATCCTCTTTCCCACTGCTTTTGGCAGGCAGCAGAAGTGCCATGGGATGCTGAGGCTCTTTCCAGCTGATGCCCTGCTGGATGGTGCCTCAGTTTCCCCTCCAAAAAGCAAATATTAACTCTTGCAGTGCCCACCTTGCCCCTCCCCAGCAGGCAGGACCTTGCCAGCAGAGGGAAGGGGATTCACGTGCCACCAGGCTGGATTTACATCCAGCCCTTTATATTCCTTTCACAGCTTCTCATCTCAGAGATCTGAATTGCAGATGTTGCTGTGCCTCAGATTTGGAGGGGGACAAAAACGGAAGGAAAAAGGTTAAGCAGCTCTGTGAGTCACTGCAATACATGACCTACTGTTGATTTAGAAACCTACCTCGGCTGTAAATACAGAATAAGCTTCTCTGAAGTGTTTAACCTCTTGTATTCTGTCCAGAAAAACTAATAAATGAGAGCAAAACATCCCTCCTGAGTCACAGAAGCAACAAAGCTGGAAAACCCTGCCGTGGTTCAGCTCTGAGGATAAAGTGACCCAAAACAAGTGACCTAAGGAGGGAGGGGAAAAATAAAAAAAGAGGTATTAGTGGGGCAGATAATGAAGAGAGCAGGCTGTGCTGCTCTCTGGGATCTGCTCCAGGCAGCAAAGGCAGGAAAAAAACTTCCCAAACAAGCAGAGAGAGGCTGTGCCATGAATAAAATAAAATACAGCCCAAACCAATAGCGGGACTCTGGCTCCACAGGCACCCACTTGGTGCACCCAGACTCTCCTTGGAGTTGCACTGGCTGCTCACACCCATCACAGCCCCAAATCTTTTATCCACAGGCTGTTTTTCTGGGGTTTTGGGGAGGCAGAAGGCATCTCAGCCACATAACAGGGGAAGGACTGGGAGAAGAATTGCAAACAGGAGAATTAGCTTTGCTACAGGTCTTGCCATGCATCAGTGCCAGGGCAGCTCTGGAGAGGGCAAGCTGTGCATGGAAATGTCCTGATTTCAGCTTTGGAAGTGTCCTAATTCTAGTTTTGGAAAGCCCTGTGAGTTTTGGAAGGCAGCTGAACCATCCAAACCCACCCCCCCACAACTTCAAATATCTTGTTGAATCATCTTTTGTCTTCAAAGCAGAGGGTGTAGCAGCGGAAGGAGAGCTTTCCCTGGGATTTGAGGCACTGAGTGGGAGTTGAGAGAAAGGCCAGCATCTGCTGATCTCAGGGTACCACCAGGAGAATTCTGCACCAGGATCCCGAGGAGGTCACTTGGGCTGGAGCCATCCCGAGGCCTCCGGTTCGAGCAGGATCCTGCAAAGTGACTGAGGGGGGCTGGATAGTCCCAACAACCCCAGTGATTAAAGGGAAAGCTGATGAGCCAGCAGTTCCAGCATAAATCAGGCTGGCCTTAAAGATTTAGGCGTGATTTAAATCAGCAGAGCTGTGGTTCACAAACCACCAGAGGTTTTTGTAGGGATGGGGATGCTTTAAATAAAAATAAAAGTCACTGCTCTGGTCAGCGCACAGATGCAAAACTCGGGGCAGGGAAAACTGCTGGAGTAGTGCTGCTGGATAATTCAGGCCCAAATACCTCTTGGAATAATTTTCCTCCAGTCCCTCCTTATTCCAAAGCAATTTCCAGCCCTAATCAGACATGAACTGGGGCAGGATTCCAGAAAATTTATTTTAAGCTCTCTTTTGCTAGTTTAGAGCTCAAAGATTACGTGCTCAAGCTTTTCCACCTAAAACCCAAAGGCTAGAAATTTACCCTATTAAAAATACTACATTAACTGATTAATTAAGTTAATAATCTGTTGGGGTTGATGATGAGCAGACTGAAGCCAAAGAGATTTAAGACCCCTCCAGAGCTGGGAGATTTTTGAAAGACACCAAGTTTTCTTGATCCTTTTGAGGATTCCAGCCTACACTCCTACCCAGGACCCTATATCATTTAGTTGCTCTTTGGATCTCTAGGAAAAACTAAAATCCCTGACACACGAGAGCAGCGTAAGTAAGGATGAAGCAGCATTGTCAAGTTTGGAATACACAGCTCAAGTCCAAGTGAAGGTACAAGTTGGTTTAGAGCTGCCTCCACATGTTCCAGGCTGTCTCCATGTCTGATCTCAGCTCCTTTTCCTGGCAAGGAAAATCCCATGGGCATTCCCTTGCTCAGCCAACAAGATGACTTGGCTGGATCTCACCAAGAGTCCCCAAAAATTAAGCCCCTTGTCCCCAGCCCATGCACACAGGAGGATCTTGGCATCCATGGAAAAGGGGAGCAGATTCCCTCAGAGCAGACACAAATCACCAATTCCTGCAGCCTGGGCCTGGCTTGTGTAACCAGGCACTGGAGGAATAAACTCAGGTCTTTTCACCCTCAAAGATCTTTAAGGTCCCTTCCAACCCCAATCAATCCACGATTAATGGAGCAGAGATGGAAATAATTTGGAGAAGTCCAAGAGCCTCATCCCCTGGACTTCAGGCCATCCTAAAAGCAGAGGTGGAAAAATCAAGTGAGGAGATAGGAGCAGAATGAGGATATCTCTGGAAGGAAAAGCAATGCCAGCAGTTCTTCTGAAGTGTTTGGAGCTGGCACAGTCCTGCCAGCCTCCTTATTCCAACCCCACGGAGCTTGGGAACAGCATGCAAACACTTGGAAGGGAAGGAAGAAAGCATTTAATAAGTCTGAAATAATTTTTCTTACAAATTCATTAGCTATTATTTCAGCTGTGTGACCTCCTGAAGGGACTTTCTAAAGGGCCAGATTATGCAGTCAACTGAAAATATAAATAAGTATGGAGGGGGCAGAGATCACTTTTTTCAGCCAAAGCGTGTGGGATGTCAGGTTAGGGTTCCTGTCGGGTGCATCCGTGCACTTCCAGGAGGGGAGCCTGGCCCAGCACTTGCATTTCTTCCACCATTTCAGGCAAAATCATCTCATTTACTGGTGTTGATTTCAATTATTGCTGCTTTTAGGGAGCCTTTAACCTGAATGTCTGTGCATAGATTCACACTGATATTTACTGCTGGGGAAGGGGTGTATTGGAGGTAAAAAGTGCAGTGCACATAGATACAGATCTTCCCCAGCCCTGGAAGTGTCCAGGGCCAGGTTGGATGGGGCTGGGAGCAGCCTGGGATAGCAGAGTGTCCCTGCCCATGACATGGGGTAGAACAAAATGAGGTTTCAGGTTCCAGCCCAAAACATTCTGTGATTTTATGGTATGGTGAGGCCCATTTGTGCCTGTGTAACAACGGTAACTAGGAATTTCACAAGAAAACCAAAGCATTTTAATAGGTAAAAAGCACACAGAGGAGTGAAAAGTTCTTAAATTGAGTCACTCCAGACATCCTCCACACCCAGATATTTAATTGAATCTGGGATCACAGATGATCTGTGTGTTGTATGCAGAAGCATGAACACATTTCTCTAGACAGAGCCAGATCCAAGCTTCCCTATTGTCTTCCCTGCATTCAACCTGATTTCCTAATAACCCTCTAAACCCTCATTTCAGTCACTAAATGTAACACCCAGCCTCCCTCCCTTCACAAGTATCACACGCTGGTTTAACCTGGAACATTCCAAACTTAAATATCTTATACTGCAAATATAAACCGTGTGTAAAACTCAGTTGTACAGAGCAGAAAAGCTGTTCAGCATCAACCAGAGGTTCCCTTCACCCCTGGAAACATCCAAGACCAGCTTGGATGGGGCTTGAGTCTAGAGGAAGGCATTGGATCAGACAACCTGTAAAGGTTTCTCCCAACCCAAACCATTTTGAGATTCCCTGAGCTGCAAATCCGAGCAGAGGAGCCCATCAGCAAATTCTGAGCAAGCCCCCAGCTCCCAGCAGCACCAGCTCGGCTCAGCTGGGCTCAGCTTGGCTCAGCTGGGCTCAGCTCTGCCCGCAGCGGAGCCCAGAGACGAGCAGCACAGCCGAGCTCCAGCACGGAGCCTTTGTTGGGAGCAGATGCTGCTCCTCCTGCTCCCCCCAGAGCGGGGATTGCATCAGTGCCACAGGTTATTATCCCAGCGGGAACATCGCAGGGGTCACTCACCGAGGCTCAAACAAGCCCAGCTTTTGCAGCTGGCAAACCTAAACAAGGCCAGCCAGCTGCTGCCGAGCTGAGTCAGCCACGCTCGCTCGTCCACTTAACCCGTTCCTTTAATCACCCAAACCCCAAAAACCTGACAACTGCAGACAGGAGAACACACATCTGCCCTTCTGCAGCATGACAGGCTGGAAAAGACCGTGGAAACCGATTTTCCAGGGCTTTTTTTCCTTCGGCTGCTGAGTGCGTGCTGCACACAAATCATGTTCCTGAGAGTCGCGGGCTGCGCCCGCTCTGAGTCAGCAGAGCATGTGCTAAACCCCAGCCGGCCAGCGGGGCGAGCAGCTCGCCCTGAAATAGTGAACATGTGATTGCATCCTCTGCTAAACACCGACCAGCCGATCTGTTTGCTCCTGGAGCAGCTCACACTGAAATAGTGAACATGTGATTGCATCCTCTGCTAAACACCGACCATCCGATCTGTTTGCTCCTGGAGGAGCTCACACTGAAATACTGAACATGTGATTGCATCCTCTGCTAAACAGGAACTCACACTGAAATATTGAACATGTGATTGCATCCTCTGCTAAACACCAACCAGCCGATCTGTTTGCTCCTGGAGGAGCTCACACTGAAATACTGAACATGTGATTGCATCCTCCCCTTGCTCCTTGAGCAGCTCACACTGAAATAGTGAACATGTGATTGCATCCTCTGCTAAACACTGACCAGCTGATCTGGCTGCTCCTCGAGTGTGGAGGTTTCAGTCGACAGTTTCTCTGGGTCTGGATTGAAGGCACTTGAGACAGTAGTTCATGTTTGGACTCAAGTGTTTCTTATTTCTTATCAGTAAAACAGTCTCACTACTGTGAGTTTGGCAGCTTTTCATTAGAAGGCACAAAATGGCCAACAATCTCTTGTTACAAGGTCTTTTAAGACTAAACTGTCCAATTAAGAGCTGACACCTGGATTATTTTCCTTTTTAACCCAATAACTGATCCCACAGAGCCACAATGGGGACTTTTCTGCCCAATTACAAAATGCCACCCAAACCCATGGAGAAGGAGGAAGAAGAAACCCAGGATGACACCCTGTGCCCTCCATCTTCCTTCCATCCACAACATACTAAAAATCCCAAAACCTCAATTTCTCACCAAGTGATACACCTACACTACTCTCTACAATCTATTTCACACTTTTATGGATTCCAGTCTATCTTGAACTCTAGGAAAGTTTCTCCATGAATGAAGGTCAAAGTCAGTGCTCTCCTGAGGATCAGGGCACCCCAGAACAGACAGAGAAATATTCCCTGTGCCCTGGGTTCCAAACTCGAGCAGCACACACTGAAATATTGAACATTTGATTGCATCCTCTCCTAAACACTGACCAGCCAATCTGTTTTCTCCTGAAGCAGAGAGGTTCCACATCTGCACGCTTCTTCCTCTGAAAATTTGAACTTGGTGTTTGCTCCCCTTTGGAAAGTAGCAGCAAGGGAGTGATAATTTTGTTTTACCTCTAAAATCCACAGGTGTGATGAGAAGGTGACATGGGAGCTCTGAAGGGGATAATCTATTGATAGGAAAGGAACAGGGAGCAGCAGCACAGACAGCAAGCAGAATAAAACAAGGTTTTAGAAATCATTAGTCAGTCATTGCTTTGGGAATTAAGCCCCTCAGGGTGTCCATTGATGGGAGGAGAGGCTTTTGGAGCAGAGCAGAGGGTTGGGAAACTCCCAACGCTATCCCGGCTGGAAACTGAAGAGGTTGTGAGTAAGATCTGGCTCCCTGTCCCACTCCCTGTGGTTTGCCTGCCCAACACGACCCATGGAGCAGTTTCAGGGAAGCCCATAAACAGCTGGCCAGCCCCATGCTGGGCTCAAGGCAGTGATGCTGCTCCTGGGAGTCTTGGAAAAATGATTCATGGATGCTCAGAGCCCGGACAGGGAGCGGGGGGATACACTGACCACAGGAGGAGGAAGGCAGCATCCAAACCCACAGAAATAAAGATAAAATATCCCCACCCTGACCAGCCACTGTGCTGTTGCCTGCATCAAATCGAACTCCTGGCCCTGCACAAGAGACTCCAAGGAGTTGGGCACCCCCAGGAAGCCCTTGGGAAGAGGCTGGCAAGGAGAGGAGGAGGAAGAGGAAAGAGAGGGGTAGAGATGATTATAAACCAGGGCAGGGAATAGGCTGAGTACCTTAAAGGGCTGGGGCTGAAATCCAGAGGGCTTGGTGTAAGAAGCCAAGGTTTAAGGGTTTTAAACCTGCTTTGAATGGGATATTCTGTGATTCTAAACCTGGGTAAAGCCATCTGCATGGAAGGCAGCAGCTGTAAAGTTTAGGAAAAACAACCGTACTGTGTGGTACTTCCACTAAAGGCTGGAAGAAACGTGGGGCTGAGGAGAGATATGGGAATCTGACTGGCTTTTGCCAGGCTTGTGCTGAGCTGATGTAGCTGCCAGGCCAAGGAAAAGGGAGAAAAAGAGCCCCGGGGCAAGAGGAGATAAGACAGGCAGAGCAAGCCGGGCCTATCACACCTATTCAAATTCCAAGTCACTGTCACCATTCCCAGGGTGCCAAAACCCCAATCCCAATGATTTACCCCAGCCCCACAAAATCCAGAGTGGCTCACTCCATGCCGAGGACTCCTTCCCCCAGCAGGATTGTTTGTCATATAAAATACAACTCCCCCTTCACGAGGGCAGCACCCTCTAACCCCAGGTATTTTAAAGAGTTGAGCAATTCTTGCCGTAAAAAAAAGATCAGAGGGCCTTTATTGACTGCAGCAGGGTTAAGCCGGTTTATTCCAAGTGAGAATTTGGCCCCTTGACTTCAAGGAAGACATGCTGATTAATCCCAGATGGAGATCTGGCCAGGCACAATCCCTTCCCAAAGTCCTGGGGCTGAATCACCTCCACTGCTCAGAGCCCGGGTGGTTACCGAGGAACAAGGAACAGCACCTGCCATGTGTGAAACACTGAGGATGGGGCCAGGGAATTGGGATTGAGGGATTCAGGGACCTTCAGGGTGTGCCTTAGAGTGGGGGGAAGATGCCAGAGTAGCATCCTTTCTCCTGCAGACATCTGGGAATGTCACCTGGGATGGGAGTCCAAAACCTGGGCATTGAGCACAGCGGGCAAGGACATGAGGAATCTTCCTGACTTCTTCCCACTGAGGGCTTCTTGTGATGCTCTGTAAGGATCCATAAGAGTAAAAACAGGATTAAATCCATCCATGCTTCAGGGAAGCTGCCCCAGCATTTCTTTGGCAGTTTTGAGAAGCAAACACAGCTTCATTCCTACTCCAAATGCCAAGAAAAAGGATCTTTTTTCAGCAATCATCTCCAAGGCTAACTCAGGACAGGCAAGATTTTGCTTTCCAGAGTTGTAGGCACAAGTGTCATACTTTTTGCAGGAAAAGGTAAAATCCTTTACATGTGTGCCCATGGAGAGATGGCAAAACAGTGGATAAACACCAGCATACACCAATTCCAAGGCAGGTATTGATGAGGTTTTGGGTCTTAAATGCAGAGGGGGTGGTGGAAAGGTTTCCCTTTGGCCAATAATGTCTGCTCTCCTAAAACCTCCCCCACCAGGGGCAATTTTTAATGCAGGGGCATTCAAACTTCACAGCTGTGGGATGCCAGTGTCTCTCCCCAAATTTCCCCTGGGGGTCTCTGGCCCAGATTTGCATGGTGCAGGCCAGGGGGACTCTTGCTGAGGGCTTTGCGTGCGGAGGAGGCTCCTGAGAAGGGGGAAACGCCTTCCAGCTCCCCCCTCCAAGCTGTGTTTGTTGAGGGCCAGCATCTGGAGCGGGGTGGGAGCCGAGGGCTGATGGGCAGCAGCACACATACAGCTGTGCACATCTGGCCCACAGGTGTCTCAGCTGCTTTGTGTCAGGGACATGAAAAAGCACCCCGAGTTCCCAGGGCAGTTGTACCTGTCCCGTGGATTGTTCCCAGAAACCCCCAGAATTCTGTGGGTTTTATATCTCTGCTTTTTAGTGGGTGGCCCCAATATTTTTTTTTGTTTGTTTTTCCATTTTTTTTTATTTGAAAGAAGGAGTTTAAACCCTAGATGCTTTTAAAACAGGGGGGTTGTGTTGTTATTAATTCCACTGGCATTAATCCACACAGCTGAGTCAGTCATAATGGATGGCTGTCATCCTTCCCCTGATTTACTCCTAGGAGTAAAGGTTACTACAGAGCCTTTGTGCTGCACTGATTAAAAAAAACTGAGGCTGCTCCTACTTATGCTCAGCCACAGGTACAGCCAGACTTGCTCCCAAAATATTTCATCTATGCAAGGACAGGCAAAGTGGGGAAATGTAGGAAAATTCTCATCCATGGGGGTAGGAAAATCCCAGAACATCCCACAGGGATGCTGCTGCTGCTGGGGTTTGGGAACTGCAGCTGCACACAGGAAAACTGTGAGAGCAGAGGAGCTGCTGGCTGAGCAGGCCAGACCAACAGAGTTCCCTTGGAAAAAGAAGAAAGGCACAGATGTATATGTTTATTTTTAGAGAAGGTGTCTTTCCTAGAATTTGTGTTATTTTGGCAGGAGCGCTGAGGGGGTGGAGGAAAGGTTTCCCTTTGGCCAATAATATCTGCTCTCCTAAAACGGGGTGGAGGCAGGGGGGTGTTCTCACAGCCTGGTTCATATCTCAGTTGTGTTTATCCCTGCAGAGGCATAGAGGGACCAGAGACCCTCTGTCCCAGTGACTGCCAGCTTTGTCCTAAATTAAATTAAATCAAATTCTCCTTTGGGCTGCCAGCTGTGTCTGTGCAGGGTGGCATCTGTCACTGTGAGCATCTCAGCAGAAGCAGATGGGCCACCTGTGACAACTCCACCCTCCTTCCCTGATTTCCAGCAGCCATTCCCATTGCTTTGGCCCCATTTTGGGTGTGCATTTCAGGCAGTGCCTGGCAGCTGGAGCCCGCCTGGATCCGAGAAGGCTGCAGGATGTGGGACCCAGGAGGCAGGGGAAGGTGGGATGTGGCTGCTCTCTCCCTTGGTGTGAGCCTCAGAGCTGCTTTTTAGGGACACATCAGTGTTAGTGCAAGCTCTCCTCCCCAGCCTGGGCATTTCCCTGGAGCTGCACCAGGAGAACACCTCATTCCCTGCCCCTTTGTTCCACACCTTTCTCCTGTTTTTGGTGTGGAGCAGTGGATTTGAGCCAAAGAAAACAATGATGAGCTCTGCTACCCAGGAGGGCCAGTGGGGGCCCCTCCTGCCCCTCTTTGCCCCCATCCCTAGCCCAGGAGATGCCACTGGTGTCCCTCAGTGCTTGTTCCCCCAAACCACCCACCAGGCAGCCAGGCAGCTCCTGGCTCTCCCAACCTGCTGAACACGGGGCAGCTCTGCTGCTTTTCCCTGCTCCACTGCTCATTAGCGGCTTCCGCCCCTCGGCAATCCCGAGCTGCCATTCCAGTGATGTGCTGCCAAGGTTTTCAAAAGGGGGCTCCCACAAACCTGCCTCCTCCTCCTCCAGCTGCCACCAGCCCTGTGGAGGAGTGCAGGGCTGGGGGAAATGCGCCTTTGCTGTTTAAAGCTTTTTTTAGTGTTGGTTTAAAGCTGTTTTTATATTTGTTTTAACTTTCTGGCGAGGGAGGGATGCAGCACCTTGGGGCCAACATTCCTGGCTGCCCAAATATTGCTGTGGGGAGGCAGAACCTAACAGAGAACATCTGAGCATCCCAGCAGCAAAATGCTTCACTTGTCAGCATTCCCTTCTCCTCCCTGTGGTGAGCACAGGCCCACAGGTTTGATTTTAGCTGAATTTGATTTTTTAGTTTGATTTGACCTGAAATGTTGAAGAATTGGCTCCTTCTAGGTGTTTTGGGCCCCAAAGTTTTTCCATGGGAAGTTGCTGAGCCCACAGGTAGAAGCCATTGAATTCCCCTCCTTGGTCAGCATCCCTCTCTTCTTCTCAAGGGGTTCTTTCCATTCAAGGCCAGGTTGGACAGGGCTTGGAGCAGCCTGGGATAGTGGAAACTGTCACTACCCATGGCAAGGGGTGAAATGAGATGGGCTTTAAGGTCCCTTCCAACCCAAACCACTTTGGGATTCTATGGACACCAATAACCCTTTCTGCAGCTGCATGAGGGGGAAAAAATATTTAAAACAAAATTACAGAGCCATTTCTGGCAATATGTGAGAGGAACACTCACAACTGGACCTCTCTGTCCACTCGTGGCCATGCTCCATCCTGCTCCAATGGCTGGGAGCAGACCCAGGCAGGAAGGATCAGGGCTGTCCCCTTGGCTTCTTCTTGTGGCATCACCTCTTTAGGATTCTCCGTTCATCATCCCTGGTTTCATCATCCCTGATGCACAAGAGGGTCTGGAGAGGGAGAAACAGCCCCAGGCAGAGGAGACAAGGCTCCAATCTCCATTTCCTCATGCCACACACCCATCAAACTGCTCCTGATAACAAAACTGAGGAGCTGCAGGATACAGGGAGGATGTTTCACCTCCAGCCAGCCATGGGCAGATAAATCCCCCAAGCTCTGCAAAGGCTGGGCTGAGTCAGAGAGGGGCTTCTCCCCGGGGCTCAGGAATGAGCCTCTGCCAGGGATGTGTTTTGAAATGGTTTCCCAGCTGTAAGATGCACATAATTGTGGCTTTGCCTTCATCTGGGAGACTTCAAGAGCGGATGGTTGATAAGGGGAGAGCAGAAGAGGCAGCACAGCCTGAGCCAGGGGATCTGGTTTCAGTCTGTCCCTACCCGCAGCATTATTCGATCTGATTTCAGCCCTCTCTCCACCCCCTCGCACGGACACAATTATCTGAATTCCTTTCTCTGCTGCTTCCTCCCCTCTGAAGCCTTGCAGCCTGCTCCTGCTGCCTTTTCCAGGGCTCCCTCCTTTCCTGGCTCGTGGAAATCAAGGGATTTCTGCGGGGTTTATCCTTTCCTGGTAACACCCCAAAAATCAAGGGATTTCTTCTGGGTTTTGGCTTTTGCGGTGGGAAACATCCCAAAAAAATCAAGGGAATTCTGCTGTTTTAAGGTTTTATTTTTTTTGCACCATCCAAATCATGAAATGGTCTTACATGTAAACAAGGACAGGCTTAAATTGAAACACGCTTATATTTAAATTAAACAAGCTTAAATTTAAAAGAATTTGAGCATTTTAAACTTGGATGAGGCTCTGAGCAACCTGGTCTGATGGAAGATGTCCCTGCCCATGGAATGGGATGAGCTTTAAGGTCCCTTCCAGCCCAAACCACCCTCTGGAGTGGCTGCCATCGATTCTGGCTCCAGGGACAGCTGAGAAATCCATGAAATAATTTGGGAACATCCCTTCAGCAGTGATCCTCCCAGTCATGGGGATGCCATCATCAATTTTGGCTGTTTCCCACTCTCCCCATACCCTGAAACAGCTGGGCTGTTTTTTTTTATTTGTCCACAAGACAAAAACAATGGCAAGAAAGGAATCGAGGCCAAGTGTCCAAACCTGACCATGGATCTTTTGATTGATCTGTGCCACAGGGTTTTTTAGGGGAGTTATTCCCAAAACAGCCAGGAATGATGGCTCCTGAGCTCAGGAATGGGATTTGAGTGATTTCCTAAAGCAGGAGCATCACCTTCTGTGCTGTAACCCAGCATTGCTTGAAGCTACTGGTGAGGCTATTCCAGAATAATTTTTTACACTAGAAAGAGGAGAGATTCAGTGAGGAAGAAAATTCCTCACTCTGAATGTGGTGAGGCCCTGACACAGGGTGCCCAGAGGAGCTGTGGCTGCCCCTGGATCCCTGGAAGTGTTTAAGGAAGGGCTTGGAGCAACATGGGATAGTGGAAGGTGTCCCTGACCATGGCAGGGATGGAGCAGGGTGGACTTTACAATCCCTCCCAACCCAAACCATTCTGGGATTCTAAGGATGCCACATTTTCCTCACCTTGACGTGTTTGCTCTTGTTCAGGCCTTACCTCTGAGAAGAACTAACTCCACATGGGATTTCTCCTTCCCCATTCACCCTAAAATGTGCCTGGGATGTAGGGCAAGAAAACAAAAAGACCCTGGGGGCAGAGCCTTTTTTCCACACCCTCAACTTTAAAAGAAATTGGAAAAGCTACCTTAAAAAAAACAAAACAAAACAAAACAAAACAGCAAAACCCACCAAAACCAAGAAACCCAAACAAACTCCAGCAGTTTTCCTGCATTTCACATTTCATTTGCACTCTGAACCATGTCACGGAAATGATTTCAATCCTTTTGTAACCAAACCCACCCCAATCCTACATAAGCAAAGGCCTGGGGGACCTGTTGGGAAATTTCCTGCAGCCAGGGCCGTGCTCCTGCTGCCACCTTCCATCAGGCCAGCAGCTCCCTGCTCCTGTGACATCCATGCTGGGCTGGGGAATGCTCCTGGTAGGGCTGGGAAATGATTCAAAACCAGGGAAAAACGGATCAGCAAAGGCCTCAGACAGAGGAAGCTGTGCTGAGGCAGAGCATCACAGCTGGGCTCTGTGTTAGGGTAAGAGAAATGCTTGGAAATCCCCAAGAAATCCCAGGAGAAAGCAGTTCCCATCCCTGGGAGTGTGCAAGGCCAGCTTGGATGGCTCACAGAGGTTTTTGGGGCATTTTCCCTCTTCCTCAGTCCTTCCTTCCTCCTGCAATAGCCAAACAGGACCAGTTTGCTGACATGAGGATCAGAAGCCAGATTCAGAGTGTGATTTCAGAGTGTGATTTCAGAGTGTGATTTCAGAGTGTGATTTCAGAGTGATTCCAGAGTGTGATTTCAGAGTCTGCAGAGCTTAATTTCAGAGAGTGATTTCAGAGTCTGATTTCAGATTCTGATTTCAGAGTGTGATTTCAGAGCCTAATTTCAGAGCACTATTTCACAGAATCACAGCACAGTTTGGGTTGAAAGGCACCTCAAAAAAAGCCAATCCAGTTCCACAGAACCAGCGTGAGGTGGAATGTGGCAGAGCCATCCCAGAGCTCTGGAAAATCTACAAACCACAGGGCAGGCCATCACCATCCCCTCACCATAACAGGGAGGAAAATCAGCCCCTCAGCACTGAAGTGCTGTGGAATTCCCAGTTTTCCAGCAGGAGCTGGAAACCAGAAAGGACCACTGGGAAGAAGAGGCCTCAGGGCAGCAGCAGCCAGAGCAGGGGGTCTCAGCCAGGGTTAAAGACATCAGCTCTGCCCTGGGAGCAGCTTTGTGCTGAGCTCTCTGCTCTTGGGTAGGATTTAAAAAAATCTCTGGAACTAGACCAGCTTTTTATCTGGTTTTACCTCGGTTTTGTGTCAGCCATATTCAGAGAAGAGGAGGGCACAGCAAAAACCTCGTGTGACCATCCTCCACCCCTTCCTTCTGCTGGCTGGAAAAAATAATAAATTTTAAAAATGAAATCAGCAAATTGCTCCGTGGTATCTTCCTGCTCCCTGGGTTTTATTTTGCTTTCCTGGAGCCCTCCCTGGATGGGAAAAGGGTCAGCCTGTCATCTGTCAGACGTGGGCATCCCCAAACCACCGGGAGAGGTGGAGCTCTCCTAAGTGCTCCTGGGCAGCCTGACAAGTCCCCGAGCTGGTCTGCAGAATGTGGTTGTAATTAGATAATTAATAACTTGGAGAGGGAAAGGAAAGGAAATCAGCTAAATGGAAGCTTTCCTCGGTGGGAGGAAATAATTATATCTGCTTTTTGATATCTGAGCTGAGGTGGCTTTGCTGAAGGCAGGAACAGCACCTTGCCTGCAAAGCCAGCCCTGCCCTGAGCAGGAGAGGGGATCCCAGGGGCACTGCTGGGTCAGGGAGTTTGTCCCACAGAATTTACCCTGCTCCTGGAAGGGTTCCATGCCAGGCTGGAGCAATCTGGGATACTGCAAGTTGTCCCTGCCCATGGCAGGGGGCAGGAATGAGATGAGCTTTAATGTCCATCCCAACCCAAACCATTCTGACATTCTGATGTTTTGATGGGTACATTGCTCCTGCCTATGGATTTACCATTTCAAACCCCAGTGCAAACCAGGCTGTGACATTACCAGACTCTGAATTTAGGCTGTCTATCCAAAAGCCTAAAGGAATTGTGCTTCCACTTGCTCCTGGATCTTGCCCAGTGCCTGGATTAACTCCACGCTGCTGGAACCAGGGGCAGGATTCAACACCTGGTGATGAACCACAGCCTGGATTTGTAGGGAAAAAGCCCTTCCCACACAACCTAGCTCAGAAAGATATCCTGCATTTGGTGGATTTATTTATTTTTCTTCTCTTTTCTTTTTTTTTTTTTCCTTTTCTCCAGACTGTCCAGTGTCTGCGACTGAAGTGGAATTGGGATATATCCAAGTTTGTAGCTTCTGAAACCTTAAAAACCTCAAGAAAACTGGTCCAAAAGACCCCTCTTGACCTCCCTCGCTCTGAACTCTTGCAGAGCATTTCAGACTGAGTAGCAAAACAGCACCAAAAAGAAGGGGCTGAGCCTTTGCAGCATCTCTCCCTGGAACCACTGACCAAAGAGAGAAGGAGAAACAACATTCCTGATTGTTCATTGTTGTTGGGGTTCTGTGTCTGTCTGTCTGTCCGTGCGTTTGGTGTTTTATTGCTAATTTTTTATTTTATTTTTTTTTTCTGGAAACAATCTTAATTCAGGAACGCATTTATGAGGCATCTTTGGGTTCGAGTTTTACTTGCCCTTAACTGTATTCTTCCTTTTATTTTTTTTTTTTAATTCCACACTTGATTTCTTGTACAGTCATGGCAAAACTGGACCAAGGCTCTCAGCAAAAAGAGGAAAAGAAGGAAAACAAGCCCACCACTATGCCCTGAGCTCCCTGCATGAATTGTTTCAAGTACAGCCTGGATTTACAGACTGCCCTCCACACTCTGCCACCTCTCCCTTATTGCTCCATGATTTGCTACCGCTCATCCCCTTCCCCCTTTTTTGATTTTTTTTAATTTTTTTTTTGTTGTTTTCATTTTCTGTTCCAGTGTATATGTTGCTTATTTGTTTTATTTATTGAGATATTTTTAACGAGCTAAGAGACTGCAATGTCGCTGTGTATACTGCTTCTCTTGCCAGTAAAAATAAAGATGTCATGCAGCTACCGAGGGTTTGGGATTTATGTTCTTCACTCCACAGCCCCCAGCAGAGGCTCAGACTCTTCCTTGTGCCCCACAATGTTTTGACACTCAGAAATTTGGCTAAAAAGCTCTTTCCCAGGGAGAGGGGTGATGATTTGGCTTGGAATGGACCTTAAAACCCAACACCTTCCACTAGACCAGGATCTGGAAACTGGGGGCAAAATTATCCCAAATGACCTTTTCTCCTCATCAACTATGGGAAGACAAAAAAAAAAAAAAGAAAAAACGAAACTAAACAAAAAATAAAACCAACAAAAACTCCCTGCTGTGGTGTCTAGGGCCATTAAAAAATAAATCATGTCATTCCATCCCCACCAGCTTCAGGGGGAAAAACATTTTAAGAAGCCAAATCACGGCCCAGTCTGTGTGTGCATCAGATGCATTCATTCCCTGATAGCCTCCCGAGCCCCAATGTCAAGTGTTTATTTTAAAACAAGCCCCGTTGCGTGGAGGAAAATCCATCACATCCATTAGAAGCTCTTACTGAGGAGAAAATGACATCTCAGTCTGGGCTCTGGGTACCAGCAGAGCCAAAAGCACCATTTAAGAAGGTGAATTTAACAGCTGTCAGAGCACGCAGCACATGGAATGGCTTCCCCCCAGCCCCGAGGAATGTGTGGTTTCACATCAGTTACTGCAATTTGGGGAATCTCTAACCCTGCTCCAGGTTGTCACTTCAGCAGAAGAAGTGACATTTTTTTTCAAGCATGGGCACTGAAATCCAAATCCAGCTTTTCTGAGGGTTTGTCAGGGAGCCTGTGGTGCTGCTCTGCTGTGCCATGAGGTGCACGGGCACCCAAATCCAAATCCAGCTTTTCTGAGGGTTTGTCAGGGAGCCTGTGGTGCTGCTCTGCTGTGCCATGAGGTGCTCAGGAGCTGGATTTTCCCAAGGATCCGTGCCATGTGCTTTCCTTGCTGCTGCAGAGGGTCAGGGCTGCTTCCCCCAGGCTCCAGTGCTGTGGATTTAAGGATTTGTCACAGGAGATCCAAGCCTTCAACCCCTCCCTGCAACTCTAAATAAACACCAGTGCTCAGAAAGCACCTTTGGAACCTCTTCCATGAATTCTGGGAAGCCTCTCTCCTGAGGCTCCTGTGGGTGTCTGGCCTTGGAGAGGTAGATTTGGAGCCTGGAATTAGGGTACAACATTTGTTTTTAGGCAGAAAAGGGAGTATCTGTTCAAATGGTCAGGAGAGAGCCCTGCTGTGGGGTTCAGATGGGTGCATGAAGTTCCTGAGGAGAACCAAAATCCTCCAAAGAGTTTGGGAGCTGTGAACTCTCTGTGCAACAGATTTTACACAGCAAACACACCTGACTCCATGGAGAGGGAGGCAGACAATTCCAGCAGCTGCTGGGAAAGCTTTTTGTGTGCTTGGGGTTTGTCTGGCATGAGCTGGGCACTCAGGAAACCCAGACCCCAAAGTGCAGCTGTGTCCTCGTGGGCAGCACATGGATGCATCTAAATTTTCTTTTCCATACACAGGAGTCTTTTCCAATGGCATTTATCAGCCCTAATTCCCAAGGGGATTGAAATTGTCCTTTCCAATCCCACCTGGGAGAGATTAAGGGATGTCACCAAGGGCAAGGACAGGGTGGTTTGTGCAGTAGAGGATGAAAGCAAGAAATCCCTAAAAGCAGGAGGATCAGATGAATCCCAACAATGGGATTTCTCCTCCGTGGCAGCACACACGCCCACGTGGAGCCTGGCTAAATATTGATCCTGGATTTCTTGGTCTCTGTGCACATGAAAGGCTACCAAAAAAAAAAAAAAAAAAAACCAAAAAAAACCCCACAAACCAGTACAAACTCTTCCAGCAAACCACAAAGCAAAATATTCACTGGAAAGAAGCCAAGCGCTGAGGTGAGGATGTAAAACTCACTGATCTGGGTTTTATTTTTTAAATAATTTTTTACTCAATCCCAGCTCAGTTTAGCACCTCTGACCCCTCCATTTCTAAAAGGGGTGGGGGGGAAGAAAGGTTTTTGCATTTTCAGCCAAAGTCCACATGAAAAAATAATAACTATTAAAAAAACCCCAAACAAATCCAACCCCCAACCCCAGCCCTTGGGATGTCTGCTCTCCCCAAGGCCACCCCATTTCCACACAAAACCGAGGAGTGCTGACAGCAGGGAGGGATGGGGAAAGGGGGGGAGCCCTGAGGATTTTTCCCAGGGATCCTTGGAAACTTGGAAGTGCTGGGACCACCCAGGCACCGTTTCTGGGCTGGCAGATGCAGCCCCCCACCCTGTGCAGGGTGACAGCAAAGAGAGGTCAGTGTCACCTCAGCACAGAGATCTTGGCTGGGGGAGCTGCATCCCACACAAACCTGGGAGAGCAGGGAGGAGCCACGCTCAGGACAAGGATAAATCCTCTGTTTCCTGCCCTTGGAAAGTGCAGTGACAAAGGGACCTGGATCAGGCTCAGGCAGAAAGATGAAAACTGAGATCAGCAGCGATGTGAAAGTAACTCATCAGCCCTGGGGGGATTTAAAACCCGCTTGGATGTGGTGCTTGGGGACAGGAATTATTGGTGGCCTTGGCAGTGCTGGGGGAATGGGTGGACTCTGCTCTTCCAGGGCTTCTCCAGCCTTCAGGATTCTGTGATGTTTCCAGCAGCAGATGGATGGCTGGGAAATGATGGGAAGCAAAAGGAGAGGTCAGTCCCAGCAGGACACAGCCCCTTCTTTGTGACTCAGACACGGCCTCTTTGCTTTACATTAAAAATCACACATTTATGTCTCATCTTTAAACCTTCCTCCCACTTGCAGCACCAAAGCTGGGCAAAAGCTGCTCACCTAAACCACAAAAGGAAGCAAACACCTCAGACTGAGGAACTGTGGCTGGAATCCCTGCAAGTGTCCAGGGCCAAGCTGGACTTTGGGGCTTGGAGGAGCCTGGGATGATGGAAGATGTTCCCTGCCCATGGTAGGGGATGGGATGGGGTGATCTTCAACCACCCTGCCAACCCTTCCATTCCATGATTCCATGATTCCAGCATCCTGCCTGTGTTTTAAGGGAATAATTCCAAGGTTTTCAGCTGCACCCTGATGCTCTTTGTGGTCTCGGTGCCATTCCCCATGCCTTTGTAGTCCCAGGATTTGTCTCAAACACCTCAGACTGAGGCCCTGGCAGAGAAACTGTGGCTGGAATCCCTGCAAGTGTCCCAGGCCAAGTTGGACTTTGGGGCTTGGAGAGCCTGGGATGATGGAAGATGTTCCCTGCCCATGGCAGGGGGTGGGATGGGGTGATCTTCAATCACCCTTCCATTCCATGATTCCATTGTTGCCAGCATCCTGCCCGTGTTTAAGGGAATAATTCCAAGTTTTTCAGCTGCACCCTGATGCTCTTTGTGGTCCTGGTGCCATTCCCCTCACCTTTGGAGTCTCAGGATTTGTCTCAAACACCTCAGACTGAGGTCCTGGAAAAGAAATTGCGTCTGGAATCTCTGCAAGTGTCCAGGGCCAAGCTGGACTTTGGGGCTTGGAGGAGCCTGGGATGGGGTGGAAGATATTCCCTGCCCATGGAGGGGATGGGATGGGATGGGATGATCTTCAATCACCCTGCCAACCCTTCCATTCCATGATTCCATTGTTGCCAGCATCCTGCCCGTGTTTTAAGGGAATAATTCCAGGTTTTTCAGCTGCACCCTGATGCTCTTTGTGGTCCTGGTGCCATTCCCCATGCCTTTGTAGTCCCAGGATTTGTCTCAAACACCTCAGACTGAGGTCCTGGAAGAGAAACTGTGGCTGGAATCCCTCCAAGTGTCCAGTGCCAAGTTGGACTTTGGGGCTTGGAGAGCCTGGGATGATGGAAGATGTTCCCTGCCCACGACAGGGGGTGGGATGGGGTGATCTTCAACCACCCTGCCAACCCTTCCTTTCCCTGATTCCATGATTCCAGCATCCTGCCTGTGTTTTAAGGGAATAATTCCAAGGTTTTCAGCTGAACCCTGATACTCTTTGTGGTCCTGGTGCCATTCCCCATGCCTTTGTAGTCCCAGGATTTGTCTCAAACACCTCAGACTGAGGCCCTGGAAGAGAAACTGTGGCTGGAATCCCTCTAAGTGTCCAGGGCCAAGCTGCACTTTGGGGCTTGGAGAGCCTGGGATGATGGAAGATGTTCCCTGCCCATGGTAGTGGGTGGGATGGGGTGATCTTCAACCACCCTGCCAACCCTTCCATTCCATGATTCCATTATTCCAGCATCCTGCCTGTGTTTTAAGGGAATAATTCCAGGTTTTTCAGCTGCACCCTGATGCTCTTTGTGGTCTCGGTGCCATTCCCCATGCCTTTGTAGTCCCAGGATTTGTCTGGAGCTTGGTAAAGTGCACTCAGCCCTTTTATGATTTCCTGTCCTGTTTCGGGGCCCTGCACTGAAAGACTTTAGTTGCCTCCTAAATCTTTTTCCAGAACTTTCCTGTCATTTTAAATATGGGCCAGCATTTTGTTAGCTTCAAGACTTTGAAATAATATCAAAGTGAACCTCAAAGGAAAATAACGCAGTAAAGGGGAAGGTTGGGGCTTAATTCATATTTAAATAAAGACCCTTCACTTCAGCTTGGGTTACTGTGTAAAATGACTGGGAGCAAATGGAACTTTTAAAGGTCTTATTCCCACTCAGGGGTCTGTTTTAAAATGATCAGGGAGCCTACCAGGCCCAGGAATGAAATTGCCTTCCCAGGAAAAATTCCCTACCACTAGGAAGAAAAATCCTTGAAGTTCTCCAGAAGCAAGATGGGACATTTTTCCTCCCTCCCCTCCCGAGCTGTGACCCAGAGCAATGTTTGGGAATGGTGGGAAGGCAGACAGGATCCCTGTCAAAGCCTTTGGAGAAGGAGACAGGAGCTCAGGATTGACTTGCACGTCAAAACTTGGATTTTTCTCTCATTTTCTTTTCATTTTCTGGGCATAGTAACAGGAGACACTGCCCTTTTCCCCTTCCCAAAATGCTGGTTTTCAGGGGAGACAGGAGGAGCTGAGGGCTGATTTCCAGCAATCCCCAGCACCTGACAGGGATTTGCCCAGGTGTCAGAATTCCAAGTGTCAGGATGCCCAGCTCAGGTACCTCCACAAGGGCAGCTCTGCCGGGCTTTATCCGGGGATCTCCTCTGAAATTCCCCTCTAAGCTCCACATCCTGCTGCAGCACAGAGCGGCAGCACTGATGGATTTCGCCTTCCACGTCCCCTCTGCCTTTATTCCTTATTTCCTACTGCAGCCCCAGGAGCAGTGGGCGGCAGGGACGGCTTCTGCTAACGCCAGCAAACTCCAGATCTGCCAAAAACCCCGAACAAAGGCTGTGAGAAAAATATTTCTGCAGGAAGCATCGGCTGAAACATGATTCATTTCTCCGAGATAAGTCATACTTCCCCCGGCCAACACTTACAAAAGGCTTCTCCTCCCTCATCCCTGCTCTGGCCTGGGTGATGGATGCGGCCCCAGCGTGTGCTTCCAGTTGAGGGCTGTGGAATTGCTCCATCCAAAGGCAGTTTGAGGCTGGGGAGGTGGTGGTGGCTCATTCTGGGTTCCCCAAAGTCCCCAAAGATTGTCACCGGTGCCTTCTTCCTGCTCTGGAAGGGAACTGTCCCCATTCCCGAAGGGGACTGTCCCCATTGGCGGCCTCACGCCACCACTTCCAGCATCATTGTTTTCCAGCCGGGTGTGACATCCCTGCCCGCTCGCTGTGGCTTTGTCACCAGCTCCTGCAGACAATGGGCTCCGCGGGTCGTTTGCAGTTCATCACGTCTTTGGAGCTGTCCATGGCAAAAAAAAAAAAAAAAAAACCAAAAAAAAACCCAAAAAACCCCCATTCCTGCTTCCCACACGGCCGGGAGAGCCATAATGGAATTTCCTAACATCCCTCACGGCGGAAAGCCTCGTTAGAGAGGGGCCCTGCCTGGCCGTGGCTGGCTTTCCCAAATTAGTGATTGGGTGGGAGCTCAGCGGGAGCTGGGCCAGGGACCAGCTGGCATGGCCTGGGACAGCAGCTCATGGTGGGACAAGTCCACCCCAGCATCAGGCAGGGGCGAGGGACCCAAAATGCTGGGCAGGGACCTCCCTGGCCACAGAAGAAATCATGGAATGGTTTGGGTTGGAAGTTACCTTAGAGGCCACCAATGCCGTGGGCAGAGACACGTGTCTCCTTGCACTATCCCAGGTTGCTCCAAGCCCCATCCAGCCTGGCCTTGGACACTGCCAGGGGTCCAGGGGCAGGCACAGAGACATTCTTGGGACACCACAGCAGTGCCAAAGCTGGCAGGGTCCCCCCATGGGGCTGGACATGGGGTCAGGGTCAGCCACACCCAGGCCCACCCAGGCCACCCTTTAGATCCACCCAAGGTTGTCTCCTGATTCCTGGTGGCATCCCAAGCCCCTCATGTGGGATTCTGTCAGCTGGGTTTTATTTCTCCTTTTTCTTTGGGATTCTGTCAGTTGGTTTTTATTTCCAATTTTTCTTTTTTTGCCCTGGGGTGCAGGAAGTCAGAGGAGCTGTCTGAAGCATGAAAGTGTTCCCATGAGTTCCTGCCTGGGTCACTGTCCCTGCAGGCAGCCTCACCATCACCAACAGTGACATCCAGGCGTGCCACCAGCACCTCTGGGGACACTGGAGCAGCTGGTGCTCCATGGGCTCCTCCTGCCATGGCTTGGGGGAGCTTGTGCTTCATTTGCCACTTGCCACCACAGAACATCCTGGTCTGAGGAGACAGAGCTGCTTGGGTGACCTGGACCAGGTAAAAGCCAGCAGAGGAATTCATCTCCACCAAATCGTGAGCCCCAACCTTCTCACAAAAGGGCTGAGGTGAGGTTTGTCCCTCCTGGAGTCACACCACAGTAAAAAAGAAAAGGAAGCAGGAGTGGGAAGGAAGAGAGGTGCAGAGGAAGAGGATTAGGATGAAGCACAGACAGGAAGGAAGGCAAAGGCCTGCTCCTTCCAGAGCACCCATGCAGAGCTCAGGGTGGAGATGGATGGCTCCTAGAGGCCCTGAGATCCCATGGATCCATATGTCAGGTGAGCATTTCATCCCTGCTCAACTCTGCTGCTCTGAACCAGGACTTCAGCAGTGCCTTGCTAAGCCCATGTTTGTTAGCACTGCTCTAAAATAGAACTACATCAAAAATCAACATCTTTGTGGCAAACACTGCAGGAGCACCGTGCTGGTGAGAAGGGATTTGGGGCTGTTAGAACCTGCTCTTTACTGCCAGAAATTCACAGAATCCCAGCACAGTTTAGGTGGGAAGGGACATCAAAGCTCACTGAGTTCCACCCACCTTCCACAGTGACACCTTCCACCTTCCACTATCCCAGGTTGCTCCAAGCCCTATCCAGCCTGGCCTGGGACACTTCCAGGGATGGTGCAACCACAGCTTCCCTGGCCAGACTCCCCAACATTCCTTAAAATGTCCATCAGACCCTCAGGGCTCTCACTCCACACGCTCTACAAGGGTGTGGGATGAGCAGAGCATGAAGGCAGAGGCTCAGGGGTGAGGGGTGGTGCAGGACACAGCCCAGCCCTGCCAGGGGTGGGATGGGCACGTCCAGCCAGCTGTGGCACAGCTCTGTGACCTCACACTGTGACAGGTTTGAACAGCCAGACCCTTTCCCCTTCAGCACTGTTGGGCTTGGGGAGAGCCAAAGGTCAGGCTGGGAGCTGATTTCACTTCTAAACAAAACTCCTCCTCCTCCTCATAAATTTTTATTTAGCACCACCAAGATGACTCCTCCCCTACTCTACATTCTCTTTCATTCCCCAAAACCAGCTCCTTCTTGCCCTGAGTCCCCAAGATTTTGGGGAATTTTGGCCAGGATCCTGCCCCATGCCTCAACTTACCAGTGCTAGAGAAGTAAAGGTGGCAGAGAGGTGAAACCCCACAGTTGTTTCTTCCTGGTTTTAATGGCTCTGCCACTTGTGTTCCCACGGGACCAGAGCCCTGTTTGACATGCCAGGGGCTGGAAAGTGCAAAACCAAACCCCACTGTCTGGAGCACGTGTGCTTGCTTTGCTTTGCAGAGAAAACAAGGGAAAAGGAGCAGGAGATGCAGCTGGCTTCCAGACTGCCTGCACTCCTTCATGCCCAGAACAGAGCAACCCAAGCTGCCCAGGAGAAAGTGCACAGCATCACCTGTGCTTCTCCTGGTCCTGGACCCCTCTGTTTCTGTGGATTTCTCTGAGACCACCAAAAAGTTCAGCCCTGACATTTTTTTTTGCTGGTCCTGAAATCTCTCACAGAACTTTTCTAGCGGTGGTTCTCAGGGCTCTGCCCTCCTCTTTCCAGGGAAGTTTCAGAGCTCAGCTGGTGTGGGGAAAGAATTTGGTGATTTAGATAACCTCAGGACCGTTTGTTAAGACATTTGGCTGCTCAAATCCAGCCAGGGGTGATTTCTGAGCTGTGAAGTTCATGTTGGACAGGGCTTGGAGCACCCTGGGATGGTGGAAGGTGTCCCTGGCCATGGCATGGGTGGAATGAGATGAGATTTGAGGTCCCTTCCAAGCCACCTCCAAACCACTCTGTGATGTTCCTGCATCACCTTGGCCAGGGAACAAACTGCTGCTGTGTCTTTGCTCTCCCAGCCCTCCTGGGTTGCTGCCAAGGAAACTTTTCCCCCCTCACTGGGTCATCCCCAGCTCCCCCTCCCAGCCCAGCCTGCAGGACAGTGCCTGGGGGCTGGTGCCATCGTGTGGATACAGCTGCAACCAGGAGGAGGAGGAGGAGGAGGAGGAGGAGGAGAGGGCAGAACACCGGGAAAAGGACAAACCTGGCATTGTCCAAGTCTGGATCTAAACCAGAGATACCAGTGGGTTTAGGTGCTGCTTCCTCCAGCAGGTGAATAAATAAATAAATCAGCAGGAGGATGCACCACCTGCCCTGCTTGCACCTTAATCCCAGAGGGAGTTTTCCCTAAGGAAAGCAACAACGCTTGAGATTCAGATCCCTGCCAAAGGCCCAGAAGCTGAAACCACTGCACCTTCCTCTGCTTTCCTGCTGGAAACAGGGCTGGAGCACAAGCCCTGCCTGTGTCATCCCCTCCAGGATGTCCAGGAGTGTCTGGTGCAGCAGCACAAGCACACTGCTGGGCCTGGGGGAGGATCAGGCTGTGGATTTTGGCCCCTGGCAGAGGGTGTGTTCTGCACTCCGGGCTCGCATCCTGCCCTGGAAGTCACAGAGTCCCCAGCCTCCAGCTCTTGCAAAACTGAGGAGCAATCCCAGCCCAGGATAAAAATAAAGGGTCCACAGGGCCCTGCCACTCTGGGGTCAGCTGACACAGTGGATGTGCATCCAGGCTCCTTCTTGTCATTTTTCCACTGCTTTTTGCAGCCTGGAGCTGAAGCGGAGCCAAACGACAAGCAAGGGGGAGAACAGATCAGGGGCCTGGGGTTTCCTTTGTGGGGAGAACAGATCAGGGGCCTGGGGTTTCCTTTGGGGGGAGAACTGATCAGGGGCCTGGGGTTTGCTTTGTGGGGAGAACAGATCAGGAGCCTGGGGTTTCCTTTGTGGGGAGAACAGATCAGGAGCCTGGGGTTTCCTTTGAGGGGAGAACAGATCAGGGGCCTGGGGTTTCCTTTGTGGGGAGCACAGTTCAGGGGCCTGGGGTTTCCTTTGGGTGCTCAAAGTCCCAAACCAAGCCCTGCTGGCTGGGATGCTCCCATTACCCTGCAGAGTGGAGCACTGAACTGCAGTGAGCTCCTTCCCAAACCCCATGGGCTGGGATGGAGAGCAACCTGCCCCAACTCCTTGGGACACATGGATGTGGGGATGAGCTTGGAGCCACAGGGATTCCCTGAGGGCCCTGTCCAGGCCCTGCCCAGCCTCCCTTCCACCCCTGCACTCCAGGCACCTCCAGCCCTGTCATGTTTTTGGCTCTCCCTCCCAAATTCCCACTGCCAAGGTGTTTGCAGAGCACTTGGCAGAGCGATTTCCCCTCCGAGTCCTGCTGGCTCTGCCAGGATGGCTCTGCAAGGGGCACAAAGGATGCACCAGGGCTCAGCCAGCAGCCCTCAGTGGCTCTGTGCTGGCTGTCACAGGGCTGGAGCACCTGCAGGTGCAGGTGGGATCTCCTGTGGATCCATCAGAGCATCTCCAGCACATCAGGGCATTCCCAGAGAGCTGCTGCCCCATCCCAGCCAGGTTCAGCAGCACCTGCATCCAAAATCCGTGAAGGACCCAGCCCCACGGTGCTGTTTCAGATTAAATGGTTCCTTCCCATTGTTATTTGGGAAATGCAGGAATTTTTCCCATCTGTCTTTGACCTATAAAAAGAACATCCCTCAGAACCGTGAGGTTTTTGCCAGCGAGGATGTGTTTTCATTTCTGGCCTTTAAGCACATTTCATGGCTTGCCAAGACTTTTTAGGAGGCTAAAACTCAAGGCCTCAGCTCAGCAGAGTGCTTCCAGAGAGGATTTAGGTGTACACTTGTGTCTGAGCACACCTTACAGGCTGCTGGATGGAGAGGTTTGCCCAAATTGGTGCCAAAAATCACCTTCATTAACTCCTTGACTCTCTGATTCTGTCCTTGGCTTTATTCACCTGCAGGTGAAATTTGGTTTGCAGATGTGCAGCTCCTGGATTGTTTTTTATTTGGTGAGTGCTTCATGAGGATTCGGGAAGATGTGAAAAGCCTGGGGCAAGAAGAGGTGGGTGATGCTCTCTTGAAAGCAGGATTTTAAAATCACAACAACTGCAGAAATTTCATGGAGTGTTTAACCAACAGCAAAATCGGGAAGAAAAACTAAGAAAGCATATTTGAAGTGCCTCTAAGTGAAAGTTCTGATTTAAAAAGAAATTTTACAATATAAAACCACTGTTCAAGTGAAATATTTAACTTCAGGCTGACTGAAATACCTCTTTACAGAGAATGTCTCTCCTTTCTCTCCCTTTTTTGGTTTTCAGTTTTGGTTTGCCAGAACCATCATTTCATCATTTTTCCATCATTTCATTTTTCACCCCAAATGCTTATTTCAAGTTTTTGGAGCTTTGCTGCTAGGAAAGTCAAAGCTTGTGTATCTAAGTACACCCTGAGAGCTGGATAAATGAAGAGGGAACACAAAATTCCAACTCTCAAGTTTGCCTTTAAGACCTTGCCAGTCATCCAGGAGGAATCCAAGATACCACAGCTATCAAAAGACACGGGATCTGTGCTCTGCTTCCAGGAAAGACACATTTCATCATCACAAGGAAATACACCAGATGACAACCAGCCCCCTCCGAGCTTCCAGCATTCCTACCTGCACTGCTAAATCCCCAAATCCAGCCTTTCCTGCAGTGTGCCTTTCATCTCAGCAGCACTGCCCTCAAATGCAGATTCCAGAGGAAAGGCAGTGCTGGATTTCATGGGAATTAAACCCAAAGCTTTTAGCTCGGCAAGGCGAGGGTCAAACAAATTTATTTGGTGAACCTCCCCCGTCAGATCTGTCTCATTCCCTCTCTCCTGCCCCATCCCTGGAAGTGTTCAAGGCCAGGTTGGATGAGGCTTGGAGCAGCCTGGACCAGTGGAAGGTGTCCCTGAGTTGTAAGGTCCCTTCCATCCCAAACCATTTGGGATTCATGGAGCTCCCATCAGCAAAGCAACCAGAGCTCTTCCACCCACAGAACGAGGCGACCAACAGAGAGGGGAAAAATGCTCAAAATCTCTTTTTTTTTGCTCCTTAAAACGTTTGTTTAATCCTGAAAGCAATTAAAACCACAGAGGCTTTAATGGGGAGTTGAAAGCAGCACTGGGGTGGGGTCACCGGGGTTTTTTTGGGTTTTTTCCCTACTGTCAAATGGTGAAACCATCCCTGTTATTTAACATGTCAAAAAGCCTGCGAACCAAAGAAAACAAAGCCCGAACTTCCCGACCGCAGCGACACAATGATGGACACCAGGAAAAGGGCTGCGAGCACAAAACAAACAAACCTCCCCGAGAAGGGCTCCGCCGAAACGAAGGCGAAAAGAGGTTACCAGGAATTTGTGGGAAACGCCGCGAAGAGGGAAGGGATAAAAGAGACCAAGAATAAAAAAATAAAGAGGAGGAAAGGGCAGGGGGAGAAGGGGCTGGGACAGGGCCGTGCCAGTCAGGAGGGATTTGGCCGGATGATGGTTTTGCTGCGCTGAAATGTGGAAGATACTTTGATTAATTCTAGGAGCCCACCCCAAAGTCATCCTGCAACTCCCAGCGCGCTAATTACGGAGGGGAGGCGGGCAGTGACTCATGCTGGAAACCTCCCAATTTCCAAAGGGGGGGAAAAAAAGAGGAAAAAGAGGAAAAAGAGGAATCTCAGTTCTCAGGCAAACATGAAGGTCTCTGGACCCTCGGAAGGGTTGGGGACAGCATTGGCCTTGGATGGGGTGGTCCCCAGGAGGGCTGGCTGGAGATGTCCCCAAGGAGGATGGGGAGGATGGGGGTGACAGCTGTGGGTGCCTCTCCAGGGCTCCTTGTGCCACCCCTGGAGGCAGGATCTGCCATCCCAGCAGAGATGCCCAGTGGGAATGCACCCAAAAAGCTGCTGCCAGCAGCAAAAACCCACTGCCACCCAAAACCCACAGCATCCACCCACGGGAGGAGGTTTTCCCCATCACCCCAGGGCACCAGCAGGGAGCTGGAGCAACCTTCAGCACGGAGGAGCCACGTGGGATGTGGAAATTGGTGGAAGATTGGGGCAGGATCCCTCTGTGTCCCTCCAGCACCACCTGAACCAGCTGAAGGTCTGGGATGGAGCCCCTCAGACCAAGGTCTGGTGGATCATGGAGGGGAAAACAGAGCCAGGAGGAGGCACAAGCACAGAGGGGTTTGCTCAGGAGGAGGAGACACAAGCATGGAGGGGTTTGCTCAGCCAGGATCAGCTCCAGGAGAACCTCTTGGGATGATAGCAGAGAGACTGAGGGGGGTCCCTCCTTGCCTGGTGTTCATTATCCCATCTCAGCTCTGCTCTCATCCTCTCGTTTTCAGCTCTCTGGGCAGCTGGCAGCAGCAGGAACTGAGGCCAGAGCATCAGATGAACAACATCTTCCTTCTCCAGGCTCGTGGCCCCACGCTGGAGTTGGCTCAGCACAGGAACCAAACCAGCTCTGAGGATGTCACGGGCTGGGGACAGAGCTGGGGACAGCAGGGTTCATGCCCTGGAGCCAATTGTAGCTGCATTTTTCTAGTTTCTCTCTTTAGGGAGAGAAAAGAATTAGGTTTTTTAATTTTTTAAAAATTTATTTCTATTTTTAAAATTTATTTCTATTTTTTTTTAAAGAAGGAAGGTGCAGGGTGTGACCCCCATCTGCACCACCCTGGCTCAGCCTGGGATGCTCACATCTCCCTAGCCCTGAGCAGGAACCCCTCCGTGCCCTTCAGATGGCATCAGTGATGGACAAAAAGCCACTTCCCTGCACACCAGGCTCCTCTCAGCCTCCCTGGCTCCATAACCACTAGGGGGGAGTGGAAGGTAAGGAGTTGAGGAGATGGTTGTGTCCTCCTGGGTTGGGAGGTTCCCGGGCTCTGGGTGCCCCCCACACCCAAAATCCACAGCATCCACCCACAGGAGGAGGTTTTCCCCATCACCCCAGGGCACCAGCAGGGAGCTGGAGCAACCTTCAGCACGGAGGAGCCACGTGGGATGTGGAAATTGCAGTCCAGATCCTTCAGGCAGAGGAAAGCACCACAGGCTCAGAGAGGATGGGCCTTTCCCATCCTCCATCAGGAGCTGGGAGAGGCCATCTCCAGCATTCCCAGTCCCTCAGCTCACCTTTCCCAGTGATGTCCAATGGCACAGGCACCTCAGAGCTCACTGGGCTCAGTCCTGGCTCCCTTGGGGTCTCCATGGTCCCCATCAGAGGGGACACAAAGCCACAGGGTCACCCAAGGGCTCCTCTGGCCATGGGATTCACCCAGCCAGGTTTTGCCCAGTGTGCTCCCTCAGGCAGAGCTGGGCTCCTTGTCCTGTTGGCATCACAGAGATAAATCAATAAAAACTTCAGATGAACCCTCAATAAAAGGCTTGTGCTGATCAGAGCAAATTTCCATCTCCATTTTCCACGGAGAAAAGGCTGAAGTTTTTTTTTTCCCCCTTCAATCTGGAAACCTTTGAGGTGCTTTTTATTTCTACTCTCCAAATAATTCAGTGTGTGCCTCAGTGTGTCCAAGCCAGCCCAAGCACGAGTCACCAGGAAATGCTGGGGATGGTGGAGATGTACATTATATACAGGGAATTTAGTGCCAGGCATCCTGGGACACCAAGGATTTTTCTGCTTTTGCCATGGGGAAAACCTACACTTCACATTTTACATTTTACATTTTTCATTTTACATTTTACATTTTTCATTTTACTGCCCTGACTTCCCAGCCCACAGCGAGGCCATTATTAAAGAGCTACAATATTAAGATATAAACCAAATTTAACAGTTCCCCTTGCAGAAATGTGGTGGGCAGGCAGAGCTATCCCATTCATTTGATATTTTTGTGGAAATGGGAAAACTGGGGGTTTCTCCCAGGAATATATTTTTTTTTTGTCCACTAGGGAACAGGTCAATATTTTGCTTGTGTCCACCCCTCCCAACCCTTCCCATGCAGCAGGGAAAGGGAAAAAAACCCCTCCAAACCTCTGAGCACCATAAAGATTTTATTATAAACAAACCCCTGGGAGCTTTTTGGGAGCTGTGGTGATTAACATTCCTTAATGAGGATGGAGGGGGTGCTCAGGGCAGGGGGAGGGCAGCCCCAGCACCCTCCTGAGGGTCCCACCTTCCCTTCCCTTCCCACCTAATTCCCCCCGTTGCCATCTGGCAGATTTACTGGTCCCACTAACGTGGCTCCCACTGATATAATGAGGAATTGCAGCCTGGGCTGTGTTTCCTCATGAATTTCACTTCCCTGCCAGAAAAGTTCAGGGCTGGGTCAGATTTTATATATATATTTATGCATATAAAATATATTTATGCATATATAAATATATATATATATTTCTTCTTTCCAGGTGATTTCCACCTTTCCCCATCCAAAGACTCATTCACCCTCATCTCTCCCACCCACCAGGGTTTGTTCTGTTGGTTGAGTTTGGGCTAAAGAAAACATTCCAAGGGCCAAACCCCACATCCATCCCCTCCAGGGGTGGGATGCTGCCTGGTGCTGCTCTCTGTGGCAGCCCTGAGCCTGTCCTCACCCCACTCCCAGCCAGGAAATCCTGGTTTAATCAAGCTCAGCTTTGGCATGGAAAGGGGAGATGGGTGGCTGGGACTTCAAACAGCCCCATCCCTCCTCCCACACCTCCACAGGGTCATGATCAGAGAGGGACATGCCCCAGCATCCCAAATCCCTGCTGAGCTCCTCCAGCCTCACTGCACCCACCCAAATCCTCCTTTCCTGGCCGTGGCCAAGCTGCCCTGTGCCATGGACATCTTTTATGGAAAGTCCTTTCCTTAGGATTTTTTCCTCCTGAGAAGCTGAGAGACCTCAGGAACAAAATGTAAACATTGATTATCTGATGCTGTGGAATGCAACAGGTGGATCTGGGATTGGTCCATGTTGGTTGTTTCTAATTAATGGCCAATCACAGTCAGCTGTGTGACTCTCTGTCCAAGCCTTTGTCCTGCTGGGTGCTTGGGCAGAGCCAATTTGAGGCTTTCCAAACTTTCAGCTGGATTTTCTTCTTTTCCAGACAACTTGGATTTCGCTTGGAACCTGTCTGGCAGCCTTTGGCTTCCTGCCTGCATGGAGCCAGAGCCTGTGGAGATTAATGACATGGAAAATGAGGAATGCTGGCCGTAAAACCCTGAAATTGTGGGAAAAAGGCAGCTCAGAGAGGCAGCCTCTGGTGAGAAGGTGTGTGGCTGCCTCGGGGGTGGGGTTTGGGAAGGCCAAGGCTCTGGCAGGATTATTTTCCCCATGCCTGGAAATGTCCCAGGCCAGGTTGAGGCTTGGAGCAGCCTGGGATAGTGGAAGGTGTCCCTGCCCCTGGCAGGGTTGGAATGAGATGAGTTTTAAGGTCCTTTCCAATCCAAACCATTCTGGGATTCTGAGATCTTAAGGAAAAGTCATCTCACAGAGGGGCTGGAGTGCCTTGAGTTCAACAAATCCCTCCCTTCCCTTCCTGATGGAAAGGTGAAAATCCCCTGAGTGAGGGGTGCCTCCCTCCAGCAGGCAGGGATGGTTCATTCCCAGCAGAGGAGAGGAAACCCAAAATTTATTATTTATTAATCATACCCAAAATGTATTATTTATTAATTATACCCAAAATGTATTATTTATTAATTATACCCAAATTTTCCATGGGCTCTGTTCCCAGGAGCTGCATGGGACCCACCTGGGTGTGCATGGGCTTCTCCTCCTCCTGGATCCTACCTGCATTCCATGCACAATGGGAATTCTCAGCTGTGCAATGGGGGGACCCATGGGAAGGATCCAGGAAACCCCAAACCAGTGGGGATGGGCCATTCCTCAGCAATCTGTGCCTGGAATTGGCATCCCAAAGCCTCCAGGGCAGCAGAGACAATGCCAGCACCCCCTGAACCCCTGCCAGAGCTCTGCTCAACAAGAGCAGAGAGCCCTGCAAGAGCGGCTAACCAGGAGCTTTTATTAATTACAAAATTCACCTAGAAACAATTTAGTCCTTACAAAATTCACCTGGAAACATTTTAATCCTTACAAAATCCACCTGGAATCACGTTTGAGGCTTTGTTGTCCTCAGAGAAGAGGCTTGGTGAGCTCTGGCTGGAGCAGGGCTGTGATGGTGTTCACAGGGGATGTTGGATGAGGGAAGAGATGAGGATTTGACTCTCATGTTTCAGAAGGCTTGATTTATTATTTTATGATATATATTACATTAAAACTATACTAAAACAATAGAAGAAAAAGTTGTCATCAGAAGGCTGGCTAAGAAAATAGACAAAAAAGAATGATAACAGAGGTTTGTGGCTCGGACAGGGAGTCACACAGCTGGGCTGTGACTGGCAATTAATTAGAAACAACCAACATGAGGCCAATCACAGCTCCACCTGTTGCATTCCACAGCAGCAGATAATCAATGTTTACATTTTGTTCCTGAGGCCTCTCAGCTTCTCAGGAGGAAAAATCCTAAGGAAAGGATTTTTCCTGAAAGATGTCTGTGACAGATGGGAGCATATTCCCCATCCTCAGCAGGAGCTGGCTTTGCCAGCTTATGCTGCTGGAAAAAGGCAGAATGTGCCTTCCCACAGCTTGGGGAGCTGGTTTTTTTACCACCATTTTTAAAATTTATTCTCTTGAGCCCAGGTTTTCCAGGCACCTCTAGAGGTTCAGCCCTTCCAGCCTTGGCCCATGCTGTTTTTCCCAGCATTTTCTCTATCCCAGGGCAGCTCTGCAGGTCACACCAACACATCACACCCAGGCAGGGACAGCAAATGAACCCTCAGGATCCTGAGTGAGCTTCAGAGAATTCTGTAAGAGATCAACCCAGCCCTAGGAGAAAGTTCCTGCTCCAGAAATGATGATGATCCAAATCCCATTATAAATCCAGGATGTTTTGCTGGCACAGAATGAGCTCCTGCCCCTGGGGTGCTCAGGTTGTACATTTAATATTGGAGCCTTTTCCTCCCCCTGCAGTGCTCCCACTGCCACGGGCAGGCATCTAAAGCACAAAGCCTTGAAAAAATATTAGTAAAACAAGTGAAATTAATAAAATTAAACTCAGTGGGGGCCCTGGGCAGGGTGTGCCAGCACCCATCCCTCACACCCAGCCACGGGCACACCAGAGGAGCCACGAGAGAAGCACCTCAAAATCTGCTGGATCACATCCACTGCAGCACAATTCCTTTGAACTGAGCACATTTCCTTTGGGATCTGCAGGTCTCTGGCTGTAAAAACTCCCGTGGGCTGGAGCAGAGGGTGCCACAGCACTGAGCTCAGCCCTCCCCTCAGGTTTCTGTCCCTGTGCCACGGTGAGCTCGGAGCATTGCAGGTGAGATGATCACCCAGGTGAGCTCAGAGCATTGCAGGTGAGATGATCACCCAGGTGAGCTCAGAGCATTGCAGCTGAGCTCAGGGCATTGCAGGTGAGATGATGCCTGGCACAGGGGCTGGGATGGTGTCTGAAACAGCCCCCACCCCTCGAAGCAAGGGCTGTGCCTCAGCTGGGTGAGCCAGCAGTGGGATTTCACTCCCAGAAATCAGGAATGAGCTCCTGGGAGCTGCAGGTTGGAACTCCAGGATTGTGGTCCCAGAGCAATCACCACACCCACACTCTGCACACAAATACAGGATCCAGGGACACCTCAGAGCCCTGCCAGGGCCTGAAGGGGCTCCAGCAGAGCTGGAGAGGGACTGGGGACAAGGGATGGAGGGACAGGACACAGGGAATGGCTCCCACTGCCAGAGGGCAGGGATGGATGGGAGATTGGGAATTAGGAATTGTTCCCTGGCAGGGTGGGCAGGCCCTGGCACAGGGTGCCCTCCCTGGATCCCTGGCAGTGCCCAAGGCCAGGCTGGGCTTGGAGAAGCCTGGGACAGTGGAAGGTGTCCCTGGAATGGCAGGGGAGGGATGAGAAGGGACCTCCTGGATCCCTCCAACCCAAGCCACTCCAAAATTCCATGAACCAGGCAGAAGCAGCAGAGGATGTTTCACTGCTGAGGGAATTGGGAGCATCCCAAGTTTTCACTCTGAGGTCTCCCCACCAACCTGCTGCTGCTCCAGGCAGTCCCTGCAAGGAGCCCAGAACTGAAGCGTGGCCTCATCCCCTGTGAGCACAGGACAATTCCAGGTGACACACACGGAGCAGACGGATTTTGGATGGTTCAGGGCGCTCCAGAGACAAGCAGGAAGCCAATCAGAGGGAACACACACATGAAAAAGGCTGGGAAAGGTATAAAGCTGGAGCTGCTTCACCTGGAAACTCAATTGGGTTTTTTGCAGCACTTGTCAACGTGCAGCTGGGAGCCACAAGGAAACTGGGAAGCTCCAGGAGCTATCCCATGAACACCCCAACGTAGACATGAGTACATTTTGCCCAAAAATCCTCTCTGGCACCAAGACCCCCTTCCATGACACATCAAGAACCCAGCAGATGAAACCATCCCATCCCAGCAAAGGAAGGAAAGAAGATCAGCAGCAGAAACCCGGGTGGTACTATAATTAACTTTTTTCTTTTATTTACACCACAAGAATAACAAGTTGTCATAATGTGGTACAAAATACTGGACTCCTAATAAAGTTGAAATTGAAGTCGGTACTGTCAGAGAAAGACACCATTGGCCAGTAAAAAAAAAAAAAAGAAAAAAAGAAAAAAAACCAAACAAAAAAAACCCCAAACAAAATAAAGAGAAAAATAAAAATAAAATAAAAACAAAGAAAGAAAAAAACGAGAATGAGAAAAATATTCCAACTCCACCGATTTAAAAGAAAGGACCGTCGGAAAGTCGAGCACAAAGAATGCTACCATCACTGAAAGGAGGGTCCAATACAGGAAGAGTGAAATTGTGTCTAAATTACAGCGTAAACCGGTAGCTGCTACCAATGGTGACGTCATACTGAGCATGTATAGGTATAAAGTAGAATATAATATAGTTACAACTTTTTGATACTACATATCTGTAATAAGCTCTCGGGTGAATAATGTTTCAACCCCTTCCCCCCCCTCCCTGCCCCCACTTTTATATATATATTATATATATAAGTTTGTCATCCTCATAAATTGGAAAATAGCGCCTCCACTATGGAGCACAGAAAAAGTGTTAATTTATTTTCTTTCAATAGGATACTTTTTTTTTTCTTTTTCATCATCAATATCAAAGACAAAGTGAAGATGAGCTGAGAACGAGCCCAACTTCATGACAATGAAGAAACACGTTTTGCCTTTTGCTGTAAAGTCTCGTTTTTAAACCACAGTGTTGCACAGTACACGACTGCTTAAAGTGAAACCGAGCAAAAATACATCATGTAAAAGTAATTTCTTAAAAAAGTTAACGCAGCTGTGCTGAAGAGTTAACTCTTTAAAGTCCTCCTCATCCATCCGTCCGTCCGTCCGGCTCCTCGGAATGAACGACTCCGTGTGTGTTGACACAAGGGTTGCATCCAACCTCCCCACCCAGCCGAGAAATCAAAGCAAAAACACCAACCCAAAGGAAAATAATAATAACAATAATAATAATAATGACACAGGCAGTTTACTTGGTGTGTTCGGCGTAGTTTCCCTAAAAACACTGTTTCCACATAAATACAATAAACTCTATTATTGGTAAGTCACAAGTGCTAGATAAACGTCTTAGTTTTTTTTTCTTTTCTTCTTAAAATGAGAAATGTTTTAAGTAGTCCTTTTTCTTTTTTCTTATTTATTTACTCTTTTTAACAATAAAAAGCACAATTTCTTCTTATTAAGTTCAGTAAGACTCCAAAAGAAAAAAAAAAAAGAATTCCCACTCTCCTTCCTTGGTGTGTAGCTGTGTGGGTGAGTGAGTGTGTGTGACAACAACATCCCAACCTTTATTCTCCACAAATGCCACGAGAGCAAAAAAAAAAAACCAAAACAAAAAACCAATATAAAACCAAAACAAAACAAAAACCAACCCAAAGAAACCCCAAACCACCTCTTTTTTTTTTGTTGTTTTTGTTTTCTTTTTCTCGTTATCGTTTTCAAAGCTGCCAAGTTTGGCGTGCAAAATCTGTATACAATATAAAGACATGCCAACCTTACAGACCATGCAACCTCAAGGTGTAGGAAACTTAAAAAAATATATTCATATATATTTATATATATATTTATATATATCAATGCCCGTAAAAGAACATGGGCCCAAAAAAGTTTACAAAAGGAAGAATGGAATGAGTACATGACCGTGACTAATAAAAAAAAAAGGAATGTTTTGTATCGAAAGTAAAAAAAAAAAAAAAAACCAAAAAAACCAAACAAACAAACAAACAAAAAAACCAACCAAAAAAACCCCCAATGGTTACTTGTGTACTGCAAACTGGGCCTCACTTCACTGTAAAGAGGATTGAAAGATGTTCCTTTTCTTCCCAAGCAGGTACAAAGGATGCCCTGGGCAGCACGTGCCGGGATGTGGGAGCACCCCGGGCTCCCACCCCGCTGGCACGGCCGCCCCGTGGCAAAGTCATCTGAAATGAAGAAGCTTAATGGCTCAAAAAGGTGAAAAATCCCCCTGGAGAGCCTCAAAACGAGGGCTCCCTCCCTCCTCTCCGTGCCTGCACTGGCCCCGGAAAGCATCCCCGGGGAAGAGCATCCCCAGGGAAGGTCACAGCCCAGGGAAGAGCGTTCCCAGGGAAAAGGGGGATGCTGCAAACAAATCCACAGTGCCGGGAGTTTGGAGGAGACGAGCTCTGTCCTCTCGGGAAAAATCTTCCCGTCCCGGCAAAAAGCTGAGGGAAAGGATGGAAAGGAAGGAAGGGAGGAAGGAAGGATGGAAGGAAGGTGGCATCCCAACAAGCTCCTCCGGATTTTCCAAAGGAACCGGCTCAGCACAGTCAGCCGGCGGCTCCCAGGAGAGCAAAAAGGAAGGAAAAAGCTTTGCCACGACCGGGAGCAGAAATGTCAAAAACCTTCCGGGGAAGAGCTGACGAGACAAAGGGAGGTGTAAACACGGGCACTGCCCATGGCACAGGGAGCAAACCCCACGTCAGTCACCAGATCTGGCAGTGGGAAGGATTTGAGATCACAGCAGCAGCGTGGTCAGATGGAAGAAAACCCCAAACCACAACATCCCCAGGAACGCGGTGCTCTCACACGGGGGGAGTTTTAGGATATGTCGAGGACAGGCCTTGCCACTGGGGCTTTTTGGGGTTTTAGGACGTACTTGGGTTTGCACAACTCAAATACTGTAGTGTCTTGGTTCTGAAACTGCACTAGAAATCGAGGAAGGAAACAAAAGCCTCCAGCGTGGGGGTCATGCTCCCGATTCCTCCCTCCAGCGAGTCCTGAACGGAACGAAAACGGCTGCTTCGAGAACTGGAAAGAAGAGAAGTTCCTGGAAGCAACCCCAGCAGTCACCACGGGAACAAAGGATAAAAGAAGGAAGGGTGGTTAGGGAGAAGCTGTGCTGGGAAGAGGGATGTGCTGTCCTACACTGCTGGAGGGAGGCGCGTGGGGAGCGCCGTCTCCGCCAGGACGCTCCACGGCAGGGCTCGCGGCCTCTCCCACCCGGCATTCCCGGGAGGATTCCCTCCTCGGGGTGGGGGGCAAACAACAACAACAACAAAAAAGCCTCCAAAACCCCTCCCAGCATCAGGAAGAAGAGAGGAGAAAAAGAGGGAGAGAGGAGGTGGGGAGTTTGCGGGCATGTCCGGCGGAGAGAAAAGGCCGGCGGTCCCGGAGTATCCAAGGAGCCTTCCCGAGGGCAGGCAGCGCCAGGAGCCGCGGGCAGGACAAAGGCATCGCCCACTGAACGCTACCAGGCAAGAAAATTCCTTATTTTCTTTACAGAGCTACTACAAGAGAGCTGAGGAAATATACAGTTGGCGGAATCGGTACAACAAAGGAGCCCATCACGGTCCCTCATCCTCCTCCTCCTCCTCCTCGGTAAAACGCGCCCTTTCCCAGAAAAAAACAAACTCTGTTGGTCTGCCCACAGTTCCTTACACCTGCAGAAAGCTGCTCACTGTACAAAAGAGTTGAGGAAAAGGAGAGAAAACAATACAGAAAATTTTAAAAAAGAAAAAAAAAATTTAAAAAAAGAAAGAAAAAAAAAAGGAAAATCCATGTATTATAAGCAAGAAAAGAGGGAGGAAGAAAGGTTTAGATGCTATTGCCGTTCAGAAAGGAAACCTGCCAAATGGAAAAGAAATGTCAGAGTCACACAAACAAGGCTTCCGGAGGGTTTCAGGAAATATCCATATAAAAATTAACAGCAAATTCAGCGTCTTTGCTATAAAAAACTCTTTTTTTTCTCGTGTTTGTTAGAAAAGGATCACAACTAAAAACCTTAAATTAAAATACAAATGTTTAGGGTAGTTGCCCAGTGGCTAAAGTGTTGGCTTTCTGAAAAACTTCCCAACCTGTTGCCTGACAAGTCCTCGAGTTTCAACCTAGATCCTTCTCTAAAAGCACCTTTGACGTTCCAATTCCAAAATCTGTCCCTAGGGAGCTTCCAATGGCTACTGTTAGAGTATGCATTTATTACATATATTTTTTTTCTTTTTTCTATAAATGCATCATAAATATTTTTCTCAATAATTCATAGGAATCCGGTTTCTAAGCTTGGAATACATTTGGAATATACATTATACACAATATATATATTTATACCTAACAATTTAAGCAATATCTCATGCTAGTTGCTTTTAATAAAAAGCATTCCAGTCTTAAAACCTGCATTTGTGTCTAATACATGCTTCAACAACCAAATTGGTAAGTTCAATTACTAGATAATGTAGAAGAGAGAGAAAACATTTGAAAATTGGTTGTTAAAAATGGTTGAATTTCAAAGACCCAACAGTATTTGCCACTTTTTTGGCAACTACCTTAATTTTTTTTTTCTTTTTTCCTTTTCTCTGAAACAGCAATGAAAGAAAACAAAACAAATCCAAACTTGTCGACAGTTTTTGGAGACGCTCTGTTCAGCTGATGCCTGCTTCCCACCATCATGCCAGCACAAGCCAAAAAGTCTTCCTTCCTGATGGCAGTCCTTGGCTTTCCCAACCAGAGGAAAAATATTCAGGAACTGCTGTGTTTTTTTTTTTTTTCTTTTTTTTTTTGGTTTTTTTTTTTCCACGTGTGTTTTGTTTTTTTTAATTAATTTTTACTTAAGGCATTGTTCCTCAAACTTCAGAAAATCCAGCTGCACCAAATCCATCAATTAAAAAAAAAGGCACAAACTCATCTTCAGATGGCTTTGGAGACAATAAAGCCGACTCCATCTGGGCTACCGTTCCCCCCCTTCTGCTTCCCTTTCCTTTAGGTGTCAGGTGAGTCCTCGTTCCCTGTCCCTCCCCGTTAAAAATCCACCATCATCTCCCAATGTTCCAGTTCCGACAAGAGCTGTCGTGACTCACAGGCAGGCAAGAGCCATTTCCAAATATCCAAGAAATGAAAGTTACACGATGGGTTGAGTGGTTCAAGCGGAGATTGCTCAGTTGTGGGTAATCAACTTTGTAAGCACCAGTTTTACGTTAAGGTTTGTTTGATTTGTGTTGTTGAATCTTTGATTTCTTTATTATTCTCGCGTTTCGTTTTTTTGTTTTTTGTTTTGTTTGGCAACTCTGCCAAAGACTTCCCGGGCATCGTTCCTCTTTCTGCTCGCGGTGAGGACCAGAGGAACGCCAGTGCCCAACGTGTCAGTCCTTTGCTGCTCTTCACCAGCGGTTTTTTCAGCAAAAAGAGACTCAAAGATGCGGAGAGATTTGTTTTTTTGTGTCGCTTGCTTTGCTTTACACCTGGCTGTCCTTCCGTGTTCGGGAAATAACCGCGACAGGACGCAGGAGTAACAAGAGAAAGCTTCTTGGCAGAGCTTCAAGACGAAGACGAACAGACAGGAGAACTCCAGCTCGAAGGTGGCTGCTACAGGGGAGGCTCCTCTTCCATGGGTTCGTCCTCAGGTCTGAGGGATTGCACAGCCAGGCAGGGTGGGACAGGGAGGGGAGAGAGAAAAGAGGGTTTGGCATGACATAGCTGGACAATTCATGGTGGCAAGTCTCACTCCTTATGTTCCCTTCACCTTCCCACCCAACCAGCAGGGATCACCAGAATTAAACTTGCCACCAAGAAGGGGTTTTAGATCATCTAATTTGGACAACATTAAGATTTTCCCCAGCAAAATAAATTCCTTTGCCACGCTCGGAGCAGAAGGCTCAGGCGCAGGGTGCACGCACAGAGCTCATGGCTCTGCTGCTCTCCTGCAGCTTGGAAGGTTTTCTGGGAACCCATGGTGGACATGGGATGTGGGGAACACATCAGCAGTGGCTGAAAGGAGAGGAATAACCTGCAAGGCTGCTCTGGAAATGTGATGGGAAACCACTGACCTCTTCTCCGCCGGCTTCACACCCACCGACAGCGATGCCATGGCCGTCACCGTCTCCGCCTCCTCATTCTCACACTTCTGGGCCTCCACCAGGGAATATCCCACCGTGGAGGCAAAACGCTGGAGGGAATGCCAGTACTTGCCTGGGGGAGAGGTGACAACAGGGACATCAGGGCACCATTCCAGCTCTGCTATCCCAATCCCGGCCGCTGGCTCGGAACTGCCCAGGAATGCTTATCTGATCCTTACTCTCACTTTAAGGGCCTTAGGTGCTCAAAAAACAGTTCCCTTTTCCACTTCAAATACCTCAGAAACTTCTAGACCTAAGGACAAATGTGCCTGGAGATGTCTCTCTACAAAAAAAACCCAGGAGAGGGAAGGATGCAGTCCAGGTCTGGATCCACCTGCTGACTGCCATGTACTTTCAGTGGGCAAATCCCTGAAGACTAAAGAAGTCCAAGATGTATTTAGAACCATTAAAGTTGGAAAAGACCTCCAAGACCACCAAGTCCAAGCTTCAACCTCCAAAGTATTTCTTATGTCAGCAGTTTGACACCCTTTTGCATGGAGAAGAGCACTGGGAAGGCTCCAGAGGAAAGAATTGCCAAGAATTTCTCCAGGCAAGGTTCAGTGCAATGATTTTAAACTGCTTAGCTAAATAAACCTAAAATATCAACAACTGCCAGCAAAACTCATAGAATATCCTTGGAAGGGATCATCCCTTGGGAGAGATCATTGAATCCAACTCGTGGCCCTGCACAGGACATCCCAAGAATCCCAGCCTGTGCCTGAGGGCCTACTTCACTTCCATGCATATCTACTCCTCATTAAGGGGTGCCACAACAGGACTTTTGTTATTCAGAGATACTTAATTGCTTTCCAAGAAGTAAGAGCACCCTCTAATGGCAGGACAGGACAGTCTGTCCTTTTCAGAGATTTTAGAGTTTTTATAATTTTTGTTGGGTTAACAGCTAGACTGGATCCTCCTGAAGGTCTTTTCCTACCGAACCTGTGCTCTGATTCTGTAAGTCCCCCTAAAGGCTAAAGCCCTGCTGGGCTTTGTCACTGCACAAGCCCAGCTCAGGGTGCAGTGACCACCAGAAAAGTGGGAAATGGGAGCAGGGAGCTGGCAGAATGGTGGGGAAGCCCAGGGGGTGTCCCCAGGGACCCAGCTGGGTTGGTGGGGCTGCACTCACTGTGGATCTCGATGACCTTCTCCATGGAATGCACGGCGTTGGCGTTTGCTCTCTGCTGGAAAACCTTCTCTGGAAGAGGGTCAAGCTGGAGAGAGAGAGAGAGGAACACCAGAGGAATGTTAGCTTTGAATCCCAGAATGGTTCTGGTGGGAAGGGACATTAAAGCTCTTCCCACTCCATGCCAGCCATGGGCAGGGAGAACTTTCCACTTGTCATTCTGCAGGGGGAACACACCTGTGCCAGCCCAGGGAAAGGCCTGACAAGCACTGCTGGAGGAAAGTTTTGGAATTTATTTGATTTCCTTTAAAAATACTCAAGAAGAGGAGACACCTCTGCCCTCACAGGTTCTCCTCTAATGAATGAATTCATCCCAAACCTCCAATGGGCTGTCCAAAACAAGAGATGTCCACTGCTGTTAACTGTGCTGAAAACAACCCAACCAGGGATGTTCCTCAGCAAAGAACAGCCAGAGTTCAACAGTTAAAAATATCTATGGCAAAGTTTAACTTCCCTCAAAGCCAAGAGAAGCTGCAGCCAAGACTGCTCTTATGAGCACATGGTAGCCATTCCATAGGTACTTCATGGGATGCTGCATTCCAGATTCAGTAATTATAGATTGCACTTTTTATTAATCCCCCACTCTAAAAATAGCTCTGCTCCAAACTGGTTTCTGTATGACATTAAGTGAAGGCAAAAGCAACTCCTGGGTAAGTCATTGAGCAAGAGCTTTCCAAGGCCTCTTGGTTGACACTGAGACAAAGCATGTTCCTGATTCCAGAGCTCACTCCTCCTCCTGAAATAACACTCACAAACAGCCTCAGCCTGTGGAAAAAAGGAGCAAAAAACCTCTGGGCATGAGGCACCTGGTGGTGATCACCTTCCTGTTTGAAGGGCAGAGGCTGGAGATGCCCACAATGGACTGAGCAGCTCTGCAGAATAATGGCAGAGGAATGGTGGCTAAATGGTGTGGACTGCCATCAGCACACCTCAAAATCATGGAATCACAGAATGCTGGGGGAGAAGGGATCTTAAAACTCATCCATCTTACCCCCTTCCATAGGCAGGGACATCTTCCACTACCCCAGGCTGCTCCAAGCCCTGTCCAGCCTGGCCTTGGACACTTCCAGGGATCCAGGGGCAGCCACAGCTCCTCTGGGCACTGTGTGCCTCCCTACCCTCCCAGGGAACAATTCCTCCCCAATATCCCATCCATCCCTGCCCTCTGGGTTAAAATGGATTAAAACCATTCCCTCTTTTTCACTCCCATCAGACCCTTGTCTAAAGCTCCTGTCCAGCTCTCTCTGAGCCACTTTAGGCACTGGAACACTTCTCCCAGGAGCCTTCTCCAGGCTGAACAACCCAAACCCTCTCAGCCTGTATCAAAGTCTCTCTGATTTCCCAGCCCTGATTTCCACTGAAGCCCTGTGAGCATTGCACAGCAGTGCAGACCCTTTCCCCATCCCTGACCCCCTCCCCAGTGCAACAATCAGCTGCCCAGCTCAGCTCTGGGTTCATTTCCTGGCAGCTTGGGAAGGAGCCGCTTCCCCGACGCAGGAGTTTTGATCTTGGCATGGTGGACACCGTGCTCAGGGGACTGCCACTGCTCCCCTCATTTCCCAGCAGCCCCAGTGGAGCTCCAGCTTGGCTCCTGAGGCAGCCCAGCTCCCTGCAGCCCGGCCTGGCCACAGCTGCCTGTCCATGTGTGTGCAGCAGGCTGCTCTGACACGCTGTAGATCAAACCGCATCAAAGCGCCGCGGCACAGAGCTGCAGCGCTCCCCCCGGCTGCCCTGCCTTCAAAAGGTTTCAGGAAAGACCTGGATAAAACGAGTGTTTCCTGCTTTCTGATGTGTGCCTAAGCCAGGGAATATTACCCTATCTGCACAGCCCACCTAGGACAAGTGAGAGCAGGTCTGGGTTTGAAGTGTCCTTGTAGTCATGATTAAAATAATCAATGTTTTTTTATCTTTAAGGATCAATATTTCCTCTGCTCAATGAAATCACTCAGGCAGCTCACAGCACCCAAGGTATCCTGAGTGCTGAGCTCTACCCACAGCCTCACACTCCCAAACACACCCAAGGCTTGGGTGAAGCTCTTATTTACTGCTTGTGGTTGCAGTCAGCCTGCTGTGATCCTAGGAGCACACTGAGCAGGAGGAACCACATCCTCCAGGTGTTATTCCCACTGCTTCCCTTTCAAAATGCATCCTGCACCCAAAGGTGGCTGGAGCCAGAGGAATTGTCTGTAGAGACCACTTAAAACATATGGTTGCTGCAATAAACACCCCACAGAACCCCAGGAAGGTCTGGCTTACAAGGGACCTTAGAGCTCATCCAGTCCCAACCCCTGCCTGGGACAGGGACACCTTCCACTATCCCAGGCTGCTCCAAACCTCATCCAACTTGGCCTTGGACACTTGCAGGGATCCAGGGGCAGTCACAGCTTCTCTATGAAACCTGTGCCAGTGCCCCACCATTGGAAGCCCCCTGTTTCCATGCTGGTGTGGCAGCTGCCTCCTGAGTTTTCAGCTGTCCTGAGGGCTCAGTGCAGGCTGGAGCCATTCCCTGTGCCCAGAGCCTCCTCAGAACTGCCTGGCCCAGCACAAGGAGCAGGATGCTCCTTGGACACTGGGATGCTGGATGGAGGTGCTTCTGATGAATCCCAGCTGGTTTACCTCCTGGCCTGGCTCCTCCAGCCTCCCACCTAATGCTGAGTGTGGATTCTCCAAGACAGAACACTTCTCCAACAGGCTGGAGGTCAAACTGCTCCACACCTCCATGCAGATCCAAGCCCCCTCTCCATCTTTCCAGACACCTGATGGTCACTGAACTACAACCCTCCCCAGAAATCAGCTCCCACTGGAGACAGACCCACTGCTCAGCTCCTCTGGTGCTGCACCTCAGCCCAAAGTATCTCAAAAGCCCTCACACATGGTTTCAAGCTGCACCAGAGGAAGTTTAGGTTGGATATTTGGGAAAATTCCTTCACTGGAAGCCTGCTCAGGCATTCAGTCAGGCTGCCCAGGGCAGTGGTGGAGTCAACACCCCTGTGCAAGGATTTCAAAGATGTGTAGATGTAATGTTCCTTCTTTCATCCCACTGACACTAAAAGGGGGGGGGGGGAAGCAGAAAAGATGGAGTATCTAAAATTTTCTCTTTAGGAAAATACCCATAGCTCTTCAGAATCCAACATCTTGCTGTATTTCTCTGTCTGGCTCTTATCTTGCAATCACCCTCTTAACCTTTCTGGCCTATTTTTCTGATATAGTCAAGGCTTCTCCTACACAGCAACGTGCAGAAAATAGAAAATGTAACTCCTAGGAAAAAATCCTGCTGCAAACCATGTCAAGCAAGCTGCCCCATGCAGCAGTCACAGTCTGTAGGACTAGAGAGGGCAGCAAAGAGAAGACTTGCACATTGAATTCAGAAATTAATTAAAAGAGTTGTTTTTCAAAGAGCACAAAGCAAATTATTTGGAGAAAGAACAAACCCAAAAATCATTCTTAGTTGTCTCACTCATTGCACGGACTACAAAGCACAGGTGGTTTTTAAGCACAAAACAAACACCGAGTGTGGCGAGGACACCAAACAACGACAGGAACTTGGCAGCCAGGAGGATGAGACACCCAAACCCGAGGGGGGAGCGTGTTTGGGGGTGCCTGTACCTCGTTTCCCAGCAGGGCAGACACGCAGGCCTCCGAGGCGTCGCAGATGGCCGTGAGGTCGTGGCCACCCTCGAGGGCCAGCACCACGCGGCCCCCGGCCAGCCCCATCAGCTGCTTCGTCAGGTACCCGAAGCCTGCAAGGAGGGAACAGAGGAAATGCAGCACAAGGGCAAAGGTGGCGGCTGGAATGGGGCTCCTGGCGTAGGATCAAAGAATTAGGGAGAGGAATTACATCACATTAAAAACCCAGCGGGGATTTGCAAAGGCTCGGCGCGTAACGCGAGCCAGGTTGGGCTTGGACGCGCGGCTCCAGCTGCGGCTTCCTGGGATGGATCCCTGCATCCCCCAGCAGCACCACCCCGGCTGAGAGCATCACCAGCCTCCCCTTGACACCCCTCAGCACCCCAAATTAAAGCCAGCAGCCAGCATTCCCTTTGGGAGCAGGGAAAGGGGTGGATTTCTGCTGGATGCTGCTTTGCGGGAGGGAGGAGGAAGGGGAACGGGCCCGGTTTGGGTCGGGATAGCAGCGGTGCAGTGCCCCAGAGAGATTTAGGTTTGACATCTCGTTCTCAGCAGACAGCTCTTCCCGTCCATAATATGCTATAAAAATTCCAGGGGCACCCGGCACTTTGATCAGATGACACACAATACATTTCTGCCCCCTTTAAACAAAACAGAACCAAGCGGCCAGGATTTAAAAAACGTGTCCTCAAAGCAACCTTCCCCCTCCAGGAGAAAAAAAAAATCAAAAAAAATCAAAAAGCCAAACAAAGGAGAAGCCAGGGAATTTCTACCCTCCATCCTCACTGCCTGCTTTCTGCTTTGGAGCGAACCCCTTTGCAAATTAACAAATTAACAGGCAGAGAAAAGCATCCACTGCAGAGCCCACAACTGGTTTTGTGAGAGGAGCAGAGCATGGCAAATTCAACCAGCAGGTAAACAAGACCTTTCCTTTCCAAAGTGTTTCTGGATATCTCAAGGAACTTGCCTCTTGTAAAGCTATTTCACTTTATTCTTATATAAAGTTTACAGGTTCAGCTCCCTTATGAGGTTTTTAAAGTTCACAGTAGAGAACAACTTTCCTGGCTGGAACAAACTCTTAAAAAATAATAGTAAAAGACTTTTTGCAAGAAAAACTGTCCTCTGGATAAATGTGAAGTAAACAGTGCCAGGTAAACTCCACATAACCTGGGAGGGGGGGGAATTTCAGTGCATCTCCCAAAAACATCCCAGACCCGAAGCAAAAAGGAGGGTTTGTGGGTGTCTGAAATTAATTCAAAGGTGGAGAGCAAAAACATTCAGCTCAAAATTTTAATAAGGTGTCCTGGAGGAAGAAATGGATTTCTTGGTAGCAATGAGAGTGTTTACAGCTGGTATGGCCTTTTTCTGCTATTTCATGTTAATGCCAGCATAACTCTCTAATTCAGCAGAGATGTGACTACAAATAAATTACACAATATTACATATTGAATATTTCAAAGTTGAAATATGCAATGTTTCAAAAAAAAAAACCCAACAAAATTAAGGCTTCAGCCAGGCCAAAATATGCATTATAAAAAGATAAATGCCATGGAAATTCAAAGGAAAAAGATGGAAGTTTTGCCTTTGAAATGAAAGACCTGAACTAGACCCCGCAAAGTAAAATCTGGGAACACATTGTCCTTCAATCCACAGGACAGCAGCAGAAGTAAAGCCCCCACTTACATTTTGCTGACAGGTTATATCCTCCCAGGGGCGTGGGGTGCCCTTCCACAGCATCGAAACCAGATGACACCAGCACAACATCTGGGGCAAACTCGTTGGCAATGGGCATCACCACTGTCCTGCAACACAGAAAACCCACAGCACACACGTCAGGGGGGCTCCTCAGCAAGGCAGGGCTGCTTCAACCCTCTCACCAAACCCTGAGAGCCAGGCTGGAAGAACTCCTTGCACTCCCTGGGATTTCCTCCAGCTCGTGTTTTGAGCAGGGAAATGAGCTGTCACCTCTTGTGGTTCCCATTTGGGATCACATCCTCATTTACATATATGGGAATAAGGGTGAAATAAGAGGGCATCTGGCACAGGCTGCACAACTACCTGGGAAACCTCACCCCAAGGCATCATCTCCATGTCCTCCCTCAAAACATCTCCTCTAGGCTTTGCAAAGTGGTTCCTTCCTGCCTTGTTGCACTTCTCATTTCCCACAATGAAAGGCTGGAGTGTCCCATGGGGCAGAACAGCTTTAAAATGCAAATATCCCACCCAAATCCACCTCTCCCAGTGCCAGTTCCCCATCCTCTGATGTTTTGTTCAATAAAATATGGGTGGAATTGTTCATCATCCCCATCCTACTGATTGCTGAAGTTGTATTTAAATGAAACAAGGGGTCTGTTCCTGTGGTTTCTCACCAAAAGACCTTTTTCCCCTCTGCTTTCTCTCTCTCCAAACTCCACAATTTCTCCTCAAAACCTACAGGAGGTTGCAAACATCCCATCCCCACATCAAGACACACTTCCCAAATTATGTTTTTTTCCATTGTAACTGCACCTACTTAATTCTGGATGATTCCCTGGGGCAACCTGACCTGTAATTTTCCCATTTCCCCATCCTAGGAACAGCCACCAGCCAGGACAACTTTCTGGAGCAGGAACTGAGGTTATTTTACCCACATCCCCAAGCGTGGACCTGTAAATCTTGGCACACATGAGAACCTCACACTTTATTGAGTCGAGTCTTTATGTGATGCTCTAAAAACAGAGCCCAGGGGGGCTGTTCCGTGCTGAGATGGCTCAAGTGCTATCAGAACACTCATAAAAGCTCCCAGCTTTTGCCACAAGGATATTAAACAGCCAGGAGACATCTGCCAGAGTCAGCAGCTCGTGACACCCAGCTGAGCTCCTGCCCCTCTGCAGAACGGGGCATCAGCCTCTGCCAGGCAGGGAGCAAACCCATCCTCCAGTCTCCACTGCCACCAGGGAGCTGGAACAGGCACCCAGACACCAAAAAACCCTCCCCACACACCTCCCAGCTTTATTTTTATCCCAGCTATTTGCCACAGCAACCCCAGAGGCTCCTGCAGTATCGCTGATCTCTGTGCGCAGGCACAGCGACCTCTGTGAGAACAAAGGGATTTCATTTTCCCTTAAAACACACAAAATCCCAACAAGGAATTTGAATTTTCTCCTCTGAGGATGTGATTGCCCCTCTCCATTTTGTCCTTGGGGCATGATTCTGTGAGGAAGACAGGAGCACACCTCTGCTTGGTGAGTTTACAGTTTGGTGGAACTCACAGAAATTTTTAGGAAAAATCACCACCCTCACCAAGGCCTGAAGCAGCAATTCCAGAGCAAGTGCAGCAGCCAAGGGTTTATTTTCCCTGAGCTTTTTCATTCCTAACCCAAGGAAAACTGCTCAAAGAATCAGATTTATTTTCCCCCCTCCCCTCGTTATGAGCCTGGGATCTCAGTGGAAGTGTGGGATCACCAGAGCCAGCCCAAAGCTGCACCCCAAGGGCTGGGGAAGCTCCATCAGCACTGAGCAGCCCACGGGATCACAGATCCATGGGGATTCTCAGCTCATGGAGCACAGCATGGCTGGGAAGGACCTTGAGCACCACCTCATTCCAGCCCTGGCAGGGGTGCCCAGCACAGAGGCACAGAGGGATGGGGCAGCTGTGACCCTCAGCTGGAGGTGGCTGTGGGTGACAGTGGCACAGTGACTCCCCCAGCACAGCCACACAGCCCCCAGGGCTGACCCTGAGCCCTGCCAGGGGCAGTTCTGGGAGAGAAAAAGCCTTTCTCCTAATTCCAGTGTGACACCCCAAAGCCACATCAAACTCTTGTCTGATGCTCTCCATGGATGGACTTGATCCAGGAGGGTCAAAGCCAGACCTCCCTCACTTTGTGTTTTCAATTGTAAGGAAAAAATGACAAAAATCCGGAGTGTTTCCCAGATTCCATCTGTGGACAATGTTTTGGACACATCTCTTTCAGCTTTTTGCTTTTTAATTTTCCCTTGTCCACAGATAAAACCAGCCCCTTCACTTGGATGCACCCCAGTAAAGCCAAACCCTCCAGGGGAAACAAGGATTAAACTGGAAACAACCCCGCGGCTTTGCCCTGCTGATGAGACTCTAAAAAAGCCAAAAATTTGAATTATTACCTAGGAGATAAGCAGTTCTGCTTGGAATTGGGTCTTTTAAGGAATGGCTGAGGTGGCTGTAAAGTTATTCACTGAGGAATGAATATTCCTAACACTGAATATTCATTCAATCCATGTAGATTTTTTTTTAAAAAAACAAGGAAACCGAAATTTCCCTAATTTCAGAAGCTTGTTTTGCTTGCTTAAAATAAATGAAATCTTTTTATTTGCCTGGTTACAGCTGAGCTGAACAGCTCTACATGAGAGAAAACTGATGGCTGCAACCAGCAAAGCCTCCCCATTGTGTTCTGCAATTGCTTGGGAGAGAGGAAAAAAAAATAAATGCAATTTTAGATCTATTTTCCAGAAGGCTGAATGAACAATTTTTAGCCTGGCATTAGCCAATTCCCCAGTTAAATGCCTAATAAATGATAAGTAAATGAAACAATCCTACAGAGGATTATTTTGGGCTTTAAATGCTCAATTGCAGCGAGTAAATTGGTGAAACTTAGAAGGCTGAACACTTTTTTAGAGACTTTTTCCCACTCTTGGCCACATATTTTTCTATGTGCTATGTATAAATTTATATATATTAAGTGTATATATTTATATGATGCATATATTTATCTATTGATATAATTTACATTTCATATACACCATGTGTATATTTCTATATATGGTTTTGTACACGTAATATATTTTATATATATAAACTAAAAATGTTATCCACTGCTCCTCAGGCTAACCAGCTTCCTGGAAATTCCAGTCTTTGCTTCTCCATGGTCATTTACTGTGTCCAAAGGGATTAGGAATTTGGGGATGAAATCAGCGTGAGGAGAGCATGAAATTGAAAATACAGCAACCACCATTCCAGGCAGAACAGCATCATCTGTTCCTCCCATCCTCTTCCTCACCCCCTCAAATGGTTTATGGATAGAGGGAAAAACCCAAATGCCCCTAAAATTGGTTTCTGAACTTGTTTAGTGCTTTTTGAAGGCTGCAGGAGGAGGGGGCAGCACAGTCCTGGCTATTTCCTTCTGGCTGAGGTGTTTTAAATGAAGTCAAATGTGGAATCAAGCTGGAATTATGGCTGGAATTATTATGGTGGAATTACTGGGACAGGGGAAGGAATTCTCAGACACAACACAACTGCTGGCATCATCAGGACAACTTCCTTGCAGTAAATTCAGAGGGAAACTCCTGCAGATAAAACATTTTTAATTTCACTAATTGCTGTTCCCGTGTCATAAAGAAAACCAGCTAAAGCCTTCCCATTTTTCCTGCAGGTCTCTTAGCTGGTTTTGCACCTGGACCAGGAGGATTTGAGAGAGGCAAACAAGATTTCAGCTGATGTAAAATGTAAGGGAACAACAAATCCTGGTCCAAAAAACCCCTCTGAATTTTACAGCTTGTTTGTTTCTGTAACTACGGAACAGCAGCGGAGGCAGCAGGAACGTCCTGGGAGTTCAGGACTTTGGGAAGGACGTGCCCTGCATTGTTCCCTGCATTGTTTCCTGCATTGTTCCCTGCATAAACTGCCCCCATTTCTGCCTGATCTGTGCACTCTGGGACTGCCCACACGCTCAGGGGGGAGCTCAGACACGGGATGTGGAGCTGACTCTGGCACAGCCAAAGCTAGCACAGGGTGCAGGAGCTCCACGCTCCCAAAAAACTCCCCAGATCCCTTCTGAGCACCCCAACCTGGAGCTGGGGCAGGCAGTGATTTCAGCCCCAGGTTAGGAAGGCAACAAGTGCAGGGGAAAGCTCATTTTTAACTCTTTTGCTCACTTCTGATATGTATCGATGGCATTAAGGACCATCCAGAGGTCAGGAGAGTTTGGGCATTCCAAAACTAACAATTCAATAATATTTGGAGAGAGAATGAAAATCACTGATGTGAGTTCATCTCTTTCATGCAAACCCACTCTGAAATAGGTTTTCAGTTTGGGGATGAGTGGTTTCACTGGGTTTTATTTATTCCCTCATTTCTCTCATTCAGAAGGACAATTATCTCAGTTACTTTCATTTCTCAAACTCACACACACTGGTTTTTCCTGAAACACAACAACAAAAAAATGAAGAGCCCGTTGCTTATTTAAATCTACTCCTTCTACACAGAAAAAGGACTTTTTTTTCCCCTAGAAACAGACAGGCATGTGAAGAGTTAAGGCTTAAAAAAAAAAGAAGAAAAAGTCTATCAGTATCTTTGCCTAGCTCAAAGGATTTCCACTGATTCCTCTCCAGACTTCAAAGCCTCACAGTTTGGCATTTGGACTGGTTTGAATTAAAGCTCAGTTCTCCACTGTGAGTTTCCAAGTTCATGGTGAAAATGCCTCCTGCTTCTGGAGTTCATTATGGCCAATTTTCTTATCTTTTCTTCATCTTTGGTTTGATCCCCAGCAAATGCAACGTGGCATTCGACGGGGTGGAATAACAAGGTGCTGCCTTGAAGGCATGTATTGTCTCAAGGGGCTAAAGCAAGAAAAGAAAGGGGGAAAAAATAGGATATATGACCCATTCCCTTCACTTTCCAACTCTCAGGGGACTATAAATTGCAAACTTCAAAGCGTTATTTTACATTAAAATCGATAGAAAGATTCAGGGGGGGTGGGAGGGGAAAAATGTTTTTCAAAGGAGCTGGTTAAGATTTAAAAAGGTCACTTGATAATGTACTATCATGGCCAAACTTGGCATAGGATGAAAAAAATGCTTCTTGTTTAACTTATGGTTAAACTGAAGGTGTGCAGGCTCTGGGAGGAGCATCCCCCAAAATACCCCAAAATCAGGGCTGTGACCCACCCCAAAGGCTGGTCCCTAAAAAGCTACAGTGACCAGGCAAGCAGACCCCAGGAGTGGCTGGCAAAGGCCTCACTGTGCAGCCCTGAGCCTTTTCCAGGAGCCTGGACACTCAATTCATATTTAATGTCCCCAGCTCCAGGTGCTCTGGCAAGCCAAGAAATCCATCCTGGGATAGCCAGGCTTCCACTCTGGAGCAATGTGCTGCCTTCCTGAGCCAGGAGTGACACCAATGGCAGGGATTTGGTGTCATTTGAAATTGTGGGTGTTCTCTGAGGGCCTCATGATGGCAGAATGAAGAGGGGGAAAAGGTGCTTTTTGCTCAGCCTAAGGGGATATGACAGGGAAGAGCAGAAAATAATGCTCCTGGATTTAATGCTGTTCCACAAAGGTGATATCCCAGAAATTCACACCCTGTCTTCTGGCAAGTGTGTGTCTGCATGAATTTAGGCCAGCAGAGGTGTGAGGACAGAAAAGCTTCAGATTGTTAAAGGAGAGGGCAAGTGGACCCATGGCACAGAGGAGCCAGGGGGTGGGACAGGACAGTGTCCAAGAAAAATCATGAAATGGTTTGGGTGGGAAGGAGGTTTAAAGATCATCCAATGCCACCCCTGCCATGGGCAGGGACACCTTCCCCTGTCCCAGGTGGCTCCAAGTCCCAATGTCCAACCTGGCCTGGGACACTGACAAGGATGCAGCTTCTCTGGGCACCTGTGCCAGGGCCTCTCTGGGATGAAAAATATCAAAATTTTAAAGCTTATCAAAAACAAAATCACAGAGGATGGTACAAGGGGAAAGAAACCCAGCTGAGGTGAAAAACACATTTGTGAGAGGGAAAACTCAGTAGTACCTGAAGGCAGTTAAATATTCTGTGTCTCCCATGGGCGGATCCAGACCACCAGTAAATGCCATGTTAACATTGAAACCAACTCCTGCTCCTGTGCCAACCTGCAAAAGGGAAATGGGACTCTCAGTTAGCAAATCCTGGCAACACTTTGCTCTTTTGATATTCCCCCTCCTGTGGAATCTGGATCTGGATGCAGTAGTGAGGTTGATTAGTCCCTGGTTCCTGAAACAAGAGGGAAAATAAAGCTCCTCCATGCTCAGATATTAATGGGAGTGGTGTTTGACTGCTGCTCACCCAAAAAAACACCCCAACATCAACTGCACCCTCTTGATTTTTCTGTAACAGAGTGTGCTGCATGTATTACCTTTCCATAATTCATTTTAAGCTTGATTCAGGAGCATATTTTGTCTTTCACTACAGTTGTAACTGGGGAAAAAGTGTATTTTAATTAGAGTGAGCTCCCCCTCTGCTGGAGAAAAACAGGATTCACAGAGAAGGGATTTTGGCTGCTTGAGGGACACGTGGGTGGGAGATGTAAATACATCCCTCTCCTTGCTTGTGCTGCAAATGTCCCCATCTGCCCTGCCTGCAACTACCTGAGAGAGAGGAAAATTGAAAAACAAACCAGGCTTTTCCAGTTTTTTTTTTTTTTTTTTTTTTGCCAAGAAGGTCTTTGCATATGAAAAAAAATAATTAAAAAGTGAAAATCAATGTGTTGCACAGCTGGATAAAACTGCATGGCTTTTATTGCACATTATTCCTCATACTGATGCAAATATTTTTGCTAGAAAAACACAGAGGTGGGTGTTCATCTACCCACAGTGGGTTATTTATCCATCATTGGTTTAAATCAAACTTGTTTTGTATCCTTTCTTTTATTTGGTCTAAAATGACACGTCTAAAAATGACTCCTTTTGTAAAGCAGATTGCTAAAAAGCAGGAATTAAGCCTGATACAAAGGGCTGCTGTTCATTCACTACAACAGTCAGCAGCATCACGTCACATTTAAGTTTCTTTAGAGGTTGAAATGGAAACATTGATGTCTTCTCAAGCAGAAAATGTAAAAGAAGTTTTCAGATGTCACCTGGAGCACTATAAGTATTCCAAAAAATTTCCCTTTGCTAAATCCCTCTGAAGGGCCACATTTCCTGCCAGCCCAGAGGGAAAGGAAGGATGGATCCATCCAGAGCTCAGCTCTCAGCTCCACTGGCCCAGCCCTCCTGCTGCAGGCTCTGAGGACACCACCACGAAAGGGGGATTTGCTCCAGCAGCATCAGGGCTGGCCCTCAAATCCCACAAATTTGGGGTGGAGGTGCAGCCTTGGTGGTGGTGAGCAATGCCTGGGCAGAGCCAGGAGAAAGAAGGGGAGGTGGAGAAGGAGAGGTGGAGAAGGGGAGGTGGAGAAGGGGAGGTGGAGAGAGGTGGAGGAGCAGGAGGTGGAGAGATAGAGAAGGGGAGATGGAGAAGGAGAGGTGGAGAAGGGGAGATAGGTGGAGAAGGGGAGGTGGAGAAGGGGAGATAGGTGGAGAAGGGGAGGTGGAGAAGGGGAGATAGATGGAGAAGGGGAGGTGGAGAAGGGGAGATAGATGGAGAAGGGGAGGTGGAGAAGGGGAGATAGATGGAGAAGGGGAGGTGGAGAAGGATAGGTGGAGAAGGAGAGATAGATGGAGAAGGGGAGGTGGAGAAGGGGAGATAGGTGGAGAAGGGGAGATAGATGGAGAAGGATAGGTGGACAGGCTCCATGGCTGTGCCAGGAAAACAGAGAGCGGGCAGTGCAGCCAAGGACAATCTGTTCCTTCAGCATCTAAGAAACAACTTCTGCTGAGGAAGGAGAAGTGCTGCACAGGACAGGGAGTGCTGGGACAGCTGGCAGAGGGCTCCCCTGGAGCAGGCTGTCCCCCAAGGGCTGGAGAGCTAAACTGCAGTGACTCCTTTGCTGCCATCCCACCAGCTCCAGCCAGGACACCAGGCCCATGGCTGCTGGATCACAGGGACCTGGCGTGTCCCTGGATGGGAACACAAAACCCTGAGGAGCTCTGGAGGTGGCAGGAGCTCCTGTGAGTGCCAGGGCTCTGGGATCCATGTGCTCACCTCATCTGGAGCGCCGCTGCCTGGGAAGAAGTTGCCGTCGTCGTAGCGATGGAGTGAGATATAGAGCACGTTGGGGTCGTTGTAGAAGGCCTGCTGGGTACCATTCCCGTGGTGGACATCCTGCAGGGACAGGGAGGTTAGTCCCTCACTAAAAACATGGATTAAAAGCATCAGTTCAGGATTTGGAGGAGTTTTCCTTGCTGTTGAGCTTTGTTTCCTCCAGCCTGGCTGAAGCAGTTTATGGGGAATGGGAATAACCTGTTTGGCACACCTAGTTTGAGATTACTCTCCTTGTTTGACACATGGGATAAACACAATCCCAAATGTCTAACAAACTGAGGATCATTTACCTGGATGGAAAGAACTGGATTAACACCAGTTTTGGCAGATGGAGATACTGGGATATTTGTTGCCCCAGATCTGTGGGGTGAACACTGACACAAACTGGATCTGTTGGATCCAACCCATGACAGCTCCCCTATTGAGGTGCTGTGGGGTGCACAAACACAGCCTGTGACAGCACAGCTATTTCAAATGCCCCTCCCTGACATGAAAAACAGGTGGGAAGTGAGGAAAAAAACATCCATCCAGTAAGTCCAAAAGACAAATAAACGCATTTTAACTTGTGGGTTTAACCTGTGGCAACAGAACCAAAACTTCTGGCTGATCCCCAGTCACCCCGATACCTTCCCAGTCACATAAAATCTATAAAAAAATTAAAATCTATATATTGCCTAAGCAGAATTCCAGATAAGCCCTTTCTCTTTATTTGAAAATTCGGGCCCCCTTAAGATTTTTTTCTCTGATTAGAACACTTTTATTCAATTAAAACCCCAAATTTTGACTTACAGATGACAGGCAAGTTTTTCACTGACAGAGCTTGCTCTTGAAAGAAGAAACCAGGAAGTTTTCCACTGACTTACAGAGCTTGCCCTTGTAAGAACAGACCCACCCAGAATAATTTCCACCTGCTCTCCCAAAGGGAAAGAAGGGGCATTTACTCACCCAGTCCACAATGAGGATTTTGCTCACGTTGAGCCTTTGCTGGAGCAGCTTGGCTGCGATTGCCACGGAGTTAAAATAGCAGAAACCCCTGGAGAGGGGAGACAAGAGGAAAAGAGAGGTGTTAGTGACAGCTTCCCATGGTCCCACTGCACCCATCACCTAGACAGAACACAGGAGGCAGGAGTTCCTTCTGCTCTCCTTTCCTCTCTGGAAACATGGAAAGGCTTGTGTTGGAGGGACTTTGAAGTTCATCTCATTCCATGGGCAGGGACACCTTCCACTAGATCTATTTCCCATTGGAAGTGCTGGATTCCAGCAGCAGGCTCTAGGGAAACAGGGAATGTCCCACACTTGCCCAAACCCTCTGCTGATCCTTGCTAGGAAACATTAAGCAGGCTCTTACCCTGCTCCAGAGAATCTGGGAAGCTCGGAACACCACACATCTCATCTAGAGCAACAAACAGATATCCCACAGTGATAAACTGACAGAATTCCTTTGGAACTGCCAGCTGTGGATCCCCCACCAAAGGAGCCCTGGCTGCAGCCAGTGAAGCCCATACTCACATGGGTGTGCTCTCCTCCGCGTGGTGACCCGGGGGCCGGACAACAGCAAACCCATTCTGCACACAAAAAACAGGGAAAGGAAAAGGTCAGAGGGACAAGGATGCACACAGGGGTTGCAGCCAGAAGCTTTAATCATGCTTGGGAACTCTGGAGTTGCTCTTGATGGATTCCTCACAAGCAACTCTGGAGTTGCTCTTGATGGATTCCTCATATCGTCCTCACAGCAGTGGACGATGCTTTCCCTCGTTGGGGAGGGGGGAAAAGGTCCTGGAGCTGCTGCTCAGAGCCCCGAGCAGAGCCTGCTCAGAGCACAGCTGAGGGCTGTTCCCATACCTTCAGGGCTGTTCCCTCACCTTCAGCTCTCCTGTGGCCACTTTGAACACCAGCTCGATGACACAGCCCACGGCCAGGCGAGCGGCGCCCGACGAGTGCACCTCGTTCCAAATGGTGTCACTGTCCACCTGAGGGGACACACAGGAGCCAGGTTAGGAGCAAGGAGGGCAGCCAGGCATCAGGAGACCCCTGTCTTATAAAGAGATCACTCACATGGGGGGATAGGATGAGGGGAATGGATATAAACTGAAAGGGAAGGGGTTTCTTTCAGATACTGGGAAGGAATTGTTCCCTGGGAGGGCATTGAGGCCCTGGCACAGGGTGCCCAGAGAAGCTGGAACTGCCCCTGGATCCCTGGAAGCGTCCAAGGCCAGGCTGGAGCAACCTGGGCTAGTAGAAGGTGACCCTGTCCATGGCAGGGGATGGACTGAAATGGTTTTTAAGGTACTTTCCAACCCAAACCATTCCATGATTCTGTGACTCAGTGACCATGGAATCAGCATTTCTCTTTAACTGCTGCTGATCCAAGATAAAATAAAAAGGTTTATTAAATAATTCAATGATTCTTTAAAATAAATAAAAAATCCACAATAGAGAGGGATGTTCAGTGCTGGGCATTTAAGAGAAGACTGCCCAGGAATGACAGCAGCTTCCCATGAGCTCACCCACCCTAACAAACCTTCAGCATCCTGTGCTGACCACACAGATTTGCCTCAATGCTAAATATTCACAGAATCACCAGATTTCCCCCCTGAAAATGTGGCAACAGGCCACAGGCAAGGCAAGCCACCCTGCAGGCATGCCCATTGCTGTTATTCCAGACTGTGTCACCAGATGAACGGGACATTTCTCACCAGGAAGCACCACCAGCTATTTTTCACATATTGCTCTGCCCTGAGTGTATCTATGGAAACAATGGCAAAAAGCAGAGATGGGAAGAAAGGGATCATTTGTTGTGCCTGACTCACTGAGCACTGAGGAGACACAAGTGGCCCCACAGAGGACTGATCCACCTCCTTCCCAGCTGTGCTGAAGCTGCCATTGGAAGTGATTCCAGCTCTGTGATCATGGATGGTTTCTGGTAGCACCCACCCCATGTGGCTCTGGAAGCCACAATAAACTAGGAAAGCACTTGGAGAACACCAAAAAGCCTCTGGGGAATGCCACTGCATTGTGGGAGAGCCCTGCAGTGACTATGTGTGACCTCAGGTCTCCTCTGGACCCCTGTAAATTTGGGCAGTAACATGGGAACAGCAGCAGGATAAAGTCTGAATTACACCTGACAGCTCCAGGAATCCTGGATCAGGAGTGCACACATGCAGAAGATGGGCCTGACCTCACCAGGTTATCCAAAAGCCCCTAAAGAGGAGGGAAGAAGCCCAAGCTGCTGTTCCTCCCCACTGCCCAGTGCACTGCTGCTCTGTGAGGGTCCATCTTTGGCCTCCTGTCACTGGATCTGACCCCCAAGGAGTGCATCTGCCCCATCTCTGGGCACAGCCAACCCATCTTCCAGCAAACCTAACTCATTTTTCTTGTCTTTGGAAGAAAATACCTCAGGACACCAGCAGGGAAGAGCTTCCCTTCCTGCCTGGACACAGTGAGTTCAGGGCTCCTTCCACGGGCCCTCTTCATTCCCTGTGAGGCACCAGAGGAATGGAAATACAAAATACCCAAATTCACCTGTCCTGAGGGGCCCACAGGCCCTCAGATGGCTGCTGGGGTCAGCTTTTCCCATAAAAAAGACAGGATACAGGATTCTTCAGTGCCAGAGCCAAGCATTGCCACATCCAGGCCCCACCAGAAACCACACTCCTGCCAGGAACATTCCAGGAAGGATGTCCAAAACGAAACCCACAGAGTTTTTCTCTCCTCATAATAAAAATTACTATTTCCTTACAATTATTTCCTTCCTTTAAGGAAAACCCAAGGTTTTTTTATTAATATCCATGATGAGGCTCCCACTCACACTGTAAATTCCTCCTACTCACACTGTAAACTTTCCTATTCACTAATGTGCAGCTATCTCAGAATTAAATGAGCACCTCACAAAAGATTTCATTATTCTACTGAATAAAAATGCACTGAAATTATTCTACTGAATAAAAATATAATAAAATTCTACTGAAAAAAAATCCACAGGTGGGAAATCAAGCACCAGGACAGGTTGACACAGGTTGTACCAGAGCTCCAGACCCTGCAAAGTGAAGGAGTTCTGCTCTTCCCTCACAGAGGAAGACACCCCACCGTGTCTCCTCCTGCTCTCAATTAAATAATTCTCACATTCTGTTCCTCTGACTCCCTAATTAGTTCCTCCTCATTTCCATTCCACTGAAGTCCTTTCCGTGCTCTCTGCTCTGCAAGAACTTACTTTGCTTGCACAGTTACAATTGTTGATTTGCTCTAATCAAAGCCCTTGAAAAACCCAAAAATAGAATCACCTACTCTGGAGAAAACCAACAACACAAACACCTCTGGAGTTTTTACAACACGTGCAGAAAAGTGATGCAGATCTTCAGATATTTTTAGAATGTGTGCAGCAAAATGCTACACAGGAAAGAAAACAAATTTATCAGCTCTCCTTAAATCAAGCCTTTGAGTGTTTTGAAGAATCTGGATGTAAGTGTGCTGGGATGATCTTGCAGACTTTCGAAGCTTAAACTCCTTTCTCCCAAAGTAAGAGCCTAAATGAGGGATGTGGGACTCCAGGGGCTCTCCAAAATGCAGTTTATTGTATCCAAGGTGTCACAGCAGCCCAGGGTAGTGGGTGACAGAGCTGTGCCCACAGCTGTCAGCTCCAGCTGCAGGCAGGCCTGGAGACCCTTTGGTTTTGGTTACAATGCATTACAGACTTTTCTTTGCTGAGCATCTTCATACAGGAGAACCAATCTATACCTTAACTATTATCTATAGCCTATCATAACTACTGTAATTACCATATTCATGTTATTGTTCTCCAATCACTAAAAGTCAGTACATTACAGTTTCAGCTAGAAGTTGTTTTTCAGTTTTCTTGCAGTGGAAAATTCTGAGACCTTTTTTCTACCTGCAACATTTTCTGACTTGTTTGCCTGTGCTATCTTTGTGCTTGGTAAAAACATCTTGTTTGGGGTGGGTTTATCCTTTGCTCTAAGCCATAAAAACCCCTTCTAACTAACACACTCTTTGCCTCCTTGGTTACCCAGTAAGACTGGCTCAGCAATTCTTTTCTTTTATATCAAAACTTGCTTTCATCTCTATTCCTTAATCAGATTTTACATTCAAAAATCTTTCTGCTAAGCACACATATCTGTGAGACTTCCTTGTCAAACTTTCATCCTTCCCAACATCCCAAAACCTTCCTGTAATCATGCTGGATTAGGGAAGGCCATGGTGCATGGAAGTTGGACATGGAAAAAGGAGTGTGAGCTGCAGAGCAACAAAGCTGAGCACAATTCCCAAGTGATCAGCAGAAATAAATGAGTGATGTTTCACTCAGAGCTCACACCTGTTGATTTTCAGAGCCTCTGTGCTTTCTTTCTTCCTCTCCTGCTAGGACCAGAAGGTTGCAGAAGGGAGGAGGTTTGTCAGCCATGGGATAAAACCAACAAGGAAAAAGAGTTTCCAAGCACCTGGGAACAAATTTACTCTTTTCTCTCTTTGATTTCAATTCACCAAGACTGAGTTTTTAATGAAAAGAGAGAGTCTGAAAGGTGTTATGAGATGAAGGGATTTGCTGTGAACTGCTTCACTCCCAGAGCTCCAGGAGGGTTTGGACAAAGCTCCCAGGGATGTACAGGGTGGGATTGTTGGGGTGTCTGTGCAGGGCAGGGGTTGGGTCAATGATCCCTGTGGGTGCTTTCAACTCTGGATATTTTGTGATTCACTCTCTTATCTGTCCTTCATTGCTCAGGAGAACTCATGGCTGCCCAAGTTCCATCCTCTATCCCAAGGCAAAACAGCTCTCCAGGGGCTTCTCCCCCCAAAAACTGCCCTGCATCCCCCTCTAGACCCATCCTTCCTTTTCATCTACACAACATCCCCAAAGAGAGCCATACTTGATTGCTTGCAGGAAAAGAGCCTGGTTTCAAAACTTTCCAGCCCATAATTTCACACAACACCCTCAACTCCTGAATTCCAATCATCAGCCATCATTCTGCTTCATCCTGCTCCAGTATAAATCCAAAGGAGGACCTGTCCCACATCATTCTACTGATTTTTAATTATCTTTTCTTTTCCTTTTGACTTGATGACATCATGTTTGCCCTCTGAAAAATATCTGGCAAAAAATGGGGAATGGCTTCCCACTGAGAGAGGGCAGGGTGAGGTGGGATATTGGGAATTAGGAATTGTTCCCTGGGAGGGTGGGAAGGCCCTGGCACAGGTTTTGCTGATAGGATTGCTAAAACACTGCACCAGAGTCAGCAAATATTCAATATTAAGAGTCTGTGGAGACAACCAAGCAGCATCTTTCTTGGGAGCATATCAGGAATACCAGCACCGAGGCGTTTCCTGCCCTGATTTGGGATTTAATGCAAGACTGCTGGGCCCGTGCTGGGCTCAGACACTGTCTCTACTTGTTACCATTCAGTCTTCATTTGCAAATGATAATTTTTTTTTTTTTTTTTTGCTTTGAATGGCATGCCTGACTGCAGGGCAGACTAAATCCAAACCTTTTAAGCTCTGGCCAAAAATTTGCCATGAATTAGGCGACTGCAGCATATTTACAATACAAAATAAAATATCTCCACGAGTGGCGGTACGAATAAACGACGATTATTCTTTTTTTTTTTTTTCTTTCTGACGGGATAATTTTCAAAGCAGCGATTTTGCAAAGACTCAGGAAGAAAACAATTTTGTTTCATTTCCATAACAGAATCCAGACCTTGAAAATTCAACCTCATGAGCTACAATTATGCAGCAGAACTACCACTGTGAATTTTCAAACACAATGCCTTTTATTGTCTCTTCTCATTCTTTTCCCCTTCCTGTTCTCCACGATTTTCTGTCCTGTCACCCTCCACAGAAACTCTGGAGCAGAAAGTCTGACTTGAAAGGGAAACTTTTAAGCTTTCAGGCTTCAAAGGAAAACAAGAAAACCTTCAAAACAAGGTATTTGGGGTTTGGGTTTTTTTCAGCTTTATGGGAACAAACAACAGCAAAAAGCCTGATTATATGGAAATTTGACAGCTGAAAAGTAATGCTCAGCTTTTCCATGAAGGATGAAGGGGCATTTTAGCCACCTCCTGGAGAATCCACTTGGATTATCCTGGAGCTGGAGAATAAAAGATGCCAAATGCTGTTTGATTCCAGGGCAGAGAAACAGCAAACTTGTAATTCACAGGAAAATGTACATTCCCAAATATTGTTCTGTTTCATGGCCATGTTTCCCACCTGCTCTGGAGCCCTGAGACCAAGGATGGAGCACGAGCACGTCCTGCTTTCCACAGGGAAAAAAAGCACTTTGGGATGCAAGGGCTGCTTCACCAGTGAACATCCCAGGCTGGGAGATGAGGTTTTTCCTCCTGACCATGCCTCTGAGTGTCCCTCACGCTCGGGCTCTCGGCAGCAGCCCCGAAATGCTGCGGGGATGCTTTTGAAGAAAGGCACGTGAGGCCGTGGCAGCCCCTGCTCAGGGGCAGCATCTGGCTGCAATTACCCACCCTGGAATGCAGAGCAGCAATTTTTGGTGCTGAGGGGAGCAGGGGGAGAACAAACAGGACATTATTTACACATTAAAGGGAGGTACTCACCCCGACACCACCGCAAGGCAGCCTGACAAACATCGACGTGAGGGAACCTGGGGGGGACAAGAAACCTGTGAGGCACAAAGGTCACCAGACTCTGGGGCCAACTTTGTGGCAACTCTGCAATCTTTTCAAGCACACAAACACACACATATTTCTTCCTGGGGGTTTTCTTCCCATTTTCACCCAGCCCTGTTACAACACATAGGCTGTACACACTTAGGCTCCTGCAAAAGCTGTCTATAAATCACTCGTTTTTAAGCAAGGTGTGGGTGTTGTCTGATGTTTTGAGACTATACACGAGGAAGATGCCACCAACAATCACTCAGTGTGTCTTCTCAGATGTGCACTTTAACCCCTTCCCACTGAGGGAGGGCAGGAAATCATAAAAACACCCCAATTGTCACTTATTTGCAGTTACTAGATGAGTTTGGAGAGCATGGGCTTCATAAAAGAGGAAGACAGAAAAATAAACCAGTGGCAAGCAAAGAAAAAACATGTGTTTTGACTGAAATAGCAAAGCCAACAAGGAGAATGTGAGAAAAGTTGAGAAAACCATCTGCAGGGCTAATTTTGAATCTGTAGGAAATGTAACATCGCTCTCTGGGCTCGTGTGTGAACAAATTCTGTGGGGCCCTGAGCAACCTGGTCTGGTGGAAGGTGTTCCTGCCCATGGTAGGGGGTGGAATGGGATGGGCTTTAAGGTCCATTCCCACTCAAAGCTTTGGGATTCTGCTCCTGAGAGAGGAGTTCATGCATCTGGACTCATCAGAGCACAAAGTGAGATGCCCTCCTTGATTAGATCCACCTGGAAGTTCTTAGATCATCCTGCCTCCTGTCACATCTCTCACTGCTAATCCACCCATTATTTCCCTATTTATCTTCTTGACAACAATTTAGGATTGCTCCCCACAAATTCAAAGCAGCCTCATTTGCCAAAGTTTCAACTTGTCCAACAGGTTCCAAGTGTTTCCACTGTCCAGGGATAGATGGGTTTGTCCTCTGTATCCTTGACAGGACAAGGGGGGATGGATTTAAACTATGAGAGGGCAGGGATGGATGGGATACTGGGAAGGAATTGTTCCCTGGCAGGGTGGGGAGGGGCTGGGATGGAATTCCCAGAGCAGCTGTGGCTTCCCCTGGATCCCTGTCCAAGGCCAGGTTGGATGTGGCTTGGAGCCACCTGGGACAGTGGGAGGTGTCCCTGCCCATGGCAGGGGTGGAACTGGATGGGCTTTAAGCTCCTTTCCCACCCAAACCGTTCTGGGATGCTGTGATTCCATGAAGGCACATCCCCCTTTTCATTTGCAGAAGCTTAACAAGAAACATGCTGTGTCCTGAAAAGCCTTTTCCCTTTCAGGCTGAGGTTTCTCAGGCTTTTTTCTTCCTCACAGAGGTATCAAAGGCCAAGACTTTACACGGAGTCATCAGACACCTGCCAAGACACTCAGTCCTAACAAACTCCCATTTGCATCCCTAAACCTCACACAAAGCTTTGCCCTCAGCGTTCCAACCTGTCCTAAACCCACCCTCTAAGGAGTTTCAAAGAACCCTACTAAGCTGGTTTGTAACTTTGAAAGCCTTTTAAACCCCCAAAGGGAGAGAAGAGCTGAAGGAAGGGTTTTTAACAGGCACATTCCCCTTTCCACAGGAGCTCCTTGCTCAGGTCCTGCCCTGTGGAAGCCATCAGGAGAGAAGGGGGTGATGTGGGCTGGCAGCCAGTGCCACCATCAGCATCTCCAGGCTAAAATGGTGCCAGGTGGGCTTAGGAAAGCAGCTCTAAGCCCAGTTAGGAGCTACTGCACATCCCCTCCTACTGCAGACCCGTGAGGACCTGACATCCCACAGCTCCGGGTCTTTTCTGCAAGTTGTATCCAAACAGGGAATGCTCTGTACTGGAAAGCCCTTGGAATTTCTCTTCTCTACAGGATTAAAGTTGACCTCTGCAAACACTTTAAAATGAGTGATGGAAACCACGGTGGGCACAGAACTGCAGGAGCAGAGGCAGAGCAAGGGCTGCTTCCCCCACAGGTTCCCTACAGAAACCATCAGGAATGGTTCAGCAGTTTGGGTGTCCCCCAAAAATGCAATCCAAATAAACTCCACCTCCAGAGGCATCTGTGGCACTGCTGAGACAGATCCTGCCTAGAGACAAGGAGGAAGTGGAAAAGTATCCCCAAGAGAATTTTCTCAGATATCCCAGGGAAGATTGACCAAAGCTCCTTCGGGCTGTGGGTTTTTCACTCCCGAGCATATGACATCATAAATTCCTGAAAGTTTACATCCTAACGGAGCTATCATTTAGCTGGAGGTGTCTACTTTTGGGTTCTCTGGCCTTAAAGAGGTGGGAAGTGAGCTATAAATACCGTGCTAATTGTGTGTTTAACCACTGCCTAATGGCTTCCCTCTCTGCGAGCTCATGGACACGCTGAGCAAAATCTTTCCAGCTCCTTTGCTGTGACCACCACTACATCACAAATGCCACTGAGTTAAACCTCTTTTTACATCATCCAAAGTCAGGCTAATCCCAAAATAAACTTTCTCAACATCTCAACGTTCCAGAAACCGTTTTTTAGGTTTTTTTTTCTTTTTTTTTTTCCTCAGATCTCCACGTGGCAACTTCCTATATTATCCCTCCAGCCTGCTGCTGCAAAAAGGCAGGAAGTAAAGGGAGGTGATGATGACTCCACAGAGGTGCTAAAATCCATGTTGTTTGGCTATCTGAATATGCATCCCTTAGAATTTCTGCTGGGAATTTTTTTTTTTTTTTGTATTTTTGTCTGTATTTTCCAACAGCCACAGCCCTGTTTCAGGAAGATTTGGTCTCCAGTGAAAGGGATAAACAATCCCACTCCACATTAAACAAATGTAGAGGCCCCTGCATCTCTCTTGCTGACTGTCCAAAGCTGCTAGGGGTTTGTTGATGCCTGTGCAGCTGGCTGAGGGCTGCAGATCCAAATCCTTGGCAGTGTGCTCCAGTTCCTTCCCTAGCCATGGATAACTATCTAACACCCAGGGTGAGGTTTAATCTCTCCAGGCTTTAGGGGTCTGCCTGAAGAGAGGGAGACAGATCCTGTGCATGGAGCTGGGAACAATCCTCTTGGATAGGATAAGGCTGAAGGGAGCTCCAGCACTTCACCCAGGGGTCAGGAAAGGAGGTGTCCCCCCAGGGAATGGTACCTAGAAGCTTCTTGCTGTCCAGTTTCTGCCTGTTCAGAGGGTTTGTGCCGTAGAGCAGCGTGTGCGCCTCCGAGTGAACCGTCTGCAGCTCCTCCAGCGTCGCCTTCCTGCCACGGATGCACTGCAAAGGGAAGGAAAAGGCTGCTGAAATCACTGCTGAGGGCTTGGCTCTCTTTTCTGTCCCCTTAGCAAGACATCAAGACAGACAGCAAAATGCTAAAATGGGTCCTGAGGTGGAGAAATTCAGGTTTGGGGTTAATCCCTTACTCGCAACTTTATCTGCTCGACACAGAAAGTCATCTTCAGGTCCAGTCAAGAAAAAGAAGGGAACTTTGAGACAGGAGGTGGTAGGGGTGAAGGAAAGGTGACCAGAGAGACAAGGGAGTGCATCCTTGAAATGGCAGGGCAGAGCTTGAAGGAAGCCAGCAGTGAATGAAGGCAGAAATTTACTATTTTTGGAAAAAAAGAAGCAATTTTTTTCAAGTCACCAGTGGTCAGGAGGGAAACACAGCTGGAAAGCAGGTGAAGATCAACAGCAGCTCCCATCCTGAGAGCAACCAAAAGCACCAAGGTAAGCACAGAAATTATGGAAAATAAATCTTCTTTAAGGAAATCAACAGGAAATTAAGGACAATAACATTGCCTGGGATCTTACAGTCACAAACTTAATACATTGGAGAACATCTCTAACACCCACTGAGGAGGCCAGGCAATTAGCAATGAGGTTCTTTTGGTCCCAAATAATCCCAACATTCGATTAAATGGGTATCCACAGACAGAGACAGGTTTGAAAGGGATAAAGGAGGGCAGGACAGGGAAATTTAGGCAATGGCAATGCTGCCACCACGTGGATGTCTTATCTGATGGCTGGAAACATTCCCAGCCCCATCCTGACATTGCAGGAATATTTATGCTCTGGGATTCAGCCCTCTCAGGTGCTCAAAGAATTGATGAACACACATTTATACCCCCATTTATCACCACTGCTGTTAGCTGGAACTAATAACCACTCGTTAATTTTTATTATTAATCTTCATTCTTGCTGTTTAATATCTAAGATTTTTCTCACCATTTGCTTGCTCTTAAAATACATCCAATAAATCTAATTTAACCTCTAGTGATGGAATGGTGCTCAGTGCCTTCCTCCTACCCCCAACTCTTTTTACAGCATAGCTTGACCATTACTTATTAAAGAGTACCAAAAAAAAAAAGTTATTAAAGCACAGATAAGCTGTTGTTTTTGCTGGAATACATGGGAGGGATAACAAAAGAGAGGGTTACATCATATTTTGCTCTTTTCTTTGGCATAACAGCAATATAATAGTAATGTCATAGTAATATAATACTACTACTAAGAGTAATAATAATAAATAATAATACATAATAAATAATAATATAATAATGAAATATAATAATAATAATAATAATAATAATAATAATAATAATAATAATAATAATAATAATAATAATAATAATAATAATGTGATAATATTAATAACACTAATAAAAGCAGCCATGTGGCCTGTTCTGGTGTTTCCCTTACCTCACACTTGCCCCTCAGCCCCGTCTCCTGGAGCCTGGACCAGATGCTCTGGATCCTGCCTGCATGCTCAGGGTGGCTGTTGGTGTTTCCACAGGTGCACTGGTGCTTCAGCATCAAGGTGTCATACACAAGGCCTGCAGCACAGGGGACAGAATTGCTCTTGGGTTAAAAAAACACCAACAAATTGCCAGTTTGAGGGTGAAAAAAAGCATATTTTGCTGTGGAGTCAACGGTTCTAGGCCAGAACTGTGTCAGAGAACTGAAAACCCAAAGCTGCATCCTCCTCTTCCCGTGGAAATCCTCAAGGGACAGAAGAAGCAAAATTAGCATTAAGATGTGAAATGAAAAGCCAGAACACCAGGGGGAGGTGACACCCAGGAATGGGATCTGGGGCTTCTCCCCTGGCTGCCAAAATACCTCCAAGACTTGGGATCAAACCCAGAAGGACCAAGCAGCTCCTGGCTGTGTTTCCTTATTTGCTAATTGCAGCCATTAGCGCCCACCTGGGCAGGTTCCTCTGGTGAAAAAGACATTTTCTCTGGCAGTGGTGCAGTTACTGGGAGCAAAGGGAGCATCTTAGAGATTTTTGGCAACAATGCAGCTTTCCCAGCTTCTTCATCAGCCAGTGGGTTTACTATCATCTTCCCCAGCCTGCCTCAATGTGTATTACTGGTAACTTTTTTTTGATAAGTTCACTGTCACAGACATCTTTTATGAAAAATCCTTTCCTTAGAATTTTTCCTCCTGAGAAGCTGAGAGGCCTCAGGAACAAAATGTAAACATTGATTATCTGCTGCTGTGGAATGCAACAGGTGGGTCTGTGATTGGTCCATGTTGGTTGTTTCTAATTAATGGCAGCTGGCTTGAACAGAGAACAAGCCACAAGCCTTTGTTATCATTCTCTCCTATTCTATTCTTAGCTAGCCTTCTGAGGAAATCCTTTCTTCTATTCTTTTAGTATGATTTAATGTAATATATATAATGAAATAATAGATCAAGCCTTCTGAAACATGGAGTCAGATCCTCGTCTCTTCCCTCATCCCAAGACCCCTGTGAACACCATCACAAGTTCACCACTTCCAATGGGCAAGAGATGAAGCTCTCAGGAGCTGACATCTTTCCCCTGCAGGTTAATAAACCTCCTTCTTCCCATAATTTCCCAAATGCATGGATCACCCCATTTGCACACTTAGAATCAGTACAAACATTGCCTGTCTTGTCCTGGTATAACTGCAGGGAGGTGCTCAGCCCAACGAGGGCTGGGGCAGCTCAATCCCCCTGCATTCCCAGGAATTCACAGTCTGACAGCAGCACAGGAGGAGGCTCTGATTCACACCCCAGAGCTGCCTGGTTACAGTTTTGGAGGGTAAGTTGGGATTCCATAGCCAACAGCAGGTCCCTCCCAGTGACAGAAGAGATTTAATAATTTCTCTCGAGCAAAAGACGTGAAGTCAAATGTTGAAATCCATCTTTCCTTCAGGTGGAAGCTCCAGAAAACAGAATAAAAGTTGTTGGTTTGGGTTTTTTTTTCCCCAAGAAAAGGGTTTCTTGCAGGAAGTATCTGCATGAGTTGGTCCAAGGGCTGGGGCTGCTCACCTGGAGAGGAAAAGGCTCCAGGGAGAGCTCAGAGGCCTAAAGGGGCTCCAGGAGAGCTGGAGAGGGACTGGGGACAAGGGATGGAGGGACAGGACACAGGGAATGGCTCCCACTGCCAGAGGGCAGGGATGGATGGGATACTGGGAATTAGGAATTGTTCCCTGGCAGGGTGGGCAGGCCCTGGCACAGGGTGCCCTCTCTGGATCCCTGGCAGTGCCCAAGGCCAGGTTGGAGCAGCCTGGGCTGGTGGAAGGTGTCCCTGCCCACGGCAGAGACTTAAAACCAGAAAACCTTTCATGTCCTTTCCATCCCAAGGTTTTCCATGATTTCTATGGAATGCAAAGGTCTAGATGAGAATCCAGAGCCTCTGAAGGCAGCAGTGGCAGGAGGCAGTCCCAGCCCCCTGATGTCCAAGGATGTGCAGCCCAGCTGAGAGCATCTGGGGGAATCCCAGGTGAGCACACCCACAGCTGGATCTGTGCTCCCAGCTCCAGCACAGACACACAGCACAACCTGGGAGCTCCCAGGGAACCCTGAGAGCAGCTGGAGCTGGGGCTGTGCTCCTGCAGGCTCCCAGGCCTGGCTGCAGCTGCAGTCCCACCTCCTGGCTGGGTGTGGGCATGCTGTGCCACTGGGAATCTTGGCTCCCTGCTCCAGCTCTGCAGCCTCAGGGGAGGTGTCTGGCAGCTCCTCACTCTGCTGTAGGTGAGTGCAGAGGGAAAGAAACACCCCCCAAAAGCCAAACCAGGATGGGTTCCAGGGAGAGAACAGAGCCCTGGTAATTGGCTGCCCTCGGGTCAGCCCAAGTTCACCTGGAGGAGGTTGTGCTGCAAAGGTCTCTCAAGGTCTCCTGTGTTTGATTCACAGCATCAAACACCACCAGGAGCTCCTGGGCCAAGGCAAGCTTGGAATTCACCTCAGGAAAAGCTTTCACACCAGTCTGAGTTTGAGCTACTGCAAGGTCTTAAACTAAAAGAAATTTAGACTGGATTCATGGAAGAAATTCTTCCCTGTGAGGGTGGTGAGACCCTGCCTGTCCCATCCCTGGAAGTGTCCAAGGTCAGGCTGGACAGGGCTTGGAGCAGCCTGGGACACTGTGAGGAGTCCCTGCCCATGGAACTGGGTCATCTTCAAGGTCCCTTCCAACCCAAACCACTCAGGGAATCTATCCCACCCCAAACCTGGCACTCACAGACCTTGGTTTATCAGTGGTTCCTCCTTTCCCAGGGCTTCACTGATAACAGCACCATCAACCACTCATCATTTCTCTTTCCTAGAAACCAGCCCAGTTGTAAAGGGAGCTGTTCCCAGTTCCTTCCTGTGGCTGGGGACACTCAGCTGCAGACACACACACACACACAAAGGGAAGCTTGGCAATTTAAGCTCAAAATACAAAACTATACTGGCTGTTACAAGTTAATTGAAGTGGTGCTGGAAGCAAGACTCTTTTCAGACATAAGAACAATAATTTTTAAAGGTCAGCACTAAAGCAAAACCAACTGGCTTTTCTTGGCAGAACAAACATATGATCTGAGGTTCAGATAATTATATTGCTCTGCACAGGAGAGAATAAATGCCTTCATCAGAAAGGAAAAACCCTTTAATGCAGAACATCAGAATAATTTGTGGACCCATTTTTGCAGGAGATCAGAGACTGGATAATTGGAGCTATGCAAATTAATGGCCTAACCTGAGGATCCTTATTCAAGTGCACAGAACAGGGCAGGCACAAGTGTTCATTAAAGTCACAGGGGCTGCTGGAGCTAGAGAGGGCGAGTTCAAGGACCTGCTTTCTGGGAGGAAGGAAAATTAAATGCCACGCTTCAGGACATCAAACTGATGGCTGGAAGGATCCAGGAAGGGCACAGCTCTCCCTTTGATGTGGAGTAATGGACATCATGTTTGAGAGCTGCAGGACACGGCTTTTTGCCCCAGACCTTTGAGGTCTCAGGTGCTGGTCACTGAGAGAGACAGGAAAATCAAATACACATCAACCCCAGAACTTCCAGCTGTCTGCAGCTAACTCAGTCCAGGGAGAGCACCAGCTCTCTGTATTATTTCTGTATAATATACCAAACATGAAAAGGAGGAACAATTTCTTTGTCTGTTGGACAATGGCTGCGTTCCCACCCAGAGCGATCACGGTTGGCCTAATTAGGGCCATGCAATGAAGTTTGCTTCCTGCAGCCCTCTCACCAAACCCTCTCCCCAATTCCAATCCTCATTCCCTCTGCCTCAGGATCAGTCTCCAAAGCACTTATCAGCCAGATGGATTTTGCTCAGGAAAAAGAAGCCTGATGCACTTCAGCACTGCCTGCTTTTGAAAAACACCCAAGACTTTAATTTCCTGCCTTCCACAGAATGGCTCAATCCTGGTGATTAAGCTTTAGCATCCACCTCCAGAAACACAATCCCCGACACGCCACCGTGGACAACTCCAACAAAACATGAGGCAATTGAACTCACACATGCTCAGCAGCTGAAATGCCTTTCCTCCCCTTTCTCCTGCTCCCATGCCCGTGGCAGTGGGCTTTTGTCCCCTGCTTCTCCTATGCAGACAGTGCAGGTTAATTAAACCAGACCTAGGACTAGTTTTAGGACTAGTACAGAGGCCTCACCTTTATGCTTTGCACCTTAATTAGTGACAATGAATGCCTGATTTTATTGTGTTTTTCCTTCTCCATTCACCCAGCATAAATGCAGAGATTGAAGGAAAAAGAAAAGCCAAGTCTTTGGAATCTTAATGAGGATAAATTTTGTGAAAATGGTATTTTACAGGTGAACTACCTGAAGCAGTGCTGGATAAAAGCAGTGTGATATTCCACTCCTTATTTTAAGCCACTTTTTTAGTTTTCCAAACCCTGCCTCTGAGGAAAAGAAATCCTGATACTGGAACATCATCTTTTCCAAGCAGCACAGCTCTCAAATCTGCACTCTTACTGCTGCCTGCAATTTTGAATGAAATTCAGAGGCACAGATCTGAGTCAAACACAGATCCTCTGCTGGAAATGTTATTTATTTCTGTGTTCAGAGTCTTGCATGTGATTGATTGGGCAGCTTCAATACCAGCAGAGGAGGAGGAGGGAATCAAGAAAAGGAATGAATAATCCCTTCAAGCAGGGCCAGGCTTCCTTGTTTTTAAAGCCCCAAGGTTTGGGGTTAAGTGTATTAAAAGCTCAAGTTTCATTCAAAAGCCAGGGGACTTTTCCTTGCACCCTTGGCAAAAGCCAAAATCTTTTAATCTGGCCAGAACCGACTGCATTTGAAATGCAGTTCTGCAGAAATTCTGGGTTAAACCTTAACAGCAAATTGGGACTTTAAAGGGCTGATTTGCACAACTTGAGCCATTCCCTGGGTTTTTCCAGAACTGCCAGCACATGCTTCCCACCCTGCCTGCAGCCAGGAGCTGAGGAACACTGAACATGCCACTATTACTACACCACCAGGGCCTGAAAATAAACTCGATTCACAGCACTGAGCCGAGTGATGCAAGAAGTGTAGGATAAAAATGGAATAAAAGCAGAAGTGAAAGGGAAATAACATCATGAGTCGCTCTTATTTGGGCGTTGTGGATTCCCCCCCCTTCCTTTTCCTTTTCCCAGGGAACACATCACGTTGCAAACTGTTCATTCACAAAGTAAGAGCCTGACATTTGGGGAAGAAGGCGGACTTTGAAATCAGTCCTTATCACCCAGCACAGGGCTTGAGGAGCTGCAGGGAAAATCAACTTTCAGCTGTTGCTAAGGGCACTGAAGAAACAGAAAGGATTTTGGAGCAGAAAAGTTGCTGTCAGGATATAGGAAGAACAATTAAGTTTTTTGCTTTAAATCTTGGTGGGGAGATCACAGAATCCCAGGGTGGTTTGGGCTGGGAGAGACCTTAAAGCCCATCTTGTTCCACCCATGCTGTGGGCAGGGACACTTTCCACTACCTCAGGCTGCTCCATCCTGGCTGTGAACACTTCCCAGGGATGGGGATCAACACCTATTTTGCACTTGTGCTTTCCACCAAACACAGGATTGTACTCATCATTTTCCTCCACATGTAAGCAAACACCCTTTGGTCTCTCTGTCTCCTCAAAACAAGCTGAAATCACCAGCTCACCTGGTTTTTCCCAACCTGTGAGACAGGAGGAGGGGAGCTGGCAGGGAGCCTGGAGCAGATCATGAGATTATGCCATGGGAGGGACTGGAGAAGGTGCAGGAAACAGAGGCAGCACTGCATTTGGCACTCTGTCCTTGAGGAGCACTGGCTCTCTCTGCCTTGCCTCTAAATCAGCTCTGTCCCAGCCTGGGACTCACTCTGTGTGCCTGAGACACAGCTCCAGGGCTGTGCTGTTGCTCTGTATGTGTGTGCAGGGTATTTTTGCTGTGCTGCTGCTTCTGTGTGTGTGTGCAGGGTATTTTTGCTCTCTGTGTGTGTGCAGGGTATTTTTGCTGTGCTGCCTGCTGTGTGTGTGCAGGGTATTTTTGCTCTGTGTGTGTGTGCAGGGTATTTTTGCTGTGCTGCTGCTCTGTGTGTGCAGGGTATTTTTGCTGTGCTGTGTGTGTGTGTGTGCAGGGTATTTTAGCTCAGAGGAAGGGACAAGCAGGACAAGAGGGATGACTCAGTGTGCTCCTTGAGGAAGGCAGGATGTTATGGAGTACCCAAACAGGGATGAGATGCAGAGCCCACGCTTACGGATTTGCAGGGATGGGGAAGAAAATCATAGAATCATCACCATGGAATGGTTTGGGCTGGAAGAGACCTTAAAGGTCACCTTGTGGATAGGACAGGGACACCTTCCACCATTCCAGTGGGCTCCAAGCCCTGTCCAACCTGGCCTTGGACACTTCCAGGGATGAGCTGCCACAGCTGTTCTGGGCAACCTTACCATGCTCATAGGGAAGGATTTCCTTCCAATATCCCACCTACCACAACTCCCATCCTAAAGCCATCCCTCTTTTCCGTGCCCTCACAGAACAGCTCAGTGTAACAAACCAGTGAGCAGAGCCCCCCCCAAGCCCAGAGCCCCCCAGAAAGCTCACCTGTTGTGAACCTTGGCTTAGTGGGAGGCTCCTGCACAGACATGGGGAAGGTGGCTGAGGCAGGGGAGGACTGTGCCCGGGACAGGGGCCGGTGTCCCCCGAAGGACACGGGCATGCCAGCCGCCTCCAGCGATGCCTGGTAGTTCCTCAGCTGGTGGATCCTCTGCTGCTCCAGGAGCAGGGCTTGCTGTGGGAAACAGAAGCAGGTAGTTGCTGAAAGGGCCTTCCCAAAAGGGTTTGTGAAGGCTCCCAGTGCAGGCTTGGACTCCTTTCCCTCCAGTGAAGCAAAGGAAGATGTGACATTTCTAGGGCCAAGTCAGGCACAACACATGGAGCCCCACACTGACAGGGGTAGCTCCATCCTCCCCCACAGCTCCCTCCTCTTCCTCCCCCTGTGCTCCCATCCCACTGCTATGGACATTTAACAGTGAAACAGTCCAGGCCATGGAATGAGTCCCACTCAACATGATCCCAGGTTGGACAGGGAGCTCTGAACTGAGCTGGTTCTCTCTGCAGCCACACCATCAGCTGGACAGGCTCCTGGGCAGAAGGGATGGCTGTTCCATCCCATTCCCTCTGTAAATTCCCCCCTGCTCTGAGGCAAAACAGTTGCAAAGGAGATACTATTCTAAAGACTTCTCAGGTGAGATCATGGATTCAGGATTAAGGTGGAGAGGCTTCACCTTCAGAGCAATGGTATCACTGATAATGGTCCATCATCACCAACTCAGAATTAGAAAATCCCAGGATGGTTTGTGCCTTAAAGCTCATCTCTGCCATGGGCAGGGACACCTTCCACTGTCCCAGGTTGCTCCAAGCCCCATCCAACCTGGCCTTGCACACTTCCAGGGATGAGGTGGCCACAGCTTTCCTGGGCAAGTGTAGCTCCTGAGCAACATCCCAATGACATTCCTGGAGGAAATGGACCAGCTCCATTATACTGTGCTCCCTTGTTATTGGATTTACCACCTGCAATCCACAAGCTTCGGGTGTTTTCCCTCAAAAGTGAGCCTGGTTGGAGGCTCCAGGCTCTCTAATTCTGAAGCAGGAACACCCTCTACTTGTCCCCTGTTCCCTTATGTGCAGTCTTTTGTCAAAGACATGTTTTATGAAAAATTCTTTCCTTAGGATTTTTCCTCCTGAGAAGCTGAGAGGCCTCAGGAACAAAATGTAAACAGTGGTTATCTGCTGCTGTGGAATGCAACAGGTGGATCTTTGACTGGTCTCATGTGGTTGTTTGTAATTAATGGCCAATCACAGTCCAGCTGTCTGGACTGTCTCAGTCAGTCACAAACCTTTGTTATCATTCTTTGCTATTCTATTCTTAGCTAGCCTTCTGATGAAATTCTTTCTTCTATTCTTTTAGTATAGTTTTAATATAATATATATATATAAAAAATAATAAATCAAGCCTTCTGAAACATGGAGTCAGATCCTCGTTTCTTCCCTCATCCTGGGACCCTTGCAAACACCACCACAGTCTTTCTCTGGAGAAATTAGTTTTCAATCATTAAACCAAAATACAGTCTCCTGTGATTTTATATGGGGTTCCTGTAACCAGCCAACCCTCCTGGTAGGTGATTCCAGGGAAGGAATCAGCTGATTTCACATGGAGTCCCTGGTAGGTGACTCCAAGGAAAGAATCACTTGATTTTACATGGGGTTCCTGTAACCAGCCCACCCTCCTGGTAGGTGATTCCAGGGAAGGAATCATTTGAATTTACATGGGGTTCCTGTAACCAGCCAACTCCTGGGAGCTGTTTCCCCTCAGAGCAGCGTGAGGTGACTCCCAAGCCCAAACCCGCGTCTCCCAACCACGCAAGCGCCAGACCTGGCGGAAGAGCAGCTCCTGCTCCGCCTGCCTCTGCCCGGCCTCCAGCTCCTGCTGGGGCTCTGCCTCCTCCTCGTCGCTCTCGATGGGCTCCTGTTTGACCTGCACCAGGCTGGCCAGCGCTGGGGGCTCCTTGTGGCCCGCGGCCCGCTCGCCGTAGGGCTCCTCCAGCAGCGCCTGGTGCTCGCGCAGCTCCTCCTCCGTCTCCTCGGGGTGGCTCTCGTGCTGCCGCGCCGGCTCGGCGGGCTTGGAGATGATCTGAAAGAAGCACAAACTCATCAGAGCTGCCTCTCACCGCGGGGAAAGCTCGCTCTGCTCTCCAGGCTGGCGGGAAGCAGCAGCTCTGAGTTGTTGTGTATTAAGGTCAGGGTAACCCTGGCATCGAGGGCTCCGAAATCCCTTGTCCCGAGTGATGACACCTCCTTATTTTCCACTTCATCCTCTCTCTGAAGGAATAAGAGCCTCTTGTTCCTGCACACTTCCAGATGCTACTCCATTCACAAACCCGCAGAGCAGCCATCAAGATGTTTGGCAATTAAATTCTGAAAGAATACCGGGGACACAAACCCTCCAACAGGGCTTCTGCTGCCTGTTTGCTCAACATCACCTCGAATCACTCCCTGAATTTTTTTCTGTGAGGCTGAAATAATGATTACTTCAAAATCTGTACTCTTATGGAGCTGGTTAAGAGGGAACTGAGGACATGTAGCTGAGAGCAAACCTCAAGAGCAGCATTGTTCTAACCTGACCTTCCTAACCAGACACAGTAAACGTCTCGGAGAGGAGCTCCTAAACCTAAAGGAACAATTTAATTTTCACTGTAATTCACTCAGGCTTTTTGCAAGTTCTTTGGCAAGATAAAATTCACAGTTCTCTGTCTCAGACTGCTTACGACTTTTATTTGGGATATAAAAAAACCCCCAAATGTGACCTGTTTTCAACTCCAGAGTAGGAAAACCAATCCATTTCCTCCCTTTCAAAGAGCTCAGGCTGCTCCTGTTTCAAACAGGCTTATAAAGAAACTGCTGCACTTTGAAAGTTGTCAGGGCAAGGTTTAATGAGGATTAGGTCATCGGTACGGTAAGCAATATTGATTTTAAATCTAATAAAGCTAAATCAAAACATGGATATTGAACACATGCAGGAGGAGGGACTATTTGTCAGTAACTCGCTCTTTGAAGAACAGTGGCTCCAGTATGGAACTAAGACTTTTTCTCCCCTCACAAAAGCAGGAAAGAAGGCTCTGCCATGTAAGAAGGAGGAAAGAAAAGAGGAAGGCTAAGGAGATCCTGGTGCCACTGCTGAATGAGGGAAGGCACATGAGGTAGAATTAACGCCTTATCTAAGACAATCCTTCAGGAATCCCCGGAACTTTGACACCAGAGGAAAAGTCTCAAACAAGGAAAACTTCCCTTGGTGAAGGAATTACCACTTAAAAGACCTGGACATCCTTAAGTCCATGGGAGTCTCAAAAGTTGCACTCACAAGTGATGGGACAGAAGGCCATGAGCACAAATTAAAATTCACAAAATTCTTTCTGAACACAATAAAACTTTTTTTTTTTCCCTGTGAGGTTGGTCAAGCACTTGAACAGGTTCTTCATAGAGGTTTTGGAATCTCCATCCTTGGAGATCTTGGGCAACCTGTTAGAGGGAGGACACTGCCCTCAGTGATCTCAGGAGGTCCCTGCAAAGATTCAGGGATCAAAACCCCTCAAGGACTTTTGTGAGGTTCCCCTCCCCCCCACAGTTTAATTCCTTATAACACACACTGAATAACCAAACCACATAAAGCTAAAAGTTCTTCTACCAATTTTCTTTAAGCCCTCTTAGGCTTGATGAATATTATCTGTTTTAAAGATAATTAAATTATCATAAACCATCTGCTGCTTGTTTTGGTTTTTTTTCCCCTGCTTGGATCGAAGGTCTTAAGCTTTTGAACTTAATGCCTTTTGAACTTCTGAACTGCACGAGGTAATTGCCGGGAAAAATAACTTACAGTGCCACTGTCATACCTAATGGGAATGAGAGGCAGTGTAGTTCCCTGGAAGTTTTAAATTATTCCTACTCCTTAAAAATGTAGGAATTAAATGACAGCCACGGTGAAGGCTGAGAAGACCAAGAGGTCGGTGGCAAGGACATTTCAGACATTCTAGTTCCAGTTGTTGCAACCCCACCCTCAAAGGAAGATTTTGCAGAGAAGACACTTTCTTACCAACAAATTCCACATAAAACACTCAGTATCTGCATGCCAGGCCCATCCAAACTCCCTACAAATCTTCCATTTGTGTAGTTTTATGAGCACGTGCTCGTGCCATTTAAAATCCGAGGGAATAAAAGTGTGAGGGGCAGGCTGGAATGGTAGCACTGAGAATGCTTGTAAATATATCTGAAATAGTAAGCACAAAGCACCATAAATAACCTCTCCATCCCTTAATTAGCTGTCTGGCTTCCTCTGCCACGAGGTTACTCCTCTGTTTTCATACCCAGTGGCCTCTGGCTGTCACAAGCTGCCACCATAAACCTCTGGTAAAGGCACTGCCTCTCCAGCCCCGGGCAGACAACGAGTTCACTCCAGAATAAATTACAGCTCTCTAGTCACAAGCATTTTTAAAGGGCTCCATGCAGCTGGCAAGATTTCTCCTCCACAGCTTTGAAATACAAAGAACAGAAATTAAAAAAAAAAAACAACAACAAAAATCAAACAAACAAACCCCACCAAAACACAACAACAACAAAACCCAAAAAAACCCCAAAAACCAAAAAATAAACCCCAAAACCCAGAAAAAAAAAAAAAAAAACAAACAAAAAAACACCACAGCAAAAAAAAAAAAAAAAACCCACAGAGCAAAGTCAGGTCATAAATACAGGGGAAACCAAAGAGTTCATTATTTTTCTGTGGAACATTTTATGAGGGGAAGAAAAGCTATATTTTTCACTAGTGACATTTAAGCTAGCATTGGATTTGTCCAGTAGAAGTGATAAATAGAACCACAGAGTCATTAAGGATGGAGAAGACCTCCAAGACCATCAAATCCAACCTCTGATCATCACCATGCCCATCACTCCATACCATCCTCTCTGGGACACCTTTCTCCACAGTGACAAATTCCTGGGACACTGAAGACCTTGAGAGTCCTACCAACAGGTTAGAGACATCTATTTGCAGAGCAGAGATCAATGAAGAGTTCCCAGGAGAAAAACCATGGAACCCCAGAATGGTTTGGGCTGGATGGGACCCTGATCCCCATCGATGGGGTGGCACCAAGGGTCAGAAATCCAGAGGAAGAGGGGAGCCAGGAAGCAAAGGAAGATGTCAGCTCAGCTCTGACCATGCCAGAATGAGCAGAAGCCAGCAGACCCCTCCCTTTCCTCCCTCTGGAGGTGGAGGATGAACTCAAGGAATAAACAGAACAACTCTTGGATAGCTGAAGACACAGCTCTGATGAAAATGAGTAAAACACAGGAAAAAGGCTGAACTCGTTCGACTCGACATGGCTCTTCCCATGTTCCCTTTGGGTTCTGATTTTTCATTTTTATGAACTAGAGAGAAACAAGAGATGATAAAGGATGATGGGGAGAGGCTGACTTGGGCACCAGAATACCTGGCAGAGCCTTCTGTAGCAGCCAAACCCTACAGAAATCTCTTGATCTGTTCTTCTTTTTTCCCCTGCAGTGATGTGACAGCATGGGAAAAACAACTGTCTGAGGCAGGCTCAGTCCTACAGCTGGAAGGACCAGGAGACTGTGGAGCTTTTGTGCTTGGAGGAGAGGGAACAACTTAACCTGCAAGGCTGGGTAGGGCTTGGAGCAAAACTTCTTCTGATATTACAAATCACAGAATCCTAAAGGTTCAAAAAGCCCTCTCACACAATCGAGTCCAGCTGTCCTCCCAGCACTGCCAAACCCAGCCCAAACCCTGTCCCCAAGTGCCACATGCACAGGCTGTCTGAACATTTCCAGGGATGGTGACTCCCCCACTGCCTGGGCAGCCTGTGCCACTGCCTGAGCACTCCTTCAATGCAGAAACTTTTTCTGATCTTTTCCAACCTAAACCTCCCTTGGTACTTCCCTGTTGAACACTACACATGCAAAAAAGGTGGGAAACAGAAGCACAGGCTGATGGTGGAATATCAGCTCAATGAGAATCACAGAATGTTCTGGGTTAGAAGGGATCCTAAAGTCCATCCTATTCCACCTCTGCCATTCCAGGGACACCTTCCACTCTCCCAGGTTGCTCCAAGCCCTGTCCAGCCTGGCCTGGGACACTTCCAGGGATCCAGGGACAGCCACAGCTACTTGGATAATTATTCTTAATATTTTCATGTCAAACAAAATATTTTTCCTTAGTTGCCTTCCTGGAAACAGCAAGACTTGTTTTGGCTGCAGTCCCCTCAAAAATTTCATCTGCTGCAGACACCTAACAGGGAACGTTTAGGGCCAAAATCTCAACATTTGGAAAATCACATGGAATTAAGAAAAGCCTGATTTATGAGCATATAAATATATAAAATACTTCAGGAGTATAATTTACGGGAAATCCACAAATAAAAAAAATTAACAGGCAGTGCTAGTGGTCCTGGTTAAGAATGAAACAATCTTTTATTTTATTTTTAGTCCTGCCCTTAACTCTCCTACACACATGAGGGTCCTAAAATATCCCCAATCTGGGAAAAGTATTTTCCCATGTCAGCACTTGGATGCTATCCCATGGGATAAATCTGCCACACGCACGCAGCACTAGCACTGAAGTGATTTTAACTCATGACTCCTATAAATCAAACACAGGGAAATCAGTTTAATTAAACCCTCTCTGCCTGATTTTGCTGTGGAGAGCGATGGACAAAGCTGGAAGTGCCCCAGTGGCTCTCCAGCTCCTGGGAGGTCCAGGAGAAAGTCTGAATGAGCTCAGTGGATACGTCACATCCGAGCCTTTGGAAAAGCTTTAAAACCCTTCACGCAAAAATCCCTCCAGCTGACAACTTCCCCGAACAAAGAGCCCCAGCTCCCTGCCCCACAGCCCATGGCCCTCGTCCCAGGGAGTGTTTGGAAGGGGAGGAAATGGGATCCCTGTGGAGCAGCAGCTCCCCAGGGCCCCATGTGCGGGGCTGAGCCAGGGCCAGGGCTGGCACCCGCGGTGGCAGCGCTCCAGGAGGACAGCATTGACGTCAGTGACTTGTGTAAGCATCCTGCCTCAGTCCGGCCCACAAACAAGGGTTTGGGGGTGGTGTGTGTGTGGGGGGGGTTGTGGCTTCTTCCACTCTTTGATCCAGCCCTTGGCAGTTGTGTTTTCTCACAGGACTGGAACGGTGGAAATATTTGGAGGCACCTCTGCTGTAAATGGAACAGCAGCGATCTGAACGGCCGCCTGCCACGGGCTTGTCCTGAGCCACAGAGCTGCTGCTGGAATTGCTGCTGTCCTAAGGAGAGCCTCCACTGGAACTCCTTGGGGGGAGTGTTTAGAAAGCCTCAAACCAGAACAAATCCCAGAATAGTCTGGGTGGGATCTTAGAGATGATGCAGTTCTACCCCCTGCCATGGGCAGGGACACCTTCCACTGCTCCAGGTTGCTCCAAGCCCCATCCAACCTGGCCTGGGACACTGCCAGGGAACAATTCCTTCCTAATATCCCATCCATCCCTGCTCTCTGGCAGTGGGAGCCATTCCCTGTGTCCTGTCCCTTCATCCCTGGCCCCCAGTCCCTCTCCAGCTCTCCTGGAGCCCCTTTAGGGCCTGGAAGGGCTCTGAGCTCTCCCTGGAGCCTTCTCTTCTGCAGGTGAACACCCCTAAGTCTCTCAGCCTTTCACTGAAATGTTTCAGTGTATCTTTTTTTCAGTAACTTCCCCCACAAATACATCCTGGTGTTGTCATGCCTGAGAGAGGTCCAAGGATGACAGTCCCAGGGACATTGGAGGTAGAGCCCACAAACACACCTGCACCAGAGACCCCAAAATCACGTGCATGAGGCTGCTGTGGAGGAAAAAAGGCATCGAAAGCTCAGTGCCCACCTTGCTGATGTGCAGCTGCTGCTGCTGGAACTGCTGTTTGTGTTTCTCCAGGAACTGCTGGTGCTGCTGCTGGATCACCAGCTGCTGGAGGGCCTGGGCGTTCTGGGGCAGGGGAGCAGACTGGGTGCGCCCCAGCGGGCGGTGCTGCCGCAGCTTGTGGATCGAAGGGGAGACCCTGTCTCCACCCACCAGGGGCTGTGCGTGCAGGGGCAGTCCTGAAAGATACCAGTCTGAAGATAATATGGAGGAAAAAACAGCAGAGGAGAAACAAAAGGAAGAAGAAAGGAAGGGAGAAAACGGCTGTTGAGTAACGCTGATGGTGACAGTGATACCACGTCAAACCCAGCCACCTCGCCATCTACAGCTGGAGCTGCCTTGAGAGAGAGCAGATAAATTAATCACCACTGCACACAGCAATGCTTTGCTTGGTTTGAGTTCTGTCTCTGCCTGGTGACTCAGAGACTCTCTGGAAACATCTCATTTCTTGAAACCAGCAACACCTTACTGACCTTTCTGCCGCTACAGGAGACCACGCTGGTCTGGAGTTTAAACCTCCCAGCTCACCTTGGTTTAGGGACTGATCCCAGGTTCAATTCAAGCTGCACGAACCAACTGCCTCCCTACAGTCACCTTTGGGCAAGAAGCCCTCTGCTCTCCTCAGGCTTTGTTTTAGGAGAGGGAAAAGCTGCCCAGAAGCCTGCAGCCAGCTGGATGCTGAGCATTATGAACACCTTGGCATTTGTGTCCCAGGATGTGACCTCCTCTCCCACCAATTCACAGAACTACCCTAGTGGAAGGAGCTGACTCATGGGAAAGCCTCTTTTCTTGAAAGACTTAAGAGAGTTTCTCCCACTCTTTGCTTTTTCTGAAAGCGATCATGTGCAAGGGTATTTGATTTTATAAATGCATGTTCCTGCAGGTGTTGGTGTGCACACACACAGGCCTCTGTATGAACACACAGATAATTAGGAAGATGTGTTCTTCTTCCCTGAGAGTACAGCTCCTCCTCCCAAAAGTTCCAATCAGACAACAGAGGATATTTTGGAAGACTACCTTCCTCCAAGGCAATGCCCAAGGTGTTCCTGGGAAAGCTTTCCAGGAGACAGCATGTTCACAGAATCCTGGAACAGCTGGGCTTGGGAGGGACCGTAAAACTCACGTCATTCCACCCCCTCCCATGGGCAGGGACACCTTCCACTACCCCAGGCTGCTCCAAGCCCTGAGTATGCTCCATTAGGAATAAGGAACATCAGGACATGTGTCCTCCACCACAACATGGAGGATACTATCTGGAGTAACCATTCCCAAGAGGAATGGCACAGCTAAGGAATTCTAGTCCAGCTTCCCAAACTGGCCATGTCTACCTTCCAGCCCAGAGAGAACCATCACAGCTAATTCTGCAGCTGTCAGGGGACCATCTCCAGAGCTCAAGGCTCTCCAGCAAAATCCTAATAAACTCCACTTTATTTCCAAGGAGTTTCCAAATATTAGCCGTGCACTCAAGGCTTTGGGGAGCACGTGTGAGCTCACTGCCTGTGAGCTGCTGCCTCTGGAACGTGTGTTTGTCCTTGTTTCCCTGTGCTGACTCTTTCTCCTGAGTGCTGGGCTGTAACACGTTGTACTCACTCAGGGAGCCCCGCACGGAGCAGGTGGAGTAGAAGGAATTTGCTTGGAAGCAAACACAGTATGCTGGAAACTGAGGGAAGCAAACACCACACCTCTCTGCAGCAGCCTCCCCATATCTATGTGATCCCAAGCTTATCCCAACTCCATGGATGTTCCCAACTCCATGGAAGTACAACCACCCACGAGCTGCAATGCTGCAGGGGCTGACACCTCCCAAGAACTTCCAATTGAAATGGAAGGAAGGGAAAAGGAAAAGCAACACGTCAGTAACTGAGGCAGAACATCCTTTGTCCCAGCACCACACACAGGAAGCCAGGAACTCATTCCAGTGGGAATTATTGCTTTGAATCCAGCTTATTTATAGCTACAGGCCTTCCCACAGGTAGCTCATTCTGAAAATGCAGCACCGGGAGTGACTCACAGCAATTAACATCCTGCAAAGGGAATGCACACACAAACAAATACAATCTGCTGGCAGGCAGCTGCCTGTGCCACAGCTCTGCTGTTTATATTAATGATGGAAAGGAAGTGTTTTAACCTGTGATTTTCTAAGGAAAATTTTAATTTTCTAAGGAATTCTAAGGAAGTGTTTTAACCAGTGATTTTAACCTTCCGTATTTTCATGGAATAGAAACCATCCATGGAAAACAGCAGTTGTTAAGATGCAATGTTTTTTGCCCTCACTTTGATCTGAACTGGTCAGAACTCCAAACAAAACAGAGTTCTCAACTTTTATCAACCAACCTTTGCTGTCCTGATGGAATAACAGCATTTATTTTCATCTCACCAAAACGCGGTGGGAGATCTGATTCTGGAAAAATCATCACTAATTAATGAATCCATAAACCAAGGTTTTATGTTCTACCTGCAGGATGCACAGGGGGTGCAGGACCTAGAGGCTGCCTTGACAGCAGCCCAACAGATCCCTGCTGATTCCCTCTCTTTTCCAGGTGCCCGAGTGCTGCCCCCGGAGCGCTCACCTGTGACCAGGGGCGTTTGTGCAGTTGGCTGTTCCAGTAGGACCATGTGCTGCAGGAGAGGGTTGTGTGCAGTTCCTCCATCCCTCTCCAACGTTGTAGTGCTCAGGTAGGGAGTGAGGTGAGTGCCAGGGAATAAGGAGATCCGCTGCTGTAAGGCTGGGATAGCGAGCCTCTCTGCGTCCTGCTGCGCTTGGCCCGCCTGCAAACGCACAGCCACAGGGGTTGGGAGACAGCCCAGGGGCTGATCCCAGCCCAGTGACAGCCCAGGGGCTGATCCCAGCCCAGTGACAGCCCAGGGGCTGATCCCAGCCCAGTGACATCCCAGAGGCTGATCCCAGCCCAGTGACAGCCCAGGGGCTGATCCCAGCCCAGTGACAGCCCAGAGGCTGATCCCAGCCTCACTGACAGCCATGGGGCTGATCCCAGCCCCAGTGACATCCCAGGGGCTGATCCCAGCCCAGTGACAGCCCAGGGACTGATCCCAACCCAGTGACAGCCCAGGGGCTGATCCCAGCCCAGTGACAGCCCAGAGGCTGATCCCAGCCCAGTGACAGCCCAGGGACTGATCCCAGCCCAGTGACAGCCCAGGGGCTGATCCCAGCCCAGTGACAGCCCAGAGGCTGATCCCAGCCCAGTGACAGCCCAGGGACTGATCCCAGCCCAGTGACAGCCCAGGGGCTGATCCCAGCCCAGTGACATCCCAGAGGCTGATCCCAGCCCTGCTGCCACCCCAGAGGCTGATCCCAGCCCTGCTGCCATCCCAGAGGCTGATCCCAACTCCACTGACAGCCATGGGGCTGATCCCACCCCTGCTGCCATCCCAGAGGCTGATCCCAACTCCACTGACAGCCATGGGGCTGATCCCAACCCCAGTGATATCCCAGAGGCTGATCCCACCCCTGCTGCCATCCCAGAGGCTGATCCCTGTCCCACTGCCATTCCAGAGGCTGATTCCAGCCATTCCAGAGGCCAATCCCCGCCCCACTGGCATCCCAGAGGCTGATCCCAGCTATCCCAGCACCTGATCCCAGCCCTGCTGCCATCCCAGAGGCTGATCCCAGCCATCCCAGAGGCTGATCCCAGCCCTGCTGACATTCCAGAGGCTGATCCCAGCCATCCCAGAGGCTGATCCCAGCCCTGCTATCATCCCAGAGGCTGATCCTTGCCATCCCAGCCCGATTCCAGCCCTGCTGCCATCCCAGAAGCTGATCCCTGCCACCCCAGAAGCTGATCCCTGCCATCCCAGCCCCTGATCCCTGTCACCCAGAGGCTGATCCCTGCCATCCCAGCCCCTGATCCCTGTCACCCAGAGGCTGATCCCTGCCATCCCAGCCCCTGATCCCTGTCACCCAGAGGCTGATCCCTGCCATCCCAGAGGCTGATCCCTGCCATCCCAGAGGTTGATCCCAGCCACCCCAGCCCCTGATCCCTGCCACCCCAGCCCTGAGCAGCCCCACTCACACTGGAGGGGCCGGTGGCAGGCAGTCCCAGGGTGATGTTGGGCAGGGAGGGCGAGGTGTAGAGCGGGAGCTGCGTCACAGAGCCCTCGCGGTTGACGAGCCTGTGAGCCAGGCTGGTCTGGAAAGGAGAGACAAAACCTGGTGAGAGCCCATGCCAGAGCCACCCCCATCCCCAGGGCACAGCACTCACGGGGACAGGGCAGCAGGAGGGGACACAGAGTCTCCAGAAGTGCACAGACACCCCAGCAATGCCAGCCTGGGCATCCCTAGGAGCAGTGTCCAATCCTCCTGGAGCTCTGGCAGCCTGTGCCCATTCCCAGCACCCTCTGAGGGAAGAAACTTTCCTGATCTCCAACCTACACCTCCCCTGGAACAGCTACTCCCTTGGTACTTGCCCTTCTCAAGCATTTTTAAAGGTAAAACCAATTATCTTAAAAAAAAAAAAAAGGCTTTACAATTGGTGTTTTTCTCTTTAGCAAATAACAGACGATTTATGTTATTTACTAGCGTGCGTTAGCATAAATCAGACTTCAAAATCCCATCCAAAAGCCTCAAGGTTGCATTTATGGAGCTATTTCCTGATTTTCAGGGTGAAATGCAAGATTTGCTCAGTTATCTTACAGGCATTTGAAGCAAGAACACTTTAGCAAAAATACCTTTAATTTCTAAACCAGACTGATTTGAAATACGCACTAGAAAGCCCATTATAAAAATTACAATAAAGTGCCTGATTTTCCTGTTAGGAAGCCAGGGTTCTGATCACCCTGAGGTCTCTGCGGGTGACTTTCCAACGTAAATAGAATTTAGACTTTGAGAAGACTTCTGCAGAAGCCTGTTAAACTCAGGTGCTGCTGTGCAAAAGGAGATTTTGTTTAACTCAATATTCTATTAAGGGGCAATCTGTACCTAAGTCGTGCTGTCCCATCCCTGGAATTGTTCAAGGCCAGGCTGTTCCACCCCCTGCAATGTGCAGGGACACCTTCCACTATCTCAGGGTGCTCCAAACCCAAAATCCAGCCTGACTGTGGACATTTCCAGGGATGAGGCAGCCACAGCTTCTCTGGGCAGCCTGTGCCTTATTTTTAACAGATTCAATGTAAAAAAACTTCATTTTTCTCTCTAATCTAAAGTGACTCTCCATGTGATTATTTGTACCCACACACTTCTCTCTCCAAGTGATTTTTGAACACTCCTGGCAATTTTGCTTTAATTTAAATTACATAATGTCAGTGTGCCATTGAAAATAAGATACTTATTGTCAGCAGAGGAATGAAATATTTTACTGATATCATAAATGAAACAAAACTACATCCATTTTCCCTTTGAACAATCAATACTCTGGAGTTGTGCCTCAAAGCCTCTCCTGGGGATTTGATATAGAAAACAGAGGAGAGAAGAACACAGCAGCTTGATGCTCTGAGCATGTGGGATTTGGCAGCATTATCAGCACTTTAAACACACAGCTCCCATCTCTGGGCTGAATTGCACACAGCCATTTCTGAATGCACAGTCTGCAGCTGTACTCCAGGAGTTTTTACAGCCTTGTACCAACTGCAATGGCAGGGAATGCTGTGTGCCTTTCAGAGAGGGGAAAAAACCTTTAAAAACAGTATTTCAAACCAGAAAGTGTCTGCTTTAAAGGAGGCAGGGCTGCAGGCTTTGCCCACTGAAGGCACTCAGACAATGAACCTGGGCACACCTTCCCACACACCTGGTTCAAGGGCTGATGCATCAAACCAAGAAGCAGTGAGATATACTTCTCATTTTAAATGAAACATGAAGCTAAGAACAAAACACAACATTATCTTTTCAGGAACACTCAAATATTTCCAAACTTTTAATGGTGGGAACTTGGGAAGTCCTGGTCCCTTTTGGTAATTAAGACTCTCCAACACCTGACCCCAGGTCATACAACTCCTACTGAAGAACAGGATTTTTAAAGGCACCAAACCCCACTTATTTATTTCCCAAATACAGGCCAATGGATCAGGTGGGATCACACGATGTGAAGGCTGAAATAAAATGCAGAGTTATTTTTCTTTGGGAAAGGGAAAGGCCTGGGCAGGACAGGGTTTTTTTTTCCAAAATTTGTACAACTTGTGTCTCAGCCTAAGTCACAAAATTACAGCTGCACTACAAGCAGTTGATGGAAAAGACTTTTTCCTGTGGTCAGTGTCCATTTGATTAGGTGTTGGTGGTCTAGTCCCAGATGATCAGCTCTAATTATTATGTTGAAAAAATCCAATGGATGAGGAGGATGCTCCAGCTTTACATTTCCCTGCAGGAGCTCACTCTGAGCTCATGGAATGGCTTGGGCTGGAAGGGACCTTAAAGACCACCTGATTCCAATCCCCTGCAGGGACTTTTGGGAAGCTGCCTGCTCTGTTTATGTCACAAAAAAAAATTGTCAAATCCACTGGTTTTTCCATCAGCAGCAACTGGGAATTTGCAGTTTGCTAAGGACAGGCAAGACTGATCAGCAAAACCAAAACTCAGTGCTCATCCTCCTGGGGCAAGTGAAGCCCCCACCTCCCACCATCTTAATCTTCACACTAATTACCTAAATCTGTAAGGTTTTCTATAGATTAGAGTGGCTGGAATATGTGCTGAATCATTTGGCAGGGCAAAGGGTTGAGAAGGAAGCATGCTCCCCTTATTAAATACTGTTACACTACATTAGAAATAAAAATAAAGTGCAAATCTGTACAAAACTAGAAAGCAATAAGGACTGACATTTCCACCCATCAGAAGGCCTTTTCAATTCTAAAGGAATATTTGTGGAGAACAAGCCCCAGCCTGTTTTGGGAGCCCTGGTGTTAAGACAGACTCTATTCATGGGGAGAACAGCTAATGGGAAGCTGGATGAAAAGAAATGCACCAGTAACATCAGACAACCACACTGGTTTTCTAGAGGCACAGTTTGTAGTGGGAGCCAGCTCACATGGCCCAGACCCCTTGGAAAAGCTTGGCTCTCAGATTCCTGAACACAGGAGCTGCTGTGCTCAATCCAACCCCACCTCACCCTGCCCTGGGCATCCAGCAATGCCTCAAGTGATGGTGAAACTTTATGGGATTATAAACCAGCACAAGGCACCAAGCTTTCAGATCCCCAGTTGTGGAGGAAAAGTTTAAATCCATCCCCTCTAATCCAATTATGGTTTGGGCATATTTAGACCATCCTACTGCACACAATAAATCCACCCTATATACAGGAATAAAGCCCCAAACACTAAAATCCTTGCATTTGACCTTGCTGAATCCCTTTATTTTAACTTTCTCCTCACTACAAAACCACTGCAAGCTACCACAAGCTGCCTGTGAGTTGGTCCAAAGCAGATTTAGTAAACAGATAAGGCATCCTCCAGGCTGAGAGGTAATTCCCAAAGTCTGCTCCGAGTCACAAGTTGGGCTTTCCCTTTTGTGTGGTTTAGTTCCCAAACTCTCCCAGAGCTGAGGGGTGTCACAAAGCAGAAGGAAGGGGGGCTCTGTACCTCTGCCTGGATACTGGTGACTGATCCTGCAATTCCATTCTCAGTGCTGATGTTGTTGGAGCTGTTGTTCGGAGAGCTGGGACCAGATCCAGGAGCGCTGTTGCATGCAGAGTCTGAAAAACACATCCCAAACCCAACTTTTAACATTAGAAACCATCTCTGTGATGGTATTTACACAGATAACAACCCCTCAAGTTTTGTTTTGGATGAAAGCAGCCCTCCTCCTCCTCCTCCTCCTTCCCCCTAAATCTTCCCAGGCCTCTTAAAATACCAACAAACACTTTTAAATGGTTTATCCAAGTACCCACTCAGCATATTTAAGTCTTCTCCCCATGGGGATTTCTCTTGGGAGTGTATTAATAACTTGAAATATGATTGAAAGATAATAAAAGGCATGGAAGGTTTGAAGAGGTCAGACTGGAGGATGTTAGAGTTGTTCTGCCTCATTCTTCTGGAAGTGCCTCTCTCACTCTCTTTCTCTCTAACCCTAAAGACACCTCCTTGCACCAGACCTCCCTCAGAAGGTCTTTCACCTGCTCTATGGCACAGCTGCCAGTCTTCCTCCTTTTATTTGGGAAGGTTAATAACATTCAAATCCTTTCTTTTGAACTTTCCTCATCCCCAACCATTTGCAGCAGGAGAATCTCCCAGCAGCTGCAGTGGCTGAGGCTGCAGCAGGCTCCTCATTGCTCCAGGAGGAATAAAAGCTCATTTTTACAAGGGCCTGGAGGGACAGGACAGGGGGAATGGCTTCCCACTGCCACAGGGCAGGCTTAGAGGGAATTGTAGGAAGGAATTCTTCTCTCTGAGGGTGATAAAGCCCTGGCACAAGGTGTCCAGAGAAACTGTGGCTGCCCCATCCCTGGAAGTGCTCAAAACCAGGGTGGAGCAACCTGGTCAAGTGGAAAGTGTCCCACCAGACCCCCCTCTGTTCTTCAGAATAATTTCTATTCCCCAAAGTGAGGCTGTTTTTAAAACTTATTTTCCATTTAAAAGTCCCCTCTTTTTACTTTTTTACTTTTCTAACAAGCTCCAGGGTGGCTTCTTGAACTGTGTCCATGCCAGTGAGAAATGGGAGCTTCCACTGCCTTTTCTGAAGTCATTGCAGAGAAAAATGGTCAGCCAGCAGAGGCTGATTTATCCCAGGAGCCACGTGCCATACAGCATTGTGTGAGTAAAGGAAATTGGATTTTCAGGTCTAAAAGGCTGCCAGAACTCATGGAAAATACACTCAGGCACAGGCTGGGATTTTTGGGGAGTCCTGTGCAGGGCTAGGGTTGGACTGGATTATCCTTGTGGGTGCCTTCCAACTCGGGATATTTTATGATTCCACAGCTTTTAGCTCTTGAAATCCTCCTTCCCTTCTGCAAACAAAGAGGTTCTGACCCAGAGAAATGCTGAGGCACCCCAGGGTCTCCCAAACCCACTCCCCTGTCTAAAGGGAGCTCACTTTGAGTTTGATGGAGTGATGATTGTGTGTCCCAGAGCCAGACAAGCCTGGCAAAGCTGTCATGGGTGGTACTTACACAGAGACATCCCTAGATGGTGCTAAGAATTAACTTTATGGTAATCTCACCATGTTCTTTGCTCTGATCCCACTTGCAAACTTTGGTTCTGGAAGGATAGGACTTTACAACAAGAAACTCTCAGTTGAGTGGTCAAAACAAAAAAGTTTTATCCAGCTGTATGTATAAAGAAGAAGAACCTTTTCCTATTTTCCATCCTAACTGACACAACTCCAGGTGTGTCAAAGGGAGCAGAGATGGGAGTATGGATGAGGATGAGGCCTGACCTCAGCCTCCCACAACTGGACAATTCCAGAGCCCTCAGCTGGGTTCCAGCACTGCTGAAGCACACCACGGAGGCATTTTGGGAAGGGAGAAGGGGCTGAAGGATTGAGGAACTGTCACTTACCCGCCGTACCTGTGACGTCCAGCGGGCGCTTCTTGAGCGCCGTCACCACGGGCCCGTCCTTCCTGCGCAGGAGGGGGCTGCTCCTCCTCTCTGCCACCTTCTGCTTTAGCCTGGAGCGCAGCTTCAGGTTGGGCTCAGAGGCTGCCCAGGAAAGGAAACAGTGTTAGGAGTGTCTCAGCTGTGTTTTACTCTACCTGCAGCTGAGCTGAGCTGAGTTTTGTTGAGTTGAGTGGAGTTGGCTGCAGTCGAGCATTTGGAGGAAGCTAAGTTAAATTAAGTCATTTGCTAACACAGATTTTTAATGTAACAAACAGGTCCCAGCCTGTTGCAGACATCTTTTCATTAAAAATCCTTTCCTTAGGATTTTTTCCTCCTGAGAAGCTGAGAGACCTCAGGAAGAAAATGTAAACATTGATTATCTGCTGCTGTGGAATGCAACAGGTGCATCTGTGATAGGTCTCATGTTGGATGTTTGTAATTAAAGGCCAATGACAGCCCAGCTGGTTCAGACTCTGTCTGAGCCACAAGCCTTTGTTACCATTCTTTCCTTTCCATTCTTAGCCAGCCTTCTGATGAGAACTTTTTCTTCTATTCTTTTAGTATAGTTTTAATGTAATATATATCATAAAATAATAAATCAAGCCTTCTGAAATATGGAGTCAACATTCTCATGCCTTCCCTCATTTGAAAACCCCTGTGAACACCATCACACCAGCCCATGCAACATCTGAATTCAACAACAACAACAACAACAGGCATTTGAATTAAAAATGTAATAATCATCCTGCAAAGTCTTCTCTGAGCGAAGACACAGACTCAGGATTAGTGCAGAGTTTCCCACCTCTGCCCAACTTGCTCCCAGCCCAGTGGCAAACTCTGCTGATGGGATCCAGCAGAGGAATGGCTGAGCCAGCTGAGATGCTGCTGCTGGTAATCTCTGATGTGCTGCTGGAACAGGCAGCTCCACACCCTCGAGTTATCCGACCCCTCAGGGAGGGACACCAGGGCACAGGAAAACACCAAAATCAACCCCCACAAGCAAATCAGGTGATTGTCTCTCTGCTGGGTCCTTGTGTCAGCTGGAGCCAGTGTCAACTTAAGGGAAAGGGTATGAGAGTGTGGCCAAGGAAGGCCACAGCCAAGAGGAGGAGGTTTGTTTGTTTGTTTGTTTGTTTGGGAAGCAACTTGGGGTTACATCATCACACCCCACAGTTCAACCCTATCTAACAGCACATCACACACCTGGGAAGTTCCAGACTGCCCAGGGCAGGTGTGGATGCATCTCCTGTGACCACAGCCTTGTGTATACCATGCTTTTGAGAGACTCCCTCCAAAACACAAACCCTGAGCTCCCACAAAGCCAAGGCAGAGCTCCTGGGAAGCCCCAGCAGCCCTGGGGCCAGGACAGCCAGTGACAGTGCATGTGTTATCAAACCTCCATCAGGGGCACAAAGCTTTAATTCCACACTCCTCCTGCAAGATGATTTCCTCTGGGAGCTTTCTGACCTCCTGAGCCCTGAGTGAAACACCTGCTGGAGGGTTTGAGGGCTCCTGACACAGCTGAGTGAAGCAGCCCCATCCTTTCCCTTCCTCAACAGCCCTACCACTTAATCCTTTTGAACCATCAAACCCTGTGCTCACTCTATGAGCAACCAACACACTCCAGGGCCAATGATCTGCATGTCTTTGGGAGAATTAAAACAGGGTTTACCAACTGATTTGAATTAACTCAGTCTGGCTGCAGCTATGTTTCCCTTGACCACTGGGTCACGTCGAAGATCAAGCCCATCCACGTTAATTGTAGGGCTTGAAAAATCAGAAGGCTGATGAATTCAAGATCAAATGCTTGGAGTTAAGCCATCAGCACAGCGCTTTGATGGAATTTTGGGGGGGAAGAAAAATTTTAAGAAGAAAGGAAAGAGCAGAAAAACACCAGCAAGAGATAAAGGGAGTGCTAAAAAAAAAGTGCTTCCTCAAGATGATGCTTCAAATGCTGAATGAAATGCATTAGCAAGGGGGGAATTATCCTCCAGAGAGAGAATTTGCATTTAAAATGGCAGGGGACTGAATGCAAATCTGCTCCCAGGGCAATATTAAAGACTGGACCAGTTCAAACACAAGCTCAGGCTCCAAGCAGCAAATTCTCTGAGTTATCTTCAAAACAGAAGTTGGCATGATTTTAAAAGCAGTGTTTGGGTACACACCTCATCCCACATCCTTACTTTCCCAGCTTTAATTTGTCCCAATTTCTGAGCATTAATAGCTGCCTGGATGGCACACTCATGGCTGGAATGAGATGATCTCTAAGGTCCCCTCCAACAAAACCACTCTGGGATTCTGTGAAAGGGGAAGGTGCCACAGCTGGATGCTGATATGTCCATTTTAAAACAAGGAAATCTAAGCCTAGGCCACACCTGTTGGAAGGATCTGTCCCCTGACAAAGGAAAATATGGCAATAAAAACTGTATTTCAGCCCAAATTTTCTTCCTGGTGTTCAGATGAGGGATGGTTTCTGTTGGGAACACACAATTAATTAGTGGCTTTTAAATACACAGAAGGAATTTAAGGTTTGAAACACCTTAAAAATGGGCAGGGAAACAAAAGGTTTGGGGTCACAGATGACCTAACACACCCCATATTTTAGCCACAATAAAAACCTCCTTCCATATAACAAAGAGGTGAACAAACATAGAAGATGACAGCCTTCAAAGAGAAAATACCTCCAGCGTAAGTGATTGCCAAAGCAACGTATTGGAATTTGTCAGATTAATCTATTTTAAGGCAAAATCACTCTGTGTTTTCCCCTTCTGCTAGGGGATTGAGTTTCAAAACACCAAAAAGGTCTATTTAAAGCCCTGCTCTGATTCTGTTGTTTATCCCTCAGATATAATCCCAAATCTAACATGGCATCAGGACCTCAGAGAGCATAATCCCTACACGGATTTAATTGGGTGCTCCAGAGCCCAAAGTAGGTGAATTAAAATTCAGCACAGCCTCAAACTCACAGAATTTACATAAAACCTCTTTTATAGTAAAATAATTTAGGCTTGTTCACATGGTTTTTTAAACTATTATATAATAAAAATATTTTAAAGCTGAAGAGAGCTATCTTTCACAAGTATAAAACAGGAATTTAAACAACACAGAAGCATCAATACCTGACACTCAATGCAGGCTCAATGTTGCCTCAGGAGTACCAATTCCACTGGAAATCTCCCCAAATTCACCCTGCCAGGCAATATGCCCAAAAAACCACCTTGCAAACTAGAGTAAATTTAAAGACTGGAAACTAAACTACCAAATCTAAGTCAAAAAATTACTGCTCCTCTACATCTCCAGGTGATATATTTAAAACAAATGCCATAAAGTTAGAAAAATTCCCCTCCAGCAAACAAATGAAGCCCATGCCCAAATCTGAGTCAGCTCCCACAAAGCCAGTGGGATTTCTTAAACACTGACATACTTAATTTGGCCTATAATAAGGATTTATACAAAGAATATTTTGTTTTCCTCCAAAGAAATTAATAACCAGAACATAAGCCAAAAGCTTCCCTGGTTTTCACAGGCTCCAAACCAAGTTATCCCTCTTATACATCACTGTGTGCAGCAGGACCCATGTAATCCAATTCTTCCAACATTTATGTCATTCCCATTGTTTTTTTCCTAGAATTGCAGCCCTTAAGCTGCTGAACTAATTGGACATTAAGTCTGTGGAAGTCAAAACTCCACCAAGTCCCAGGCAGAGTTTGCCCTGTTCCCACTGTCCACCTACATTTGTGGAATAAAAGCAAACAATGCAGCATGAAACCTCTGCTCCCAGCCCCTGAACATCTTCATTTCAGCAGGTGGGGAGTGGAAAGGGATGTTATTAATTTATTATTGTTATTGTGGTTATTATTGTTATTGTTATTAGTAAGTTCCAGCCAAAGTTTAATAGTCAGGCAAAAGCCAACAGAATTCTCTTGTCTCCCTTCTTACACCCAGAAGAAAACTCCATGAGAGAAGGAGCTTAAGCTGAAGGAGGGAAAGGGTTAGGTGGGATATTGGGAATTAGGAATTGTTCCCTGGCAGGGTGGGGAGTCCCTGGCACAGGGTGCCCAGAGCAGCTGTGGCTGCCCCTGGATCCCTGGCAGTGCCCAAGGCCAGGCTGGACAGGGCTTGGAGCAGCCTGGGACAGTGGAAGGTGTCCCTGCCCATGCTTTGAGTTTCCCTCCAACCCCATCCTGGGATTCCATGAACAGTGCAGGCCCCTGGGAAGCAGAGATGGAGCTGGGAGGACCAAGGAGGAGGAGGGTGGGTTCCCTGAGTGACTGGGATCCCCCAAAGGTGACATTAAACCACAAGATTTTGTTTGGTCTCCACCTGGAAGAGGTTTCTCTTCTGGGGCACCACTCACCAGAAGTGTCTTCATGATTCCACAATTGTTAAGGCTGGACAAGACTTCTGAGATGACCAAGTGCAGCCATCAATCCATCATCCCCCAAACCTTGTCCCCCAGTGCCACATCCTGTTTTGTGAACACTTCCAGGGATGGTGATTCCACCCCTGCCCTGTGCAGCCTGCTCCAGTGCCTGAGCACCTTCCCAGGCAAGAAATCTTCCCCTAAATCCAAGCTAAGTGTTATTTTTGGATCAGACAGACTGACATCCTCCACTTGGAGCAGCACAGGGTATTTCCAGCAGGGATTTCTCTGGGGGTCAGGGCCTCCTCTCAGTGTGTGGGAAGCCAGGCTTCCATGCTGGCTGCAAGGACAATGTGGGTGGGAAGGCAGAGATGCTCTCACACTGCAGTGACACTCCATGCCACACAGAGCTCCAAGATTTCCTCTGATTATACTCCCACATTACACCAGGGTTTCTGACTAGTCTATTTTATTTCCAAACAACCTTTTGTCCTAAAACAAACCACTCCAAACACTCCAATAATCAGAACCAGTTCAGAGGGACATTATGCTTTCCTCGACAAACGCAGCATTAAAATTGTTGACAAATCCTTTCATTTTCCCTTTTTATTTCTTTCTAAATGCAACAAGTTCACACCAATTTCACCTGCTTAGCTGCAAATAATACCCAAACAACTCCAGTTTCCTGCAATACCAACAACCTCATGGGATGCTGGATGCTTTCCTCTCTCAGGCTCCTCTCTTTTGCATGGAAAAAGAACCACGGAGTCACAGAATCATTTAGGTTGGAAAATCCCTCTAAGATCATCAAGTCCAAGAGGAAAAGCATGTTAAGAAGTGAAATAATTCCCTTTAAATCTTCATGATGGTGGTGGTGTCAGCTCTCTAAGTAACAGCATGTTCTAATACATCCACTGCTCAAATTTCAGAAAGCAGGGAATGCCATCAACAACCCCCTTCCCGGGGAGAAAATGAGGACAGGATTCCTTGGAAATGCAAAACTGAAAAGCTCTGCTAAAACCCACTTCAGCAGCTCCAAGAAAGGTGTTGACAAACAGCTCTTGGGGTTATCAAAACAGGCTGTCCCAACCCAGAGTCTAAAATCACTCCATCAGGATTCTCCAGAGATTTTCCTTAGAGGATCCCAGTGCAGCACACAATGAATGTTATTATGGTTGGGAGACACCAACCTTGATCTGGGAGCAGAAGAGGTCACTTAGAATTTCCCCTCTCAAAAACTGTCAATAAAACTCTGACATTAAATCCTACACAGAACAAAATAAACTCCCCAGAAGGGGAAATAAATATCCTTGTGCTAATCCAGGTATTTAACAGCAAAGGCAGGAGCAGCACCAACCAAACTGATCTAAGATCAGTGAAAAAAAGGAAGAGCCTCAAAGTGCTTGAAGAGAGGGAGCAGAGTGAAATCAATCTCCCAGCCAGGCTAAGAACAGGATTCAGGCAATTAGTAATTGCACCAGGAAAACAATTTCACACTGAAACCAAACAGCCAAGAAACTGGAGCATAATTTAGGAAAACAAACCAGAGAGAGCTGGATTTCAGGGCATGGGAGGCATCAGGAGCACGCTGCAGGAGGTGACTGTTTCCCCTGCTGAAGGCTTTCAAGCACTCTGAAGATATCTTTCCTGTACATCCTCCCCCTCCCATAACCTGTGACCATCAGGATGCTTGAAATAAGATTAAAGACACAGAGTGTTGCTAAAATGCAGGGAAATGGTAAATTTGATGGAATCATGGAATTGTTTGGGTTGAAGGGGCCTTAAACCTCACCTTGTTCCAACCCTTGCCATGAGCAGGGACACCTTCCTCTATCCCAGGGTGCTCCAAGCCCTGTTCAACCTGGCCTGGACCACTTCCAGGGATGGTGAATATTTATTCTTCCCAAAAATGTCTCAACCTGCAGGACATGTTCCCAGCTCTGCAGACTGGGAGAAATGATAATTCCAACTGCCTTCCCACCACCCCTTAAGCCGCCCTCTCCCCAGCAATGGTGCTGGTTGGATTCCAGCCCTGGTAATCAGAGCTGTATTGTGATGGGTTCTGTTATTTGAGCTGCAAATATTTAATCAAATTTAATAAAATTGGACTACACGATATGGCGGTTTTAAATTACCAACACAAAGCCAGAGCCTTGCCTGGTGCCAAAAATCTGAAAAGCTCACCCGTAATAAAGAACTTTATTTAGGATGGGCTCCAGCCTTCCCTGCCTTTTGTTTACACCAGACTGTTCAGGAGCCTTTCTTCTCCAAGCAACTTAACATTCTTGGCACTGGGAATTCTGCAGGATATTGCTGTGCCAGAGCCTGACGTGCTGTTGCGTTGAAAGGAAAATAAAGGAAAACAATGAAAAAAAGGAAAAAAAATCCACCCCTGAACCTCACAAAAGTGAACTCATTTGTATCCCAGACCAGTGCCCAGGAGATTGATGTGCTGGTGCCCAAAAAGAACAAGCACCAGCGTTCTGGCAAACCAAAATCAGCTGAACATCCTCCTGCTGGAAAACAACAATAGGTTTGGTGGCTTGCACTCTTTAATAATGTGATTAGCTCCATTCATCATCCTTAATTCCCCCTGTCTGACAGCAGGAGCTCACCCAGCAGGAGCTTTGGTGAGATAGATCCCAGTTTGGGAAGCAGCACAGGGTGAGATGTGCAGATGGCTTCCTTCTCCTGCAGGAATTCCCTTCCAGGACACTGGGAGCAAGAAGGGTGACTGCTGCTCAAAGCAAATCTGACAAGGTGCCCTGAGGTGATGAGCCAGGCAGGTTTGGGAGCATGTCAAAGCCCATTTCTGCTGTGGTAATGCTAACAGGGTGGGAAGGGATCACCTGGCACCACAAGGCATAGGAAAGAACTAAAAATCTCTTGGAATCAGGTTGCCCACAGGCCCTAAGTGATAGGTTTGGTGCCAAGGGGATGCTTCCCTGTGTGGAAACGCTGTGAATCCCCAGGGCAGCCTGGAAGCTCTTCCATTTCCCAGGAGCAGAGAGGAGAGGATGCCCTGTCCTTCAGCAAATCCAGTTTTCTCTCAGCTTTTGGAGTTCTCCAGGAAGGGCACAGTCAAAAGCCACAGCCCCAAACCCACAGGGGCACCTTTTCTGGGGAAAACCCAAATCTTGGAGCCAATTTTTGACTGGGATCCTGTGCAGCTGAAGTGCTTGTTACTCATCAAGCAACTAACCCAAGGGGGAACTGAGTCAACTGCACAGATGGGACTCCATCCAGCAGGGCAGGTGCTACAGTTCCTAGTGAGACATTTCCAAAAGGAGAAAACTTCATCACTGAAAGGCTGGTCAGGCATTGGAACAGGCTGTCCAGGGCAGTGGTCAGTCACCATCACTGGAAGTGTTTAAAAAACCTGTGAATGTGGCACTTGGGGCCATGGGTTAGAGGTGGCCTTGGCAGTGCTGGTTGAAGGTGATCTTTGGATCTTTTCCAACCTTAACGATTGTGTGATCTTTCCAGAGAAGCTTTTTTTGCTGTCCTGAAGTGATTCCCAGCAGGGCCAGTGAGCAGAAGAGCTCCCTGAGCAAGGCTGAGCTCTCACAGCTGAGCTGTTCCCCGAAGGCAGCAGCAGCAGCCCCGAGCTGGCCGGGTTGGGAGCCCAGGCTGTGCTGGCTCAGGCATGTGCTACAGAGCTGAGGAGCACAGCCAAGCCAAACAACCTGGTTTACATAATACAGGCTTGAGGAGTAACTGACCTGCTCAGCCACCGTGCAGGGAGAAGCCAGACTGAAAGAGAACTGTCTAGGTGTGAACCAAACCCTCGCAGGAAGCCCCGGTGCTCGCCCTGGCACAAACCTCCTTATTTACCTCAGGTACAAACACACACATAAAATGCAAATCTCCCAAGAAATGAACTTTTTCTCAGTACTTTTCTCACTCAGCAAACACACTTGGGCTGGAGACACGCAGATCTCTGTGAGAGCTTTGGGTTTGGGAAAAACATCTCCCAAACTTTGACACTGGGAGCACTGAGACAGGTGAAGGGGGAGCAGATGGAGAGGGAAACAAAGCACAGCCTGGAATCCAGCTTTTGGCAGCATCTCTTTTTCAGGAAGATCTGATCAGAGGGCTGAGCATGACGCAGGGATGGGCAGTGTGGCCAGGGAAGGGCAGCCCTACCTGTTTTTCTGAGTGGGAAGTCGTCTTTGGAATCGTACATCCCCAGGACTGGGTGGTTGTAGGTGCCGGAGACGCCGCTTTGGGGTGGGGAGCTCTGGTCCAGAGAGCTGTGCTGGGTCTTCCTGCACAGGAGGAAAGAGAAGAAGGGACAAGCTTTACACCAGTGACACAGAGGGGACAGGCCTGCTACCTCAGGGAGTGGGGAAGGGGACAAAGGCAAAGCTGTGAATCCCAGGGCAGCCTGGAAGTTCTTCCATTTTCCAGGAGCAGAGAGGAGAGGATGCCCTGTCCTTCAGCAAATGCAGTTTTTTAAGCTCAGCTTTTGGAGTCCTCCAGGAAGGGCACAGTCAAAAGTACCATCCCCAAAGCCTGGTTTTCTCCTCCTGGGCACTCCCACAAAAAAACCCCACTAAAATCCAATACATAGGAAGGTAATTAACTTAGTTTTCAGTGTAAGACTCCACCTTGGCTCAGCTCATACCTCATACCACGAGTATAAATTCTAAGACTGTAACCTAGGCTGGGTTTTGCTAAGTCACCTTCCTGAATCTCAGCACAGGTGAGACCTCAACTCAAGCACAAGTGAAGCACTTCCCTCCTCAGAATAAACCCCCAGCTCAGCAGAGAGAGCCCAAGGCTGAAGCATTGCACCTGGCCAGCAGCAGCCATGGCACACAGGTGGCCCCCTGCCCTTCCTCCCATCCCAGGAGCTCAGCAGAGACAGGGCCAAAGCACTCAGCACCTTTCCAGCTGAACTTCCCCGAGATGATAATTTATGGCTTTGTTTGAGCAGGCTGCTGGAAGTAAATTACAGTCTGTTTGCTGAGGATATTAAATAATGAATGAGTTTTCTCAGCCTCCTACCAGTTTGTTGGCTGCATCTTTCCTTGCTTAATGACTTGTGCCCAGCTTTGCTGTTTCTCAGGAGCTCCACCAGCCTGGGAGAAGGCTCCAGCCAGCAGAGCAGCTCCATCAGCAGAACTACTCATTTAGCCATGCAGATGACACTCACTGGGCTCTCACAACTTCACTTTAAATAAACAGAATTTAAACCCCTTATTTCTTCTAAGTACTAAAGGATTTAGGACAATGGAGAGCAAGCATTTTGTAAAAAAAAAAAAAAAAGTGAATATTTGAAATTTTGTACTGCCTAAAAACCAAGCTGAAAATATTCTCCTACAAAAGGTTCTTCAAGGAAACTAAATGAACCATTCCCAGCTGGAAATTGCACAAATTCAGGCCATTTCTTGAGCAGTACTAATCCCTTGAGTGCAAGCTCAATTCAGAACTTGGCTGCTGAGATCCAGAGCATCAATTTCACTGCAAGTTAAAGCCTTCAAAAAATAAGGGGCTAATAAAATACTAAGAAAATACATTGAATTTTCTACATAATTCCAAAAAAAAAAAAAAAAAAAGAAAAGAAACCCTTTGCAAATTTTATTTGAACATCAACATTTTCTACTCCCACAGACCTTCTAGTGGGAGGTGTCCCTGCCCATGGCAGGGGGTGGAATGGGATGGGCTTTAGGGTCCCTTCAGCCCAAACCATTCTGGGATTCTATGGAAGTATGAATGACTGTGGTTTCCCAACCCTCCCTCTTCATTATCCAGATTTCTCTGCACATAAAGAAAAATGATTTCTGGGGCTCTTGCAGGGCTGTGTTTCCCACACCCACCCCATGCTGTGCCACATCCCCAGCCCTGAATGCCCCCACGCACACTTCAATCTTCACCTGCAATCAAAACAGAGACAAACTGAAAAAATAAAAAATAATCCCTCCTGGGAAGAGATGTGGCTTTTTCTGCCAGGATCACTCCAGGGAATGATGTTTCACTCCCAGGAATCCTGGGTGCTGTGATCTGAGAGCCCTGAGCCCCATCAAGTCACACAATGACATTTCTGGCTCTATATGAGCAACAGACTTTTTTTTTTTTTCCTCCCTTTTCTTTTCTCTTTTTTTTTTAAATTATGACCTAAGCAGCACAATCGAGTACATTGAAGCTATTTTCATCCCTTTGTCAGGCAATGTGCAGGAATTCAAAGGGCCTGTTTAGATGTGCTCCAGGGCTGCTGAATGACAGATATTGAGCTCTGCAAACAGGAATACATTCCCTGGCTCCAGGACTGGGGTCTGACGCTGCTTCCAGCAGCATGCAGTGCTCTGCATGCCCCTTCAGGAATGTCAGAGCTCTGGGAGGAGAGGAAATTGGACACTGCATGGAGCCTGCAGACATTCCTGAAAGCACATCCCTTCATCCAAGGCATCCTCTGCTCCCTGAGCTCCTTCAAACACCCACGTGCACAGACAGAAAGATTGGAGTGATGATCTTGGAAGTCTTTTCCAACCTTAACGATTCCATGATTTGATATTTCATCCTTCAGTCACCTTCAGCAAGGTGCACTGAATATACATTCAGGCATGTGTACCTGGGCTGGAATGTTTTGTGTTCACACCTGTGGATGTTGGGATCATTCAATGTATAATTTAAAGTGCAATTTAAAGTGTAATTGTATCTCTCTACCTCTCACCATGCAAACACTCAGTTAAACTCTCTTCCATGGCTGCTGGCACATGGAGTGGCTGCTTCCCAGGCACTGCTGACAGCTTCCAGGGACATCACAGAGAGCAGAAATTCCTGGGAGCCAGGCTGCCCAGCGGGTTCAGGACCCAGGGCAGGGACAGTCTGACAATGCAGCTCCCAAGAACCTCCTCTGCTGCTGCCTATCACAAAATCCCAGAGTGGTTTGGGCTGGAACAGAGGTTAAAGACCACCTTGTTCACCCCTTTCCACCATCCCAGGTTGCTCCAAGCCCTGTTCAACCTGGCCTTGAGCATTTCCAGGGCTGGGACATCATCCCAGAGGTGTCTTGCAGCTCTAACACCTCTGTGATTCCATGCCAGCAGAACATTTTTCCTGTCCCAGCCACTGACATCAGACCATCACAGTGCTCAATACCCTTAAGAGACTTTTTTTTCCCTAAGCAATGCTTTCCATTTTTAATAAAAAAACCAAAAAGGAATTCACAAACCTTAATAAGACCAAGGGAAGTGCTTAAAAGCAGGCTTGTTGCTTCAAGAGGCTCTCCCAGCATCTGTTAGCACTTAATTGCCTGGCCTGCTCACAGTGGGAGCATGGAGTGGATCTCCTGTGAGCCCTGCTCGTGTGTGCTCAACCCAGCCACCACCCAACTGCATCACAGCACAGCTATGTGGGGACAGGAGTGCCTCCAGAGCTCAGCTGGTAACCTATGAGATGCCATATAAATAAATACTAATATGGCAGGAATTTAAAGGTTGGTTCTCCTTCTGAAAAAAAAATTAAATAGAATGGAAAGGAAAAAAATCCTCAACTTCTGCCTGAACAAGTGAAGGGTGCATTTAAAAAATCCTGTGCTGCTGCCATCTGCCCTCCTTGAGGGCTCAGCAGGACAGTTCAGCACTGAGAAAGAGCTGTGAGGCCCCAAGGCTTTGTCCATCTTGGGTTAGAATCCAGAATAACAATCCTCACCCCACCAGAGAACAGATGGAAAATGAGGGGATGGTATGACCTGGAATCTTTGTGCAGTGGTTTGTGTTGTCTCTGCCTGTTGGCATCCCTGAAGCATCACAGGGAAGGGCTGTTAGGATGCCTCAGTGCCACAACAAACCCAAACCACACTTTGGTGCTCAGAAAGTTCTCAGCATCAGCTGAGGCAACACCCTGAAACCCCAAACACGACGTGGCTAAAAACCTGCAGCAGCCCTGGCCTTGCATCACAGAGAATCCCAGGATGGTTTGGAAGGGAAGGGATTTAAAGCTCATCTCATTCATCCCCCTGCCATGGCAGGGACACCTTCCACTGTCCCAGGCTGTTCCAAGTCCCATCCAGCCTGGCCTGGGACACTTCCAAGGATCCAGAGGCAGCCACAGCTGCTCTGGGCACCCTGAATTCTAACTGACCTTGCAGCACTGCTGCATTAACTGTGATTTTAACCATCCCTTCAAGAAATGGAGGCTCAGAGTCTTCAACCACCTTTAATGAAATCCCCAAGTCTCAGATTAGATTTTCAGAGATGTATTAAAGCTGCTCAATCTCACTTTGCCTCCAATAACATCTGAATTCTTCTGCCAACTCCACATCAGCATTTCTGTCCTGGCTCAAGAGCTGGGATAGCTTTCAAATTTCATTGCAGTTCAGTTTCTGGAATTTGGAAACATCTTCTGCCTATGACCTCATCCTCCCTCTACACATGTTCATTTCTTAAGACTTAAAATGCTGTCAGTACTTCAGCTTGAACATTAATTTCATGGCAAAATGAAATTACTTTTGTAACTCAAAATTTCATGTATTTTGAGGTCACTAAAGCAAACATCCAAAGCACTTTGGCTTTTTATTTAATAAAGACAGTGACAAAATCCTAGCATTGGAAACTTCCAAGTCACATCAAATTTCTAACTGTCTTTAGTACAATGAAAAAGTTGATTTCTGAAATTGAAACTGGAGACCTGCAGGTGAAAACAGAGATGTTGAGGCAGTTGTAATTAGAAGTGCAGACTGGATCCACTGGACGTTTCCAGTAAGAGCCAAGTAAACAAAACTTCCAAGTCTGAGAGCTTAAGAATAGCAGTAAGTGTTAAGTTTTAGAATGCAAGGCTTAAGCATCCTGAGCTGCAGGAATTCACTGAATCATAGAATATGCTGAGCTGGAAGGGATCCACAAGGATCATCAGATTCCAGCTCCTGAACATAAAAACCTATTTCTCATTTGACTAAAGTTCAAGTTTTATAACAGCAGGTGGGATCAAATCCTGGGTGAAAAGCTGGAGGATTTATAAAAGCTGATCTCTGTAGAACTTGTGAATTTGAATAATTGTGGATTACAGATGACACAAAGACCTCTCTCTACACACAGACACTGTGACACCATCACAGCAGACACGAAAACCGCTCACACTGGAACCCTCTGGAAAAGGCATTTTGGGAAGGCACAGGGATCCTGCCACTGCTCTGGCTCATCCCACAAGCACATCAGGTGTATTCCCTCAGGGAACTGGGGACAAAGGTAAAGCACTGGCTGAGCCTTGCAGAGAGCCCAGCACCACTTACCCGTACCAGAAGCGAGGGTCGCTGGATATGCAGTGGTTGAGATTCCGGTGGGCCAGAGCCTTCTTCTTGTTCAACACGAATTCCTGCAACTTCATCTTCACTTCTGTGCTTGCCACTGCACCTGCAATTACAAAACAAACATTTAAAAAAGGTTGTTAAATCAATTCGAGTACTTGAAGGCATTTTAAATTTCTAAAATAGATCCCAAATCAAATCTTTCATTTCCAGTCCAAAAAAAAAAAAAGAACTTTGCTTTCAAAGAGAGAAGAACAAAGCGCCGCCAGTAAGGAGCTCTCCCTTTTTATCCCTTTAGCTTGGCATAGATTCACAAGTTATGTTTGAAAACACAGATGAAATTTGGTTTATTTCACCAGAAGAGGATATTACACTTGCAGAGAAGCACACTCAGAACAAAGCACTTGTCCGGGGTATCCCAGCTCTCTTTGAACCACAGTTATTTAAGAAAAGGGGTCTTGTGCACCCTCAAGTTGTTAAATGTCACATCTAAAAGCAGAAGGGGAATGAGCCCAGTGGCTCATGTGTAGGTTTTGTCTTGAAAACTCCTGTAAACAGGGACCTCTTTGTTCCCAATCTCAGCACACACCACGACCGACGTAACATTTCGCTTCATTTACAAGCGCGCGGATCTCTGGCTTCAGATAGAAAACCTAACATTAAAAAAAAAAAACCTTAAAGAAAGGGAGTCAGTCATTCTGCAGAGCTAAAATGTCAACTGTGTAATCCCTAATCATGATTTCTTGCACAATGGAGAGCAGGCTGTTCCCCTGCCATGATGGATCCCAGTGATCATCGGGTTGACAGCCCAGACTCCCAGGCAGAGCTCCTGACGGAGCAATGCATCCCAAGTTTGGCAAGGGGACACGTGGAAAATGATGGTTCATCCCCACCGTGGCGTAAGGCAGGAGCTCCAACGGAAAATATCTGGGCTGGGAGGAAAGGGAAAGGCCAGGGAAGCTGCTGGCTCTGCTGGGAACAAGAACTAAAAGATCACCCTGCCATGTTCTTGTGTCCTGCGCCCTGGTCAGTGATGAGGTGATGTTTGACATGCTGGGAGAACAATTCCTGGGCTCTCTCCAAGAGCAGGGAGCTGCAGCATTCCCACAAGGCTCTGCCTGGAGCTGTAAAATGGTTGAAACACCAAAGCGAGAAAATTCCCTTTTTTTGGAGCGCTGTGTTTCTCACCAGCTCCACAACACCAGTTTGGTGGAAAGTTCAAGGGAAGAGCTGGAGATAAATTCCTGAGTAGCAGAAGGGGTGACAAATCCATGCTTGAAAGCCTTCTCCCTCCAAACTGTGTCATCCTTAATCCATTAGCATCCTTAGAGCACTCAAACCTGGCTGTGTTCAGTCAGGTTACCTGTTACTTAAAAGTCTTGAAGTTCAATATTTTTGGAGTGTAAGATTTACCTACTTTATTGGAAGCTGAAAGACATCATAGAACCTCAGAGGGCTTTGGGGTGGAAGGAACCCTAAGGATCATCTAATTTCAACTCCCTGTGGTGGGCAGGGACACTTTCCACTATCCCAGGCTGCTCCAAGCCCCATCCAATCTGGCCTGGGACACTGCCAGGGGCAGCCACAGCTGCTCAGGGCAGTGCCAGGGCCTGCCCACCCTCACAGGGAACAATTCCTAATTCCCAATATCCCATCCACCCCTGCCCCCTGGCAGTGGGAGCCATTCCCTGTGTCCTGTCCCTCCATCCCTGGCCCCCAGTCCCTCTCCAGCTCTCCTGGAGCCCCTTTAGGCTCTGAGCTCTCCCTGGAGCCTTCTCCTCTCCAGGTGAGCATCCCCAGCACTCCCAGCCTGGCTCCAGAGCAGAGGTGTTAACAAGGAAGCAGAACAAACTCCACCTCTCTCACACTCTCTTCATATGTCAGATCAGGACAATTTTAGCTTCTCTTTGCCAAATTTTGTGATGTGAGAAAAATAACTTAAGTATCCTTAAGCACTGAGGTGCGATAATGATTCTACACCACAGAACTTCTTAAATAAAAAGTAACTTAAAAATAAAACTGTAGTCATGGGAACAGGATCTTCAACTTAACATCCCCAAATTCTGGGTTTTTTCCTCTACACCTCTGTGTTTCACCCAAAAGATACTTTGCTTCCATTTTCCAGAGATTCAGGCGTTTTAATTTCTTTCTAGATTACTTTAATGAGAATGGCCAGGTATTGGTTCTGAGGAGAGGCCCAGCAAAACATGGATCAAACAGCAACAGCTGATGGGAGCAGCAGGGGGAAGTGGAAATGCTTAGGGATTCTGCACCTCTGGTATTTCTAGCACTTAAAAATGTCTCCCACACCCCAGTTTTATCTTACTGAAAAAGCTCCTGGAGCTTTATCTTATTCCCAGCTCCCAGCCAGCATCCCATCTTCCTTCCACCACTTCTCCCATCTGTAACCAGACCTGAGGAGTTGATGGCACAACTTGGTATTTTGGTATTTGGAGGTATTTTTTCCCTCCATTCACTTGCAGAAAAAGCCCAAACAAGCAGCCCAGAGTATCTCTGATAAGGGACATTGTGAGGCCACAATGATCTCCTCAAGTGCATAATGACACAGAGTGGGGAAGGCACCCACAAGCTGTAACCTCCTGAAAAAAAATCCCCTCATGAATGGAAACACTTCAAAAAGGGGAGAGCTGTGAACTCGACTATGTCTTAAAAAGAGTGAAATTCAGAGCAGCAGAAAGAGAAAAGGAGTGCAGCGTGCATCTGGTGTATTTTATGGGCTTAATATTCTGCCTCCATTAGGAATGCTGCCAAAAATACTTCAAAAAATGTTAAATCAAGGGAAGAGAGGATACGCTTCCTTTTGAAAAATGCTAAAATGGCATTTAGTGAGACAAAAATGAAGATAAAGCAGAGAAACTCATTTCTCTCTTCCCCTCAATTCCCTGTGCCCTCAAGGAGGTTCCTCTAGCTTTCTGAGGCTCCTCCATGTCCCCATCTGCCTGTCAGCACCCGAAGCAGTGGTGCTCTGGCCACTTACTCTCTTTCCCCTTCTCTTTGTTTTTCAGCTGCTGCAGTTTCTGCTCTCGGTGCTGCTTCTCCAGCTCCTGCTCCTGCCGGTGCTGCTCCAACTTCCTCTGGTGCTCCAAAAGCTCCTGCTGATGCTTCATGGCCAACATCTCCTGCTGCTGCTGCGGAGAAGGGAACAGGGAAAAGGAGCAGATTAACACCATGGGCCTTCCCAGAGCCAAAGCAGAGGCTGCAGGCAGGTGACAGTAACAGTGCTCCATTCATGGCATGAAGGACAAGCACGGGCCTCCTTTTATCTCCATCACCTGATTTTAAATAAAACCCCATTAGGGCACCCTCAATAATATTTGTTGCACAGAGAAATTGTGGCTGCCCCATCCTTGGAAGTGCTCCAGGTCAGGCTGGATGGGGCTTGGAGCAACCTGGGTTAGTGGAAGGTGTCCCTGCCCATGGCAGAGGGTGGAACGAGATGGAATTTAATGTTCCATCTAACTCCAACCACACAGAGATTCCATGATTAATTATAAAAATAATTGCTCCAATAGATAAAAGAAATAATTATCCCAACAGTTTCTCCAGGAAGGATTTTCCCTGGCCCTCTCAACTCACCCATATTCATGGGAATAATCAGGAGACATGATGTCTAATTAAGGTAATTATTTGCAAAGCTTGCATCAGATGGGACATTCAAGGCTGGAAGCACCAAGGCTCCTGCCCCAGTGCAAGTCCCCCCTGGGCTCCCTTAGTCACAGCAGCTGGGAGATGTCAGTGTCCTCGCCAACCTCTGGGGAAATTTGGGGTGCAAAGGAGATTCACACAGGGCAGAGCTCCCTGTTTGGGTGCAGAGAGGATTCTCCCAGCCCAGAGCTTCCTCTTTGGTTAGAGGGGATTCTCCCAGCCCAGAGCTCCCTATCTGGGTGCAGAGGGGATTCTCCCAGCCCAGAGTCCCCTGTTTGGGTGTAAAGGAGATTCCCTGAGCCCAGAGCTCCCTGTTTGGTTGAGAGAGGATTTCCCCAGCCCAGAGCACCCTGTTTGGGTGAGGAGGGATTCTCCCAGCCCAGAGCTCCCTGTTTGGGTGCAGAGGGGATTCCCCCAGCCCAGAGCTCCCTGTCTGGGTGCAGAGAGGATCTCCATGCCCAGAGCTCCCTGTTTGGGTGTAGAGAGGATTCTCCCAAGGCAGAGCTCCTTGTTTGGGTGCAGAGGGGATTCTCCCGTGGTAGTTCTCCCTGTTTGGGTGCAGAGGGGATTCTCCCAGCCCAGAGCTCCCTGTTTGGTGCAGAGGGGATTCCCCCATCCCTGTTTGGGTGCAGAGGGGATTCTCCCAGCCCAGAGCTCCCTGTTTGGGTGAGGGTGGATTCCCATGGACAGAGGGCAGCAGTTTGATGCGCTGTGTGAGGGCACACCCCATGTCCTGCCAGGCTGTGGCAAAGCAGGTGTACAAACAGCACATCCCAGCTGTGGGAGAGGAACGAAGGGATCTCTGTGGCGTAAAAACCTCTTTTTATTCAAAAGCAGAGCCCAAAGGATGATCTCCCACCTTGCCGCTGGGCCTGCACCCTGCTCAGTGAGGCACGGGCCGGGCCGAGGGTGCAGGCTGCTCCTGGGCCTGCCCCACAGGCCTGGAATGGCAGGGCCCAGCGGAGCCTCCAGAGCCTCCCGAGCCCAGTACAGCCTCCGGAGCCTCCGGAGCAGGGCGCCCACCCCGCACTCTTTACGTTGGCAGCTCATAAACCAAGGGATTGATCGGAGCTGGCAGGCTCCAGCCCCAAAGGCCCGGCCTCTCCAGGGCTGTGCTTAATGGGGGCCTGTGCTCGGATACCACCCACGGCTCCCGCAAAGCCCCGGGGCACACAGGGAGCAGGAGCACGGAACTGAGGAATGCTTTGGGTTGGAAGGGACCCTAAAGATCATCAGGCCGTTCCAAGCCCCTGCAGTGGGCAGGGTTCAAGCCGTGGCTGTTGAGACAGGGAATCTGCTCTCTCCAAGAACATCTCAATCCATCCTTCTCCAAACCCTGCCAGCTCCTGCGTACATGAGACTCCCACTCCAAGGTTTTTTCTTCTCCTTGAGCACATTTTGCTTTTAATCCCTTTAGCTGAGATTCTCTGGGTGTCTTGTGCAGAGCCAGGAGCTGGATTTGATGATCCTCATGAGCCCCTTCCAGCCCTGGATATTCCAGGCTGCTCTGTTAAATTTGTGGCATTGCACGTTTGCACCGCCCAATGCTACAGCCATGGATGCACAATAAGTACAAATAAAATCACACTATTCTATATAAAGATGGGAAAAAAAAACAATCTAAGAGGTATTTACAATCTGCCTGGCTATCAGCTGGAAACTCTCCATGGAGGAATCCCTGCTGCTGCCTGTTCCAAGCAGGCAGGCTGTTGTAAAACCAGCAATCCAGTTATTTTGCAGTGACTGCACCTATGCTTCCCCTCCTAATTCTATTGAATTATATGTAAACAACCAAAAATCCACACTGAAAAAAAAAAACCTAGAAAAGGAGGGAAAAAAAATAGAGGAAAGCAGCTATTTTTGTTTTCTAATTAAGCAGCAGCTTCTACTAACACGTCTCCATTTGGGGAAAGAGTCTCTTTCCCGACTTCCAACAAGTCCACCACATGGTGGGCTTTGAGAACCTCGCCATGGAAAGTATGCAAATGAACAATATTTAATGCACAATATGGTAAAACAGGTTTTGTTATTTTTATGGAATCAGGAGCCTTTTCTCTCCATCTGCAGTCTCCTAGGCTCTGCAGGCTCTGCTTCCTGCAATGGTTTACATACATTAGGCTGCTTTAGAAGGAGCTGTGCTTTCATTGACATCTGGAGTGAAATGGGAATGAAAAGCCCAATTTGTCGCTGGATGGTTTAGGGAAGTTTCATTAGGGATGTATTGTCTCTGCTCATTTTGACCCCAGTTTCCACAAAGCCTATTCTTAATATAGTTTTTCAAATGGCTTCAAAGTTGAGAAAAAAAAATTAAAAAAATAAAATAATAAAGCCACGTCTCTGATTGTACCCATGAAGAATGAAAAGAAATCACTGTTGGTGTCTGCTGTAGCCTGAAAAAACAAGAAAAGAAAACCCATCCGGGTGTCTTCTCAGGGTTATTTCTCCACACTTACCAGGAATGTTATGGGAAGACAAAAATTTAGGCTGGAGATCAGGAAAAGGTTCTACCCACAGAGGATGCTGGGACACTGCCCAGGCTCCCCAGGGAACGGGCACAGCCCCAGGCTGAAGAGCTGCAGGAGCATTTGGACAATGCTCTCAGGGATGCACAGGGTGGGATTGTTGGGCTGTCAGGAAAAGCATCAGTTTCTGGTTCATTTAAAGCAACAGAAGCAAATTTGAACAGGCATTGCCCACTCAGACCCTGTGTGCTCACCACACACAGCTGGGGCAGGGGGTTTACTCCCCAACTGTATTTCCCAAACACTGAAATTTCATTACAAAGTGATTCAAAGAGGGAAATCCCTGGATCTGAGACTAACTCAGCCCTGAGTCTGAGGAGTACTGTGTGACAGACACACACACGCTGCATTAGGGAGCTCAGAACATCCAAATTAGGTGCTCTTGCCAAAATCAATATTTGTAAATATTCATAACTATGGGGATTCCTGCATATGTTTAATGTCACTGCTCCCACTATTTCTGAAAACTGCACAAATGTTCAACTGTACCTGCAGTTAGTGCTGCTGGTGCTCCTTTAGCATAAATTAATATTAATAAAGGTAAAAGGGAGGATGCAGAGCATTTCCAGGTATTTATCAACCGTCAGCCTACCATGAGGACTCAGCCATCCAGAGGATTTTGCCACCACACTCCTCAATTGTCTTCAGAGCTCCAGCTTGTCTGCCTGGGAGGGGGACTGACACCTTATCAGTAGAGAAACTGTCACAGAGAAACCTCTTTTTAAGGGAAATGCAGATAAAATGGTTCTCTTTAGACTTTGCAGCTCCCTGCCAGGAAGTGTGCAGTGCTGACACCGAGATCCCATTTCCCAGAAAGAACCAGGATGGATTTCATGGAGACACATTGCATTAGGACTTCCACAACCACTCCTCCAGATGCCAAACAAGAAGCCAAGCAAAGAGATCTTTCCTGCCCTCCCAGCTCAGACTGGCTCCTGGGTGTTTATAAGAGACATTTTGAATAGCAGCAATTAGTGGAAGGGAGAGCAAAATAATTGTGGAGATAAGCACAAGCCTGGGTGAACAGAAGTTGGAACACTTCTGGCTGGCAGATACTCCCTGGCATGCAAAGTTGCTGTGTCCAGCTCCCATTGCATCTCAATACACAACTGAGCTCAGCTCCAGCACAGGGGGATATCAGGGAAAGGCCTTTCTGCCACCTGTTCTGGCCAAATTCTACACATTTGGGGGTTTAAATCAGGTATTCAAAATGATCTTTGGGCTCAGGCTCTGTAAAAACAAAGTCAAATTGTAGGTGAGGATGAAGAAAAACTCTCCAAGAAAGCACGCATCAAATCACCCCCTGAAAAACCCTTGGCTATGGGTGGAAGCAAAGCACAGGTGCTGGGATTTCTGGGAGCTGGATTTCTGGGAGCTGGATTTCTGGGAGCACTGCTCTGTTGGGCTGTTTCACAGTGATCCCAACGCAGGCAGGACTCTGTGCCTCATGTTCCCCCATCCTGTTTACTGAAGTCTCAGGCTGTGGCTCCAGTTTCAGGATCTGCTCTTTTGGCTCTGTGGCAGCGTGTTTGGGATATCTCCTGGAGCACCAGGCAGAATAAATCAGCTGTGCTGGAGACATTGTGACTTCCAGCAGCAGCCAAGACACAAAGATCTGGGAGAAGGAGCACCTCTCATCTCTTTTCTGGGATGTACATCCCACGTGCCCCCTTCCCGCCATCGGGCAGCTGACAGCCAGCTAAACCCGTGCCAGAAATTCCCATGGGCAGGGAATTTTCTGCAGGGAAATGATCCCTCCCAGCCAGTAGCTCCCTGGGCAGGAGACTGATCTCAGTCAGACACATCCTACTGAGAATGTCTGGTGCTCAGGTTTATGAGGCTAAACTGTCTCCAGGACCGGGAATGACGGAGAGGTTCCCTTCACGCCAGCTCTGGGTGACAAGATCCCATGTTTTTACCTTGGCAGCTTTATATATGGATATGGAATTTTGTACCCTAGTCTCCCCTCCCATGCCATCACCTCTCCCAAAAGGCTGGAAGCCCTCTGAGCCCTGAATACCTGCAGAAGTTCAGCACTGGGAAAGGTTCAGCACTTTTGCATGAGCCTCTTGCTCCCTGACTCCCACTCCAGACTAATTTTTCCCTTCCTCCAGAAGCAGAATATCCAACAGCCTTCCCAGAAAGCAGCAAACTCCACTTGTAGTATCCTGCACATTCAGCTCCTCCTCCAATTTTCCCCTTTAAAGGTGAGAAAAACTCCTTTGAGTTTGCCTCTGGTGGGCTTTACATGGTTATTGCTGAAGGGGAGGGAATCAGGAGCAGGGAATGCCCATTCCAGCATGGATGGCAATAAGTAAATCAGAAAATTTGGCTTAAACCAATCCCTGTAAATCAAAAACCCACATAAAATCCTGTAAAGGAGGAGCCCTAGATGTTTGATGCTAAGTAAGAGATGAGACCTTGGTCCTTGAAGGAGCAGTTAGATGCTCTGTGAGCTGTTTTGGAGTGTTTTGGGTATTACAGGAATTCCAAATTTCTGGACATGAATGGATCAGCAGTGGTGTACATTAACAGGCCAATATTCCTGGCATAACAACAGCATCCAGTGGCGTAATTTTTAATCCTGCCCTGATTCTCTGTGTTCTCTTTGATTACTTCCAATTATATTAAAAGTTCAAAATTAAGATAAAATTGGAATTGAACATTCAGGTGTAGGAACTGCCAAAATATCTCTTCCACCACCATTTACTCTGAAACTCTAAACTGACAAAAAAAATAGTCATAGTGCCCCACACATATTTTACTCCACAAAAATCCAGAGTTCCCATTGTGTTCCTTCCAGCCAACCAACCATGGCTCATCTCAGAAGAAACCAAAAGGAAACATTTCTTCTACCAATTTCCAGTAGCTCTGTAAGGCCCAAAGCAGACAAATTTCCCTGGATGAGCATTCCAGCTTCACTCCTGACACCACCAGCAGTGCCTGGATGGCAGGGAGATGCCTGAATTATCCCAGCCTGATGCAGGACTCCTTCAGCCAAGAGATGGGGTAGAAGCTGCTCCATGGATTTGTTGACAGAACCAACCCCTCCATGTGCAGGTTTGTCCTCACCGCTCTCGCAAAAGATCCTGACTTTGAGGCTGAGGAAAAGTTACCACTTACCCCCTTCAAAGAGAGCAAATGCTCTGATCTTCCAAAAGTTTTCCCCAGGGTTGCTTCCATCAGAAGTTAAGTTTTGCAGGATCTAAGGTGTAAGTTTTGGAGTGGGCTCGGTGTGCCAGAAAAGCAAGGCAAGGTCACTAAGAAAGAACAGGAAGCCGTCTGGAAATAGCGCGAGCTCCGAGGCGCTCGAGTAGTAACGAGGCACAAAATGTTCAGTCTGGTCTTTTACCACTGACTGTACCCAGCTGCAGCTTCCTAAGATGAATAATCCTGTCATCCCAGAATCCAGACAGAGGCGGACACCTGGTATTGCTGGGCTTTTCAAGTTCCTCTTGAAAGGGACGCGGGCTGCGAGGGACGGGCGTGCTGCGGAACAGCGGCACAAAAACGAGCAGGGGGAGCCCCTCCACTACTGCAGGAAGACAGCACAGAGCAGACAGGCTCAGGAATGGGAGCTGGGATATCAGGGATGGGATGGAAATTGGCCCTTCCAGAGCTCAAGGCAAGCAGGTGCTTTGCAGGAGCCATAGGGCTGCTGACAGCGTTGCTGGGGACATGGGGAAGGTGCCACAGGGGATCAGCAGATGACACCAACCCTAGCAGCAGAGCTGAAACATGCCCAGCTTTCCCTGCTGAGCAGGAATCAACATGGAATCAACATGGAGAGGCCACCAAAGAGAAGCACTGGGCACTGGCAGAGCTATGGTGAGAGCAGCCCCACTAAAGGACAGTGTGATTGGGTTGGGTTGGGTTGGTTTGGGTTGGGTTGGGTTGGGAGGTACCCTAAAGATTATCCAGTTCCACTCCCTGCCATGGGCAGGGACACCTTCCACCACAGCCCCATCCAGCCTGGCCTTGAGCAGCTCCAGGGGTATCCTGCAGGCAAACCTGCCATTCCATGGGCAGTGGCTCCACATGAAAGCAAGGAGCAGTTTCTCCCCTCAGCATCAGCATGACAACTATCAAGTCTAGACATCTTTGGGAAAGAATTACATTTCTTTACAACATGGCAAAATCTGTCTGGAAGATTTCCTGAAAGATTTTCACTCCCTGAGACCAAAGGAATGGCCCGGCAGTTTCACCCCGTGTCTCTGAACAAGAGGCTGATCCCTCGGATGTGTTACTATCCCTCACTCAACGTAGGAATTCATTCTGTCAAGGGAAAAAGAACAATTTCAGGATCACTGCACAGCAAACATCCTCACAAAGCTCCTTTCCCTGCTGCTGCTTCCCTGCCCATCCTGTCTGTGCTGGATGCACAGCCTGTGCCATGGATGCACACAGTCCTTTCTCAGAGGGTGGGAAAACTGGGAATGGGATTGCACAGCCACAGGTGAGGATTTGAGGCTCAGCTGGGAGGCTCAGCTGCTCTCATCCCACCACTGAAGTGCGTCAGCATCCCTGAGAAGTTTCCTGTGGCTGTGGCTGTAAAACAGCCGGAGCTGGGAAGAGCCCTGCTCCAAGCTGGGACACAGCACATGAAGCACATTCCCCACGCCGTCCTTCCCTCCCTCCCTGTGAGCTCACGGCACCCGAGGCGCCTCTGGCCCTGCCAAAGCGCCCATCCTGCGCCTCCTCCATCCAGCCCTTGACCAGAAGGGCAAACGGAAAAGCTTTTGGTAACTTCCAGCTGATCTTGGCTGGGAATGAGTGACTTACAAAGGAAAAAATTCCCTGCCTGTTCCTCCGCGACCAAAGGTCAGGCAAAGCTCTCAGCAGGACCTGCGGAGAGGCTTTCCACCGTCTCACCCCCTTATTCCATCCTTGGTTTTGCTCAGGAAGGCAGATCTGAAGGCCATAAATATTGTCCCACATCTGGTGAACGCATGGAAGAGTGGAAAATCCACCTGGCTGAAGGTGAGTGGCTACTGGAGAGAGGAGCAGCCGCCGGTGCCTCCAGCCTCCGGGCTCTCCCTCAGCGCCTTCTGGAGCCAGGCCTGGGCAATCTGCAGAGCTGAAAGAAACAGCCTGCCCTGCTCCGTGCAGTGAAGCCTTCTAAAGCCTTGGCTTATTTTCCCCAAACATGTCAGGGTTTTCACAGAATCACCCAGAACGCTTTGGGCTGGGAGGGAGCTCAAAGCTCAGCCCATTCCAACCCTCTGCTGTGAGCAGGGACATCTCCCACTGGAGCAGTTTGCTCCAAGCCCCGTGCCTCATCACTAATTTCTTCCTAAAACCCAATCTAAACTTACTCTGTTTCAGTTCAAAGCCATTCCCCCTTCTTCCATCTCTCCCTCCAAGCCTGTGTTTTCTCCCACTCCTCCCCTGTGCCAAGCTCTGCGTCCATTATAGAGCCCTTCCACAAATATTGTTTCACTCATTTCCTGGCTCTCTCCACCTTGCACCATCTTGGGGAATCTGGCACTTTTATGTGAAGGCTAAAACACAATGTCTATAAAAGCAAGGACTGGGACACGCTGGGGAAAGGATCACATGTTCAGGCAGTCATCGCCTTCTCCTCCTGCACTGGGTCAGATGATTAAAACTGAGCTGATGGAAGCAATTCCAAGCTCTGGAAAAAGCCAAAACTTCAGCTCTCCATAGGAAAAAGTTGTCTACTGGGATAGAAAAACAGGCAATCATGCCAGCATTTTCCAGGCCAAAATTCACTCACTGAAGTGTTCCTCACACTCCTGCTTTGTTTGGGGGATGGCATGGAGGGGTGCTCAGCCCCACTCAGTTCCTGTCAAGTCAGACCAGCTCCTCTGCTCCCACCAACACCACGGCAGTAAAAGAAATAAAACAACCCCAAAGCATGACTTCTCCTGTCCTAGCAAAGGAGTCAGCACTGGAAACAAAGGAGCTGTTTGAAAGCTTCATCAGCTGGGAGAGCTGGGGGTGTTCACCTGGAGAGGAGAAGGCTCCAGGGACACCTCAGAGCCCCTGGCAGGGCCTAAAGGGGCTCCAGGAGAGCTGGAGAGGGACTGGGGACAAGGGATGGAGGGACAGGACACAGGGAATGGCTCCCACTGCCAGAGGGCAGGGATGGATGGGAGATTGGGAATTGGGAATTGTTCCCTGGGAGGGTGATGAGGTCCTGGCACAGGGTGCCCAGAGCAGCTGTGGCTGCCCCTGGATCCCTGGCAGTGCCCAAGGCCAGGCTGGATGGGGCTGGGAGCAACCTGGGATGGTGGAAGGTGTCCCTGCCCGTGGCAGGGGGATGGAATTAAATGATCCTTAGGGTCCCTGACAATCCAAAGCTTTCAGGGATTTTATTAAATAAATGCTTTGCACTGATTGATTAAAATGGTGGATGCCAGGCTATAGGGAAAAAGCCAAAGTAATCAATTCTAGACAGCACAACATACACAGAACAGAGTAAAATGCAGAAATTCTTTCCCCTTCACTGAAGCAGTTTCCAAAACAATTCTGGGTTTAAATTATCACAGAATCACAGAATGGTTTGGGTTGGGAGGGACCTCAAAGCTCATCCCATTCCCAGCCCCTGCCATGGGGTGTTCATACCTGTGTGCACATGGGATTAAAAAACAAAAGAAAACAAATACATTTCCCCAAAAAGACTTCTGCATCTTCACTCAGAACTGTTTCTATATCAAACTGCACAGCTCCAGTGCTTCACTTGCAGAAGATAAATGGGTTTTATTTGCTTTAACATCCCCACCCTGCTTTCTTCATGAGCTGGGCAGCTCTAAGTCCAAATTTAAAGTTATATATTTTAATTTTCTGGACAAAAGAATCGCTTCCCTGCACTCACAGCCACTGGACTTAACACAGTTGCCAGCTCTAAGAGTCACCTAAATGTGGGCTGATTCTGGCACACAGAGACAAGCAGGATGTTTTCCCAGAGAAAATCCACTACACTCACACACTGGGGTAGTGTGTGTGTGAGGGATATTTTCTTTGTGAGGGATCACAGGGCTTATTTCAACGAGGGGCTGTTTGATTTTTTAAAGCAACTCTGGTCCCACTGACACACTTACTACCTTCAGAGATCACCTTGCAGGCCACCCTTTGGTACAGGATTATACCATCCCTATTTTAAGGCTCTGATTTAGCCAAGCTTACACACAAGATGAAGAACTTCATTACCTAATGGGCTGGATACACTGTGGCATCTCAAAATTCGAGCTCAGCTTCCTCCTTAGAGAGATTTTGAGCAGAGTCAGTCAAAGCTTTGACATAAATGAGAGCAAATACGTTCCTATCACCACTGCTTTGAGCTTGGCTATTAAATGGGAATGAGCCTGCCTGATTTTTCATAGACAAATAACTTCAGTCATGGACAATTACAAGGGAATAATGGAAATATTTGTCACAGGAATTCCCCATTCTTCCCCCACCCTGAGTGCTTGTGCCAATGTGCAGCCACAGAAACATGGGGATATGTAAATGTTCCACACACACACCCAGAGATGCACACATTGTACATCCATATATAAATAAATTCACACCCAGGCACCTCCTCACCTCTGCCCTGGCCACAGCACAGAGGACCCACCAAGGCACAGAGATGTTTGCTATTAATCCAGCTTCAAACAGGGACACTTCTCACAAAGCCCAGCTCCCCTCTGTACTAAGAAGTCTGTAAATAACACCCCATTAACTTTTAATCCCATCTTCCCCACTCTGACATGCATTCTGTATTGAAATGAAAGTTATATAAGGTTGAATCGAGGTTGCTTTTTAATATTACATTAAGGCTATTTACCATGTGCAGCACTAATCCCCCTTTGAAAAAAGGAGCCTATTACCAATTCGGAAAGCTTACGTTGCCATAGCAATAGTCCAGCACTGGGAAATATTTATATAATGTCTCATGTTTTCACTTGCAACAGCCATCTTCCAAACTGGACTGCCCACTGACCCTGCCTGGTGTTTCCTCCCTGTCCCACGCAGGGCACAGCACCTGCCTGGTGCCTGACTCCCAAAATCTGAGCGTGTCCAGACCCACCTGCAGGCACTGCCCCTGCACCCCCTGCTCCTGCAGTCCCACCATGGCCCACAGGCTCAGCCTGCAGCTTGTGCTGATGGCAAACATCCAACGAGAAGTTCCTGTGCCACCACTCCCAAAATGTGTGAGCACAGGAGCAGGTAACCTCCTGCTAGGGTCAAATCCAAGGAGGCATTTTCTGTGTCCAGAGAAGGGAACGGAGCTGGGAAGGCGCTTGTCTTGGATTGTCAGGCAAATTGTGTTCTATTTGCCATCTGGATGGCAGTTCTCTTCTGTTCAGTGGGCAGTTTGCCTTATCTCTTCCACAACCAATCCTCCCTCTGGAGAGACACCTGCTGATAACAGACTATTGAATGTCCCTGCATGACTGATAAGAACTAGAACATCCCATTGGGAGATGTGAGCCCAGAGGGAGGAGCCAAGCATTCCTACCTGGATAGAATCTGGAGATTGTGGAACACCAGCACAGCTTCTCCACTGGATTTCCCAGAGGAACAGCAGCTGCCTCTTCCACTGGATCTTCAGAGGAAGAGACTGCACCTTTCTACAGGATCCCTGCTCCAACAGAACCACCCCTGACACTGCAGGAGGGCTGCAGCCACAATTCCAGTAGATCTGCTGCCAACACCCTGACCCACAGGGTGTCAGGTTGTGTTGTGACTCTGTCAGTGTTGTTTTGTATTACTGCATTGTTTATTTTATCATTTTATTTTCTTCCCTAATAAAGAACTGTTATTCCTGCTCCCATATTTTTGCCTGAGAGCCCCTTAATTTCAAATTTATAGCAATTCGGAGGGAGGGGGTTTACATTTTCCATTTCAGGGGAGGCTCCTGCCTTCCTTAGCAGACTCCTGTCTGTTCAAACCTAGACAGGGCTGCAACTCCAGGAGAGGCTGGGAAAGGAGCTCAGGGGAAGAAGCTGGGAAAGGAGTTCAGCCTGGAGAAAAGGAGGCTCAGGGGGGACGTTCTGGCACCCTGAGAGAAGGGTGGAGAGCAAGGACAAGAGGAAACAGCCTTGAGCCGTGCCAGGGACAGTTTAGACTGGAGATCAGGGACAACATCTTCCCTGAAACAGTGGCCAGGTGTTGGAACATGTTCCCCAGGACAGTGGTAGACTCACCACACCAGGAATTGCTCAAAAGTTGTGTGGGACACAGAACCTGGGGACCTTGGTGGTGCTGCTGGGTTGGTGGTTGCAATGGCTGATCCAGGAATGCCTTTCCAACCTCAACAATCCCCCAAATCCCTCATCCCCAACCCCCCTTACCTTGATGTGCTCGTGCAGCTGCGCCTCGTGCTGCCGGGAGAGCTGCTCGTGCTGCCGCTGGAACTCGGCGATCAGGATCTGCCTCTGGATCTGCTGCTTCTGCTTGAGGGCCAGCAGCTCCTGCTGCAGCTGCTGCTCCCGCAGCGTGGGCTCCGTCACCGGCATGGAGAACTGGTGGTCCAGCCGCAGGTCCATGGGCACCGAGCTGGGCGCCACTTGCAAGGGCAGGGCTGTGCTCACGTCAACTGCAGGGAGAGACGAGAGCGGGGTCAGTGTGCTCCTCACCCAGCAAAGGATGGAGCAACCATGGTCTGGATCAAGAGCAGCACCATGAAATTCACACCATTCCCTTAGGGGGAACCAGGGACTACAGGAATTCAGGGATCAACAAGTTTTCCACCAGGCAGCAGCTCCTACAAACCTGTGTGTTTGCGACAAGCAAAGAGCATCGTGTGTGACACAGCCGTGCCTCCCAAACACACACACAGCTCTGTTCCACTCATCCAGCACCACTGGAAATGAGGAGCATAAAGAGTAATCTGAGACTTCACAGAAAGGATTAACCCTGACTTGTCATGGATGAACTGCCATGCTCAGGAACATGAGGCTCTCCCTTTAACAAACTCATGCAACAACCACGATGTGTTGTTGTATAATAAATTCCAAACTGGTTTGGCTTGGGAGGGACCTCAAAGCCTATCCAGTGCCACCCTTGCCATGGACAGGGGCACCTTCCACTATCCCAGGCTGCTCCAAGCCCCATCCAGCCTGGCCTTGGGCACTGCCAGGGATCCAGAGGCAGCCACAGCTGCTTTGGGCACCCTGTGCCAGGGCCTGCCCACCCTCACAGGGAACAATTCCCAATTCCCAATATCCCACCTATCCCTGCCCTCTGGCAGTGACAAGCCACAACTCCACCTTTGCAATAGCTGAACACAGCTTGTTTCTCCTAAAAAAAAAAAAAAAAATTACTGCCATGCCATGAATGACTAAAAATCTTCTGAATTCCACCTGAGTGACAGTTCTGCCTTTCACAAGTATTCTGTATTAGCAACATTTGCTCACTCTCATTCTCTCTCTCTTTCTCTCTCTCTCTATCTCCGGGGCAATCCCTCAATAACTCTGCTGAGAGCTTTGAATGAACATCATTTACAGGATAACAAAGGCTAATCCCTCAGAAACACTGAGCTTCAGCAAAACTGGAAAATAAAGGTGGGGGGTTATTTTCTCCATATCATCTGTCAGGACATTAATTTTATCCATCCCAGGGAGAGTTTTCATAGGGTTTTTCTTCCCAAATACTCTCATGGAGCAGAGGTCCAGGAGCATGTTCACCCCTCCCTGCACCCGGCTCAGCCAGGGAGAAGAAGGAGGAGGAGGAGGAGGAGGAGGAGGAGACTTTCTTTTTTTGAAGGAAACATTTTCGGCAAAAGGTCACATTACTGGAAGTGTTGCTATTTTTCAACCCACAAGCTCTTCCCTCCACTTCCCTATTGTTTTCCTTCCTGTGGCCTTTTCTCTGCTCCCCTCTCTCCCCAGCAGGACCACAGCAAGATTCCTTGCCATGGATTGATTCCCAAGCCACAGCCAGGGATTTTGGGGAGAGCAGCACACTCTGGCCCAGAGATAAGCACTCAAACTCACCTTAACACTGTGTTTGAGGTCTCTGGGGAGACCTCAGAGCTCCTTCCAGTGCCTAAAGGGGCTCCAGGAGAGCTGGAGAGGGACTGGGGACAAGGGATGGAGGGACAGGACAGGGGGGAATGGTTTTTAACTGATAGAAAGCATAGATAGATGGGATATTGGGAATTAGGAATTGTTCACTGTGAGGGTGGGCAGGCTCTGGCACAGAGTGCCCAGAGCAGCTGGGGCTGCCCCTGAATCCCTGGCAGTGCCCAAGGCCAGGCTGGATGGGGCTTGGAGCCACCTGGGACTGTGGAAGGGGTGTCCCTGCCCATGGGGGACTTGATGGGCTTTGAGGTCCCTCCAAGCCCAACCATTCTGGCATCCCATGTATTCCCCTTGTCCTGTCCCTCCATCCCTTGTCCCCAGTCCCTCTCCAGTTCACCTGGAGCCCCTTCAGGCACTAGAAGGGGCTCTGAGCTCTCCCTGAGCCTTCTCCTCTCCAGGCTGAACACCCCCAAGCCTCCCAAGCATGCAAAACTCAACCCAGTTTCAGGCAGAAGGAACACCCTACCGCTTGTGACTGTGCCTTGAGATCCATTCCTCCCACTTTACTGCCCGAAAAAAGAGCCTTAAATCGCCATTCCCTGCTGGAAAACAAACCTAAGAAAACTTGCCCAGTCTCCCATTTCCCATGCAATGGGAGTCATCCCCCCACAGCTGCAAGGATGAGGACCACAATTCCCATTCAGGGCTGCGGCAGAGGCTGCGTCATCCCTGACTCTTGGCTATTTCAGGCTCCAAAATTCCCCTCTTTGCCCTGCCAGGAGCCGCTGACCCCAGACCCCTGGCGAGCCCCAGCCAGCCCTCCCTGCTCAATGAACACAGCCCCACAACAAAAACCTGCCTGTGCTCCACGAGTGTTTGATGGGACACTCGAAAATTGCTTTTCTAGGCCCTGCCTCCAGAAGGCACGAGCACAATCGGAGCCGTGACGTGAGCCAAGGCACAAAGACGACATTCAGGGCTGCCATGAGAAATGCCAAAGCCATGAATTAGGAGACAAGATCCTGATTATGAATAACAAACTATCTCACGGTCTCTCCCTGCTTTTATTTCTTCCCTGTAAGAACAGAAAACCATCAATCTTTAGATTTCTTTTTCCCCCCCCCTCACCCTTGGCATATAGGGAATTATTTTTTTTCCTGTGGTCAAGTTAGCCTGATTTTAATTCCATGGTCACGTTACGATGATTTTTATACTAAGTTAGAACCATTCTGCTGGTGTTTCCCTTCCCAAATAAATAAAACATGGCTGTACATCAAAGCCTGCTTGCATGCTGCACGTTAATTAAGACCTAAAGCACTTCAGACCCCCTCAGTTGCTGGTGGAGATTGGAAATTTGACATCTCTCAGCTCGTCCATGACACACTGAGGGGAATAACCCAAACACAGGGAAATGAAGTGACAATCTCTGACCTGAAAGCAAAGTGAACTTTCTACAAAAAGTATTTAATCATGGAATCACAGGATGGATTGGCTTGGCAGGAGCCTTAAAGTTATCCCATCCCACCTCTGCCATGGCAGGGACACCTCCTACTATCCCAGGTTGCTCCGAGCCCCATCCAACCTGGCCTTGGGCACTGCCAGGGATCCAGGGGCAGCCACAGCTGCTCTGGGCACCTGAGCCAGGGCCTGCCCACCCTCACAGGGAACAATTCCTAATTCCCAATCTCCCATCCATCCCTGCCCTCTGGCAGTGGGAGCCATTCCCTGTGTCCTGTCCCTCCATCCCTTGTCCCTCTCCAGCTCTCCTGGATCCCCTTTAGGGACTCTGAGCTCTCCCTGGAGCCTTCTCCTCTCCAGGTGAGCATCCCCAGCTCTCCCAGCCTGGCTCCACTGGAAAAATTAAAAACATTTCACATAAAAACATTACATTTCACATAAGACATCATCAGGGGACTTTCTATGTGCAGATTCTCCCATACTCCAAAATGGAAAATACCTTCTCCATAAGTCCCAAGTGTTTTGGAAGGGATTAGGGGAAGGTGACATTCTAAACCTGTTAATACACTTTTCAATAAAACTAACAGTAATAATTGAATTTTCTTCCCCTTCTCTGTTACAGCATTTTCATGCTGGTCTTTAAAGGATGGAAATACAGGTTTGAGTCCTGAAAGCATATTAAAATTTTAAATGAAAAATTCAGTATGAGATGCACCAAACGAATATTTAAATTCAAACTCTGTTTCAGCATAACCTTTACTTAAGGTTAATTTAAAAAATATTCACAGAATCCCAGAATCACTGAGGGGTTTTGTTGGAAGAGACCTTATAGACCATCACATCCCAGCCCCCTGCCATGGGCAGGGACACTTTCCACTAGACACAAAACTGAAGGTTTTTTATATCAAATGCTATGGCCAAAATTACTCTTTCCTTTCTTCTTTTTTTTTTTTTTCCTTGATCTTATACTTTTTTTTTAATTAAATTTAAGCAGCACAGAAAACTGCCTCTCACATTTGAAATCCAACATCACCTTCAAAGGGAAAGTGCAGGAAATGCTTTCCCTGAGCTCTCCCTCCCTCCGGCACAGAGCGAGTCCCACTGAACACAAACAGCTCCTTCCCAGCTCCTCTTTCTGCAACAATTCCCTTTGGAGAAGGGAAAGAAACCCCATCAACCTCCCCAAACCTGCTGCAAAACCCCGGGGAATGAGAGTCTGCTGGAGGCTGGAGGAAGAAATCAGGACACATCCCACCTGCCCATGACAGAGCAAGCCTGGGAGATTCCCAAAATCCCGAGATCCAACCTCTTCTATGACTCTCCAGTGCCTGGTGCCCTCCCAAATCACTGCCCTCCAGGAATGAGATGTTCCTGGTGGTTGACACTCCCCAGCCAGGGTTTTCCAGAGCCCATGGACTCAGCTTCTCCCTCTCTCCCATCATTTCTGGGCCGGGGCTTTATTCCCAGCTAATGAGTTTGCTTTTTAATTACTGCTGTGCCAGCCGTGCCCTCGGGCCAGGCTCTGCCAAGAGCAGCACGTCAGCCTTTGGGCACCCACAAAAAGCAAACACAAAGCCAGAGGATGTGCTCAGGATCCCAAACTCTTGGCTGATGCCATCAGATCATCCCCATCCTGCTGAACCACCCAGCGGGATGCTGAGGCAGTGTGAGCATGGATCTCCCCCTCTCACCATTATTTCCAGCTCTTTTATCCCCAGGGAAAACCAAAAAAAACCTGTTGTTATTCCCTGACTTTATTCCTCAGGGCTGTCCTCAGTGTCCAGCAACACTTTTGGATTTTTAAATAATTCCCTGTGTTTTGAAAAACATTTAAACACCAAGTTGCTGCCGGCAGGAATGCCTCGGGCATACGGGGAGTGTGACGCCCGCTCCGAATCCTGGAATGCCGTTCCTATAACCCATCACCCCAGGTTTCCTCCAGAACCAACCTGCAAAGGGAGGTGAACAGCTACTGCTGACTCTGAGCACAGCCAAGGGAGCACTTGAGGTGGTTTATTCTGGCAGGAAGATGTATGCCAGTCGAGCATCACTGGATTATTGTGAATTAAATCCATCCCCCCTCGTGGCAGCGGCTGGAGCGCTGGGATCCCCTCTGACCCAGGGATCCTTTTCCAGTGGGGCTCCCCCTCCCCAAATTGCTAAAACCCCCCGAAACACAGCGAGATGGTGAGATCAGAGCTATAAATAGCACTGAGCTGCTGCAGTATCTGACTGCAGTGCTGGATAAAAGCAGAGGATTTTGTGGGGAAGCGGAATGAAGCCGTGGCACCCTCGGAGCTGGCTCCATCTCCACACATCCCACCTAGAAGGAGAAATTAATAGGAGAGGGGGGAACAACACGTTATCAGCTTCACTCAATTCTGAATTTTTATTCCCTAGACAAGATTGTGTCAAGCTGGGCTAGAGGAACCCCAAACTTGTCCAAGAGCAGGGCAGGGCAGGGCAGCTCCAGGACACCAACATCCCACCGAGCATCAGGTGGGGACAGGATGAGGGCACAGTCCTGCACCTCCATGGATCCACACCAAATTAAAGAACTATCACAGATTTATGGGATGGCCTGGGTTGGAAGGAGCCTTAAATATCATCTGGTTCCAAACCCCTGCTGGGTGGGACAGCAGGAGGAAACAGTTCCTCTGTCTCACCCAATTCTTACCTCTGTTACCCCATTTGGAAGGACCAGAATCCCAGGGAGGGTGTTCTGGGCTGGAATTAGCCAACAAGCTTGAGCACCACAGTCCAGCTGGGCCAAAGGCAGGTCAGCACCTGGCAGTGCTCAGGAATTTTGGGACAGCTCAGGTGGGTGCTGCCAAGGCAGCCTGGATCCTGTCTGGGAGCACAAGCTGGGAGTAAACAGCAGCAGAGGTTTCCTACGAGCTCCACGCACGCTGCAGCTCGGCGAGGGCTGGAGTCACTCCCTGCTCAGGGAATATTTCCTGCTCTGTGAATGGGAACTGAAATTAATCATCCCATCAGCCATGGAAACACGTCGTGAGGCAGCGCTCCGCAGGCAACAGATGGAGCTTTAAATGTCACTCACTCATTCATTGCAAGGAAACTTCTCCCTGATTACTATCGAGACCTGCAGACAGAAACAGGGTGCAGAATTCTGGATTTCTACATATCCAGCTCTCCTAAGCCTATTCCTGCCCTGAACAGATCTCATTAGAATTTATTAGGAACCTACATAGAAATTTTATTCATGATGATAAGGAAGCCAAAACTTGTAGAGCAGACCACTTATCCTACTGTCTCCATCTTAGATTTAAAGCATTAAAAAATGTCTCTTCACTTGAAGAAAAAGAAAACCCACCAAGCTACGTCCACAAAAGAGAGAAAACAACATTTTCCAGTAACATTTTCCAGTATTTGCAAGGAATCCCAGAATGGCTTGGCCTAGAATGGATCTCATTCCAACCCCTCTCGCCTCAGAGCAGAACATCAGAGTTTGGAAAATTATAACCTCCCATGGATAAATATCCAGGGGTATTTCCTTAATGAGAACATGGAGAGTTCAAGGCCAGCAGCAAAGCCTTGATGGCACAGGCGTCTCCAGCAGAGATGTCTCCAACAGATGAGCCTGTGCAGGACAGAGCAGCTCCAAAGGGAGACACTCCAGTTTCTCCACCTCCTCTTCAACCATTATCCCACTTTATCTCCTTGCTGGTTTCATCAGTGACATCTCTAACAAATGAGTGTCTTGGATGGAGCCAGAGCTTTTTGTGAAATTAAAGATAATGGAATGAAAGGAGTCGGCTTGGACTATTTCTCATTTCAAACTTCACACAATTGTGGGAAACCTTTCCTGGCAGTTCCCTTGCATGGAGTGGATAAGCAAAACCCACTTGAGTTTCCATTGAAAAAGATCCCCATCTAAATAAATAATAAAACAGGAAACAACAAAAATAAATGTACAGCTCTTCTCAAAAAGGCTCGGGAAGCTGTGGCTGCCCCTGGATCCCTGGAAGTGTCAAAGGCCAGGCTGGACAGGGCTTGGAGCCACCTGGGATAGTGGAAGGTGTCCCTGCCCATGACAGGGAGTGGGACTGGATGATGTTTAAAGTTCCTTCCAACCCAAATCATTCCAGGATTCTGTGATTCCTGGGAAGGTAATTTCACTTGCCTCTTTGCTTCAGGCATTACCCAGCAACTGAACCTCTTTGATCCATCTGTCTTGCTTTCAGAACAGGAAACTTCTCCCCTCAGCAGATCCCCAGGACAAAATGCAGAGTTGGAGGAAGCTCAGCTGCACTTCTGTAGAGACAAACCCACATGGATTTCTCACATGCTTCTCTCTAATCTCACTCTGAGCTTCCTTGAAGGGAAAATGACACTTTGGAGAAGAGAATTAAACATGGAAGAGATGGAGAGCAGGAGCCAGAAAGTCTCATTCTGAGATTACACATTAAAAACTTCCCATGAGGAAAAAAAAAAATCCACCTGGCTGGGTCAGGATGGGGGAGTTGAGGAATTCCCAGTGAAGGTGGGGTTAGACAAACAGCTGGACATTCCACTGGTCCTCTGGAGTTTTCCCTGAAGCCTTGCAAGGGGTGAGCTCTCCAATGGCAGGAATAAAGCCAGTGATGAGCTGGTGGCACAGCATGGTTTGGGTTCTAAAGCCCATCCCATTCCACCTTGCCATGGGCAGGGACACCTTCCACCATTCCAGGCTGCTCCAAGCCCAATGTCCAACCCAGCCTTGGGCACTTCCAAGAACCCAGGGGCAGCCACAGCTGCTCTGGGCACCCAGAGCCTGCCCACCCTCCCAGGGCAGAATTCCTTCCCAATATCCCATCCAACCCTGCCCTCCCTCAGCCTTAGGCCATCACCCTTTGTCAAAAGAGAAAGTGAAACAAAATTCTGAAGAATTTCTTGTCCCACTGTATTTCAAACAGCAAATAAATGGTTCTTACTAGCAGGAGAGTGAGTTCATTTGTGTCACCAGCCAAGGGACTCCCAGCTGTCCAACAAGCCCCAAATGTGCAACACCATCTCCTCCATCATGACAAAAATAAAGCAGCAAAAGGAGCAGCTAACCAGCAAATTGCAATAGGAATGCTGTTTCACAGCTGTTGAAAATTCAGATAGCTCAAAGGATGCAACTTTAAGTAGAAACCCAGACCATGGTGGAAGAGAAGCCCACCTAAATGGGCAAGTAGCCCACAGCTTCCTGCAGCACCCTCTGGAAGGGCTTTACATCCAAATAATGGATTTAGTCAGGTATCAGCTGTGCTAGGACCAGGATCATGCTTGTTGTCCATTCAATACAATGAGGATACACGTTAAAATACCAAAAAAAGGCCTTTTAAGAGAGTGTCAAATGTGACGGTGTTCATAGGGGTTTTTGGATTTGGGAAGAGATGAGGATCTGACTCCATGTTTCAGAAGGCTTGATTTATTATTTTATGATATATATTACATTAAAACTATACTAAAAGACTAGAAGAAGAGGTTTCTTCAGAAGGCTAGCTAAGAATAGCAAGGAAAGATTGATAACAAAAGCTTCTGTCTCAGACAGAGAGTCCAAGCCAGCTGACTGTGGTTGGCCATTAATTAGAAACAACCAACATGGACCAATCCCAGATGCACCTGTTGCATTCCACAGCAGCAGATAATCAATGTTTACATTTTGTTCCTGAGGCCTCTCAGCTTCTCAGGAGGAAAAATCCTAAGCAAAGGATTTTCATAAAGTATGTCTGTGACAGTCAAACACAGGCAGCTTCCTAGAGAAATTCAAGTAACCTCAACCCATTCAAACCCCTGGACAGCACAGGGAAATGGCACTAAAACACTTTTTATTCTGGCAGAACAGGCAGGGGTTGTCCTACCTGGATGCACACACCAAAACACACACCTGGGCCAAGATTTCTCTTAAAAAACAGACACTTTCCATTTTTTCCCCGCCAAGACCCAACAGCTGAACTGAACCCATGAAAACCCAGAAAGCTGCTCCCCAAACCCTAAAGGATGAGGGCAGATGTTCCCTGCACTCCCCATGGAAGCAGTGATCAGGACTGATGACCAGGATTCCCATGGATGGCTCTGCTCAGACTGAGCTCTCCCTTGGCATGTATCCCCAAACCAGGTGGGCTCTCAGACACAGCACAAAATCTCAGTGCTGCTTCTGCTGAAAACCTGCCCAGCCTGTGGCATTTCCTTCCATGTGCTGCTCCCCAAACAGAGCCAGAGCCACGCAGGGATCAGCTTGAAGATGAGTTTTAACACAACAACACACCAGGTTGAACCCAGGTATGGTTGTGGAGAGTTTTGGGTATTTCTCACAAGGAATCTCACTGGGATTCTCCACCTCTACCCTGCTTTGCTGAGAGCCCACCTGCAGAGCAGCCTCCAGCTGTGGAACCCCCAGCACAAGAAGGATGTAAAGGTGCTGGAACAAGCCCAGAGGGTACCAAAGGATGGAGCCAGGCTGGGAGAGCTGGGGGTGCTCACCTGGAGAGGAGAAGGCTCCAGAGAGACCCCTGAGCCCCTTCCAGAGGTGGAGAGAGACTGGGGACAAGGCATGGAGGGACAGGACACAGGGAATGGCTCCCACTGCCAGAGGGCAGGGATGGATGAAATTCCTGGCTGGGGGCACTGAGGCCCTGGCACAGGGTGCCCAGAGCATCTGTGGCTGCCCCTGGACCCCTGGCAGTGCCCAAGGCCAGGCTGGACATTGGGACTTGGAGCAGCCTGGGATAGTGGAAGTGGGGTGGCACTGGATGAGCTTTAAGGTTCCTTCAAACCCAAACCATTCTGTGATTCTGTGATCCTCTAAATTCTATTTTTTTTCAACTCAATTTAAACTTGCCTTCCTAAGGAACAAACACCTCCATGAATGAACACAGAGAGTGGCTTAATTTTGTCCCTGGGAGCTTCTAGACTGAAACCTCACATTTCTTTGATGAAAAGCTCTGAGCTGGGTGGTCTCCTGCTGAGCATGGTGAGCAGCTTCCCACACCACAACACACCTACACTGCACCTACTGCAGCCCCAGCAAGAGGAAAGTGAGTCCTCCCTCAGAAATTCTGATAAATTCTGGATTATCTTGCTTAAAAATGCAACCTCAGCTGCAAAACTTGGACCTAATACAGGGTTTAGGGATTCTGGCAAATTAAATGGTGGCTGCCTCTTTCAGTGGGAGGCTACAACTCTGCTCCAGCTACGTTCAGGCACCAAACTTCCCTGCCAAGGAGTCGACTGCAGCTTGATCCTTCCACAAAAAGAAACAGGATGCTGTGAGAAGCCCGAAGGTGAGAGACATAAAATATCTATATAAGGATGGAGCTCTTATACATATCCAAAATAACAGTGAGTCACTTCTCAGAGCACTGGGAAAAGATAAAAGGCTCGGGGAAGGAGCTGAAGAGGGTTCAGGGATTCAGCTGAGCGAGGCTTAGGAGGACACCATGGACAAAAGGCACTTGGGAAGTTGGAGAAAAGATGAAAAGGACATCCAGGCAGCAGCTGAGGAACAGCTGCAGGAGGCAGGCTGAAGAGGAAGGTTTTTAAAAGCAAGGCTAAGGAGGTTAAATTGATTCAGGGGTATCTGGAGGCAAGCAGAGATGGCAAAGGCTTATCTGCTGCCTCCCTGAAGTATTAGCAATAAATGATGGAAATGGGACATCCAGGTTTGCTTCAGCATTCCTGGCCAAAGCACTGTGTAAAGAATACAGATAATCACTACCAGAACCTTCTGTAGGTAAAACTTCTGCTTGATACACAGCTAATCCCTTCTCCACTGAGCAAACCACACCTTACATTAACTGCATTTGATTTTCAGGGCACTTTAATGAAGCTCTGCACTCTGCAGGGTCATCTCTCAGGTTGAGGAGCCCATTCCTCCAAAAGACTACAAAAACAAGTCATTCTTCCAGGGAAAGCCAGACCAGCTGAAGCATTTAAATGTGATTTTTTTTTTTTAGGATTTCACTCATCTCTCTGTGATATTTTAGAATTCCACTCACCCATATTTAAATCTTTTGCACTTCTACTTATTTATAAATTAAATTTTTATGACTTGCACTCCCCTAGATGGGATTTTTTAGAGCGATTTTTCACCATGACTGAAAACACTGCCCAGAGCAGCTGCCCCATCCCTGGAAGTGTCCAAGGTTGGATGGGGCTTGTCCCATGGGCAGGGACACCTTGCAGTAGCCCAGGTTGCTGTATCCATATTTTCTAGGTGAATCCCATGCTATGCATCTCCCCATGTTCCAGAAGCCCACAGGACATGATGCCTATGAAAGCCCCTCTGCCTTCCCAGCTGATCAACCCAAGGAGCCAACACAGAGAACAGCATTTCCAAAATGCCATTATTACCATTTTTTTGCATATGGAAAGGTCTTGCAAGGAGATGGATTCTGGCACACGTCTGTGTCAGACCACCCCTCTCAACAAAGGAGATAAGGAGCCAAACTCCAAGCGTGTTCAATCCTGCATCAGTGTTTCCAGCCCAAAATAAAGCTGCCTTCAACCACCACAGCCTAATCCTCCCCTGATTTCTCCTGTTTCCATTCCCATGTTTCCACTTCACAGCTGATTTGCCTCAAGTTTGTTTCTCCCAGGGCAGCAGCCTTGAACTGAGCCCTGCCTTGGCAGGGACCGTGACACAGCCCCAGCTCCTGGCCACGGATCCCAAGCCCTGGAGATTCCCTAAGGACCTCACTGTCCCTGCACGAGGTGCTCAGGGTCCAGAAGTGATGCTTAAAAAATGAGGGAGCTGTCAAAGCTGCAGGAGCTGGACACTGAGGGGCTGGAGTGTGTCCATGGAAGGGAACAGAGCTGGGGAAGGGAATGGAGCCCCAGGAGGAGCTGAGGGAGCTGGGAAGGGGCTCAGCCTGGAGAAAAGGAGGCTCAGGGGGGCTCTTGTGGCTCTGCACAGCTCCTGACAGGAGGGGACAGCCAGGGGGGTCGGGGAGCAGAGCAGGGGAGGAATCAGGAGAATTTTCTTCCCTGAAATGGTGGTCAGGCTTTGGAATGGAGCCACCACCCCTGGTAGTGTTCAAAAGCCGTGTGGATATGGCACTAGGGGACATGATTGAGTGGGGCAGTGCTGGGGGAGCAGGTGGACTCAGAAGGTCTTTTCCAGTTTTAGTGGTTCTGTAATTCTGTCCTGTGTGAGGATGGATCCATGAGATCCCAACAGAAAGGAAGTTGGGGCAATTTTCAGAGGAAAATAGCAAGGGCTGTCCAGAGCAGTGCTGCTGGCCACAAGACACATCAGCAGAGGCAGTTTCAGAGAATAACTTGTTTTACAGCTCCAACAGAACCAGAGAAACCCAAGCAAACCAAGTCCCAAGGAGGAAGAAACAAGAGGCTGAAGCACATGACAGTCACTTTGATCACCAGTGTGTTTTTAGAGGATGCAAAATTCATTCCTGACCTTACCCAAACTTTGACTTCCCCGTACGATCATCACTCTGTCAGAAATGCCATCTCGGTATTTTTAGGTGACAGTACATTTGTTTGTACTGTACATTTCTGGTGAGAAAACTTGTTATGTTTTGTAGGTCACTTGGTTTTACCATCTGCCTTGATTTCTGCTCAAGCAAAGTGTTGTTTTCTGAAATCCTCAGAGCTGCACATGAACTGGGAGACGTCGGAACCAGCAGCAGCTTGGTTTTGTATCATCCCAGTGGAAATACAGAATATTCCTGGAGAATGGGAAAAGGATCAGCAAAAGCTTGGGGGTGGTCAGTGGGAAGCCATTCCCCCTCATCCTGTCACTCAGTGTCCTTGTAAAAAGTCCCACTCCAGCTTTCCTGCAGGCCCAAAAGTTTGGAAATATTCTACAATGACCTTAATAAAAAATAAAAAAGACACGAAGCTTACTGGTAAATGAAACCTGAGGTGGGAGAGATCCTTCACTGCAAGGCCTCTCCTCCCACTGCCAGCCCATCTCAGATGCCTGAAGGAGCTTTATACCACAGTGACAGTGACAAAGTAAAGCACTGTGACAACCAGCTGATCCTTGGGAAGGCAAACACAAAATTATTCAGTCAGGTCTTGGAATTCTGTAGCGGATTTGTCCTTGTTTTGACCATAATCTCACAAGTGATGCCAGCAGCAAACCCATCTGGCGCGTGTAAGACGAAATATCTGCTGCTCGTGGAGATCAGCCTCTCAAAATTAGCATTTCTGCCGAGATCTGGTTTGCAGTGGCTTAAAGAATAAACAAGTTCAGCTTCCTGTAAAATGCTGCACTCCTTCAGACTGCTTTGCCCAGGGAGTCTGGATTTGTTGACAGGTAAAGGAGATCCTGGAGTGAGGCGCTGCAAAGGATCATGGAATGGTTTGGTTGGAAAGGAAACCTGTCCTCAATACCTGCCATGCTCACCCAGAGATGCACAGCTCAGGATTTCAGATGTAAAGCAGCATTTGGGTAGAAACCAGCATAATATTTAATTCCACCCTGAATTATGGAACAGCTCCTCAGAAGCTGAAATTCTCATCCTGTGCAAGAACATCTTTTGTGGGATAAAGAGCAAAGTGCATTCTAAACTGCACAAAAACCTCATATCCACCATGCTCCAGCACTGCCTCAAACCCTTGCTAAAGCTGCTTTGAAAGGACTAGAATTTGTCTTAATATTATGGTGATTTTTAAATCACCTGTAATTTTCATTTGTCTGTTACCTCATGCACCTCACTTAAAAAGTCATTTTTCTCTTGTGGGACAGAACTGTGGCATCCTGAGCAGCAGCAGTAACTTTGTTAGAATATGCAGCCAAATCTCTGCATTGAAGCCCAAACGATTTCCAAATAACACTGAAGAAATAATGAAACTAAAACAACAAAGGAGAAGCACACAGACAACGTGGAAAAGTATACACTGCTAAGCCTTTTGGCAAAAGCCCATGAATATTTGAGTATATGAGTATTTACAAGCTGCAGGAACTTGGTGGGGCTTGGTGATGTACAGGGACAAGCTGCCAAGTAACTGCATTTTCTACTTCTCTGCTGCAAGGAGCCTTTTCCAACCCAGCAAACAGCAGCACCATTCCAAAGCTCCCCCTCTGTGCCCAGGAACACAATTTCTGCTGGAAGTAAAGAGAAAACAGAGATTATCCAACAAATATGGGGGGTTTGGGATATGAGCAAACCCCACATTATTGAGGCTGATAGTGAAATGCTGGCACCTGTGAGTATTTGGGAAAGGGAAGGAGGAATGGGGTCTTGAATGACTGAAATCCCCTTCAAAGTGGATTAATGCACGTGTTCCTGTTGCATACAGGTAGACATATAAAAGAAAGACCTTATAAAATATGGTTTAGGCCCTGTTACTCTAGTTAACTTAGCAGTTAACTTGCAACTTCAATGTGAAAAAGCAGTTAGCACAACAAACTATTCTGGTAAGAGAAACATTTTTGCACCTGTAATAAACAAGAAATGTGTCCCATGGGTACAGAATATGGGAACTAAGCAAAAATAGAGATATTTGACAGACACACACCCTGGCCATTTACAGACCAACAAACTGAGTGTCAGTGCATTGTCAGCCAGTTAGGTCTAACACAGTGCCTTCTGATATTTCCTATAAATATCAGCTTTGTGAATAAAGAATTGGCTTTTCCTGCATGAAGAAACTGAAAATGAATGAATGAAGAAAATGAGAATGAAGAAGCTGCTTTTCTGCAGCATGTTCCCAAAGCAAGAAGAACTGGAATGTTCCTGGTGGCTCCCCAATGCCCTGCTGGACAGACAGAGGTGGAGCAGCTCCTCACGGACACCCTGCACGTCTGGCTGCACATGGAAGCAGATGAAGTTTCCTGGCTGCTCACCCAGGACACCTGATACTCGTGTCAACACAGCCAGCAGCCTCCCTGTGTCACTGCCATCCCTGATCAGCCTTGGGACATGGCCAGGTCGTGTGTCCTGAGCTCAAACAGAAGTCAAACCTTTCCCTGCCCTGCCATCCTGGAAAGGGAACTCCAGAGAATTCTAGAATTTCCTTCTCTGCAATTTTAAGGATTACTCCACGCCAGCATGGATGGAGTAAAGTCCTTGAAGTCCCAAAAGGGATTTTTTTAATTTTAAATCTATTTACTTATTTTTTAGTACCAGCCTTTCCTTCTGCTTTTTCCACAGTGTTATCTCCTAACCCAATGGGCTTTAAACTCCTGAGGCTTTAAAGACTTCGTTACAGGGATGGGGGAGAGGGATCTGAGTTTTGTTTAGCACTAATTCAAGACATGATAAATCCCTGGGACAGGGATTATACAAGCATAATACAAATATATACACATATATAAGTATATACAAATCCCTGTATCAGGGATTTACATGGAACGTGAAAGAAATTTTATTTTTTCCATCTATTAAAAAGTTTGATACCTTCAAACATGGCAGGGTGTGGTTAGGGGGTATTTTTTTGATAATATTCCAGTTGTACTTTGCCAGCACAACATTTGGTCGAAGGTCAGGCCTGGTGTTTCCCAGCAGGAAAAGCTGGCAGCTTTTCACACCCCACAGACTACCAAAGGCAGGACAGGGAGACAAGGAGCCCTTCCCTCTGGAACATCTGAGCAGGCTTTGAAGCCCAAAACATCATTTGAGAGGTTAAATGCACTCACACACACACACAGAGTTCCACTGGAGGGGCAGCCTGGACACCATGGCCTGGCTGAGCCCCAGGGACAGAACTGGGAGCTGCTCCCAAGACCCTGCTCCCACCACAAAGCCATTAAGCAGAAAGAGGGGCAGGGATGGATGGGATGCTGGGGAGAAAATCTTCCCTGGGAGGGTGGGGAGGGGCTGGGATGGAATTCCCAGAGCAGCTCTGGCTGCCCCTGGATCCCTGGGTTGGACTTTGGGGCTTGGAGCAGCCTGGGATAGAGGAAGGTGTCCCTGCCATGGTAGGGATGGGATGGGATGAACTTTGAGATCCTTCCCAACCCAAAGGATCCTGGAATGCTGTGATTCCTGAATCCTGCAGGGATCCATCTACTCATTGTGCTGCTGGATGCTGTGATTCCTGCAGGGATCCATCTACTCATTGTGCTGCTGGATGTTGTGATTCCTGCAGGGATCCATCTACTCATTGTGCTGCTGGATGCTGTGATTCCTCAGTCCTGCTGGATGCTGTGATTCCTGAGACCTGCAGGGATCCATCTACTCAGTGTGCTGCTGCATTCTGTGATTCCTGAGTCCTGCTGGAATGCTGTGACTCCTGAGTCCTTCAGGGATCCACTCAGAGTGGTGCTGGATGTTGTGTTTCCTGAGTCCTGCTGGATGCTGTGATTCCTGAACCCTGCAGTGATCCATCCACTCAATGTCCTGCTGGATGCTGTGATTCCTGAGTCCTGCTGGATGCTGTAACTCCTGAATCCTGCAGGGATCTACTCAATGTGCTGCTGGAGCCCAGGGCTCCTCCAGCCACCCTGGTGAGGGGAACCTGCCCGAGGGCTGCAGCACACTGTGTGAAGGGAACTTCTGCCACTTTCTGAGCCCAGTTTTACTAGCAAAACTCTGCTGCTCAGCTCAGCAAAACCCCTCTGATGCACCCTAATGCCACCCCGAGGCAGGTGCCCCTAAGTGACAGGCACAGCAGCTCCCAGCATTGCTGGGCACGGGCAGGAGCTGGCTGCCCTCCCTCTGCCCCTCAGTGCGTCACAAACACCTTCCCAAGCTGCTGCTGAGCCCCAGGGCTCCTCCCAGCCCCTCAGAAACCCCCCCTTTCCTGCTCAGAAAGGCAGGGACAGACAAACCCCCACCTGCACCTGGCCAGATCTGTGTTGTCCCAGTCCCACCACTCCCTGGCAAACACCTCCAACTCTGCCCCATTCATATTTTAAAAATACATGATTGCAACCACTTCCTCTGTTTTTTGGAAAAAAAAAATTGTAGCAATTTACTTAATCTGAGGGACAATGTGCACACAGGTGGTAGGTGAGTGTCCTCAGTGAAAATAAAAAACTTCTCATATAGGACAACTCAGGATCTTCAAGAGCTTCATTAACATCATTAGACTATGACTGCCTACAAGCAGGATTATAAATGGATCAAAAAAGGCAAGTTTTGACCTAAATTTCACTGGTCATTCAGTGCAACTTGGAGAAGTCCTATAGTAATGTGGGACTTCTTCTCTCCAATGGAAAAGATCATTGCATTTTCACCAGAAACTTTTTCAACAATTCAATGTACACAATTCACTGGCAAGAACTGTCAGAGCTTTAAAAAGTACCCAGGAAAAGTATCATCAAAACGTGCAGTAGATTTATTCTGCATATTACAACTGCTGTTCCAAATCAGTGATTCCAAAGCCTTTCATTAGATCATAAAAAACTTCAGGCCAGCTTATAATGAAATCTCTAATCAAATATGAATGAATCATCTGATATGACACAATTCCTTGAATGAGAAACAGATGGAAAAGTAGTGATGATTAAGTGGTTTAGATCACAAGATATTAGTTAAGCCAAAGGAGGAGATATTTAATCACAGAATGGTTTGAGTTGGAAGGGACCTTAAAGCCCATCCCATTCCACCCCTGCCATGGGCAGGGACACCTTCAACTATCCCAGGCTGCTCCAAGCCCCCTCCAACCTGGCCTTGGACACTTCCAGGGTGGAGAATCCACAGCTTCCCTGGGCAACAAGGAAAGGTCTCTTTAATGAACCATCAGCAATTCCCCAGGGAAGTATCTGGAGACTGCTGCTGTATTTTAGGCATCGCTGCACAAAACATTCACCTGATATTCCCTCCACTGCCTGAAGAAAAAAGCAGAGCCAAATATAGCCCTGAAAATCAATATACACTGGGGAAGAGCCTCCAGGACCATGATAAACGCGTGTCATGCTACAAGAGGAATTCCTAAAATCCTGGGAGCGCAGGTGGCTGCTCTTTCCCCTCCAGCAATAAACTAGCCCAGTTAATTTGGGCAGAAAGCTCCCTGGGGAGCTCTGCAGTGCAGGGCACAGCCATGAAAAGGGCAGGCAGCAAAAGGAAATCCAGCCCCTGGGAATAACGGGGCTGTCCATCCTCATCCTGCAGCCAGGGCTGGCACCATCTGTGCGGGGAAGCTGATGGAAAAGAGGAGCACAGCTCCACTGCAGGCCCAGGATGAGCCTTACCTCCAAAAAGTGAAGGGACTTGCAATGAAATCAAAGCAAAACAACAGAGATTTCACCCCAATTACCCCTCTGAGGTTGCAAACTCAGGTAAAGCACCCAGGCTGCAAACACACACGGCCTCCAAGATCCCCTCTGAGGCACATGGAATTTTTTCCCCAAGGAAGGCCTCAATCCATGATCTATTTCCATGAAACATTTATCACTTTTCATTCACCACGCAGTACTGTTATTTTTAGCAAAGCCAGAGGCAATGGGAACAAATTCCTGAATAACCATTCAAGGGAGCCCTTCAATGTCCTGCCATCTCCTCCTTCCCTAAGCTTTCTTCACAAAGTTCTAGCATTCAAAGGCTCTTCCCTTCATTGCCTGCTTTTATAACAATCAAAAGCACAAAACAACCTTTCCTGTGGGCAGGGAATCGACAAGAATTCTTATTTTTGAAAGTAACACTTGGAGAAGAGTCAGGACTAAGGGAATCCAGTGAATTCCAGAGCTGATCACTGTGAATTAATGAACCAAGCAAGGTGAGGGCAGAAGAAAGAAAAACCAGCAAGTTGGGGCTTGCAGCAGAGCAAACTTTCCTGCCTTTCATCCAGGAAACCAGCACTGCATTCAAGAGCTTCACATTTAAGTGCTGCTTTCAGCTGTTAAAAGAGGGATAATCATTTATAATTCATGCCAGCTCTTCCAATTGATAACCATTTCCTCATGGGTAAGAAAGGAGACAGATAAATCATGACAGATAAATACGTTTTCTCAGACAAAAGACAACAAAGCAGAGATGAGGAGCTGTGGGCTCCTGCTCTTCCCAACCCACAGGAATCAGGATATTCACATTCTGGGCTCCAGCATCAGAATGGAAGTTCCCAAGGCCAGGTTGGACAGGGCTAGGAGCAACCTGGGATAGTGGAAGGTGTCCCTGCCCATGGGACAAGATGGGTTTTAAGGTGCTTTCCAACCCAAACAAGTCTGTGGTTCTCTGGTTCCCAGCTTGGCTAGAGGAGGGGTTTAATTCCATGTGGAATATGGATGCTGAGGCTGAGACAGAGGTGGCCAAAAAACTCATCCCTCTTCCATACAGCCCTGCACATGCACAGAGTGCTAAAACAGAGTTATAAGGATATTAAATTATCCCATGACCAACAGAACATGAGTCTGGGGACAGCATTAGTCCAAAAAAGAGGTTCTGAAGCTTGAATTTCCCTGCTCCTCTGCTCTAGATGTGGCAGTTCCCTCCCCTCTCCTGCAGAAATAACCCCAAATTTACTGACTGCAAAGAGCTTCTCAGAGCAGCAATTCAGCAAATCCTCTGTGGAAATGGGGGAGCTGGCTGAAGGGCTGTCAGGGCTCTCCTTGCTGGGGAATGGCTCTGGAGCTTTCCTCCAGCAGGTGAAACATTCCTGTGATTGTCACTGCATGGGCCATGGTTTGTCTGTTTAACTCAGGGTTGGAAATTAAAGACAAATATTAATAAATCATAAGTACTGCAGGAAATAGAACCTTGAGCTGATTTTAACTCTCAAGGCTTTAAGCTGCAGTTCCTCTGCTACCTTGGAATCATGGAATGGTCTGGGTGGGCAGGGACACTTCCCACTGTCCCAGGCTGCTCCAAGCCTGGCCTTGGACACTTCCAGGGATCCAGGGGCTGCCACAGCTGCTCTGGGAATCTTCTACCAGAGCATCCAAATGGTGGCAAAACTGTCACACCAAGGCTGACCACAGGAGCAGCAGCTTTTCCATAACCTCACAAGAGGACAGGGTTGAACCTGCTCAGTGTTTGTTGTAACATCAATATGATTTTTCCCAGAACTCACTTTTGATGAGAATTTGGGGGGTTTGGATGGGTTTCTCCCCCATCCTGGGCTTCATGTACAGATCCATATTATATAGTAGGATATTTTTAAGACTAAGGGAAAGCCTTTCTGAGGGCTGGCTACTTCTAGGGCACGACAAAACCTCACATGATTCCCTCACAGACAGGGATTAATCTCTGACTGCAAAACCAAGGGACAATATTAGTCCAGAGGCTCATACAAACCATTTATTCCTACATACATCAACATTATTATTTTTGTGAATGACTGTGGAAGTGAGAGTGAATAACTAGATCTAGGAGGGAGAAAAAGCAGCAGGAAGCTGAAATCTCCCACTCAATGCTCTGTGTTGGAAGGGATCTCATCCCTTTCCAGCTCCTTTCCAAAGGCAGGGACACCTTCCACTATCCCAGGCTGCTCCAAGCCCTGTCCAGCCTGGCCTTGGATACTTCCAGGGATCCAGGGGCTGCCACACCTTCCCTGGGAAATCTGTACCAGGGCCTCACCAGGCTCTGATTATTAAAAAAAAAAAAAAGAATTAAGGGAAACAAGGTTGCTCAATAAAGTTAATTTATTCCTTTTCCTGCCCCAGGCCAAAGGCTCAGTGATCCTCAGGAGTCTGAGGCAGAGCAGGCAGAGCTCTCCAAGGATGATTTTTGCACTCCAGAGCAGGGGGTGGGCTGGGGGTGCTTGGTCTCCTTGCACCTCTGTGAGCACCTCAGAAAATTCAGAGCATGAATTACAGGTGATATGTCTGTGAAAAGGGAAAATGTTTCCCTTCCTCCAATTAATCCTTCATTTATACAGAAAAGAAGATAGAAATAATGTTCACTGCTGATGACTGAACTCAGTTCTGTTCAAGCAAATTCACTCCTACAAACCATTTCATAAAATTGCTGTAAATATTTCTTGGTTTGCAGTTGAAATGCTCTGCATTTCAGGGAGGATTTTTAGAACTTTCTCACCATTTCACATCAGAGAAAAACAACTAACAAGGGTCAAACCTCTCCTTCACTTGGTTCGTGGTGAAGAGAAAAACACTTTGGTTTCCTACGAGCACACCGCAGTGATTTTATCTGAAACAGAAATGCACCATGAAAGCTCATCGACCACTCAAGTTTATTCAACCTTACCCTGACCAGGGCAGCAGAATGTTTTAAACAAAATATCCCAAGACACAATCAAGCAATTTTTTTTTTCCTTATGCTGTTTTTAACACCATTATTTCAGTCATGCCCGAGCCTTGGAACACCACCCCACAATCCCACACACAACTTGTTTTTCCAGAGCAGTGCTTGGTGCTACTTCTCCTTTCTTCTCTCACAAAGATCTGCAGAAAAGTCCTTTAGACAAGAATGATAAAAGCCAGATATGGCAATCCCAGAATGGGCTCAGGGATCTTCATGGCCATCCCAATTCCACCCCTGCCATGGCAGGGACACCTTCCACTGCCCCAGATTGTTCCAAGCCCCAGTGTCCAGCCTGGCCTTGGGCACTGCCAGGGATCCAGGGGCAGCCACAGCTGCTCTGGGAATTCCATTCCAGCCCCTCCCCACGCTCCCAGGGAACAATTCCTAATTCCCAATATCCCATCTATCCCTGCCCTCTGGCAGTGGGAGCCATTCCCTGTGTCCTGTCCCTCCATCCCTTGTCCCCAGTCCCTCTCCAGCTCTCCTGGAGCCGCTTTAGGGACTCTGAGCTCTCCTTGGAGCCTTCTCCTCTCCAGGTGAGCACCCCCAGCACTCCCAGCCTGAGTTCCATTCCCACAACTCAATTACTGGGAGAACCATTTGCCAAAGAGGCACTGCCCACCTCTCATCCCACCCACTTCACACCAGCACAGCTCCCCAGGGATCTCTGCCTCATTGTTCTCCCAAAAGCACAGAGGTGAGTTATTAAAAATACTCAAAATGGAGTCCAAACAGCAAGAACTCCCTAAATCTTGCTTGGCTCCATCCAAAAGCCTCATTTCACCTGGGGAAAAGCAGCCAGGACAGACTCTACCACCAAGTTCCCCAAGCCCCCAACCAGCACCAGCCTTTGGCCTGAAATACCTCCAAAGATAACATTAAACTTAACCAGCAAACAAAATCAACTCCAAAATAAAGAGATAGAAGATTCAAACCCTTCACAATGCTGGCCCATGATCCACAGAGCCACAAAACCCAGCCTGGCTCAGGACTGAGGTGCACAGTAAAACCTGTAAGTTGACCTGTGCCAGCACAGTGACTTTAAAATGAGAATCCCTCTGAGGGTTAGGGAAATAGAACCTCCCTTACCTGACAGACACGTTTGGGAGCACACAGAGGGGAGAGGGATTTCTCACCATCCACAGCCAAACTCCCGTGCCTGGTAAACAACCATCTCTTCCTTTTTTCCCCCAATGCAACAACTCTACCTCCTTGAAGGTTTCCTTCTCCAAACAGGCATTCGAGTCCACAAAAATCTAGGTTAGGTCACAGCCCACTTTTGTTCTCCCCCTCCCAGTGTACCGAAGTTGTTTTGAATAAACTTCGTTTACATCTTTCCAACTGGCATTACCAGAAGTGCTCAGATCTTCTGAAGGATCTCATCCTTAATAGAAAAAGGGCCTGAGGGCGTTTTGGAAGGCAGCAGAGAAGGGAAAGTTGGGGGTTTGGAAGATCTGAGCTGCTCCCTGCAAGAGTAGATAAAGTTTGCTATATCCTATCACCCCTGGTAAAAATATCTGCTTGCACCAGGGAGAGAGAAGGGGGAAACACAAAAGCCAGTAGCAGATTGTTTCCCCACAGAATTCCATGTACTGGGAGCAGAACTTTGGTTTCCATCACTTGTGGAGCTGCAGCCCTGAGCTCTAAGAGCTCTCCCAGCTGGGCTAGGAGCAGGCAGGACGAGGAGCAGGAGGACAAGCCCCAGGAGAGGCTGTGGCAGGATCATTAGGAGAGGCAGAACAGCAAACAGCCCAGAGCCCAGCGCGACACACTTTGATCAGCCCAGCCTTGGCTCCCTGCTCCTTCTCCCTAATGAGAGCAGCAGCTCCAAAAGCTCCTTCTGGGCTGGGAAGGGACTCCTTCAGATGCTGCTTTCTTCTCCTCTCCCTTCTAAGGCAAACCAAGCATCTCCCAGCAGGCTGGGCTCCCCTCAGCCCCCTGCAAGACTCCCAGGGCTGCTGTGCTCCATTCCCAAATCCCACTCTCCCAGCCTGGGAAAGCAGAGGTGTGCAAGTCCTAACAGACTCTGTTCCAGCACTCATCATTTGCATTCTGCTCTCCTACTCACAAGGCAGAGCTGCAGAGCCTTTTCCTGCACCCCCCAGAACAGGGATGAGCTTTAATAGGAGGTTTTTTCCTTACCAGAGCTGGGCATGTGGTTCACTCGAGGTGGATTCAACAGCTCCACTGGCTGGTCTCTGCCAGAAAGCCCATCTGGAAAGAGGAGGGAAAAAAGAAAATAAAATCACATCAACACTTTGGGTAGCTGAGCTATTTTTAGCCATTCCAAGCAGAAAAAAAAAAAAAATCAGCAACCAATTATCGATGCAGAGCAGAAACACAAGGAGCACAAATCAATGGAAATGAGAACATTCCCAGGACAGCTAAAGCAGAAAATAAAGAAGACTCTATCCCAAATTACACTCGGGGCTTCCTGGTCTTTAAGTCCACAACTGGTGCTGATCCCAGGCTGAGGAAATGGGGATGGCAGCTCACAGACCTTACCAGAGAAAACTGTGCCTCCTTCCTTGCTGGGGGAACTGAGCTAAGACACACACGCAGCCCCACGGAGCAAAGTGGAGGAATGGCTGGAATATGCCAGGGAGATGTTAAGGAAAACTGACAAATCACTGCAGGAGATTAAAATGCAGAGACATGCATAACAAGCCCCATTTTGCATAAGTTTAGATTTCAGAAAGGCATTAAAAACATACTTTGTAAATGAGATGCACAAATCCATCTTGCTGAAGCAGTTCCCTATTTAAAATATTTCCAAGATTGTATCTTGCATCCAGGTAGAGTTAAACAGAACAGCCAGTGTTGGAGACTGCCACACCTGAGTTTCTAGTCACCCGTTCCCCTCCCAGAAAAGCCAAAGCAAAAAATGCTAAATTATGTTTTCAGTGTAATTATGAACCCTGGGATACAGAAAATTTATCTCAAACCTATTTGTTCCACCTTTGCCAGTCTGTCTCACTTTTCCCCTCCAACCCCTTTCTGTGCTGCAGCTCTGATAGGATCAAGCCAAACCCTGTCTGGAGACATCAAAGAAGCCACCCCATCTCTCTCAGGCAAAGGACAGTGTTACAAAAATGTTAATATTTGTTTTCTTCTCCCTGCTTTCTCTGTTTTTCTGGAGAGAAAGTAAGCACAGCTGGGGACTTCTCCATGTCTTGCCTGGGTTCACCTCCAGACAGAATGGAAAGAGCAAAACATCACTATTTAAAATATAATCAAGCCATCAGGCACTCCAGAGTCAGTGGAGAGCACAGCCCAGGAAAATTCCCAGTTTTCCTGGGGAGAACAGTAATCTCAGCTTCTCTGCTGGGCAGTTTCAGATAAAGATGTTCCTTCACAGGAGAAGAACCCACAGACAAAACAGAGTCCTGTAGCAGCACCCAGGTGCTCTGTGAAACAAATCCAGGTCAATTTGGGGGATTTTTAAGACTTGTTTAATTGTAAGAAATAAAGTACATTCATTTTTTCCACTCATTAAAAAAAAAAAAAAACAACAACATACCCACAAACCAATGCTTTGCAATCTTTGTTTCAAAATGAGGATTAGATTAATCACAGCAGAACATTCAGGAACATCTTTTAAAGCACTGACACCTGAAACACCTGAAGCAAAACCAAGTTACCCAAGACCAAGGTTCTGTCTTTGCTGTGCAAATAAAGCTCCAGAAAACAAAATAAAATAAATAAAATAAAATAAAATAAAATAAAATAAAATAAAATAAAATAAAGTCAGGGTTTGACTCTCCTCACAAGCCCTGGTTTGAGTACTGAGAAAGCCCAGACAAGTTACAAAATATTTCCCAGCTCTCTGCTGGCCAAATTGGTGCTGAGCTACTAAACAGATTTGGCAAGGAAACATCCTCTCCAAGTGGTTCTCTGTGAATCAGTCTGATGATTTCCCCAAAACTCTGCCACAAAGTGCTCTGTCCACAGAGCCTAGAGGGAAGCAGACACCAGCCTGGCTGATTCATAGCTCGAGTCAGGGAACATTTTGTGTAGCTTTGTTTCCAGATGGGCATTTCTAGTCATTAATTAACAAGATGAAGCCATAATTCATTGATGGAAATTTGAACACTTTGGTTTTTGTCTTTATCTGTTCCAAAGAGTTAAGTTATTCAGAAAATATAGCCAGGACAGGTTTGGAAGTAGCTGAGTTTGCTGGTTTGAAAGAAGTTGAAAATAGCAAAACAAAGGCAAAATATCTATAAATTGAGTCCAGAATATACCAGAAACATGACAGATAAAAACCCTCAGAAAAGATGAAGCAGCAGAACCAGAGAATTGTCAAGATTGGAAAAGAACTCTGAGACCATCCAGAGCAAAACCAAACCAGATGAAGACAGGGAAATACAACTTCTCCACTTAAAAAAGACAAGAAATGAAGAGAAATGGAAAGCTGAAACATTCAATGAGGTCTTAGACAAAACTGCAAGCAGCCTGACTATAATTAACTCTGATGAGCTTAAAAATGCAGGGCAGAACTGGGAACGAAGAGGTTATTTAAATAGTTTTCCATTTATTCAGATCTTTCAACCTGATGCAAATCACCCTGGCCTACTTGAATTCCTGGAGCATAGCAATGAGCAACTAAAAATTATCTTTAAAGGACACCCAGAGTAGAGGAGAAGTTCTACAGAGGTGTAGAAGTAAAACTTTAGGAGAGACAGGGAGAAAGGCAGGAGCAAGAGGCAGAGAAAATCAGCATTACTGGCTCAGATTTGTCCCTTTGGAGCTTGAAAGGCAAAATTAAAACTAAAAAAAAAGGATGGGGGATGCAGTGACAAAGGAGTAAAACCTGCCCGCTGTGATAATGATAGAAAAAAGTACAACTACAAATGGGAAAAATACCTGGCCAAGCAAGGGCAGGAGAAGGAAAAGCCAAAGGATTTTCCAAAACCAAGCACTCTGCATTCAGTGAGGATGCAGAGGATCCCAGTTCCTTCCTGGATGTGCCACCAGGGACACGTGCAAGGTCATCCCTCAGTGACACGGCAGCCTCGGTGGCCACAGCTTTAGCTTCAACACCTGAAGATGGACTGTGGGCAACCAAGGAGAAACCTCAGAGAGAAGATTTCATAAAATGAGATGAAGGGACTGCAGAACTTATCATCAGCCTGTTCTCCATGGAGGGAAGACAACAGAGTGGCCCAGAGATTTTTCTCAGGTTGGGCAATTTTCTGTGAGTTTGAGACCACTCCAGCAACTTCTGTTTGCTTTGCTCATAAATATTCTGGACAGCACCTCACTGCACAACAGCAATCAGGGGCTTCTGAGCAGGCAGGGAATTTATCAGAGGGTGGGCAGGCCCTGGCACAGGGTGCCCAGAGCAGCTGTGGCTGCCCCTGGATCCCTGGCAGTGCCCAAGGCCAGGCTGGATGGGGCTTGGAGCCACCTGGGACAGTGGCAGCAGGCGGAACAGGATGAGCTTTGAGGTCCCAAATCATTCTGGGATTCTACAAGCCAGCACAAGCCTCGTCCCTCTCCATCAGGCTGCTGGCAGAGGGGCCCAGGCTGCAGCACACAGGAGCTCCTGGCAGTGCCCAGCAGCTCTGTGCTGTCTCCGTGACACGTGTCAGCCCACAGCAATTCCATGAATCTCTTCCAGGCACAGGAACGTGGGGGTTTCTTTCCCCCCTGCTCTCAGTACCCACAGCACACCAGGCTATAAAAAGCACCCTGCATTTTGTACCCGAGCTGGGCTGGGGGGAAGGACAATGTGCAAACAGGATTTCTGTGCCTCACTTCCTGGCAGGATCTGGGGAGGGTCCGTGGGTGGCTCTGCTCGAGCGCTTGGCTGAATTTAAAAAGCAGATCATGCACTGCCCTTGGAGCCTTGGGATACCAGGCAGCTAAAACAGGCTGGCTGAGGAATACAAAATCTCCACCCCTGACCGTTCAGCACAGGCCACTGGAACATCCAGACTTGCATATCAAGCGTGTGTGACAAGTTACAATATTAGTAATGGGAACGCTAATTATCATGGATGCGTTATTTATTTGTCTGCTCACTCGAAATTTACAGAGGGGGGGAAAAGAAAAATCTTTCAACATTTACAAGAAAGCAATTAGGACAGCAAATGGATTATTTCTCTTTAAACCTATGAGAAAATGCTCAGTGCATATTTCCTCTCTAATTTGTCTGCACTCAAGGATCTATTTTTGGAAGTCTCCCTAGACTGTATTGTAGCACCACATGTACTGTAATGGCATTTTAATTAGCCCAGAGAGCTGGAAGATGCACTCTGCATCCGAAAGAGAGGCAGCCTAACAAAATGAGAGCATCCTTCTCTTCCCTTCTCGGAGATTTACAGCAGCTCTCAGGCCGAAATACCAATTATGGCTTCAGCTGGAACCGACTATGAGTGCTGTAAAAACCCAGCCTGTGGAACTCCAAACAGAAAAGCCAGGCTTGAAGCACTATTTACTCCTGCTTTAAAGGTGGATGTTGAAATCAGAAACACTGCAGCCACACAGGGGCAGAATGGGGGACAGGAGGAGGGGAGAAAAGTGAAAAAGGGATGGATCTGTCTGAGTTATCAAAACACCCATTTGGATGGAAGTTAATCCAATCCTGTTCATATGGGGTAATTCTTTATTAGGATTATTATTGAAGTGACCCACCTTGCCTTGCCATGGGGTGACATCATGCATCACCATCACCAGCATGGTCTGATGTATATATGTATTTTTAATTTTCCCTCATTCTGACTCCTTGCTTTGGATGTAGTAGGAAGTAGGTCAGGCTGGTGGCTTCCTCAGTTCTGGAAGAGGCTGGCTCATGTGGAACACCAAGTCTTTCTCATGCCCTTGACAATCCTGACTGCTCCAGAGATATTCCAGAGCCCAGAATCAGTGGGGGGCTTCCACCAAAGCCAGGAACCCACCCCAGCACCCAGCACCTCACTAAAGAGAACCAGGATGGGGTTCAAGCTTTCTTTCCATTAGAATGCACACAAACACCTCACAAGAACCTGAAGATATCCAGGCACAACATTCACAAGAGCTTGGTACTGCTCTCTTACCCTGGACCTTGCAAAGATAAATCCAGCAGGTCACAGTTTGGTTAGCATCAATGTAAAAGCATAAAAGGAAAAATGAAAAAGTTCAAGGCCAGGCTGGATGGAGCTCTGAGCAACCTGATCCAGTGAGTGGCACCCTGGCCATGGCAGAGGCTTGGAACTGCATGGTCTTGAAGGTCCCTTCCAACCCAAACCCTCCTGGGACTCTAATGCTCAGCAGCTGTTAACGCAAAAAGCAACATTTAATTTATTACTAGGAAGTTATCCTAGAAGCCAAAATACCTAAGAAGCGTTTAAAGAGGAAGCTGTGGTCCTCAAGGCGTTGACAGACTGATATCCAAATGACAAGACACCACTTCTCAAATGCTAAACCCTGGAAGCATTGTGTTCCACTTCCTATGCCATTATTTTCCTTAATTCTTTGCAGTGGGAGGATAAAGCAACTCCTCCTAAACATGACAATCTTCAGCCTCCTCAGCAGACTCCAATGACTTCATCCTCACAAAACTGAGGAGATGTGTCACTTTGGAAATGCAGGGGAATAAAATAATCCTTGACATGCAAATGCAAGTGAGAAGAGGCTCGGAGTAACCCATCAAAGAGGTTAAGGCTCCCTGGCATCATTACAGCAAGAAGGAGGAGCTGCCCATTCCAGGAGATTTGCTTCTCTTCCCCTTGGGCAAGGAAAGGCAGAACCCCCCCAGGCCAGCCTTCCCACTGCCCCCCAACAAAGAATGCAGGTAAGGAAAAATAAAACACCTTAAAGGAAGAGAATGTATGCAACATTTTTGTGCCTGATTTTTCTTCCAAGTGAATAAATCCCCATGTATTTAATGCTGGGTTTCATCCCATTTTACCATAGCTGCTTTTGAAATCAGCTCGTTTGGCCCATAGGAAGCAACTATGGAAAACAGGTAAAATCAGCCTCCTCCTATCCACTGTCATAAAACTCCCTCCAACCCACTCCTCTACATAACCTCACCCTCCTTAAACCCTACACTCCTAACTATCCTGGCTATCCTCTAAGCAGCCCTGGCAGGATGAACAGGACTCAACCAAACACAAATCCGAAAAATCCTAGCTTTTTCTTCCACATCCCTAAAAGTAACAACACCCAGAGATCACCTGTGGCACCCTGGGCACCGAGGATGGCTCAGGAGGGAAGGGGACCCAGGGAATGCCCCACGCACCTGGCACACAGCGGGGACAGCGCAGAGTCCGGACCATTCCCGAGGGACAGAGCTGCACTCCAGCCCTGCCTGCTCTGCTCTGCTCCAGCCCTGCCTGCTCTGCTGGGCCAGCAAAGGCTGAGCTCTGGTTTCCCCGGGCAGGCACCGCCCCAGGCAGGGATGGGGCTGTGTCCCAGAGCCGGCTCTATTTCAGGCTCTCTCGCCTGAGCATGGTGACAGCTCCCCCTGCCCAGTGCAGGCAAAGCCCAACACACAGCTCAGGGCTCTCCGGGACACTGAGACTCCTGGTGGGATCTGCAGGATGTCACATCAGTGCCAGGTGAAGCGCTGCCTGCAGGATCAGCACATCACATCCCCCTTATCCCAGCCTTGTCCCATAGACAGCCACCAGGATCACACCAGGCAGCAGGAAAAACATCCCCATCTACTCATTCCTGACAGAATTTCCTTATCAAAAGGGCTGGAGACCCTCTGCTCCAGAGCCAGGTTGGGAGAGCTGAGGAAGAGAAGGCTCCAGGGAGAGCTCAGAGTCCCTAAAGGTCTCCAGGAGAGCTGGAGAGGGACTGGGGACAAGGGATGGAGGGATAGGACACAGGGAATGGCTCCCACTGCCAGAGGGCAGGGATGGATGGGATATTGGGAATTAGGAATTGTTCCCTGGGAGGGTGGGCAGCCCCAGAGCAGCTGTGGCTGCCCCTGGATCCCTGGCAGTGCCCAAGGCCAGGCTGCACACTGTGGCTTGGAGCACCCCAGGACAGTGGAAGGTGTCCCTGCCCATGGCAGGGGGTGGCACTGGATAAGCTTTAAGGTCCCTTCCCACCCACACCACTCTGGATTTTGTGATTCCATAACACCTGCCAGCTTAGATTGTCTGTATATATCATCTTCATGTCAATTATGTACAGATTTCTAAAATTTGGACTTCAGATATTTTTAAATCCCAGATTAAAAAAAACAGACTCCCATTTCAAAGCATCTAAAAGTAGATTTCACTTTCACAGACTTGGTGGAACAGCAATTTTCCCACTTGCAACGAAGGAGCCCAGACTCCGCTGTTCATGACTATAAATATATTCATAGATATTTTCCCTGGCACAAAGCACTTCAATTTTAAAGGCAAGAGATTCATCAACTCTTCTGGAGAGCTTCATCCTTTTGCTGCTTTGATTCTGTCAGCGAGCACACGCTCCTGGCAGGAGTGGAGGAGGGCACAATCTGCCACCATCTGCAGGGTGCAATCCATCTGAAAAGGTGACTGTCCTCAAGAAATTAGCATAGTCCAAGCATTTAACTTCACTCTGGAATATTATGTTCAACCAACAGGCTCTTTCCAGAGCCATTCTGCAAAATGTTCCTGTTCCCTGTGTGGTGCTGGGGATCTTTCGGGTTTAACTCGTAATGCAGCCTTTTAACAAAAGTGGATAAAATTTTCCATCCTTCTTGGGAGGCGAGCAGGATGAAGGCAGGATTCCACCCTCCCAGTTAAATGTTTCTCCAGGAGATCAGCACTATCAAAGTGAGGTGTTTAATCTGCTGAGACAGGTCCTGTGAAAAAAGCCAATTCCCCAGGACTCCCTCAGCATCCAGCAGGAGAGGTGCTGCTGGCACCCAGCCACCCCCCAATCACCCACTATTCAGCACACACAGATCCCCACTGGAGAGCCACAAACCCACAGACAGAATGCCCCTCTGATCCAAATGTTCCAGCAGGTTTTTCACAACTGATTGCTGATACAAGAATGAAGCAAGGGAAGGGGGGAGAGTGGGAAAAACACCTTGAAATTATCTGCAATTGTCAGCAGTGGGAGAGAGGCGAAGCACATTTTCAAGGCAGGAGAGAAGGTTCAGTAGCCTGCTTAATTTTCCCTTCTCTCTGGATGAATAAACTGTCAGGAAGAAATCCAGCTGAAAGATAGCCTGGCTCTTCCACAGCTTCAAATGAGGCTCCAGCTCCTGCCCACACGCTCACAGGACATGATGTTCAAGCTAATGAGATGCCATGGGAAGAAAAGGCTTCCCTCCTTCCAGAAGGGAACAAACTGTATGTGATGGGGGAAGCAAAGAGCATGGATTGCCTTTCAGCCCCATGCTTGGCTAGCACATGAGCTAAGTAAGGCTGTTCCACACAAGTGATGATTCTGGGGAGGCTCAGGATGGATCCCAGGAAAAGATTCTTCCCTCCAGAGGGTGCTGGCACTGCCCAGGCTCCCCAGGGCATGGGCACAGCCCTGAGGGTGCCAGAGCTCCAGGAGGGTTTGAACACCATTCCCAGGGATGCCCAGGCTGGGATTGCTGGTGTCTGTGGGGTTGGGCTTTGTGATCCTTGTGGGTCCCTTCCAGCTCTGGAGATTCTGTGATTCCATGAACTATTTCAAATGCAGGTTCTGATCCTTTCCAGTGCAGAAAGGGGCCATGAGGACACTCATTTAACAACCCACTACACTCATGCTAACCCAGGAAAAATTCCTGGATGCAGCAGAGACTGCAGGGAGAACTGAGGCAAAGGAAACTGAGGCTTGGAGCCCTCCCTGAGCATTGCTGGCAACAGGAACCATGCAGGATTTCAGGAATGAGCAGATGCCTTCTGGCCTTGGGAGCTGCCTGAGCACATGGCAGAACTGGAAGGAGCAGAGGGAAAAAAAGGGGGAATTTTTCATTGAGGAAAATAAATATGGAGACATGGAAACAGGGTGGTCAGCAAACAGATCAGGCCTTGGGTTTGATGGAGCCGTGGCTGTCAGGCTCCAAAGGCTTTCAGCCCCAACCTTTCCCAGGGCTCCATCATCCTTTCTGCTACACCCACCATCTTTCACATACAATATCACATCCAAGCCTGTAACAGCAGAACATCTGTGGCTCAGCAGGGAAAAATCCTTTTGGTCCAATATTTTAAGGATCACAGACCAGCTGACTGTGTCACCATCATATTTTCTGAAAAATCCTCTTTACCCAGGATTCTTCTCCTGGGAAGCTGAGAGGCCTCAGAGAAAAAGGAAAACAATATTATCTCATTTGCTTCTCCTGTGTTTTGCTGCTTTGGAATGTGGTTTGGAGATTGTTTATCCAACAGGTGGTTGTTCAGTTGGCTTCATGTGAATTGTTTTGAATTAATGACCAATCACAGCCAGCTGTGTCAGACTGGAGGGAGTCTCAAGATAAATTATCATTCTTTGTAGCCCTCTCTAAGAATCCTTTCTCTATAGTATAGCTTTAGTATTGCATCCTAGAATATAATATAATATAATATAATATAATATAATATAATATAATATAATATAATATAATATAACAATAAATTAGCCTTCTAAGAACATAGAGTCAAATTCATTCTTTCCAGCCACAGGGGATCCCAGAAAATGCCACATGACCATGCTTAGAAGCAGCCTGAACTGCAAGTCACCCCACGCCTGCTGGAGACGACAATGACATGTCTGAGTGCCACTCTCACTCTCAAAAAGGGAGGAGGATAAGTTTTCTCCTTGCTTTGCTCAGATTTCAAGCAGGTGCACAGAAAAATTGAGTAAGTTTTGTGCACAAAGTTTGGACCAAAAACTACTGGCACCCAGAAATCAAAATCCTGTCCCAACGTGCTAATTCAGGGTGCTCAAAACAAAACTGGAGATAGTGCTTGGTCAAAATCAAAATCATCAGTTCAACAATCCTGGAAGTACACAAACAGCAATTAAACTGATCATGCAATTAAAACCAGTCATCTCCAGAGCAACCATAATCCAAACTTCACCACTGGCTCTTCACCCACAAAAGAAACAAACCCCCCAGAAGTTCCAAGCACCAAGGGTGACTTTAAGTAAAGATAAGAACGTGGAGTCATTCATCAAAAGGACTGTTTTACTGTAAAATACACAAACTTAAGTATTTCTGTGGGAATTACTGCCCTTAAACTAGAGCCATGAAGAAGCTGGACACTATCTACAGAAATCCCAACCCAGAGGACAGCTCCCAGCACCCACCCTCAGCACCTCCTTTGATGATGATGATGGAAAGCAGCAGAAAGCTCCAACAGAGGAAAATCTCACCACTGCCACCAGAAAGGCACAATCCCCAACTCCCTCACACTCAAAAATTCCCTTTATTCTGGTTCTATGGCACACAAGGGGTTCACAGCAGCTGAAATGCTCCTGCAATGCATAATGGGCTTGCCTTACCACAATGGATCATTATTCCATGGCGATCTAATCTAGTAATAGTAGATAATTCCAGTAATATGGATTTGCTTTAGTAAAAGCATTTTAAATTGCATTAAACACAGTAACACGAGAACGGCACATTTTGAAAATGGATATTTCTAATTCCTGGTGTGTAGAGGAGCAACTCCTGCTTCCAAGCCAAGGAGAAGCAAGTCTGTCTTAACACAAGGCCAACTCAAAATCATGGAATTGCAGAAAAGGTTGGAAAGACCCTCCAAGATCATTCAGTCCAGCCATCAACTCAGCACCACTGCTAAACCTCATCCCTGAGTGCGGCCTCAACGCTGGACCTGATGTTCAAAATAATGTGACAAAGAGGAGAAAACAAACTAAAAAGCATTTTAATGAGTATTGTTGTCTGTTCCTTTAGGGCACAGGACCTTTAGCCCCAAGGTGCAGCCTTCACAGGGGGCTGAACAGCACCAAACCACCTCATGAGCTTGCACTTCCAGAAGTGGATTGCCCCAGGTCCACAGGGAATCAGGAATCTCAGGAGCTGCAACACCCAGGGGACCTCTGAGTCCCTGAGGATCCCTCTGAGTGAACAATCAGCATGATGAAATACTTTTTGGGTGTTACAAAAGGAAATAGATGTTCTAAAAAGTACTCAGCAGAGGTCTCCAGATGTAATTGTGAGTAGGTGGTTTGGGCTGGGAGGGACATGAAAGTTCATCCAGTTCCAACCTCCCTGCCATGGGCAGGGACACCTTCCACTAGCCCAGGTTGCTCCAGTTAAAATTTGAACTCGTTTCTGTGTCATTATGTTGGGTTTTGCTTCATCACTGCAAGTAGAAAAGTGTAAATTAAGATACTTGGGTTTACTACTTCAGTTATTCCTTAAGGCACCATTTACTCAGAAGCAGTCAGGCAAAAAAGGGATGAGTTGGGGTTTTGTTTTCAGGGCTTTTTTTCTTAATCTGGAATTATTTATCTCCCATTTCTTGCCTTAAAGCCATGCCTTCCATAGCCCTCTGTGGGCACCTGGCACCTCCCAAAAATCCATCAGAATTCCTTTAGAGCTTCTGCAGCCAAGAGGTTATCATGGGAGGGGAAAAACACTGAAAATATGATCAGCAAATAGGGAATATGGGCTCTACATAATAAACCCAAATGTGCTGCACCTGGAGAAAAGGAGGCTCAGTTTTCTCATTCCCTAGAACCAGTGCACATTGTGAGCCTGAACATATTATCCTATCTGGATGTTGTTTAAAGTAAGAAACCACAGTGACTACAAATTTGCTAAATAGCAAATATCTCCATTAGTTTTGGCTGCATCTCCAGTGTTTTACACCAACAGCAACTTCTAGGTTGCCTTCCTCCAACCACTGATGGAGAATCCATCCCCTGCCTTTTGTTGGCTGGAGGCACTGCCGTGCTGACATTCCCATCAAGCCAGCAGTGCCAATCAATGCCCTCCCCAAAAAAAAATCAATCCTGGCCCACATTTCAATCCCCAGCCAGCAGGAATCGTTCATCCTTTGTGCAGCACGAGCAAAGGAGCAGCTGAAAACACTTGACATTTGTCAATGCAGATAAGATTCCCCCGGCGCTGGGTACGGGTGTTCACTCCTAGGATTGGAAATGCAGCAAGGCAGAGCTGCAGCTCTGCACAAGGACTCTCCAATCCAAAGCCTTTCAAAGAGCCAGAGAATATCCTGAAAGGAACCCACAAGGAGCATGGAGTCCAACCCCTGGCCCTGCACAGACAGCCCAACAATCCCACCCTGTGCATCCCTGAGAACGTTGTTCAAATGCTCACAGAGCTCTGGCAGCCTCAGGGCTGTGCCCATTGCCTGGGGAGCCTGGACAGTGCCAGCACCCTCTGGGGAAAGAACCTTTTCCTGATCTCCAGCCTCACCCTGTGGTTTGATCCCTCTCTGCTGCATGTTAAGAAGCCACTGAGTAACACAAATAAATCCTCACTGCTTTCCCTCAAACTCCTCCTCGATACCCAAGGCATGTCCTTGGACAGGTTTTTTTGAACATCTTGTTCTCAAGCCACAGTTTGAAATTCACTGTACCCCTGCATTGCTGTCATCCTCTACTCCTGTCTCCAGCATACATGAGGTTTGACCTTTTCAGATTTACATTTACAGCGTTCACAATCCTTGTGAGCTTTTGCTACAGATGGGGGAAAAAAAATGAGTTGAGAGGAATTTCTGGAATGGTGACTGGGCTGCTGATGTTTCCTAAGGCAAAACACACACTGCTTCTATTCCAGCTTCCTAATACCCTGGTAAACAAGAGTAAATTGATTGACAAAGGAACCCTAACTAGCTGGAATCTTCTGAAAGATGGAAAACAGACTTCCAGGGCTGCCCACACAAGTGAAGAAGCTTCAGCAATCACTGTTCAAGGGTAGCACAAACAATGCTCCAAATGAAGAATGCAGCAAGGAAAAAAAATGCAGCCCAGCAGCTGGATTTCCAACTGAAGGAAAGAAAGCCAGGCACTTCCAAAAGTGTCCTACCACAGATCCAGCCTCATGCTTCTGCCTTTCCTTTGTGCTGCAGATGCCGTGCTTGTTTTCCTGGTATCCTTGATTTATGTGGATCCCTTCCACCCAGCTGTCTCAGCTCCTCACAGAGCCTCAGTGTGTTCCCAGGCTGTGGGAAGCCCAGCCCGGAGCAGATCCTCCTCTCCCATCCACTCCCCAGAGGGAGGCAGGCACGCTTTTCCTAACACATCCAGCACTTACAACACAGGCACAAACCCCAAAGCTCTGGATTTTAACAAGGCATGGAGGGACAGGACACAGGGAATACCTCCCACTGCCAGAGGACAGGGATGGATGGGATACTGGGAATAAGAAATTCCCTGGGAGGGTGGGCAGGCCCTAGCACAGGGTGCCCAGAGCAGCTGGGGCTGCCCCTGGATCCCTGCAAGTGTCCAAGGCCAGGTTGGACATTGGGGCTTGGAACAACCTGGGATAGTGGAAGATGGTGGACCTGGATGAGTTTTAAGGTCCCTCCCAACCAAAACCATCCCATGATTCTATGATTTGCCAGCACTCCCATCCTGTGAGACCATATGAGAGCAGAAACAGGCTCTTGGATGAGGATGACCAGCTCTGGATAACAATGATCCTCCTCAGACATTTGTATTCCTTGGCTCGTGAAGGTACCACAAACTTTGGCTTCCTCAGCCCTAAATGCCCTTCAGTGCCACACAACACCTGTGCCCACATGTGTCTCATTTTTGACATGGAAAATAATGGGCACCAAGAGGAAAGGCTGAGTTCCAGCAATGGCAGCATCCCCCAAGCCACTTTTCCAGACCTCCTACCCCAGAGCTGCCACCCTGCCAGCCACTGGTCTCCTACCAAATCATGGAATCATTAAAGCTGGAAAAAACCTCTAAGACCAAGCCCAACCATTCCCCTAACACTGCCAACTCCAGCACTAAACCACGTCCCCAAGTGCCACATGCACAGTCTGGAATAACTTTGCCTCAAAACAAATTCATCTGCCATTTCTAATGAATGGCTGAGATCCAAAATATTTCATATTTAATCACCTTTTGACATTTCCAGCACAAGACACCAATGTGCTTGTACAACACTGTTACAGATCAGAAGCATCTCTCTCTGCTTTTAGCAATTTTATTTCCTAGAATACTCCTGCTATACACACTCCATCTGTCTTGTCCACCATCAATAAAATCCATTGATCAGTGTCAGCCACCAAAACCCAGCAGAAAGGTAAAAAGAGGATAAGGAATTGAGAGCTGACTGCAAAAGAGGCAGCTCCCAGGGCAGAGGATGTGGAATTACTGTGAGTAGGGAGATAGGCGGCACAAACTTTAGGAAAGGTGAAAAAAAGTAAGAAAATGGGACACAGCTGGTTAAAACAACACCTCCCTAGTCCTGCTTGGGGGTTTCAGCTTTGCTTGGGAAGCTCTGCCTGTGAAAGGGAGACTTCACAGTACCCACAGGCTTTGAGCAAAGCAGCCAAAGAGGTGACAGCCATCAGCAGAGCTTTGTCCCACCAGAGGGGGGATCACCCAGGGACCAGCTGCTCCTGCTCTCCCCTGTCCTTCCAAAAACCAGGCAGCAGAACAGGGCATGGGGGGGGTTCTCCAGCAGTTTGGGATATGCTGTGCACACAGTTCTCTCAGTCCAAGTGCCATGTCCTGAAAAAACACAGCAGGAAGCAGAAGCAGCACCTTGAAGTCTTGAAAGGATGGATGATTTTTTCACCCCAAGAAATTAAAAACTGTAATGTGCCAAGAAGAGAACAAACTATCAACAGGCTGCCAGGTTATTGTACTGCTTCTTAAACTGTGATTACCACCACAAATTCCATCATCTGGAGCTAAGTGGAGCTCCAAAGAGATGTGTGAGATTAGAGATTAGTTCAGACAGTTGGAATTATTCCCTCCACGCTTGGAAGGAGATGTAGAAGAGAGGGGAGTTTGGGGGGTGGGGGGACTGTTTTGAGTTTCTTTGGTGTCCTCCAGCCTAGTCTCTCCCTGATTCACTTCATTTGCACTCAAACAAGCCCTGGCTCCTCATGGATAGGATGGAGCTGTGACTGCACAGGCAGATCCATGGCCACAGAGGCTGGGGACACCAGCCCAGCACTGTGCCTCAGCTACTGGGGAAAGGCAGAGCAAAAAAGGCACCAGGATGGGGGCACAGAAATGGGGGTTTTCAGAACAGACCACAAACCATGCCCCCAAGGGCCACATCCACTACCTTCTCACTTCCAGGCATGGTGAGTCCATCACTGCCCTGGGAAACCTGGTCCAGTGCCTCATCACCCTTCCACGGAAGAAATTTCTCCTAATTTCCAACATCCTAAACCTCCCCTGGCCCAGCCTGAGGCCGTTCCCTCTGCTCCTGTCCCTGTTCCCTGGAGCACAGCCTGATCCCCCTGGCTGTCCCCTCCTGGCAGGAGCTGTGCAGAGCCACAAGGGCCCCCTGAGCCTCCTTTGCTCCAGGCTGAGCCCCTTCCCAGCTCCCTCAGCCTCTCCTGGGGCTCCATTCCCTTCCCCAGCTCTGTTCCCTTCCATGGATACGCTCCAGCCCCTCAGTGTCCCTCCTGTGATGAGGGGTTCAGAAGTGACCCCAGGATTCCAGTGTGGCAGCACCTCAGACCAGGTTCCCTAAACACACATCAAAAACCATGAGCAAAACCACCTGAGGCAAAGCTGGTTTTACTCTGTGGACACCATTAGAAACACAAGCTGGTGGGGTTTATTCTGCACACACAAAATCATCATCTCTCCTCAGAAGTGGATGCTCTGTATGAAAACCACCACAAAGGACTCTGAACCTGCAGTTTGGGAACACAGGGATCCAAGGAGCTCTTGTTTACCCACACTTTAGGGATCTGCCCCCTTAAGGAGGCACAGCACCAGTGTGGAGCTGGTGTTCCACCCAGTAGAAGAGACACCTTCCACTGTGCCAGGTTGCTCCAAGCCCCATCTAACTGGCCTTGGACACTTGCAGGGATCCAGGGGCAGCCCCACCCTGTGCAGGGCCTGCCCACCCTCACAGGGAAGGATTTCTCCCCAATATCTCATCAAAACCAGCCGTCCTTCAGCTTAAGGCCAATTCCCCCATCCCATCACTCCATGGCTTTGTGAGAAGTCCCTCTCCAGCTTTCTTGTCAGAAGTCTTCCCCTCCCCATCTTGCTCCTGCATCTCATTTCTGCCTCTGCGATAACTTTTTGATTGAAGCACTGTGCCTGCAGACCAGCAAAAGGATTAATTAAAACAAAATAACAATAATAATAATAAACAACCCCCTCCACCTAACCTAATACAATCTAATACAAATTAAAACCTGTATTTTGAAGTACCAGGAACAAGTCAGTCAAAGCTGACTTTATATTTCCAAAGGACAGAGAGCCTTTGCATAGATTCTCAGAAATAAACCATTTTCATTTCAACTCAAAATCCCAGCTGGAAATTCTAGTCATACATAACCTTATCCAGAGTTCAAGGAGCATTTGGGAAACACCCTCAGGCACAGGGTGGGATTGCTGGGGTGTCCTGTGCAGGGCCAGGAGCTGGACTGGATGATCCTTGTGGTTCCCTCCAACTCAGGATATCCTGAGATTTTATCATTCCATTTTTCACCAGTTTTTGTCTGAATAATCCCTGGGAAGAGCAAGGAGCCAGGCTCCAGCCTGCCCTCCACCAAGAGCACTCCAGCAGCTCTGCTGCCAAAGGGTAAAAGGCTTCTTGAAGCATCTGCAGTTCTCAAACAAAAGGGAACATCACTCACTAAACCAGCATAAAACAGAAGGTCCTGGCCTATGGATTCTGTGTTAATATTGACAGCTTGGAGCTCACAAGCAGCACTTAGAAGAGTGAAAGAATAATGAAAAACCCAACACGAAGACTTTTTGTTGTGAAGAGCTTACAAAAGTTGAGGAGCAAATCAAGGACCCAGAAAATGGTGGAAAAAAAAAAAAAGGCAGAAATGTCCCCAGAAAACTTCCAAGTGTAGCCCTAAGTTGGAGAATGACAGCATCCTGGAGTATTTAACAATTTCCACTTAAGTCGAGCTAATAGAAAGATTGAACTTTAATTTCCACTGCATTGCTGCCAAAAGCTTTCCTTTAGCTGAGGATGGAAAAAGCATTCTCCCTCCTGCCTTTTCAGCTTGTTTGGGATCCACAGCAAGGAAAGGAGAATTTCACAGGGGCACAGAGTGACAGGACAAGGGGGGAACAGCCTTAAGCTGGAGGAGGGCAGGGCTGGATGGGATATTGGGAATTAGGAATTGTTCCCTGGGAGGGTGGGCAGCCCTGGCACTGCCCAGAGCAGCTGTGGAAGCCAAGCTGAGGAAGGGCAGCTCCCTGAGGGGCTCCCAAACACCTCTGACACACCTTTAAACAGGGTCAAGGATCAGTACAAAATTCCAAACAGAGAAAAGACCTATTTGATAGAACCATAAAATCAACAAAAGCCCTCTGTGATCATCAAATCCAACTGTTTTCTCAGCATTGCCAAGGCCACCACTAAGTCATGTCCCCAGGTGCCACATCCACTTGTCTTTTCAATCCCTCCAGGGATGGGGACTCCAGCACTGCCCTGTGGACAGCCTGTGCCAGGAATTGCCTTCAAGGAGTAAAACCAGCTGGGAACAAGATCCCCAAGTGTGGAGAATGAGGGAGGCAGGCCTGTGAGTGTTCATTTCCACGGGGAAACTCTGAGGTTGTCCAAAACCTGCCAAAATTAACGATCAGAGAGTCCAGAGCAGGAAAAGATGGGTGGAGGGGAAAAACCCTGCATGCTCTCTAGTGTTTTATCAACATTTATTGATTTCTTTTAAAAGCTGGGTGGAACATGGGGAATTAATAGACCACCATATGCCCATGTGCTGCATCTGCTACAGCGATTTATTCTTATAGTTCTTTTATTACCTTCTTTGGGAACTGAATGAGAGAAGGATCAGCATCCTGACACTTGGAAATTAGCTCGTTTTCACAACTGTCAGCAGGAAAGCAGGAATTAATCCTCTCATTTCAGCCTGAAAAATAGTCAGAGCAAGCTGAACGAAGAAAATAAAAATAAAAATTGTTTCTGTGTTTGTAAGAGGAGGGGAAAAATGAAGCGCTTTGGAAGAGCAGTGGCCTTATTATGCTGGCAAGGCTACAGCCCATGAGATCAATGTTTTGATGAGCACAAGGACTTGTGCCAGAGGGGGACAGGAAGCAGGAGAAGAGACTTCAATGGGCTGAAACCATGGAGAGAGGAAGAGGCAGGGAAATGGTTTGGGAATGAACTGGGTCAGGGGTGCGTTTAGGACAAGGGAGAGCAGGGAATGCCTGGACAGGGACATGGGAGCAGGGGCAGGACCTCAGCTACCAGCCCTGATGGCTGGGAGGGAAGAGGAGAGGAGGCAATGTGGTCACACTCACCTACAGGGGAAAGAGGATACTTAGAAGTGGAAAAGAAAGGAGAAGGATTTTCAGTGGACTTTGCACACCACTGCCCAAGGCAGCCCTCACCAGGCAGGCTCAAAGGGAGCCCAGAAAACCTCAGCCAGCTCCCAGAACAACTCTGTATCCAGCTTGGAGACCTCTCTAAGGTACCAGAGATTTGAAGTGAAGAGCAGATAAGTGTCTTGTGGGGTTTGGCTGTTTTTGGGGGTTTTTAGCACCTCTCCAAAAGCCTTCCTGCACAGCAGCAGCAGCAGCAGCACCAAGTTGTGTCCCACTCCAGGGCTGAGTTTGCCATTGGGATTTATATCGGGGCTTGCAATTCCCCTGGAGCTGGGAGCTGCATTTCAGCACTGCCTCTGCCTGGCTCGAGATCCCGTGGCAGAGTCACAGTTTCTAGGTCAGAAAGAGGATTCTGTAACAATCACAGAATTTATTGAGTTGGAAGACACCCTGCAGGGATCATCCAGTCCGATGCCTGACCCTGCACAGGACAACCCCAAGAATCCCACTCTCTGCCTCAGAGCATCGTCCAAACACTCCTGGAGAAATTTCAATTCAACTGAAATTCTTATTAAGAAAAAACAAGAAACTGAAACCCACAAGTAATGAAATACAAAGATAAACCTGCATCCCTTCACACAAAAATACTCATCACAGCAACCTTGGGCAGAAGCCCCGTGCTTCCACACCGAGACCTCATGGATCACCTCTGGAAGACAAGATGCATTCCAGGATGAATTTATACACCCAGCATCCAGCATTCCAAGATGAATTTATACCCCCAGCATCCAGCGGGAGAGGGCTGGAAGGGAAGGAACAGCAAGTCCCCACCTCTCCCTTAAAGCAGGGGCTCTGTCCCGGAGCTGAGCCCGGGCTGCTGGAGAGGAGCCGCTGGAGCAGCGCTGCCCCGGCCTGGCGTTCCAGGCTGCGAACAAAGGCGCCCTTAAATGTGGTTTGATTGACGCAAATCAGGAGCTGAGCGGGTGATTCATCGCTGTCAGAGCACAAAACCAGCACGGGGTGAACTCTGCGATGTGCTCCGACCCTCAGAGCACAAAACCAGCACGGGGTGAACTGGCCCATGGCTCCGACCCTCAGCGCTGCAGGGCCGCGCTCAAACCGGGCCCCTCAGGGAAGGGGGGCGTCATTACCCCTATTCCCCTGCTCCCACCAAAGACATTCTGCATTTTCCCAGGTTGTAATAAATCTTGGGACACAAATGTGTAGTTAGCAGCTCGGCAGGGAAGATTGGTGTGTCAAATACGGTAAAAAGGCACGATCCCGGCGGGGCTGAGGGATAACCCATGGCCACAGTCCGCCCCATCCCGCACTGTGACCTTCCCGTGGCCAAGCCCAGCCTATTCTTTCTCCACTTTCCCTCCTCTTTTCCTGTCCCTTGAGCTTCTCAAGAGCAGGGCGAGGCTGCTTTGGGGCCGGGAGAAAAAAGTTTTCCCCCATTTTAAAAGGGGAGCCTCAAACCGGGCCCCTCAGGGAAGGAAGGGAGGCGTCATTGCCCCTATTCCCCTGCTCCCACCAAAGACATTCTGCATTTTCCCAGGTTGTAATAAATCTTGGGACACAAATGTGTAGTTAGGAGCTCGCTGTACCTCCCCGCAGCTCGGCAGGGAAGGTTAGTGTGTTAAATACGGTAAAAAGGCACAATCCCGGCGGGGCTGAGGGATAACCCATGGGCACACCTCACCCCACTCCTGCACTGTGACCTTTCCATGGCCAAGCCCAGCCTATTCCCTCTCTCCCCACTTTCCTTCCTCTTTTCTTATCCCCTGAGCTTCTCAAGAGCAGGGCCAGGCTGCTTTGGGGCTGGGACAAAAATGTTTTCCCCTATTTTAAAACAGGGCCTTGAGAAAGTGCCCTGAACTGCAGCTCTTGTGCTGGCTCCTTGCATTTCACCAAGCTCTGCACAGGGCAGCCACGGGTGTGGATAATGCTGGCATCACAGAATCACCCTGGAGCTGGATCCTGCCATACTCTGTGAATCCCAGGCCAACTTACCTAAAAGATTTACGAATTCAAGATGTGAAAAATATGTATTTTATGATTGGCTTTTCATAAATATGAAAATGAATATTAAATGCGTTATGTCAGAAAAGTTAGGCTGTTTTAATTTATTTTAGTAGTGTGTTAAATATAGTTTTAGGTTATGACATAATGTTAAAATAGAAACTATGGTATGTAAGATACTTTTTTTAAAGAAAGGACTCACAGCCACATAGCAGCCACAGGACACCTGAATCTTCCAGAGAAAGAGAATTTATTGCTCCCTTATCAAAAGAAATGAACTTCTTCCTACCTTGCTTAGCCCTGAAGATGCTGTCAGGATTCAGAGGAACAAGCTGACACTGACCAGACAGAATCCTGTGTTTGAATGGAATGTATGCATCATGAGGTGTATGAATATGCAACAGGCCGTTGCTTTAAAGGGTTAATCCTCTGTTAACGTGGGTCCTTTTTCGAGCTTATTTTGCCCAGAAAAAGGTACCCGGACTGTCCATAACTCTTTGTTCTTATTGTCTCATACTATCCTAAATCCTGATAGTCCAAATTTTTATTATTCTAATTATATTACTATTTTAACAGCCATTTTATTCCTATTAAACTTTTAAAATTTTAAAAACAAGTGATTGGCTTTTTTCACAAAGAGACACAGCACAGATCACAAACACCTGGTTCTCCTAGCTGGAAAAAAGTGGGAATTGGGGGAAGGAAGAGCTGCTGGGCCACAGGAGGGTCCCTGCCACCAGCAGCAGGCTGGTGCTGTGCTGCTGCAGCTCTCACACCACACACAAAGACAGCAAACAAACTTCTACCATAATTAACTCATGAAAATGACACCATTACGTTCCTGCAAACAATTAGGAGACAAAAGAGAATGTACAAAGTTCCTGCCAACACCACCAAACAAACTGAAGACATTGTGTCATACTAATTTTCTCATAAACCATTTCAAGGCAAACATGACTGTAGGTAAGAAAATTCCAACATCCACGACTTCTGAGGTCACTCATCAATCCAAGGAACACCTTGGGGTGGAAAAGTGGATTTCAATGGATTAGGGGAGGAAAAGGGTATCAAGATCTGCCAGTGGTTTGCACCAAACCTCTGCTCCTCAGCCTTCAGCTCTGCTAGCACAGCAATCCAAAGCCTCTGGACTCTGAACTGGCTTTGCTGGAACAAGTTCATGTTTGCACCTGAGCTTCCCAAAGAGCTGCCCTGATCCATGCATCACTCACAGCCCTCTGGCTCCTGGTGTTTTGCAGCCTCTCCCAGCACCACCAGGATTTCCCAGCCACTCACCTCTCACCCCAGGTGCCCCACAGTGACCCAGGGAAAGCAGCTCCCTTCGGGATGAGCGATGGAAGTGTCCTCCCTCCCAGCCCCACAAGGCTCACCTCCATCCCCCTCTGCCTTGTGGTTAGCTGGAGGTAAACCCTAAACCAAGCTGGCAGCAGCCTCCAGGACCCTGGGAGAAGGCAGACTCCAAGCAGAGAGAACCAGAGGCAGGGTAGATCCACACCAACATCTCAGTGCACTCCAGACTCCCCTCCTGGGACACTGCCCCTGCAGCAGGCTCAGCTTTGTGTCTCAGGCCTTGGGCTGGATGATCCTTGGGGGTCCCTCCCAGCTCTGGAGATTCTGTGGTGCTACTCCACTGCAGAGGAGAGGTTTTAAATGAAGGGCAAAGCCTAAAAGAGCTTCCTTCCAGTGCCACACAACCCTTCCACCTGGTTCAAAAACGCCTTCAGCATCTCTGCTCTGCTGCAGCTGGAGCAGCCTAAGGAGAAGTCATTCCATCAGCTCCAGCATTTCAGAACTAACTCCTGAGGGTGAAAACAGAGAGGGAGGGGGAGCAGAACACAAGGAGAGATTTCTCAGAAATACATTACCACGAAAGAGTGAAGCACACAAAGTTTAATCCCACAGCGCTGCAGTTGTCACCCCTCCTCAGGTTCTGGCTTAGTCATCGTCAGAAAAAAAAACAACCCAAATACAACTTAAAGACAAAACCCTCCTGAAGTTTAGAAGTGCCCATGCAGTCATGGCAGGAGTTTTCCCCAGGAATCTGGCAGGATGTGCCTTCAGCTGTGCTCTCCAAACAACAGATCACTTCTTATTCTTATTTCAGGAAGGGATTCTGCAGGCAGGACCCTACAAGCAGCTGCCTGCAAGAGTCAACAGCTGGAAACTGAAGCAAATTATTTTAAAAATAGAGAGGGCAGCAGGAGATCAGCATGTGAAGATCAGGACAAGGTGACAGACAAGAACAAATACTTTCATATACAGGATAAATTTCTCTAGCTCTCAGGGTTTGGGGCTTAGGAAGCTGTCAATGTGATGAACATCTTTAGGAAGTCCAGAAATGAAATCTTGCCTTGTTTTTGGCTTAATGCAGGAAATCAGCTTTAATGACAACCTACAGCTAGCTCTGGAGTAATTTTCTTTCTGCTTCATTGACATACATGACAAGACTTTATTAGCAGGGATAAAATTAAAAACAAAACATTTTTCCCAGCTGCACGGAATGCTTAATGCACACACTGACACCTCAAGAAAAGAACCAAAAAACTTATTTAAAAGCAATTCCATCACCTCTTTGTATTTCAGCTTTTCCTAGTATTTTACATCAGAATTATCACACTGTGCACAACCACAGCCACAGACTTTTCATCATCAAGAATAACCACTGTCCAGTTTGTTTGCATGGAATCCCAGAATGATTGGGTTGGAAAAGACCTTAAAGCTCATCTCATTCCAGGGCAGGGACACCTTCCACTGTCCCAGGTGGCTCCAAGCCCCATCCAACCTGACCTTGGACATTTCCAGGGATCCAGGGGCAGCCACAGCTGCTCTGGGCACCCTGTGCCAGGGTCTGCCCAGCCTCAAAGCAAAAAAACCCCTTCTTTTTTATATCTGATCTGAATTGAACCTCTTCTAACTTAAACCCCTTAGCCTATCAATATTTTACATATCCTGTATTCTTCAACAGTGTTAAACTTTGTGATGTAAGCATTCAAAAACTTCAAATTGATGAAGAATCGCCTCAAATTACACTCTGTTAAAAAAAGAATTAAGTCATTTAAAAAGAATTTTGAAAAATACAAAGTTTTAAAAGTTAAATGACTTTAGGCCACTGAACTAGTTTGCTGTTTGGTACCCAATAATTCTTCCATAATTTTCCAAGTGGAAGCAGCAGCTCCCAAATGTTTCATCCTGCCAGGCATCCCTTCAACCTGGTATGGTTTTTAAAATTTTCCTGAACACAATGTTCCCTAAAGAAATGTTTTTATAAGAATCTTTCATCTATTCAGATGCTTCTTCTAATGATAGGACTTGGATTGTGTGAAATCCTAAAAATACCGAGCTAATTCAGGATCCGTGCTGCCCAATGGGATTGGGTGGTGAGGAACTGGCACAGACTTCCCAGGGAAACTGTGGCTGCCTCTGGATCTCTGGAAGTGTTCAAGGCCAGGCTGGATGGGATTTGGAGCCCCCTGGTCCAGTGGAAGCTGTCCCTGCCCATGGCGGGGGGTGGAATGGGATGAGCTTTGAGGTCCCTCCCAACCCAAACCACTTTGGGATTCCACAGGACTGGTCTATGTAACAGCCACATTTTAAAATTCCAGACAATAAATCAAGTCCTCTGTAAATATGAAAAGCCTACTTAGGGTACAGATCTTTTTTAGGGTGTTCCACAGCACCACCTAAATTAACATTAAGAGGTGGTTAAACAGCAAAGGCAGCACTGAGGGATCTAATCCCACACTGGACATCTCAGAACTTCAAACCAGGTGAAAGACACCAGCCCGAGGAACCGTGCTCACACCTCTGGAAGAGCTCATGTGGGTGATTTCCAGTTATCCAGACTGCAGCAGAAATAGGGGTTGGCTTTTGCTTCCTTTTAGAAATTTTAAGCAGGAGAGTTGGTTGAAAAGCTTCAGAAAAAACCTAAAAATACAAAATCCCTAAAAGATTTTGCTTGAGCCCCTCTGTCCAGCATTAGAGAAGAGAAAGGAGAAGGAAGAGAGAAAGAGTAAGGAATTATGATTGTGGAAAGAAAATTTGGTTTTGCTAAGCTCTCAGAGTATTGCTGCAGAGAGAAGTCACTGAAGGAAGTGATCCTGCAGCACAGCAAACCCCTCTCAGGACTCCCCCATCCACCTCCAATGGAAACACTCAGGTAAAAACCTCCATTATGGTAAAAAACACAAATCCTAATTTACAGGAGGTCAGCAAAAGCAGAGTCCTTGACACAGTGAGCAGAGTTTTCCCCGAGCTCCAAGGAGCTGCAACTCCAGCTCAGGGAATGATGAAGGAACAGAACTTCAGTGCCTGTGTAATGAGTGACCAGACCACGAGAGGAACATGGGATGAGGCCATTAAAAGGCAAGGATCACCACAAATGCTGTGGCTCAGGGCTGCAGTGCCTCAGCTCTGCTGTGTGTGTGTGCCTGAAACGCTCTGTACTGGTTTGTTTGTTCATCTTGTGCTGCTCTGGCTGATTAAAAACATGTCGTTCACCCAAATAAAGCAAACACTGAGGAACTGTCTGCAGAGCTGACCCCATCATGTTCCTGGGGCTTTGACTGCGACTCAGAGAATCACCAAGTCCAGATATTTACTGTAAAACTGCACAGAACTTTCCAGATACATCAAGGGTATGATTCCTGAAGCGCTTGGGCTGATCAATCACTTACATCAGTTGGATACCAATTTGGCATTTAGGGGAAGGAGAGAGCTGGGGGTGCTTACCTGGAGAGGAGAAGGATCCAGGGAGAGCTCAGAGCCTTTTGCAGGGCCTAAAAGGGCTCCAGGAGAGCTGGAGAGGGACAGGACACAGGGAATGGCTCCCACTGCCAGAGGGCAGGGATGGATGGGAGATTAGGAATCAGGAATTGTTCCCTGTGAGGGTGGGCAGGCCCTGGCACAGAGTGCCCAGAGCAGCTGTGGCTGTCCCTGGATTCCTGGCAGTGCCCAAGGCCAGGCTGGATGGGGTTTGGAACAGCCTGGTCCAGTGGAAGGTGTCCCTACCCATGGCAGGGTGAGGAATGGGATAAGTTTTAATGTCCCTTCCCACCCAGACTATTCCATAATTCCCTGAAATTCAGTACAGCAGGGAGCCAGGTAGGGAAAGGGGCATTTTCCCATCAAAATCCCTGAGGAGCAGAGAGACTCTGAGCCCCTGCTTTCCCCGCAGTGGCAATCACTGCCAGTTTACTGAGCACTTTTCCAGCCCAGCAGAACACAAAGGCCCTGGAGCTGGCCCTTGGAAGAGGCACTGGAGCTATTTATAGCAGCTCAAGGTGTGTGCTGCCACTGCTGCTGCTGCTGCTGCTGCACACAGGGAGCAGCTTGTTTTCCCAGGAATTGATCTGTACAGGCGGATTATATAAACAGTTGTTTCTCGCTCATTTCCACACCGCCGGCATCTCCCGGGGTACAAACGTGCCTGTCAATACAGCAGCTGCTCGCAGGCAGCAGAGCTGGCAGCAGCTGCGACGCCTCGAGCTGGGCATTCTAGGTGAGCTCGGGAAAGATGTTCCAAAAATACAGCTGCAAAAGCCGTCACATGCAGCTGGATGCAGGCAGAGCAGAGCCATAATCTCCTTCCACGCTATTCTTCTGCTGCTTAAAAAAAGCCTAAAGCCAATTCTCTCAGTTTCACTCACCGTAAATCCTGGTTTAAGCCTATCTGCACGAGCCTTTTGGATGATTTCTATGGGAAGCTCTGTATCCAGCTTCTGTTTTGGGAAAGTCCAATTGCTCTGAAGGCTATTCCTTCTACTTCAGTAGTTATTTGCTCCTGCCCCACAGCATTCTCCAGCGATTCTATCGGAGCAAATAAAGACTGGGAAGCTGCTATAAACAGCCAGAGAAGCAATAACCACACGTGTGAGCACTTTGCTTTATCTGGCATCATCCAGGGCACACCTCATCTCTTTCAGGTTAATCAGATTTTCAGAGCAGGACCCAAAAGCTGCAGTTTAACTCTACGGTATGAGGAATGTTCCCTGCACAGAGATTCCTTATCGCTTTTCCATTTTAAAATTTAATGACAAACTGGAGGAGAGAGCCAAGGCTGCAGCCTGCTTACTGTACACTCAGAGCTCGGGGCCCTGAAACTCGCTTTCATCTACAGCAGAAGCCACTGGAAAAAAGGGGGAAAACCACCAGCAAGCCTTTTGTTTTCCCCCCAGTGATGTACCCAGGTTAATTCTGCTGGCTGTGCATTGCAAAAGCAGCGCTCACCTGAAGGGCTGCCGGGCTGTTGAGCAACGCTCCGACCTCTGTCGCAACTGCAGAAGTTAACGCCGAGCGTTGCTAGAGAAAACCCATCTCTTCCAGTTGAGGCAGCAGTGTATCACATTAGGAATCCCAAGGTTTCACCTGAGCAGCTGCTTTAAAACCCAGAGGAGTTCAGCCAGCACCAAAACAGCAGCCCTACCCCAACAGAAATCCCTACATATCCATTATACGCCCTCTGAGCCTGCAAGAGCCTTCCCCAAGAGCCATAAACCCTTCGACCCCCAGGCTATCACACTCCACACACATCCTGCTGCACCCTCAGCAGGTAAGAAGGCATTTTCTTCCTCACATCCTAACAAGAAGTGCACAGGAGACCTTTTTTCATTCCTTTAGATACAAAAAAGGCAAGCTCAAGTCAGCCCTGACCAAGTGAATGCAAAATGTTGTGTTTAACCAGTACTGTCCTCACTGCCGGCTGCTGTCCCTCTCTGGGGATGGAGACAAGCTCATGGAATCACACAATGCTGTGGGTTGGATTATCTCATTCCAAACTCCCTGCCACAGACAGGGATGTTACCCAGACGCTGCTTTCTGCACGGGAAATGCACATTTGCATTGGTACATTTGTGCATAAATATCCATATCCAATATGTATTTTGGACATACAAGCATATCTAACGTCAGAAGAAATTCCCATTTATCAAACTCCTGTACTATTGACTGACCTTATAGTCTTCATCCAGACACTTATGAGGCAAGACACTGGAAAAGCTGGAATTTGGGGGGACAGTGGTGGCAGGGGATGAAAGCAAGGCCTCCCTCCCAGCATGGATGCCACCAGACAGCAGCTCCTCCCAGCTCCCTCCTCTTTTTAAGGGAAGATTACAGAGGAGCAGCTGCCTTGGGTGAGATGTGAAACAATCACCTTTCTCTGTGCCATGCTCCAGCAGTGGCAGCCAACCTGCAGGTGAGTGCAGCCCACAGAATTGCTATTTTGGAAAAAAGTCCCCAAATTCAGACGGCTTAGCAGCAGAGAAAACAGCGTTTCACTCCACGGGCTTCATCCACTATGAAATTTGGGGAAAATCTATTCCACACATATATTACCAGCTGCCTGAAACCAGCACCAAAATGTACTCCTGTGTCAGCAGGCTCTGTGTCCAGGATGTTAATTAGTTCCTTTCCCTCCTGCCACGGGATGAGGGCCAGGTAAACGCTCTGCACAAGTCAGTGTGATTAATCTGCCAAATCCGTGATTGGCTGCCCATCACGTAGGAGTCCCACAGTTAATTCACAGCTCCAGAAGACACAAACACATTTCATGCCTTCCTGAAGCCAGCCAGCATCAGCTGCCTCCTCCCTGCAGAGCTGACAAGGCTCACGGATTTAAACCCACGATTCCTTGGAAAACAGACTGGAATAGTGTGACAAATTGAGAAAGTCTGCAAGTTAATTTGTACCAGCTTTTAATTACAGTGGTTTCTAGAGGTTTCCCTTTATTATTGTCGTGGTGTCGGGGTTAAATTAAAAGGTGTTCCAAGTGCATTCCCCTAAAACAGGCACAGCTTTGAGAAAACTTAACCAGAGCAGCCCTGGATCCCTGGAAATGTCCAAGGCCAGGCTGGACGGGGTTTGGAGCAGCCTGGGATAGTGGAAGTTGTCCCTGCCCATGGAATTGGATGGGCTTTAAGGTCCTTTCCAGCCCAAACCATCCTGGTATTCTATGGAAAGTTCCTTTTGGAAACCTTATGCTCCAGGAACCGGATCTTAAATAAGAGTCCTTATAGGAAACTTAGTGCTTTCTGCTGCAGTTGGAACAGTGGGATTTGGGGCCAAGGAAACCCCAAGAGCAATAATTAAAGCTTAAAAAAAAAAAAAGTGAATTTTCACTTTGTCACTCTGTCACTTACTGAATTTTCATCCAGCAACTACGCTGGATGAAAACATTCAGTAAGTGACAGAGAAATACACTGCACTCCAAACCGTGCTGGGCTGCAAGTGCTCACTTCTTTTCCTTCCTTTTTCACATTTAGTTCACTTGTCCAGTCAACTGCAATATTTTCTATAATTCCTATTTGGAGAACATCCATTACCTGTCTGTTCATGGAGCCATCCAGCCAGGACCCACCCAGGCTCACACCTGATGCTTTAGCAAGTCCAAGTCTAGTTCAGCATCTCTCTGCCAGCATCCTTCTCCACCGAGCCAACATCATCATCATCCCTGGACCTTCCTGGAAACCTGAATACCTAAAACTACCCTCCAACACTTCAAAAAATCCCCATTGCACCACAGAAAAAAGCAGCACACGAGAGAGGCAGAGTTCAGGAATACGGAGAGCAAGGACACAACTGGGGCAGAGCTGTTGCTGGTTCCCCCCACAGCGGACAGAAATATCCCCATTTGTGTAAATACAGCCTTAGTCAACAGGGTGACAAATCCATACAGAGATAAATGTCACCCACTGACGTCAGTGCCACAGCAACCTAATCAAAGTACAGCCTTCAGCTATTTTTAAACCACAGTTCAAGTATTTTTCTTTAAAAAGAAAAAAAAAATTGTTAAACCCATCTTAAAAAAAAAAAAACTCTGAAAAATAAATGTATTTAGCAGTAAAACAGAGCTGAAATATTTCTTTCTCTCTGGTGCTGTGGCCATACAATAAAAGCTTTACCCAAGCCCGAAACTTGCTGTTCCATCTGATGCGTCAGTGCACTAGAAAGCAAAAGATAAGGATTTGGAAAAGCGAGCACATCAGATTGGCACTGGCCTTTGTATTGGAAATTTACCCAGACAGGTTAAAAATAACACGGGGAACATTGGGAGCCATGCTGAAGGTCGCTGGCGGCGGAGCTGCTGTTGTTGTAGTAGGAGCTGCCGGGCACATGTGACCGCCCCTGCCTGCACTTGTGTCCCCAGCACACGCCGGGATCCCCTCACAGAGCCTGCTCAGGACCAACACGGCAGAGGAGCTGAGCCCAAAGCTTCCTTGAGGGACCTGTGTTCCTTCTCAAGGCCAGCCCTGTGTGACTGACACTGAAGGGAGTTGTTGCTGTCTGCTGGCCAACATTCCCGTTCTGCACTGCCGTGGCTTTCAGGGTTGGTGTCAGTGGCACAGAGGTGTTTACATGGAGCTCAGCACACAGCTCCCCAAGCTTCAGGCCTTGCAGAGCTCAGTGAGGAGAGCATTGTCTTGGTTTGGAAAGACAGGAGTCTGCTAAGGAAGGCAGGAGCCACCCCTGAAATGGAGAATGTAAACCCTCCCCACCCCTCCAAATTGTATAAGTTTTAAATTAAGGGGCTCTCATGTAAAAATACGGGAGCAGGAAATAACAGTTCCTTACTAGGGAAGGGAAAAAATAAAAGGATAAAATAAACAATGCAGTACACTAGAACAACACTGCCAGAGTCAGAACCCAACCTGACACCCTGTGGGTCAGGCTGTTGGTGGCAGTCCCATTAGAAATGTGGCTGCAGCCCTCCTGCAGTGTCAGGGGTGGCTCTGCTGGAGCAAGGGGGTCCTGTAGAGAAGGATGGATTCTTCCTCTGAAGATGCAGTGGAAGGAGAGGCAGCTGCTGTTCCTCTGGGCAATCCCGTGGAGAAAGCCGTGCTGGTGTCCCAAAAACCTCTGGATTCTATCTGGGCAGCAATGCTTGGCTCCTCCCTCTGGGCTCACATCTCCCAATGGGATGTTCTAGTTCTTATCAGCCATGCAGGGACATTCAGTAGTCTGTTATCAGCAATGTCCCCTCCCCAGGGAGGTGTGAATGTGGTCACTCAAAGAGAGAGATAAAGCAAACTGCCCACTTGGCAAAGGTGATCTGCCATACAGATGGGAATGGAAAACATCTTGCCCTGCAATCTTCAACAAGCATCAGCACCTGTGCAAGAGAGCTGGGCAAACATCCACTGTGATCAACCCAAGGGGATGTTCTCCATGGTGGCCACATCTGGGCTCTCCATGGTCTCCATTTAGAAAAAAAAATCACAGAATCCTCAAGGCTGGAGAGGCCTTCAAGATCATCCAGTCCAAACACCAACACGGTGCCACCATAATTGCCCTCAGTGATACCCCCAGGTGCCTCTGGAATCTTTCCATTGCACTAGCTTCTGGGGCAACTAACTGCATTACCCTTCCAGTGATTTTTTTTTCCTATATCCAATATTCAATATACAATCTGAACGTCTCCTGAGAGGCCACCCCCTCTCATCCTTTCAGTTGAGGCACAGCAAAAGAGCTCTGCTCTAACCCCCACTTCATCACAACCTCTTGTCAGGTACTTGTAAAGAGCGATGAGGTCCCCCCTGAGTCTCCTCTGCTCCAGAAGGAGAGCTGGAAAGGAAGCAATTCCAAACTGGGAACACCTGATTCTGGACTTCACGGGTGCAAGAGGCTCTGCTACTTCCTTGCAGTTGTAAAGTTTTCCGTAAACTCTTCATGTGGGGGAAAAGTGTCTCCAACAGTTAAATCTTCAATTTCAGCTCAGACTCCAGAGGCAACACACAGAAGTCACTACTGGGTTTTGGCAGAGTTGAGCAGTGACCACCTATCATGCACCCAAGTCCCCTTTTCATGCTGTCCTTGAAAGGAGAGGTGGCACGGATTGGATGCTCTTGGGAATGGCTGGCAGCAAGCGCTCACATTGATCTCTTCTCCTTGTTTGCTGGTTTTAAGGGAAGAAACTTACTTTTTAGGAGGAGAAAGAACCTTTAATTCGTCCTTCATCTGGAAAGTACAGCTCATTTAAGGGTTTCTTGAAGTTATCTGTATTTAACAGAGGGATGCCCAAAACAGGTTCTGCTCCCTCAGAAAAATTGGATCTCCAGCCCCTGTGGCCTTACTCAAGCCCAAACTCCACAGGCAAGAACCTGCTGCCCAGGGCTTCCAAGCTTAACTGGACAGAAGGAAATAAATCTTCAGCAGCCAGAGAACAGATATCAGCGCAGGAGGATGAAAAACACGAGGGAAGGGAAAAGGAAAATTCCCATCGGCTCCTACTCGGTGAGATCACACACACGCCTCAACTCGTGAAGATGCACATGAAGACCAAGACAGACGTGCATCAATGCCTCTCTCAACCCAGGGCTTGCCTTATTTAATGGAAGGCAGCAGAGATAAACCTCTGGGATAAACCAGCGGTGGAAGAATCCATTTCCCCACTAGAGAGAATCAATGATTATCCATTTTCCCTTTTATCCTTCTCGTCATTCGGCGAATTGGAGCAAACGAGCTAACTGCAGCTCCCATCTGCTCCCCTCCCAGATGTTCCTCCAGCTCCGGAATCCCCGGCAGAGCCCGCACCAAACCTGTTCTGAGGGGATTCTCTTGCCAAATTTAAACATGACAAGCAAAGCAGCTTCCCTTGGAATGCTAAATTTAGTGCGGCTTGACCGCGTAACCCACAGAGCTGGACATGCGGAGGGGCTCTCCCGGGACTCAGCACTTGTGTCCAGCTCATTTCCAGTTGGGAATACACAGGCTCATGGATCTGGAGTAGCACACAGACTCTAATTACATTAAGGAACACCAGCACAGAATAACAAAGTCTTTAAGCAAGAGCCATGCTGAGAGCTCCAAGGTCCCCCGCAGCACTTTCCCAAATAAAACCCCACATTCGGGGAGGGGGGGAAGGAACACAAAGTGCATTTACTGTAACGCTCGCAGATGAAAAATTGTAATTGCTCTGCCTTGACATCTGGTTTCTATTTCGCTCCCATTCTATCAGGTTACATAACAAACAGATGATGCACCAGAGCCCCGGAGTTCTTCAGCAAGTCTTGTGCGGATTTGGTGTTTACATTCCTCGGCATAAAAATTCAAGCTATGCCACACACACAGGCATGTTCGAGGCAGACAGAGCGCTCGGAGACAAATGAGCAGTTTGCAGAGGAAAAGGAAGGCTGATTGGGGAGTGTGGGCGTGTTTTTAATAGAAGATTCCGTACAGAAAATCCTCCGCTGTCCCGATCCAGTTCAGGAATTGAGTGTGCACACGACGGCACAGCTTGCAGCTGTGCAGACGGAGTTTACAGGAGCGAGCCACAGGGAACGCACGAGTTTACAGACGGACGAAACACTCGGCTGCAGCCAGTGCCAAATTTAATGATGCAAACCACAAATTCCATCCTGCCCTGTTATCTAACCAAGCACGACCTCTGGGGCCTTCCTCCACCTTCTCATTTGGGGTTTTTGTTGTTTTTTTTTTAAAGAAAATGGCACTTTTCACTCACTTCAGCTGTCACAGTGATTCACAGCCTCAAGAGCACGCTGGAACTCAAGCATCCACTTCGCTGACCCTGTCCCCAGACATCACAGACTTTCTTCTGAGTCAACAGCACATCCTTCCTCAGCAGCAATTCAGGAAGTCGTGCAGTGCTAATAAAGCTGACTCAGCTGAGCACAGGTCCCAGAGAATCCCCTTTCCCTCCCCAAAACACCAGCACGCAGGAATGAACGCACCAAGAGCTGGAAAATCGTGGAGCTCATGCTGCTCCAGTGCTCCTCTCTGAAATTTGACCTGCAGTAATCCTGAATTATTCACAGAGCCCATATTGATGGAAAATTTTGTTCACGAAATATTTTCCATGGTTCACACAAGCAGCAAGTAGCCCCAAACTTTAAGTCTCCCCCAAGCTTCTCACTGCACATTTAATTGCCAGCCTGGCCTTCTTTACCTTCACCTTTTGGGCCAGCAAAAGTGCCACATTAACAAGCACTAAAATAGCCAGAATTATAAACTCATCTCACACATGATCCTATATTCTCTTCCCATTTTGGGCTCTCTGTTTTGCATCTTAGAGGCCAAAACACCTTGTGCTTCTCACTGTCAAGCAGGACACTTGTTCAGGGTGACATTCAGCTTCCTAAGGTACAACCCAGCCTGGGGCTGGATTCATACCTTCAGGAGAGGCCAGTTCCTATGAGGACTTGCCAAATTCACCACCACAAGTTATGTTTGAAGGAAGTAAGCCTGGGACCCTCTCTCAACTGCAATGCAAGGGTGTAAAATGTGCCCTGTAAGAGGGTACAAGATCCCCGTGCCGTGTTTGGGAAACGCCTCCCAGGGCTCCCTGTGGATGGGACCTCTCCGAGCAGGAGGTCACTGACATTTCAGCTGGAGCCAAATATGAAAATAATAAAAGCCCTGATGGACATTGCTGCAATGCCTGTTGGTTTCCAAAGGCCGTGGCTGGCTTTTCTCCTCACGCTGCCCTCACACTAATCTGCACACACCCACGCCGTGGTGCGAGGGGGACACCAGGAATGGTGCAGGCATTAGTCACGGGCAGGCAAGTGGAAAAATGCTCCAAAATACCAGTTTTCATGAGGCCTGTTCCTCAGGTACTACAGGTATCTCTCCACTGCTAGCTCGGGCAAACACAACAGCAAAAAGGACATTTTCCTGGCCAGAGAGCCACTTCTGGCCACGTCTTAACAAGTTTATCATTAAGCAGCAAGAAAGCAATTAATAGTATTGACTTTGAAGAAACACACAGCACTAGGTGCATTCCACTCCTTACCACGAGGTGTTTTTCCCTCTGTTTCCACTCTGGGCTAGGTCCTTAGAAAGCCCACAAAGTAGTAGTTTAAAGGAAGAAAGAAAGGAAAAAGAAAACAAAAAAAATTTAAAAAAGCCCATCTAAACAATGTTACCTCCCATTACAAAACTCCAACAGCTAAAATACTTAAGGAGTCCCATGGAAATTCCATGGAAATTAAGCACAGGGGACAAGACCAAGGGGCAGAGGCAGCACTACTGTAGCCAGCAGCCCCAGCACTGAGACCTCAAGGGACAGCAGTTCCTTACTCCAGGACATAACTTTACACCTATCCACTGCTCTTTTTCACTGCTCTTCTTCAAGCATCCAAATGAATGTGTTTATTCTTCCATTTCACCCCCAGGTGTCCATCCACTAAACTCCATCAGGGATTTAGTCTGTGGTGATGCCATGTTTATAGCTGGTGAAGGAACGTCGCAGACATCTTTTATGAAAAATCCTTTCCTTAGCATTTTTCCTCCTGAGAAGCTGAGAGGCCTCAGGAACAAAATGTAAACATTGATTATCTGCTGCTGTGGAATGCAACAGGTGGAGCTGTGATTGGTCTCATAGAGTTGTTTCTAGTTAATGGCCAATCACAGTCATCTGGCTTGAACTCTCTGAGACAGAAGCTTTTGTTATCATTCTTTCCTATCCTTAGCTGGCCTTCTGATGAAACCTTTTCTTCTATTCTTTTAGTATAGTTTTAATGTAATATATATCATAAAATAATAAATCAAGCCTTCTGAAACATGGAGTCAGATCCTTGTCTCTCCCTCATCTGAAAACCCCTGTGAACACAGTCACAATGGAGTTCATGGATTGTGTTTTGGATATCTCCTACTGCTGCTGGAGGCAAACCAGCCAGCAAAGGGGTCCTCTCCAAAATCAGCACACAGCCCAGGTAAAACACATCCTGGAGCATGCCAAGGGCAGAACAGGGAACCCCCCAGGGAGTCCAAAGGATGCAGAGGGAGTTTTAATTCCATGCCTCTCAACACCTGTATTTCAAGCAGCAAGCAACACTCAGAGGAAAGGGACTGCAAGACTGACTAGCTCAGGGGCCAAGATGGAAAAGCTGTTTCTCCAGCACCAAAAATTTTTTAAGTGCTTATTCATCCCTGCTTGTCATCTGTAAGCAAACTACTCCTCCATTCACTACAGGCTGGCAGAATGCAAAGGCGTCGCGCAGGAGCCTTCCCCTGTACTATTATAAATGATGCTATTTTTGCCTCTGAGCCTCCGGTAGCACGGATCCCACATCCCTCACAGCCTCAGCCCGGCTCCCTGCGCTCTGCTATTGTGTCTTCCTCAGCCTGAGGTGTTTTCCTGCTGCAGCTTCACCTGCTGAGAGCAGAGATGCTGTGCCACGTGCCTGCTCTGTGTACAGCCACTCGTTTGGAGCACAGGACGATTCATCCAGAGCCACACGTGCTCAGCAAACCCCGGTCCCATTTGGGCTGCACCACCAAGCTTTTGGCACTCCTGGCACCTGTGGCAACCAGGGAAGAGCTGCCATAGCTGTGCCAGGCACCAAACCCAGCACATCCCATCCCATCCCATCACATTCTGCCCTCTCAGCTCTTCCCACCAGCACCGAGCTTTCTCTGCTGCCAGACAAAACATCTGGCCAAGGGCACCAGGCAGAGGTCAGCGGCTCCAAGAAGCCACACAGCAAGAGATGGGATGCTCAGAGTGATCCCTCATTAGATGTGGCAGCATTTGTCATCCTGCACCCACAGCGGCGCTTTGTGAGCCCCCCAGTGCTGAGGGGTAAAACACCCCACACACTTCAGTTCATTGCCCCAACACCTAAGAAAGGGCTCGAGCTGAAATTACAATTTGGGGACCAGAGACAGCACAGCTCAAATGCTCTGCCTGCATCCAAGGCCTGAGCCAGGAAATGTGGAAGCTCCGAATCAGAAGCATTCTAATTAAAGGACTCAGCAGATGACCACTGAAAGTGGCCAGCAGCCTCCACTAGTTCCAGTTTGAGAGGAGGAAGAGGAGGGAGGAGAAACATCCCAAGCAGATTTTTCCTCCCCGCATCTTTCCCTGTGCACAAAGGTATCCTTAGTCAGGGAAATCATTAACTTGGAAGAGGCAGAGCGATAAATAACGCAGATCTAAGCAGATAAATCACGGAGAATTTGCCAATACTGAGAATATATTAACAAACCAAGATGTTATTAACAACTTGCAAATGTGAAAAGGCAGTGAAGCTCACAGACACGATGGAAACACAGGCTTGGTGGGAAACAGCAAGCAAAAATATTAAAGGAGCAAATACCGAGCATTCTGCCTTTTTCAAAATCTTTGAAAGCTGTTAGTGAGATGGTGTCTTTGCCAGATACAATCTCACCAACAACAGCTCCTAAACACTACCTACTGCTTCTTACTGCAAAATAAAACCAGGTGAAGATTTTGGGGGCTGAAAAACCCACTGATGCTCAAAGGAGATAGTCCCACAGTTGTTTCTTGCAAGAGGAAAAAGGAGTTTCCAGCGAGACAGAACTCCTCTCCCAACACAAGTGTGTATCATACCTCTGCCTGCTCAAGCCACAAATGTTTATGTGCCTAAACCAACTACTGCATCATTATTTCAGAATAAAAACAAGCTCCTTCTGTAGAGCTCTCTGGCTTCAGGAGCCTGAAAAGCCAAACAAGACACCACAAGCAGACCCCTTTATCCCAGCTCACCTTCCCCAGGAGGGAGGGCTCATCCCAGGGCAGAGCTGGGCTGCTGTGACTACAGAACCCAGCTCTGGGGTCTGGTGGCTCCTGAAGGGACTCTCCTGCCTGCCTCTCCTGAAGAAAGCAGTCCCAACTGTGAAACACAAGCTGAAATACGAAGGAAATATTTAATTTTAGAGTGCACGTGGTTTTTTGAACACTTCCAGGGATGGCAACTCCACCACTGCACCGAGCAGCCCGTTCCAGTGCTTTACAGGAAAAAAGAATTGACCTCAGGCACAAAGGAAGTCAGAGACTCCTCCATGTGGGATGGGCATCCCAGAGAGTTCCCAGAGCCAACAACCACCCCATGTCCCAGCCTGATGAGCGGGGACAGGGGATCTCCAGCTCTCCAGCACCCAGGTCCAGGGGAGGGGGAAAAGCCAAGCACACCCTGAGCTGCCACAGCTTCACTCAGCAAACTGCAGCTCTGTGTTTACCCCAGCATCACTCACTGCCACGTGATGCTCTGTTCAGAGGCACCACAGACACTTGAGATGGGAAAATGAGAGAGAGAGTGTGTGATCAGCAGGCTCCAGCACCCTGACCCAACACCAGGCTGAGGAGGAAAAGCCCAGCCCCAGCCCAGCACAGCCCTAAGGAACAAACCCTGAACAGTTCAGACAGAAGGAGCCTGGACAGACACACAGCAGCCACATCAGGGGAGCTGCTCTGTGCCCACTGCAGAGCCAAAACACCTTCCTGGCATCAACAAGAAGAAAGAGAAAAGCAGGAAAAGCCCACACAGCCTGCACCCCAGCATGGGCAGGGAGATGCCAGAGAGCCCCAGTGACAAAACCCCTGCTGCCTTTTCCTGCAACCTCAACCCCTTGTGGCTCCCCCAGCACCACCCTGCACATCACAGACCAAGGAATAAAGAAACTGATCAGGAAAATGCTTTTAAACCTGCATTTTCACTCTCAAACCTCGAGCTCTTATGGGGGAAAAGAGCAGCAGGGATATTTTAGCACACATTCTGCATTTTGGCCAAAACACATAAATCTCTCCGTGAATATTAGTTTGCAGCTCCAGAGAGGAAGGCCAAGGGAACAAGATGAGGAATCCTGGAAAATACAAAGTTTTTCAAACCCCCACATGAGGCTGAGAGCAAGCCATGCTCTCCTCTCTGGCAATGCAAGTCACCTTGGAGCAGACAGTGTTCTCCCCAAAACAGGTGTTCTACCTCTGGAATTTCTTCCATACCCAAATCCCATAGGGGCGCCCCCCTTCCAGTGCTGATCCATTGGCATCCACAGAATGGGTTGTTTTTCAAAGGACAGAAGGAATACCTGCAGAAGTTTATAATGGAACAGTTTGGTTTAGAGCAGCTACAGCTGATTTCTCAAAACTGGCAAAAATACCTGCCAAGAGTTTTCATCCACAGGTGGGATATTGAGGAATTTTCCCCCATCCCTCTACCAGCAGTTTATGTTTGTATTTAGATACAGATTAGAGAATAACAAATAATTTTTTTTAAAAATCTAAATTTTAGAAACACTTCTAGATCATTCTTATTCTCAAGTCTGCTCAGCTGCTCCATTTAGAGGCAGGGTAGCTGTGGGGGCAGTGGGAGGAGGAACATGCTCCAGGAAAGGGCAGAGAGCAGTTCCACCAGGGCACTCTGCAAGGAGGAACCTCTGCAGACAGCCAGCAATTTCCATCCCACTCCCCAGCTGCCAGTGGATGGTCCCAGCCTCTCCAGCAGCTCCCTGCAAGAATCCCAAGTGCAGGATGTGACCCACTTTCCAGGTTTCTCACCCCCCTCCCCATTTCCAGCAGCATTCAGAACGCTGTTTGCACAACAGTTGTTCCAGCAAATGGCTTTGCAGAAAGTCTCTTTCATCTGGTGGCTGGAACATCTAAAGATCAAGTCCCTGTTGCCCAATGATTTGGGCAATCGCTCCCAAAACATCACGTTCTTTTGTGCAACTGCTATCCCACCGTTTCTCCAACAAAAGCAAACACCAGAAATACCAGTAAAAAAAGATAAAATTTAAAAAGTAAAATAATAATAATAATAATAATAAAAAAACAGAGTCTGAGCAAGCAGCTTGAGAAGGAGCCTCCCAAGTGATGGGAGGTGAAGCAGTGAAATCAGGGCTGGGAGTCACTGAGCAGAACCTTGCTCACAGCCACAAACACACCCCTGCTTTCCCAGTAAATCAAACAGATGCACCCAAACCCATTATGCTCTAAGCTGCAGAGCAATATCTATCTCTATAACTAGAGTAGAATTCCAGAAGTTACTGAAGGGTGGGGGGCTCAGGGGCTGCCAGCACCAACTGCAGCAGTTCTGCCAGCCCAGCCCTGCACCCTTGGACTCGACCACCCTGCAGCTGCAAACCGGGACCTCTGGCCTGCCTGGGGGCACGCTGGAGTCCAAGAGTATTTACGCTGACAGAGACAAGCGAGGGCTGTGACGATTTATTGACGCAAGAGCTATTTTGTGCTCCATGCCAGAAATTAATCAGTGGAGGAGGAGGAATTCTCCTTAAGCGCTTTGGTGAGCTGCTAAAAACAACAGGCTGAGGTCTCCCATGACAAACACCGCAGAAAAGAGAGGAAAGGAAGAAAAAAAAATTAAAAGGGCAACTTCCACAGAGCAGCTTCTTCAGAAGGATTCAGGAATCAGGCAGTGCCTGAGCAGAACCTGCCTGTATAACTTTCCTTGTGAAAAAGAAAATACATGAGAGGAATGAATCAGAGCTTTCCCAAAGCTCTGTCAACACAAGTTGGTGCTGTGTTTGTTCAGATCAACCTGTCTCAAGTTTATTTGGGGCAGGTGGTGGAGGTGTAGTGACCCTTCAGGTTGGCTCTACCTGCTGCAGTTGTTAAGATAAAAAAGAAGGAAACCAGGGGCAACAGTCCCATCACCTCCTTGAAAGAGCTACTGCACAGAGCTCCACTTTGAAGGGAAAACATGAAAAAGAAAAGAATCTTTAATGCAGGCTGAAGGAATAGCATCAGCCCTACCTGCCAAGAAGACATCACGATAAACCTGTCAAGAGTTACGAGCCTGCAGAACAGGCCTTGCACCTGCTGGAAAGGAAAAAAAGGAAGGGAAAAAGCCATCTAATGCCAATCAGATTCTTGCTGTTGGCAGGGAAGAGATGCCAGAGCCCTTCTCCTGGGTTTGGTAAGCTGTGAGGATCACATGCTTTCCCCTGGCAGAGGTTCTGTGAGACCACTGGCACCTTAGTTAGAATAAAGCAAGTTCTGGGAAGTTGCAGAGATTTTTCCTGAAGCGACAGACGTCAAGGATTCAGTACTTGGATGGACTTGTGGAGTTTGGTGTATGATCTTTTTTACTGTTTTGGATGATTTTATGACCAGAAAAGAGAGGGTTGGTCCAGTTCAGGCTTTTATGTCTTCCCACAGGAGCAGCTCAAGCATTTTCTAGATCAGGAGTGAAAAAAAACGTTTAAAACTGTTTCTCTTTATAGGCAGCATAAAATAAAGGTCACAGTTAACAGAGAGGGTTAAGCCTCGCTTGAGTAGAAAGTGCAAGTTTTGAATGCCGAAACAGAAGAGCAAAATACAATTCTCAATGGATTATTTTAACATCACCACCAGGCTTTAAGGGTTTCCTGCCTGAAGAATTGTCAATTGATCAGAGCTGCCGAAACCACCTTTCCAGCAGCAGACAAAGAATCCAGCTGCCCTCCTTAGATCTCTGAGCAGATCACCCAGCCGGGGCCGTGTTTCCCATCCCCGGCCGCTCCCGTTGCCGAGTCTCCGCATTGATCCGGGGCCATCGACCCCGGGTGACACAAAGAGTCACCACACGGGACACAGAGTCACCACACAGGAGTTCAGGGACAGCAGCAGCTGCCAGAGAAGCTCAGCATCCACAGCACTGCCCACGGGGGGCACACAGAGCCCCCAGCCCCTCGCTCCGTGGTTTGATCCCGGTGGGATCACAGGAGGACAAAACCGGTACCTGAGGCCAAGGCTGGCAGCTCACAGCTCCCATCACCATTTGCCCCATAAAGCTATTTATGTGGTTTGGCAGCACAAGGGCTTCCAGAATAGCAAAAGGGTCAGGATTGATTTTTTTTTTAAAAAAACAAAACAACAGGTGATTTCTTTGAATTCGGTTGCGATTTCTCCAATGTGCTGCTGATCCCAGCCCTCGCACAGAGCACAGGGGGTTTCCAGCAGTCCCCTCCACTGCAAGCAGCTCTGCACTGGTGGGGAGTTTCTCCTGGAGGAGAGGCACTCTGCTTCTGCTCTGTTCACAGGGAAGTCTGTCACAGACTTCTTTTTGGAAAGTCCTTTCTTTAGGATTTTTCCTCCTGAGAAGCTGAGAGGCCTCAGGAACAAAATGCAAACATTGATTATCTGCTGCTGTGGAATGCAACAGGTAAATCTTTGATTAACCCATATTAGATGCTTGTAATTAATGGCTAATCACAGCCCAGCTGGCTCAGACAGAGAGTCTGAGCACAAACCTTTGTTATCATTCCTTCTTATTCTATTTTTTAGCTAACCTTCTGATGAATCCTTTCTTCTGTTCTTTTAGTATAGTTTTAATGTAATATATATATAAAATAATAGATCAAGCCTTCTGAAACATGGAGTCAGACCCTCGTCTCTTCCCTCATCCAAGAACCCCTATGAACACCATCACAGTAAGACAGCAAAAGAAGTTGTTTGTCAGTGCTGGGATTGTTCAGCCTTGGTAAAACCAAAATGACAGAAAAGAAACCCCAAAAAACAACAAAACAACAAATAAAAGTAAAATTTACTCCGTCGGCCCCCCCAAAAATCCACATCACACATGAGCAGAGGCTGAGAGGGTGTGTTTAATGGCTGTTGTCACAATCCTGCCTGTTGTTTCCCCTTTCCCCAGGTATCCACAGGTAGCTGTGGTCAGGCTCCTGTCTCCCCGGGCTGACCCTGCCCAGCCATGCTGGCAGAACCTCCTCACGCTTGGCAACTCAAGCTTCCAAAACATTTCTTGCAACATCAAAGCGGAGCAGGGCAGCTACAAACACGGAGAAGATTAAGTCTGGCCTGTGGATTGCCTGGCAAAGCTTGTGCTGCCAAGGTTCAAAGCAGGACCAGCAATGCCCCACTGAACCCCAAACACGCTCAGGAGCTCCTGGAAACTCCCACAAGCACTGCTGCCACCAGTGGAAGCTTCCAGCTGAGACAGGAGGGTCTCAGAAAAGCCCACCTGGGATTATTCCCACATGGAATTCACTTTTCAATAGGTATGAAGTTTAATATCAGCCTCATCCTTCTGAAAGGCTAAAAACCTGCTTCCACACCTGAACAAATCAAGCCAAAGGGTGACAGCAATCCCCAGGGGGAGCCCCAAGAGCTGCTGAGCACCTCAAAGCAAGGCAGGGCACTGCAGGTAAAACATCTTTAGGTTTCCCCAGTAACTGATGAAACAACACTACTTTGATTTTGGTTATGGAAAGGAAAACCTTTAAAAGACCTGCTGATGTATTAATTTTTGTTTTCTTAGCAGAAGAATATATTGTGTGCCCCATTTCTCAGTGGTTTGACCACTCCACCTGGCAGCTCAAACAGTGCAGGTGTCAAGGTTTTCCCTGCTTAATGGCCTAAATAGAAATAATAAAATAAAGTAATAAAAATGGGGGGGGGGGGAAATTCCTGGTACATGGCAAGCTATGAGGAGAAAGGGACTGGCAAACCTTTCCTGAAAGATGGGAGAATTACCAATTCCACAATTGTTCATTCTCCAGTCAGGCACCTGCTACTCCACGTTCACTCACTCCCAGGTATCCTCTGACTGTAAAGGCAGTTTCTGCAGATGTCAGAGGATGAAAAAGATACACTAAACACTACACTGAAAGAAGAAACCTCACTGCAATTGTTTACCCACTCTTCTGGGAGCAGATTGAATTTGGGGAAGTATGAGACACAGGGCAAACTGGCCTTGACCAAAAGTGAGTAACAAAAATGCAGTAACCTCACAGAAAAAGGTCTGTCTCCTTTCCAAGTGGGACACAAGATCCCAAGGACTATCTCAAACATTATTACAGAATCACCCGACTTTAAAAGTACAACCTTTTTTATATCCTTCCCCTATCCTGTACTTCATTCAAAATAATCTAGAGTTCTCAGCCTCTCATCACAAGTACCTGCTTCTCATCTTTGCACTGCAGGAAACATCACAGGCTGAAAAACTTACTTTAGAAACAGGCTTTTAAAGAATTCCTAAGTGCAAGAACTGCATTTAAAGAAAAAGCAGAAATGAGAGGAATGTACTTGGCAGGGACACTGACCTAGCAGGAACTTCAGCTTGAACCCCAAGTTGAAGCACAAAACTATTCTTCTCTTTTGAGGGTACAATCAAACCCTTGCACAGAAAGTCCCAACTATTTGAAGCTCCAGAAAGTGAAAACTTCACAGGTTTAGTGGGAGCAGACTTAAAACTTTCAAGGACCTCAAAATGACACCATTCCTAGAGGAAATCCAGGACAGGCTCAGCTCCCACATGGGTAAGAACAGGAATGAAGCTGGAAAAGGTGTTCTGTAGTGGGCTAGAGAAAGAAAAGTGAATGGAGACATGGCCAGTTCCATCTGCTGGAGGTTCCAGCTGTTCTAACCAGAGCTTGTTGCTGAGTTTACCCCACAGCCAACCCCTAAGTCCCCCCCTAAAACTGGGGGACCAAGCGGCTCAGGGGAACAGCCTCTGAATTCCCAGTCCAGAATAATCCAGTAAAACCTGGTAAGGGGAAGCAGGGCTCCCTGGAAGTGTCCAAAGCCAGGTTGGAAGGGACTTGGAGCAACCTGGGATAGTGGAAGGTGTCCCTGCTCACCCAAACCATCCCATGACTCCATCATACACCATGTCCAGATGTTCTTCTACAGTCACCGAGCACCCACCACGGCCCAGCCCTGCTAGAGGAGGGCTGGAGCTCACCCCCACAGTGCCTGTGTTTATTTGAAATGATGCTCTTGCCCCCAGATAACTTCCCCAGACAGCCTCATTGCTGCCAGAAAGTAGGTCAGTGTCATTTAAAGCCGCCTTGAAATGCATCTCCACAGAAACTTCTTAATCTTTAAAAAGAGAACGCATCAAATATTTATCACGCCGTGCAAAACGCTGGGAGATGCTCGTGGGGAGAGCTCTTGTGTGTGTATGTGTGTGTGTGTGTGCTGCATGAAATGGCTTTCCATGCCTCACTGAGCTGTGGAGCAGGGCAGCAGAGTGGCTGGCTGCAGATAACGCCCCGTGCAGGAGTCCTTATCTGCCCGGCAAATCACAGTACGTGACTCCCCAACTCGTTCTCCCGGTGCCGTGTGATCCCGGAGCTCTCTGCTTCCTCAGGGAGCTCCTCTCAGCCCTAATGATCCCTGCTGCAGATTGTACCCTATCAGCCAGGCAGCTCATTCTCAAAACTTCAATATTCCTAATTATCAAACATTCAGCACTGCAAAATGTAGCTGAAATTTGCATCTCTGCAAGAGTGGCTCTGAAGAAAGGATGGAGCATTTGCATTCAGACTGGTTAATTCCTGCAGGATAACATTTCATAAACAAAATGCTTCATTGAACATGGAGATTTTCAGCTTTTACAAAGGAAAGTGAACTTTAAACAAATACAAATCAGTTGAGTGATTAACTTTAAGTGTTTTGGTTTTTTAAAACTAATCTTTATGTATAACTAGTATCAGCAGAACAATCTTTACTGATTAAAGAAGAGAACGATAGTGAAACTCAAGCCACTGAAAATTAAGCGGGGAGGTAGAAGGCAACTGCAAGGAATCATTTAAGGTAAATAAGGGGAAAAAACCCTAAAACATTTAAAAAACCCTATAAAAACACCCCACACCTACTCCCAACCCAGTTGGTCTGGGTAAGGCTAGCACCACGGGTTATGTAAGGCAAGCCTAAATTGTGGCCAACGTGAACAGGTTAAGGAGTGAAACTAAACATGCTTTCCCCCGCCCCCCCAAGCTTTGTCATAATCCTAAATGTTATCTTAATTAGCCTAATTGTCTTAATTATACTTCGCAGCAACTTGAGCCTTCGCAGCACAATTCCAGCGTCTTTTTTTCCAGCTTTGTTCCAGCGCTGGAAGAGGCGGCGACTCCTCTGCCAAAAGCCAAAGGCCACGTGATGCCTCCCAGGAAGTTTTCTCCCACCTGGGTTTTCTTCTTCTTCTCCAAAAGCTACTTCTTATTCCCTACAGAACCTTAGCCCAAAACACAACAAAAGAAGAGGCAGTGGTGGGGGAAGGAGTCACACCTCTCTTAGCCAGCTGAAATCTTCTCCGGATTTTTCCACCTTTTTTGGTGAGAAGCTCACGGTGCCCAACACTTCTCACAAAAGCTTTGCAGAGTGAAATGAAAAAATCAAAAAAAAAGCACAGAAAAAAACCCAACCCAAACCACTTCCATTCATCTATGCCGCAACAATTTCATGGCACAGCTCCTAAAACATCCCATTAGTGCTGGCCTTGGAGAAGATTAGAGAAGAAAGCTTGAACCCACTGAAGCAAGGCTTAATGGGCTCTTGAGTTAAGCCAGAGCCTTCCCTTAAACAATGCCCATCATTAGGAATAATTACCTGTAGCTGTATAATCAACATGGCTATGATAACTGACATGAGAAGTCCAGATGTCATCTTTGGCAACGCTTGAGAAATATTTCTGCTCCTTATTATACAACTGACTCTTGAAAGAGAAACGAGCAGCAAGAACACCGGGGGTGAAAAGCCACCACAAAACACTGCAGAATTCCAACCCAGCTCTTGGAAGTACAACCAGAGTAAGAACCCAGCACCCAGGAAGGGCACAAGGTGGGTATCCAGCAGCATCCTGCCCAGCTGCCACACCCTGGCTTTTGATCAGACCACCCTTCTCAGCACCATTCTAAAAGGGTCCTTAGAAAAACAAAGCTCAAGCTGATCTTTGGATCTACAGGAACGCTGAGCCAAAGCAGCAGAAAGAGGCAGGAGAAACAAGTGTTCAGTGATGAATTCTGAAAGGAAGCAAGGCAAACCAGCACCAGGCTTCCACTGCCAACAGCCCAACCAGGAAGGACATCAGCACTTCCCAAACCTCGGGAGAGCAGCTCCTTGAGAAGCCAAGAAACACCCACGGCTGGGTTTGCACTGCAGGTGGGTGTTTAAGATGTCCCACCACCACAAGGAGAGAAAAGCAGGTGGCCACAGCTGCCCAGCCTCACTCCTGACTCATGGAAACACTGAAACAACAATTATCTGTTATCTGAAGAACAGAGCTCCTGAAAAACATCACTCTGCATTTGTGTCTCCAGTAAACACCTGCATGCATACAAACACACATTTCTCAACTCCTCAGAGTACCAACAAATTTCATCATCTAACACTGCTACATTATGGAAGCAGAGGCCAGGTTTGGGTTTTATTGTCTTTTTGATCATTCTGATGATTTTAGAGACTCAAACTCATTTCAGTTATGAGGAGAAGGTCAGATCTCCCCCTGCTGCCTGTAGACTCCAGCACCCCAATTTATTGCAGGATTTCTTCCCCCTTAAATCTTTGGGGCTGTTCTCTGGCTTTTAGCACTTCAGCCTTAATTGTTAACCTCAACCTGATTAAACTGAAGTCACAGAGTAATCTCTCAGAGGCAGAGTGAAATAAGTCCTTCCACGTGCCTTGTTGTTGGATTATTTGCTTCCCAGCAGCCAGTTCTGTACCATAAACTGCAACAGCCCAAGCACAATTAAAATTCCTCTTACAAAACTCTAACTAACACAAAAGTTGCCCCAGACTCCCAAAAAACAAATGTGTGAGGCACCTTTAAGCTGGAAAGCAGGTAACTGAGCAGCTACAGATCCTCCTGACAGACAGAAATGCACAGTTTGGTAGTGATGAATCATGCCTCAATTTACAAGACACATTAGGGATAATCCCCCAGACAGCATTGAGGTGGATCAATTGACTTTTGTTCCAGCAAAACTATTCCTTCCTGTTAAAAAGTCCAACAGGTTTCTTAAATATCAATAAAGGCAGCAGCAGAACCATGCCCATTCCTTGGAAGTACACTCCATATCATTAGGGCTCATCAGCATGGATTAAACAAATTAAATATCTGGTTAATGACACAGAAAACACCTATTTTCACTGATGCAACCATTAGAAACCCAAATTTTAGAACAATCAGAAGTCAGAAACAGTAAAACTTCCTTGTAACTCTTGGTAACACCAAAAGCACTTTGCACCTTCACACCAGGTATCAGATGGAGCAGGAAAGGGGGGTCTGGATGAACACTGCAGCACAATTAAAAAGTATGTTCATGCACCAAAGTGTGTTTTGGGGTCACTGCTGGGACTCCAAGTGGCCTCACCCTTACCTGGATGGCTTTGGGAGCTCATTGCTGGCAATGTCTAGTCCTTGGGAGAAGGGATTGGAGACAGATCAGTTCCCACGGGAGTGACAGCAGCTCAAAAGAGCTCCAGTGCTTCACCAATACATAGGAGTGGGAAGTGGGGATTAAATCATGGCCACCTTGTAAAATCCAGGGCACAGTGACATGCTGAGTCGTATGGGAAGTAATCCAAGAGGGTGGCAGAGTGTCTTCCAATAGCTTTTAAAATGGGAACCTGCAATTAAAGAAAAAGATGTCTGCGTTAGCAAATGAAGATTAACAGCCATTTAAATTGTACATTATATAACCTATTTATCCCTGAGATTAAACTACAATGCTATTTTAGGCATTAAGGGCTGCAGAGAGAGTAATTTTCAGAGTTGTAAATGTTACATTGATTAATAACCATAAAGATGCAAATTAATACTTAACATTATTTAAAAAAAAACAACAATTAAACAACTTTCCAACGACACATTCGCGTCTCAGAAACCCAAAATTCCGTGTTAATTCTCATCCTCCAACAGCACCATATGAAGCCACTTCGGTCCAACAGCTTCCATATTTTAAAAGCCATATGTATGAGTGGTAACTGTACTTCATGCATCTGTTCCCCAAAGAAGTCTAAAGAAAAATTCCTCAGTGCCAAGAAGTGGTCTTGGAGCAGGAAGGAAAAAAACCCACACAATCAATTCCACTCCCACTCTACCCAAGCCTCCAGCAGATTACTAAGAAGCAGCTCCATACTGCCCCAGGGGGGAAAAAATCCACCATTCCCAATTATTTTGAGGCTGTGTAGTAGAGGGAGGGAGAGGTAACAGAGGGGAAATCACCCACAGAGTCAGTAACCCCTGGCCTCAGCTCCCAAAATATGGAAATACAGAAGCAGGAAATGCCCTGGTTTGGAGAAACCCACCTGAGGCCCATGCTGACCTAACCAGCCACCCTTACACCAACAGAACTTGCTCAAATTCAGTTTTGGGGGGGGGGGGGGGGGGGGGTCAGGGGGTTTTTGGCACTATACCAAGTGACATCCAGTATTTCCCATCCTTAGAGATGTCCAAGGCCAGGTTGGCTGCACCAGCCTTGGAGAAACCTGGGATAGTGGAAGGTGTTTCTGCCCATGGCAAGGGTGGGATGGGACAGGCTTTGAGGTTCCTTTCCACCCAAACCATTCTGGGATTCCTGAGCATCCCAGTTTCACAGGCAGGCTGTCTCAGGGATTGTGCTGTGCCACAATGCTGTGCCAGACTGAACCCAGCTGTGCCCTCCATGCAGAGCATCCCACTGCCACAGCTGACTTCCCTCCTTTGCACCACAGAACACCACAAAACCAGCAGCCCAGCCCTCCTGGGTACCCAGGGGAGCTCCTCCCGTCCGGCTGGGTGATCTCCCAGTGCTGGGGTGATGTCACCCTGCTGGCAACAGCCAGCTCCAGCCCTTCCCCACGGATCCAGCTGACTCTGCTCACCCCAAACTGCTCTGGCAGCAGCTCCCAAGGAGTGGTGCCCTGCAGCACTGCTGGGGCGGGGGATGGCAGCTGGAGCTGCCATGGGAGCTGCCATGGGCACTGCTCCTGCCTTGCACAAGGACCCTCTGGCCACCGTGCCACGGCATTTCAGGCACTGCTGGCTGTTCCTGGAAGAGCTCTTAGCACACTCACATCTGAGTGTTCCTTTCCAAGAAGCGAAATCAGGTCTGAGACTTTGAGCATAGACACAGTTGTTCAGGATGGGCTTTCTAAAGTTACTTCCCTGATGTGCAGGAAAATGCCTGCCGAACACAGTCCCTTCCTTGCTGTGCTTCATTAAAAACCCCCTTTAGTTGGCTGTTTCTCTGCAGCCCAAGTGTCTCAGCATCACCACTCTCCAAGTTCCTCTCTGCCCATCTTGCATTCTTAGAGACCTGGAACGCGTTCCATGTTACGCGTCAAATTCGAGAGAAAAATCACTTAAATGTCATTTCCAATCCCTGCAGGTCTCTGCCATCCCCAATGTTCAAGATGTTCCAGTCCCATTAATCAGCACATCCTGTTAAACAGAGCTGGGTCAGCTTAGACCAGGCATTAGCAAGATACTAACATAATTTATTTTCATTAAAACCAGCAGGTACTGTTGTAGCATAAGCCATCTCAGCTGTAGACAAGAAGCATTTGAAGTGGAGTTACCAGATCTCCCTGTCCTCATTTTCCCAGCACAAGAATGGACAGGGAAAGTTTCCCAAAGAACCTGGACTGAATGAATAGCACCAAAATCACTCAACAGCACCACCAGTTAATCCATTCCTGCTTCTGCCCCACCTCTGGAAGAGTTCAAGGCCAGGGGCTTGGAGCAGTGTGGGACAGTGGGAGGTGTCCCTGCCCATGGCAGGGGTGGAATGAGATGGGTTTTAAGGTCCCTTCCAATCACTCTGTGATTCCATGATTCTCTCCAGGACACAGCAGTCCTGTCTTAAATTACCTCCTCCCAAAAGTGTAATTTTCAGGTGGCCCTTGCACTGATCTCCATGCAGACCAATGCCAGGCCTCCACCTGCAAAAATTCTGTCCATTTGTCCTTTTGCCACCATCTCAAGGAAAACACCCCTTAAATTAAAAGAAGTGAAACGCTGTCTCTCCCTGTGCCTCGGGTATCGGGAGGTCTAGAGGCTTTTCCAAGCAAATTATCTCGTTTAGGAAAACAAAATAAGATTAAAAAGAAAAACAAACCCCAGTTTGTTTAACTTCTGCTCCAGTGCCTCCCAGGACAAGGGCGATCACCTCTGTCCCGAGGAACAGCGAGTCCACCCCGAGCATTGTTCCAGAGGCACGGGCAGGGACTGGCTCAGGGCCATCTGCCACTGCCACCCTGCACACAGGAGGCACCCCAGAGCCCTGCCTGGGCCAGATGGGGCACAGCAAAGCTCCCTGCTGCATTCTGGGGTGCACCAAAAGGTTTTGAGCTGGATTTTGGGGCGCACTTGAGGCTACAGCGGGAGCTGAGATGGGCACAGGCAGGCAGAGCGTGCCACCAGCCCCAGGATCACCTGCTGGCCACAGGAACTGGCCTGGCAGACAGCAAGCAGGGCCACAGGGACTGTGCCAGGGCTGGCAGGGCCACGGGGACCGTGCCAGGGCTGGCACATCCCTGGGCACTGAGCAAAGGAAGGGCTCGGGAGAGCGGCCACGGACAGGGCAGGGGTGGCACCGCAGGAAGTGCCCAGCAGAACTGGTTTGGCAAACAGTATTTAACCAGCACTGGCATCATCAAGCTTCCTGCCTTGCAGGAGAATTTTCAAAGTCTGGTCACTGGTGGATTTTTAAATATCTCAGGAACAGGAGCACAAGGAACCACTTAATGCCTGTTTGTTTCCAGGGCACACCTGAGAGCACAGGCTCCCTAAAACCACAGGGGCTGGTGCATCAGCAGCTGTACCCTCATCACATCTCTGGATCAGAGGGTGGCCACGGTCTGAGAGTGCTGTCACCTCCTTGTCACAGCCCCAAATGAGCCTCTGTTCCTGCAGGACAGACTGAGGGGCTGCAGCACCTGCCAAAGCACCTCGTTTCTCCCCGCTTGGGAGCATCAGCAAACCACCAAGCCTGGCAAGGTGCCTTCCCTGAGTTTAAAGTAATTCCAGGTCTTCTCTTACCCCAACAGAAAGGTTTTTTTCTTTTATTTTTTTTTACAGTTCTGTCCCAAGACTGATTTGTTGACAGGAGGCCTGGAGTAGCTCCCCTACTGTCACAGACAGGCTGAGAAGGCTGGGGCTGTCCAGGCTGGAGAAGAGAAGGTTGCATGGTTGGTTACCTCAAAGCAACATTCCATTATCTGAAGGGACTCTGAGGAAGCTGAAGAGGGACTCTGCATCAGGAACTGCAGTGAGGGGGTCAAGAAATAATGGGTTCACACTGGAAAGAGTGGGAGTTCAGGTATTTGGAAGAATGTTTTACTGTGAGGGTGGTGAGACACTGGCACAGGTTGCCCAGGGAGCTTGTGGATGCATCCCTGGCACTGCTCACGACCTGGCTGGATGAGGCTTGGAGCAACCTGGGATAGTGGAAGGTGCAGGGGGTAGAACAAGGTGATCTCTAAGGTCCCTTCCAACCCCTTATGGTTCTGTGACTCATGTGGCAGCATGAACATTCACCTTCCTCCCCCCAGCCCCTTCCAGATGTGCCTCTGTGCCATCACAAGTCCAGATGTGCAGCAACCACTAACGACAGCTACCACAGAACTTTATTTACAGAGCTCCATTTTTCAGAGCTTTCGTTGCTCTCCAGCCCTGATAAGAATCTTGGCCTGGGGCTGGGCTTTCAGGCTGACTCAGCCGGGTTACTGGGGACCAGGAGCTCTCTCTGACACAGCAGCACTGCTGCCAGCATCCCTCGGTGGAACAAGAGCATTCCACATCCTGCCTCTGCTCCAGCAGCACCCAGCACCCTGGGGTTTGCTCTCCAAAAGCTCTCCACCCACCACCATGGGTGCTGCACCCATGGAAGCACCACCACCATCCCCCCCTTCCAAAAGGCATCACCCACCGATCCTCCTGCTTGGCACAGATCCATTCCAACGAGATTGTTGGTTTTCTCCCCAAAATTACCTTGCTGGCTGGGTTTAGAGGCAAACAGCCCTGGGTTTGCACAAACACACTGAGCTGAAGGGAGGCACAGCCTCTCTCAGAGCTCCATCAATTCAAGCTCTCCTTTGACAACAGATCCTGCACTTTAAACCAGAGTGGGTAAAGCTGCCTTTGCTTCTCAGGGCTTGTTTATAAAATACTGCCAGTACAGGATCCACACACAGAAAGAGCAGGGAAGGAAGAGGCTCAGAAGTGCCTGGAAACAATTCACTGTGACCACAGGGAGATTTACTGCCTCTTTGTACAGGGTGATGGAATGGCTTGGGCTGGCAGGGACCTCAAAGCCCACCCCACTCCCAACCCCTGGCATGGGCAGGGACACTTTCCACCAGGCCAGGCTGCTTCATTTAGAGCAGAGCCAGTGTGAAACAGCCTCCTGAGCTCACCTCCCCTCCAGGGATCTCCATTTCCCAGCCACCACTTCAAAAGGTGACAAAAAGAGTGGCAGCAGTCCCCAGGACCCTGAGACAACATCTCCTCAACCCCTGCTTCTCCAGCAGGATACAGCTTCACTGGATCTGCCCCTCAACCCCTGCTTCTCCAGCAGGATACAGCTTCACTGGATCTGCTCCTCAACCCCTGCTTCTCCAGCAGGATACAGCTTCACTGGATCTGCTCCTCAACCCCTGCTTCTCCAGCAGGACACAGTTTCACTGGATCTGCCCCTCAACCCCTGCTTCTCCAGCAGGATACAGCTTCACTGGATCTGCCCCAGGAGAGCAGCTTTCACAAGCACTGCTGTCTTACACTTCCAGCAATACTCACACCTCTTCTAGGAAATGTATTTGCAAACTTGAAACACCATCAGACAGCCTCCTCAAAGAGTTTGGAGTCTTTAAGCAGTTTTCTGTCTCTAAACACACACTGTGAGAATAGCAGGTGACACTGTAAAATCTGCTGTGGTCAGAAGAGCAACTGGATTACCATGGAATAATGAAAAATAAAAATAAAGAAGCAAATTTGCTGCTGTGTTAGCTCAGTTCCTCCAAAACCATGTGGATTTTGTCAGATCTGGACACTACCCTTCCTTTTCCAAGCAGGCACTGTAAGAGTTTCAAAAGGGCAAGAAAACCATCAGAGGTGTGGTACAAATTTCTCATGCAGGTGAAGCAGATTATAACAAACCTGCAGCCCAGACAGAGGTGACTTAAAGATATCACAGTGATGCAGAATCATGATTAACACAGACAAATCATTCAGCTTTTTATCTATTTCTGTCAGAGCTGGAACTTTTTCCCCTGCTTTTGCTGGGTGAGAAGCTGAGTGGACCCAGGAGGAAGGAAAGGGCCCACAACTTAGAAAAAGCACAATTTGGAGTGTGGTCTTTGCATTTACCTGCTCCTCCTTAGCTGCACTGAGAAACTGACTCAAGCTGCTGGAAAAACCAAAAGTTCTCCTGAATTCCAAAAGCAAATGGACAAATTTCATATGAAAGAGGACAAACACCAAGTGCATGAGGCCAGGAAACCCAGGAGACAAGAAGTGTCACCATGTGCATGTCCTGTTGTGAAAGGCCTCCCAAAGGACATCCTCTTGGATGCTGCTGGAGAACGTGGCAATGAAGAACTTTTAAAGACCTTAAAAAACCTTAAAATCTCATTTGAACACCAACCTGCAGTCACCAAACCAACTCAGCCCTGTGTTGTCCCACACAGAGGTGACAGCCCCATCTCCCAAAGTGTAATTTTTGCTCTGTAAAACTTCCTATATTGCACTGAAATCACGTATCAGATTCTTTCCAGTTTCTACACCTGTACCCAGTAAGTGGAGGGAAATACTGGCAAGTGGAAGTGTTGACACAAAACTCAGGAATCCCCATGGAAGGGGGACAGGGAGCACAAGCAGTGTGAGCACTGAAGCCTTCACTGCAGTTAGAGCTGTGAGGTGACAATTAAACAGGAAACCCAACTGAGTGGAGCTGTTACCAAGAGCTCCTCTCCAAGGGAACACCAGGTACAAACATGCCCCAGCAAGGAGGATCCAGACTGACCAGTCCAGCCCTCTTTGCCAGGACATCCCATCCTGGCCAAACACATGGTTTCCCTGCAGCAGCAGCAGCAGCACAGAGGTGCCTGCATGTGAGATCAAAAGCTCAGCACGGTGATTCAAACACCCAGAGCAGCTCAGGAACACTTCAAGGAATCAGCCCCAGTGCATTTGTTTAGCAAATGCTGACTTTTCCCAGCCAGCCATCACAAGAGGCTCTCACATGACAGCCCAGAGCTGAACAAACACTGTGCTTCTGCCTCTCCCTGGAACTTCCACTCTCCAGCTCACACACACGGTGAAAATCTGCTGCCCACACCAAACACTGCAACCTCCTGCCAGGTTCTGTGTGGTGACACCAGAAGGGATCCCATCTCTGGGCACGTTTGTCCTACATGTTCAATTTTAGTGCGTGTGTACCAGGATTCCAGGCCTAACCAACTTCCCAGTTCACCCAGGAGCTGCAGTGCTTCCCTGGACAGCCCCTGGGAGCAATCCTGCCACTGTTCCACAGGCAATCCTGCCATTATTCCACAAGCAATCCTGGCACTATTCCCCAAACAAGCCCCTGCAATATAAGCAGTGCTACACCTGCACTCGAGTCACCATCAGAAACAAAATGAACAGCCACAAATGGCAAGACACTATAAACTTATTATGAGCTGCTTTATTAACATGGAACTAATCCACAGCTATGGAAGGGTGGAAAACCTACGTGGAAATAATTAATGTAATTACATGTAACAGAAATTGTCTACAAAAATCATCGAGGAAAATGTTTTCAACAGTTTCCCAGCCTTTTGCTTCTTATAGTCACGGGATGCTCCACAGCTGATTTCCAGGGAATCACACAGATTCCCTGAGTAAAGCTGCTTTTCCCAAGCTCTTTTCAGTTGTGTCTCAAAGTCAGGTGCTCAGACTGATCTCTGGTGGAAGCCCAAGCACTGAGACACCAGCCCAAACTGAAAACATGGTATCTTGGTGAAAGTGAAAACACCCTTTGCCCATTTCTATGTTAAATTAAAACAAAACTGACATTACTGAGCGTGGCCCCGATAGTATTTTCCTCACGAAGTCTCAAACTGAGGAAATTCCTCGTGGTACCTTGCACAGACACTTTTGCAAATCCCCACCAGCACTTACAGCAGCTCTGAAAACCAAAGGTGCCTCCACAGCCAAGAAAGAAAAATAATCTGGCGGACACCCAAAACCACCAAAGTTTTGTGCCCTTTCTCCTTCCTTGCCAGGAACACACAGGAGTATTCACATGATTTCTGCTTCCACAGATTTCACAGCAATACCACTGAGCAGATCTCCCAGCAGTTTTTAGACCTCAACAAGAATTGATATTGAAACCACTGCGGGTATCCCAAACACACAGAGAAGCAGAATCACTTTAGGAACAACCAAGTGCATGAGGAGTGAACTTAAATCCTCCCAAGCATCACCCAAAACTCTGAACAAACGATCCTGAGCAAATCTGGAAATGCCACCTCATGCTCACCCCAGGTTAAAGTGACCAACAGCTTGGAAATTATTTTTTTGGAGTTGAGCAGGAAGAGCTGCAGATTCAGAAATGCCCATTTGAAACCTGGGACTGTGCAAATCTGCAGGAATACAGAGCCCTCCTTGACTAGCAAGACTCTGGCAGAGGGTCTGAAAGAGCAGGATGCTTCTGAGCTCGATCCAGTTTCTCAGCAAGAGCAGCAAGAACAAGCAGTCTCACAGATGGATCCGCGTGGGAGGGAGAAAGGATAAAAGTCTGCCTCGGGAGCCTGTTCCAGCTGCTACCGGAGCCTCGCAGGAGTCGGCACCAATTGGGCAGAGCCACCTATAAAAATCCACTGCCTTGGCTTTGCTGAGGCCCTTTTCTCTCCCAATTCCATGTCTTTCCTCCATCCTACTGTTTCCACGTTTGAAGGAGTCCAAATCAGAGAGCTGGAAGTAGTGCTCGACAGAAGGGGAATGCAGACTGGGAGTTTATCCTGTTTCTTCATCCCTGCCTTGCAGATCACCCTCACTGCACACACTACTCAGGAGCAGAAAATTCAGAACTCCTTTTACATGCCTGACTGAGAAGTGATTAAAAATGGAATATTCGAGGCCAGGCTGGAACCTGAACCAGTGAGGGGCAGCCCTGCCCATGGCAGGGGGGTGGAACTAGATGGTCTTTCAGGTCCCTTCTGACCCAAACCCTTCTGTAATTCCATAATTCCACATTATTTTTAACCAGAATCCCCCCAAAAACATTTTCAGTGCCAGGAAGAGGCTGTGTGGCCAGCAGCAGATAGGGAGCTCATCTCACTGGCTGAAAGCAATTCTTTACTGGGGTTGTTTTTCAGCTCCTCAGGTAGGCAAAGGCAGAGAGAAAAACATTTACCTTTTCTCTTCACATACTTGAGCTGTTCCAGCCACATCTGAACTTCTTGTTCCTTCTGACAAAGAATCAGAATAACTGGTCACTAGCTGTGCCTAACCCATCTGGTCTCCCAGCATAAAATAGCTGAGTACATGTGTCATCAATCACTGTTAATTACTTTCATTAACTTGGAAAAAGAATATTGACTTTTTTTAAAGAACAAACATTGTTTAAGGTCAGCTTAGTTCTCTCTCTCTCTCTTTTTTTTTTTTTTTAATTGAATGCTATCTGATTACCAAGAGAAAATAATTTGGCCTGAACACTCAAGCAAGCCTGCCACCCAGCTCGTGCAGTTCTTTTGTCTGGTGAGACATTTCCATTTCCTCAAGTCCTTTTCTGGAAGGGCCACTTGGATCCAGAAGCTTCGTGCTGCTCTCCAGTGCCCCGTGTTAACCTCGCTGCCATTCCCACCTACTGCCCCCATGGCTTTGGCAGTGCTTTGACCTTTGGCATGCTCTGGGAAAGAACCATGGCCCCAAGGTTTCCACAAACACGTTGCATCACCGTGGAGTGGACATTCAGCCCTCTGCTGTCAAACAGTGACACAGGCACAGGCCACGGCGGCCCGTGCGCTCTCACCTGCAGCACATCGAACCAGCCAGGAGCCACACGGTGCCACACAGAGCTCCCCTGGACTGTCCCCCTGCTCCTGAGGCTGCCTGGGATCACCTGGTGGCCCCAGCAGGAACCAGGGGTGGGTCCCTCTGCACCCCTGCTCACAGAGCCTCATCCAGGCACGCTCTCTCTGGAGCAGCCACTCCAACTCAGTGTTTATTACATTTTCCATGCCTCAGTGACTGGCTCCAACACTGCCCACCTCCAGAAACACTATTTTGTTTGAGGACATCCCGTGTCACTGCTGTCCCCCTGTATCCCATAACTCTGCCCCCCATTCCCAGGCTGTGCTTCCCAGCCCAGAATGCAGGAATGTGGGCACAGCTCAGGTGGGCACCCTCCACCCTGCCTGGTGCCCAGCTCGTGGGGCACAGCACAGCCTCTCCCACAAAAGCTCTGGGACCTCAGCACAAGCTCCAAAGTTTACAATTCTGCATGTTTTATCCCTCCTGTGTGGCACTGAATTATTGGTATCATTGGGTATCATTATTATTGGTGTTATTGGTATCACTGGCACTGAATGCCAATAATGATACCAAAACACTGCCCCTTCCCAAGCAGCCAGACCCCAGTCCCAATGAACTGCATGGAATCATGGAATCCCAGAATGGTTTGGCTTGGAAAGGCCATCTCATCCAAACCCCACTCTTCCATTTCTCCTTTTAAAAGGCCTGTTTTCCTACAGCCAATAAACATGTCTTGTGTATCTTACTCAAAGGATCTTTACCTAAATCCAAATTTTACATACAAGCCTTGTGTATCTTACTCAAAGGATCTTTACCTAAACCCAAATTTTACATACATGTCTTGTGTATCTTACTCAAAGGATCTTTACCTAAACCCAAATTTTACATACATGTCTTGTGTATCTTACTCAAAGGATCTTTACCTAAATCCAAATTTTACATACACGTCTTGTCTGTCTTACTCAAAGGATCTTTACCTAAATCCAAATTTTACATACTAGCATAAAGGATAATGCACCAAACAAAGGAAGAACTCACAACTCTGCCTTTAAAGTGCAACATTATTTACTTTTATTTGTCAGGAAAACCTGTAAGCACTGACAGCATCCCTCTGCTGCAGGGATCATCCCTCAGGGATGCTCACAGGGCAGTTCTGGGCACTCTGCTCAGTCCTGGCTCCTCTCCCAAAGCTGCTGAGACTCCCAAGCCCCAGACTGCTGATAACTGAAGGGGCAGGAATCCCAACAGGAAGCTGAAATAAATATTTAGTTTTATATTCCTAGGGGTTCCACCATTTCCAGTTTAAAAGCACAATTAACATTTTCCAGCCACATCCACAGTCAGGATAGGAAACCAAGTCACCACAAACCTGTGAGTTCCTCTGCTCTGCCCCTCTGAACAGGATTACATTTCTCATGACCCTTTAATGAAAACTACAATCTTCAGGCAAATATTACAGTCTTAATAGCTGACAAGCAAGAAAGGCAAGGAAGGAGCAACCAGCACCTCTCAGGCTCCAGAAGGTTTTAGGTTGTTTATTATATATTTATCTGTTTTATGACACCATCAAAACCAAAGAGGAGCAAAACCCTTTAAAGAAGTACCTGCAGGTTACCATGAAAAAGGCCAGCAAACTTTTGGGAAATCACTTTCCAGGTTCTTTAACTCAGTGTGAAGGAAGAGCCCCATTTACTTTAGGATTTACATTTTATACAGCCCATTTTGCCTGTTTGAACAATGTGAACACAGCAAGGCAAACTGGAATTGTTCTTGGCAATAAAAATACTGGACTGTAAAGCCAGAAAAAGGTTGGACATATTTCAAGGACTGACACAGTACCTGCCATGGGGGCTTTTTAAGGTGTGTTTTACAATCCTGCCAGTCACCAGTCAGAAAGGGATTTCAACTCTGTGTCCTCAAGGAAGCCTCAGAGCCCTAACTTAGGGTTCGGGTTTGAAGGGACCTCAAAGCCCATCCCATTCCACCCCTGCCATGGCAGGGACTCCTTCCACTGTCCCAGGCTGCTCCAAGCCTCAATGTCCAGCCTGGCCTTGGGCACTGCCAGGGATCCAGGGGCAGCCACAGCTGCTCTGGGAATTCCATTCCCTCCCCACCCTCCCAGGGAACAATTCCTAATTCCCAATATCCCATCCATCCCTGCCCTCTGGCAGTGGGAGCCATTCCCTGTGTCCTGTCCCTCCATGCCTTGTCCCCAGTCCCTCTCCAGCTCTCCTGGAGCCCCTTTAGGCCCTGCAAGGGGCTCTGAGGTGTCCCTGGAGCCTTCTCCTCTCCAGGTGAGCACCCCCAGCTCTCCTAGCCTGGCTCCAGCCCTCAGAGCATCTCTGGAGCCTCCTCTGGGCTCTCTCCAGCAGCTCCAGCTCCTCCCTGTGCAAGGCTGGGGCAGCTCTGCAGGTGGGGTCTCACCTGAGAGGGGCAGAATCCCCCCTTCCCTGCTGGTCACAGTTCTCTGGATGCAGCCCAGGATTTGGAGTTTGGGATTTCTGGGCTGCAGAGCACTTTGCTGGGTCCTGCTGAGCTTCTCATCCACCAACACCTCCAAGCCCTTTCTGGCTTTTCACACCAAACAGCACATTCAGAACACTCCTCCCTGCAACTGCCTCCTCTTTCGGGGTGGGAATGAAGCAAAGTAATTTACACCTGCTTTTGTCTCTCTTCAGCCTTTAAAAACATCAAAGCCCAACTTTCTGGGTCTTTCCTGGAGCTTGGGATTTTGCACCTTTGCATGCTCCTAAACCTCCTCCTGTAACTTCTGGCTAGCAGCTCCAGTTTCTGCAGCAGGAGGAATTGCTGGGCTTTCGAGATAAGCTGCCATTAGTCACCAAAGCTCTGCAGGATCTCCTCTCACCTCATCCACCTTATCACCTGCTGCTTGGGATACTCTGAAATAAATGAACAGGGAAAGAATACAAGGAGAAAACAACACAAATCCAAAGACTCTGTGTGTAAGCCTTAATCTGGGTCCATCTTGTACCTGACACGAGGTTCTACTGAGCTGGGGTTGGTTTTTTCCCCTGGTAACAAGTGACAGGACAGGAGGAAACAGCCTCAGGTTGTTAATGGAGGAGGTTAATGTTGGATATTTAGAACTATTTCTGCGTGGAGAGAGCTGTCAGTCCCTGGGCAGCAATGGAGTCCCCTTCCTGGGGTTTAAAAGCCATGTGGATGTGGCACTTGGGACAAGATTAATGGCAGTGCTGGGGGAACTGCTGGATTTGATGATCTCACAGAACTTTTCCACCTAAACGATTCTGTATTTCTATGAACAGAATGATTAATAAGCTACATTACAGCAGAGGGGGAAAAAATGGCCTGACAGGCAATGCCTGCAGCCACCTCCAGCCCCTTCCCGAGGGAAACCCTGCATAGCCTCAGCACAGTCCGGCAGACAAACACCTCCTCGGGATGTCAGGCAGCTGAACATTTACATTTCAGCACCAGCTTTACACTGAAGCAAACGGCAGGGCCACTGCAGAGCAAACAGAGTCCCATGAGCTCAGAGCACTCGGCATGCAAAGCACACTTCAGGGCTGGGGCGGGGGAAAAGGAGATTGCAGGAATTCTTTCCTGAAATGGAATGGGGAGATAAGATCGAGTGAAAAGGAGCAGAGGCTGCTGACATATCTAGACTCCCAGAAGCCAGTAAATATGCAAATAGGCTGCCATTTCTGCCAGTAACACTCAGAACCAACTTTGATTCTGCTCAAATATATCGCATTAAACAAGAGAGATAAGCCTGGCACTGAATCCACACACAGAGCAGCTCCCTTTGACCAAGACAGCTTCACTTCTCACTCCAGGAAATCCTGAACAAAGCTTTCTATTCAGAGTCTCCACTCTGACTATCACAGTGTTTATGAATAACTTTGGCCATTTACCTTTTAGCAGTCTGATTTGGAAGTGCTGTTAAAAACTCCACAGAAAGCCATAAACCAGCCTGGAAAAGCTGCATCCATCCAGTCCCAGTCACAAACCCTTCCCCAAACCAGGACAGGGCTTGCTGCCCTGAAGCCACAAACTGCAAATTTCACACGAGATGTCAGAGGAGAAAAAGAAAGGGTGTACTGAGTGTGCATCCCTGGAGACAGATTACAGAGCAAGGACTGAAGCTGATGTGACCTGATAGCAATGATAAACTCAGGAGATGATAAAGGCATTCCCTGGACATCCATCTGTTGTCCTTGGGGTTTGGACAGCCACACCAGGCAGAAATACAGATGCATGAAAATACGAAATATAGACATGATTTGTTCTCATGGATATCAAGTATCTACATGGGAAATAAATAGCTGTATATTCAAACACCAGAGGCAAAGAAAGCATTTCTTATTTTCACTCCATTTTATCTGCCTACCAGCTCTGAATCAGCGAGATGAGCTCAAAGGCCAGCGCTGGCTCTAGTCTGAGGTATGCATTTTGCACATTTGCTGAACAAAAGCAAAAGCAGCTCTGCCCTGCCACGGCAGGGGCTGAACTCAGCCTCAATCACTAATTCCATTCCATGAGGCTGTTCCCTGAGAGAGGGAAAACAGCACAGCCTGCAGCCCTCCTCGACAGCCCTTGGCTGCTCTTCCGAGACTCCAGCACACGGGTAAGAGTACCCACAACATCAAGCCACCACCAGCATCAAAAAATAAGCATGGGAGATGTAAAAAATAAACCCCAGACCTCTGCAGGCTGAATAAGCCTCCCACGTGTGGCACAGCACAACAGGAACAATTTCCCCAGCCATGCCAGGCGCTGCAGGGAGATGAAAGCAGGCTCCAGCTCTCCAGGAGCAGCACCTGCAGGCAGGTGTCACGGATTCCCAGGAGCAGGAACGCATCCCCAAACCTGTGGCAAGCAGAGCAGAGAGCAGTCCAGCAGGAGGTGGCTGGAGAGGGCTCCCAGTGCAGCAGGAAGGTTGTGACAAAGCAGGTTTGCTGGCAGGAGGAGAAGCAAAGACATGGACAGGGCTGAGAGGGACTGCTCCAGGAGAGGAGGGAACAGCCCAGGGAACAGCTGAGCTTGATCTGTGCCCCCTCCATCCATCACAGCCAGCCCCAGCACTGCCCATGCTCAGAACTCCCTTATCCCCAGGCTGCCATAATTCCCATTTTAGCTGCCAGTGTTGGGAAGGAGCCTCAGAGCTATATGCTGAGGCCCTGGAATTTAAATATACGATAACACTGTAAATAAAAGGAAACAAATTCCTTAAGGAAAACCTTTTCACATGCCAGATCAGTTCCCAATAGTAACTGCTCTGCTTTGACAAGAGATAAATATTTACAGTCTGAAACAGAGAACACCTTGTGTTGCAATACTGGAATGCAAACCTTGTCAGTCCTGGTATCCTGAAGAGAGGGTTTTGATATTTTAAAGAAAAAGAAATTAGAAATAAACCCCCAAGCTGAGCACTTAGAAACACACACAAACATTATTGTGCTCATTTACCCCACCAAAAAAAAAACCTGAAGGTAGTCACACAAAGAAATTGTCAAACATGCTGAATCCAGAACAGATTTTCTCAAAAGGAGACCTCATCCCCCAGGGAATGTAGACAGTTTACAGCAAAAGTCTAAATTATTGCCAAAAATATGCTGCTTTTTTTTTTATTTATTTAAATACAGTCTAAGTTGCTCCTCTTAGACATTCCACCAGCGAATGCAAGCACTGAGGATTTTTCCTACTGGAGCAAAAAGGCAGCAAGGAGGATCAGATGCCCATATCCAGCTCCTTGGACTGGGGCATCCCACTGCAGGAATACCCTCAGGAAGAGGGAAGAGAGAGGCCAAGAGCTAAAGCCTGAGCTATCTCTGAGCTTCCAGCATGACTCCCAACCTCGGGGCCTGATCCAGCTAAGGAAGGAATGTGGGGAATGTCATTCATAGTGGCCCTTGGGAAGTGCACAATGGCTGGGTATCCCTGTCCAAGCAGGGTGACAAGCCTGCTGCAAGGAGATGCTCTCATTCCTGCCCAGCTCAGCTTGCTGGGGTTTGCTGCTATTTTAAATGAGCTGAACCCCCCACTAAACACGAGTGGGGTTTTTTTTCTGCTGCACTGTCTGAGCAGCCCAAACTCCTATTTCTGAGAGGACTTGCACGAGGCCAGCCTGGCTGGGCTGTTCCAGGGCAGGATTTCATATCTGAGGTGCAATTTTCCTCACCCAACCGCTGTTGGGGCTTTTATGGCCCACTCCCTTTGAAGTGGGGCAGCCACAAGAGTTCAATGTCTACCTGCCACTCTCAGCTCCCTCACTTCCTCCTCCCCTTCCCAGGGAATCATTCATCCCCCTGGGCAGAACTGTCCTGCCTTGGCCTGGCTGCTGCCCCTGAATCCCATCCCTGCAGCCAGCCAAGCCTTATGTTGTTCTGTGCTCAAGTTCTCCATTTGCTCCCCTGCTTCCAGCATCCCTGCACAGCAGTTTATTTTTAGCCCAGCATTTTTAGAGCAAAGCCCAGAAGCAGCACACTTTCAGTGCCAAACAGAATTCAGCTGTGACTCTGATGCTGTCAGCTGACAGGAGGACACTTGAGTGGCTTTGCTGGCCACTCAAGGCTGGTGTCACCCCAGGGCTGTCACCCCCTGGGGACTCTCCCAGCTGCACACACACCAGTGGCACAAGGGATGGTGGCTCTGCCAGTCCCTGAGCAGCTCCTTCCACAGCCTGGCAACTCTTTCAGGGAAGAAATTCCTCCTGATGTCTATGCTAAATGTCCAGACAGAGAGCCCAGAGCTTGCCCCTTGCAGGTCCCCATGGTGTTTGCAGTTTGGGGTCACTGCTCACAGCCAGCTCAAGGCAGAGGGGAGATCCCTGCTGGCTTCACCAGGTGCTGGATCGAGCCCTTAACCACCAACACAGACAAGGAAAAGTGCCCCAGTGTACAAAGTGAGGCTCCTGCCCAGTTTTATCATCAGCTTTCTGGGGTCAGAGGTGGCTTTCACTTTCTAAATACTAATACTTGCTTTCTTTTCACTATGGCTTGTTGTTTCAGTGCAATTATAAAACAATAGAATCAGATCCAGCAGGTATCACCACCACCTTTTTCTGTAGACAGAACACAGCCTAGCAGAGGCAATGGCAGTAAGAGACACCCAGACACAGCAACTGAGATGAACAAAACCATGTAATCTGTGTAAATCCACCCAAAATCTGCAGGGGTGGCTCAGAAAATTGCACAGTAAAAGTCTTTTCTACTCTCAACAGCTCACAGAACAAGACTGCAATGACAAGGCCATCTTCTCCAGGGCATAAAGCAGCCAGTGACAGAGCCACACTTTGCCCTGAAATCACATCAAGCCTTTTTGCCCACTGACCCAGAAGTCTCCAGCTTTTCTGCAGGTTTGATAATTTATAACACAAAACCTCAGATTGCTTTTCCCTGTCACAAGCTGGTGGTTTTTGCAAAGCTTCAAGCAGGAAGTGTTTTTCCTAATGTTAAATATTTCATTCACTGTTATGATTAAGCCCATCCTCAAAGCTTCCATCTGAGGCTGAAGAGAGATGAACAAGGGGATGAAGAAAATCCTGACAAGGAGAGGCAAACACAGCCCCCAAGGAAGCAGTAGGTACCTACCATGTTCAATCAGAATAAATACTCCTTTCTAGTCCTCTCCCTTCTCCTTTGATCATGCTTCCAGGTCAATATCTTGTGAGAGGCAGTCCTGACTCAAATGTATCCTTCAGCCTCCACCAGGATCTGACAGCAGGTATCACTTGTGGAAATAAATAAGTAAAGAACATTTCCTCCCAACCAAAGCCCTGCTGTTTGACTCAAACAGGAAATCTGTCTTGGGTAGGAGAAATGCACAACAGCATCCACATGGAAAGTAATTTATTTGATTTATTTTTTTCCCATGCATCATGTAGTGAGGAAGAACTGCTTTGCACAGGGAGCAATGACAACCCAACAGAGACCCTGCCCACATTCATGGAATGATTAAGGTAGGAAAAAACCTCTAGGACCATCCAGTCCAGCCATTAACTCAGCCAGGTCTGTTTCCTTCCCTGTCCCTGAAGATGCTCCAGCAGCACAAACCACACTCAGACTGCACCATCTCCCTGGGACAGCAGCAGGAAGCTGCACCTCACTGTGCCCTTGACCTCTCCAGCTTTAAAAACGTGCCAGCCTTCATCCCCTCCAGCCAGACCTCCACAAGAAACATGCTCCAGCATCCTCTGGGTTATTCTGGAGCATTCTGTGCTCCCTTTTTCCCCAAGCAGGCCGGAGAAACAAGGCAGGTTCCCAGCAGCACGCACAAGGCCAGCTTGGTGTCCCCATCCTGGTGACCTTGCTCCTGCTGTTCCTGCACAGGTCCCCTCTCCTGCCTCACCCACAGCACTGGGACAGCAATTCCTTTTATTCCAAGTCTCTGCTGGTTGGAGGAGATGACTGCCTTCACTGGAAGAGATGATGCAGTGCTGTAAAACACAGCCCAGCGTGCAGGAAAGCTCAGGTTCACTCATGAATTCTTCCTTCAGCTCCATCCTGACAGACAGGTTGCACACAGCTCTTCCCTCTCCAGGGCTCCCTGGGAATTCCATGATCTTTGCATCCCTGTCTGTCTGCAGCTGGACCCATGGCATCCAAAGTCAAGGCCAACAGCCCATCTTCCATCTCAGCCCACCTCCTTCCAAAGCAGTGCTCACAATTCCCTGCTCACCTCTCCCTGCCAAAGCTCACAGACTCTTCCAGTCTGCACGACCCTCGTTGTTATTAAAGTGTGAAAATGCAATTTTTCTTCACTCTTGTGCACATTATTTGAGCAGAGAAGCAAACCTCACCATTCCTCACACACACATGGACCTGCAGTAAAAGGCAGCCCACGTTTTTGGCTCTCCAGGAGAACCACCTGTATTGAATATTTTACCAGAATCCACCACAAACAGTAACAAGAACTAGGTAACTGTAGCTCCCATGGGGGAAAATGTAACCTTCCAAAGGCCTTGAAAAACACTCCTGAAAATTCCTTGGAAACAGCACACACACCAGGATTAATTCCTTATTTCAGGCTCACATTGAGGACCCTTTCCTTGGAGATGAAATTTTGTCAACACAACCCCAAAACCAACTTGAGCATGATTTTCCCTGATCGAATGCAACACAAGCTGTTCCTGGAGCACATCAGGAAAATCCAGGCAGGAGAAGGATGTGACAGCCCAGTTATGAGTAACTGCTATTCCTCCAAGTTAACACAAATTCTATCAGCAAACCAATGCTCACGTGACAAATGGAAGTTCATTTCACAGGGAACAAGACACAGTGTACTAATGCTCCCAGAATTTAACTGTAATTAAGTCTCGCTGACAGACACCTCATTAAAGCACCACTTCTCCAGAAAAATTAATAAAGTGAATTATTTCCTACGTGTGAAATATCAGGGTTTTTCACTGCTCATGAAAGATACATGGAGTTCAGTTCAGCTGGATGTCACTGCTCCCCGGAATGAAGGAGTGACACGCTTAAAAAGACATTTAAAACAACACATTGCTGTGCTGCCAAAACCCAGGCTGGGATGCTCAGCCCTTGAATGTTATTTTATCCTGTGATGGCAGAAAATAAACCCCCTGAAACACAATTCTTCTTCCAGCAGATACAGACAGATAGATACACAGATAGATGAAATAACTGGCTTGTTATTAGAAAACCAAACTAAATTAAGATAACCTAATTTGGGCCAAACTAAAAAAGGATTCTCATGAGCCAAAGATCCAGTTTTCAAATTGCAACTTTTTGGGGTTTAAATGCTGCTTATGTGATGAACAAAGGTTCAGCCACTGATGAGGGGGACAGAGGGCTGAGTGTGTCCAGGCCCACAAGCCAACACACATTCCTCTGCACTGGGAGATGGCTCTTGGAGGCACATTTTAATCAAACTTCTCTGAGGTAATATCCAACACAAAATGATCTAAAAAACATGGAGCTGATCAAGATGTGCCCAGTAATGAATGCCTGAATTTTCAGAGGGGAAGGCCAAGCTGTAATTCCTTGCAAAGGGAAAACCACAGAAGCTTTCCAAGAGATTTTACAGTCCTTTTCTAATTGTTCCCTTTTTCAACATCATTATGCAACCTCCGTGTGCTTTCCTGCTCCTCTACCACCTTTATTTCACCCGTTCTCCCCCCAGCAACTTCTCCTAAATGCTCTGAGGCAGCTCCTTTAAGACAGCCAGAAATACAGTGCAGATTTTTCTCTCCTCCTCCTCCTCCTCTCAGTTGAAACTGCCCAAATCTTTCCGGTGAAGAAGCATTGCCCAAAATCTGCTCGCTATTCAAGCAGCCCTGGCAATGACAAGCAGCACTTCATGAATCATCTGTTATATATTGCCTTATCAACACGGTCCACTGCAGGAGAAAGTAAACCTGGCCCACTTGGGCCTTGTGCATAACACAATCAAAATGCAAGTGGCATCAATTACAGGAGGGCTCTGAGGAGTTCCCCTATCCAAGGATCCAATACAGGCTATATATATACATATATATATATATATATACACACACACATACACACATATATATATATATTTGTTTGTTTAATTATATATATTTATATTTATATATATTCATATATATATATATATATATATATATATATATATATATATATAGGCATTTTGGGGTGATTTAGGTTGCCTTAAATACATAAAATATATATTTATTTATTTATATTTACATTTTCATATATTCATATATTCATATATATATAGGCATTTTGGGGCGATTTAGGTTGCCTCAAAAACATATTAATATATATATATATATATATATATATATGCTTATTTTTATATATATATGCTTATTTTTATATATTCATATATATAGGCATTTTGGGGTGATTTAGGTTGCCTCAAATACATATTAAAAAGATGTTTATTTAATTATTTGTTTGTTTATATATATTTATATTTTTATATATTCATATCCATATAGGCATTTTGGGGTGATTTAGGTTGCCTCAAATACATATTAAAAAGATGTTTATTTAATTATTTGTTTGTTTATATATATTTATATTTTTATATATTCATATCCATATAGGCATTTTGGGGTGAATTAGGTTGCCTCAAATACATATTAAAATATATATTTATTTATTTGTTTGTTTATATATATTTATATTTTTATATATTCATATATATATATATAGGCATTTTGGGGCGATTTAGGTTGCCTCAAATACATATAAAAAAATAAATATATATATATATATTTGAGGCAACCTAAATCGACCCAAAATGCTAACAGCCATTTCCTCCCCCACCACACACAGCTTTTACTTTAGTATTTTATAAGATTAAAAGCCTGTTTACCCCTTTTACTGGTTACCAATATTGCCACATTTCTAATCATTAAAGCAGACAGCATTAGAGTTTCTGCTGTTTGTCAGCTTCAGCTATTTGAGGCAAACACACAGATTTTTATGGGTTTTTTTTTCCCCAAGCTCAGCAAGTGAGGGGAACCTTGCACTGCTCTGTTTCCTTGCATGGCAGTGGAGCATTGGCATGCTTGGACTGGGGAAGCTGGAAACAAAGGTAAATAAAAGGGGGCTCAAAACTGAAATGTAATTGTGAATTCAGTGACAAGACAAACCCCACTGGCTTCTCTGCCCACTGAAACACATCCTTACAAAAGCATAAACTCAAGGGGTTCCAGCAGGACTCTGATAAAATCTAAACCCATGTAGGCTTGTTAGCAGGATTGAAAAAGAGGATGGAAAAGTGATGGGAAAACTGGAAACAAGCTAAAGGTGAACTGGCAGGGCAATGAAGTAGAATGTGACACCACTGAAGAAGGCAGCAAGAAGAATACTTGGCAAATATTTAACAAATGTCATTACCAGCAGCCCAATAAAATGTTCAATTAATATTTCCTTGTGGTTTGGGACAAGCTCTGCCATTTGAAACAGGCCAGCAACAGATCCCACTGAGCAAATAAACTCCTTTGTGTATGCTCAACCACGGGGACAAGACGAGTGAAATACAGTCCCAAGAGCTGGGGGTTCATATTTTTTTTTAATATATAAATACAAATACACAATGCCAAGGAGAAGGACACCAAAGAAGTGTTTTAATCCAAGGTTAAGCTGGCACAGCTGGGCAGGGAGCATCACAGTGAGCCAGGGTAACCCCACAGCACATGGGGACAGCTGGTTACAGGGACCCTACAGAGGCACAGCATGGCATACCAGCACCAGAGGAACCCTGGAAGATGAAGGAAAACACCTGAAATATTTGATTTATTCCATCTTACGTATTTATAGGCAAGTTATCCTCAACATTTGTTTTGCAAGGTGTTTGGGCACTCCAGGTATAGACAGTCTGCAGCTTCCCCTGATTTGAAACCTGCAAATGAACCTTGAGCACAAGTTCCAGGCACTGCAGCAAGTTTCTGGATCACAGACACACCTTCAGCTGGCTTTAAAAAGTTTCTATTCCCCAGAAAGCACAAGGCATTTGAAAGAGAGATAAAGAGAGCAAACTGAGCTAAACCCACAGGCAACTTTAACCTTTGTTTTGAACAAGTCCTGCTCCTCACTCCTGCAGCCCCACGGGTTTAAGGTTGAAGACTCAACTCCAGATTTTCAGCAGGCTATAAACAGGCAGCTCCTCTGCCCATGGGAAGAAGAAATCTCTCCTGGCAGGGTGGGCAGGCCCTGGCACTGCCCAGATCAGCTGTGGTTGCCCCTGGATCCCTGGCAGTGCCCAAGGCCAGGTTGGACACTGGGGCTTGGAGCAGCCTGGGACAGCAGGAGGTGTCCCTGCCATGGACGGGCTTCAAGGTCCCTCCCAAGCCCAACCATTCCATGATGGTATGGCCAGGAGGAGAACAGGCACTGCCCATGGGGGCTGCAGTCACTCTGCTCAAGCTGCTGCTCTCCAGCAGTGGGCAAACCACATGGTTGGCACAGCACAGGCTGGTTGGTGCTGAAAGCAGAACAACCTGAACAAGCTGGGCAAAGCCTCCACCAAAAATCATCCCTCAGCTAACACAGGTCCATGGGACGTGCAAACCTTCCCAGTCCAGATGCTCCAAGGGCTCAGGAGGCAGTCTGGAGTGCAAGCCCTTAAAGATTTGGGCAAAACATGTTTCTGCAAGACAAGCCACTGCCATCTGCACCTACCTAAATATCTCCTATCAGGTCCTGCTGCCAGGTCACTTCTTCAGGAGTTCATCAATCTCCAGGTGTCTCTAAACACATCACTACTAGTTTAAGAAAAACCTCTCATTGTTGTATTTACCTTTTCCTGCTGTTACTGCACTGTTGTTTTTTATCTTTTCTGCATTACTGGGATGTTGCCTGTGAAACATAAGCACAGCAGAGAGTTGCATCTTCACCAGTATAAAGATTATGCAAGAAACTATCCTTAGTATTTTCATTCACTCTTGGAATGCTTTGGGTGAAAAGGGACATTAAAGGCCATCCAGTTCCACCCCCCTGCTATGGGCAGGGACACTTCCCCCATCCCAGGTTGCTCCAAGCCCTCTCCAACCTGGCCTTTCTTTATTTTCCTGGTGATTCACCATCAAAAGGCAAGCAAGAAAGTGAAACTGATTTCCACTATGGAGGCCACGGGCATCCCACACCAGGACCTGTGTCTCCTCCACCCTGGAAACTCCCTGGGCTTCTCAAGAACCTGGTAACTCACACCTGGCAGCTCTCCTCTGCTTTAGGATAGTCCATTTGGCAGATTTTAGAAGGTGGCAGCACACAGACACAGGCTGCCCACCAGACATCTCCTCCCAAGGGAACACAAGGTTTTCATGCTTTCCTTCCTCGTCTCCATCCTGCTGAGCAAATGACAGAATTCTTCTGGTGTTCTGAGCTGATTTTCAAAATGCTTTCTCTAATCTGTCTCTTTTCTAAAGCTAAGTCCTGAAGCAAAACAAACAGACAAAAAAACAAGGTGGCAAAGTTAAAATTGTGAAGATTTAAAGATATTTTTTCCCCTAAGTTTAGACCACCAAGGGCACAGCTTAATATCAATACCAGGAATCTGTCAGATGCACATGCTAAAACATGCCATCCAAGGACAGAGGGGGAAAAAAGCAGAGAATCCTGGAAAGCTGCATCTTCCACATTTCACTTTACCCAGAAAATCTGCAGTCACTAAAACTTACTCTAACTGGGTGGCATTTTACATTTCCAAATGTAATTGAGTGAGCGTGTTGCCATGGCGACAGCAGGGTTCTGCAATAACTTTGTTGCCTTGTAATTGCTGTATATTTGTATACAAGCAGCTGAGCTTTCTTTAATTCAATGCCCTCAACTCTTTCCAGCGAGGCTGCGGAGCGACGGCGGCAGCTTTTTAGCCTGAGAACTCTCAACAGTGGTGCTGGAAACATCAGAAACGATTAAAACTCAGCGCCGCGACCGACCGCATTACACACACACACACACACACACAGAGAAAAAAAAAAAAACCCACCAGGAAACCCGGCCAAGAACCAGATTATTATATAAACTTCAGAGCTCCTTAGCTTTTAAAAATGTTGCCGTTGCAACGACAACAACAACAAACAAGAAGAAAAAAAAAAAAAAGCACGATTCGGATAATTAACTCCAGGTAGATTTGGCAGCGAGCGGAGCACTTTGAGGGCAGGGAATAAATGCAGCGCGGGTCCCATTTATTGACAGGGCGCAATACCAGCAAATCCAAACGCTTTGGCCAGGGGGATTATTCGCTCGCTGTGGCTCCAGAACAGCGCTTGCTCCATCTCCCCGGCCTCCGAGCAGCGCTGCGAGGACAAGGGGATGCGGCTGTGCGAAAGGAGCGGGGCACGGAGCTGCCTGCTGGGAGAGAAGCGGCAGGACGGGAGGGAGCCAAAGCCTCGCCGCACGCCCCATCCATCGCAAGCTTTTTACAAGGCATTTTCACACCCTCAATCCACCCACACCTTCCCGACACACATCCCCACTCCTTGGGAGCGTTTGCGGAGCTGTAATCCAGCCCGGAATATGAGGCAAGGCTGGAACACGAAATCCTCCCGGTACGGGGCGTTAGCGGCGAGCCCGATTTATGCCAAAACAATTTATTGACAGGCAAAACCCCCAAAACCCAGCGCCTTCCCCTGCCGCGGAGTGGGCGCACAACACAATTACGCAAGTGCTTCGAGCCAAGGGCAGGTTCCCTTCCCCTCCAGCCGCTGCCCAGCACTGACAGCGTCCAATTATTGTTATGTAAATCCATCAGCTCCGCCGAGCTGTCACCGACACCCCGGCGGGCAGCGTTTTTGGGGGGAGCGCGCAGCATCCTTCCCCTGATAAATCCCTGCAGCAAAACCCACACGCGGCTGCCGGGCAACACCTCCCTGTCGCCGCGCTGCTCCGCCAGCCCCGGAGCTCGCCTGCTTCTGCTTCGTTTCGCCCCGAGCAAGCCGAGGCTCCAGGTTTCACCGAGGCACACGTGGTGTATCCCCCCTGGAACCCCCAAAAACGGAGTTCTGCCGCCGAGGCTGCAGCCTTGGGCCTGGGAGCCGTCATTGCCACGGCCGGGCTCCCCGAGAGCAGCACCCCCGGTTTGCTCCTCCTGGGCACAGAAAAAGCCATTTTGGGGCTTTTCTTGCAGGAGGAGCTGAGTGCCGCGGGGCCCGAGCCCGGCAGCGCCGGACGCAAACTTTCCGCAACTCCCGCGTTATTCCCAGGATGAGGACGAGGGAAGGAGGCGCGGGGGGACAGGATGGAAGAACCGACCACGGGCCGCGGCCCGCCCGGGCGCCGCAGGGCCCCGCCGCGGGCGTCGCCCCCGCCGCAGGGCCGCGCCCGCCCCGCCGAGCCGGGCCCCCGTGCGGCGCTGCCCGCGGCCCGCCGCTCGCTCGCTCGGCCCGCCGGTCACTCACCGCTGCCCGCATCGCCTCGCCTCGCCTCGCCCCGCACGGACCGAGCGCCGCCGCCGCCGCCGGGGGGACGAGGCGGAGCCGCGGCCGCCCGGGAGGGGCGGGGCGAGCGCGCGGGGAGGGCGGGGCTGCAGGCGGCGGCGGCCCCGCCCGCCCCATTCACAAAAAACCGGGTCCCGCGCGCTGAGTGGGCGGCGGCGCTGCCCGTCACGCCCCCCGCGCCCCGCCCACCCCGCCCGCCGCGCCCGGGCCGGGCCGAGCCGACGGCGCGCGGCGGCCCCGCCCCGCCCGGCGCGCCGCCCAATCAGCGCGCGGCCTGGGGCGCCGCGCGGCTCAAATCCGTCCGCCAACACCGCGCGGGCGCCTGCGATTGGCCGCGCCAGCTGCCAGTCACCTCCCCCTCCCACGGCCGCGGCGCAGCGGCGACCAGCGGCCCCCGGGAGCGGCCCCGCCGCGCCGCCAGCCCGCCGGGCGGGGAGGCGAACGGCCTTAAAGGGCCAGCGTCGCGGGCAGCCCGAGCGCGGCGGCGGGGACGGCGCGGCTCGCCGGCGACGGAGCGCCGCGTACTGACCTGGGCGGCGGGCGAGGCGGGGACGCTGCGCGGCGATGGCCCCCCAGGCGCGGAGCGCGCCACCGACGGACTCAGCCCGTGACGGGTTCCGCCATCTTGAAAATTTTTTTAGATGGGGAGTCACGTGGTGCGACCATTTTTTCCTCGCGGCCAATCAGCGGGCGCGGGTTATTTATAGCCACGCGGGGGAAGGGGACCAATCGGGCCCCGCCCCGCGCGCCCCCGGCCACGCCCCGTGGCGCGCGGCCCGTCGCCATGGCGACCGGGGGGCGGGACAGGGGCCGCCATGTTGGCCCTCGGCCCGCGGTCCCGTCGGGATCGGGATGGGGAATCGGGTTCGGGTTCCTGACCCCCCCCTTTCCCCAGAGGCCACAGCAACTGCGATCCGTGCCCTGTAGACGGTATTGCGGTAAAACGTGGAACTTTGGCGTGTTTTTACGCCCCGGGTTTCCGCAGCCGCGGTCCCGCTCCCTCACGGGCCAGTCTATGTTTTCCGCCAGGTATCTCTTGTAGCAGCGAACATGTGAGGCGAGGGGTGAACGAGAGACAGGGCAGAGTATGATTCAACATATTTGCCTGAATTACCGAGGGGAAATAAAAAAATAAAAAGGAGTTTTCCGGCAATGCTTCCCTCTATCCCCGTTTTCCCAGCGATTGATTGATTTTTGAGTTGTACCTGGAATTACCCCATTGAACTGACACATCTCGCTTCACTCGTATTTTGTTGATTCACGCAGTGCCCAAAACTCCCCGAGTCCTGCTCCAAAACATTCCCGATGATGGGAAGGAAGATGTTGCAGTGTTGGGTTGCAAGAAGTTCATCCTGTGGGACACAATGCGATGGGAACATCCCAACGCCGATGTGTTATCCCATTATTTCAGTTTCCCAGAGGAGTTGTGGCTGCCCATGGATCCCTGCAAGTGTCCAAGGCCAGGCTGGACAGGACTTGGAGCAGTCTGGGGTAGTGGAAAGGAGATTTCCTGCTAAACTTCCAAGGAGTTTCTTCCCATCCTTGCCTAAGGCAAGCTGAAACATGACATTCCTTATTCGCAGGCAGCCATCCCAGCACGCTTCTGGTGGGTTTGATTAATTGGCTCTTGCTAAATTGTTTTTAAAACTTCCAGATTTCCCTTATAGGAAAAAAAAAAATTAAAAAAATTAAATGAACTCCTGTCATTCAGCCATCTGGATTTACATAAATTCTGGGACCTGATGGGAATTGCTAACAACTTTGTCCCTCTCTCAAATTCTGCATATATGTGGTCGTATATAAACACTGCTCCTTTTCTCTTTGACCTTTTTGGACATATTTACCACCTGTGTTTTCATTTGGAAGCGCCACCCTTACAAAAACCATTGGCACATTGATCACATCCTTAAAGTTTTGGGATTTTTCCAGGCTGTCACACAGGCTCCCAGGAAATGGTGACATTTTCCCTGGAATACACACCTGAGAGCACCACTGGCATTAAGAACAACCTTTCTGCCTGAAGCCAAAGCCCTTTTTGTTTCATTTGGACCTTCTTGGGGTCCTGGGCTTGTTTGTTGTTCCTTGGCTGCTGAGGTTTCCCAGAGTTGTTCTGCACTCTTTATTTGGGCCAGCTCAGATGGGTGGGGGAACATGTGCATCAAGAACCTCCCAAATTATTTCTGAGTTCCTATGGGTGGAAGGGCTTCAGGACCTAAGGGTTACCAGGGCAGGGTAATATTTGCCAAGGCATCAGCTCTGTGGCAGCCAGGTGAGCGTCTGCTCTCCCCTGTGGTCCCCATTTCTGCTCCTGCCATGGCAGGATTTGGTCCCAAACCCTTTAAACATGACTTACAACCCACCCAGCTGCCTTCCCTCGCTGCAGTGCTGGAGCAGATTGGAAACAGGAAATGAGAGGAGAGAACTGTGCCCTGGAAGTTGCCATGGAGTGGAAGTTCTACCTTCAGGTTTTGATTGATGCTGTACCTGTGGCTGTGGGTGTGGGTACGTGTCTCTATTAATACCCAGTCTAGGCTAACCTGTGCATAATGGCAGAAAATTAAACCTTTGTCGTTGCTCATGGAAATTAGACCTCAGAGATTCACAAGGGAAAGGCTTCTTGCTATATGTTAAATCCAGCATATTTGCTATAGCTGTATATAGATTGTTTTTACTGTATTTGCGGCTGAAAAACTTACTCAGAAGCCTGTTGGAGCAAAAAATAAAAATCTAAAATAAAAACCAACACCCTGGCAGAGCTAATTCATAAAGATTTAAATAAAAAGCAATTACAGAACTTCCCGCCTACCTCCACCTCATCTTTAGCTGAACTCCTTGTTTGTCAGGAATGATTCCATTTTTTATGTTCTCAAGCAGGAAACAGCCATCACAACACTCCAGCTAATTTCCCTCGCTAGTCACAGGGAGCTGCTGAAAGTAAAAGAGGGTGCTTCAGCTTTCCACTCCAACCCTGCCACTCCACAGGCTAAAAAAAAGAGGAGAGAGTAAGGAAGAGAGCCAGCAGGAACTTCTTCTGGAGCCCAGACACCAAAGATCTACTCCAAGTGGCAGTGCCATTGGGTCCTTGCAGAAAAGTCAAGCCTAGGCACAATTTCCAACCTGCTGATGGCTCCCTCTTCTTCCTCCTGATTATTCAGTCTCCACCACTGACCTGCCTTGGTTTTCCTGTGCCCCCCATCACCCTCCTGTGCTTTATCTCCCACTCCCTGTTCTCCATCTGTCCCACTGGTTTACTCCTTTTTGCCACCAAAAGGAAAACCCCATCAAACCCACACAGCACTGATGGGACAGGGAATGTTACATTTACCTTTCCCCCTTCTATGTTTTCCTCCAACATACCTTCTATTGTGGGGTTTTGTTCTGTTGTTAGCGGTTTTTCAATGCTGGTGAGTTTTGCTTCAGCTGGAACTCCTCGTTCTCTCCTCACAGCTCACTGTGAGCCAGAACAAGGTGGTTCTTCTCCACTCCTGAGCCCCCCACGCCTGTGCTTGGCTGCAGGAGCCGCTTCCCAGCTTGTCTGCACACCCCACACTTCATCAAGTCTGCAGCACTCAGGGCCTGAAGAGCTGAAATCCTGAAGCAGTGAGAGCCAAACTCTGAGAAACGAGTTATTGCTGTTGTTTTGGGCAAAATCAAGTCCCTGTCCCCTGCCTGGGGGGAAAAACAAGCAAGTGAAGTTCAAAATGGAGGTCACAAATGTAAAGTTTGCTTTCTTCTCATAATTACACTTTATTTTTGCTGATGGAGATACACTGGATTGTTATGGCAGTCATTTTACAATGGCTGAGTACAAAACACCTTTAAAATAAAACTGCTTGTTGAAGTTAATTTTCAATATTATTCTGGATTTCTATCAACTTCCTATTTATTTAACAGCTATGCTCTCTACTATGTTATGGAATATCCTGACTTGGAAGGGATCCACAAGGATCATCATTCCTACTGCAGACAGAAAAATTATTCTGTGGCCATTACAAACCACTGCCCAAAAGTTCTTACAGTGTCATCATCCCTCCAAATTAAACTGAAGAATTAACAGTATGGAAGAAATCTTTTTTCCCCCTCAAGTGCTTTTTTTTCTTCAGTCAATTTTAGTAGCACATTAAAGCTTAAATTGAGATAAAAAGTAGAAATAAGTCTAAAATGAATATGGAATCTTTGTGAAATCAAGGCTAAAATAACTGTTGGATATGCTTAATTTATCAGCACTCATTTTCCCACTCTTAATATTAAAAATAAGGAAACTGTGTATCAGTTTATTATATTTATTTTCATCCATGGCAGCTGCTAGGAGAAAAATATGGGGTGTGTCTCTCTGTAGTGGGAACCTTCAAGGAAATATTGATCCATTTTTCTATTCTGTCTCTTTCAACCAGGTAAAAAAAAAAGGCATTGTCCAGGGTGAAAAACAATTAAAATCTAAATAAATATAAGAAAAATATTACAAGGAGAAAAAAAAAAAGAGGAAAAATAGAAATAAAAACATTTGCAGCCTGGCCCCTGGGTGTTGGTTTTACGTGAAGAGACTGACTTGCAGCTGAATGACGAGTAGGATATTTTTCTGCTGAAATATTGATAGTAGATTACACTAAACCACAAACTATCTCCAGAAAGCCCATCATTTCTAATCCTAATGGTGTTTTCTTTCCCTTGGCTGACTACTACATTCATGAGATGATGGCTTTATTCTATCTGGGGGAAAAACTTTTTACCATACAGCTAAATTAACTTGTCAAAAGGCTTCAAACTTCGGAAGCTTTTACAGCCCGATTCACAGCTATTATTCAGGATTGAATGAGAAGGCTGTGGACTGTAAAAGCTGGCAAAAAAAAATAAAATAAAAATTTCAGCAGCATTCAGGAGTTGAATGGAGCACTCACTTTTTGTTCAGGTTGTGTGTGTTTCATTGAGCTGTCTCGGAAAGAGCTGGATTTTTGTATTTTAAAGCAAAATGCTTCTTTCTGCTGCTCTGGAAGCTGTGACCCAGTCCATGCTCTTTCACACACACTTGGTTATATTTAGTTTGTGCCAACCTAAATAAGTGTCAACCAGCTTTCCAGAAATGTGGCGAGCACAAAAGAGAACGGCCAGCAGCTAAATTGAGGCAGAACGAGAACACAATTAGACTTATTTTTATCCTTTTCTTTTAAAATCAGATCACAGACTATCTTACAGTCAGCTACAGCTTTCTCATGCAAATAAAAATGCCTGGCTTCAGGAGCAGCAACTTTCAGATTTTGCAGACGAGGAGCAGCTGGCAGAGCTCGTGCTTGGAGTCTTTCCTGTCGCGGATCCAATCTACTGTGGGACAGATCTGGAATAAAAAGCCAAGCCACCAATTGCAGCCCCCAGAAGGGAACCCAGGGCTCTCTGGGACTTGCAGACACGTTCAGGATGTGGCAGGATGGGATCCACCCGGGGAGTGGCCTTGGTTCAGCTCTGAGTGCTCTGGATGCAACTGCCTGGGGCTGCTCCACAGGGAACGCTGAACACAGGAGCAATCCTTAAACACAGCTTCTCACCAGGGCCTGAGGGAGCTTCTGCTGCCCACCAGGGACCCACAGCTCACTGTCCTGTTCAGAACCTGGATTAGAGTCCCTCGGGTGTTTGTGGAGATGCCCAGAGCTTGCAGCATCTTGGAGTTCAGAGCTCACCACCACAGTACAGGGATCCACGTGCACACCCCTCTTCTGCCTGCCAGGTTCCTCCTCCATGGCAGGAGCACCCACAGCTCACTGTCCTGCTCAGAACCTGGATTAGAGTCCCTGGACTGTTTGTGGAGATGCCCAGAGCCTGCAGCATCTTGGAGTTCAGAGACACCACCACTGTATGGGGGATCCAAGTGCACATCCCTCCTCTGCCTGCCAGGTTCCTCCTCCATGGCAGGAGCACCCACAGCTCACTGTCCTGCTCAGAACCTGGATTAGAGTCCCTGGACTGTTTGTGGAGATGCCCAGAGCCTGCAGCATCTTGGAGTTCAGAGACACCACCACTGTATGGGGGATCCAAGTGCACATCCCTCTTCTGCCTGCCAGGTTCCTCCTCCATGGGCAGGGACACCTCCCACTGTCCATGCTGCTCCAAACCCTTTCCAGCCTGGCCTTGGGCACTGCCAGGGATCCAGGGGCAGCCACAGCTGCTCTGGGCACCCTGTGCCAGGGCCTCACTGCCCTTATACTAAAGAACTTCTTTTTAAATCATCTTCCCAAGATCTGAGCTTAGATGGGTTTTGAAGGAACCAGCAGCAGAGCACCAAGGTGTTTTAGAGCTTGGCAGTCCAGAAGCCACTTGATTGCTGCCTTTATAATAAGGTACCAAGATTAAAATCTTAGGATTTTAAGCACTTGACACTAAAGTAGCACTGATAGATGACGTGTGCAGACAAAATTGCATGGACTTTTCAAATTCCCAACTATTCCCTCCTCTGTTTTGCTGCTCTAAGGATTGTTTAATCTCATTTCATGTGGGTCACAGCATTTCCTGAATACCAGTATCTATTAGAAAGCACCTGTGCTTTGCATCTGACAAAACCTCAGTTGACCCATTTTCCCTTTGCTATGGCAAAACCAAAACCACAGTTTTGGACTGAAATCCACTAAAGCACTAAAACACCTCAAATTTTCTCTGCCTGCTTATCAAGGAGCAAGGAATTTTTTCCTAATGCAAGCTCCTTAAATGTGATATCTTAAAAATTTGTGTTTCTTACGAGCACCTTCACCGAGTTCTTAAAAAGCATCAGAGCAGAGCAAGATGTGCCAGCAGCAACGTCGGAATAGCAACAGTGGCATCAAAATAATGAGAGGAATGTCTGAAAAGTCTGAAGGGTTACACTCAAACCCTGTTAAATAGCTGGGTGGGACTCTGGAATCCAGCCCTGATACGTTGTTTAATAGAAATGCAAGGAGCGAGTGCTGGCCCATTAATGATAAAAATAAAGTTTAAGAATGTATGAGGATGAGAGGTCAGAGGAGTCAAAAACCTCTGCAGCCCTAGAAATGTCTGTGTGACTCTAAAACACAGGCTGAAAGGAGAGCTACTTCCCTCTTCCAGGGTCACAAGGCCTCTAAAAGACCAGGAGGTCCCTCTAGCTTTCTTCCACAAGGAAAAAAGAAAGAAAAAAAGGCAGAGTTCCCATTCTGCAAAAGAGCAGATCACAGAAACCCCGTGGTTTCCTGGACTAGATCCAAGGACAGGACTGACAAGGATGGGATGGAAACTCAAATGGAAGAATTGTTTTTAAAAAAGCAGCAAGGCCATGGGGAGCTGGAATGTGAGGAGCTGATGCAGGGATCAATAACATCCACAGTGCAGAATGAGGGCTGTGTACCCCTCCTTTTGGGAAAGGAAGGGTTTCCACAGGCTCATCTAGGGGTGATGCTGCAATGGGATGTGTGCACAGCCTGGCAGTGGGGTTGGTTTGGGATGTTCATTCCCACTGGGATCCGAGGAGATGAGGCACGGGCACCTCCACTCATCCTCATCAGGGGCTGCTTGCCAGGTGGCCTGTTGCACATTAAAGGCTGAGTTATCAGCAGAGCCTTTGTCCTGTATCAGGATGAGGGGCAGGACGTGTTCTGCTCATACACAGAGAGCAAGGAGCAGCAATCATGTGGTGGGCCAGAACTTGTGTGTAACTGCACAGGAGACAGAAGGTGTTGGAGCTTTTTTCCCTGCTAGTCAAAGGAATCATGGAGTCCCATCCCATTTCACCCTCTGCCATAGGCAGGGACACCTTCCACTATCCCAGGATGCTCCAAGCCTGGCCTTGGCATTGCCAGGGATGGGTCAGTCACAGCTGCTCTGGGCACCCTGTGCCAGGGCCTCACCACCCTCACAGGGAAGAATTTCTTCCTCATGTCTAATCAAAATCTATCCTGCTTCAGTGGGAAGTGTTTCCCCTTGTGCTGGCACTGCAGGCCCTTGTCCCAAGTCCCTCTCCTTCTCTCCTGGAGCCTTTTTAGGCTAAAATGGGCTCTAAGCTCTCTCCAAAGCCTTCTCTCTTCTCTCCAGGGTGAGCACTCCCAGCCTGTCTCCATAGGAAAGAACACTTTTTATCACCTTGCTGTTGGTAAAGGCAGACAAGTCTTTCAGGGGAGATTACTTGTTAAATTATCCACAGTGCTGCAGATGCTCGGCTCTTTATTTTGGTTGTATATTTCAAAGAACAATTTCTCCAGCAAACAGTGCAACAGCTGCAGCTGATAAAACTCCTGGGTGCCATCATTATCCTTTTTCCTGATAGAAACTGTCACAGATTTACCATCCGGTTTTGGCTTGGAGGCTGGTGCTCTACAGCCAGCCAAAAATAAAATGGAGCTGGATAAGCCTTAACACAACAAAAGAAAAATTTACGAGGTTGGAAAACTAATTTGGAACTGCAATTATCAGAGCAGAGGAAGGAGCTGTGTCCAACACAGGTACAAGAATCTAGTTTGGATGTGACAGGGATCTGCAGTGACACATTCTCCCATGCTTGGCCACAGGGATCTTGCCACAAGACTGAGGATTTTGGAAGGTGGACTCCTGTGCCATCATGAAAGAAGAAGTCCTCTGAAGATCTCTCACATATTTCCCAGTTGACTTCCCAGTGCATCCATCAGTTTGGGGTGCCTCAGTTACTGACTGTCTACAAATCCATCACTGAAGTCACACCCCAAAAACCTCTCCTGAGGTTTCTCCTCATGAATAAAGTCAGACCTGGAAACCTCTTCAAAAGCATCCTCAGTCTGTAGCATGCAACCATACAGAGTGTGAGGTCACACCTTTGGCAGGATATGCACCTGCAGCTCCTGGAAGGATGGGATCAGGAAGGTTGGAGAAGAGCTCCAGGATCATCGGGTCCAAGCCCTGAACCCAGCACTGCAAGCACACCACCAACCCACATCCTCCAGGTGCCACAGCTTTGACACTTCCAGGGGCAGTGATCCCAGCACGTCCTCACATGTCTGTCTGCAAGGCACCTTTCCCTTGGGAATGGGGTTTCCAAGCCCTGAGTCCCTCACTCATTGTTCCAGACTGCAATGCAAGATGTTTTCCATTCCCATCTGTATGGCAGATCACCTTTGCCAAGTGGGCAGTTTGTCTTTGAGTGACCACACTCACACCTCCCTGGGGAGGGGACATTGCTGATAACAGACTATTGAATGTCCCTGCATGGCTGATAAGAACTAGAACATCCCATGGGGAGATGTGAGCCCAGAGGGAGGAGCCAAGCATTGCTGCCCAGATAGAATCCAGAGGTTTTTGAGACACCAGCACGGCTTTCTCCATGGGATTGCCCAGAGGAACAGCAGCTGCCTCTCCTCCCACTGCATCTTCAGAGGAAGAATCCATCCTTCTCTACAGGACCCCCTTGCTCCAGCAGAGCCACCCCTGACACTGCAGGAGGGCTGCAGCCACATTTCCAATGGGACTGCCACCAACAGCCTGACCCACAGGGTGTCAGGTTGGGTTTTGACTCTGTCACTGTTGTCCTAGTGTACTGCATTGTTTATTTTATCCTTTTATTTTTCCTTCCCTATTAAAGAACTGTTATTTCCTGCTCCCATATTTTTGCCTGAGAGCCCCTTAATTTAAAATTTCTAGCAATTCAGAGGGATGGGGTGGGTTTACATTCTCCATTTCAGGGGAGGCTCCTGCCTTCCTCAGCAGACTCCTGTCTTTCCAAACCAAGACACTCATCCAAGGTGCCAAGCCCACAGCCCTGGCCATTGGATTTCCTCTGCTGCCCCACAGCTGGCTGCCCCACCAGCCCTTCAAGGCTTCACCCCAGAATTGTAGGGCTGTTCCCTGGAGTCATGGGCTCGGAGTGCTGGGAGCTGGTGGTGAGGATGCCAGGTGAAGGGCTGGTTTTGGGATGCACACACCTGAGCCTCAGGAGCAGGGGCCAGGCCACCGGGGAGCCACAGGAGCCTGGCAGCTTCCCCTCACTGCCAGCCTGGATGGGACTGAGCCCAGCAGGGAAATGATCCCTGCTCCCAAGGCATCCCATCTTTCCTGGGTTTTAATGAGCCAGCAGGACAGCCCCTTACAGAACAGCAGCCTTACAGTTGGGTTTAAAGAAGCATTTTTGCTCTTCTGGACTTGAGCCCAAAATCCCGCTTGGAGTAACTCACATTCACGTCAGCAGAACTGCCCCAGCCAAACAGAAAGTTCTTTTTTTTTTTTTTTCTTCCCCCTTAATTAAACTGTTATTCCCTCAAATCAAATGTAAGCGTTCTCCTCATTCCAGACTAAGAAAGATCACAGGTGAATGCTGCCAGTGAAATTAAAAACTGACTTAAGACAGCTTTGCTTTTAACAGAGAGAATTTTTTGGTTTTTGGGTTTGTTTTTTTTTTTTTTTTTTGCTGGATGCTTCTTCACTGAGCCAACTGTTAGAACTGAAGTGGGCCAGGTTTTTAGGCTATCAAGTGCAAAAGATGTTTTCTGTCTGCATTCCTCCTTCAGAAGAGATAAACCAAGCCTAGAGAAATGAGGATACTGAAGCTCCTTGTGTTGTGGAGGGATGACCATGCCCAAAACACCCATTTTCCACAGCTGCTCCCTTTGTTCCCAGGGCCACCATGAGCTTTGCTGGAAGAAGCAAACCCTCCCTGTCACTGCTCATACCAGGTACTGGCATTTCCAATATTATTCATGCCCAGAAAGTCCCCAGACCAGAAGAGCAGCCCTTACTCCCAGCCTGGCTGCCTTGAGGTCACAAAAGAACTATTTAGGTTGCAAAAGACATTTGTGATCACCGAGTTCAGCTGTCCACCCAGCCCCACCACCACGTTCTCCACTAGAACACATCCACACAGCTGCTTGCTGGACACTTCCAGGAGTGGTGGCTCCACCACTGCCCTGTGCCAGCTCTTTGCAACCCTTCCCATGAAGAAAAATTCCCTAATATCCACTCCAAACTTCCCCTGGCACAACTTGAGGTCGTTCCCTCTTGTCCTGACTCTTGTAACCTGAGTCCCACCTGGCTGCTCCCTCCTGTCAGGGATTTACAGAACCCTCAGTTCCCACCAGCCCTTAATAAAACCTCTTGTTACCACCCTTAGCAATTTATTTCCATTCTGCCTGGGTGCTTTACAGAGGAACCCTGGAGAATGGCAGAGAACAACAGTTAAAAGAATAGAGTGGAATTACCCATCTCCTGCTCATTAAGTGACTTCAGATGGTACCAGCTTGCTGGTGTTTTTTCTGCATCTCTGGCAGGGAATGTTTTATTTGCTTAGTAAAGTTTTCACATGCAATATGTTGTTGCTGTTTTGTTTTGTTTCTGAAATCCCTTACCTATATATTTATTACAGACAGATATTATACCCTGGCAGTAAAGAAACACTGCAAAGTGCTAGTTAACTTCTCAGAGCTGCCTGAATAATTCCATAAATACGAGGGGACTGAAATGACAACAATAAAGGGATCTGTACTTTGAACAATAAATATGAACTGGAGCTCTGCTTTGGATTTGAGGCATGCTGCAGCTAATAGGTATTCAGCTTGTGTGGGCCACTGACATTTAAATAAACACATGTGCAGTCCAAGGGGGTTGGCTGCAGAGCCTCTCATCAATTGAATCCAGCCCTGGGAACACTCAGAGAGTGGCTCAGGATTGCAGGAATTCCTGGGCTGCAGCCCTCGGTGGGATCTCTCCTGAAACCAAAAGATGTCCTCCATGGGGGGGAAAAAAAAGAAAAAGAGGTGGGGGACACAATGGGAATGAGGAGAGGGGGGTGGAAACCACCCCAAAATATGTGGCTGCAAAGAAATGCTGAAAATATTTATAAGCAAAATGCCTGGCAGGCTGCCTGCTGCAGGCTGAAGGAGAACTCAGCTCCTCAAGCTGAGATAGCTCAGCAACCTGAACAGCATTCCTGCACTGCCCTGGGAAAAAATCACCTCTGAACAGGGCCAGCTTGTTTGGGTTTGCAGAGCCAGGCCAGAGTGTACTCGGAAAGCCATTGCTGGTGGGAGAGGATGTTGAAGATTGCAATGCAAGATGTTTTCCATTCCCATCTGTATGGCAGATTGCCTTTGTCAAGTGGGCAGTTTGCCTTTGAGTGACCACATTCACACCTCCCTGGGGAGGGGACATTGCTGATAACAGACTATTGAATGTCCCTGCATGGCTGATAAGAACTAGAACATCCCATGGGGAGATGTGAGCCCAGAGGGAGGAGCCAAGCATTGCTGCCCAGATAGAATCCAGAGGTTTTTGAGACACCTCTCTTCATCTTCAGAGGAAGAATCCATCCTTCTCTACAGGACCCCCTTGCTCCAGCAGAGCCACCCCTGACACTGCAGGAGGGCTGCAGCCACATTTCCAATGGGACTGCCACCAACAGCCTGACCCACAGGGTGTCAGGCTGGGTTCTGACTCTGGCAGTGTTGTTCTAGTGTGCTGCATTGTTTATTTTATCCTTTATTTTCATTTACCTGTTAAAGAATTGATATTTCCTGCTCCCATATTTTTGCCTGAGAGCCCCTTAATTTAAAATTTATAGCAATTTGGAGGGGTGGGGAGAGTTTACATTCTCCATTTCAGGGGAGGCTCCTGCCTTCCTTAGCAGATCCTGTCTTTCCAAATCAAGACAGAGGAGCAGCAGGAAGGACCCTGGGACAGCACCTCTGGAGGCTGCAAAGGCAGCTTGGGTTACAAAGCTGGTTATTACAGCTTGTCTGCAAAGGTAGCTCTAAAAATTAAAAATTATGTGGCAGCATCAGACAGACAGAGAGGGACAGGGCTTTGTGGTACTCACCCTCAGCTCCTCACACCAGAAACCACAAAGTGTCTCCTGTCAAACACACTTGTTTTGTGTGATTCTCATAAGCCTGTAGCATTCACAGGTCAAATATTCTCCCTCAGTATTGCAGAAGGCACAATTTCACATCCAGGTGTCACCTTTTCCATCACCGGGCAAATGAGGGATGACCCAGGATAAAGAAGACATCAACTCCAGGGCTGTCAGCCTCAGAATGAAGGAAGTGGCCAATTAAAAAAAATAAAAAAAAAAAAAAACCCACCACAATAAAACCAATTTTAAAAAAATCCAAAGAGGAATTAACTGAGCTACTTCTCACTGAGTTTAACACCAAGCACAGCAGTGGAGGCTGTGTAACAACATTACAGATAATTAGAAAACTGGGATGGAAGGAAGCTGTTCTTTTGGAAGCTGGAATTGTGGTTCCTGGGGAATCCTTTGTGGCCATCAATGCATGCAGAATAGAGGCAATTTACTTGGTGCCAGCTACTCTGGTTCCTCAAAAGCTTCCTCACCAGGGGCACCTTGGAAATTAATCTCCCCTGGGACTAGAAGCAAAGTTCTCAAGTGAATTCCAGACTGGTAGGAAATAGGAAGGGACAGGTAGGGATAAAAATGTTATTTTTCACAGCAGAGGGAATCCCAGGGGAATCCCCAGGCAATTTGGGCTGTGGCATGTGCTGTTCTCAGAGTCTAAAGGATCTGGAAAGGGGGTATTTGGAACAATTTGCAGAAGGTAAAGAAAAAATAATAACTTAAAGTAGCAGAGATTAGGAAAAAAACTCCAAAGGACTGTGGGACCTGGCAATAAAAGAGAGCCCCAGGTGCAGTAACACAAAACCAGGCTGAGCTTATCACAACCCCTCCCTTTGTTGTTGCCACACAGCAGAGAGAGAATCCAAAGGAACCCCCAGTTCACTCCCAAACAGGGAGCAAAGGGATGGACAGCACAAGGAATTCACAGAATTATGGAATGGTTTGGGCCAGAAGGGACCCTAAAATCGTCAAGTGCCACCCCCTGCCATGGACAGGGACATCTTCCACTATCCCAGGTGGCTCCAAGCCCCAATGTCCAACCTGGCCTGGGATGCTTCCAGGGATCTGGACACTTCTGGGCACCCTGTGCCAGGGCCTGCCCACCCTACCAGGGAACAATTCCTAATTCCCAATCTCCCACCCATCCCTGCCCTCTGGCAGTGGGAGCCATTCCCTGTGTCCTGGCACCCCAGGGGTCGTTCCCTTGGGAATCAGGAGCTGTGTGGTGGTGGTGGCTCCTTCTCTCAGTACCACAGCACCTCCACTGCACATCACTGCAATGATGCAGAGCACAAACCCAAAAAAAGCCCTTTTCACATGCAGACTGTGGACTTTGCTTCCATGCATACTTGTGGAAGCCAGAGAAGCGAGCACTCTCCAAAGGCAGTGGGAATGATGGAAGGTGAAGCAAACAAAAACATCCAGAAAACAAAAAGAGAGGGGGGAAAGCCCAGTTAGAAGAAAGGCTGGGAGCCAGCACAAGGCCTGCTTTTATCCCATTTTATCCCAAACATCCCCTGTCCCCAAGCATCCCCAGCAGGGAGCAGAGCTCCCATTTCCACAGATGAACTCTGGATCCAGCCCTAATGGGGCAGGAAGGGAAACTTTGGCAGGAGGCTGGGAGAGAATGTCCAGCATGCATCCCTAATGCAGCCAGGGCTCCCAAAACAGCCCTTCCAAACAGAGCTCCCAAATCCACCCTGATGGCAGGAGGGTTTCTCAGGGGTGTGACCTCCAAGGCAACTGCTGGGGTAAGGAAAGGATTCTGTGGAGAAATGGGATTTTAAAAATTTTTTTCCCACAACTTTCTTGCTGGAGGACAATCAGGGAGAGAACCTTGTGTGTTAAAGTGTTCTGGAAAAGAGTTTAGACAGCTAGAACAAACAATAAAGTCACTGGAATCAATTACTTCTCATTAACAAAGTAATTTGTGCCCTGTACAGGAAATTGGAGATGAAATTATTGAAGTTGTAAGCGGTCACCCTGAGCTTGGTTCTTCTTCCCAAATTTTGCATTTATAAAGAGAGGGCCCATGGAAGAGCAGGCACACAGCCCTGGAGAATCAGCATCCTTCCTGTAAAGGGAGGTTTGGCCTCCAAACCAGGGTGGTTCTGTGAGGGAGTGGACACCTGGATCAGTTGTTCTGATCTTCCTGGACTCCCAAAATCATTTCCAGTCCTTTTCACTGGAGGCCCTGTGGGGTCACAGTTAGGTCCTTGCCTAAAAAACCTTTTTGGGGTACCACAGCTTCCTGCAGTGAGATCAGATTCTGCTCCCCTTTGGATTCTTTTCCTTCCATGTTTTACCACACAACCCAATTTCTTCATTTGCCTGCAGTGACCACAGAGCTGGAATTATCTCAGCCAGGGGAACGCTTCCCTCAAGAACTGAAGAGAGCCAAATGCCCCCAGAAGATGATTTTAGCCCTGGGAGAAGCTGCTTTAATACCTGCAGTGTATTTTGGTGATGTACTGCTGCTCCTTGGGCTCTGTTTGAAGAGCTGGCTGCTGTTGGGGAGCATTGTGTAGATTTGTTTGCACTCAGCTGAGTTATTCCTAACCAGGAGGCTCTGCTGGGAGCCCCAGGGCTCTATTTCATTGTGGTACCATTCCACCAACACCAAAACCAGCCCCTTTTTAGTCTGGTGGGATGATTGCTGTGATCCCTGCCTGCAGGGTGAGATGCTGCTGCACACACCACAGGAGCCAAGAAATTAAAAATAAAGCTGTCCACCCTTGAGACAATTGCTCCCTTTCTGTCCTCAACAAGATAGCAAACTGAATTTAATTCCAGTCAGAATTCCCTCACAGAGTGGCTGCAGCTGACTGCCTGTGGGAATCCAGGAAATGATGCTGGAAGGGAGAGGGGCTTGAGAATTTGGTGACAAGGAGGCAAATCAATCCTTTCTATGGGACTGAGACCAAACCAAGGAGCTGCAAGACTTTAACCTGGCAGGCTGGGAGAGGAGAAGGCTCCAGGGAGAGCTCAGAGCTCCTGCCAGGGCCTGAAGGGGCTCCAGGAGAGCTGGAGAGGGACTGGGGACAAGGCATGGAGGGACAGGACACAGGGAATGGCTCCCACTGCCAGAGGGCAGGGATGGATGGGATATTGGGAATTAGGAATTGTTCCCTGGCAAGGTGGAGAGGGAATGGAATTCCCAGAGCAGCTGTGGCTGCCCCTGGATCCCTGGCAGTGCCCAAGGCCAGGCTGGAAAATAATCCCTGCTCAGAGCTGCAGCAATCACAGCTCTCACAGGAGCTCCAAGGCAGAGAAACCTCTTTAGAAGCTGAGAGCTGCAGAGCAGCACTTCCCTCCCAGTTAATTTATTTCCAGCTTCTGCTTTTTTCAAGAGGGATTCTCCTGTGATCAGTTATTCCTTGACAGTTCCCTGCTTTCCCTGGGAGGCCAGGCTCCTCCAGCAGTGCCAGGCACAGCCTCCCCTGGCAAGGGGATTGCAGCAGAGCCTGGGGCTGCTCAGCTCCTTCCACAGGCAGCCAGCACAGGGAGATTGGCCACAGCAGCTGTGGAATAAATCAGGGCACTCACCAGGGAGCTTTGTCCCCCCTGCTCAGCAGAACCCACAACCACCAGACCTGGCTGTTTTCTACCAGAGCTTCTGGCCACACAAACTTGTGACCTCAAAAAAAAAGAAAAAATAAGTAATTTCCAGATCACTCCAGCAGCAGAAAACACACACAACCTGTGTGGAAAACACACACACAACCCCCATGTACTTGGACTTCCTCTTTAGGATAAAGTGATGAATTTGCTAAGATGCAATTTACTGCTGAAAACTCCCTCCCCTCAAAAAATTAATTAAAACTACAGCGAGATACTCTGCTATCTAAAAATATGGGGGGAAAAAATCAGATTTCACATCAGCATTTTGGTTTTAGCAGTTCAGCAGTGAATCCATAGATTATCAGAACCACCAGACCTGGCTATTTTCTACCAGAGTTTCTGGCCACACAAACTTGTGGCCTCAAAACAAAAAAAAGGAAGTAATTTCCAGACACTCCAGCAGCAAAAATCACACACAACCTGTGTGGACCCTGATGTACTTGGACTTTCCTCTTAAGGATAAAGAGATGAATTTGCTAAGATTCAATTTTCTGCTGAAAACTCCCTCCCCCCCAAAAATTAATTAAAACTACAGCGAAATACTCTGCTATCTATAAAGATGGGGAGGGAAAAAAATCAGATTTCACATTAGCATTTTGGTTTTAGCAGTTCAGCAGTGAATCCATAGATTGTTAGAACCACCAGACCTGGCTATTTTCTACCAGAGTTTCTGGCCACACAAACTTGTGGCCTCAAAACAAAAAAAAGGAAGTAATTTCCAGACACTCCAGCAGCAAAAATCACACACAACCTGTGTGGACCCTGATGTACTTGGACTTTCCTCTTAAGGATAAAGAGATGAATTCGCTAAGATTCAATTTTCTGCTGAAAACTCCCTCCCCTCAAAAAATTAATTAAAACTACAGCGAGATACTCTGCTATCTAAAAATATGGGGGGAAAAAATCAGATTTCACATCAGCATTTTGGTTTTGGCAGTTCAGCAGTGAATCCATAGATTGTTAGAACCACCAGCCCTGGCTATTTTCTACCAGAGCTTCTGGCCACACAAACTTGTGACCTCAAAAAAAAAAAAAGAAGTAATTTCCAGATCACTCCAGCAGCAGAAAACACACACAACCTGTGTGGAAAACACACACACAACCCCCATGTACTTGGACTTCCTCTTTAGGATAAAGTGATGAATTTGCTAAGATTCAATTTACTGCTGAAAACTCCCTCCCCTCAAAAAATTAATTAAAACTACAGGGAAATATTCTGCTATCTAAAAATATGGGGGGAAAAAATCAGATTTCACATCAGCATTTTGGTTTTAGCAGTTCAGCAGTGAATCCATAGATTGTTAGAACCAGCAGCAATTGATTCTTTTATTACCAGCTACCTGCTGAGAGCTGCCTGTGTTGATGTTTCACTGACAGCAGAACACTTCCTACACTGTTATTACCTGAAACCACTTGGAAAAATAACATATCCAGGAGGCTGCCATGAAGCCATCCTGGAGATGGGGCTGCCATCAGTGCTGCTGACATTTCAGGGGGTATTTAGGGCACCACGTGGGGTTAAACCATCTGTAATGGTTTAAAACAAGTTCAGTCAATCAGAGCACGGGAAGTCTTTCAGCAGGCAGTGGTGGTTTTCTTGTCATTGGATGGTAGAAATGGGGAGAAATTATCTTTATGGACACCCAGATCACTCTGGGACCATTCCCTCCTCTCTGCCCAGCAGGCAGCCAGGAGAAGAAAAGCAGGGAGAAAGCAGGTGGTCATCCAGGGAAACCTGTTTGGGTTCCTTGAAGCCAGAATGAGCCCACAAAACATTTCCACATCAGCACCAGAGGGTTCCCCCTCAGCCCCATCAGAATTACTGTTCACCTGAAGGGTTTCTCACAAGCTGATTGAGCAGAGGTTGTCTCCACAGGTCCCTGGAGACATCCCTGTCCCAGACAGATCTTCAGGATGCTCTTCTCTCCAAGAGCACACCAGTTCTAGCAGTAAAAACACACAGTGTTAGCTTAATGGTTGGACTGGGTCCCAGGAGCCTTTCCCAACCTCAGCGATCCTGTGGTTCCACAAAGAGTGGCCTGTGAAGTTTCTGCTCCTCTTTTCCACACCTATAAATTCTGTGGGCTAAAGGACCAGAAGAAAAAGAGCAGCAGAGAGAGCCCAGCTCCCCAGCACCACAGAATTCCCACAGAAGCTCTTGCTGCAAAAAGGATGTGGGCACAAAGCAGACACAGAACTGGCTACAAGCAGGAGAAGGATGGAAAAGCAGGATTTTCCCAAGGGAATGGGCTGAGGGGGGATGCTATTGCCAGGGTTACACACCTGAAGCAGCCAACATGGTCAGAACAGCCTGGAGTGGGCTGCAGGGGACTGGGCTTTACCAGGCCCATGTGGGAAGGAGATAATGTTGAAGATTGCAATGCAAGATGTTTTCCATTCCCATCTGTATGGCAGATTACCTTTGCCAAGTGGGCAGTTTGCTTTATCTCTCTCTTTGAGTGACCACATTCACACCTCCCTGGGAGGGGACATTGCTGATAACAGACTATTGAATGTCCCTGCATGGCTGATAAGAGCTAGAACATCCCATGGGGAGATGTGAGCCCAGAGGGAGGAGCCAAGCATTGCTGCCCAGATAGAATCCAGAGGTTTTTGAGACACCAGCACGGCTTTCTCCACGGGATTGCCCAGAGGAACAGCAGCTGCCTCTCCTCCCACTGCATCTTCAGAGGAAGAATCCATCCTTCTCTACAGGACCCCCTTGCTCCAGCAGAGCCACCCCTGACACTGCAGGAGGGCTGAGCCACATTTCCAATGGGACTGCCACCAACAGCCTGACCCACAGGGTGTCAGGTTGGGTTCTGACTCTGTCAGTGCTGTTCAGGTGTCCTGCATTGTTTATTTTATCCTTTTATTTTTATTCCCTATTAAAGAACTGTTATTTCCTGCTCCCATATTTTTGCCTGAGAGCCCCTAAATTTAAAATTTATAGCGATTCAGAGGGGTGGGGAGGGTTTACATTCTCCATTTCAGGGGAGGCTCCTGCCTTCCTTAGCAGACTCCTGTCTTTCCAAACGGAGACACGTCAGTAAGACAGAACCAATCACGGTTAATCCTGAATATGAAACAATTCCTTTGGAAATGTTGGCTTTGGGGCAGAATTCCTGCGCATGGAGATCTCTTGGATCACCTGCCCATGATTCAGGGCAGTTAGAGAAGGATCCCATTGTCCCTCCATAGGCCCAGATCCCTCTGAGGAGGGGATCCCCATGAACTGGAGAAGGGAAACAAGGACTGATGTCTCTCAAAGGGAAGAGCTGCCCTGCTGAGGAGTGGATTGCATGATCAGAACCAGAAGCAGGAGGTCTCCTGCCCTCTCACCTTGCTCCAGGCCATCACTCTGTGGGACATCAGCTCCCAGCCCCACAGGGAGCAGCTCAAGATCACACAGGGAAACCATGCACAGGCAGGAAGGCTGGAGCAGGGCAGAAAAAGACTTAAAAAAACAAAATGGAAAATAAAAATTTAAAAACTAAGTGGCAGTGATTAATTGTTCAGTGTTTCAGCTACTTTCCCCTCAGAAAAGAGGAATTCCTGGGGCTGGAGAACACTCCAAGGAGCAGGAGGAGGGTCTGATCCTCTCAGTGCTGTGGGAAGCCTCTGGAGCACAGCAGCAGATTCCAGCTCAGCCCTTTCAAGGCATGGAGGGTCCCAGGTGGGTTCCTGTCCCTTGTTCTGTTCTTGGGGGCTGCTTTCAGGCAGGCAGGAGGTGCACAAGTCCTGGAGTTCAGGTCAGTGGGACCATCACCAGCACATCCACATTTCATGGGCAGGATCACACACCTCAGCTGGCATGCCACTGAGGAGAGGAGGGATCCTCTGCTCTGGGATATGCTGTTGAGCACCACTACAGCCAAAAAATGAGTTCTTGAGCTCAGCATCTTAGACTGGAACCTCCAGGAGCCTCTTTCCCATCCTTCCAGCCTCTGTAAGAAGTGGAGGAGAGCCACAAGCCACCAGGACCAGGCCAGCATGGCTTGGCGTCCCAGCCTGGAGGGATGAGGGACACCAGAGCCACACCTGCAGCAGCTCCATGAGCCAGAGAACCTGGAAAGGGATGGGGGTGCTCTGGTACCCTGAGAGTGTAGAGAAAACAGCTCTGAAAACTGCATGCCCAGAGCAGCCTTCCATCTTTCCCCTTCTCTGAGGGGATGGCAGAGCTGGGTTTATCCATCCCCTTTTTCTCTGGGGATGGCAGGGCTGGGTTTATCCATCCTTGGGGATGGAAGGGCTGGGTTTATCCATCCCCTTCTCTGTGAGGATGGCAGAGCTGGGTTTATCCATCCATGGGAATGGCAGAGCTGGGTTTATCCATCCCCTCCTCTGTGGGGATGGCAGAGCTGGGTTTATCCATCCCCTTCTCTGCGGGGATGGCAGAGCTGGGTTTATCCATCCATGGGGATGGCAGAGCTGGGTTTATCCATCCCCTTTTTCTGTGGGGATGGCAGAGCTGGGTTTATCCATCCCCTTTTTCCATGGGGATGGCAGGGCTGGGTTTATCCATCCATGGGAATGGCAGAGCTGGGTTTATCCATCCCCTTCTCTTCAGGGATGGCAGAGCTGGGTTTATCCATCCCCTTTTTCCATGGGGATGGCAGAGCTGGGTTTATCCATCCATGGGGAAGGCAGGGCTGGTTTTATCCATCCCCTTTTTCCATGGGGATGGCAGAGCTGGGTTTATCCATCCCCTCCCCACTGATGGGCGTGCATCAGCGGCTGCAGGGCTGTGGGAGGTGCAAGCGTGCCTCAGTCAATTCCCAGCCTTTCAGCTTAACAACACCTCAGGGGGCGCGGGCTGCTTCCCCTGGCACGGAGGAAAACAGCAGGGAAAGGAATGATCCGTCGATACAAACTGAAAAGGAAAGGAAAGGGGGGGAAAAAAAAACCAAACAACAAACCCCACCCCAAAGCCTCCGCAGCAGGAGGTGAAGGAAAAAACAGCGCCTGGGAAAAAAATACATCAATAAATAATTGAATCTCATTTTCTTTGGCATGAGGCAGATGAATCTCAGAATGGTTTGGATGGGGAGGGATCTGAAAGCTCATCCCATTCCATCCCCTGCCATGGGCAGGGACGCCTTCCACTGTCCCAGGCTGCTCCAACCCCATCCAACCTGGCCTTGGGCACTGCCAGGGGTGGGCCAAGCCCATGCCAGGGCCTCATCCCCTCACAGGGAAGGATTTCTTCCTAAAAAGAGAATTATTAGGGATGGATGGTTGATGGTGAGGATGCTGGAGCAGGGATGCCGAGCAGAAGCACAGGAAAAGGGGATTGGGCTGTACCACTCCGGGGGGAAGGTCAGTGCCACCTCACTCCACATGTGTGCCTCACAAAAACACCCATCAGTGGAACCAGCCATTGATCTTGTGATGGACATCCCAAAAATGACACCACAGGAGTGGGAATGCAGGGAGTAGAGGACAACAGGCATTTCCCATGGCATGGAAGGGAGGATGCCAGCTCCCATATACACAGGATTCCTTTAGAGCAGGAGAAAGATGATCATCCCTAGACAAGGAGCTTTTACACCTGAGTGGCCTCAAGAGGAGCAGCACAGCCTGGACAGACCCACATCCCCAGCTGGGGAGCCAGGAACATTGGTAGGAGCCCATTCATCCCATTATGATGAACTTTGCCAGAATTTGGGGATATTCAACTGTCAGAACTCAGCACAGCCCTCTGGATGCCCAGAGTTGCTGAGGACCCGTCAGGGGGCTCAGAGACCCTGGTATGCTGCCCAGAACACCTGGGGATTTGATTTTGACCCTTGCAGCAAGTTACCAGCTTTGTGTGAGGATGTGAAAGTCACAAAGGTTTGAATGGTGTAATAACAAAATGATCACAGGGTGAAAATGTAGATTTTAGGATTTTTGGTATGGGGGTTATGGGGACTAAATGGAGGAATCAGGGCGTGTCTTGCCTTTCTTTTTCTTGTTCTCCATTTTCTGCAGTGATGTTGGCACTTTGGGATTGGTTTAGAGTAGAAGTGCACTGTCTAACACAGGTGATAGGTATTGGGAATTAAGTGTAAATATGATATAAGTAGTTTGTGCTATAAAAGGACAACACCACCTTGGGGGCAGTCAGAGTGCCTGTAGCTGCTCTGCTGAGCAGACCTCAGCTGGGTAGAAAGAAAATTTTATAGATAAGAATTAATAAACCACCTCAAGACTGAAAAGCAGAGTCCAGACTCGTTCTTCAGTTGTGCGGGCCAAAGCAGAGACATCCTGAGCATCTCGGGGCAGCAAATATCAACAGCCAACCCGAGATTCAACCACAGAAAAAGCTGTGCTTTGAGAACAGCACCCAGCAGGGAAGCACAGAGACCTTGTGGAGGTCACAAAATCCCTCCACACCTCTGCCTTTGCCACTTGCCCAGCAGCGCTGGCTCCGCAGCCTGGGCTCGTGGCTCACTGTCCCAGCTGGAGCTGGGATGCTGTGGGCTCCAGAACAGAGCCCCAGCCCAGCCTGGCAGCAGGAAAAGCTGTGTTTTGAGAACAGCACTCAGTAGGGAAGCACAGAGACCTTGTGGAGGTCATGAAACCCCTCCACACCTCTGCCTTTGCCACTTGCCCAGCAGCACCGGCTCCACAGCCTGGGCTTGTGGCTCGCTGTGCCAGCTGGAACTGAGGATGCTGTGGGCTCCAGAGTAGAGCCCCAGCTCAGCCTGGCAGCAGGAAAAGCTGTGCTTTGAGAACAGCACTCAGCAGGGAAGGACAGAGACCTTGTGGAGGTCACAAAACCCCTCCACACCCAGACACCTCTGCCTTTGCCACTTGCCCAGCAGCACCAGCTCCGCAGCTGGGCTCGTGGCTTGCTGTCCCAGCTGGAACTGGGGATGCTGTGGGCTCCAGAGCAGAGCCCCAGCCCAGCCTGGCAGCAGGCAGAGCCCGGGGCTGGCTCAGGGCTCCCAGGTTGCTGCCACCCCTCCCAGAGCCATCCACGTGCCGGCTCCCGTGCTGCGAGGCGCCCGTGCGGCGCAGCCCACGCTCCGGCAGGCAGATGATGTTTTTCTGAATGCATCCCCATCTCTAATGAGACATTACTCACAAGCTGCGGAATAAAATGGAATAATAGCATCTCTGGGCGTTAGTCATGCTTTAAATGCGTACCTTTCAGAGCAGGAGGGGATTTGATAGGATAATCTTCCAAGAGACACGTAGGAAGCTTTCATTGAGGGACACGGCCCCAGCAGCAAATTACAGCTTGCTGCTCTCCGTACTGCTGCGCTGAATGATGCTGTCAGGGGGGGACCAAACGTGGGCCAGGGGGGCCCACGACCCCCTGCAGAGCGGTTTGGGGCAAGACAACGGGATCTGGGAGCTTTGCCAGCTCCAGGTGCCACAGTTCTTTCAGCTCTCAGCACCAGGCCATGCCTGACCACAGCCACAAAAGGGCTTTTTCTTCCCTTTGCCCTGCTTTCCCACCCCGGCATCCTCGGTGGATGTGCTCCCTAGCCAAACAAACCCTGTGTGGCTGGGAGGGAACACGGGCTGCTGTAGAAGAAAAAACTCATTTTGCACATGTGGAACCAGGCCCCAAACCTCTGGGAGCCAGGAATGCTGCAGCCTCCCGCAGGCACCACTCTCGGGATGCCTCACCAGAAGGGGCCAGGGATGCTGCAGGGAAGCTGGATGGGCTGGGAGAACACAGCTTGGCCCCAAAACCACATCTGTTTGGAGCAGGAACCCACTTGCTGGGAAAGCCCAGCATCCTGAGGTGTGCCCTGGGGCAGCCCCCTGGGCGAGACAAGGCGGCTCAGCAGCGGCAGCACCGCCGCACTTTGCGCACTTTGTCATCGCAGGATCCCAGCCCTGCCATGAACAACTCATCCCTCCTTTCTTTAGCCACGTTTGAGGCAGGCTGAAGGCTGCCAGGCAATTTTTGCTGTGTTCTCAAGGAGATGGAGAGGAAATTTGGTTCCCAGTCAGAGGCTCTTAACAAATTTCAGCCACGACGCAGTGCGAGAGAGAAACAATTCCACACAATTCCCCGGAATTGGGTCCTGCCGACCCCAGAGAGGTCCTGGCAGGGATGAACAAAACACAGCAGAGCAGGTGAGGCCCAAAGCCTCCTGTCCTGCCCCAGGGAAGAGCCCCTCACTCTGCCTGAGGGGGTTTTGTCCTTGGTGGCTGCCAGCCCCAGAGCAGCACACTGGGGACACTCAGGCAGCTCTCAGCTGGAGGTGCAAAGGCTCCAGCTCTGGTAGAAAACACAGGCAGCCTCCAGGAAAGCAAAAACTCACCCTGTGCCCTTCTCCTGGGACTTCTTGTATTACAGAAAAAAAAAAAAAAAAAGAGCAAAATAGAGAAAAGCAAAAAGGGAAGGGAAAGAGTCACATAAGGATGTTGCAGTTCTCCCGGTGAGAGCAGCTCCTCAGTCACAGGTAAGATGTGACCAAGCCTGCACACTGCCTGTGTGGCAAGGGATGAGGTTTGGGGGTCTCACAAAGTCCTAGAAGGGGATTAAAGCCACCCTGTCTTCAAGTGATGGACCCATAAAAACACATGGTGCATAACTCAGGTCCCTTCTGAACCTCCAGTGGTGCCTCAAATCATCCCAAAGAAGGAAAAAATCTCCATTTTCCTATGGCAGTGCTACACCAGCTACAACACCAGTGCAAAAATTCAGAACAGCAAGACCCAAAATACTCCCTCTCCTTTTCTTTTTGCATCCACACAGCGAATTAATTTGGAACAGCAGCAGCTAATTGATGCCACAGAGAATTTAACAGCAGCACTGGTGACCCCTGCACACCTCCCTGGTCTCTGCAGGCACATCAGGCCCTGTCTCCACTGCAGGAAGCAGGTGGGAAAGCAACAACTTCCCCTTTAAACTAAATCAGGGTGAAAGCAAAAAATGAAAAGAGTGCCCTGCACGTTTCCAAGCATGAGACTCCCATACAAATGGTCCCCACAATGTTTAAACCATTTGGGCTCCTTCCTTATGCTGTTTCTAAGTTTGAAGAATGCCTGCTGGGGATGATTAATATTCCTCCTCCTACACTTACCCGTTACTCCTGACAGCAAAAATTAAAACAGGAGCTTCTCTTCATTCAACCCCGGCCCACAGGAACGTGGTTACATGGGGAGAAGCTGCTAATAAAAAAGGGAAAAGGTTTGTAAATCCGCCGCGTTCACAGGCGGCAGAGGTGTGGCTCTCATTCAGCATCCCTGCTGCATGAAAACTCCCTCACCTCCTCCCGGCGGGATGCTCGGCACCAGCGCTGCTCACACAACTTTTGGGGGAAGGCAGGGGTGGGCAGAGCCTGGATCCAGGTGCCCACCCCAGAGGGGATGCCCAGAGGGGATGGGGATGCCCGGAGGGGATAGGGATGCTCTGTCGCAGACATCTTTTATGGAAAATCCTTTCCTTAGGATTTTTTCCTCCTGAGAAGCTGGGAGGCCTCAGGAACAAAATGTAAACATTGATTATCTGCTGCTGTGGAATGCAACAGGTGCATCTGTGATTGGTCTCAAAGAGTTGTCTCTAGTTAATGGCCAATCACAGACAGAGAGTCCAAGCCACAAGCCTTTGTTATCATTCTTTCTTTGCTATTCTTAGCCAGCCTTCTGATGAAACTTTTTTCTTCTATTCTTTTAGTATAGTTTTAATCTAATATATATCATAAAATAATAAATCAAGCCTTCTGAAACATGGAGTCAGATCCTCATCTCTTCCCCAGTCCAAAAACCCCTGTGAACGTGGTCACAATGCCTGGCATGGCAGGGATGGGGATGCCTGGCAGGGATGCCCAGCGGGAATGGGGATGCCCAGCATGGCCCAGCAGGGATGCCCGCGGGGTCTCTGCACCCCAGCCCACACCAGTTGCTGTGGGCACTGCCCAGGAGCAGCCAGCATCCTGAAATTGGTTATTACAGGTACCCCCTGCCATGCTCAGAAGGGTTTGTGTTCATCACGTGCAAGCCCTCAGCTCCCTATAAAAATGGTTTTCTATCAGTTCGGCCCATTTATTTTTTGGGCAGGGATAGTGGTTTGCCTTTCCTTTGTCCTCCTTGCATGGAGGGCTGGGGAAGTCAATTTTTCCTCCGTGCTTCACCATGTGGCTTGGCTACAGCAGATCTCCAAATTCCGGAGGGCAGAGTTAACTCTGAGTCTGGAAAGCTTCAAGGGACATCGTGCAAGCGACACTTACACAGCCCTAATGAGCCAGAGATGTCCTCAAGATTAAAAAAAAAAAAAAAAGAATTACAAGAAACCATATTAATTGCAGCCCTTTCCCTTCAATTAGCTTCCCTCCATTTAAAAGAAGGAATGAGAGCTCAGAAATTCCAGGCAAGCCTGAGAAAACGGGTGTTCCACAGCAGCTGAACGGGGCTTGGAGCACCCTGGGATAGTGGAAGGTGGGGATGGAACTGGACGAGCTGCGAGGTTGCTTCCAACCCAAACCATTCCATGATCCCAAGTGTGCTGCCCCGGGAAGGATGGTGGAGATTCCCCATCCCCATCCCCACCGTGACATTTGGGTGCCCTCAGACTCTGCAGGTCTTTAACAAATGGAGTTAATCAGTGCCTCACACCAAGCACCTCGCCGGGGCGGGTGCAGGAACAGCGAGGAACAACAGCGCTCCTCTTTAATGAGGATAAAGATCAAAATGAAGTCAATTAAGTCTGCCGCTGCTGACATTTGTCTAAGCACATGAAAATTGGTATAAGCTGAAGCAAGACAAGTTGTTTGAACTCCGTGGGCAGGATTATTTCTCTTTTCCCCCCCCTCCCCTTTTCAAAATTAGTTTTTCATGATGCATTTCAATTCCGTTTCCCTGCGTTACTGGGTAGGTTCAAGGGACATGTGGGACAGATTCCACTCGACAGTTTGTAAACAGCTGACGTGGGAGGGAGAGGGCACTCGAGCTATTGGAATTGTTTTCATTCAAAAAAAAAATTTTGTAAATTAATTCCTCCCCCATCTGCCTGCTCTAAACAGCGCAGAGCCACGTTCCTCCCCTCGGAGCGGCGCACGCAGACAGATGTGCCTTCTGTTCCTCCCCAACATCCAGGCTGCGCAAATGTCAAGGTGCTAATGAGCTGAGCAGGAGTCAGCCGAGGACAAGAGAGTGCCAGGAGCCTTCCAGAGCTCCTCCACAACCTTCCAGAGGCTCCTCCACAGCCTTCCAAAGGCTCCTCGGCAGCCCCCGGGCAGGGACAGCAGAGGGAATTGGGGTTGGGCCATGCAGGATGCCCGAGGAACAGCATCCACAGGCTCACACACTGATGGAGCTCTGTGAGCAGGGACAAGGCACCTGAGTGTCCTGTTCATGCTCCTTCTGTGCCCTTCCTAACCCAGGATATTCCCTGCTCCTTCTGTGTCCTTCCCAACCCAGGATATTCCCTGCTCCTTCTGTGCCATCCCTTCCCAACCCAGGATATTCCCTGCCCTTTGTGTGCCCTTCCCAACCCAGGCGATTCCCTGCTCCTTCTGTGCCCTTCCCAACCCAGGATATATCCTGCTCCTTCTATGCCCTTCCCAACCCAGGATATTCCCTGCTCCTTCTGTGCCCTTCCCAACCCAGGATATTCCCTGCTCCTTCTGTGCCCTTCCCAGCCCAGGATATTCCGTGGTTCCACATCAATCCAGCCTGCCTGGAGTTTAAAATCTCTGTTTCTAATCTCTGTTTCGGGGCTGAACAGCTGCCCTGTGCCCTCCAGGGTGGCACCAACAAATCAGATGTTTCCTCCTCTCCATCAGGGGAGCCAGAGCTGTTACATCCCTCACACTTCCATCAATCCTTTCCCATCTCCATTCCCCCCTCCTGGAATATTTTAAGCCCCAGGGGACAGGGATGTCTCTGAAGCCCTCTTTGCTAAGGCAGTGCCTGCTGACCCCTCCGTGGCAGAGTGATCATTACACAGTAATTACACGGCAAACTTTCACCCAGGGAAGCGAAGCTGACACCAGCCCCTGAGTGCAGCAGGACCCGAGTGCCCACCCTGCAGCCCCAGGGATGCTCCAGCCCCTCAGGCTGGCTCTGCACCTGGCTGAGAACACCCAGCCACAGCCAGAGCTCTTCTCCACCAGGCACCAGCGCTCTCCTCTCCAGACTGGTGGGAATGAGAGGTAATTAAATGTTATTTCTCGCTATTATTGCTTCCCCTGCCTCTGTGAGCAGCTGTCTCCTGGCTCTCTCTCACATTTGGAGCTGGCTGGAAGCATCCCTGCATTGCCCTTCCTGCTCTCCAGCAAGCTGCTTCTCCCAAGGACTCCCTTCTGCATCTCCCTGCAGGAAACACAGAAAGCGCTGCTGCCTCCTCCACTGACTCATAATCCTTCCCTCAAACACACAGATTATTTAAACACAAGCAGGGATTTCATGCCAGGGGCTGCAGAGCATTAAGATCCACCATCTTCTCCTCAGCATGCCCAGTTCCAGCACCCAGAAACAGAACCAGGGAGGAGCAATTGCTCTGCCAGCCCTGAGATGGAGCCCAGCGCCTTTCCCTTGGTGGGAAAACACACCCAAGGCAGCTCAGCCTGCTCCTGGAAGCAAAACCCAAACCCCTTGTGGCACTGGGCTGTAGGGTCACCTCTTGGACACCAAAAAACCCCCTGAGCCTGCTGAGGTTGTACCATGGTGGCCCAGGGCTGAGCTTGATTTTTGTCTCTCCTTGGCCCCCTGGAAGCCTCAAGAAAGCCACATTTCACCCACACCTATCAGCAGGCAACACTACAGGGATCTAGAGTCCAGATCCCCGAGAAATAAACTAATTGGAATGCAAAAAAATAAAACAAAAAAGAGGAAAAAAACCAAAACCAAACCAACCAAACAAAAAAACCCCAAAAAAAAAAAAAACCCAGAAGCACTGCAGGATGTTCCCAATTACCAAGATCCAGGCAAACACCCTCTGAGACACCAAGCAGCTTCACTGTCCCAGCAAGCCCCTCACCAGCCCATCTCCACCTCCCTCCCCAGCAGCTCCCATCCTTCCCAGGAAGCTGTTCCATCCTAAAATCCCAACAGGGCTCCTCACCTCTGCCTCATGCAGCTCCAGGAACATTAAAGCACTCCCCAAAGCCTTGCTGCAGCCCTGCCCTTCCCTTTAAACCTTTATTCAACAGTTTTTTGTTGGCATTTGATTACAGCCTGGGTCAGTAGTGAGGCACCTGATTAACCCCTTCCAGACAGGAGTGAGGTGGGATGTGCTCACCTCCTGGTGGGGGTGAGAGGGTTTTCCCTGCCCTCTTGTAAATCCATCCCTGCCAACAGACCAGCACCACCAGGGAGGGATGGGACCATGCTCTGGCAGCTGCTGGGTGGCCCTGGGGCCAGCAGAACTGCTGGGATGGGGTGCAGAACACCAGGGAGTGGTACCACAGCTGCCAGAGCCCGTGTGCCCCATGGCACGGCACGGTTTTAGAGTGAAAAGAAGGAAAAAGAATCTGGGAATCTGCAGCCAGGCCATACTGCTCACTGTGGTAACCATCACTCATCCCTGAGCTGCTGCACTCCAGCACCATCCTCTCCATTCCCTGGGAATTTTACTGGTGGAAAAGTCCTCACAGAAAAACCCTTGGTACCAGGTCTGGCCCTGTGTGCTGTCAGTCTGTCTGTACTCCATTCCTGCTTCTCCACGGGATTGCCCAGAGGAACAGCAGCTGCCTCTTCTTCCACTGCATCTTCAGAGGAAGAATCCATCCTTCTCTACAGGACCCCCTTGGTCCAGCAGAGCCACCCCTGACACTGCAGGAGGGCTGAGCCACATTTCCAATGGGACTGCCACCAACAGCCTGACCCACAGGGTGTCAGGCTGGGTTCTGACTCTGGCAGTGCTGTTCAGGTGTGCTGCATTGTTTATTTTATCCTTTATTTTATTCCCTGTTAAAGATCTATTATTTCTGCTCCCATATTTTTGCCTGAGAGCCCCTTAATTTAAAATTTATAGCAATTCAGAGGGGTGGGGAGGGTTTACATTCTCCATTTCAGGGGAAGCTCCTGCCTTCCTTAGCAGCACCTGCCTTTCCAAACCAAGACAGATTTTTGATTTCACCAGATCAGCCTGACATAGGGAAGATGCTGCACTCCCTCCCCTAAGAGAGGGATGGTGTTTATCATGGACTCTGTTGGCCACCTGTATTTTCTCTCCAGCGGGTTTTTCTCATGATTCCAGCGCTTTTCCAGTGACCCTGGGGTGCCAAAGTTGAACTGTGCCCAAAGCATCCCCTGCCCATTCCCTGCCCCATCCCCTGCCCCATTCCCCATCCCATCCCCTGCCCCATCCCCTGCCCCATTCCCTGCCCTTTCCCTGCCAATTCCCTGCCCCATCCTATGCCCCATTCCCTGCCCCATCCATTGCCCATTCCCTGCCCATTCCCTGCCCTTTCCCTGCCCCATTCCCTGCCCATCCTCTGCCCCATTCCCTGCCCTTTCCCTGCCCCATTCCCTGCCCATCCCCTGCCCCATTCCCTGCCCATCCCCTGCCCCATCCTCTGCCCCATCTCCTGCCCATTCCCTGCCCATCCCCTACCCCATTCCCTGCCCATTCCCTGCCCATCCCCTGCCCCATTCCCTGCCCATTCCCTGCCCCATCCCCTGCCCCATCCCCTGCCCCATTCCCTGCCCATTCCCTGCCCCATCCCCTGCCCCATTCCCTGCCCCATCCTCTGCCCCATTCCCTGCCCATCCCCTGCCCCATCCCCTGCCCCATTCCCTGCCCCATTCCCTGCCCCATTCCCTGCCATTCCCTGCCCCATCCCCTGCCCCATTCCCTGCCCATCCCCTCCTCATCCCCTGCCCCATTCCCTGCCCATTCCCTGCCCATCCTCTCCTCATCCCTTGCCTCATTCCCTGCCCCATTCCCTGCCCCATTCCCTGCCCCATTTTCTGCCCCATCCCCGGCCCCATTCCCTGCCCCATCCCCAGCCCCATCCCCTGCCAATTCCCTGCCCCATTCCCTGCCCCATTCCCGGCTCCATTCCCTGCCCCATTCCCTGCCCCATTCCCTGCCCCATTCACTGCCCCATTCCCTGCCCCATCTCCTGCCCATCCTCTGCCCATTCCCTGCCCCATTCCCACCCCCATTCCCTGCCCCATCTCCTGCCCATCCTCTGCCCCATTTCCTGCCCTATCCCCTCTCTCCTGGCATAGCCTCCGGTCACAGGCACCCAGCTCCAAACCCGGCATCTTTATCAGCAGGTGCTAAATTGCCGCTCCAGCTGCTGAATGCTAACAATTAACTCAATTAACATCTAAACAGATGCAATTTTTGAGGAAACGAACAACATTAATAACAAGCAAAAGGGGAAAAAGCTGCAATTACAAATGTGGGGGGGAAAAAAAAGCCCTGCACGGCTACAGAGAGGCGTGGGCTGGCAGGACCTGCAGCTCGGTGTCAGAACCCAGGACTTTCCTTTGGCTGCCCTGGATAAGTCCAGACCCTAACAAAAAGGCTCAGAGACCTTGGCACGGAGTCAAAAACACCTGTGCCTTCCATTTTAGCCCATGGAAACAATTACCAACTTTGTGTGGAGATTTACAAGCCACCAGAGTTGGAGTGGAATGATGGTGAATTTGTCACAGGGTGAAAAAGGAGAATTTTAGAGATTTAGAATGGGGGTTCAAAAAGCAAGAAAAAAAAAATCTGGGCATGTCCTGTCCTTTTTCTTCTTCTTGTCCTCCATCTTCTGCTGTGATGGTGGCACTTCTGGATTGGTTTAGAGTAGAGACAGACTGTCTAACACAGGTGATGGGTATTTGAAAATTATTGTGAATAAAGTACACATAGTTCTTAGTATAAAAAGCTAACACCACGCCAAGGGCAGGGACTGTGTCACAACCCGACCTGCTGGACAAATCTCAGCAGGTCAAAGAAAGAATTTTATAGATAAGAGAAAATAAACAACCTTGAAAAGCAGAACTAACAAATCTCGACTTCTTCGGTCGTGGGGCTGGAGGAAAAAAAGACTTTTTAATACTTTGGGAGCCATTTCAAGCACAGCAAACCCAAAAGCTCGGGATATCCATCCCTCCTGCCTCTGGATGTGCCCGGGATGCGGAGCCACCCGAAGGATCCGTGCCCCGGTTCCTCCGCCGCCTCTCCCGCTGAAAAGGCGTTTCCAGGCAGGCAAAAGCTGCCAACCCCAATTAAACCACATCTCTGCCTTGCTCCGGCTCCGTGACCTTTTCCTGCCAGGAGTGACCTCCTGCCTGAGCTCTGTGTAGGACACAGGGACATCTAATGGCAGGAGAACAACACTGCGAACGGTGCGGCTTAAAAATCGCGGAGGCAGCAGCGCAAAAATTGGGTGAAAAGAGTGAATTGCCAGCCTGGAGCTGGGGCTGTGTCCTGGCCCGCATCCCTGCAGCTCCCAGCTCCTGGGAAGGGTTGTGGAATGAGATGTGGCTGCCCCAGAATGTTCATGGAAAAGAAGATTTGTTGTTTCCAAAAAAACCTTTGAATTTATACCCACAGCTGCTCCCTGCCAGCTCGAGTCTCCAGGCTGCCCTCCTGGCGTGTTTGGGTTGTCACAAAGCAGCTTCCATAGGACCATGGAATCACAGCGTGGTTTGGGTGGGAAGGGACCTTGGAAACCATGCCATGCCACCTCATCCCTCCCAAACCATCCCATCCCAAACGATCCCAAACAATCCCAACCCATCCCATCGCATCCCATCCCAACCCATCGCATCGCATCGCGTCCCATCCCATCCCATCCAATCCCAAACCATCCCAACCCATCCCAACCCATCCCATCCCATCCCATCCCATCCCATCCCATCCCATCCCATCCCATCCCATCCCAAACCATCCCATCCCAAACCATCCCAAACCATCCCAACCCATCCCATCGCATCCCATCCCAACCCATTGCATCGCATTGCGTCCCATCCCATCCCATCCCATCCCATCCCATCCAATCCAATCCCAAACCATCCCAACCCATCCCAATCCATCCCATCCCATTGCATCCCATCCCGTCCCATTGCATCCCATCACATGCCATGCCATGCCATGCCATGCCATGCCATGCCATGCCATCCCATTGCATCCCATCCCATCGCATCGCATCCCATCCCATCCCATCCCATCCCATCCCATCCCATCCCATCCCATCCCATCCCATCCCATCCCAAACCATTCCATCCCAAACCATCCCATCCCATCCCATCCCATCCCATCCCATCCCATCCCAAACCATTCCATCCCAAACCATCCCATCCCATCCCATCCCATCCCATCCCATCCCATCCCATCCCATCCCATCCCATCCCATCCCTACAAAACAGGGACCTTTCCCTGGGACTCTCTGTGCCCTACAGACAACAGGGTTCACAGCAGGCAGAGCCCTAAGTGCAGCTCTCTGCTCGGTTTAATGCTCAGATTAAATTTTAAAGAGCATTTAATTGGCAATTGCTCTGCTCTCTCCATCAACGCACGTCTCCCTGTGCCAGTGCTGTTCCACGGGCAGAGGGGGAAGAAGAGGGTTTGCAGAGGAACTGGATGGGTCTCCCCTCAAAGCCAAACCCCTCCTCTCTGAGGCTGAGGACGTTCTGTGTTGATTTGTGAGGGATCTGCCCTGGTTTTGTGGGGTTTGGAGATCGATTGTTTATGTGCATTTGCATTTCCAGATGTCGGCACAGGGAATAGGCAAAACCCAGACTTGGGCTTTGCACGTTCATTTTCCTTGCATTCAGGAGGAAAAAAAAATGTGCTGGGACAAGCAAGAACGTTCCCCTTTTTCTTTTTTTTTTTTCTTTTTTTTTGTTCCAGCCAATTCTCAATATTCTGTAATTACCATTTAGGTTAGGGGTTTCTAAAGAAAGCAAACCCCAAATTCCCGTGGAAGGAAGGACTGTGGTGTTTCACTGTGTTTGCCAATAAAGTGGGATTTCATCCCAATAATACCTCCCCAGGAAAAGGCTCCACTTTGCTTAAACAGGAAAAGACTTGGCTGATAAATTTGGGGTTAAGGATACACAAGCTAGACAGGGTTTTGCCCTATTCCCAGTTTATGCCTGTCCTTATTTCAGTGTAAATAGGATTTCTGGAGCAATGCCCTGGGTCCTAGAGCCCACATCACAGCCAGCTGTTGACAAATCCCACCCCCTGCTCGCTGCCATCCTCTCATTTAATTTTTTATTCCCTGTAATTAGGAGGTCTACTGGAAACAAGGCAAACCTGGGGATAAAAACTTCCCAGGGTTTGGTGAGGCAGGATTTATCCTGAATGAGGCAGCTAAAAGAGACTCAAGACCATTCCCAATGCAAACGGGAGCATCAGACTCCAGCTCATCTTAATTTAGTCTCAAGCTCATCTTTATTTAGTCTCCAGCTCATCTTTATTTAGTCTCCTGTTCAGCTTGAAGTGTTATGGACTGGGCTGGCTGTTTGCACAGTGCACACCCAGGCTGTGCTGCTGCTGCATTCTGCATCCCAGGATCTTCAGCAGCATCCCAGCATCTTCATCAGCATCCCAGGATCTTCAGCAGCATCCCAGCATCTTCAGCAGCATCCCAGCATCTTCATCAGCATCCCAGGATCTTCAGCAGCATCCCAGCATCTTCAGCAGCATCCCAGCATCTTCAGCAGCATCCCAGGATTCAGGGATGCTCTGCAGCTCTTCAGGCAACACACAGAGAAACCACCTTGGCACCTGTGCTCCAGGTGCTTTTGGGTTTTTCCCTCAGTGGCAGTGGGGCAGTGACATCTGGGCAGTTTTTATCCCCAGGCAAGGTTTGGGAAGGGCTTTTCCAGGCCCTTTGCCCAGAATTTGCTTTGCCACACGTGGATCCATCCTAATTTCCTTCTGGATGGGGGAGTTGGAGCCTTACACCAAAGTTTCCCAGGGCAGGCATCAGCCTCCCCCTCCAGGCTGGCAAACCCCAGCCCTGCCCAATTCCCCTCCCACTGGAACATTGAGTGAGGAGCTGCAGAACCCTGCAAGGTAAGAAATGCTGCTTGGACAGGGGCTGAAAAACCCCAGGAAGCATTGGGATTTTGGTTTTCCCTGCAGGCAGGAGGTGCAGCAGCATCCCAGGGGATGAGTTCACCCCCGTGGCATCCTGAGCTCAGTCAGCCTGCAGAAGAATAAATCAGAATGTGGAATGAAGGAGGGAAATCTTTTTGGCCACCCTGGCACATCCCTGGCTGGGTGTGGAGCTCCCCTAAAGCCCGTGGGCCTGATGGGGTCACCCTGCTGCTCACCCACCCAAAACCACACAGATTCCTGCCTTTTCCCCCCAAAATCTGCTCCCAGTGGGAGCCAGGAGTGCTGAGGAGCTGCTGGGTTAAAATCTGGATAAAACAACCCTGTCTCCAGCAGAGTGGCCTGCACAAACACACTGACAAAACTCGGGTGCTTTTTCAAGCAATCATGAAAGTTGTGCAGGACAGGAGCCAATTCCCATCTCTTTTAGCATCCACTTACTCTCCACGCCAAAGCTTTTTGGAAACCCTTAACTGGTAGCTTTGAAGCATTTGGGGAAAAAAAATGGTTTCCCCTTTTCATTGATGCACTGTCTCTTTTTTCTGCCAAAACCCACATTTTTTTTTGCCAAAATAAAAACCCACTAGTGTGTGAAAGCAGAGCTCGTCCCCCAGGGAGGGCAGAGCTAGCAAGTAAGAGCTGACAGAAATAGAAAAGCTTCCAGGAAATAATATCTTCAGTGCTGTTTTATCTGCTCCATCATCCTGCAGTCAGGAGAGTGATTTCACCAGGGTCCAGATGAGCCCAATTAAAGCTTGCTAATTTTCACAGAGCCCTCCAGAAGATGTGTGGATGGATGGATGGATGGATGGATGGATGGATGGATGGATGGATGAAAGGATGGATGATGGATGGATAATGGATGGATGGATGGATGGATGGATGGATGGATGGATGGATGGATGGATGGATGGATGGATGATGGAGGGATGGATGGATGGATGGATGGATGGATGGATGGATGGATGGATGGATGAACGGATGGATGGATGGATGGATGGATGATGGATGGAGGGATGGAGGGATGGAGGGATGGAGGGAAGGATGGATGGATGGATGATGGATGGATGATGGATGATGGAGGGATGGATGGATGGATGGATGGATGGATGGATGGATGGATGGATGATGGATGGATAATGGATGGATGGATGGATGGATGGATGGATGGATGGATGGATGGATGATGGATGGAGGGATGGAGGGATGGAGGGAAGGATGGATGGATGGATAATGGATGGATGGATGATGGATGATGGATGGATGGATGGATGGATGGATGGATGGATGGATGGATGGATGGATGATGGATGGAGGGATGGAGGGAAGGATGGATGATGGATGATGGATGGATGATGGATGGATGGATGGATGGATGGATGGATGGATGGATGGATGGATGATGGATGGATGATGGATGGATGATGGATGATGGAGGGATGGATGGATGGATGAAAGGATGGATGATGGATGGATAATGGATGGATGATGGATGGATGGATGGATGGATGGATGGATGGATGGATGGATAATGGATGGATGGATGATGGATGGATGATGGATGATGGAGGGATGGATGGATGGATGGATGGATGGATGGATGATGGATGGAAGGATGGATGATGGATGGATGGATGGATGGATGATGGATGGATGATGGATGATGGAGGGATGGATGGATGATGGATGAAAGGATGGATGATGGATGGATAATGGATGGATGGATGGATGGATGATAGATGAAAGGATGGATGATGGATGATGGATGGAGGGATGGAGGGATGGATGGATGGATGGATGGATGGATGGATGGATGGATGGATGATGAATGGATAATGGATGGATGGATGGATGGATGGATGGATGGATGGATGGATGATGGATGGAGGGATGGAGGGATGGAGGGAAGGATGGATGGATGGATGATGGATGGATGATGGATGATGGAGGGATGGATGGATGGATGGATGGATGATGGATGGATAATGGATGGATGGATGGATGGATGGATGATGGATGGATGATGGATGATGGAGGGATGGATGGATGGATGGATGGATGGATGGATGGATGGATGGATGGATGGATGATGGATGGAAGGATGGATGGATAATGGATGGATGATGGATGGATGATGGATGGATGGATGGATGGATGGATGGATGATGGATGGAGGGATGGAGGGATGGATGGATGGATGCATGGATGCAGCCCCTCTCATGGCAGCTCCCCACCCCAGGAGAGGCTCTCTGGGAGGATGGGCAGTAGATCAGCCTGGGAAAGTCCTGCTAGGACACGTGTGCTCCTTTATGGCTCCAAAGGGAACATTTCTCATTATCTCTCCTCGCAATTTAATTAATCTGCATTCAGTAATGAACCTTGAAATTTCAATTAAAAACATCATTACTAATCAGGACAGGATTCAAAGCAGTCAAGGGCTCTTGATAGCTGTGCAGTGGCAGGAAGTTTGGGTTTGTGTGCTCACATCTCTCCCTTTTGGACACAGCCCCAGTGCTTTGCCTCTCCTCTGGTGCTGGCAAACCCAGGCACGGGGGGTACATCTTGTGCAGAAAACCACGGGGCTCCAAAATATCCCCAAAAAACGGGGAGTCACCCAAAAAATCAGCAGAATAACAAAAAATAAATAAATCAATAGCTGTCTGTCCCAGGCCATCGTGATCTGGAGCGTTGGCCAGCGATTAAAATCTGGGGAAATGGAAAATCTGCATCTCCTCGGGCAGCAAAGCTGCGGGATGAGCACTGCCCCAGGAATGTCAGAACAACCCGACCCCAGCGAGGCATCCTCCCATGGCCCATCCTCCTCCTCCTCCTCCTCCTCCTCCTCCTCCTCCTCCTCCTCCTCCTCCTTCTCCGGCAGGGCTAGGTCCGCCCTGCTGCTCCCGAGTTTGTCCTTCACTGGGACATGGCTCCCTGGCTGTAAATCCCAGCCCTTCCCCTGATCCAGCCACAGCTGGATCCTGGCCATAAATCCACGGGAAAAACAGCACAAGGAAGCAAGGGGTGAAAGAGAAGTGAATCCTGTGTACCCCGAGTTGCCCGTGTTCTTTAGAATAGGTAAGAATAAGAAATGTGTTTGCTGGAAGGGAATAAAATTAATATTTTTTGTTTGTTTCCAAACAAAAATTAGTATTTTTGGTTTGTTTGTGCAGAGGAAAGCTGCACCTCCAGCAAAATTGCAGGAGGATGAGGGAAGCTCAGGAGACACAGGAATGCCAAACGTCCTGGCAGTGCAGCCTCTGAAGGCACAAGCAGATAGTGGAAGGCAAAGCTGGATTTTCCATCAGCTCCTCCACCTTTGGGCTGTGGTTTTCAGGGCATTGCAGCTGTGTTATTTCCCAGATCCACGATGCCATGCTGAGTGTAGCCCTCTGCAGCCTGCATTATCCCACCTGGAGGTATCTGTGGGATGATGCTCTCCTGGTCTCCAGCACTGCTCCAGCCCCAAGCCCTTCCTGACCACTGAACTCCCATCTGGGAGCAGGGATTATCCCCGGAGGCCCCTCCACAAATAGTTCAGAACTGTGAACACAGAGAGAGGATGGAAGTTGGAGCCTGGCTGTGTGCAGTGCAGCTGAGAGCCCCATCAGCCCAGCTGCCTCCCCAAGGAAAATGGAAAAGGGAAAATGGCAACTCTGGGATCAAACCCCAATTATTCCATGTGCTGTTTGCAAAGCCTGGCCAGTGCACAGCTGGGATAATTAGATTTGCACCACAGAGGCAAAACCCACAGAATGAATTATTAATGCCAGGTTGTTTGCCCAGGATCAGTGGGAGAGGAGGGAGCACTCTGAAAGCTGCAGGAGGCAGCGTTTGTGCTGCACCACCAAAGGGTGAGGGGCACACACAGACATTCCCAGCTCCAGGATATTCTCCTCATTCCCTGCCCTGGGGTAAAACTGGGATGGGGAGAGGTCTCCTGCACTGTGCCCACGTGCCCCATGAGCAGGGATGGAGTGACAGGACACAGGGAATGGCTTTAAGCTGAAGGGAGGTCAAGGTTGGATATTGGGAATTAGGAATTGTTCCTTGGCAGGGTGGGCAGGCCCTGGCACAGCTGTGGCTGCCCCTGCATCCCTGGAAATGTCCAGGCTGGATGAGGCTTGGAGCAGCCTGGGACAGTGGGAGGTGTCCCTGCCCATGGCAGGGGTGGGATGGGATGGGCTTTGATGTCCCTTCTCACCCAAACCATTCCATGATGGTTTTCCATCCAGCACAGTCCCACCATGGCTATGGAGAGCAGGTGCCTCCCAAGCATCTCCCCAAAAAATCCCAGCTTGGCCCTGGGGGGGCTCAGCCTGTTCAAGGGGGGTCCAATCCCACTCTGGAGCCTCTGCAGCTGCTCTGCACCCCTGGCTGTGGCTGTGTTTCATTGCCACCCTCCCTGTAAGCCTGGCTCAGGGCTCAGGGATGTTCCCTGGCATGGAGAGCTGGGGTAATTTTCAGTGGGGCCCACACCCAGGATTATGGCTTTGAAAAAGGAGGAAACACACGGGAGCTTGGCTCAAAGGAACACACTAATTGCCTGAGCAGGAAAAGAAAAGAGGCTTTTTTTTTTTTCCTGGTAGAAGGCATCTGATAAAAGCCTGAGACCAGTGGTATTTATATTAGCAGATTTTACATCCTCCTTGTGTGTACTTGGACTGGGAGATATAAATCAAAGCAGGGGTTCATTCCAAGAACAGTTTATTTTTATCAGAGAAGTATGTGCTGGCAAACCAGATATTGGTATGTTGAATTTGTTGGTTAGGTGTGATTTATAATAGTTCCTATTGTTTTATGGTGTGTTTCACTTAATTTATCCAAGTCGTGGGTTTAGGGTTTGTTTTTTTTTTTTGTTTTGCTCCATTTAATGTATATTTTCTTATGGGTGGTTTTTGCATTTTAGTGGTTGGCTGCAGTCTTGGAGCACTTTAGTGCCAAGGAAGAGCCTGAAACCATGAAAACAAATCCTAAATGGGTTTGCAATCAAACATCCCCCTCTCTAAATGGAGAGCAAAGCAGCCCAGAGTGCTCCTCAGCCTATCAGTGCTCCCTAAGCAGGCTTTGGGAAGCAGCTGCATCCCTGGGAGCATCCAGAGGATGAGTTCCCAGGAGGGACCTGCAGCAGGGGATGTAAAACCACAGAATCACAGAAAATCCTGGGCTGAAAAGGCCCCACAGGGAGCATCCAGCCCAGCTGCTGGCCCTGCACACCCCCAGCATCCTCTGTGAATGGGCAGGAAGGGAACAGCCCAGAAAAAGGCTGAATTCATGTGGGGACCCCAGTTGTGGGCTTCTCTGGGGCTGGATTGAGACAGTATTTTGTGTTTGGACTGAAGTGTTTATTATTTCTTATCAGTAAAACAGTCTCACTACTGTGGGTTCTGCACCTTTTCATCAGAAGGCACAAAATGGCCAACAATCTCTTGTTACAAGGTCTTTTAATATTAAACTACCCAATTAAGAGCTGACACCTGGATTATTTCCCCTTTTAATCCAATAACTGATCCCAAAGAGCCCTCAATGGGAACTTTTCTGCCCAATTACAAAATGCCACCCAAACCCATGGAGAAGAAGGAAGAAGAAACATGGAGAAACCCAGGACAGCACCCTGTGCCCTCCATCTTGCTTCCATCCACAAAAATCCCAAAACCTGAATTTCTCACCAAGTGATACACCTACACTACTCTCTACAATCTATTTCATACTTTTGTGGATTCTGGTCTATCTTGAACTCTAGGAAAGTTTCTCCATGAATGAAGGTCAAAGTCAGGGCTCCCCTGGGGGTCAGGGCACCCCAGAACATGCAGAGAAATATTCCCTGTGGTGCCCTGGGTTTCCACAAATTCCCAGCACCCAGGCGTGCCCAGCTCTCCCTGCAGCTCAGAACCAGGGTGCTGGGGAAGCTTTGCAGTGGAATTTCAGGAATTCCAGCAGCTCCCTGAGCCTGGGCTCTGCTGGCAGCTCCGTGGCAAGGAGAGCGTGCCCTGCTCGTTAGTGCGGTGCCTGCGGCTGGTAATTAAAGCAGGGAACCAGAGAGAAGATTAAAAAAAAAAAAAAAAAAAAAACAAAAAAACCCACACCAGGAAAATCACCTTCCTCAAGATTGATGAGAATATAAACTGGGAGCTGAGATGTTCCTATCACCACCTACGAGGCCCAAGGGACAGCTTTGCCCTAATGCAGTCGGATATTTGTCCCGGTGATGGATTTGGGTTTGGAAGGTGAGCAGGGAGCTCCAGAGCTCCCAGAGGAGCACACAGCACACATTCTGATTTCCCCAGAGCCTGTCCAGCTGATGGGGGCAGTGGATGTCCCCCAGCCCTGGCCAGAGGCAAGTGGGCAGCAGGGTCTGAGCCATCCCTGTCCTGCACAGGCTGAGCCTTGCCTGTCCCACCAGGGAGTGCTTTGCTGCCCTGGGAGGCTCTGAGATGCTTTCTGGACTCTGCCCTGGCAGGGTTTGGTGCTGTTCCATCCTCCCTGCTCATTCCTTTCATTCCAGGGGTCCATCAGGGAGGCCAGAAGGATCCCAGTCCTGCTCTGATCAGGGGTTTGTGACTCAGGGAGAGCAAGGAGGAGCAATGCTTGGGGCCGTGCTGCCCCAGGAACCCCAGAGCCATGGCCAGGAGGAATCCATCAACAGGCACTCCAGAACCTTAAAGAAAGGTAAAATAAATAAATAATTAAAAGCAGCACCAAGGAGGAATTTTTTAAAACACAAAAATGGAACCGTGCAGCACGAAGGCTCCAGATCCACTCTGGAGACAAAGCTCCTGAAAGCTGCTGCAAACTTCCCGTAAAAGCAAGGAGAGCCTTTCCCATTTTGGGTTTCCAACCCTCTGCCCAGCCCTTGGAGTGAGCCCCAACTCCAGCGTGGAGCAAAGAGCCACATCCATTCCAGTTAAGGTAATCTCCTGCCTTAATTATTCATGGGCTGCTTTCAGGAGAGCTCGGAGCTCTGAGGAAAGCTGAAAGCTTCTGTGCACATCTGTCAGCAGCAGCAATCAGTGCCCACCTCCAGAACAGAATGAAAATCAGTGAAAGCATTTTGATGAAGTGACAGGGTCAAGTATTGGCTCATTCCCAGCCACAGAAGTCACATCTGGCTTATTGACACATTTTTCTTCCCCTAAAGTCATGTAATAAAAGCATAATCCTGAGAAGAAGAGAAGGATCTCAGGCTGAAGGGTGTGCTACCTGACAGATGCACTTTTAACTCCAGAGTGCCTTGTGGAGACTGTTCCCAAGGAGTTGTCCTTGGAAACATCTCCATGGATGGTTGGCATGTTTGCTTCCATATTATCTCCCCTCTTATCCCTCATCTCACTCTTTACTTGTCCTGATTGCATGAGTGCTGGTGGATATTGTCCTTGGATCTGCCAATTAACCGGGCAGAGCCCAAAAACCACAGCTGGGAGGCTGTGGAATGGCAGAGCCCATGGATGTCCACAGCACCAGCTCCATTTGCTGTTCAGAGACACATTTTGCTGTAACAAGGTCAGGCTGGACAAGGCTGGGAGCAGCCTGGCCCAGTGGAAGGTGTGGGACAAGGGGGTAGGACAAGATGAGCTTTTCTGTCCCTTCCAACCCATCCCAGTCCATGATTCCTGGTCAAGGATACACATCTGCTGATGAGGAGGTGTTGGTTTCTCCCCTCCAGACACTCCTCCTTTCATTTTCTCACCACACCTTTCCCCATTTTCCAAAGAGCTCTGGCTTTCAGCAGGGTTTTGTAATCCTTTATGAGCCTAACAGGATCTTCAGAGATGGCTGAGGGATGCAGACACACATCTGGCTGGGAGAGGAAGGACAAAGTCCTGTAAAACAACTCCTGGCTGTTTGAGAAGCTGGGATGAGCACCCTCAAAGACACAGGCATGGCCTGACACAGAGCAGGGCTCTGGGATCCATATTCCAGGGCTCAGGAAGATCCCAGGTGACTGTCCCAAAGGATGTTGGTCATGAAATGCAGCAACCACTAGAGTGGCACAGGCAGAGCAGCCTCTGAAGTTCATGGGAGCTCCTCCAAGATCCTTCCAGGAGGTTTTCCCTGTGAAGATCTCTGTGGTGGTGTTCACAGGGGTTCTTGGATGAGGGAAGAGATGGAGATCTGACTCCATGTTTCAGAAGGCTTGATTTATTATTTTATGATATATATTACATTAAAACCATACTAAAATAATAGAAGAAAAGGTTTCATCAGAAGGCTAGCTAAGAATAGAATAGAAAGGAATGACAACAAAGGTTTGTGGCTCAGATTCTGTCTGAGCCAGCTGACTGTGATTGGCCATTAATTAGAAACATCCAAGATGGGCCAATCACAGATCCACCTGTTGCATTCCACAGCAGCAGATAACCATTGTTTACATTTTGTTCCTGAGGCCTCTCAGCTTCTCAGGAAAGGATTTTTCATAAAAAGATGTCTGCGACAAAGATCCATCTCCCAGAGCCCCTGCCCCAGGACAAATGCCATGTTGCTATGAATATCCCAATCTCCCAGCCTCTAAGCCCCTGCCAGCCCCTGCTGTCCCAGCCAAGGTGGGATTTCTGCAAGAAGCACCTGGTGGCACCAGGATAATTTGGTTTAATTCCACCAAAAGGCTCCACGAGCCTCTCAGCGTGGCTCTGGCTCCGTGTCACACTCGCAGACACTGCACTTTTATTTCAGGCAGCACAGAATAATCCTGCAGTCAATTACTCCCACTTTGGGCCTTTGTGCACTGCCAGGTATTTCAGACAGCATGAAAGACACTCTTAAAATATTCTGAATGACTGCTCCAGGCTGTTGCAAGCAAGCACTCGATACAATGCACGGGGAAAAAAAATAAATCTCTCTTTTGACTGAAGGAGCCAGTGGGCTGCATCTGTGATGAGCAGGAGCTGATCCTGCACAGCCCTTGGGCTGGAACCAGGGGTCTCAGCACGAGGGGTTGGTGCTGCTGGAGCAACATCCACTGACACTGCACAGGGTTACACTGCATCAGTCAAGTGATGGTGCTCTGTCGCAGACATCTTTTATGGAAAATCCTTCCCTTAGGGTTTTTTCCTCCTGAGAAGCTGAGAGGCCTCAGGAAAAAAATGTAAACAATTATTATCTGCTGCTGTGGAATGCAACAGGTGGATCTGTGATTGGTGTCATGTTAGGTGTTTCTAATTAATGGCCAATCACAGAGAGCTGGTTTGGACTCTCTGTCCAAGACAGAAGCTTTGCTATCATTCCTTCTTTTCCTATTCTTAGCTAGCCTTCTGATGAAACATTTCCTTCTATGCTTTTAGTATAGTTTTAATGTAATATATATCATAAAATAATAAATCAAGCCTTCTGAAACATGGAGTCAACAGTCTCATCTCTTCCCTCATCCGAGAACCCCTGCGAACACCATCTCAATTCTCCTTTTTAATCCCACCTGCAGCAGAGGTAGAAAAAGGGCCAGGAAAGGAACAGATAGCTCACAGGCAGCCAAGGCCAGAGCAGGGAGGTGCTGAATCCTGCAGCAGTAGCTCCAATAAACACTGATTTTTATTTTTCCAAGCAGCTAAAATCACGGACTTCCTCTCTCAGCAAAGGCAAGGAGACACAGGACCCCACACAGGACAAGCAAGGAACAAATGCAGGGGCACAAATGGGTTTTTTAGCAGAAGATGCAGCATTAGCTGGCTGGTTTGACACCTGCATTCCAGCCACACTGCTGGGAGCCAGCAGAGATGGTGAGGCCACCAAAGGAACCCAGGCTGCAGGAACATCCTGCTCAGGGCTCTCTCCACTGATCCCCAACTGCTTCAGCACCTGCTGCAGGCACAGAGGTCCCAAAGCCTGGGATGGGGATGCAGGAGGGTGGGATTGGTCACACAGCAGCTGCCAAACCTCCCTTTTCAGCCCTGACACCTTTTCCTACGTGCCCATGATGAGGAGAGGGACAGAACATGTGGTGTCCCCAACCCCAGCCAGGAACAGGTCTGACCCCAAATTATCCTTCAGCCCCCAACCCCCAAACACGCAGCAAGAAATTCCTGAAGGTCAGCAGCAAATGAGGCCTTGCCTTTTGAAAGGAGGTGGGAAATTTCAGAGGCCTTTCAAAGCAAGCAGAACATGTCTACTTTGAAATGCCTCTTGCCATCACTTAAAAGAAAATGCTGAAGTGTCAGCTCCGTGGCTGGGTGTGCAGATAACCCCTCACGCCATCAAAGCCTTCTGCCTCCTGCTCTGGGGTGCTATAAATAGCTGTGTGCACAATTAGCAGCTTTTGGGGCAATCTACAGAAAATCATAACCCAGGTCCAATCGATAGGATCAGCTTTCCCAGCTGCAGCAGCAGAGGTCAGGGGGACATCAAAGCAGCAGATCTGCCCCAGGGATGGGTGGCAGTGGCAGCCCTGCATCCTGGGGATGCTCTGGGGTGCCTCAGCTTCCACAGGGGGATCCCAGGGCTGGGGGAGCAGGGCAGCCCCTCCCCAGCAGCCTGCACCCCCCTGCTGCAGGGCACACGTGCTGCCCTGATGAAAAATGCATTTAATGTTTTATCTGAGCAGGGAGGATCTATTACCTGTCTCTGCAGCTGGCTGCTGCCCCAGAGCTGGGATGACACAATCTGAGGAGGAGTTTTCTCCTTTCTCACCTCCTGCAGCATGCAGGACATGCAAAGCTTGACTCCACAAGCCAGATTTCGCTTCAGCCTTAAAGCAGTTTGGGGACCAAAAGCATGGATGGAGCTGAACCACAGAAACACAGAAGGGATCTCAAAGCCCATCCAGGGCCACCCCCTGCCATGGCAGGGACACCATCCACTACCCCAGGCTGCTCCAAGCCCCCTCCAAACTGGCCTGGGACACTTCCAGGGGCAGCCACAGCTGCTCTGGGCAGTGCCAGGGCCTGCCCAGCCTCCCAGGGAACAATTCCTAATTCCCAATATCCCATCCATCCCTGCCCTCTGGCAGTGGGAGCCATTCCCTGTGTCCTGTCCCTCCATCCCTTGTCCCCAGTCCCTCTCCAGCTCTCCTGGAGCCCCTTTAGGCTCTGAGCTCTCCCTGGAGCCTTCTCCTCTCCAGGAGAGCACCCCCAGCTCTCCCAGCCCAGGGCATGGCTGCTCTCAGAGCTCAGCCCTTGGGACCAGGGCATGTCCAGCACCCCTAGACCCTTCCTGGTGGGGCTGCTCTCAATCCCTTCCTCCTCCAAATCCTACTGATCCCAGGGATTGCCCCAAACCCCCGGGCAATTCTCTGCACGTGGGAGACACCAGTGCAGGCCTGGCCTGTCCTTCCTCTTGAATCGTGGCTGGGACAGGGAGATGGAGCATCCAGTGTTGGTCAGGAAGGAGAGGGAAGCACTGGGGCAGCTCCTAGGCAGCCTCTGGAGTGTGCTGGGTGTGCTCTGGGTGGGAGTGCATTCCCCATATTCCCTCCAGGATCCTCATGGAAGGGGACGAAGCTCAGCCCAGAGCTCCATCAGAGCCATCGTTTTGCATGAGGAAAAGAGGGAAAGTGCACTGAAAAGTGTGAAAAATGCATATTTTATTATTGCCTTCTCACAAATATTAAAGTTAATATTGTATGTGTTGTGTTAGAAAGTTATGCTGTATTCATTCTCTTAAGTACTGTGTTAAATATAGTTTTAGGTTATAACAAAATGTTAAATAGAAACTATGCTATGTAGGATACTTTTTTCCTAATGAAAGGACTCACACTGAGACAGCAGCCACAGGACACCTGAATCTTTCAGAGAAAAAGAATTTTTTGCTGCATTATCAGGAGAAATGAACTTCTTCCTATCTACTTCGGGCAGGACAACGCTGTCAGGATTCAGAGGAAGAAGCTGACACTGCCCAGACAGAATCCTGTGTTTGAATGGAATTTATGCACCATGTATGAGGTGTATGAATATGCAACAGGCTGTTGCTTTTAAGGGTTAATCCTCTGTTAACGTGGGTCCTTTTTCAGGCTTATTTTATCCAGAAAAAGGTACCTGGACTGTCCATAACTCTTTGGTTTTATAGTCTCATATCGTCCTAATCCAAATTGTCCAAAATTTTTATTACTCTAATTATATTACTATTTTTATAACCATTTTATTACTATTAAACTTTTAAAATTTTAAAAACAAGTGACTGGCGTTTTTCACAAAAAGAGAATTATTCCAGAAATGCCTTCTCCCCCTTCCTGGTGGGATGGGCTGGATCTCCAGGCTGAGATGGGCCTGCCCACCCTGGCTCACTGCTCTGAGCCATGCAGAGCCCTTCCTGCAGGGCAGAATTCCCCTTTACAAATGTCATGGAGGGAATTTGTTCCCAGGGAGGTTTCCTGTTGATTTGACACAGAAAAAGAAGTCTGGCATGTGCTTTTCCAGAGGGATATGCTTGGCTTTGGAAGCTGCCGTGGGATGGTTTGCAGAGGTGAAAGCCCAAAAGCAGGAGAGAAAAAGCTCTGCCCAGAGAACACATCAGGATGTGTGGGATGAATTCCAGGGCAAGCGATGATTCTTCAAGTTTCCATCCCCCAAAAGCCACAGGACTTTGCTGTGTCACCTCAGAGCCTTTTGAAGGCAGCAGATGTTTGTGCAAAGCTGTTCTCCAGCAAGGATCCACACAAAGCCTGTTGGTAATCGGGTGCTTTATTTTGGGTGGAATGATGCCTTTTGGTGCTCCAATCTCCCCATATTCACCCTTGTCTTTCACACCTTTAATCTTCCCACCCTTCCAAATAAGCCATTTTCCCCTCAAGTATCTCCATACCCTTCTACCCAAAAATGTCTCATTCTAACGACCAATGAGCAATTAACACTCATTGGAAAGCTGCAGTTGACTCTTCCTTACATTAAATCACTCACTACAAAAAACACATTACCCTGTCCATGTAAAAGGCAGGTTATTATCTCTTTTTCTGCTGTTTGCTGTTTTTTTTCAGGTGAACAACACGAGCTCATCCTCGTTTCTGGCCTTGGTGTGCACATCCCAACACAGCATTGCACCAGAGGAGCCACCCACCATCAAAGGGAGCAGATGCCCATTCCCTGGCCAGAAGGAATTACCAGGAGAGGCTTGAGCCTTTTGATGCTTGGAATAAATTGTCATACAGAAAATCGAGTGCAGAGGAGCTCAGGGAGAGCAAAGAGCAGAATGGTTTTTTCTGGTTGGGTGCAGCCATGCCGAGCCCTCCAAGAGCTGCCACTCCCTTGCCAGGAGAAGCTGGGAGGCTCTGGTTGAATGCAGGCCCTGAGGAGGTGTGCAGGCTCGTGATGCAGGGTTGGGAAGTGAAAAATGGGGTTCCCTAACTTGTCTGAGGTTTGTCTGGTCTGGTGGGAAGTCACAAACTCCCCGATGCTCCGGTGTTTTATGTGCTCCATGCTGGGAGAGGCAGCGTGGCAGACAACTGAGGTCATGACAAGAGGCACCACAGCTGGGTGATGCTTTTCCTAGACCAGACTTGCTCCAAGTCCTTTTGGTATTGGATACCAAGACCTTTTGGTATTCCCAGAATTTGGCTGCTCACTGTTCGAGCCCCTTGGTGGAGTGACAGCGAGCTTCTCTTTAGCACAGCTCCTCCAAAACACTGGGATGGTGGGAAGGGGCCATTTTGAAAACCACCAGTGTGACTTTGGAGCTGCAGTCTGGCTCCCAAAAGCCTTTTAAATAATCAACATCTGGAGAAAGCAGACACAGCACTATAGGCCAGGTCCTCCAAGTGTGAAACCTCACAGCGAGTGACTCGGTGTCCCCTTGCTGAGGGGTGACAGAGGATTCCAGGCAGTGCCTGCAGTTTAGAGAGCAGAGGAAAGGAGGATCGAGCTGTGCATGTCTGGTCCTGTGCTCCTGGATCCCAGGCTGGAAATGTCCATGACAACACAAGACAAACACAGCAGCAAATATGTAAATACCTGTGTGCTCTGCTGGGCACTGCACAGAGCAGGGAAAATGGGGAACTGTGGTGGCACTTTCCACCAGGGATTCATGAAACTCAGGGTTTTTCCACTGTGGTTAGACTGGGAGCCTGTAAATTTAAAGAGAGTGGGGACAGCTGCTGTGGGGTACAGATTCCAAGTGTTCAATATGGGGAGGAGATTTGCCAGTCTGTATATTCCTCCCATTCATCAGCTCGGAAACACGACCTCTTAAAGGAAAACTTGGAAATGCAGTTGCTTCTACATTTTAAAAAAGGGAGGAAAAAAAAAAAGATTGGGGGGGGGTGGTGGGGGGAAGAAGCAAAAAACCAAAGAGAAACCAAACAAAAAAACCCCAGAGAACCATTTATTACCATGACCCATCCCTTCAAAATGTGGGTGTTCAGCACCTGGCAGCCTATTTTCCAAGGATATACAGCAGCACAAGGCAGGATTGGCTCCAGAGCCACTCGAAGGGGAGTGTCAGGACCAGGCTGCTCTGAAAAAAAAGGGAGAAGAGAAAGGAGAAAATGACGGGGGAAGAATGGCAGGGCGTCTAACACTTTGCATCTAATGCCTCCACATGGCTGCAAGTGCCATGGCAATTTGGCCCCGATAACAGGGATGGAGGGATGTTGCTAACATATTGCTTCCTTGTCAAATGTCTCACTGGTTTTGCAGCCAAGTCTCCTGCCAGCGAGGCTGAGGCCGCGGCAGCGCCTCTCCGCTACTTTCATATGCAAAGAGGTTGTTAACTCAATTGCCAATAAAATTCTAGTGGGTGGAGAGGAGGACATCTGCCTGTCTAGTCCTGTGCTTGCCAACATGGTGCTTTTATTCCTGCAGAAGCCGCGAGCTCCGACTCGAGCTGGTGTTTTGACAAGCATTTCTGTTTTCCTGACACAATGGGCAAAGCGGGCACGGGTCCCGCGTGCCACTCGGAATATGTTTTCGGCAATGCCGTGATTTGCATCCCTCCCCGGGTGCAGCAGCTTGGACAGTGGGGTTTGGTCTGGCATGGGAATGTGCCACCTCTCTACTTGTGACCGTGCGAGGACAACGTGGGGACGACGCTCTGCAGGGGCTTTGGAGGAGGGAGGAGAGAGGACGATGGGGATGGTGCTGAGAAAAATGAGATGTCACAGCAGGAGCTGTCCCGTCTGTGTTAATGGCACAACTTTGGGCTGCTGCAACCCCAGGGGCCCAACTAAATTCTGCCCCCACCAATGAAAAAGACTCCTTGCAGTAATTGCAAAGGAGCCTTGTTGGACAGTGTGATCATCCTTGCTGTGAAATTGCACCGAGATGTCGCATTTCTGTGTATAATGTGATCTGGGGTTACATCTGTTATTTTGTCCTTGTTTTGTTTTGACCCAGGAAGGGTAAATACCATACAGAAATCCATCTTCACTGAGCCAAGAATTTCCAGTTCTTGAGGTTCATGAGGAGTCTCAGGGAGAAATGCTGCAGCCCCCGAGGATGCTCCTCCAGGGCTGATGGGGCATGTGTGCTCTTGGTACCGCCACAAACCCGCCCTCGAGTGAAACCACAGCTGAAAACGAAAGGTGCCCAATGACTGGAGGTGGCAGCCTGGTCACCAGGGGTGGGCTGGGTGGCCTTCACCCCCAGGGACTCATAACCAGATTATCCCAGGGCTTTCCAGGCCTAAATTCCAGGCAATCTCTGCTTTCCTGGCTAAGGATGCACCGCCCCCTTTGCGCCGCGGCCCAGCCTGCCAGAGGAGGCCCGGCAGCCGCAGGGATTCCTGCAGGAAAGGCTCGGGCACATCAGGCTGTACAGATGGCCAGAGCCAGAGTCTCTCAGGTATCACACAGGGCACAACCAGCTCTCCTCCACCCTCCTCTTCCCCCGGCTCGCCCTGCGTGCCAGCCCTGCTGCCAAGCCTCATAAATTATCCCTCAGCTCTGCGAGCCCCGCTCCGCGGAGGGTGGGGAAGGAACCACGGCCCAACTGCTCCTGCAGCTGCCCAAGGGCACAGCAGCCACGCTGCTGCTCTGCCTGCACCCCCAGAACTGCATCCCTCCCCTGGGGGGGGACCACAGGCCTAAAGGACGGCTAATTTCATGCCTTTTAAAGCAGATTCCCTTTAGCACAAAAAGAAAAATAACAGAGAAGTTTTCTTATCTCCCTGGGGAATGTCTCGAGGCTGGAGCTGTTTTATTATCTGGGTTAGTTTGACATCTGAGAGGAGGAGATTGTGATCTGAAATCTGCAATGAGAAGGGGGTTAGTCCTTCCCTGCATTCATAAATAAATGACCAAGAAGAGATACGTGTCACTTTGTTTTCATTTACTGGGATGAAGGTTCATCTCCAGAACAAAAGATCAGGAATTTATTGTCTTGTTAACTGTCTGGAGGCTTTTAATAAGGTGCTGTGTTACTCTGACCATCTTACCATTCAGTAATTTGATTATCCAGACGTTCTGGTTCTTAATTGATAATTAATTTGAATAATGTGCAAAGAATTGAATGATGGAAGGGAGAAAGAGAAACAGATGGTTGGTCTATGCAGCTAGAAAACATTTAACGGGGGAAAAAACCATCACATTTGGAGCATAACAATATACTTTGTCCGTCTCTGGGAAGAGACAATGGCATATGTTGTGGCTCATGTCTTCCAACTTCTGCCCTGGTTACAGAGGAGAAGGTGGATGGCAAAATGTGTGAAGCCTGGAGAGCTGGCAGATGTGAAATCTGGCACTGGAAAGGAGAGATCCATGGTGCTGGTGTGGACAATCTCAAATTCCAGTCCTTCCTCATGGTGCAAAGAGGCTGAAGACAGGGGGATGATAAGCTGCAGCATCAGGGGCTCTCTGTGGTTGTTTGGAAGGGATCTGTGTCTTTTATGTTCTCAGATTCATTCCTTGCCTCTGAGTATGTTATGAAGAAGATGCAACTCCAGGAAACAGAGAGAAGGAGAAATGGCACTGAAACACCACTACTGAAAAATGGCAGTGGGATGGGCATTTCAATGGAAACAGAGAGCAGGAAAATGGTACTGAAACACCACTACTGAAAAATGGCAGTGAGATGGGCATTTCAATGGAAACAGAGAGCAGGAAAATGGCACTGAAACACCACCACTGAAAAATGGCAGTGAGATGGGCATTTCAATGGAAACAGAGAGCAGGAAAATGGCACTGAAATGCTACCACTGAAAATGGCAGTGAGATGGGCAAATGAATAGAAACACAGAGCAGGAAAATGGCACTAAAAATGGCAGTGAGATGGGCATTGGAATGGAAACAGAGAGCAGGGAAATGGCACTGAAACGCCACCACTGAAAATGGCACTGAAATGGGCATTTTAATGGAAACAGAGAGCAGGGAAGTGGCACTGAAACGCCACCACTGTCCCCACCCCCTGCAACACCACTCCCCAAAGCCTCACTGCTCCTCCCAGCCCTTTATTCCCACCTTCAAAATTCCCACCAAGCTCTGGATAGGACATGGCCACCAGGGTTTCTGCAAGGACAGCAGCCCCTGCCAGGGCTGTGCTCAGCAGTTTGTGCCAGCAGGGAGGTGTGGGCAGCTGCTCCTGACCTTCTCCTCTCACCCCTGACATTCCAGACTCCTGACCAGGTGTTTTTCAAGCCATGGCCTCCAAAACTCTTCCTTCTGGTGTTTCTGGCCATCACATGGCTGAGGCTCCTACAACTGAGCTTTGTGGAAGCATCTTTTCCTGGAACCTGCAGCCACTTTTTAATTTATTTTTTTCCTGAAGGGATGTTACTTAAATGTGTTCACTCCTCCTTCAAGGGCAGACTATACTTACAGAGACAGCAGCAAGAGTGATGGCTGAAGGTAATTCAGATTCCAGGAGGGAAATGGGGACAAACAAGCAATGCATTTTCTCCCATCCACCCACGGATGCCAAAGGCCCAAAGCCCTTACCTCACTGGAAAGATGAGTCAGGAGCCCACAGACACGTTTGCTTTATTCTACAGACAGTGCCATGCTGGTGCTGGGTTTGAAAGCAGCAAAGCTCTCTGCACAGTGCTCTTCCCTTCCCTCCTCCAAGCTAAATCCCATTTTATATGTGGAGAATGTGCAAGATAACCCATCCCCACACCCTTAGGTCCAAACCAGTGCCCAGCACTCGCTCTCTATTCATGAGCTGGCGTTTCAAAAGGGGTCCAGCCACGGTGAGCAGGGGGATGCCCAAGGTCAAACACCAAACACAATCCATTTTGGTAGGGCCTACAGAAATAATTCCTTCCATTTTTTTCTGGCTTTCCAACCCCTCCAGTGGAGTAAGGAACCAAAAAAAAAAAAAATCCTGCTAAAGAGGCTCTCATCGATGCAAATGGATTGCAACGGTTTTTAAAGGAGTTAAATTTGCAGCCTGAACTACTTGGCAGAATCTCTGAAATCATTATTCTTTTATTCATAGCAGTAATAAATAATAATAAACCTAAACATCCCAATGGTCCCCACACCTCCTGCATCTCCCTAGCTGCGGATCTCGAACATGAATAATAATTACAGCTTATCAAATCAGCCCATGATTAGAGACAACAGAAAGACATTTCATATTGTTAACTTCCCCGCACAAGACAGGGAAAAAAATCAGGTCATAGGGGTATTAAAAATTTATACCATAGCATTTGACTTGACTCGTCTCTTAAAAAGGAAAAAAAGCCAGCATGTATTATGTATTTAGGCAATTCCTTTTAAACCCTCTCCCGAATGAGCACCAGACAGGCCAATAACTTGATAGATGGATGGCTCCATCCAGCCCCTGTGCATATTTTATACACACACGCACGTGCAGACACTCACTGGGCACTCACACCTATATAAAACACCACGTACATACACACACACAGAGGTATAAATCTATTTATAGCCCTCAGCTGAAGGCAGATGCAGAGCTAATGTTTAAAAAAGAGGAAAAAATCCCTATGCAGAGATAGCATCTTGTTTAAATCTGGCAGCTTTGGAAGAGCAACTTTTTTGCCAATTTTTTTGTGGAGCTGCAGCAAGCTCAGCAGAGCTTGGTTCATTAGCTGCCTGATTCCTGTTTGAGTTTGCTGCTTGTGTTGTTTGTTTCTCTTTCCTTAGGTCATTTTTCTGGCTTTCGTGGCCCAGAAAATACCTTGACAAGGGAAAACAGCAAATCCTTGATGGCGTGGAGCACAGAGGAAGGAGTGGAATAAATCAAGTCGAGCAAGAGGCTGAATTCTCATCTCATCTCTCAGGAGACCATGAGATGGATCCAGCTCCTGCTTGGATGATTTTCAGGACCCACATCGTGCCCTGTCCACCTGCTGGGACTGCACATTTGCTCTGGGCAGGGGAGATCTGCAGAGCTGGGGTTCCTGTGGGCAGGTCCCATTGCATCCCATTGCATCCCATTGCATCCCATTGCATCCCATTGCATCCCATCCCATCCCATCCCATCCCATCCCATCCCATCCCATCCCATCCCATCCCATCCCATCCCATCCCACCCCTGTCCTGCCAAAGATGTGCTCGAGCCCCTGCCTGGTTCAAGGGGAAAATGAACAATTTCAGTCAAAGCTGCCCAAGGTTGCCTTGATCTTGGTGTCTGCTCCAGCTGATGGAAGAAGAAGCCTCCCAGTTTCTCTGGATGCTTCTTCATTCCTTGGACCCTGGCTCAGAGTTTTCTCCAGCCCATTAAAACTGTTCTAAAACCCAGCAAGAATCGTCACACCACTCAGAAAAATCCTTCCGCATGTTTCCATGCAAAAATTCCCTTTTTATGGTTCCATGTCCAAGGGTGTCAGCACCACATCTCTCCAAAATGCTGCTGGGAATCTTGGACAGGCAGAGCCCACAGAGTGCTGCAGCAAATGTCTCTGTGCACATGCCCTGGCACCAGCCTGCTCTTTTCAGGAGAGGTCAGCACATTTACATAGATGCTTCAATAGAGCAGCCGCCAAAATCTCCTCTAAGATGTTTTGAAAGCTTTTTAAAAAAAAAAAAACTAAAAAAAAAAAAAACACCAAAACCCTCAAATATATTTTTTTTCAACATCTGCAGTCAGTGAAAGGAGAGATGCAAATCTGCTGTCATTTGCATGCAAATTTTTTTTACATCAAATCAGTGACAGAATGCACAATAAACACACTTTAAATTGAAATATTCCACGTTCACTTCCTCCTAGCCTTGCCTGCAGCTGGGATTCAATTTTCATGCACAGCTCCACACAGGTGACCGTCCTCCAGCGGCTCTGAAGCCAGGAAGAGTGTGGGAAAGATGGAATTACAGAGGCAAAGTAATTGCAACCAGCTCATGACTCAAAACCCAGCTGTCATGAGAGAGAGTAAAGATGAAGGTTCTTCAGAAATAAATGCTGTTGAAAGAGTCTGTATCTGTCTCAAAGCCTAAAGCATCCTTTATGATAATCACTAACATTTTGATCACAGGGAAATATGATAATCGCTCGCCCCGGAGTCCACGCAATCGGGAATAATAGCAAATATCTCTGTAGGGCTTGTTTGCTCCAGGCTCTGAGCACTCAGCCTGTGTACAGGGAGGGGCTGGCCCAGGCTGGCCAGCCTGGGAAGGGGCAGCCTTGGGCCCTGTGGGAAGAGCAGTGGGGCTGGAGCAGAGCTGGGCTCCCCCCAGGGCCAACAGCCACCCTTCTGTGTCCCATGGCCAGTGCCAGCTCCAGGCCCACACATCCCCATTCTCCATCTGTTCCCATCTCCACCACCAGCCCTGCATCAAGCCCCAAACCCATCCTCATCTCCATCCCCATCCCCATCTCCATCCCCATCTCCATCCTCATCTCCATCTCCATCCCCATCTCCATCCTCATCTCCATCCCCAACCCCATCCGTCCCCATCTCCATCCCTAACCTCATCTCTATTCCTATCTCCATCCTCATGCCCTTCCCCACCCATCCCAACTCCATCTTCATCCCCATTCCCATTCACTTCCCATCTCCATCCCTATCTCCATCTCCAAACTCATCTCCATCCCCATTCTTCATCCTCATCCACTTCCGCATCCATCCCTATCTCCATCCCCAGCTCTATCCCCACCCCTACCTCCATCCCCATTCACTTCCCATCTCCACCCCTATCTCCATCTCCCATCCCCGTGTCCATCCTCATCCATCCCCATCTCCTTCCTCCCCATCCTCTCCATCCCTTCCAGAGCCTGCTGGTTTCAGCAGTGTGCTCCAAGCTGTAGCTGGTGCTTCACTTTTCCTTCCTGGTGTCTGTCCCAAACCCTTCCTGCTGTAATTTAAACCCTCTCACTCTTGTCATGTGTGGTCAGCTGAATACTTGTCTCCAGCAGCTCCCAGCTCCTCCCACCCCCATGGCATCCACTGAGTCCATCCCAGCTTCCATTCACCAGGAGGGCAAACCAAAGGAAAATCAATTCCTTGTGTTTTCACAGCCCGAGGCCAGCTGGGAACCCTTTGGATGCCTCCCTCTGTTGCTCTCTGATGCTGTGGGAGCAGGACAGGTTGCCAGGGCTGCTCCCAGATGGGGTGACAATGTTTGAAGTCACCTGGATCTGTCTCAGCCCCTCAGCAGCCACAGCTGCTCGGCAGGAAAGTTTCATGCTGATAAAAAGCCACATTTCCCCCAGATTGCTCAGAGGGGCTGCAAAGGCTCTCCAGGCCAGTTAGGGAGATCTCCCTGGAAGTTAAGCACCGAACCCTCCTGCCTGAGAGGAATGAGATGCCGTGTGAAATCCAGCCTGGGGCATCCTGAGCTCCTCCTGGAAGCCCACCAGGTCACCCTGGACACAGGGCAGTGAAGCAGAGCTGCACACACCTCCCCGTGCCTCCAAGCCCAGGGAAGCACAGAGGGCACACACTGCAGAAATCCCAGTGGAATTCCCCCCAAAACCCCACGGCTGGTGCCCACTTGTTGAGCCACTGCCGGTGTATTTTGAAGGGAGTTTCTCCAGATTGTCAGAATTGTTGAAAAAACCCAGCCCTGGAAGGGTCCCAGGCGTTTCTGATTCCTGTTTTTCTGCAGGGATAGAGCAGTGAGGTGTGAAGGAGCATCCCCTGCTCTCCTGTGCACTTTGCTATTTAAAGGCCATTTGAAATACAGGACGGCTGAGCTGCTTCTTTTCTCTTTTTGCTTTTTTTTCTCCCAAGAAATTAAAAGTCCTGTTTAAGACCCCCTTATCTGGCAGGTGAGGGGATAATTGGAAGTGCCCTGGTGGAGCTGACATGTCCGGAGGTCCAGCAAGGAGCAGCAGAAACATCTCGGAGACACGCACAAACTCAATAAACCTTGGGGGGAAAATCTAATAATCGCTTTGCTGTCTCAACAGCTCCTTAACTGATAGAAGAGCCACTCATTTTTCACTGCATGTCCACTGTTCCTTAACCCTGTGAGAGCTCCCATAAAACACCCACGCTCCGACGTGTCCTGAGTCAGCAGCGCATCTGCCCAAGGTCTCCTTGGCAATCCTCGGCAGCTGCCTCTGGAAAAGCCCAGACACTGCTGGCTGTGGGTCAGCCAGAAAATATTTTTTCCCTGGCTTATGTGCCCAGAGGCTTGAAAAATGCTATTTGTGGCCGTCTCCCACCTTTTCTGTTAAAAATAAAGCTTGAGCACTGCTCAGGGCTTTATGGAAAATGATCAGGAAATCACTGGCACCAGGAATGTGGAGGGGAGCGGGCAGTGTCCTTCTGGTGCTTCACTCCCATTTCCATTTCCCCTCACATTTGTCGGGCAGGAGCCTCCAAGGCTGAAATCCAGCATGGATCCAGGTCCCCATCTCAGCCATCCCATGGGACATGTGGGCCGAGCCCTTGCTCCGAAGGAGACGTGCCAGCACGGGCAGTTATTCCAGACCAGACACCATAAAAGCAATTCCAGCTCTATTTCCTCGTGCAGGAGCAGGTTCCCGTGCTCTTTGGCCTCACACAGAGTTTGCATTTTTATGGTAAAGCTTTAAAAAAAAACAGTTGCACAACCTCAAGCACGGCCCCCCAGTTGGCTCAGGGGCGGCGTGGCTGGTTATCCGTACAGAGGCTGTGGACAATTCCTGGATGGACGGGTGGAGAATGGACACAGAGCCACACAGGCTTTCCCACCACTCCTGGAGCCACCCTCCACGATGGATTTGGGGTCACCAGTGGGGATATTTTGGCTCAGAGGTCCCCAGTTTGTGCACACTGCAGGTTCCTGGTGGGTGTGTGTGATGGTGGTCACAGGCGTTCTTGGATGAGGGAAGAGATGAGGACCTCACTCCATGTTTCAGAAGGCTGATTTATCATTTTATGATATGTTTTACATTAAAACTATACTAAAAGATTAGAAGAAAAGGTTTCATCAGAAGACTAGCTAAGAATAGAATAGGAAAGAATGATAAAAAAGGTTTGTACCTTGGCTCTCTGTCCAATCCAGCTGGGCCGTGATTGGCCATTAATTACAAACACCTAACATGAGACCAATCAAAGATCCACCTGTTCCATTCCACAGCAGCAGATAATCAATGTTTACATTTTGTTCCTGAGGCCTCTCAGCTTCTCAGGAGGAAAAAATCTTAAAAAAAAAGATTTTTCATAAAAGATGTCTGCAACAGGTGTGCTTCCACAGGATCACAGAATCATTGATGTTGGAAAAGGCCTTGAGTCCCACCATGAATGATCACCACCATATTCACCAATAAACTACGTCCCCAAGTGCCACATCTACTCCTTTTTTGAACCCCTCCAAGGAATGGGGACTCCATTCCAGGTCCTGCATGATCCCTGTGTACATCCCCCATGGACAGTAGGGAAGAGGCAAAGCCCAGTGTGGAGAAATCCAAGCAGCTGGAGCAGAGGAAAAAAAAACATCTGCCCTTTTCCAACCTGACTGCTCTTGTATTTCTTTATTAAACACAGCTCTGGGGAGGAAATGCCTTGCTGTGGTGACAGGCTGTGTTTCCAGGGTTGTCCCAGAGCACAAGGCAGGACAAGAGCCATTTCTCATCCCCATAATTAGGGAGAGCACGTGTGCAGATTGTCATTGAGCGACATTTCCATGCTGTGATGTGCTCCTAACCAAACTAAGGGCTTTCCCTGTCACCCTTCTCAGCACCTTGCAGCAGGCAGGGCTGTGCTCACAGGCCACCAGGTTTCTGGAATTTGCCTTCCCTGCTTCTCATCGCGTGCCAGAGTGTCCTCCCAAAGGTAAATTTAAGAACAACCTCCCTCCACCACCCAGGTTTCCTTGGGTTTCCTCATCACTGGCAGCAGCTCAAATCCCAGGCCGGGATGCCTGGCAGGGATGGGGCATGGGATGGTCACAGAGCATTCCCGAGTTCCTCAAACCACCTTCCATGAAATGCTCCACCTCCCCTTCCCCTCCTCCCCCTCAAAAAAACCGAGCCCTGAGCCCAGCCACTCCCAGCCATTTCCCAGGTTCCCAGACTTAACTGTCGAGGCTGCAGACACATTTATTATCTTTTTTTTGCCATGCCATCTGGCATTTGTGTATCAGAAGAAGATTATATCTATGTCAAACAGGGGGGAAAAATATCTCTCCCTGTAACAGTTGTAGAAGCAAGGAGGAGAAAAAAAAAAAACACGTTAAAAAAAATTAAAAAAAAAAAAGAAAATTAAATCCCGTGGACCATATGGAAGACTCTTTCTTAAGTGATCTATCTTGAGCACTTAGGAGGTGTCACAGCCAATGTGCAGCTCCTGGGCGCGCTGCGAGAGGAGCAGGGTGGCAGCGCCTGGAATAGCCTGGGAAGGTGAATACCCCCCTGTCCTGTCCCGGGATGGGGCAGAGAGGCAGGAGAGAGGAGAGGGAACAAAGCGGGACAGCTTGCAGCATGCCGGGTGAATCAGAGCAATGGCCTTTCTTTGCCTCTCGGGCTTTTATCAGCGCGCGTCTTGCGAAAGCGAGAGGTGTGAACCCGCCGTGGAGCCCGGCCAGGCTTGCCGTGCCTGCTCCGTGCCTCCCCGGGCCGGGATCGTGGAAAATTACCGGCTTCTCCTGCCAGGGCTGCCACACGGGCCTTGCCAGGGCCAGGGAACCGAGCCTGGCACGGCCCGGTGGGCGCCGAGAGCGGCCGGCGCTGCCACCGCGGCCCGAGGTGCGCGGGTGGCACCGGGATGTGCCGTGGGCACCGGGATGTGCCAGGGGCACCGAGATGTGCCCAAGGTGTGTCCCTGGCTGGGCAGGGTGGGCACGGCCCCTCCTGGCTTGGCAAGGTGGCTCGGCGGTCACCTCCTCACCCAGAGCATCCTCGGCAGCGCTCCGGCTCCATCCTCCAGCCGGGAGAGCCCGGGGAGGTGAAGCACGGCCCGCAGCACCCAGGAAAAGCCCTGCTGGGAAGGTGGGAGTGCCAGCAGGGCCTGGGCAGCTCCTCCTGTCCCAGGCTGGCGCTGGCAGCGCCTCCTCGGTGCCCCGATGGGAGCGGGGCTGGGAAAGCGGCTCCCGCCACGCCCTGGCAAAGCAAACGGGCCCGGAGCGACACGGCACAGGCAGCCCGGCCCCATCCTGCCGGGAGTCACGGTAAACAAAGGAAATACCGCAAAATCAAACAGCATCACTGCCCAGGGCACAGCCGGCCGGCTCCCCGGCTCCTCTCTCACCTCTTCCCTCTTCCCCCCTTCTGCAGTAGGTGCTGTTGCCTCTGGGGATCAGTTCGGCCCGGTGTTTATTGTACTCTGTGCCCCCCAGAACTGCCCCTGGGTTTTAGCAGTGCCAGCCAGAGGCATTCCCTCCGTGCTGCCATGGCCGGGGCAGATGTTTGCTGATATGGGAGCGAAGCCCCAGCTGCTCTCCGCTCTTCCTGCTGCCAAAGTTTCTGCCGTGGAGTTATTTTTACCAGGAAACCCAGCTGTGGTCAGAGCAGCTGCCCAGCCCTGGGGGTGAGGAGCACCAAACCCCACTGTTCCAGCACCCCACCCCGTGCTGACCTCCCTGCCGGGTACCATCCCTCTGCCCCCCACATTCCCCACATCAGCATCCCTGCAGGGCATCCCACGGGGCAGCTCTGCCCCCGGAGCCGCTGTCCCTGCCCATCCCACTGCAAACACCCACGGTGGCAGCTCTGCCCTGGGCCCTGTGCCACTGACAACAGCCTGAGTCACCCGGGATGTCTCGTTGGGGCTTGACTGTGGCACCCCAGATTTTGGGTAGAGGTGGAAAGCAGCCAAGGGGCAGAGAGGCAGCTGAACAGCAGCAGGGTCATTTAGAGGGCTCCAGCCTCCTCTGCTCTGCCCCAGGAACACAGGAGCTGGGGTGATACCCTTCAGTGTATCCCCACCCCAGGCCTCCATTGCCTCTGTGCTTACAGGGACACAGAAAAAAATAATTCCATCGATGTCTTTTCCTTGTAAAAATCCTTTTGGAAATCCAGAATAAGTATGAAAGTCATGGGCAAAAATTTCTATCGATGTCTTTTCCTTGTAAAAATCCTTTTGGAAGTGCAGAATAAGTGTGAAAGTCCTGCTACCAAGCCAAGGCAGGTTGTGATCCATGCTGCACCCAGGGAGAGAAGATCCTTGCTGGGGTGCACCCTGTTAGAACGGCTCCCTGCAGGTCTGGGGCTGAGGAAGGGGGGCTGCCAGGCTGGCTTAGCAAAGTTGGTAAGAAAACCCTCAAAAATAACTTGTTAGAAAACGTGTCCCAGCAGAAACGTTCCTGAGGTCGCTTATGGGTTGCTTGTCTAGGCTTCTCCATCCTCCCCAAGGATGCACCTGGAGCCTGCTCCACACTCCAAACCCCTCTCTTCAGGGTCACCTGGAAAGCTCTTACTGTGGAGAACAGGACACTCATTCCTGCCTTGACCTCTCTGCAGAAGCATCCCCAGATTCACCCATTCCCCTCTTTGGTTGCCTTCACAGAACTTTTGGAGATTTCCCATCCCCGGTTTGCTCTGGCAGCCCCAGCAGTGAGTCCCCTGCCTTTCTGCACCCAGATTCTCCTTTTCCCACCTGGCCTTTCATTAGAAAAGCTTTCTCCTCTGGAAAATCCCAGGCTCAAAAATGCCTGACTCCATCTCCAGAGAAGTTCCTCCAACTCTGCAGGTTTGGGCAGGAGATCTCCTTCCCCACCAGCATCCTTGCTCTGCACTGGGACTCCCCATCCTGCACACCCAGGCCTGGGAGCTGCTGTTCTGCAGGAAAAGAAGGGGATGAGAGAAATGAAGAGGGATGAGGGGAGGATGGAAGTCAGCGCAGAAACATCTGAGTGGAAATGAGAGCTAGCAGTCACTGAGGATCCCAGTTCTTTTTCTGTTATCTGTTTCATTAGGTTTTATTTCTGTTCCAGGAAAACCGGGGGGGAAAAAATGTATCTGAAGTCAAACAAAACATTTTCTTTTGCTAAAAGGGAAGGATTTCATCTCTGCCTCAGCATTAGAATAATTTCCATTTCAAAAGTGGGCTGTGATTTTGAAATGAAAATTGAGACCATCCCATCCCCAAAGGCTGAAGTGGGATGTTTTGACAGACCTTTCCTTTTTTTTTCTATTTTCTTTTTTTTTTTTTACCTCTAGAGTCCTTTTGCCTGGAATCAATAGTAGTGAGCTCTGCATTTGACAGGCAGCAACTTTTCACCAGCTAAACATCCCCTTCAATCTCCATCAGTGGAGGACAAGGTGCAGAGGTGCAGGGTCCCTGCCGAGGTCCCTCTGCCCTTGGATGCAGCTTCCTCCATCCTCACCAGCTCCTCGGGGATGTCACCTGGCAATCCCCACAACTCATTAGCACTTAATACACAGCGAGAGGAGCTGGTACCTATCCCTCCCATCCAAAACAATCTCCCAATGTTTGGAAATAAACGGCAGAAATATGTCCCAGCAGGTGTTACCTCTTCAATGTTGTCTTGTTTGCAGCCAGTCACAAGACAACATTCCCACAACACCAGAGGTAAGCAGATGGCACTTATTAATTTACATCGTAAATACGCTCTAATGCGTGCACCGAGAAGCCGCTGCTGTGGGAGGCAGCCCTACCTGCCTCACACACAACATCACAGCCCCAACAGCTCACCTGAGAGCGGAACAGCAGCACCGTGGCCCTGCTCCGGTTCCTCGTGGAGCCTTTCCCAGCGGCACCGGAGCGGTTCCGCGGCATCCAGGGCCATCTGCGCCCCCCTCCCCACAGCTGTCAGTAACCGCCCGCCCCAGGCGCCAAAGCGCGGAAAATTACACCCAAAGTTATTAGAGGCAGCAAGACTGCAGGCAGCATGCACACAGCATATGTCCCAGAGTAAACAGATTGCGTGGAACTTTCCGGAACGTGCCGAGGACGCGGAGCTGCCCGCGGGGAGGGGGACGCGCGTGTGCTCCCCCAGGGCACGGAGCTGCTGAGCCGCCAGGGATGTGCTGGAATGGGGGGAGCTGGAAGATCATGGAAGGGGCTCTCTGGGCCAGGCCACCTGGCACATCCAGTAATGATGGGGGCTGGATGGAGAATTAGCAACGCAGATGGGTTTGTGCTAAAATAGCTCCGTCCCATCTCCCCCTCCCAGCCCTCCCCTCCTCTCTTCTGCAAAGCAACACGGTTGAAAATCGGTGAGTTTTTAATTTTTTCCAGATTTTTTTTAATTCTGGGAAGAGGCTCAAGTAAATGGGCAGCAAGAGGCCAACATCACCAAAAGATTTGAAAGATGTTACTGTTTTTGTTGAAGGTGGGAGAGCACCAGGCCTGTCTTCTTGTTGTGGTCACTGTGGCTGCAAAGGGCTGTGGCACAGGAGAAGGAAGGACACCTGTAGCCTCCAACTCCAACCTGCCAAGGGCATCCAACCTGCCTGTAAATCCCTGTCTGTGCTGCCCAATGCAGGGGCTGATCCCAAATCCAGCTGCCACCCATCCTGCTTGCAGACCCTGGCAGGGTTGCTCAGAGGCCTTGTCCCCAGTGCCACCTGCATTCAGCAGTGGCTGCGAGCACCGAGAGTAAAACCCCAACCAGACACATCAGGAGGCTGGGATAAAAGGTCCAGGGCATCACACCATCCCTGCAGGATTTAAAACCACCATGCCATCAGATCTGAGCAAGGGGAGCCCCACAGCTGGCACAGCACCTGCCCAGTGCCCCCTTCTCCTGCAGCCACCCCAGAGCCCACGGTGAGGGCTGGATGCAGGGAACATCACCCACACTGCAGAGTCTGCACTGGGGAGAGGAAATTCACTCCAGCTGCCAGCTCTGGCTGATAAGACAATCTCCTTTCATCTCTTATTGCCTCTCACTCCACCCCTTCATTCTTTATTTTCTTTTTGCTTGCACCCAAGGGCTCCATGCTGCCCTGGGTGCCCTGCGTCACACTGACGTCAGGGAGGCAGCCAGGGCCACGATCATGGGGCTTCTTTCACAACCTGCCTGCCCTGGGGGCTCTCATTAATCAAGATCTGCAGATAACAGCCCTGCAGAACGACTGCCAGCAGTCCCCAGGGAGCCCACACCGGTTTTTCCCAACAGCCGCCCTGGCAGAGCGGGAGCAGGGCAAAGTGCTGGGAAAGGAGGCTGGAAAAGGGCAGGAACAGGGCTGGATGGGGTCCAGGTGTGGCAGCACTGGGCTTGGAGAATCCTGGTCCAGTGGAAGGTGCCCCTGCCCCTGGCAGGGGTGGAAAATGGGATGAGCTTTAAGGTCCCTTCCAACACAAACTCCTCTGTGATTGCTCCAGGGTTGGCACAGGACCTTCTGCATCCACCCTGGGACAAAAAGTGATGGATTTGGCCACAGGCCTCTGGCTCAGGCAGTCCTTCTTGCTTATCCATCCCATCCTGCTGGCTCAACACTCGGCTGTGGATATTGAGCATCAGCCCTGTCAGGAGACATCAGAGTCATCCCACATCCACATGGCAGTGAGAGGAACAAGGCTTCAGATTTTCAATTTTCCATTCTTCTCAGAGATCTTTACAAAAGAGAAGGGGGAAAAAATCTCTAAGAGTTTCCCAGCCCTATCGCCTTCTTCATGCCTGCTCCCAGCTGGAAAACAATTATTACCTTAGCTGCTGGATTTCTCTTGCTCAAGGATGGTTATTTGCATGGCTTTGTGCTAAAGCCCTGGTTTTGGGAAGAGGGCATGAATTTAGGGCTCATTTCAAGCCACAACCCTCATTTTCAGAATGTGACCCCTCCTTCTTACATAATGAAAATCCATCCCTTGTCTTGGGGAGGGTTCATTATAGGTAGAGGAGACCAGTGTGGTTTGCACATGGAAAAGAATTACTATGAGACACTTCTTAAAACATTTTTTTTTAATTGATGTGCTCCCAGTCTCCTGTTTGCTGGTGGGTAATTAAGTCAATTAACAAGCATCTGTTTATTTATTTCCCTCATTGATGGATGTAAGCAGTTTGGGTAGCAGTTTGTAACAAGGGCCCGCTGCAGCTTGCCCGCCGATCCATGAATATTCAGGCAATCTCTGCACTCCATCTACAGGACCTGCTCCTCCACCTCCAGGAACCTGGGAACGAGCTCCATTCAGGGTGGGCAGGGATAGCACAGGCTGTCAGCCTGGGGCTGGGATCCTGCCCTTGCTTGGACAGGGCTTGGAGCAACCGGCTCTGGGACTGGGATCCTGCCCTTGGTTGGAGCAACCTGCTCTGGGACTGGGATCCTGCCCTTGGTTGGAGCAACCTGCTCTGGGACTGGGATCCTGCCCTTGGTTGGAGCAACCTGCTCTGGGGCTGGGATCCTGCCCTTGGTTGGGGCAATCTGCCCTGGGGCTGGAATCCTGCCCTTGGTTGGAGCAACCTGCTCTGGGACTGGGATCCTGCCCTTGGTTGGAGCAACCTGCTCTGGGACTGGGATCCTGCCCTTGATTGGAGCAACCTGCTCTGGGACTGGGATCCTGCCCTTGGTTGGGGCAATCTGCCCTGGGGCTGGAATCCTGGCCTTGGTTGGAGCAATCTGCTCTGGGACTGGGATCCTGCCCTTGGTTGGAACAACCTGCTCTGGGACTGGGATCCTGCCCTTGGTTGGAGCAATCTGCTCTGGGACTGGGATCCTGCCCTTGGCTGGAGCAACGTGCTCTGGGGCTGGGATCCTGCCCTTGGTTGGAGCAGCCTGCTCTGGGACTGGGATCCTGCCCTTGCTTGGACAGGGCTTGGAGCAACCTGCTGTGGTGGAAGATGTCCCTGCTCATGGCAAGGGGTGGAACCAGATGGGCTTTAAGGTCTCTCCCATTCCAAACCAGTCTGTAATTCCATGATTGTAAATCCCCTCCTAATCTGCATTTTGGCAAAGTCCCTCGGATGCTCTCAAAGTCCTCTTGGGGCTGTTTTTGCATCCCTCCTGAAGGCCAAGGCTTCAGCGTCCTTCAGAAAGTGTTTGAGGGCAGCTCATGGAGGCTGGAAAGCAGCATCCACCTGCTCTGAGCCCAGTGGGAGATGTCAGATGTAACACCTCACCCCAGCACAGCACTCCTCTCCTCCCCACATCCATGGGGGCTTGGGAAGGAAGCACCACCAGGAAAGCAGCAGCTCCTTGGGAATTTGTCTATCTTGGGATCATCCAGGTAGATCTCCACCAAGCCCCCTGACCCTCCTGAACCTTTTTGGGGTCACCAGAGCACCCTGGACACCTCTGTCCCCATGTCCTTTGTGAAACGGGCCATGCCCAGAGCCAAAGGGCCAACTGTTCCCGCATGGAGCAAACAACTCCCAGCGCTGCCTTCAAAGAGTTCCTTAATCACAGGCAGCACAATTAAGGAGGTCTGGGAGCCAGAGAAAAAGGGATTAGCAGACTCTGGGCAGAGCATTCATCACGGCAGCAGTTCTGCAGGGGCGCATCTGCTGCTGACTCCTCTGCTCTGCTCTGCTCTGCTCTGCTCTGCTCTGCTCTGCTCTCCTCTCCTGCAGACGCACCGGTTTTATTGCCGTGTCAGCACCGGGGATGTTTGCTCCCTCCTGCGCTGCTTTTCCACCAGCTGGGGGGGAAAGGGATGCTCTCAGCCCGGGGAATCGCCATCAGCACCTCGGAGGAGGCTGCAGCAAAAGCGGTCCTGGGGCTCCCCACACCCTGCCTGCGTGCCTGGGAGAAGGGAGGGCGAGGCTCCTAAGCACCCTTTCAAAATTCCTCGGGTTTGGTAAATTAATTAGCTGAAATGAGCAATTAGAGCTCGATTTAGCACTAGTTCGTTGCAGCTCTGCTGGATGGCTGCGCCTTCCCCTCTCCCACTCTTCAAATTAAGAGTTTTGGGGTTTTATGGGAAAAATCATCGGGGCTGGGAGTGAAGTCAGGCATGGAAGGAAACAGGGATGAAGAAGGAAGAAACAGTGGGTGAGGGAGGGCATCTCCAGGGTGCAGGGAGATGGTCATTCTTGTTTCTCCATGGCACTGGAGATTTGGCCAAATCCTGCTTTTGGACATCTCCAGGTCGGTCTCGTTACAGAGCTCACAGAAATTTGTCATCCAGTTTTGAGACAACTCAAAAAAGTCCAAGAGGAGCCCCAGGAAAACGCTCCAATTTACAACCGAGCAGGAGGCATCATCATAAAAATAATAAGAGTAATGATAATTGAATGAAAGTTTGCTCTAATGAACTGGCTGCAGCCCAAAGCTGCTTCATAGCAGCTCAATTTCCATGTGACAGCTCAGTGAAGGCACTGGAGAAATTCACATCCCGTGGCTTTGTTGATAAATACAAGATCCCTCCGTGGCAGAGCTGGGACTTTTCTTCCACCCACCCAGAGAAGCCAACTCGGTCATGGATGCCCCTGGATCCCTGGCCAGGTTGGAGAGGGCTTGGAGCAACCCAGGTGGAATGGGACAGGCTTTGAGGTCCCTTGCCACCCAAACCAGTGTGGGATTCCAAAACTCCACAATAACTGCACACCCTGAGCCCTCCTTTAATTCTTTTTAGAGCCTCCTGAAGACAACTGATGGAGACATCATTTTCCCAGGCAGATGAAATTATCTGCTTCTTTCCCCAGAGGAGATCATTTCTATTCTGCACCTTTTCCTTAATCCCACACCATTTGAGAGATGGTTGATTTATAGATTTTGGAAGTTCTCTTTTCTCCCACTACTGCCAGAAAGGAAATGGCCCAGGCACATCCTGCCCTGGCTGAGGTTTCTTCTCCATGTCCCCCATGGACAGGGATGCAGGGGTGAGGTCGTGGAGGAGCTCAAACAGCACCTGGGACTCCAAAGATGGCATGGAGGAGACACATCCTGACCACAGAAAGGGGTGCTTGAGCTGGATTCCAGGCAGGAAAAGGAAAAATTGAGATGTTTTGGGGGCCCTTCCAGTCCAGTCCAAAGAGGGTCACTCTCACAGTTATAATTAGAGTTAATAATTACCTCTGCCTGATATCCTCCTGTCCCCAGCCCTTTACACACGGAGCCAACACAGAGAAGTAGGGGAAGGATCCTCTGGAGACACAGGGAGAGGGGGTGAGATATCCCATCACTGCATCCCTGCCAAACCCCACTGCCTGAAGGGCCAGAGCTGCATCCCGGTATGAAACAAACCCAAACCAACCAACCAAAGCAAACAAACAAACAAACAGCCTGCTCCTCCAGACAAAACAAATAATTTTTAAAAACCCCAATTCTCCTCCTCCCCACAAAAAAACCCCCAGAAGTCTAGCCCACTCAAAATACAGTACTTGCAAAGAAACAAGCAAAAAAAAAAATCAAATTAAAAACACAGTCAAATCACCCCCAAGAAACCCAGCCCTCCCAAAAAAAAATTTAAAAACAACACCTCCGAAAATAAATCCCCTGAAAATATCCCCAAACAAACCCACCTTCATAAAAACCCCCAAAAAAATGAAACAAAAAAACCCACCCCCCCAAAACAAAACACAAAAACCCCCAAACCCTTGAAACAAACAAACAAACACAAAATGAAACCAAACCCCTCTCCAAAACCCCCTCAAAAATAAAAAAAAATCCTTCAGAACCCCCCCCCCCCCAAAAAAAAACCCCCATGCATTTCCTGCATCCCCCCCTAGAAGGAACTCGGGGAAGGGTTTGGGGGGCTAAAAGTAAAAAATAAAAATAATTGAAACCCTTAATTAAGCTGGAGGCAGCAGCACAACACACAGCAGGGTCTCCATGCCTGGGGTTTAGGGTGGGTTGAAAGCCAACAGGGCTACAATCCTACAGGAAACTCATCCTGCTGCTTCCACAGCTCCTGCTACGGCTCTGGGTCAAACTCACAGTCCTGTGGGGACAGTGGACACCTTTGGGACTAACTGAAAATCATAAAATCATGGAATAGTTTAGCAGTTTAGGTTGGGAAGGTTCTTAAGACATGATCTTGTCCAACCCCCTGCCATGGGGAGGCACAACTTCCATTATCCCACGTGGTTCCAACCCCATCCAACCTGACCAGGGATGGAGAGTCCACAGCCTGGGCTTGCTCCCTGTTTTCTTGGTGCTCAGAAATTCTCTCAGCCAAAGTGGGGACTTCCCCCTTGAATCAGCACTACCATGGACACTCCTCTCTCAGAGAATTTCCCCAGATCTGCTACTGCTGCACAAGGTGCTGAGGCTGGACTGGCAAACCCCCTGAGCCTGGAAAACACGGGCTGAGTTTGGAAAGGGGAGAGCAGAACTGTCAGCTTCCAGGGTACAGCAAACAGAGATTCCTCTGGTATTCACTTGTTCCCCAGGAGAAAAAATGATATTGAAAACACCCCATGTAAGAACAGAACTGCCAGAACAGCCCTTGCAGTGACTCTGGCAGGGATGGTGGGTGGGAGCATCATCCTCACAAGGTTCTTCCCTGGTGTCAGGGGGATCTGGGACACATTTCTGGAGGTTTTGAGCTCCTGTCTCCTCTTAGCTCTGCACTTGTGGGGAGGGAACTCTCAGCCCTCCTTCGTTCTCCTGCAGCTGGGAGCAGGTGCTGATGCATCTCTTTGCTACACTGGCTGCTCCAAGCTCCCTTCCTCATCCTCACGGATGAGCTTTGTGTCTGGCTGCAGCCTTCAGTGCTTCAGGGCTGGATCACAGGATCAGAGAATCCCAGAATCCCAGACTGGTTTGGCTTGGAAGAGACCTTAAATCCCATCTCATTCCAACCCCCTTCCACTGTCCCAGGTGCAGTGTGATGCTGCCATGGTCCTTTCTCCCACAAGTCGCTGCAAATGGCTGAGGGATGGAGCAGCCAATGCTCAGGGAGAAAGGGAAACCCTCCCAGGACTGCTGCCTGGAGAGGGACAGCCACACAATGCAGGGATGACAATAAACCCATAAATCAGTCCAGGGAAAGCAGGGAGCATAAACACCCCGATCATCCTTGAATACACAGGGAAGTGGACTCATAAGCAGAGGCAGGAGTTTTAATAAATACCCATTCCTGGGGAAACTCCGCCTCTGGTACCAGCAGAGTGGAACTGGTGGGATGACTGCTCCAGGGAGGGCACAGAGAGGAGATGGAGCCTGTGACCCACCTGCCTGGCACTGGGGATGTGGCTTGGAGCACCCTGGGATAGAGGGAGATGTCCCTGCCCATGCCAGGGGGTGGAACTGTGTGGTCTTTAGAGGCCCTTCCAACCCAAACCATTCCATGTGCAAACAGCTTCTGGAGCTGTGCCCACTCCACTGCCCTCCCTCCACCCCGTGCTGGATTTAAACCAAAGCAGCATCTGAAATGATGGCCCTGAACCTCCCTCCCAGCTGCCAGCTACATTTTCTGGGCCACAAGCCCCTGTCAACCCATTCCCTGAAGGATGCAAGGAAATCTTCAGATGTGATGTGGCAGCCTTTCCTTCCTTTGTTACGGGCAGCGCTTCCTCAGGGATGAGCCCCGTGTTTATGCCCTCGGCTAGAGGATGCTCAAGCAGGTTCCAGCTCCAGGGGGGACAGGCAGCATCTGACTCCATCCTCCATCCTCCTGAATCCCTGACTCTTCAAAATGCCCCATCCCTCCAAACCACCCTGCAGGGGACCAGGCCCGGGTGAACTCCAGCCCCCGATGGCCACAGAGGCAGCTCTTCCCCTGCAGCTTTCTGCTTGCTTAAGCACAGCTCCTGCTATTAAATTCAGAAAAGCAATAACATCCCCAGCAATAGATGCCACTCACGATAGCTCAGGGAGCAGATAAGGCTCCCAGGAATGTGTTATTCCTGTTCAAAGCCTTGGTCACAGTGACCTCCGCAGATACTTTAAACTCAAGCTGGTTTAAATTTGGTTCCTTGTCACTGCATCCACTTTTTAAGGAAACTTTCAGTGATCCCAAGGCCTGCTCATATCTGCTGTGCTCTGGTTTCTTTCTTCATTTAATGGGGCAAAGACTAGTTAATTAAAAAAAAACAAAAATCTCCATCTCCCAGATGACAGGCTGCCCTTGGCTCTGGAGCAATCCAGCTCCCCACCCCTCTCCTCCTCCCTCCTCCCAGGAGATGGAAACCAGCCCTTTGATGGGATGTGTTGGCACCTTACAGGGATCCAGTCAATTTAAAGAAAAAATTAAAAAATAAAGAAGCAGAGTCAGTTTGCTCCCCACTGAACCCCAAAGCTGGGGAATGTTACTGCTTTGGGATGCAACACAGTCCCACAGCATTCCCTCACTGCAGCCCTGCAGGAGATGGGATCTGCACCTCTCCCACTGCTTCCCCTGAGGTGTCCATCACCAGGAGGAGATGGAGGCAGCTCCAGGCCTCAACCTTGCACCACACACCTCTGTTTCAGGCTCCTGAGATGCAGGTAGGAATAAAACTGTTTTTTTTCCCTAAAAAAGGCTCCTTCCTCCCCTTGGATGGCACCCCCACATCTCCTCCCAGCCAGGACCAGGCTGGCTCCTGGAAGGGGCAGAGACCAGAACAGCCAAAGCCAGCTGGAGAGAGAGGGGCAGGGTGCTTTCATGGAGCCCCACATGGAAAAGCTCCCCTATCCCTGTCCCCACACCATTTTCAGTGCTGAAGCTGCACACACACACACACACGGCTGCATCCCAAACCCCTCCGTGTAATTACAGATCCACGGTTTCTTCTGGGCTTCCACTTATTTAATCATCCTCTCTCATCTGCCTCTAATACCCTGAGCTCTGTCAGAGGGCAGAAACACAGCCTTTACATCCAGAAGGACAAGAGTTCCCTGCAACAGCTGCTATATTTAACAGGAAAAAAACACACTGGGTTGCCATGGAAACCCTGGCTTCTAAAAATAGCCCTGCCATATCCAGCACAGCCGAGAGAGCACAGGCAGTGCTGACGGAAGCTGCTTTCCCCGAGCGCTGGGGAATGCAAGTAAACTTTTATTCCTCGCTGGCATCGCCACGGAGCAAACCCTGCAACAAAAAAAAAACCCCAAAAAAATCACACGAGCCTTTGCTAATTAAAGCCTGGTGTGAAGGATCCCCACTTCCCTCGGCTCAGGGACTGATCCCTGCTGTTCCTGGGATCAGAAGGGTGTTTTGGGAACGGGAGCAGGGCTGAAGGCAGCTGGGTGAAGATGGAATGATGGTGCTGGATGTGGTTGGTTTTCCTGCTGGCACCGAGGCTCAGAGTGCCCAAGTGCCCGTGGCTGGCCAGCAGAGCTGCCAGGGTAAGGCTGGCTTTGGGCACCCTCAGGGGCACCCAAATGACCTGCAGAGAGCCGTGGTGGGGATGCACAGCTTTCCAAATGGCCTTTTCCCCCGTTCCACCAACAAAACCAGCCCTCTGGGCATTGAATCAGGAACGTCCTCCTTCCCCACTGGAACACAGACCCTGCCACCAAAGCACACCCCGAGCTCCCTGCAGCAAGAGGCAGCTGAGCATCCCCTGAAATCTGATTAGCAAGGCTGGGTAGTCACAGCCTGCCTGGGAACAGCAGTGGCTTCCCACTGCACTCCAAGCCTCCAGCCATGTCCCTAATTCTCCTTGGCATTTCCCCTGACAGACAGCGCTGCTGCCCAGCCCTGATCCCAGCTGGGAGGGTGGCACTGCCCTCCCCACGCTCTGCCCAGCAGCCCTGGCTGCCAGGAATCCTGGAGCACGGAGGTGGAGGGCTGAGTGCCTGCTGGAGGAGGCACAGCACTGCTTGACTCCTGCTCTGCTCCCGGGAGGAAGGGCTCTTCAGGAGGAAAACACTTCAGCTGGTTGTAGCTCTCAGCGTGTGTATGTGTGTGTGTGTGTGTGTGTGTGAGTGTGTTCTTTCTTTTTATTTTTCTTTTTATTCTTCCCCACTTAAGAAAAAACAGATTGCCAGATCTGATGGGAGCCCAGGGCAATCCAGTGCAATATTTCCTCTATTTCATGGTTGGTACCAACAGCTTTGGAGCAGGGTCCAGAGGAGGCCATGAGGATGCTCAGGGAGCCAGGCTGGGAGAGCTGAGGAAGAGAAGACTCCAGGGAGAGCTCAGAGTCCCTAAAGGGGCTCCAGGAGAGCTGGAGAGGGACTGGGGACAAGAGATGGAGGGACAGGACACAGGGAATGGCTCCCACTGCCAGAGGGCAGGGATGGATGGGATATTGGGAAGTAGGAATTGTTCCCTGTGAGGGTGGGCAGGCCCTGGCACTGCCCAGATCAGCTGTGACCAAACACCAGCAGCAGCTCTGGTTGAGGGGCTCTCTTGACTCATCTCCAGGCCAAGGTGGCCAGGTGGATGTTGTCTCCCCTCCACCAGCTGTGCCAAGGGGAGTGCCAAAGACACTGGAGGGGCACAGGGGCCCTGCTGGAGCACTTCAGTTCTGTTTGCTTCATCCCTCTTCATCCTGACCCAGTTCCTGGCCAATCCCTGCTGGCCCTGAGCTCCCTGCAGAGAGGACAAAACACGGGATGTTCCTCTGGCTCCCTCCACCACGCTGCTGTCCTGCTGCAGCTCCTGCTCAGCACCTTCCCCCAGCCTCTGGAAGCAGAGCACACTTGTCCTCCTCTATTTTATGTCATTCCTGGCCCACTTTTACACCTGTCCTGAGTCCCCTTCCACCCTGCAATGCCCAGAGTGGTGTTTGGCTGTGTCAGCATCACAGCAGCACCTCCTTGTCACCCACAAGGGCAGTGAATTCGTGCCCAGATAAATCCCTATCCTTGTGAAACCGTGTGAAAGGAAAGGCTTTAAATGGGGAATAAACTCCCAAACTGGCCACATGGAAAAGGGAGTGGATGCGAGTTACACTCTGTGAGGGCAGGGGGTGCACTGAGAGCATGCAGGGAGGGATGTTTGCTGCTGGGGCTGCTGCTTTTAGAGCAGGGCAGGGGGTGAAGTACACAGAGCCTGCTGCTGCTAATGGTGTTTGTGTTTAGAGCCTAAACTCAGGTCATGGGGAGACGATTTGGAAGGAAATTCTTTAATATAAGGGCAGTGAGGCCCTGGCACAGGGTGCCCAGAGCAGCTGTGGCTGTCCCTGGACCCCTGAAAGTTTCCAAGGTCAGGCTGGATGGGGCTTGGAGCAGCCTGGGACAGTGGAAGGTGTCCCTGCCCATGGCAGGGGGTGGCACTGGAGGAGTTCAAGGTCCCTTCCACCCCAATCCCCTTTGGGATTCTATGAAATAGGTTTCACCAGGGCATCCTTCCCTCCCCAGGAGAGTTTCCACCGCTCAGTAAGGCCAGACCAGGTGCAGAGGTAACAGCAGCCTGCATGTCCAGGCCCAGCCACACTGTGCTCATGGTCAGGTGGGTGCTTTCCCAAGGAAAGCTGGCTCCTGAGGGCTCTGTCCCAGCCCCAAGCCTCTGCCTCAGCCACAGGAATGCAACAACAGCCCTGCACAAGCCCACACCGACCCGTGCAGCTCGTGGCCCACACGTGGGCTGCGCTCTGAAAGTGAAATGTGAGAGAGGTCATGGAAGGTGCTCAAGGCTTACAGGGGATGAGGCAGGACAAACACAGTAAGATGTTTAATTTTATGTGGATCTGGATGGATTTACCTCAAAGGTTTGCTGGGACCCCTGGGAGAAACTTTGTAGGTAGAACATTCCCGGCCCCAGAAAGGATGAGACGCATCACAGCAGAGCCAGAGCAGCAGCAGAGCCAGGCAATGACTCCAGACAGGAGGTGACATCCCAGAATTCTGCATCCCTGGATGTCCCCATCATAGATTCTCACCTCCCTCCTGGTTTCATGCCACCAGGCTGGCTCAGGTTTTTGTCCTGTCCTTGCAGACATCCCTCATCCTTCACTCTCACTTCTGGCAGGATAAAAACAAGAAAAACCATGGCAGGACATTCCTGTTTCATCAGGAATCCATGGAGAACCCACGTTACATGCCAAAGGACACCGTAGGTACATTCAATCTGCTGGAAATTATGATTTGTTTACTCTGCTGTCCCAGACCATAGAATCCCAGACTGGTTTGGGTTGAAAGAGACTCAAAGCTCATCCAGTTTCACCCCCTGACATTCCAGTGACAAATTCCACTATCCCAGGCTGCTCCAAGCCCCATCCAGCCTGGCCTTGGACACTTTCAGGGATCCAGGAGCAGCCACAGCTTCTCTGGGCACCCTGTGCCAGGGCCTCAGGGAGGCTTGTCCAGCCTTTCCTCCAGCAAAACCTGATTCAACCACACTGAATTTTGCCAAGTCTAGCTGGGTGTCTCTCCAGGAGCCAGGAATTAGGTAGCACAGCTATTCCAAAGTAAATTGCCCTACAATTTCTTTTCCATAGCAAGAGGGTTGTTTTCTTAGGGCAAGCCACTTTTATCCTTGAGGAAAATGCCAGCAGGAGGAATAGCCAGGGAAAACTCGGCCGTGCTGCTGTCCTGGAGTTACTATCAAGTAAAAAAAATTCCAGAGTTTCCCCTCTACAGTTTTTGTGGTCAAGTTCTTTAACTTTCCCCCAGCTCAGCTGAGGATGTCAGAGCTGGGGTTCCCTATAAATACTCTCAGCCTGGGCTGGGGAGAACAAACCAAAAGGGCACAGGAACCATGGAGCAGCTCCAGCCAGGGAGAAACGTCTGTAATTAATGTAGTGGGAAAATTACACTTTTATATGGCCCCCCCAAACACAAGAGCAGACATCCATTTCCTGCAGGGCTGTGGATGCCTGCCAGCCCACAAATAAATCACAAAACCACAAAGCCAACAAGGAGGGGGGAAAAAAGGGGAATTATCACAGAGGATGCAGCAGCCTTTTGTACCAGGAAAATCACCAGGGTCTCCACCAGACATCTATTGTTTATCAATAATATTCCCTGATGCTTTGGGACTGAGGTGGGGAGGGATATTCAAGCAGAACAACAGAGATTTTGCAAACTCCAAAGGCACAGCCAAGGGGTGGCTTGGGAGATGCATTGACCTGCCCCAGAGGCGTTTGTGGGACCAAACCCAAACAAACCCACAGCAAACCTGATATTAAATAGGCTTTGGCATGGGTGAAAAGATGGAATGAACCCAAAGCTGCCGACTTTCCTCCAGGAAGAGGGTGTCTGGAGGGCAGGGATGGAGCACTCAATGGTCTGGCAGCACCTCCAGAGGGATCACGTCCAGTGATGCTGGAGATTAGGAATAAGAGAACAAACAATTTCAGTGAGGACTTGCAGTCCTACTCCCACACATTTTCCCTCCCCTTGCCTGTCCCCATGGAGGTTTAATGGCCTGTCCCCACTTCACAGCACCCTGGGGGCACTGAGAGCCTCTCCAGTGCCTTCCAGCTGCCTCTGGCTCCAGCAGGGGGATCATGGCAGCAGCTTTGCAGCTTCCCCCGTGAAGCTGGGCTGTGTCAGCACCGGGGCACTGGGGGAGAAGCTCCATTAGTGGGGTTCTGAAGGGCAGCTCCTGTTTTCTGCACCACCCAGGGCTTGTAAATGAACCATGGGTGGGTGCCATGCTTCCCAGGGTATATTGTGGCTACAGAAATCCTGGCAAATGCATCAGCATTCCCAAATGTTTTTGTTTTTCTTTTCTACTCTGAGCTGAAGTGCTTTAGGGGGCACTCAAAACCATCATGTGCTGCTCACAGAGAAGCTTCCCCACCACCTCTTTCCCTGCCACAGGAATCTCATGGATTGCAAGGGACCCTAAAGGCCATCCAGTTCCAGCCAGCCTGGGTTGCCCCCAGCCCCTTCCCACCAGGATGAGGTGGGTTTGTCTCCCCAGACCTCCTGATTTCACTGCCTGGCCACCAAACCCACACCAGAACCAGAGGTCCCACTACCAGGGACAGCTGTGAAGAAATTCCTCCCCTGTTCCAGGTGTGCCCATCCCAAATCCTCAGCCCTCCTGCTCTTACCCTGCAGTGGGGAAACACAGGTGGCACTAAGCAAAGGGAGGGAATAGAGCAAAATGCTTCCCTGCACCTCAGGCACTTCAGCTTTTCCTTTCCTTCCTTGCAGAAGGAAAAGGAAAAGGAAGAAAGAAAAGGGGAAAGGGGAAAGGGGAAAGGGGAAAGGGGAAAGGGGAAAGGGGAAAGGGGAAAGGGGAAAGGGGAAAGGGGAAAGGGGAAAGGGGAAAGGGGAAAGGGGAAAGGGGAAAGGGGAAAGGGGAAAGGGGAGGGAAGGGAAGGGAAGGGAAGGGAAGGGAAGGGAAGGGAAGGGAAGGGAAGGGAAGGGAAGGGAAGGGAAGGGAAGGAAGGAAAGGAAAGGAAAGGAAAGGAAAGGAAAAGGAAAGGAAAGGAAAGGAAAGGAAAGGAAAGGAAAGGAAAGGAAAGGAAAGGAAAGGAAAGGAAAGGAAAGGAAAAAGAGAGAGAAATTGTATTTATTCACACACACAACAGTGAAACATTTGTTAAGAGAAAATCTCACTGATTCTTGGCTGTTATTCCAGACACAGGGAGAACAGCAGCCTGTTCCTCAGTGCATTTGTGTTTTTGTGCTTTGAGCGACGTTCCCAGTTCTGATAAAGGTATTAGTGCATTTCTTGGGCTGAATTATAAATTATGAGATGCAAAGCCCTCTATTTATGCACTTCAGTGCTGAGAACTTACATACAAAACAAGACACTCAAGCTCTCCAAGTTCCCTCAGCAGCTCTCCACTCTGCACAGAGAAAGCACCCAAATTATTTGGCTGTGTTTATAGGGGACACATTTCAGGGATTAGGGCAGGAATAGACATCTCCTGGATGTTTTCACAGCACTTTGCTCAGAGCAGTGGCTCCTGCAGCAATATCCTCTGAGCTGGGTCCAGGGCAAGCTCCCTCTTGAGCTCAGCATGACCAAATGGCACACAGGATAAAGACAATCAGGATAAACACATCTGGAAGTGGCTCCCTAGCTGCAAAGAAATGCTTTTTAACACGCTTTTTTTAGGGTAAAAATGGGGCAAAACTAAAATGGTGCAAGAACAGATTGGAGTTTTCATTTGGGGAAGGAGGGGAGGGGAAAGCTGTCCCCAGAGCAGAGCACACCAGCACTGCAAACAGCAGATTCATCCTTTGTTATTTGTGCTTCCACCTCCTTTTAACCAAAAGAATCACAGAATCATTAAGGTTGGGAAAGATCATCAAGTCTAACTGTGCATTCAAGAGCACCAAAGCATTTCTCTGAGCTCCACATCCATGGCCCTTTTGAACATTTTCAGCATTGGTGCCTCTGGTCCAATACCTGACCAACTTTCCAGTGGGGAGATTTCCCCCAGTTTCCACTCTAAACCTCACCAGGCACAACCTGGGGCCATTCCCTCTTGTCCTATCCCTTGAACTCCAGAGCCTTGCCCAGCTCTGTTCCTTTCTCAGGACACTCATCCCAACAACAGGATGGAGAAACAGGAAAGGGAGCTGCAGTACCCCAGGGCAGAGCTTTCCCCCTTCATTTCTACAAAGAGGAAGAAAAAAAACAAACCTGGAAAAAAAAAAAAGAAAAAATATTGTTTAGCCTAATCCTAAATTGAAAGTTTCTATTCCTTAGTTGGATTTCGAAAAACAAAGTTTGTTTGGCTCAAAGTCAAATGTTTAATTTGACCTCAAAGTTTTAACTTTGCTAAAAGTTTCTTAGAATCTTAGAAATCAGAGGACTGAACAGCTCATTTTAAAAAGAAAATAAATAAAGCCCTCTCCCCATCAGGGTTTGAGGCAGGTGACAACAATGAGCAGCAATAAAGGAGCAATGGTGTGTGTTCACAGAAAATGCCTCAGCTTGCCCACATGCCCACAGGGATGCATCAGTTCATGTTGTCAAAACTGCCCTGTTTAAAAATAATAATACTTAAATGTTCCCTCGGCCAAATGGAAAGAGGGGGTGATGCCTGGGCAGGAAATGGAGCCAAGTGTCCCAGCCAGGAGTGCTGAATGTCCTGATGAGGGAGGGCCAGACCCCATGTCCTGCTCTTCCTGCACCATGAAGAGGATGCTGTGGAGCTCAGGCTGAGCCCTGCACTGCAGTCACAGCAGCCCTGGCCCAGAGGGGAGAGCCAGGCCTGTTTTTTCAGGAGAAGCCTCTTCATTCTTCTCTGAAGCCCTTGCAGCACCCCAGAGACCAGCTCATTGCTTCCCCACCATTCCTGTCCATGGTATTCCTCAGAAACTGCTGTGGGAGTGCACACATCCCCCTGTAGCTCCAGCTGGCAGGAGAAGTTCATTGTGCTTGGGTTTGGGAACACTTTGGAAAAGCCCAGAGCCCGTCCTCCATCCATTTCATACAATCACAGAACCACTCAACTTGGACAAGACCTCCATCCAGCCCAGAACGGGTGTCTTTCCTTCTCTGGATCTGAGAACTGAGATTTCCCTTCATTTGAGGCTTCTCTAACAAACCAAAAACACATATTCACCCTCATTAGCAGTTTGCTGGTGTATTTTTCCAGGCTTCCAGTGCTCAGTACCACAGATCCTCTGTGTGGCTCCACACAGAAGATCCAGGCAGCTCCAGGGACAGTGCAATTCTTGTCTGACACATGGGAGCTCCAGCAGCTCCAGGAGCAGGCTCTGGGCAATGGAATTCTTGCCTGACCCATGGGAGCTCCAGGAGCAGGCTCTGGGCAATGGAATTCTTGTCTGATACCCATGAGAGCTCCAGCAGCTCCAGGAGCAGGCTCTGGGCAATGCAATTCTTGTCTGACCCATGGGAGCTCCAGGAGCAGGCTCTGGGCAGTGCAATTCTTGTCTGACCCATGGGAGCTCCAGCCAGCTCCAGGAGTGGGTTCTGGGTAATGGAATTCTTGTCTGATACCCATGAGAGCTCCAGCAGCTCCAGGAGCAGGCCCTGGGCAGTGCAATTCTTGTCTGACCCATGGGAGCTCCAGGAGCAGGCCCTGGGCAGTGCAAATCTTGTCTGACACACAGCACCTGAGCCTGCTGTGTCTGAGACCATTTGCCCTGGATTCTTGCTGCTCCTCTCCATTTTCCCAGCCACGATCCAATCCCAGGGGGAATTCCATGTTCCCTGCAGCTTCTTCCAGTGCCCAACAAAGCCTCAGGAGAACAGCAGCTTTTTTTGTGCTGCTACCCTCTGGATCTGAAGGATACCCCTGAACTTTAGCCTGGCTCTTGCCCCTGGCCCCTCTCTGAGGCTTTGATCCAAGGAAGCCTCTGGACGCGTTCCCCTGGCTCCGCTGGGGAATTCAGCACTGCAGTATCTTGCATTGCAGATTATTTTTAGGGATGATCCAATTGAGACTGATAAAAATAAGAAAGGAGCTGGAGAATCTTTGCTGGAGCTGACTGTTGAGATGCTGTGGCTTCCCAGAGCCCTCGTGGCCAGAGTGGGGTTCCTGATCCAAGAGCACATCCCAGAAACAGGGCAAGGTTCATCTACAGGGCTCGATGGCCCAGCTGTGCTCCCACCAGCACCCAACAGACAAAAAACAGGGATCACCACAGATAAACACAGGTACTTGCATGCCAAAATACCCAAATCACCTCCAAATTCCCTTTCAAAGTTGAGGAAGCATCACCCATAGCTGCCAAGGACATCCTAAGCAAGAATGGCCAGCCAGACTGGTGATGCACTGCTGAATTTCACTGAAAGCCTTTAAAAATTATTATCAGATCTTTAATAAACTCAGCTGTGGCTCTCAACTGAAGAGAAGAGCAGAAGCAGTGAGACACCTCCCTGTGGCATATGCCCAGACTCCAGAAAATGTTTGGGGCGAAATTCCAGAGCACAGTAAAGGACAAAAACTGATTTTTTGTTTTTCTTTTCACTGATGTGAAGAAACTGATTGGTCAGTATTGGCCTGGGGAAAGAAAGTAAAAAAAAAAAAAAAAAAAAATTACCCTTGAGAGATGACATGTCTAAACCAGTCACTAGAGGTATTTATTGTTTTAAGAAGGGAATTTTCCCTTTTTTTTATGGTCAGGTTGATTATTACCAACAGTATTTTAACATCTGCTGTGCCTGCTGACCTACCACATTTACCCTACTTACACTAATTAAACTTTAATT